>HG995380.1:23700000-24980000 GCA_905333075.3 Atethmia centrago
TGGATGAAATTTGGCACACAGATAGTTTATAACCAGGAATAACACATAGGATACTTTTTTATCCCGATATACCCACGGGGTCAAAACTTATGCGGGTGAAACTGCGGGGCGCATCTAGTGCATTATATAAGTTGTTCAAGTTGTTCAATGTTCGATTGTTTAGGAAAAACGTACACGCCATGTCGTTCCGTCTGCAACATCAGCATTTTTTTTAAACTATCAACCAAAAGGATAATTCAACACATCATCACACACTATTTATTATTCAAAGAAATATTTCAAAGCTCAGCCCCGTCGACGTTAACAAATGAAAAGGAAACAATTATCCCAGTATACGTAAAGCTGAGGGAAAGGCAAATTTCGCCCCTAGCCGCCGCAGGAGACGCTTTGGGGCAATGAATGAATGAATGGATCCTGATTTCCGGCAATGAAATATTTACCTAAATATTTGACATTATTGCCTATAAATCATATTTTATATCCCTGACCTAATTGAATTTTAACTTATATAATTAATATCTTTTACAACTATTGTTCAATGTATTTAAATTCTTTGTAATTCTAATTCTAATGATATTAAAATTTCTGATAACATTAATAATTTAATTTGAATGTAATGATGACCTATAATTTTACAAACCATATTTGTACGCCGGATACGGCAAAATATTATGATCGTAATTCAGACGTAACAACTTTGAACAATTGAAACTTTGAACAATTGAAACTTTGAACAAATTCTAAATAAACCCTTCAAATTTCCAGGTAGCAGAACGCGCCCTATACTACTGGAACAACGAGTACATAATGTCCCTGATCTCAGACAACGCGACGCACATCCTGCCCATAATGTTCCCGTCTTTATACCGGAACACCAAGAGCCATTGGAACAAGACCATACACGGACTGGTCTACAACGCACTGAAGTTGTTCATGGAAATGAACCAGAAGCTGTTCGATGAGTGCACGCAGCAGTATAAGCAGGAGAAACAGAAGTAAGTGACACTTTATGCACTACGAGTATCGCAGTAGGGAGAAACGACACTTCCACGGAATGAGTTCATCTATAGCTTTATATGGTGGACATTTACGGTGTTATTACAAAACAAAGATTTCTTTTGACATGGTTTAAACCATCGAACCAGTTTTCGTAATAAGAACTTTACTATGATTGAAATGCAGTTCTTTATACAAAACTGACTATTTAGTCCGGTACTAAGTTGACAGTTTTTCATTAAGAACTTTAACGTAATAAACGAATAAAGTTCGAAATTCAAAAATGGCTCAATAATTTAAACCGGGGTCTGAAGATAATCCTTGTTTTGTAATAAGACGGAGTAAGTCGAACGTGAACCGACACTTTGTTATACAGAGAGACACTTGTCTGCGGCGGGTGATTAAAGGAAGTTGCGCATGCGCAGGTCGGTAAAAAAACTATCAAATGATTTAATTGCATAATCAGCCTATAACGTTCCCACTGCTGGGACACAAGCCTCCTCTCTGTGAGAGGGAGCGGGGCGGAATCCACCACGCAGGTGCAGTGAAGGGGGGGGGGGGGGGGGGGGTTGGTAGATGTCACATGTCCTCGAATTTGTGGAAACCGGCATTTGCTAGACAAATGCCGGTTTCCTCACGATGTTTTCTTTCATCGTTTTGAGAGCAGTGGTGATGAAATAATTTACACATATTAGAGTGCTTGCTTGGGTTCGAACCTACGACTCGTAAGTCGCGGCCGTTACCACTGGGCCACCACTGCTGAAATTTTATTGTATGATCTCATAATAGTGTCCGGTGGCGCGCTCAGTTGTTTTCCGAACTGCGACTTACAAACTGCGAAACGACAACAAAGGACGCGTACTACATACAAATAAAGTACCCTGTATACGGTCAACCACGAGAATCATCTCCTAAACTTCCTGAAATGTAAATTATCCAACTCATTCCGCTGGAGATTTTTCATATGACTAACTTATTTTCTACAGGGAACGCGAACGTCTAATTCAACGTGAAGAAGTGTGGCAAGCATTAGAAGCGAAGGCGCGCGTGGCATCAGGCGACCCCAGTGACGAGCTGTGTGGCCTCACGTACCCGCGCATAGAGCAGGAGGCGCATGAGGTAACGTACGCAGCACTATTTTACACGGAACCTATCTGACCTCCACAACCCATTTACTGGGTAATACGATACCCCTTGGCAAGACTGGTTGTCAGACGCGCTGACTTAACGACTGTCAAAGGTCTCCGAATGACAGCCGAGACCAATTGCTTAACGTGCTTTCCGAGACACGGATGAGTCTCGGTATGTAATTAATAGTCACCCATCCACGGACCGACCTCGGCAAGCGTTGCTTAACTTTGGGGATCGAACCCCGCGGCTGTTATTATTTCGCCACGATCCCCAAGCAATTACTTAGCTACTGTTTTATATTACAGGAATATATGTTGCTGCAGGCTTTTTAGGCCCTCCGGACATGGTGAAAGACATACGTTACTTTTCAACCTGGTGGTTTTCCTCGTTGGGTTTTATTTTTGGGTGGGAAATTATCAAATAACTTCTCCCACTCTGGGCGGAGCCGGAGGGCGTGTCAGATTCTTGCTGACTAAAACCCACCCGTGTTCCTTCCGTTGCTTGTGTTGCCAGGGGCCACGGTATCCCTTTCGGACTTTCCCGCGACCCCGGCAGGCATCGGCCCTAGCGGACCCCTACACTTGTGCTGACACTTGAGGCGCGTGGAACACGTTCCGCCGTGGCCCCGCGCCTGCCCCGTGCCGGGGGCGAACTCCCTATTGCTCACCGTCCGCAAGCCGCGCCTATAGTAGGAACTGCAGGCTAAACATGACATGAATAGAAATCGCTTGTTCACATTTCTCGGTAGAAAACTATCAACTGTCTATACAGATACATCATTTTTGTCTACTCTTTCGTACACATTACATACATTTCTCGTGCTAAGTCTGCTGGTAAAGTCAAGCGTAAAGCGGTGTGGAGTGGTTCCAGCACCATCCAAAAATAAACTTTGTTATTCCATAAATACAAAATTATTTAGACTGGTTTCAAGGTCGAATAGAACATAAAGACCTGGTCCAGGGTTTTAAAAACACTGACTTTATTGCTTAAACATGAGACTCGTGTGTTCTACCGGAACATTAAGAAATAGCTAACTATACAAGGTGTCGTTTTGCAACCTCGTCAAATTTCAGGAAACTGCTATGAAGGACATATATAATCAAATAAAATTACGATACCTGCTCAATAATTAATACATACTTGTTTTTTAGTTATTTATGTTTGACAGTATTTTAGAATACACCACTTTGACAGAACAGAATCACCCCGTTGCGTATGCCGTAGTGTGTGTGTGTAAAAGGGCAGTTATAGTGCGGTATCACACGGGCCGCGTTTTAATATGAGTGTCCCACATATGCCGAAAATTTGAAAAAAAAAAGAAAAACAAAGTACTTACTTATTTTTTTATTGATTCGTGTCGAGAATCATTAGCATAGTTACCTCCTTGAATTTGACGAGGATGCATAACGACACCTTGTATAGCTGGATAAATATTTTCTATGTATATTACTTTTTTTTAACTTGTACAATTTTACAAACAAACCATTTTTCAAACTGTTTTGTAGGATTTTCCACTATCACGCAATACTAACTAATATTATAAATGCGAAAGTGAGTTTGTTTGTTAACGCTTTCACGCTAAAACGGCTGAACGGATTTGGATGAAATTTGGCACATGACCTGAATTAGGACGTAGGATACTTTTTACCCGGGGTACCCGGTAGGACGTACGTAGATATTTGCAGAATAAGCTTGTCACTTTACATTTCTATCCGACCACTTGTATCTTGTACTCCGTCCTCAACAATACTAACACACGTATCTCTTACACAGCTCCGAAAACAAGGCTACAATGCGAGCAAACCGTTACTACGCAAGAAATCAGAGCTACCCGCCGACTCCACCACCGTCAAGGCGTTGATCGAGCACAAACGTGCGGACCCCTTCCTGCCCACCCCGCCCGACGTCAACCAGTGCTAGCGCAAGACGAAACAAGCCCGCACACAGAACTTCAAGCCTTAGCAATCATCAGTTGTAGAAATTGATGTCTTAATGGCGGAGTCTCGGCCTGGAAGGAAGCTAGATGTTGATGTAGGTGGAGAACTATGCCAAATGCCTTAATAATTGATGGATTAAGTTCCATAAGACACCTTCCGAAAGTTGGTTTCAAAGTTCGATGGGTACAATGTCACTGGAAAAGGTTTTCGAAAAGCTAGACTGCTTGAAAGTGGACATTGAAATAGGTAATAAGCAAACAGGCTTCGGACAGGCTCACAACATCAAATCCACCTCAATACACTGAACACAAGAGAGATACAAACAGATTTGTCAACGGCCTCTGCATTATTGAGCAACCAAACATGATATGACAACAAAATACCAAGAAATTATGCCAAGACGTGTTTCTAAAGTGCCGGACATTTGACCGTTGGCAACACCGCGGTCACACAGTGTGCGAGCGAGAGGACGCTATATGAGTGACACGAGTGACGCATTGTGCTCGATATTGATTAGTTAGTACACATATATTATTACGGTAGTGTCCTTTTGTTGATGTTTTATATCCACTTGGGTCGACAATCGCGTTCGAATCGCATGATGACCGACCAATCAGAAGCCGTGCGCTTTTGCGTGCTGCTATCCCATTGGTCGGTTGTCACGCTACATAAATTGCTACTTAAATGTACTCAAAGCACTGCTGTTATTGTATTATAATGTAAAAGGAGTTTCTGTCGTTCGTCGCGTTGTCGACCTATAAATATACGGAGCAGTGATGCAAATTGTGAGTGACTGGGATGTAGTTTTCTTTTTGTGATTCTTCACGAATACATGATGATTGCTTACTTTCTGAACTTTGGAGAATCTGACCTCCGGTTTCTGAAAAGCCTCATATACATGTCGCGGGTCACAAAGCGCCCCCAGACGTAATATCAATAAGCCTTCTATTATTGTGTCTCGTTCAATGTCCTTTAAACGATTAGTTTTATCAAAACTTACGTCATCTAATAGGGAATATGCATTAAATTTTTTTTTTTCACTATATCAATAATAGACACTAACTAATATAAACCCAAGAAAAGTATTAAAAGTTAAATTCTGAAACTCCAACAATTTTCTACTACAGTTCAAACGACCGTTTCTGTCGGGGGCATGATGTGACGTCATTTGCCACAAACCTTTTTTTGTTTACATCTGTTTGTAGCCCCAAATCAAATAAATTAAATTATTTGTTGTGCTTTATTCAAGCAGAAATCTTACTTACTTACCTTAGTGAGATTTCAAGCACTTTGCTAAGAATAGATTTTATTAACAGAGTTTCTTTTATCACTTCCGGCATTGTCGAAGACGACGCGTCTTGAGTTTGCGTTCCGTTCCACCAAAAAAAAGCAACATGAATGAATTGTAAATAAATAAATAATTTGTTTCTTGACTCCTACACATTTAAATAATGGATAAGTTTTGAATTACTTGCATATTCCCTATTAATTGCCAGTAGTTTTAATGATGACTTGGAATGCTTTGTAGCAACCGATGGTAACAGAACAACTCAAAATCCTTCAGTTCAATTCGAAAATTTCAAATGTACTGATTGCTTTGCCCTTTCAGAAACGTTTCATTTTCAATACGCATCACAAAGTGGCTCGGTTTCGTTACTCGTTCTTTTATAATTAAAACTTTATGTGACAGGTTTAAACACCATTCCACGCCAGAACCACCTACGAAATGATTTGCAACATTTTAGCCCAAATCGTGTATTAATTTAAACTATAGTTAGATGTACGATCATGTTGATTTAAAAGCCATACTGTTCTAGAATACGGGGGATAATCAATTGTGATCAAAAATATACAGTAAACGATAGAAAAATTAAGTTTTCTTCAATTTTAAGGATCACTTTTGATGGTCTCCCGTGTCTATTTAAATCTTTAATTTATTGTTTATAGAAACCAAATACATGGACACATGTTTATACTGTCTATTTGTTTGACATATATATTTTTCTCTAAGGATTTCACAATTATGTAAAAGTATATTTTTATGTCAAACGGTAGATAATTATATCTTATATTTTAGTCGACTTTGTATAACAGGCGAGAGAATACCTGCACAACTAACTACGTAGCATTTCATTTAATCGTTACTAAACATATTTTAGAATCCCGTGTTTACATTATTCTCGCCTATAAAAAACGGAAACATATTTAGCTTATGTCACTACACCTAATACCTAACTAAATAAAAGTAGAAACATAAGCGTTTCGGTTAATAATATTTAGGATTGTAATAAATCGTAATTTAACCGTCCTACGGTAAATAAACTATTTGACAAATGTGAAGACTATCGTGTGCTTCCCGCTTCTTGCATATTTAAGATGGATCCGCAGAGGTGGCCCGCGAAATTCAAATTTTGTTACGTTTTTGCAATTTGCTGGTCAGTGTCCGGTTGTATCTTAATCAAAATATGATTCGCGACCGTAACAAATATGTATTTACAGAATAGTAATCATTAAAATCATTGAATACATGTCTCTAAGATAGATTTGTTCCACAAGTTCTAACTAAGAGATATGTATTAATGATTCTAAGAGAGAACATACAACCAGACAGACCTGCAAATTGCAAAAAACGTAAAAAAAATATGAATTTCTCGAGCTACCACTGCGGCTCCACCTTAACTCACTTGCTGAACATTCGCTCTAGAAGTTTATAGGTAACTTAGATATACACAATATTTTCCACAGCGTAAGCTGAATATGTGTCCGTCTGTACACTCGACGTATAGATAGTTAGTTTATTTATAAAGATTATATGCCTATCTGCCTTTATGAAGTATCTTTATTTAAACTCGGGGCACCCATGGTGATGTATTTCGATTTATTTAAGTTTTATTATTTTGTGTGTATAGCGTGCCAAAAGAGTTTGTTATGAAGCCATTTCAACAGTCGACTTAACATTTATGTTGTGTAATGTATGTATAAAATGTCTTAGATGAGCTTCAGGGATGAGAGTGTTTGAGATGCAGAGCACCTATGTATGTAGTTATTTATTTTTTTATGTTAACATTAACTTACACATGTTATTGAGTGACGACTGAAGGTAATTATCAAGTGTTTTAACGCAAAGTATCCGATACTATCGACTAAAGAAGCTAGATTTTGTAACTTTTATATTTATAGTTATTTGCAGTGATATGTAAAATGACGTTAATGTTAAATGTACAGTTTCGTGTTACAGGCGCACGCCACTATTATCGAATGAAGCCGCAGTTCCTAATATTGCAGACATTGATTTTTAAACTCGATTGTAGACTTGTAAATGCCATTATAATAGCTCATAAAGCATTTACATTATTATTTAGAGCTCTCATTGTGAAACATGTCTCTGATCTCGTTATGTCAACCATTCAAGTTTAAAAATGTTTTTGCTCAAAGGATTTCCACCAAAAGGCCTTAATTCCAGTCGATAGTATTCGAAACATATTCTATCTACCACCAGTTTTCAATACAGCACGTGACTGTCTCGGACTATAATATAAACGATTTTAAAATAAGGTATAATATAAAATAAACTTAATGAATATGGAATATTTCGCAATACGCTTCTGGTAAGCAACCGAGTGCAATGTTTTGATACACATACAACGTCCGGACAGTTACTTGCTGACTTTGTCTGTCTGTTTGTTCGCGTGATGCATGATCGATCGACCTCACTTTAGCGAATTATTTGCAAAACACTGTTCAACAAATTGATAAATTTTGTATAAATATTTATAACGATAATGTAACTGTTGAAAACAAATATTGTAACAGATGACATATTGTAAGGTGCTTATGATTATCGTTATAATACAAAGTTGTGCATATAACGTGAGTTTTTATTTCTTGTTTATAGCCCAATTCCAATACATTGAGCACTCAGCTCCTCTTAAGGCGCAGATATACAGGTTGAAATTGAAAACTTGCGACAAACTGAAATGGGACATTGGTGTCGATTCCCTTGTTCACAAACTAAACTAAATTTAAGTTCAGTGCATCTTTTTCTTTATATTTCATTAAGAAAAAGACAGAATATAAATTTTAGTTTAGTCCTGTCAAATTAATCAGCGCCTGTCACTACTCCATACAAGTTTAGACGTGATTAAAAACTTGCCTACTAAAATTACGGTAATTTACGTCAAGCGCTGATTAATTTGACAGGACTGAACTAAAATTTATCTTCTGTCCTTTTCTTAGTGAAATAGAAAGAAAAAGATGCACTGAACTTATATTTAGTTTAGTTTGTGAACAAGGGAATCGGCGCCATTGTATACATCATTATTAACAACTTTTACTAAGGGACCAAAGCTGTAATCCCAAAAAAAAAATCTGCTTTTCCTACATTTTGATGAGGTATTGCGAACATAAATGTAGGGGACAGCAGTTTTTTTTTTTGGGATTGTAGCTTTGGTCCCTTAGTAAAAGTTGTTCATAATGATGAGTACAATCTCCCATTTCGATTTGTCGCATGTTTTCAATGTCACCCTGTATGATTTTAGTGACTTTTAAATCTGTTATTACGCCTTCATATAATGCAAGTAAGTATGCAAAAATGTATGTTAAACTAGAACGCATTAACATCAATTCTATATGTAAATATTTGAGTATTGTAGTAAAATACTTTAAGAAATACATTCAGGAAGTAATGTCTCCCCAAAGCATAAAAAACGATATCACTTTCAAACTTCATAAGATACTTTCATGGTTTTTTTTGTATGAACAGACTATTTTATTATCTGTAATTCTGTGACTTTTTTCAAATTTTCACATTGTCCTTACTAAAAATAAATATTACCTATAAAACAGACCTGACCCTGCCTGAACGGCAGAGCGGCGTGAGCTCGACGCGCATCGCCAAGGTCAATGGCGATTACCCGACCCTTAAGGAGCCGCGCACAGTGTTTTAAGGAGCCTATTTTCCGGACATAGCATGTTTATTAAGAAAGCTGATAGATATAATCATTTAAATGCAAGCTTTCGTACGTATTTAACTAGCATGTTAAGATACTAATATATTTATTTACAATAACGAAATTACAAGATGATTATTAACATTAACTAAATTAAATTAAAACTAAGTTAAGCCTAAAAAAGGCCCTCGGGGCATTGTACCGAGGATGCTGGCGGCATTTCCTCGCTGAATTGCAATGCTGATGCGTTGCGCGAGAAAGCCGCCAGCTTTTCGGTCACCTCAACATCGGTTACATCAACTAGACGTTTCGCGATTTCCGCAAATAACTTATGCGCACTGGGACCCCACGGACCGAGGGTCTCGACGCCAAAGGGCACAAAGTTGTACTCTCTGCCAAGGCCTCCATATTTAATAACTTTCAGATTTTCGGCATTTTCTACCGCTGCACCCGCTTTAGAAGTAGTCCGTTGGAGGTTGGGTGCCAGTGTGTCTACACAGGTAGCGTCCCACACAAGCATCCGTCCCAAACTCCACGGGACCAAAGACACACCATCAGATCTTTTGCCATCATCTCTGACAATGCCAGTCGGCTCAAGAAGAGCAGGCACATTGATGCTGACAAGAGACCGGTGGATTATGTCATTAAGTGTCGCATGTCTTGAAAAGCGGCCTGCACTTTTTTGACAACAAAGTCCGTGGTGACCCAGTCGGTCCACGTCCGTGCCACAAGGGCATGTGTGTGGAGTACATACCGTAACCCCAAACCGCAGAACAGTCGCCAGACGAAGCGAGGTCGGATCCGGGAATACCTTCCCGGTATATGGAGAAGGATGGGCCAATGTAGCCAATGACCGGCCTCTGGCTCCGACCGCCAAAAGTCTTGCGCGATCCGGACCTGAACTGCGGCTCAGAATCGATTTGTATGTTAAATCGCAATAAATATCGTCCCAGCTCCTTTGAGATTTTGGGTTGTCTGGAAATTCTTTACCCGGGCAAGCAATTTGAAAAGCAGTCTTGGCATCCTCCAAGCCCGCAGTCTCATAGTTTGTGGGCAAAGCCCTTAGGATATTACCTATGAGACGTGACGTACTATGGGTGGACGACAAAAAGGCTGGGGGAGCAACACTCAAAATTTTGCGGATTCCTAAGCCGCCAAACCGAATAGGGAGGGATGCTTGTAACCAAGATGGTTCATTGAGCTGAATATTTAAAATAATTTCTAAACTAGTTTTGATTTAATCGTCTATTGGTGAAAGCAAATTTGGATGTTTCCAAAAGTGGCTACAGCGAAGCACATAAGTAAATTTAGGGACAAAAAGGCAAAACTTTAGATTTACAAGAGCATAATGAGGACTGATTTCGAGTAAACAATTTGCGTGACTTTGGAATTTGGAAATAGTGTTAGTAATACAGGGTGACATTGAAAACATGCGACAAATCGAAATGGGAGATTGTACTCATAATTATGAACAACTTTTACTAAGGGACCAAAGCTACAATCCCAAAAAAAAAACTGCTGTCCCCTACATTTATGTTCGCAATACCTCATCAAAATGTAGGAAAGCAGATTTTTTTTTTTGGGATTACAGCTTTGGTCCCTTAGTAAAAGTTGTTAATAATGATGTATACAATGTCCCATTTCAGTTTGTCGCAAGTTTTCAATTTCAACCTGTATCATCAGGAAAAGATTCTTCAAAGATGGGAGCCAGAAAATTTAATTTGGATTTTACATTAGAAGTTTTTGGAATAAAGAGTTTACATTTGCTAAAATTTAATTCTAAACCAATAGTTTCGAAATTTGTTTTGTCTGTTAAGCTAAAAATTGCTGGCCCGAGGGGATCGCCCTGCTGACAGCCGACCTCCGAAGAAAGTTCATGGGAACGATAAATTCATTTTGAAGGGTCTGCGTAGCAGGTATTGATAAAGTTCCGGAATTTTGTTTTTAACTTCTGTCAGCATGGCATCCCTGTTTACTGAATTGAAAGCATTTTTGACGTCAAATTTGACTACGATTTCACAATCATTACACGAAAGGTAGATTCTTAAGGCATGGACGACATGACTAGCATGTTTAGATTTTTTTTTAAGTGAAAACTTCTTATGGCGCGTTGAGCTATTTTTGGTAGAGGAAAACCTTACGGGTTCGCGTCAACGACACGCCCGCTCCGACATGCTGTAGTAGCAGTAAGTGAAGTTAAAATGACCACGTGAAGTTTAATTTGTATATATGTACTGTGCACTGTTTAAATTGTGTTTTAGATAATCATTATTTTATTGAAGAGAACATTTCTTTAGGCGCAATACGTTTTCAGTTCTGTCGGCAGTCCCTCTGACTGCGTGTTTCTTTTTTGTTGAAAATCTTTGAAATAATGTTATTGATCTTGTCTCATATGCTGCATATTTTAGAGATTGGTCTGCCACATACGATTCGGCAGTACTTGTTCAACAACAAAGCCGACCTGTTTTTTTTTTTTTTTATGTTTGGCATCTCGTAGTTGACCTTGAGAGGTCGTGACTATTTAACCGGACTTTCCTGTGGCTGCCTTAAGCGAACTCAAAGCCTCCAGCCAGGGGCGAATTTCTTATAGTACTAAGCGACTGCACGCTTAGGGCACCCCCTGTGGGGTACGGACCTCGGCTTAGGGCGTCGCTGGGGGAAGGACAGCAAGATGGGACAGGCTGGATCTGGTTAATATTATTATTATTAATCGGGGAATTAAGCCGACCTGAAGCAATGACTACATTATATATGCGATTTTTTCGTCCGGCTGTGACGATTAATGCAGACACAGCGTCAAAGGTTTTCAAAAGCGGTTTGCCAGTTTTACGTAGATAGGTCTTATTTATAGATGGATCTAACAAAGATACGAGGTACATATTATGTACCTAAGATGGATCTAACAAAGATACAAGGTACATATTATGTACCTTGTATCTGACACAATGGCATAACCAGTGGATGGAAGGCTGGATATTGCACATGATTGGTCAATGTTGACTTCAGGAGATTAGTTTTGTTATGTAGGGGTCCACTAGGGCTGATGCCTGCCGGGGTCGCGGTATGGTACAAAAGGATTACCGAGGCCCCTGGCAACACAGGCAACGGAAGGAACACGGGTGGGTTTTAGTCAATAAGAGTCTGACACACCCTCCCGCTCCGTCCAGAGCGGGAGAAGTTATTTGATAATTTCCCACCAAAAAAAAAAGAAAGGGGATTTGTTTTAGAAAACAAACATAAGTATTCAAAACTATTTATTGATAATTTATTTCTCTTATTTATACATTATATGCAAGGACTGATTGCGAGTAATTAGAGACATGTTGTATTGGTGTAACTGCCACATTCAAAGTTATCATTTAATAATTATTAATATTATCTAGATTCTAGATAATCAAGTACTGACACGAGTTCCAATATATTGGAACTCTTGTCAGTAACAGATATGCCAGAATACGTCTCCAAGTGTGGCAGTTATAGTATAAAGTTTAGAAGGATTTCGACACTACCGAGGTGTAACCTAGTTTTTTTTACTTATTTTGTTTTTAGTTGCAGATAGCTTGTGTTTGCAGACGAGGTACGCAAAGAGTATTGAATAGATTAAGCGAGAAATAATTCACGCAGGCCTAAAAAGAGCTATCGATAAATAAATCTGCTATATGCGACCTCTCTAGTGTGGGAAAGAGGAGGAAGGAAGTAATATGCAAATCTTTGAATAATATTTACAGACATACCAAAATACTCGCACAAAGTCTACACAGCTTTTTATACACATAATTATATCATATATTGCATATTGTTTTGCTTAAATATTAATAACTTAGGATAAGCAGATCAACTTATAAACACAAACTCTTAGTAGAGTAACAGTCTGGACGTGGGTCAGCAGTCTGGTAGAAAAAATAAATAAAGACTGCCAAGTAATATGTATTTTTCTCCCCTAAACTTTCAGACGAAGTACAAAATTAACCAAAACGAATGATTTACCAACATTTTACTAAACTAAAGCACGAATCACTAGCCCATTGTAAATTGTAATACGATTATATACATCAGATAGGCCACGATACTTCTCATTATTTTTTAATGGTGATAGGAATGCAAAGAATTTGAGACTAGACTTAACTTTCAATTTAACGTTTATTAGGTAGGCGTTCTGAAGATGTAAAGAAAGAATCCCGAATTAGGGGGACATTCCGCAAATATACATGGCTTCTACATAAATGTTGCCAGTGCTAAAAATAAAAATCTTGTTGCGTTAAGTAGATTCTTTAACTATTCAAAAATGTCCCCTAATTTTTGATTGGCCCAAAGTATGCTTAGTTTATAACTTAAAAACGACATTAATCTCTCACTGTATGTTGGTAGCCAAGTTGTAATTTCACTTTTAAAAAAGTTGACTTAAGGCCAAATACACATGGTATCAAAAGCAATCTTTTGTTCTCCTTAACCCTTTGACCGCCACGTCAAAAATGCAAAAACGTTCGGCGCCGAGCTACGCATTATTCCTTATAAATCTGTCGTGTAGTCGTGACCGTGGCGTGCTGGGCACATTTTGGTTTGTCATCTATACGTGACTGTGGCGGTCAAAAGGTTAATAGCATGCTAGTGTCCGTTTGTGTAAAATACTCATATTCTGGTCGCTACACGCTTTTGTGAAACAGCATGAGTATTCCAGCCTTAAGAAATCTTTTGTCGAATATTTTGAATAATGGTTCATAATTAAACCATTTCTTATTTCCTACAGCAATTTCTAAACACAGACGTAAATAACTTATAAAATTTATACAATATGCAGGGTGTACAATTTTCTTTTATTCAACGACATTTTAACAATTTTTACATTTTATACAATTTATTTGTGGTACATATTCAAACGTGTATGTTGTATAGAAGGGTGATAGAGTGAAAATATTAGAACAGAGATGAACAAATCCTTGCTGCAAATGTTACATGTTTAGCTTATACAAGCTATTGCTCGCGGCGTCGCCCGCGTGGATATCGGAAAATATCCCATGGAAACCTACTAAGCCGGGTATAAAAGTACCCTATTTGTTAATCCAGGTAAATAATGTACTAATTCCGTAATACATTGTTTTCATATAACTCTATTGGTTTACACGGCGCAGCCAGTGCAGCTCCCAGTCATCATTGTTTCCGACATCTTCAACAATCATTGTCATAAATCAGCCAATTTACACAAAACCTTAATGAATTATACACCTAAACCTTCCTTATGAATCACTCCGTCCATTGGTGAAAACCGTATGAAAATCCGTTCGGTAGTTTTTGAGTTTATCGCGGACAGACAGACAGACAGACGCGGCGAGGGAGTTTGTTTTTTAATATGTATGTATAGCGACTAGGTGTTCAAAGTATCAACGTATCGTAGATTTTGACTTGATTTAGTTCATTTTATACAATCTAGATGACTTATGGTGCCAATAGCGAGAGTAATTTTTATCTTATAATATTCAAGTCATCATCATCTGCCTAGTCTTTTCCCAACTACGTTAGGATCGGCCTCCAGTCTAATCGGATGCAACTGAATACCAGTATTTTACATGGAGCGACTGTCTATCTGACCTCCACAACCCAGTTACTATGTAATACGATACCTCTTGGTGGTTTCGGGCTTCTGACGACCCGTAACGACTGTCAAAGAACCAAGAATAACAGCCGGGGCCAACGGCTTTACGTGTTTCCCGAGACACGGAGGGGTCTTGGTATGTAAAGATGGTCACCCATCTACGGACCAACCGCGTCAAGCATAGCTTAACCTGATCGATTGACCCGTGCGGCTGTTATTACTTAGCCACAAGCCCCACCCCTTCTCCTTTCTTCCTTAAATATTCAGGTATTGTGTAAAAAAGTGTATATTTTTCATCGATGCTTCCAGACTCGTCTTCGGTTCAACTGGTGTTCAAAATAACCCGTGCAAACTCCTGCTTGAATAGATTTTGCAGTCCATTAAGTTATCTTTACTGAATATGAAGGCTTAATTCTGTACATTTTGATCATTTCACCATACATTTAAACTATTTTCTTTATACATTACATCGATAGTATTGACAGTATACAATATGTACGTTTACAGGGACGTATTTGGGGTGAAGGGCGTAAAGTATACTATTCTAAAGTCGAATTATTAATTCACTGGAATTTAAAGTGACAGCTAGCACATGTCAGATTACTTCTGACATATGCTAGCTGTCACTTTGTGTAATAAAATGGTCATATTTATTGTAATGGTGATCTTTTAGTTTAATCGATTAAATAAGTGTAAAATAAATGTATAATAATATGTGTAAAAGTCTAGAATACAATAAATATATTAAATAAAATGGTCACACCATTTTATTACACAAAGTGGCAGCTAGCACATGTCAGATTACTCCAATGAATGAATAATTCGTCTTTATTTTAGTATCAATAGGTTTTTTCGCATTCACATTAGTGGTTTCGGATTAAGCTTGTAGACGCTGCGTAAGACGTGCTGGGGCTAGCTGGACGGCAAAACATATATTCGATTTTGCCGCCCGCTGTGGCCGTGCCGAATCCTGCCGACCCGAATAAGTGGGTAGCCTCCCCTAGACCACACGCTGTGTAGGCGTTGGTATGAAGTGGTTGTATCGTAAACACGTTGCGTCTGCGCAAGTAGTCAGGCAAACGAAAAAGTGACCTGAGAAAACGCGGTAAATTCAAAAAATCTTGATGTGGTCAAGGCAAAAAAACAAAAAATAAATTATAATAAATAAAAAAATACTCAAGTATCAAAATATTTAACTAGAGGTATAAGTTAGTCATACATAAAGATTTTTTGAATTTGCCCTGTTTTCTCAAGTCACGCTTTCGTTTGCCAGACTATACGTTCAACGGCCCCCTGCCCTCCGCCCCTCCGCCCCCCTAGCTGCCTCCTATTTCCTCCTGTTGTGGAGCGTGTGCTTGAGCTGCTGTATCTCGTCGTGCTGCCTCGTGAGCTGTTCGTTTAGCCCCGCCACGTGTTCCGTTAACACAGACATCTGTTCTTCGTAATTGTGCGACGTTGAGTGGAGCTCCTCTTCCTGTGGAAAGGGTTTAGTTGATGAGATTAAGTGTAAGTTAAGTTTTATTCTGTAACTACGATATTGAAGTCACTTTTACAAGGTTGCTGAAGACGGCTTTTCCTATCAGACTACCTTTGAGAAGAAATGTCGAAATAAAGAGGCCAAAGTCAAGTTTAAAGTACGAACATGAATGAATCATGAAAAAAACTTTGAGAAACAATAATGGAGGTCGCCTTGAAAGCTCGTGCCAACGTAATTTAAAATTAAAAGCATACCTATTTTCGATCGATAATTATGTCGCAATGACCTCATTCCATGTTCGCTATCATAGGTAACATAGGTATAAAAAGTGCTGTATAATACTTAAAACAACCATCGAGGGAATAAAAAAATATATGCACATCGCATTATACACGATTATTCATTGATATCCGTGAAATAAGCGAAACAACTTACATTTGTTAATTTTTAACATGGTCTGGCAGTTTGAGTATTTTTTGCGGCCTAGCTAAATGTCCTTTCTTTGGTATTGTTCGTTGAATCGTTGAGCTCCTTATTAAGTTCAGAGTTGAGCTGCACAACTACCGACAAATGCGTACACTGACTGGACAGGTCCACTCAATCTGTGTGGTTCTTTCATCAAAAGACCATTTCGGGCACCAATCGACACGGTCTTCACATGATCTGACCAAGAATATGTCTTTGACTTTAAAAGAGACTGTGACTTCTGAGTTTGTTTCGGCCTTTCTTTTCAGAGTAGTCAGATAGGAAACGCCAACCTCATCTAGTTTAAAAAAATATGATTGACTTGTAAAAGTGTTTGTACAAACCTATTTACAGAAATAAAATCATTTATCATTTCCATTAGCAATTACCGAAATAAAACACAACGCGATTTTTTAAGTAAAATTGAAAAATCTCAAGCCATGTATAAGATTACCGGCATCTTTTGAAAACATTATGCTCATCTCTAAAATAGACATAATTGATTCCTAAGAATAAATTAGTCTTACTGTAATAGTTTCAGAGGGACAATTCCCGATTGCGACTAACTTTTGAACGTTTTTTTGTTACGAGAATTTGCCTTCTCAATTGTCCATACTGACCTATCTCAATGAGTCATCCTGTATAAATAGTCTGAAATAAAACATGTGACTCACCAATCTGCTGATAGTGTTATGTTTTTCGCTCAACGTGTGTTCGTCTGTTTGTTTCTCGCGTTCCATCTCCTCGAACCGGAGACGCAGCATCTCACACTGAGGAGGTGTAATATATTAGAGGTAAGCAGAGGTATACATAGAACGCCAACAAAAATACATACGCCTATAAAGTCTAAAGTCAGGAATTGACAACCAAATACGATTTATCAAACTGACTACCAAATTACAATTGTCCGTATATTCAATACGGCAATTTGCTGTGTTATAGCTATTTCATACAACACACACACACACAACAATTGTATATGCATACAATTGTTGTAGCTATAACATAGTAAATTGACAGTGTGTCAATTTTATAAACAATTAATTTCTTGGACCGGACACCCACATTATCTATCTATTATCTATTTAAATAAAAATGAATCCCTATTTCCCTTGGTCACTGCATCACGCTGCAACGGCTGAACGGATTTGGATGAAATTTAGCACATGGGTAGACCCGATGACCTGGATGGACCATGGGTGACCCGAGTTAGGACATAGGATACTTTTTATCGCGATATTCCCACGGGATCGAGACTTATGCGAGTGAAACCGCGGGGCACAGCTGGTAAGACATAAATTGTTATGCAGTAGCCATGTGGCGCCTTACGCATGTAAATTACTGATGAAATTCATACAGAGTAAATTTAAACATACCTCTTTAACATAATGTTCAGTCTTACTCTTCAACTCTTCTCTTTCAGTTTTCAGCTCACTAATCTTATTTCTAAAGTACGTCTTCATCCGTTCTTCCCTCGTCTCCACTTCTTGGTTCACCAGGAAGGGTACTTGTAGGCTTCCTAGGAGCCCTGTGACCCTGCCCTCGGCGTCCATGGAAGTCTCCCCGAAGGTATTAAAGTCCCCTGAGTCGTGGCCATCGCCTCGCCGTCTTTGGGACGCTGATACGTATTTCGCTACTTCTAATTTAAGGCTCTCGTTTTCCATTTGAAGCATTTCAAATTCCATCCTTAGTTTTTGATTTTCCTGGAAAGATTTATTTTGATAAGTTACACTTTTACAAGTTTAGTTCCCGCAGTTGAAAAGTACTTCTTTTTAGGGTTCCGTACCCGAAGGATGGCAAACGGAACCTTATTACTAAGCCTCCGCTGACGGTCTGTCCGTCCGTCTCTCTGTCAGCGGGTTGTGTCTCAGGAACCGTAAGGTAAACAGTTTTTGTTTTACAAAAAAGGGCAATCCGTTCAATTTATAAATTAAGTCCCAGATACTCCCTCAGAGAAAAATTTAAAGAGATTAATATAATGACTGTAGCTTCTCAGTATATTTATGAAAATCTTTTGTACGCACATAAAAATATTAATTTGTTTAAAAAATACAGTGATATCCATAATGTAAATACTAGGAACAAACACAAATTTGTTGTTCCTACAACCAGGCTCAACAAAATAGGCAGCTCGTTTAGATGCCAATGTATACGTTTTTATAATAAACTTCCTAGCCACATTCAAGAACTAAGCCTTAACAAAATCAAATGTTTTATAAAACAGAAACTATGCCTAAAAGCCTTTTATACTGTTAAAGATTATATTGAGGACAAAAAGGCTTGGGATTGAGCTGCTCCAATAAACTTACAGAAAATGTTGTTTTTTTACTCTTTTTATTTTGCTAGCTATTTATATTTTCTTATTCTATATAACATTCTATATAAACAATGACATGAATATTTACTTTGTATAGTATTATATTATATTATATTATTTTAATTATTAGGAATGTGAGGACTATGTGGGTCATTGTTAGCTATTTTTTTTTGTCTCTTACTTTTAATGATGGTCTGGCAGTTTGAGTACTTTATGCAGCCTACCCAAATGTCTTTTCTTTGGTATTGTTCGTCAAATCATTGAGCTCCTTAAGTTTTGAGTTGAGCTGCATGATAACTGACAAATGCGTGCACTGACTGGACAGGTCCACTCAAATCTGTGTGGTCTTTCCTCAAAAGACCATTTCGGACACCAACCTACATGGTCCTCAAATGATCTGACCAAGATTATGTCCGAATATGCACATTGACATTGATGAATTTTATTTATGCAATGACATGAATATTTACTCTGTGTAGTATTATATTGTTTTAATTATTGTAAATGTGATGACTATGTGGATCATTGTTTAATTTTGTTTTATTCTCAGTTAGTTTTTAACATGGTCTGGCAGTTTTGAGTATTTTTTTCGGCCTAGCCAAATGTCCTTTCTTTGGTATTGTTCGTTGAATCGTTGAGCTCCTTTAGTTATGGGTTGAGCTGCACAACGACTGACAAATGCGTGCACTGACTGGACAGGTCCACTCAATCTGTGTGGTTCTTTCATCAAAAGACCATTTCAGACACCAATCGACATGGTCTTCATATGATCTGACCAAGATTATGTCTGGACTTTAAAAGAGACTGTGACCTCTGAGTTTGTTTCGGCCTTTCTTCTCAGAGTAGTCAGATAGGAAACGCCGGCCTCATCTAGTTTAAAAAAATATGTTTTGACGTGTATAAGTGTTTATAAAAACCTACTTACGGAAATAAAATCATTTATCATTTAGTTGAAATTTTCACAGATTGCGTGTTTCTATTTCCGCTATAACATTGTTGTTAATAACAATTAAATAAAGTTAATAATGAAACGCCGGAAAATACAGTTTTCTTGTTACCCCCAAACAAGTGTATTTTTCGGTGTTTTCTGCTCGATCTTAATACGGTACGGAACCCTTCGCGAGACCGACTCCCACTTGGGCGGTTTTTCCCACTGCGATCACTTTTCCGGCAGGATATACCAGATTTTGTCGCCCGAACAATAATAATAACCACGCTAAATTTCAAAAACATAAATATGTTATCGTTTTCGCTGATGCTTGATATGATGATGACGATTATTGATTTCTTGTGCATGCATTTTTTTCCTATGACTTAAGAGGCCTTACATTTCGACCATAATTTTTGCGTTAAATGAACAACGTTGGTGTCATTATTCTGAGAAACTGAAAACTTCGACAACTTTTACTTATTAAGTGGTGGATAATAGTTATTAGTATAGTTTATACGGGCGTCCCTTTTCCCATTTTTTTCTTATCTATTTAAATAAAGCCAAAATTCCGAAGTAAGTTTTTCATAAAATGCGCGACGGCACTTTCTCGAGCTCGTGGATTAGTACTACTGTACATAAGCAAACGAAATGAAATATATATAATAATATCACATAAATAATGGTTTAGTTCATAGTGGCCTCAGAATTTTGAAATATGTATGGAATAAGTAATAATAATAAATAAAAATTGAAAAACCATAAAACTACTAAAAACGCTTAGAATTAACTGTAAATTTTGCCTTACTGCATTAATATAATTACGTAAAATTTATACCTCAATAACCGTTAGTTTATAACAACTTAAATTTAATATTAAAAAAAAACCGGAAAAGTGCGAGTTGAACTCGCGTGGTGAGGTTCCCGTACAATGAATATGTTATCTACCATGTTTTTTATCCCAAGACCAAACTTAAAATTGTAGTTGAAAAAAACATCCCACACCTACATTCTAACTGCAAATATAAACTGCAATTGTATGCACAATATTGAGAGATTTACCATGTTTTTTTCACACTAGGAGTATATCGGCTCAGTAGTTTCGGAGAGTGGCTCAGTGGACAATTTTGGCTCAGTTAATTTGCATCAATTTTCTTACCTAATTTTAAAACTGTGTATTTTAAAACTGTAAAAAAACCATGTTTGTGACCCTCGCAATAAGCTCTTTCATTTGATATGTCACACGGTACAGTTCGAAAAACTTTTTTTTTACATTTTCTTATTCGCCCCCCAAAAGTGACCCTCATATTCCAAATTCATTTATTTACGTTACACGTCCATGTTTGGGTTACAGAAACATATATGTACCAAAATTCAACTTAATCTGTCCAGGGGGGTAACCATCATCTCTTATAGCAGTATTATTTCAATATTACTTTAGCGTGAGAAAGAGATGGAGCTATAAGTACTGTATAGCTCCATCACTTTCCCACTGTAAAGTAATATTATAATAATACTGCTATAAGAGGTGATGGTTACCCCCCAGTAGATTCGGAGCAAATTGTCTGTGTCAGACGGACAGACAGACAGACACACGAGTGATCCTATAAGGGTTACGTTTTTTCCTTTTGAGGTAAGGAACCCTAAAAAGTAAATAAGACTATAAAATTTAAAATAAACGTAATTACAACTGACAAATTACTATATAAGGCGATGCTTCGGCTGCTTAATCTTTCAGAACGCAATTTTGTGATAGGCCTCTTAAAACTCTATCTAGCACATTGCCAGTTTGCTTTTGTAATGCAAGTGTTTGATAAATAAAACAATGTTAAAAAGCGTGCTTACCTGTTCTAATGAGTGTGCTTTGATACTAAGTTGCTCAGTAACATTCAAGTCATCTACAGAACTTAGCGCATCCTCACTTCCCACCTGCAAAAAAAATGTGAATCATGAAATATGAAGTGAAAAATGTGTGCTAACATAAATTTACTTCTATTCATTTAAGTGTAGGGGACAAAAAAATTGGTTATGCAATAAAAAACTTCTCCCCACTTTAAGAAACAGCAAAAGCTTTATTATCAGAGATCGGATATTCGGATGCATATTTACCTAAAGTTAATTTTTAGCTATGAAAGTATGGAAGCAGCTTCATAAAAATCTTTTTTTTTTAAAGAGGCCACGAACAACGGGAATGCATAACTAGTCCGGTGTATAGTATGGACTACGACTAGCGACTTCTACAAAAAGATTTATTAAAAAAAAACTCGGGATTATTGGACTGCATGTTTATTTAAAATTAATGTTTCTACCTACTTTACATCATAATATTAGGTAGGTATGCCATATGCATCCAATTACATATGTAGTCAGAAAAACATAAAATTTGTCGATTCGGGAATGGCGGGCGGGATATTTACGATCGATACAAAAGTGCATTCCATATAAGCTAACATTTGAAAGTAATTTAATATACATTCGATTCTATAATCATAAACCTAAATTTGTATTCCCAGAGCCGCGGGATTTTGCGATACAAAAGCGCATTCCATATTAGCCAACATCTCAACTTTAGGTGAATATGCATCCGAATATCCGATCTCTATTTATTGTGGTATGATTTTACAATAGTCAGATAACTTTTACTTTTATTTTTTGTTTGATAAATTTTCCATACAAAAGCTGTCAAACAACAATATTTTTTCCTCAAATAAAAGTTATCTGATTATATAAAAAGGGCCAAGTGCGTGTAGGACCACGTCCAATGAAGGGTTCCGTAGTTGGGATAAATTTATTCCAAGAACAAATAAGTTTCTTCTTGGAATAAATTTATCCCAACTACATTGTAGTTGATACACATGTTCTCCCATACATTCCAAGTGCAAATGTAAGTTGGTTGTTGGTTTATTACTCGTTAACTTGTAAAGCATACAGAGCTGTGATAGTTTTCCTTTAACTTCGTTATATGTATATACTACTACTGTGAATTTCTTCACTCATCAAAAAAGGGGAGGCACACTTGAGTTCAAAAAATATGAGTACTAAAGCTTATACGCAAAAGGACCCCTGAATTGAAAAATAGTTTTGACAGACCCACAATATTTTTGAATAACCTATCCAACGATACCCCACACAGTGGGATAGACGAGATAAAAATAATGTGTGAATATTTTAAAACTGCCAAAAACATGCCATTGAAGATGTTTAATCTATAACTTATTCAGGGAAGCAAAAGACAAAATATGAGCAAACAACTATGTGAACACTTTAACTTTATTTTTGAAAAGATAGCACTAATCATGCAGTGTGTAAAAATTTTAGTGTACAATTTTCGACTGCTGATTAAATATTTATGCAGATTATTTTATTTTTATCTGCAATCAGTTTAGCAACTGATCGCATATCTGACATTCGTTTTTAGGCTACTTCAACTTTTGAAGTAGTCTACGAACAGATGTCTTGAGGGATTGGGTTTTTGCAGAATGAATCTGATAACTTAATATCTTTAAAGATCTTACCAAACTTCCTCCTTCTGACAAGAAGTCACCATTACAGCTGGGCGCTTGACTGCCGGTAGCCAAATGTATCTTATTTGGAGTGCCTCCTATCCTATCCCTCTGTGCCTCCTCCAGGGAGTACTGCAACTCCTGGTTCTTGTTCTTTAACTTAGCTATCTCACACTTGTATTTACTGTCACTCTCACTTATGTGTCTCTGGTAATCTTCTAGGGATGCCCTCAGCTGAGATACCTCAAATACTTTGTCAGATAACTGAAATGGGGGGATTTATCTTAAGAGGTGTTGGTGTATAAATAGTTAAATGGCATGAAAATAATTCAACAGTAATTAACAGTTTTATTATAAGGCACAAAATAATTTGTTTAAAAATAAACTTATTTGAGTGCATAGTCTAGTTATGAACTGAACCTATGGAGAACACAACTCAATTATTAGTCATACACCAATTACCATCAGTGTAAAGTGTACTGTTGCCAATTAAATCAACATAATACTGCAGTGGGTTGTATGTTAAATAAACTACATACTGGTGTATAACTCTTACTAATTGAGAAAGAATTTGTTAAAATACATCTTAGTCTTGTAAGAAGCTAATAAGTCTACAGTTTTTTAATTTATTATTGAATAGATTTAATAAGAATACCATAGAAGCATTGCCCTAAAAGATATAATCAAAACTTTTAATCTTTTATGGGTACAAAGAAGAAAAATAAATAGATTTTCGAACCACACCTGTGAGGCATATTGTGCATTCTCAATGATTTTCTTTTGTAGCTCTTCCTGGAGGAGTCCAGAGTCCAATGCGGCAGCACTGCTGACTGTTGGCTGCTTGTCATCACCTTTACTCTTTGATTTCTTTGTCAACTTTAACTATATTCAGTAAAAACAGTGTTAGTTAAAAGGTTAAAAAAAATTTCCTAAAAATTTTTGTTGCTTTATTTATATAAATCAAAAATAAATTAACCCATAATGTGGCAGCTTCCATGCTTGAAAAAGTTACTACTTGTGTACATTTAAAAGATGTATCATCAATATCTTTGTTAAAATCTTATAGAAACTTTGAATGAATGGGCAATTATTAGTGCAAATAATTGAGCACAAGGTAAACTGAAGTAACAGCCCAACTACCTGGAAATATTGAATGCTAAATAATACAAGACAGAGATAACAAAATCCACGGAGTGCAGATAAATTCATTATCAGATGTTGATTAGGAATGCTTCACAGCGATTGGGCATTGTTTTTAGATAGATTCACGGTGCAACGGACCTGTAACGCGTCGAGTTCATCCTGAAGGAAGGACACGCGCCGCGTCAACTGCTGGTTTCTGAACGTCAGTGAATCTATCTCTAACTCCCCTTTCCTAAGAGATTTCTCCTTCTCTTTCAACGAGTCCCGCAGCTCGTTCGACTTTGCCTGCTCATCTAAAACCCCCTTCTTTAGCACCTTCACATGCACCCGCAACTGCAACAACGGAAACAACAAATTCACCAAATTGCCGATCGTTAGTAAAGTTAGCTTCACGTTAGTAAAGATACACACTTTTGAATACTCCGCGGCCAATTTCTGGTACTTCGCCTGTATATCACCCGAAGGCAGCCCCTCCATTGTCAGTTTTCAGGTGTTCATAACTGTAAATTCCGGTATTTAGCTGTTTATTTGTAGTTGTATTGAACATGAACACCCACTTCAACCCACTTTCGTAAAAATGACGTATTGTGATAGTGGATTGAAATGTCATGTGTCAAAATTGATAATGAAATCGATTGAATAAATAGTCGATTTTGAATGACTACTAGATTGACTGGATGAAAGTCTATAATAAAATAATGTAATCCTGAAATTATATTTTTTCTAATAAATTAATTGCGTTACGTATTATTAGAAAAATTAATGCATTAACCTGTGTCAAGTAGAAAAACGAGGGAAATCTTTTTTTAGAATGGTAACATTGCCTCTGTTGATGTGTCGTGATTGTCCATTAGAAAATATCAATATTTTGGAAATTTATGAAAGAAAAGCAGTAATTTCTACCCCAAAAAGCATATTTACATACTACTAAATATATTTCATCTTTCAATGGTACGGTCATGGACGATAGGTACGGGATTTGTAATTTTTTTCATAACATTGTATCGCAACAGGTAAAACTAAGTTAGAACAAAGTAAATTATGACTAAACTATGCTTTATTTTGCAGGAATATGGAATCTGGCTGTTCTCATTACAACGATGTTGATAGCGAACACACTCGGTGCATTATTCACATCGATGTAGATTGTTTCTATGCTCAAGTGGAGATGGTACGGAATCCCGAGCTGCGGTCGGTTCCGCTCGGCGTACAACAGAAGAACTTCGTCATAACTAGCAACTACGAGGCCAGGAAGTACGGCGTGCAGAAATGTATGCTTGTTACGGACGCGCTAAACGTTTGTCCCAATTTAAAACTTATCAATGGTGAAGATTTGCACAACTACAGAACAGCCTCCAATAAGATTTTTGCAGTGTTACAATGTTGGAAATGTCCAGTGGAGAAATTGGGTATGGATGAAAATTTTATTGATGTCACAAACTTAGTACAAGAAAAGATGAAATCTGTAAACATTAGTAATGTCACTCTTGCTGGGCATGCATACAGTGAGCCCAGCATCGACTGCCCATGTGGCTGCCACACCAGACTCAGGGTAACATCACAAATAGCCAGTGAGATGAGGAAAAAGATATGTGAAGACCTAAGTTTCACAACTTGTGCTGGTATTGCACACAACAAGTTGTTAGCTAAACTAATTTGTCCCCAGAATAAGCCTAATGACCAAACTACTATATTCCCAGAACATGGGACCAGTTTCATGTCTAATTTACAGAATGTTCGTTCCATTCCAAGTATTGGTTCTAAAACTACAGAAACACTTATATCTAACAATATTATAACTGTAAGTGATTTACAAGAAGCATCCCTAGATGTGTTGAAAAAGCACTTCAGCAGCGATATGGCTGTTAGATTGAAAGAATTGAGCTTAGGTGAAGACAATACTCCAGTGAAACAGACTGGCAAGCCTCAGAGTATAGGCCTGGAGGATAGTTTCAAGATTGTCAGTGTCAGAAGTGAGGTAGAGGACAAGTTTACTGCTCTGCTGCAGAGGCTGATGGTCCTAGTGAGGGAAGATGGACGCATCCCAGTCTCTTTAAGAGTTACACTACGAAAAAAGGATGCCAAGAGGCTGAGCAGTCACAGAGAGTCAAGACAAAGTCAGATCTCTCCTTCCATCTTCACTCTCAGCAGTGGTGCATTGACAGTGACCGAGGCCGGCCAGCAGAAACTGATGAGCATCATTATGAGATTATTCAACAAACTGATTGATTTGACCAAACCATTCCATTTAACGCTAGTGGGATTGGCATTCACTAAGTTCCAGGAGCGCATGACAGGCAGGGGATCTATAGTGAACTACTTAATGAATGATATTTCCGTCCAATCTGTGCTTAATTTACAAAACGAATGTGATACCTCCTCTTCGCCTATGGACTACTCCGCCGTGTCGCCGAGCAGTAGCACCACAACTGATCTCTCCGACGCCGAAGTTGAGCCATCACCAAAAAAACCCAAAAAAGTTACATGGATAGCAAAAAGACGATGTTTGTCCAAAGAAGAAGTTGCATCTCCAAGTAAACTAAAAGTTGGTGAACTCAGATTAAACTCGAAAGAGCTGGAGAAGGTATCTGAGCTAAGACTGAATTCCCGCGACCGATCACTCACGCCGCGCGCCAGTCCCGCGAAAGACAACCTGTCTGACACGTCAGATACCATGAGAGACTGTGAGGAGCAGAACTGCGACGACTGTCCCAGCTATGTCGACAAGGGAGTGTTCAGCGCACTGCCCAACGAAATGCAGAAGGAACTGAAGGCCATGTGGAAGAACCCCTCCAGCTCAGAGATGCCGAGGAGTAGTCCCAGAACCACGAACAAAGCTAAACCGAACACAATTATGAAATATTTTGTTCCACACAAATAGTATTAGTAAGATTTTATCTTGTTAATTATTTTAAGTGATAAGTGAATGGTTTCTATTTTTTCAAATCATACAATTTTTATTCAGCTGATCAAATACATGTTTATGTTAAAAAATAAATATATTTTATTGCTAAGTATAACTATAGTTATAGTATAATACATTAGAATTAGATACTACAGGTTAAACAAAAAAACTTTAGTATACAATTGGGCATATTATTTAATATCTATATTTTTTACAGCTTCCGTTACCATATTGGATAATTCTGTGAACTTGTGAACACTATTTACATTGAGGCGGAGTGTGTGCGCGAGGGCGCCATACGACACGACGTCTACGTTCAGTTGCAGCCGGATCTTATCGCCGTCTGTCACGCCCGCGCTGTCGCTACTCTGTGGTGAACTCATCTCTCGTATTTGCTTCAGTCTTCTCAGTGACTCTTCGGTCCTCTGCACCGAGGTCAAAACATCCTCTACATATTTGTAGTATCTAGAACACATGTTTTGTATTTATAGACACTTACTTATCGTACATTGTAGATAGGGAGCTAAGTTTGGGTTTTCAACATTTAAATACGAATTTATCCTATGTGGATGAATTTGCGTAGATTGCGTGTTTGAACTCGAATAACGCACTACGATTAAATTTTAAGGAAAACCTAGTAACGAAATTAAATACTTACGAAACAGTCATAACATTGAAAAGCGATTCGAATAGCTCCATGGTAAACACATTATCCAACTTTTTGGAAGCTTCCTGGTTGAATTCCTTCAGGGCATTAGACACTACGTCTATGTAGGTGCAAGGCTTGCTCGGAACGCTGCGGTTGGTCTTCCTGTACAACCGTGGTATGTCACTAACTTGCTTCAAGTGGACATTGAAATTGTCATATAGTTCGTTGACTATACATTCTTTTATCTTCTCCTTTGTACCTTGTAGTGCCCCCTCAGATGATCTCAAGCTTTGCCCAAGGAAATCTTTGTTGTCAATGGGTATCTTGGCCTGGACAAGCTCCAATAAATGTGGCAATCTCCTCAGTAAGGTTTGTATGTCCACATAGATGTTAATACTGTTATCAATTAGGTTTTTATTTACATTTGTTGGTTCAAACTTTTGTGTTGGTATTCTCTGAAAACAGGAAATTATTGTATTGCTTTACATAATTTATTAATATCATTAAATCGTTTGCGGACGAACTAGAAGTTCGTCCGCAAACGATTTAACGATTTAATGAGTAGAATTATGACTTTGTTGTCATAAAACAAAGTTAGTACAATGTGTGCTCAATTATTTTGATATGAACCTCCTGTAGAATGACGTAATCGCTAGTTTCTTTTTATTTATCTTTAACGACAAAGTACTTAATGCAGCATGTCTTTGTTATTTGACTTAATTTGAATTCGATTACTCGTAAATTAGGCCTTGAGATTAAACAACCGAAGAGCTTAGGGCTTTACAAGTACCCATTAGCTTAACGATAAAATCAGGTACATTTCATAATGTTTATCAGTGCATACAAGAATATTATCAGCACTCGATTGCAGTTCCAAATCGCCGACACATAATAATGTTTATTACCTGTGTACAATACGCGTTAGCCCACGTGGCATACCGCGATAACAGTTGCAGGGTTAGTTTCCAGAATTTGTGCGCCAGAGCTTCGATGTAGACCCCGTCTGACCAGCACTCCTGAGTCGCATTCCAACATTTGTGTGTTTCTCTCAGCACAAAGTCATTATTGTTTTCCACAGTAGGGCTCTTCTGTAGCGCCGCCTCGAAACTTCCTGTGATTGTTTGTACATTTTATAAACACACACATTCTTGAAATTGTTACATGTAATCAAATGAAAATGTAATGCCTTTTCTATCAACAATGTTGAAGTGAGAAGTGATTCGGGAATTCGATAGCAGATCTTGGCGTAGGTCCAAAATAGGGTGATTTCATATCTTGGCGTGATAAACACTACAAACTACTTACGGGGCGACTCTAAATGTTTCATTTAGGCAGTGGGTGTCCAAATTGAACATAAATGAAAATGATGATTCCTTAGTTGAATTTTACGACACCCACAACAAATGGCTCCTCCATGTGACCTTATTCTAGCGCTGTAGCCCAGAGCCACAGTACATACATGGATACAAGAGATAGAACACAGCACAAATTGTGTACAGCTGACTGGGTACTGAGAGAACAGAAGAATTTTTATTCACCTATAAAATGACAAAAAAAAATGCAAGGAGATACAAAAGTCTGTTTTATGAGTTACCTGCAATTTCCTGAAACCGAATCTGGAAATAGACTGGCAAGTTCCATCTTCTTTGGAAGCTCTTGTACTCGGAAGTTCCACGCATCAATATGACGTCATCAGCTGAACAATACCCTTCAAGTTTCCTTAGGAACTGAATGCTCTCACTGTACCTCCTATAAAATATCTGAGGGTTTCCAGGAGCAAAAATTGATGCCAGATTCACCTCTAGTCTGTTTTCAACTTCACTCCAAAAGCAGTTGACTAAAAACCTATATTTCTTAACAAGAAAGGATAGTTTGGAATGTTGTGTCACTGTTAGAAGTAACTTTAGTTTTGTGTCTAATAAAGACATGATTCTTTCGTAGATTCCTTGTAGACCATCTTTGCTTTTCTGTAATGCTGGTTCATTGATGATGTCTTGTAAGAGAGGAGCAACTGCTTGTTTTCTAATCAGCATTTCGGACTCTTTGACTCGGTCTAAAGATGCAAGTGTAGTAAGAGTTTTCAGGAGGTTCTCTTGATCACTGTCATTCCAAAACTTGAACAATAATTCGTTGAGAGTGTGTACTAGTTTTCCTCCTACTTCATTATATTGTAATTTATGCTCTGGTTTTATGATACTGTCACACTTTGTGATGGAGAATTTCAATTGATTGTATTGCATTGCTGCGCGGTCTGCTAGAGCCACCTGTTCTTGTTTCTTTTTAAGAGATATATTTTTTAGGACATTGTCTAGTGTCTTCAGACAGTTTATTGTTTGGCTATAATGTTTGAGCAGCTGCTTCTTCTTTTGTAGGCCATGCCTCTGACTCATCCACAATGATAACTCTTTCATTGCGTCTTCTAAGCATTGTTTTACACTCTACAAGAAAAAAATCAAATAAAAAGATAAATCAAAATAAATAAAATGGTAATAACGTTTTAAAAGAATGCACATAAAATAGAGAAATAATTGGCGATTATGAGTAAAGTAGATACACTACATAGACCATAAAAATCTAAAATTGATAGCTAAAGAAGTTAGATAAAGGAGTTGTTACTCACAATAACTTCATCATTCAACTGTCCTAATGGCACCTGTATTTTCACAATAGCCTTGTCAAACCCGATGAGAGTAGCACACAGATTGACGAAGTTCGCGTAGTCCTTGTTTATAAGCTCTATCATCGCCAGCCTTAGGACTTTTAAGTACACTCCCAGGTCATCTCGCATTGTCTCCAATGATGCCACATTTTGGTGTTCCGCCAAGAAGTTATCGACGGAGAAATTCGTCTAAAATGATCAGTAACAAGTTTATAAAAGCGTTGTACGGCCAATCAACTGATTAACACGATTAATTACATGGAAATCGGCGAAAATACCTTGACGAAATCATTTCTGTCGAAGCACAGCCCCCGAGGGGCCGGAGGTAGAGTAAACTCCATTATATTGTTCTCCATGCTAACGTGTCACTATCATTGTATTATGAAGGCACCATTATTGAGAGGAATTGTTGGAAAGTGTTTAAATTATCTATTTGGATCGCTAGTCTCTACGGCGATCATTTTTGACACTTAACTTCATTGACGTAAGCCTGACACATCACACGTCAAATGTATGGTTCGGAAACACTTTGCAAAATTTTTCTAGATCGAACTGTTCTCTTCAGTTTGAATAACAAAAAATATCGATAGTCATTCTGAAGGTGAAATAAATGTAATTTGATGAATCTAAAGCAAAAGATAATATTGTCTCTTTTATATCTGCCAAAATTCAACGTCTGTCCGTCACGTGTAGAGATGTAAAGGCTGTATAATATGTGTGGTAGGAATTGTATAAAACTGTATAATACAGTACTATAGTAGCATCGATGGTATAATATGTATAAAACATTGTGCACACAAGTTACTAATTTCGAACCGGTTTTTGTTTGACCTTGATTTGTCAATGTTAAGATATTTTTTTGAAATCATTCATTTGTAAAACAAAATACTATCAAAGATAATACTTACGTACCTACTTACAATATACTTAAATGTGATTTTACTTTTTATGCCGTACAAATACAAAGTCGAGCAAAATCGCGCGCGCGAGCAAGTGCTGCTCAAGAGGATAGGCAGGTAGGTAGGATGGAAGGAATGCACAGACTTGCTAGCAAGACGGTGCCTGCGTTCGATGGAGCGATTCAATAAATTCAATGTTATTTCACTGACCGAGGCGCGCGCACGCACGTTTCGCCCGGTGGTACACTTAAACTCAACCTACACAGTTTGCAACTATTTTAAAGAGTCGAAAATGAAAGGTAAGTGTTTTATTATTTTATGTAGGAAATATTAGAAATTTTTATACGTACACACGGCTATATATCAAACTATACATTTCCAATATAAGTTGATCTAGCATTGTATAGGATTTCCGTACAATGAGAGCTCAGTTTATACTGGAAATGTATAGCTTGTTATGTAGCCGTGTGTACTTAAAATGCCTTGGCAAAAGCCTATTAGGGGTTATTTTAATACATGTTTAACTAGAAGTAGGTTATTTATTTCTCAGTTTTTTTTCTTGCAACTAAGTACATGTGTGGACCAGTGGTGGCCTAGTGGTAACGGCCGCGACTTACGACTCAAACTCAAACCGTGGGTTCAAACTGAAATGAAAACGCTTTGTCAGTAAAGAAAGAAAGAAATATTTCTGTAGTATATTCTTGCACACATACAAACTTGGTATATAGCAATATTTAACAATCTATTTAATAAAAATATTTTATTTACATAACCAAATTACAAGATGGTATTAACATTAACTAAATTAAATGAAAACTAAGTTAAGCCTAAAAAGGGCCCCTCGGGGCATTGTACCGAGGATGCTGGCGGCATTTCCTCGCTGAATTGCAATGCTGATGCGTCGCGCAAGAAAGCCGCCAACTTTTCGGTCACCACATTAACTAGACGTTTCGCGATTATTTAAATCTATTTAATTAGGTACTCGATATAATATCAGTATAGACTTTAGACTTCTTGAAGACAACCTTTACATTCCGAGGCTCGAAGAGAACCACAGAGTACTTTATACTACATATACTGAAAAAGAGAATTAACTTAGCAACTACGCGGCACACCGTTAAAAATACCAGTAAAATTTTATACATAGTTATGAATTAATTAATGAAATGCACCGACCCCAGCGTGGTTAAACCAGACTCGATTGCTCGAATGAACCCAAGGATTCGCACTAGTTCCTGGAGCCTCATGTTTCATGGGACTACAGAGACCATTGCATATCAAAGAGTAGACCGGGGGGCGCGGTATGATCAGGAAGACGTGCCCTTAGGATAGGAAGGATTATTAGAGCTGTAAAGACGGGTGATTTATCTATGGGAGGGCACCTTTTAACACCGCTGCCGCCAGGTTGGTTCGAGTCCGGCTTCACCGCATCTTGAATGGTGAATCTTTTGGCGCGTTTTAACTGCTTTTTCGACGCTTTTCTGTCACTGCTATGCTGTGTTATACGTTGCTGTTTCCAATGTCTTCGTCTGAGGTCTCGTTACTATCCATTTCAGGTTTTTTAGAACGAAGTTCTTTAACGCGGCAATGCGGTAGGAGTTGATGTTGTAATGAAAAGCACGTTCATAGTTCTTTGGAATTATATCATTGGATTACGATAATCCGAATATCGCCAAGTTGGAATCCTCAGTAAGGCGAAAAAATTGCGTAGACTTTGCGTGCCAAAGTAGCAACATGTAATAACGTCTTATTCGGAATTCACCGACTGTTGACTTTCGCCTTTGTTCTATCCTCACGACCCTTTTTTGCAATGTGTTGGCTACAATGGCTACTACGGACTACCTGAGCACTTGAAGCTCGTCTATGACAATGTCTAAAAATAGAATGGACTTTCACAAAAAACAAACGACTTTGGGACACTATTTTATTATATTAATAACACTGCACTGCAAATGCAATATTATTATAATTGTCACACACTTATTATAAAAGGTTAAAGTTTGGTACACTATTTGTTTATCAGACATATAACTAATTAAACCAGTAGGGACAAAATAACTAGTGACTTAAAATGACGGACCGGACCCGGATCTTTACTCCCAGTACAATTTTATAGTTAGTATTTAAAATCACTACAAATCTTATGAAAATTTGGAAATCTTGACAGAACCAAGACAGGCGTTTTACTTTGAGTAAATTATTTCATCACCACTGCTCTCAAAGCGCTGAAAGAAAACATCGTGAGTAAACCGGAATGACCTAGAACCAAAAAAATCGAAGACATGGGACTGTGACATCTACTAACCCGCTCTGGGCCCGCGTGGTAGATTATAGCCCACTCCCTCTCACCGAGAGGCGGCCTGTGTCCCAGCAGTGAGAACATTATAGGCTGATTATGAAGTACTTAGTATTTTTTTTTATTTACGAAATAAATCTCCATCTCTCTGCAAAACGCATTTAATGGCCTCTTAAAACTACACGTATCAATTATTTTTTAAATATACATAGGTTACTGCATTGACATTAAATTAAAAAAATTGTATTGTCTTATTACAAACAATTAGTATTTTTAGAAATTTTAGCTGTGATGTTCATTTTACCTTTTACTGTTAGTAATATTTTGTATAGTACCTACCTAAATCCTACATTTATTATTTTTTGTGCCAAAATTCACAATCAATTTGTTTTTAATATTTTGAAAATAATTATTGCTTTGATTGTTTTAAATCGCTTATTATGAGGGGCTTGTGGCTAAGTAATAACAGCCGCACAGTCGATCGATCAGGTTAAGCTACGCTTGCCGCAGTTGGTCCTTGGATGGGTGACCATCTTTACATACCAAGACCCCTCCGTACCTCGGAAAGCACGATAAGCCGTTGGTCCCGGCTGTCATTTGTAGATCTTTGACAGTCGTTACGTGTCGTCAGAAGCTCGAAAGTCTGACAACCAGTCTTACCAAGGGGTATCGTGTTACCCAGTAACTGGGTTGTGGAGGTCAGATAAGCAGTCGCTCCATGTAATATACTGGTATTCAGCTGTACCCGGTAAGCATGGAAGCCGACCCCGACATAGTTTGGAAAAGGCTAGGCAGATGATGATGATTTACGAAATAAATGAATATATAAGTTCAGTATGTAGGTATCTTTAATTCAAGCAACAAGATGAAAAGGATAACTAAAGTGAAACCCAATGTGAAAGACGCGAGTGTGCGGGACGGGATGAGCGCATCGAGTCGCCGAATCGAGCGGCGGACAAGCAACAAAGGAAAACATTGTGAGCCAAATGATTGCCGTTTACCCTGCATTATCATTTAGCTATGCTATTTATTGTATGCTATTAAAGTGATTTAAGACGAAATTTAACGAATTCCGCGCCAAATAAGACATTATTTTAAATATTTCACTTCAAAAAATAAAAAAATAAAAATACAAATCATACAGTATTTTATTGTATTATACCTGTATAATAAGTAGGTAGCGATTCGGTTTTAAATGGTATATATTTACAACTTTAGTCATGAGATGAGACACTGCTAGCATTATTAGCATTACATTTATTAGCATTCTAGTGGTAACACTAGAATGCTAAATATTCTAAAAGTAACTTCGAGCTTATGTGCAGACAAGAAAGTAGGTACTGCTAACTTTCAAAGATTATGTTAAGCAATATTAAGCGATGTACTTACTTATATTAATTAATTTTATTTTAGTAAATAGGACCAAAGCCAAAGTCACAAGCTAGAGAACCCCATATTTTAATTTGCTGTTTATCTATTCTAATTGGTCTATTAGTTAGACGCAATACAAACAAAGGATTTAATCCATCGATGTTACGCTATCATTTTAACCTTATTAGGTACATACCAGTAACTAGATAAATGGAGCCTTATTAGAAAATGTAATCCACGGTAATACGACTAAACAGGATGTGTTTGTTTATATACGTACTTTCACAGTACAAACGGCTACATACATTTCCAATATAAGCTGATCTTTCATTGTGCGGAAATCTGGCATTATTCTGGAGTGGAAGCAAGAATAAAGTGGGAGGCAGGAAGTTTGGTCTTTAAGAATCATTAGGTATATGTTTAAAAGTCGCTGTTCCCACTCAACCACAAGCTCCGCCAGACCCTAGTGGTGGAGTGGGAATAGCGACTAGCGCAACCCAGCACGGGGCATGGCACTGGCACACAGAAGAAGGAGTTTACGGCCTGTGCCATTAAGTTTTTAATGGACTTAATTAAAGCCATTAGGCAGGGCCAAGACATCGAGACGGTCATCCTTGACGGTCTAGCCACGCTACTCACCCTGTACCATGGTTAGACCGCTAAGGGTGATCCACTGGAACGCCCGCGGCCTTAAGGATAAGGTCGCCCCCCTCCGCCACCTCCTTAGGGAACAAAACATCGACTTGGCGCTCATAAACGAGACGCTCCTGGGGCCCGAAGATAGGGTTAGGTTCCCGGGTTACCTCGTTTACAGGAAGGACGAAAGGTCGGCAAACAATACCCGCTATCGTGGTCTGGCGGTTATCGTGAGGCGAAGAGTCGTACACCAGGAGCTCCCCTTGCCGTCGCTCAGGTCCTTTTACGCGCTGGGTGTGCAGCTGCACCTGGCCGGCGAGGACATAGACTTGTATGCCTTCTATAAGCCGCCCGTGGCACATTTGGACGTAGCGGAGCTGCGGGCGCTTATAAGCACACACCAGAGGGCAACCATCCTCGCCGGTGACTTTAACTGTAAGCACCCAGCGTGGAATAGCCACACCAGGAATACCGAGGGGAGAAGGCTCTTCGCGGTCGCGGAGGCCTTCGATTATACGGTGTCCGGCCCAGAAACGCCGACCCACTACCCCGATGCAGTACGGAATCTACCGGATGTGCTGGACATCGTAGTCTATCGATGGCTACACTGCCAGATCACACAGCAAGTTATCGACGACGAGTTACAGTCGGACCACCAACCTGTACTCGTCGTCCTATCGGGTACCGACCCGACTGAAGCCCATAGCGCCACGTCGATTAACGGACTGGAACAAGTTCGAGGAAGAGCTGGAACCACCACGCCCACTCGGCCTATAGTTACCTCCGCGGACGTGGACCGGATGGCCTGTGACGTCACTGCTTGCACACAAAGCGCCTTAGAAGCGGCGACAACGACGCAGCCGCAGGGGAGACAGCTATTGCCGCCCCTGCCGGCACGCCTTACTGCGTAGCTTAACTGCGTGCTTTTTACGTAGGTAACTAATAAAAAAATACATTGAGTTAAAATGTGACGTCACGCCTTACTAGATTTTATACTGAATTGTGACGTAGCAAGCCCCAACTTTATGCGTTTTATCTAAGTCATTTTTATTAATATTAGCCAGGCATCATCCCTATAAGCATCAGCCTGTATAAACATGCGAAACGTGCCAATTATCGTCCACCATATTGATACTACATCAATCAGGTCGCTATTAACCGGTTATTTACCATAATAACCTTCCTCGTTTTACTAAGTAGCCAAACATAGAAGATTATGTTTCATACGGGGTAATTTAATTTAGTAAGTCTTAAGTATTTTCAATTGTTGATTTGGTGACCATGGCTTCTGCTGAAGACTTGTTTCTGAACAGAGCAAAGTTTGTGATGAAATATTTGGGAGTTTGGGTGCCTGCGGAAAATGCATCTGTCTTTCATACAGGCTACAGGGCCTTCATGATAACCCTTCAGTATTTGTTCTTGATTTTCCAAATGGTATACATAATCCAAGTGTGGGGAGACTTGGACGCAGTTTCGCAAGCCTCTTACTTGTTGTTCACTCAAGCTTGTCTTTGCTTGAAAGTGACCGTTTTTCAAATGAATATGGGCATGTTGAAAGAGTTGTTAAGGCTTATGGATTTAGAGATTTTTAGGCCTGAGAATTTTACCCATGAAAGGTAGGTGCCGTGAGAAAATATTAAGCTGGACTACACAAATTCTTCAGTTACCTACCGGGGCTTTTATTGTTGTAGGTCACTATTGTAGTCAAGCCAATTGCAACAATAAGTAGCCTGGGTACAGCTTGGATCCGAAATAATTTGTGTACTCCGGTATGCCACTCATATTTTCTTATAGGACATGTCAGTAGTCTTTCCCATTAGTATTTTAAAATTGCAGGCAGCGCGTATCAAAAGATTACTGTTCGCTTTCATGGTGAGCTCTCAAATAACATGCGGCTTGTGGGCATTGAAACCTTTGTTTGACGATGCTGATAGAAAGTTCCCGTTTGATATGTGGTAAGTGATCTCTCATCGTGCGGGACGTCCTGGTTACTCTGGATATACCTTCTCTTACATGTGCATCTTTTTTCAACGAAATCCTCATGAGTGCCTTTAAACCGATCTTATCACAGTACAGAAGGAGCTAGGCCTTACGCACTGCCCATTCCCTACTAAATTCAATTCACATAATTTGAGAGATCGGAAATCAGACTAAGATTCGATCAGCAAACCTTTAAAAAAAAAATACAAGTTCACGTACCTACCTGTTTCTTTATTATTTACGTTGTGAGTGAAATTCTCTTATAGCATAATTATTTATTCCGTCAGGATGCCATTAAATCCCGATAAGGCTGTTCAGTACTACATCGGATACGCCTTCCAACTGGGCACGATCTGCATCAGTGCCTACATGTACTTCGGTGTGGACAGCGTCGCCTTCTCCTCGGTCATCTTTGGGTGCGCCCAGATTGACATCGTCAAGGAAAAGATTTTGAGTGTGGGTAGTTTGAATCTAATTCTTATTTCGATTTAATCTTTCAAGGACAGCTAATGAGACATACTTTTTTTTTTGGATGGGAAATCATCAAATAACTTCTCCCGTTCTAGGTGGAGCGGGAGGGTGTGTCAGACTCTTACTGACTAAAACCTACGTCGACCCGGGCCTGGTCCTTACCGGAGGGTGAGCTACCCATTGCTCACCGTCCGCAAGCCCGCGCTTACGGTGGCCGGAAATCCGCCCGAGATTCCCGACGCCCAGGGCGTCTCCTGCGGTGGCTAGGGGCGAGAGGGCGCGAAACTTGCCTTTCCCTCAACCGTCCCGCCTCCTCCTTCGTGAGCATTACTGCTTCGCAGAAGGAGGTGACGGCTGCCCATGCCCTCTCGTTCCGTACCATGGCCTGAACCAGGGCCGGACGCGAGGCCTCTGCCGCCGATCGCCTCCACGAGGACACGGCGGTGCTCTGCCCAAGCCGGGCAGACCTCCACCGTATGCTCCACCGTGTCCTCCGGGCGATCCACACAGTGGTGACACCCGGGCGTTTCCTCCTGCCTTATCCGACACAGGAACCTCCCGTGGCGCCTCTCTAGCCACTCCTCAAAGAGGGGACTTATCGCCGCAATCGTGGCTTGCCCAGCACTGGGTTGCGACAACCGTAAATGAGACATACTTGACTTAACTTTTCCATTGTTTGGCACCTCATGGGGTACGCGCCGGGCTTCATAAGTTAAACTGCCCTGGGGCTGCAGTCTCGACATAGACGGTCAAAATTGCTTGACAAGCACGAAAAAATCACGTGCTTTTCAAGCTATTTTGACCGTGGGACCCCATTAGGACTTTGCGACCGCATTTAGTGATAAAGCAATCGCTGTACCTACTTAAGCAGGATACTTAAGTTTACGACGCGTCGTAAAGTTAAGTATCCTGCGGAGCGATATGCATACTTAATTGAAAGTCATATTTCAGTTAGCTACATTCTTAATCCTAGTAGAATTACCTCTAGATAGAATGGCTACTCAGTGTCGTCAATCGTTTTAATCATCTTCATTCTGATTTTAAATCATATTAACGTTGTTGTAGATTACATCGGTAAATGGAAAACGTGGTACAAGGGAGGTGGACCAAGCTTTAGGAGCCAACTATAACAAGCTCGTAACTTGTATCAAACACCATCAAGCTATTGTTAAGTATGCACCTATTGCAGAATCGGCACTATATTTTTTAATTGCAGAAAAGAAAAGGCATACTATTTGGTCACTCGCGGTAGTTACCTATGATGGCTGCCACAACGAGCAATAGCACAGTGATCTACCCATAATTACATTTTTAACAATGTGTTCCAAAGTGGAACTCGGGCCGACTTCGGTCAAGGAAAGTTAGGGTTTGGTTTGGAGATTCGCGCCAGCTAGAGCAGGTCAACGTCAGCCTTATCCGTCTATTGCTTACCCAGGGTCGGGGAGGTGTAGGTACAAAAAAATATGTGAGTTAACTCCCTCCCTTATCTGTCTCATAATTACCGTCACTGCATGAATTCGCTTCGTCCTAATAAGTTTTCTATTCTATTTTTCAGATTCATAGAGCTTGTCGAAAATGCTTACCACCCGTATCTGCTGTTCCAACTTATTGGTAGTGTTGGAATCATTTGCATGTCCGCTTTAATGATCTTGGGCGTGAGTACTATGTTCTACCTACATAATTTAACGTTTATTTAAGTAATTGCTAAAGATTTAGTGATCGTTAGGAACCTGCATAAAGGAACGTTATCTTTATTAGGTTGATTGGCGCAGCATGCAGTTCTTCTCCATTCTGACTTACTTGTCTGTCATGATCAGCCAACTCTTCGTGTGCTGCTGGTGTGGACATGAGCTCACTGCTACAGTAAGGACTACCTACAAATCTTCTACTACTTAATTACTTACTTTTAAGTTTAATTTGCGAAAAACTGCTGGCCTCTGAAAATACTTCTCCACCTACTTTCCCGTATCTTGACAAGGGCGGATCCAGGATTTATTTCTGGGGGGAAGGGAGGGGGCACGTGGGTGTGACGGATAGGATAGATTTTTCTTTTGACCATACAGAAATAAGAGATACCTACTTTGTCGACATAGGTTGTAAAGTTTAGTTCAGACTCTTACTGACTAAAACCCACCCGTATTCCTTCATGTTGCCTGTGTTGCCAGGGGCCTCGGTGACCCTTTAGTACCTTCTCGCGACCCCGACAGGCTTCGGCCTTTGTGGACCCCTACACTTGTGCTGACGACATCTCTTTGAGGCGCGCATGGACCCGGGCCTGGTCCTTACCGGATGGTGAGCTACCCATTGCTCACCGTCCGCAAGCCCGCGTCTACGGTGGCCGGAAATCCACCCGGGATTCCCGACGCCCAGGGCGTCTCCTGCGGTGGCTAGGGGCGAGAGGGCGCGAAACATGCCTTTCCCTCAACCGTCCCGCCTCCTCCTTCGCGAGCATTACTGCTTCGCAGAAGCTGCGGCTGTGGCCCCCTGGATCCACCCTTGCCATCTTGCCATTGATTTTAGTCGAGGCAATCGGTTTAAAGTTAGCTATAACAAACTGGTCATTTTTCAGAGTGAACACCTGCACACAGTCCTGTACGAATGTTTCTGGTACGAACAAGACGTGAAGTTCAAGCGAGAGCTATGCTTTGCCATGATGCGCATCAATCGTCCTCTGGTGTTGCGCGCTGGACATTACATTATCTTGTCAAGGCAAACTTTTGTTGCAGTAAGTGCATATTTAAATAGAAGTTTTGTATGAATTTCGTTGTTTCGGTACAGATTGGTCACATTTTAATAACTGCCTCGTTGGTCTAGCGGTCGCATTGATCGGTTCGATTCCCAGGTCGGGCAAAGAGTTCTTGGGTTTTCCATTAGGAATTTCTCAGTAGCAGCCCGAAGTCTGGATTTGTGCCCGGTTGATGGCAATAGGCTCGCCCCCTATTACATGGACTTAACCATAACTGATGAAATGTGGGTGTACCTACTATGGGTACCTATCTACACCTCTGCCTAACTCTTCGGGAAAACATGGCGTGATGTTGTGTTGTGTTGTGTTGTGTTGTGTTATGTAATAAATTCGGACGGCTAATCTAATATTACGTTCCACCAATCTGTATCCGGCATTAGAATCCCTTTCTGAAATCAAAGTTTTAACAATATTTATTTCAGATTCTGCGAATGTCGTACTCCTACTTTGCAGTGTTGAATCAAACTAAATAAAACATCACAAATTACATCTTAGCGGACAGTAGAGCTTTTTAGATAAGAAGTATATGGAAGCCAAGAATAAGTAACAATTCAATCAGCACCTATTATGCTTTAATTAGCTAGCGTATGGCACTCGTGGGTTGCAGCTGAAAATCAGCGTCAGGTGGTACATCTTGTGTGTCATCTGACATTATGCTGAGCTGAGACACTTTTGGCATTATTGTAATATTGTTTTCTATTAGTTTTAAGGTGTATTTTTTTTTTGTTATAATGCCAATAAACGCATTTTTTTTTCTTTCTTAAATTTTGTTTAATTGTTTCGTTATCCCCAGAACCTACATTCCTTCTAGTACATGAGTAGAAGCTGTGTTAACTAAATCAAAGAAAATGTGTGAACTATTTAAATTTTCTAATAAAAACTTCCAGCGAACTTTGCTTGATGTGGAAGTTTATAATTGCAAGAAAAGTTCTGATCACAGTCGAATTGGGTTGTTAGCGTTGAGATGCATTTACTACACTTACAGAATTGCGGGCTAATCGGGGATGCAATGCAATCGATGTTTGGAGACCAGTCTGGAGCCAGATCTCGTATTGCTATTGCGTATTTAATGAATATCAACAACCTGGGGAACCCTGTATCCTACATAGAATTAAGGGCTGTGACAAATAACTAATATTATCTACGTAGTAGGACCTATTAAAGGGAAATACTTCAGTGTTTCCTTGTGAAACAAAAGCAATTAGCACAATGTCTACAATTTATAACACATCAACGTATCAACAACGATTAAAACTTTCCAAACTTTAACGTTTAAACTATAAGCTTTAAAAATTCACCGGTTCTTTGGAAATATATTAGTAGAGGGCTAAGAAATTATGGCAGAAGGGAGAGGACACTCTTGGACATTCTCAAACGTGTCCCCAACGAATTCTTCAATAAACATACATAATAATGGCGGTAAAAAACACAACATTATTCCTGGGACGGCCCAAAAAAATCCTAAGCGCTCACGGTGTCTGGCCACATCCGAATAACTACATAATTTTGCGTAAACTTTATATGCTTTTCGTGATGTGGACACAATACTCTTTCCTTCTATTCGAGATCGTCTACATAGTGGACGTGTGGGGCGATATCGACGCGGTTTCAGAAGCTTCCTACTTGCTCTTCACTCAAGCGTCCCTGTGTTATAAGTCTACCGCCTTCATGGTCAATAAGAAGAATTTGATCGAGTTGTTGGAAATCATGGATTGCGAGATTTTTGAGCCAAAATCTGCTGAGCATGAGACGTAAGTACCAAGACCTTTATATTAAGAATCACATTGAGACATCTAAGTAATTAAAATCCCCAAAAAAACACACCCAAAAAAGTTTTAAGGCTCTAAGATTAGTAGTTGATTTAGTTAAGAGAAGATCCTGAAGATTTAAAATATAATTCTTACCTTCATCAGAATTTTAGCAGCTCAAGCTCGCAAAATAAAGCGTCTTTGTCTGTTCTTCCTGACGAGCGCCACGACCACCTGCACTTTGTGGGCCATGATACCGCTGTTCGACGATGCCAGCAAGCGATCTTTTCCTTTCAGAATCTGGTAAGCAAGCATAAGCAAGATAGCTAATACTTTTGATGCCCTAGTACGCTCATCCCCTTAGGCTGGGCTCATATTTCTCTCTTAGGCCTATCGTTTGGGCATATTTCGCATTATACCAGGAATAAGTCAATACAAAAATGATAAGTGCCAGCTAAAACGTTGTACAGGCTTAAGAAAAACAGCAATAAAAATATTCTAAAAGTAATAATCTATTCACTGACAGACAACACAACGGCTGAGCGGGCGTGCAAAATTGCACCCGAGGTCCAAAAGTATGAAACTTTTCCACAAGAGTTCATTATACAACGAAAGTGAGCATTATCATTAGTGAAAGGGGATACATTTTCCAAAATCCTTCCTGATTTTGGAAACTGTAACCCATAAAGGATTTATATAAGTTCGTAATTTTTGCCGATGGGAAATACGAGTACCATCGGAAATACTTATGGCTTCTGCAACAAAAAATTGTTTTACTGATCTGAGTAACCTCTGCAAAAATATATCGGTGACTAATAATCCAGTTAGCTACGTATTTCTACTTCTTCCGATTCCGACTTGACGCCATTTTCTGCAGGATGCCAGTAACTCCGCTGAAGTCTCCTGGCTATGAGCTAGGGTACCTCTACCAGATGGTCAGCATCTACATCAGCGCCTTCCTCTTCATATCGGTGGACAGCGTCGCCGTGTGCATGATCATGTTTGGGTGTGCACAGTTGGAGATTATCATGAATAAGATTCAAAAGGTGAGTGAAAAGAGGGATAAGATTTGGGAGTTGGTAATGGCATATCATCTACTTATAAGTGAGAAGCTGATGCAAATACCTGAGGTAAGTGTTAGCTTTCTTTAGCCTACCACGGAAGCGGTAGCGTCTTGCATTTTCAAAAGCGTCTAAACGAACCCAATGAAAACTGACAAATAGTAAGAGGTAATGATGTCCTGGAATGGCGACCACGAACTAGCAAGCCTAGCCTAGCAAGTCCAGGATAACCGGCAAGCATATGTCAGAAATGCAGATTCAGAGGGAAAGTATGTCTTCGTTTCCAATGATGAATATCCTCGTTTATCACTGGTTGGTATTGTCCAAAAAGATGGTGCTGTCAGGTTTTCGTTCTTCTGTGTTCTTGAGCTCGTTAACTTTGGTTTCCTTTCCAGATACAAAATGTGTTTGATTCGGCACAATCGGAGGAACATAGGACGAAATTGATCAAAATTAATAACGAATTTCTTGTTGAGTGTATTAAGCAACATCAGACTGTTGAAAGGTTAGTACTTTACTTTCACGAGACTGCAAAATATTATTAAAAACTTTACATACCTAAGTACCTACACCCTTTTTTCCAGTTTTAGGGTTCCTTGATTCAACAAGTTAAAAGGTTCCTTGTTTGTTCTAGTTTAGCCATGTCCTTCTGTGTCTTTTTTTTGGGTGTCTCCTATAAACTAAAATGGGGATGATATTTTTTTCCTGTCTATCCCATGGTGTGGGGTATCGTTGGATAGGCCGTTCAAAAGTATTGCGGGTCTGTAAAAACCATTTTTTAACCATTCGATTAAGGGATCCGTTTACGTAATATTAAACTTTAAAGTGTTCATTTTGATCGAAAACCGTTTACAACGACAAAGAATTCGCGTTCAGTAAGATAAGACTTGAACCAACCTTTATTAGGTTGGTTCAAGTCTTATCTTACTGAACGCGAATTCTTTGTCGTTGTAAACGGTCTTCGATCGGCTGCACACAAAATAACATCGGGCGCCCCCCAAGGATCTCACTTGGCTCCAATACTATTTATTATGTTCATTAATGATCTTCCTGAGTGTTTTCGTTTTTCCGAACCTTTTCTGTATGCTGATGACTTAAAATTTGCGCGAGTAATAGAGTCAAAAAGAGACTGCGAACTTCTGCAGCACGATCTTAACCAAGTTATAAAATAGTGCCACAATAATAAAATGCAACTAAATCCGAAGAAATGTTACCATGTTAAGTAAACGCGAAAAATTAACTGTATTTACACAGAATACTTCATAGACCAGGAGCGAGTCCAAGAAGTCGAAACAATAAGGGATCTAGGAGTACACTTTGACAAAAAGGTCACTTTTGTGCCTCATATTGAAAACATTATTAAAAAGTCATCAAAATGTTAGGGTTCCTGCTTCGTAACACCAAAGGCTTTCGTAAAAGTAGCACCAAGATAATGTTATATAACAGTTTCGTACGCAGTGTTATGGAGTATTGTAGTGTTGTGTGGAGACCTCACTATGCTACTCACATGTTGCGTCTAGAAAGGGTACAGAAACGTTTTGCGTGGCATTTAGCCTTTGGTGAGGGGAAATCTAAGCGCCTGCCCTCTTACAGAGTCCGTCTGTGCCATTTCAGGATGCAATCGTTGTCTATGCGTAGAGATATAACCGATGCTTTGTTTCTTTACAAACTGTTGCGCAATAAGATCGACTGCCCCGGTTTATTGAAGCTTATTAGGTTCCACGCGCCTTCTAGATATCCTAGGAATAAGACAACACCCCTGTGTCCGCCACTTCGAGATCCGTACTTGGTGCAAATTCTCCAATACCTAGATTGTGTAGAATCCTTAATGGCCGCAGTGACTTAGTAGATGTGCAGCACGATAGTATAAATAAATTCCTACGAGCTTTTGTAAACAATCCAATGGCGACTTAATTTAAATTTTTAATTTAAATTTTGATTTAAATTTTATTTTTGATTATTATTTGATTTTGAATTTAATTTAAATTTAAATTTTATTAATTTTTTTTTAATTTTGTACCTGTTTTCAATTTTTTCAATGTATTCAATTTATTATTTTTATTTTATTCTTTTAATTTAATTTTATTATCTATTTATGGTCAATATCTTTATAATTCAATTATAATAATTATTTAATTATTATAATATTCAATAATAATTCATAATTCAATTAATAATTAATCATAATGTAATCAATTTAATCAATAGGTAATCCCATGCCAATGATTCTTTTTATTTTATTTTATATGTTGTATACAACATTGAATGTTATTATAATTTTTCTTTATTATTGTTTTGAATAACTTATTCATTGTATGTAAATGTTCTAATTTCAATAATTTATAAATATGTTATGTAAAGCCGTTTTCTGTGCATGTGGCGTTAACCTGTAATTAATTGTTGCACTTGTAAATGTTACTCTAATCATTAAATCAGAAATGTATATAGTGTAAACAATTGTTGGTTAACCTAAATAAATAAATACTTAAATAAAAATTTTTGTTAGAGTCAAGCCCCTGCCAGCTAAATGGTTGTTTTTGGATATGTACAAAAATAATGGAACTAGTACGTAGGTAGGTACTTAATACTTATATATAACGAAATTAAAAGGAAAACTATCACAGCTAAGTAGGCTTTACAAGTTAACGAGTAATAATAGACCAACATAAACAAACAAGATGCGTTACAATATTGTATCTGTGTTATATTTTTCGCAGGCTCATCCAACTGTGTGAAGACACGTATCATGCGAACATATTCTTTCAATTGACCGGCACTGTTGCTATCATCTGTAACATTGGATTGAGGATATCTATAGTAGGTTTTTTTAATTTTTTACTTCTATGTCTTTGTGTTTTCATTTCACAATTAGGTATTGGTGCCGATTCTCTTGTTCACAAACTAAACTAAATTTAAGTTAAGTGCATATTTTACTTTCTATTTCATTAAGAAAAGGACAGAAGATAAATTTTAGTTTAGTCCAGTCATATTAATCGGCGCTTGACGTAAATTGACGTAATTTTAGTAGGCAAGTTTTTAATCACGTCTAAACTTGTATAGAGTAGTGACAGGCGCTGATTAATTAGACAGGACTAAACTAAAATTTATCTACTGTCCTTTTCTTAATAATAATAAAATCATTTAATTCGGACAACTAAAAGATCCATAAAATGTTAGTAACAGGTTTGCACTTAAAATACTATTGTTAGTAACTTAAAATAAAGACGAATTGGTGAGAAGACCACCCAACAACTGAAAACACAATGAAATAATGAAATACAAAGAAAAAGATGCACTGAACTTAAATTTAGTTTAGTTTGTGAACAAGGGAATCGGTACCACTATCACTGTTGATTTAGTGACATAATCCACTCTATCGCTATACTAAACTCATTCTCACACAATGTGACGGCAACTCAACCTAAACTGGTTGGTAACGGGCGTTGCCAACTGTGATGCAACTGGTACTCTCACATGCCGCAACTCAAGCTGTATCAATTTTAACGACATGACACACGATAAAGTTCCGTGCGGTGCCGGACGTAAAGAATAGCACCATCCCATTTCTTCCCGTGGGTGTCGTAAAAGGCGACTAAGGGACTAGACTACTAGAGAATGGGCAGCAGCGTTCTCTATGCATTTTAACACCATACTGCGATCGCCAACCCGCCTGCCAAGCGTGGCGATTATGGCAAACCCTCCCTATTGGGGGAGGCCTATGTCCAGCAGTGGAAGTCTTTCGGCTGGAATGATGATGAATGACACGATAATGCGCCAATTTTATGGTAAATTGCGTTGGCAACGACCGAGCTACCTGGGGGGAAAGCAGTATTATTTTAATATTGCTTCGCAGTGGGAAAGAGATGGAGCTATACCCCCTGTATAGCTTCATCTCATTCTCACACTGATGTAATGTTAAAATAATACTGCTGTAAGAGGCGGTGGTTGGCCGCCTGCACTGCCAGTCGCGCGTGACCGGTTGCGTCGCCGTTGACTACTAGTTTTCGACAAGTTGCGTCGTGTGAGAACCGCCATAGAAATGTACGTGCTAACGCGATTGGTTGCGTCGGCGTTGAAAACTGGTTTTATTTTGGTCACCTCGTGTGAGAATGGCCTTAAGTTGATTTTGTAATAAAATGGTCCTGAAAAGTCGGTTGCAACGGAATTTGAACTTTGTGTTGTGTGACATTAAAATTCAAATATAGGTGGAACACAACAGCGTGCAGTTCTTTTCGATGCTAAACTACATGGTCACCATGCTGTCCCAACTGTTTCTGTACTGCTGGTGCGGCCACGAGCTGACTATAAGGGTAATTATTACTTATAATATGTATTTGATTACCAATACTCTTCCATGAAATAATTTCTACAGTTTTGTAGGTGTAAAACCTTTAAGGTCTATCCGCACATGGGCCGCGCCTAGGATGTGACAGGGCCGTGGCACACACAGGGCAGGCACTGAATGTCCGTCGCCGGCCATATAAAATGTACACCCCGATATTTTTTTAAGTTCCTGGACCGAGCACGGCCCTGATATGTGTGGATAGAACAGAGAACTTTAGTGACCAACATCACCATTCTGTATAGCAAAGCGTTACAGAAACAGGTAACAACTGCAAATAATCATCTGTGTCGCGGGAAGGTACTGATGGGTCACCGAGGCCCCTGGCAACACAGGCAACAGGAAGGAATACGGGTGGGTTTTAGTCAGTAAGAGTCTGACACACCCTCCCGCTCCGCCCAGAGCGGGAGAAGTTATTTGATGATTTCCCATCCAAAAAAAAAAAAAGTTGTCATCTGTGTACTTTTGAGTAGGCGCAATTTTTATTTATATAGGGCAGTGTTGCCAACCAAAATTTCCCCCAAGATTTTTTTATAATCCCTAAGTAAAACCCTAAGTATAGGTTGCCATAAGTATTTTTTTTTTGATGTAGTGCCCTAGTCGTTCGAACTCAAAAATAAAACGCATAAATATTGTTTGTATTTTTTTTTTAATTATAGAATACCTAAGCTATTATATACATATTGCTAATCTATTAAACTAAAATGTAATATTGACAAGACTGGTCTCGGAGGAACGGATTGAGCAAACGTGCAAACGGAACGAACGAAGGAGAACGAAACCTCCGCTAGAAGTAATATAGTGTTCTGTGAACGAAACGAATAGATAATTAAATTAATGAATGAGAAAATAATATGGCTTGCAGTTCGTTCCATTCCAGGCACAGGACGCGTTTGTTCGAAAATTAAACCGCGGTGCGGTGTGAGTTTTTTATTATGTCATTCCATTCCTACTGTTGTTCGATTAAAATTGCAGGTTTTGTTTGAAGCTCCTAAAAATATCCTCAAAAAATTGATGTCCCTGAATATCCCCCTTTTAACAATTCTTCCGACTAAATTTAGGGGGAAGTCCCCGAAATTGTAAATACTGATATAATGGTGATTTTTGGCACTAAAGATTTTTGACTAGCACTAGTCGCCGCCAGTACCTACTTAAAAAAATATATTTTCTTTCAGAGTGAAAATCTCCGTGAATGGCTGTACCAATGCCCATGGTTTGAGCAAGACACCAAGTTCAAGCGTGCTCTGTTCATAGCTATGGAACGCATGAAGAAACCAATCATATTCAAAGCGGGCCACTACATATCATTGTCCCGACCAACGTTTGTTGCGGTCAGTCAAGTTTGTCCGTTTCCTAAAGCAACAAGCCTTTTAGCTAGATTTTTGTAAGCTAATTTTGGATAACTTCGTTTTGGTTTATTGAAAACCTAAACTTTGTACCTAGGTATACTAGTTCGATCGATAACATTAGGTTCAATTGTTTGGTAAAGATGACTGAATTCCCTCACCAGCATCGGTTTTGTACAAGGTTATTCTGGTATCTGGTATCGTCTTGAATTTTTAATTCACGTTGGATTGGATAGCAAGACGAATTTATTTAACCTTTTGATCGCCACGTCAAAAAAGCAAAAAAGTGCCCTCGGCGTCAAGATACGAATTCATCCTTTAATACCTGGCATGTAGTGGTTACCGAGGCGTACTGGGCACATTTTGGTTTGTCATCTTTAAACATGACTGGGGCGGTCAAAAGGTTAATGACTGGAAACTTTTTATAAGTACCAGTTTTTTCTTGTGTTGTTTTTTCAAGAATGAAAATAATTTTGTGTGTTTTCTTATTTCAGATCCTACGCTGTTCATACTCTTATTTCGCAGTCCTGAACCGGGTGAACACGGAATAAAACACAGATCTCACAAATTATTATTTATTTATAAACCGTGTAGGTATCACATATGCTTAGTGTAACATTCACGACAGTTTAGGCGAAAGTGTGCTTAATTATGAAAAAATATTATCATTTTTTTTTCTCGTAACTCTCAACGACACTTAACTAAAGCCTTATACACACTTTATGATACTTTTGTACAATTTATTTGTTAATATTCGTATAGTCTGTTACATCAAAATAGGTACTACGAATCATCGCCAGCGAAAAAATAAAACAGCCAAGTTTGAAGTATCGTAAAGTGTGTACCTGGCCTAACAAAGTTTTAGTTTTTTAGTCAAATTGATAAATTCGTGCGCTTAAATTAAAAATAACAATTAGCGTAAAGGCGAACGTGTAAAAATAATAACAACCATGTTTTAGAATTTCCATTTGCAATAAATAGGAGACTTGAGGCCTATTTATATAGGAATGATACATAATAATAAAACCTTATTAACCTTTTGACCGCCAGTCTTGTATAGATGACAAACCAAAATGTGCCCAGCACGCCACGGTCACGACTACATGACAGATTATAAGGTATAATTCGTAGTTTGGCGCCGAGGGCACGTTTTTGCTTTTTGACGTGGCGGTCAAAGGGTTAAACCAACCATGAGAAAACATTTACTACGATATTATTCTCACATTTCATTGTACGTAGGTACTTAATAAAGAAAAGCTCATTCTTATAACATATTCTAAACACCCCACTTTACATAAAAATACAACAATCTTCAACCAATCACATGTAAATATCGTTTCTTTATAAATAGGCCCGAAACATTAGAAATACATAATCTGAATAACTTCAGTGTTATACCAATGTCTCTTACATACATTTATTTAGCAATAAAGCGTGAACCGTAACGTTCTTTCACATAATACCTTATCTTTTAAAACAATCACATCAAAACGACTTAGGAAATAATTTTGAAATATCAATATAAGGTAACAATCAGTCGCTTGTCGTTACTTATTTGTTACGAAGCTCATTTTGTTTGAAATAATATTTTTTTATGACTGTCTGACATATTAGTCGTTAATAATTCGATCATATACTGGGCGACTTTGAATTCCATAGTAATCTTACAGAGGTTGAAAGTACTCTTGAATATAAAAAAAAACTGTCACGAAATAAATATCTGCTGTTTCATATAAGTAAATATGAAAATATATGAAACTAATGTATTTTCCGCTTTTTCGGTAGGTACAATAGTAAAAGTTGTCTATATTCGTGATTACTTTTACCTCCAGAAAGATTTCCAGTAAAATCAAAGTCAACCTGCATGAAAAAAAATCATAACACCAAACATTTTAACTCAACAAATAAAGCATAAAATAGTGTTAATTTTAATTAAAATACCCAAAGCCAAGATTTTGACAATGGTTGCCAATTAGTTAAGAAAGAACAAGTTTCTGTCGGCCTGAATGACAGACAGACACCGTAAAGTCGACGTAACAATGTTAATTGTGATTAAAAATAGTGCGCATGAAATAAATAAGGCATTGGGTTTATTATCCATATCACAGCGATGCAGGGCACGAGATGATAAGAATATTATTATAATTTAAGTTTTCGCAAAGGTTTTGTGTTGTTTCAAGTAAGAATATTGCAGAAGGTACATTATAACTACCTACGCAGTGCTGCAACCTAATAGAGTAACACTTTGAATCACAATCTGAGAGTTTTGAAGGATATTGTTAATCCATTGGTTCATAGGTTTGATCTGTCAAAATTAAACCTATTCCGATCAATTGTCATTTGTATTAAGCAAATATCCCGCTGATTTCTTTCTGGAATAACTTTTGCTCAAAAGCAGCCGCAGCGCATCTATTCTGTAAAAATCTCACCGTGAAGTGACCTGTCATTCCACCTCATGATATGATCACTTATGATATGATGACATTATTGACAGGTCACTTCAAGCTCACTTCACCTCAGTTTACATACATAGAACGGCTGATTCATGATTGAAATTGCTGATGTAGTCAGTGGAAAGCTTGATTTTAATTGTGCATTATTTGCAGCATGTAATTTTTTTCAGGAAATAGATTTTGTCAGTAAATATTGAAGTACAGTTGCAGTTACCGATTGCACTGGTTTTTGTAAGGCAGTCCAGTCTAGGAATTGTTTGGCAAAATTCTGTATAAACGCTATAAATTTTTCTGCAACTTTGTCCTTTCTCAGATGTGTGAGAGAATTGTGAGAACGATTGCGTAATTATTTCTCCTGTTGATAATTATTTTTAAATTCATAATTATAATAATTTTGAACCTTAGCTAGCGATTACCTAACTAGCGTTCTAACATGATTAAGAGTTCTTAAAATGAAGTTTGATTTTATTTATGAATAGTCTGTGAATATGTGCGTGCAGTAAACGTATGTATAAAAATGGTATTATGTATAGCCCGATTCAAACTTTATGTCTTCTCCGAACATGAGGCGTGTCACTGCGCAGTAACGAATTCACGGATCAGCGGGGGTGAGGGATAGGTTACGGCGCAGCGAGTAGCGCACTTCAGAGCCGCCATCAAGTTTAAATCGAGCTGTACACGCTATACTCTTGCATCAATACCGCCGTAAAATTATAGCCCACGAATCTCCAAACGATACTTAATTTTGAGACAAGAACGTCTTTGAGTTTTTAAGTTGTTAGTCTGAGTTAACAGCAACTTCTCGGCTATGGCTCGGCGTAAATATTTCAAGAAAGTAAAGTTTAGTTGAAGAGAAAAGATCGATTTCGAAGTTTTTGCTCTTTAGGGTTGAGTGAGCCGAAAGGGATACCGAGGCTCCGATAACTCAGGCAACTGAAGGAACACGGGTGGGTTTTAGTCAGTAAGAGTCTGACACACATTATGTCAAAGTATCGCATGGCAAATATTAAAGGTTTTTGTCTGCTAAAATTAGTCAGGATGGAGGAGCCTTTCACTAAATTATAAAATTTAGTGAAAGGCTGCGAAAATGCAGTGAATAAACGAATTCTCGCATGCGATTATTACAACATGTGTCTAAAGTTTATCATTTTAACATAAAGTTTTCCAAGATAGAAGGAACCTACCTAAATAATCAAATTTCAAATATTTAAACTTCACATTTACAACGGAAACGTAACGCAACTAGTAAAAAACTTACGAACACACAAACATTTTTACGACACGACGCGATTTAAAATGAAAATATTTCCTCCAAAAAAAACACAACCGGAACATTAGAAAACGATTGTTCACAAAATCACAACGTTATCTTTAACTCTACGCTTGCACACTTGCCTTTGAAAGTTTTCTTGAATAAAAAGTTTACGACTGAACCTCGGCGATACACTACAGTGCACATCGGAAAAGGTTCTTCTTCTAGCCGTTCTTTCAACCAGTATTTCTAAATGTCAATTAAGACGAGATCCACACGAAATTGGAAACAAATTAAAATCATTCGTAATACTCAATCAGATCATTATCAAAAGGGCCACGTATTCAAAAAACCAAGTGCAGTGCAAGCCGTTTTCGACTACGCCGAAGCGTTATCGAACATGACCGGCGTTTAACCAAAAATATGCGATCTAAGCTGTCTACACTCTTTCTAAATAAATAACCTTACACTTATCTTTCCTATATCCATACAATTACAAACACATATCATATCCATCATAAAATATCCCTCTTACAATAAATGTATCATTTCCTAAAACCTGCTTTTCATTCTTAAATTCTTTGTATCTTAAGTAGTATATGACGGGTTTAAGATTTAAGGGAATTACTCTATCTAAGCGCCTTTCTGTCCACTGAAATGCAGAATAATATTAAATAACTATACACTGAAAAAATAATTATTGCTTATAATTGCTATGTATTTATCATAAGATTGTTCTTTATCCTCAAAATATTGATGAACGAAAACATCCCTTAAATTCAACAGATTTTCTCGTCACTTAAGTTTGGTCATTATTTCAGTGGCCAGTAGACCTAGAAAGCATCCAGTTTAGCACTAGGAGTTGTAAGGGCTTTAAGGGCTTATCTACATAGCGTCTAGTTGTGGCGTGATCCTGAGCGTTACCCTTCGAAATCCTTTTTAATTAGGTACTGTTTCTTTTCCTGGATATGTTTTCGGTTATTACAACCCATTCCTCCTTGATATGCTTCCTTACAAGTCTCGTATTTATGCTAAAGCTGTCTAAGCAAAAGTCACATAGATGCAAAGGTAGTCCAGTTACATCCAGTTATACCAAAATGGCGGTAAACAATATTTTTGGTTTTAAAGCAGTGCTGTTAGGTACTATTGGATTTTGCTGTTTTTGCTGCAAACCTATAATTTCAACAGTTATTTTATATGAGATGTTGCTGTTTTTACCATAAACTTAGTAGGTCAAACAATGAAGCTGATTTGACATTGACAGATTGCATTCATGGTTGCCATCATTGAAAAATAGGATGTTGCTGCCTTTGCACCTTTATTACTCATAATATAAAGCAAGCGAAGCTGTTTTGATCCCCTTTCAATTAAACTTTAATAACATAGTATTTTTTTTGTGTGTATAAAGAGCTCAGAAATATCTTAAAATCATTTAGAAACCAGTGCCCGTTGTGTAATCATGACAACCAGCATGGCTGAGCATGGGTAACTTCGTAGAGTACTACTATCGAGTGGTATATCGGAGAAGTCATTATCTCAACTTAAGGCGCAGATATATGTGAGTGACTTTGGAATCGGTTATTACCAGAGATCGGATATTCGGATGCATATTTACCTAAAGTTAAAATTTAGCTGTGAAAGTATTGAAGCGGCTTCTTAAAATATATTATAATACGGGATGCCAGGAACACCGGGAATGCATAGCTAGTCGGGTGTATAATAAAGAAGCAACTTCTAAAATATGTATATGTAGGGTGTAAGAGGAGGGGTGGTGTGTGTTAGTTAAAACAAAAAAAAAACACCCGAACGCATGGCAAGCACAGCTACGAATGCAATTATTGTAATTAAATAAACTAAGAGAACTACTCGTATTTGTCGGGGTAGCTACTTGCGCATATGCAGGTATATTTTGCCGTCCCACTTACAAACTCGCAAAATGCCTATCGTCGTTTTCTATTAATATAATGGTACTAACATATACTGTTTTTTTTCGCTATGTGGAGAGGACAGGAATTTAACAGTATTTAACTAAGCACAATAATATTTAAATATTTGTTTCAATAGGTACCTACATCAATTATTCTAAATATATGTAGTCCGTTATCTTATAATTTAACGTTGTTTGCTATGGCAGTTTGGTATTTACCTACCCACTTTACAATATTAGATAGGTAGATATTATGCATCCGCTTATATAGTCAGGAAAAACACAAAATTTGTCGATTCCGTAATCGCGGGTTTTTTTGTTACTATAGTGCATTCCATATAAGCCAACATTTTAAAGTAAGTTATATGTAGATTATAATACTAATCTGATTCAATAGTCAGAAACCTTGTTGATCCCGGAACCGCGGGATTTTTTCGATACAAAAGCGCATTCCACATTCGCCAACATCTCAATTTTAGGTGAATATGCATCCGAATATCCGATCTCTAGTTATTACGCCTTCAAATAATGCAAGTAAGTTATGCAAAAAATGTATGTACAACTAGAACGCATACACATCAATTCATTATGTGAATATTTAAGTATTGTAGTAAAATACTTTATGAAATAAATTCAGGAAGCCAAATCTACCCAAAGCATAAAAAAACGATATTACTTTCAAACTACTTAAGATATTTTCATGATTTTATTTGTGTGAACAGACTATTTTATTATTTATAATTATATCTGTGATGGTTTTTCAAATATCAGAGTTTCGTTACTAAAAATGAAACCGAACGGCATGCGGCAGCGCAGTGCGAGCGTGAGCGCGACGCAAATTTGTATGGCCAAGGTCAACGGCATTTATCCGACCCTTAAGCATTAGAAATATCCAAACCAGAGCACGTCTACAAACATTAACCTCTTCACCTACTACCACCATTCCATCTAGCATTTCAGAGTCACGCCACAATACAAATATAAGCACAAACATATTGGGCAGAAACTACAAGTTACGCTAACTAGGTACTAGTTACGTTAAATGCTACATTAACTGCACTAACCACTATGTCGCTGTTTTTTTAGGAAAACTGTTAACTATCGTTACAAAAACTATTTATATTTTGGCTAACACGATGTGGAGACTCAGATGAACTAAAACCTGGTATATATCTTCTAATATATTGTGAACTGAGCAATAAGTCTAGCGATACACCTACGTCTTTTTCCCATGAGGGTAGGCAGAAACTATCTGCTACAATCCTTACATACTCGTTTTGCTTCGTATACGGTCACTCGCGCGCCGGTACTAAGGTAACTGCTATAGTAATTGACCACGCAATAGTAACTGGCCACTCATAACAAAAGAGGTAGGAAGAACGTGGTAGAAGGTAATGCAAGCAAGCCCATGAATCAAAAGGACAAAAATAATATTAGGTATTATATTTAACCCTTCGACCGCCACACTCATGTATAGATGACAGATCAAAATGTGCCCAGCACGCCAAGGTCACGACTACATGACAGATTTTAAGGAATAATTCTTAACCAGGCGCCGAGAGCACGTTTTTGCTTTTTTGACGTGGCGGTCAATGGTATATGTATGTATATCCTTTTATTTAAATAAATATTTATTCCACAATTTTCGTTATTGCACCTACCACTGTCTGTCACTCGATCACCCAAAGGTTGACTGGTAGAAAATGCCTTTGGCATTAAGTCTGCCTCTGTACATTTGTGTGCTTAAAGTATTTAATAAATAAAAAATATTTCTGTATCCATTGTATTTTAGTTTTAGTTCACATGACCTTGTTTCTACCCCTTTTGTTATGAGAGGCCAGTACCTATAGCTAGCCAATTACTGTAGCAGTTATACACACCTGACCTTTTTGAAGAACGTCACCAATAGTCACTACGTTCTTCTAGGGCTACAGATAGCGATGTGCACAGTTGATTTCTTTGCCATTATTCTATCTAGCAATTCGAAAGTTTCACAATATGTTAAAAGTTGTATAGCGGGCTTAAGGAGTTACGGTAGAAAACAACTGTATCAATTCCAATTACTTAAAAGATACAAAAAGAAGTAGATCGAGTTGGATAATATGTGTTTATTAAATACTTTAGTAAGGATTGTTTGAAAAGAAAAGTTTGCGAAGAGACTCGGGAAAGACAGGGATTATCTGTAGCTTTATAAAGCCATGCGCACGTTAGAGCAGAGCAGTGGTCGACCAGTCGTAATGGCCGCGACTTACCAGTTATAAGTCGTAGGTTTGAACCCTGACAAGCGCTTTAGTTTGTGTAAATTATTTCACCACCACTTCTCTCAAAACGGTGAAGGAAAACATCGTGAGGAAACCGGCATGTCCTAGAACCAAAAATTCGAAGACATGTGATATCTACTAACCCACACTGTGCCCGCGTGGTGGATTACGGCCCACTCCCTCTCACAGAGAGGAAACCTGTGTCCCAGCAGTGGGAACATTATAGGCTGATTATGATGCACATTACAGCCGCAACGGGCCGCAGCGGACAGGGCACAGCACACTCACAAGGTCTAGCGAGAGAAGGAGGTAGTGAGGTTGAGGGACCTCAATACCGCATTCTCTCTATATAGTCATAGTGCCGGTGATCTTCTGGATGCCGAAGGAACAATAATTGAGTTCATTTCACTCCTGCTTGAACGGCTCGCAAACGTCACCTTCGAATAAATTCCGGTTAACTTAATATTGATTGAATTTGTCCAAACCGCACTAGGCCCGCGTGGTGGATTACGGCCCATTCCCTCTCACAGAGAGGAGGCCTGTGTCCCAGCAGTAGGAACATTATAGGCTGATTATGGTGCACATTACAGCCGCAACGGGCAGCAGCGCATCGCATTTACAGACAAAAAAAAATGCGGTGCTGCCAGCCTGTAGTGTGCGTTGGTTCATATAAAATTTACGGAACTTATAAAGGAGGATTTTTGCAATGCGTTGCATTGCGACGCGGCCCGCCTCAATCTGCGCTAGGCTTTAGAATTTTTCGAAACAAAACGTTATGGCCGTACCGTAACTCCCAAATTGCACATACGCTTGGCCAGTAAAATAATGTTTTATACCGTACTTTGGTTTTTGGAAGATACTTGATATTTTATTTAGTTTTAAGCGTATTGTAATTAGATTCAACTCGAAGTACGACATTTATTTTTCTGGCAAAGTAACCACCGAGACACAGATCACGTTAAGAAAACTTATTTTATTTTTTAGTTTTAATAATTTTAGACATCATTGACACCACATTTAGATTGGTTTGTTTACTTTACATTACATTAAAATACAAAAACAAATATACAGGCTGACTTTAAATTCACTGGCAATCGTTCTGGGGGTGATACCGTCACCCCCTAAAAACAATTTTAATAAAAGTTTCTGAAATAGCGACAAAAAAGGATTTGTGTATAGTTTTTCGATATTTCAGAGTTATAGATTGACCGATACCACTGAACCGCGGCTTAGACACGTGCGCGGCGAGACGGGGGGGGGGGGGGGTTGGGAGCAGTGCAGGCCGCTCATTCATCAACGCCGCCCCCCGCCTTACCGCGCATTCCTAAGGCGCGGTACAGTGGTATCTGTCAAATTATAGTCCCATAGTAAAAATTGTATATGTATATTCACGAATACTTCCACCCCCAGAATATGTTTCTGTAATAAAGTATTGCCAAGCAACTGTAAAGCCAACCAGTTCATAATCAGCCTGTATACAAATATATCTCGACAGTTCCTAGCACGATACTCCTGCGCATCACAAAATGGCACACTATGTCAACTGCCTGGTCCTGTAATTGATAATTTCCTTTAAATAAATTTCAATCCAAGAGATAGACAATTTGTAACAAACTATTACGAAAATATATTATCATTTCAACACGCTCAAAATCATCGTTTTCAATACAATATTTTGAGCAAACGATTCTAAGTCGATCTATAAAGCGTACTTAGATTTTACTCTAGCAATCTTTTCGTACGAATGTGAACCTTATTCTAATATGGCTAACGTTCAAATTCTTATAAGCGCATGCGATCGAGCGTTTCATGCGAATATGAACATTAGCTTTATACAAATTATGTTCATATTCGTAGGAAACACTTAGCAAAGTAGAGTCTAAGCATGCTTTATAGATCTAATTCTTTCTGCTAATTTAAAGGAAGTGAAGTGCTACCCGTTTTCGATTGTCGTTTAAAAATGTAATCATTCATAAGATTTGCAGCATATTATATTAACAAAGCATAAATTGATTATTTCGCGATAGCGGCAAGATAATTTTTATTTTAATAAAAATAATAAAATCAACAGAATTAGATTAACTAAGTACACTTTGATAACAATTTTAAAATGAAAATTTATTTCGACTCGGTTTTGCGACATAATAAAAAAATATGTCGCAAAACCGAGCCAGCCATACTGACATAGAAATACTTGAATAATTCAAAACTGAGGAATATTCTAACAACACTGGGCAGTGCTAAATAGTAAATACTAACCTACTTTCAACCTATCGACAACCTTAAGAACACCTCACATTAATACTTAAGTATAAATATTTTGGGCAAGTCATCTAAAATATTCTTCGAACTACCAAGTGACGTACTGTGAAAATATACACTCCCAGACTACAAAATCGAGCTTCCATGGATTAATTGATGTATACTCATGTTTTACAATAAATATATTATATTCTATTTTATGGATGTCTATGTTAGGTACAAGCCTACTGCCTGTAAGGTCTACGGCATCATCATCATCATTTTAGTGTCATCATTGTTCCAAATTTGATTCACAACAATTTAAAAATTAAAAAAAGTGCGTGGTTCGATTTAAGAGACCGGGAGTGTGAATATCATGGTTCTATATTATATTATTAACTATGTAACATTTTTCTTTATGTGTGATTACAGATCAATAAAACTAGATACATGGTTAAAATCAATAAGTACGTGGAAATGCGTTATTAGCTAAATATGGGCACGGATGGGCAGTTTGATAATAGACATGTTCACTGACACAAAAGTGTATCTTACAGTGTAAAATTCCGCGCCCACTCTAACTTACTACTTCTACAGACTAAGGTTGTCGATAATAACTAAAACACAATTAAAATATAATAATTTCATTAAGCTACAATATCATTAATTGCAATTAATTCAAATATACAAAATTATGAGGTAATACTAAAAGGTAAACACAATTTGTACAACAATTTCATTATTTTGTTCAGCTGATAAATTGAGATTAAATATTTTATTCTATAAGTGGTAACAAAATCTATGAATAGCTTGAATTTCATGTTACGTAATTATTATGTATTTTTAACGGTTGAGTACATAATTAAAATTCTATATAATGTACTAGGAGATAATATATGCAGTGGAGTACAATTCTAAAAATAAACTAAAGCTTTCTCATTGCAAAACATAATAATTGTGTTCACTAAAAGTCACGTCCAAGAAACATAATATTTCCATCAAATTCCACATTTTCTAATTTGGTCCTTTAGATAAAAAGAAGAACTAAGCCGAACAAGCCAAAAGGAAGCCAGATAATAAAAAATACACTCTCTGACCTCGACACAGAGACCACTTTTCAACGTTCCTTTTGACTGGACGGGTACTATGAGGGCTAATATAGCCCGACTCAATAGAGAAGCAGTTGGAGCAAAGCGGATCTCTCCTCTAGATACATAGAAAGCAGCTTCTTTAATGATTCGGGTTATATTATTTGGCGTCACCCGTTAAGGACTTTAGTGGAGTTTGGACATTTGGGTTTATAATAATAATTTTTAATTTAGTCTCTTTGTAAAATTATTTCATGTAGTGTTGTCTCAGTTGAATAAAATTGTGAGTATTTCATATTATTCGAGACTAAGTTAAAAACAATTATTTATATTTAACACTATTCAATGTCAAAAGCTTCAACATTGACATATTGCATGGCAAGTTTTACATTACAAGATAAAGCCTATTAGGATATAAGTGATATCGCTGTCGCGCTTGGTAACGATACCGAATCGGTACGCGATATCGTTGTCGCGCTCGGTAGCGATATTGTAGGTCGCCGCGCCGCCGCACACGTAGGCAATGTCGCCTACCGACGGTGATATCGCCAACCAAGTGCGACTGCCTCGTTGGTCTAGTGGTTACAAGCGCTACTGCTGAGCACGAGGTCCTGGGTTAGATTCCCGGGTCGGGCAAAGTGTTATTGGGTTTTTCTATTTTGAATATCTCAGTAGCAGACCGGAGTCTGGATGTGTGCCCGGTTTATGATGGCAATAGGCTCGCCCCCTATTACATGGGGCTTAAACATAACTGGCGAAATGTGGGTGTACTATAGGTACACCTCTGCCCAACCCTTCGGGGAAACAAGGCGTGATGTTATGTTTTTATGAGTGCGACGGCGATATCGCGTACCGAATCGGTATCGTTACCGAACGCGACAGCAATATCGCTTATATCTAAACAGGCCTTAAAATCGATTACGGCAAACATCGATACAATTAATCGACTGGGCATCACTAATTTATTGGACTGCGTACACGCAAATACAGTCAATAATTTTGACTAGATGCGATTCAATTTTATAAATACAACGAATTTGTTAAAAACATGTCAATTGTAAAGAAACTCATTCGGTTTTGCCTCGGCCACACTACGGGAATGTTCGTGTTTTTAGGAGATCCAAAAAGGAATACGGGTACTTGTTTAGCTGTAAGTGTAGCCGAGACAGGTTAAAATAAATGTATAAAAATTTGAGCGATGAATTTGCGTGATAAATATTATCAATTGTAAATCAACATCGTACTTTCTATTGTCTATATTCTCTTAATTTAATGACTCACCGTTACTTTGAGTTTGTTACCGATACCTGTAAAAAGAGAAGACTTTTTAAAACTTTTAGTAGAGGGAACAAGGTCGCGTGGCGTCTCATTAGGTTCCTGATTTTCGTTCTCAATAGGCTCAGCCGAGAGATGAATTCTTTGTATTAAATCCACTCCAGATGTTGACATCTATCATGACTCCGTAAACATATTTAAAGTTTTAAGGGCGCAAAGCACGGAACCAATCACACACATACAACACACACAATCTAAGATTCATTGTGTTAGTATGTAGGTGTTTCTTGCAACCTCTGTAGCTTATTTCTTATGTAATTTTATATTTTTCTGTTTGTATAGTCTGTTACCACTCAAATGTTTACATTTCGTTTTTATCTTAGGTTATCACCGTATTTGAGAATGATGGTTCAGCTGTTATTGGCAACTTTTAAGTCCATGGCTGTTACCTATTATTATTTGATATTTTGTATACAGAAGCTGTTGGTGTACCTTTATAAATAAATAAATAAAGGTCATTTTACGGATGATAGCACCCATTTTTTCCTCAAAATTAAAGATGTTATGCCGGAGGGTATAACGAGATGTTTGGGTGTTATGGATTGTATAAAAAGATTAGGTAAGGAGAAGCACCCAACGAGGATCTGAAGAGTTCATGGTACTCGCCACGAACGTAGATCACTTTCTACGTAAACTCGAATTATTAATTCACATGTGCTAGCTGTTACTTTGTAAAATAGTCATATTTAATGTATTTTAGACTTTTACACTTATTATTATACATTTATTTTACACTTATAAAAATCAATTAAACTAAACGATCACCATTACAATAAATATGATCATTTGATTACACAAAGTGACAGCTAGCACATGTCAAATTACCCCAGTGAATGAATAAATTCGACTTTAGTCATTATTTAATTCGACAGTTCATTTACATGTAAGGGAACCTCACGTTGCTACTATCAACAATCAACAGTCCAGAGAGTTGCCAACCTCCTTTGTGTTTCACGAGCGACACCTGCTATACCAATATTTTGGAAGAGCCTCAACAGTGGACCGTAATTTTCTGACCAATTTTTACGGTGACTCAAATATGCGGGATTCATTTTAACACTATGAGTATGAGCCACTCGGTGTAAAACACTGGTTTTAAACTGCATCCGGTTAGATTGTAAGCTGACCACAAGATAGGCTAAACAGATTGAAAGAGTATTTAAAAAAGAAACGTTATTAATAAAAATATTAAAAAAAACATTTATTTCAGGTCTTTAACCCATATAAAAACAAAAAAAAAATTAAATTGCCATGCTTGCACTATAAATGTTACATACTATTGCTTACAGATTAATAGCCATACAAAATAATTACGGAAATTTTATTTAATTTAGAATAATTTAGTCCAATACAAAATGTTTAAATATGACAAAAAATAAATAAAAAATATAATGTCACAATATGTCAAAAGAAAATTTAATAGCAAAGTCAAAGATATATATGCGCAGGCGCTGGCATGCAGCTGCAGCCATCTCCGCAAGAAAGGAGAATCCCGCCGCTCGGACACGCTCAGGATCCCGTTCGAGCTGCCCCTACAGCGACGCAGAAGCGATAATCCTTTTCCGGATTATTCCGTAGATGTCATCGGTAGTAGCATCAGCGAACATCGCCGATGCGCTACAAAATCGGGGCCGCCCCAACAGAATTCAAAATAAGCATTAATACCTGTATAACCAGATCTTCATAGTCCCAGGTCGCCGTACTGCACCGACCACTTCTCATACGCGACCAGACTGTGAGGTGACACGGACGGCCGGATCCTCTTGAGAGCATCCATGAAGTCTTGGAACGTGATGCTTCGGACTAGGGAGAGGTCGAGGCACTTCACTTCCTCAGGATCTAGTTCTGTGGAGGTGAATAGAAAGGTCTTAGTCAGTTTGTATATTATACAACAAACATAGGGTACGACGAAGTCGCTTGTGGCGGCGCGTAGTGCTCCACGCGCGCCCCTATTGGACGTCGCGGGGGGAGTTTTACACCTCACTCCCCCCGCGAGCTTGGGGTGGCCCGCGATGGCGGGCCGGCACCAGCCGGGGATCGCGGAAGTCGAACTAGATCCCATGATCCCCGGTGCAAGTGTGGGAGGGGAACACCGGGGTGGTTTTTAGTCAGTAAGAGTCTGACAGACCCCTCCGCCTGCCCCAGGGCGGAGGACATCTATGAGGATTTTCCACCCCGGAACAAAAAAAAAAGGACAAAGTCGCTTGCTAAGTGCTAGTTACAGATGTTTTGATGACCTGATGTTTTGATTAAATAATTATAAGATGTTCACGAAGTATAAACCAAGTTTTTCCAAGCATTAACAATTGTTTAAGGGGCATGCGCTAAGGTAGCCCGCGATATTCAAATTTTCTTTTTTTTTTGCAATTAGCACCCTCCCGCTCCGCCCAGAGCGGGAGAAGTTATTTGATGATTTCCCATCCAAAAAAAAAAAGAGAGCACCTGATGGTGCACTTTATAGCTCGCTTTCAAAGCATCAGTCACTTCGTTACATAACAAGTAGAACTGAAAGTCGTCAGTCGGCGCCACCTACGACATGTCATGAAGTTCATTGACCAATTGATTTATGCTAAGAGTTGAACACGAGATGATTATATACCTAGTCTATTACTCGTGTTTAGGTGTTAGGAACTCTAACGTCCGTACTCACATACCACACTTCGTACACACGGCTACACATCAAGCTATACATTTCCAGTTTACGCTGAACTCGTATTGTACGGAAATCCTAGACAATGCGAGTTCAGTTTATACTGGAAATGTATAGCTTGATGTGTGGCCGTGTGTACGTTCATTTAACATTATCTAACAAATACTAGGATGACAGTATATTTTGACTTGAATTCTGCATAATCAGCCTATAATGTTCCCACAGCTGGGACGCAGGCCTCCTCTCGGTAAGAGGGAGTGGGCCGTAATCCACCACGCGGGCCCAGTGCGGGTTGGTAGATGTCACATGACTTCAGATTTTTGGTTCTAGGACAGGCCGGTTTCCTCACGATGTTTTCCTTCCACCGTTTTGAGAGCAGTGGTGATGAAATAATATACACAAAGTAAAACGCCTGCCTGGGTTCGAACCTACGACATATAACTCGTAAGTCGCGGCCGTTACCACTGGGCTACCACTGCTCCCGTACTCATTGACTAACACAAAAGGTGAAATGCAAAAAATATTATAAAATGTCATCATCGAATACATAAAATATACCAATAAAAATCTTCTGCACAGCGCCGCCTACAAAGGTACACTGAATTACATACGTAAAACGTATTTCTTTTCAAACAATTTTTACTTTATCGACACGCTAAAAAGAAGACCGATGAACCGATTACCGAATACGCTAATGATAGCAGATAGAGCTTCGAAGATCTACTTTTCTAGATCAAAGACAATACTCCGTTATAAAGTTAAGTGACGTCTCACAGTGCGGACGTAAGTCAATTTTATATTTCACCAACAAACATAAAAGATGTCGTGGGCGTCAGTTTTATTGTATTCCGATATCATTTTACGAGTTAAAGCTTAAAGACGTTTGACGAAAAGCGGGTCAAGGTGTTGCGTGTTCAACTGGTGTTGCCAGATGCACGCGTTACGTGATTATTGATCATACATGTTAGTGGAGCAGTCAGCGAGTAGGTGCCAGTTTTTATTCGAAGTTCTGTATGTATGGCTTAATTACAAATTCTTATTATGCAAGCAACAACAACCGTCTGCGCAGGACCGCTTGTTGTGGCGATGTTAGGAGGAGGCAAAGTCTAGCAGTGGTCAGACAGTTCTGGGCTGATTATAAACTAAGGCCCATTCAAGTATTACGTAAGCAGCATTTTAGTAATTTTTAACACTAGTTTTTGTAACTAAAAAATATGGAAGTGATTCTGAATTAAATATTTTTTTTTTATAGGAGGGGCTATAAAAAAAAATATTTAATTCAGAATCACTTCCATATTTTTTAGCAACAAAAACTAGTGTTAACATTTAATCTAAGCTGCGTGAGGCACGCCGATCCTGGGGAGTGTCTACTTGACTGCGTGCAGTCGTATCCATCTCCCAAGATTGGAGAGTCCCACCGTTCTTTATGTCTAGAAATAAGGAATTTATAGACTATACAAGAATTTAATGCCCATTTAAGTAATTTCCTTATTTCGGTGCTTTATAAATTAAACATACACCGCGTGAGTGCGAGTTAGTAATATTAATTATTTTGGGGAATCCCTGAACTTGCTTTTCGCTTTCGAACATAGACAAGTAGGGTTGTCATATTTGTTCAAAACAGAATCTTCTAATTGTTGAAGTTGCAGAAAAATCAGAAAGAGTAAATAAATATTGCTGACGTAATCACCCGGGAAGGTACTAAAGGGTCACCGAGGCCCCTGGCAACACAGGCAACAAGAAGGAACACGGGTGGGTTTTAGTCAGTAAGTCTGTGTCAGACACACCCTCCCGCTCCGCCCAGAGCGGGAGAAGTTTTTTGATGAGTTCCCACCCAAAAAAAAAAGACCCCCCGTCGCCCATGTCATCAAAAGAAAACAAAGCAAAGATTCCTCCACCCCCCTTTGGTGCTTACATAATACTGGAATGGCCCCTTGTACCAAGTTTTTGGTTGAAGTCTCAAACCATTTCTTAGTTGATGATATGATGAGTTATCACTTTGAAGCAGTTGTTGCGCTGCACAAAAGGTACTCCACCTAGGTCCACTGCCAGGTAACCTACCAGCTTCACACCCATGTGATTATTACTAGTATAATCAGGTAAATTTGTGACTGACATACCGTCTGCTTCTAAAAAGCCTAAACTGTCCACGAGGAGGCCACTTTATAGTCCTATCACCCTGCCGGGCTCGCGGGAAAGTCCGAAAGGGTTACCGAGGCCCCTGGCAACACAGGCAACGGAAGGAACACAGGTGGGTCTTAGTCACACCCTCGCGCTCCGCCCATAGCGGGAGAAGTTATTTGATAATTGCCCATCCAAAAAAAAAAAACTGTCACATCAGGGTTATGTTACCTCTGACAGAAACAAACATTGACCTTATTTTAACCAGATTAAAGATCACTGTGATTTAAAATCAGAGAAAAAATAACTGTGACCTTAGTAGCTACACGAGGCCTGGGTATACCCAGTAGCTCACCTCTGATAGGCCCGAGGGCGGCGTCCCGGCAGAGCGCGGTGAGGTCGCTGCCCGAGTAGCCGTCCGTCAGCGCGGCCAGGCGGGCCAGCTCTTGGTCACTGAGGATGGCAGCGGCCGCCCCGCGGGCCAGGACGCGCCGGATTAAGGACATGCGGGTGCGCACGTCGGGGAGGCAGACGTATACGCGTTTGGGAAAGCGTCTGGGAAATAAAAGAATCTTATCAGCTATGGTAAAAAAGCACAATGAAGATTTGAGGTGGCCAAATTTACAAGCAACACTTAATTTTAGACAACACAGTCCTCATGGAAATCCTTCTATTATCAAGTCACCTTAACGCCGCCTCGTCCAACTCCTGCGGCCGATTAGTGGCGGCCAAGACAATAAGCTGATCAGCCCCCGCAGCCGGTAACCCGTCGAACTCCACCAAGAACTCAGTCTTCAGTCGCCGAGACGCTTCGTGCTCGCCCGACGAGCGCTCGCATAGCAGCGAGTCTACTTCGTCTACGAAGATTATCGCGGGCTGTGGGAAGAAAAATTGGGTGAACTTGGTAAAACGAGTTACTGTTTTAAATTGTCAGCTCAGATATTTATGCCGTTTTTCGGTCGATTCCTGTTCCGATTTATCGAAGATTCGATGCAGCAGCACCGACTTCTCTTGAAATAGAATAAAAATCAAAATGCCAAAAATTTCTCACTTTTCGTTCAGTTCATCCATAGGTTGGTTGTCTGTAAGAGATAACCTTGTGCGATAAGACCGTCCATTGTCAACAAAGTTTAAAATAATAATAATTACGTTTGTACTTTTTGTTTTATGTGATGTACAACAAAGTGATATTAATCTTTACTATGTATTTTTATCTATATTATATTATATAATATTGTAAATTATTATGATTTTATATTTATTATGATGTGATAAGGCAACGGTGCGGTTTAAAGGAAGATGTAGTGAGAACAATTGGAAAGAGTATGCTTAGATGGTTTGGTCATCTTGAGAGGATGAATGAAAGGCGACTAACAAAAGGTATTTACAAGGCAGATGTGAGTGGAAATGCCGGGAGGGGACGCCCCAGAAAGACATATAGTGACCTTTATTTTATTTTTTTGATGTGAAATCATCAAATAACTTCTCCCGCTCTGGGCGGGGCGGGAGGGTGTGTCAGACTCTTACTGACTAAAACCCACCCGTATTCCTTCCTGTCGCCTGTGTTGCCAGGGGCCTCGCTCATTAATGATGTTCTTCAAAAAGGTCAGGTGCGTAGTACTCGCAACCGTGCGTGTATCACCAGATGTATGAACGTAAACGAAGCAAAAGGAGTATGTAAGGAGCGTAGCAGGTGGCGTTCTATAGTGTCTGCCTACCCCCATGGGGGCGTGAGTTTATGTATGTGTATGTGTAATATTATAAATGCGAAAGCGAGTTTGTTAGTTTGTTTCGCTTTCACAGGCTGAACAGATTTGGATGAAATATGGCACATGGGTAGACCACGACTTGAATTAGGACATAGGTTTTTATAGGCATATCAGCCCACGGCATCGAGACTTACGCGGCAAAACCGCGGGGCGCAGTTGTTAAATAATAAAAATTTACTTTACTTCTCATCAGATGACAGTTTTTTAAACATCTCAGATAATATAAAATGCGCGCAGTCGTTACTCGTATTTAAGAGACTCTAAAGGAACATTACATGTCGTTGTGATCTTGTTCTCGTAACTGTATTTATCTATAGTCTTCATTTATTTTCGTTGCTTTTACATTTAATATGTATGTATTTATTATTTAGGATATGTATATATCTGTGTATCATTTCTAGTATATTGTATTTAATATTTTTTTTTTGCACCAATGACAGCTCCACTTTATTTCCAGGCAAATCACAGTCCATTCCATGGTTGCCAGGAAGAGATCGCAGAAAGCGATAAGGCCGCCCATTGTAACTGTAGTGTTTGATTAGTGTTTAGTAGTAGTAGTAGTGTTTTGTAGTGTTTGATTTATTTTTGTTGTGTACAATAAAGTATATATGAATAAATAAATAATATGCATAATCAGCCTATAATGTTCCTACTGCTGGGACACAGGCCTCCTCTCATCGAGAGGGATTAGGCTGTAATCTACCACGCGGGCCCAGTGCGGGTTGGTAGATGTCACATGTCTTTGAATTTTTGGTTCTAGGCCATGCCGGTTTCCTCACAATGTTTTCCTTCACCGTTTTGAGAGCAGTGGTGATGAAATTGTAAAGAAATGTGCCTGCTTGGGTTCGAATCCACGACATACAACTCGTAAGTAGGGGCCGTTACCACTGGGCCACCACTGCTCTCCGTAAATAAATAATCTCTCCGTAAATAATTAATATCTCAGTAAATAAATACCTAATATAACAGTTCATCATCATCTGCACAGCCTTTTCCCAACTATGTTGGGGTCGGCTTCCAATCTTACTGGATACAGCTGAATACCACTATTTTACATGGAGCGACTGCCTATCTGACCTCCACAACCCAGTTATTGGTTAACACGATACCCCTTGGTAAAACTGGTTGTCAGACTTTAGAGCTTCTGACGACCCGTAACGACTGTCAAAGATCTACAAATGACAGCCGGGACCAACGGCTTAACGTGCTTTCCGAGGCACGGAGGGGTCTTGGTATGTAAAGATGGTCACCCATCCACGGACCAACCGCGGCAAGCGTAGCTTAACCTGATCGATCGACCCGTGCGGCTGTTATTACTTAGCCACAAGCCCCCCAAATAATATAATGACAATTAAACATAGAAAATTAAGTATTCAATGCTTAATTCTTAAAGAAACCTCTTTCAGCAGACCTTACGAAAGGACAGTTTAATCTTTCTGAATTACAAATAGACTTGTACAGTGCCATTGAAAGAACAATTTGTTAAAACCAATAATCCGGAAATCAATTTCATTCATACTTGACCGATTGTTTCGACCTTTCTTTTTTAATTGGAGCACATAAATGGTGCATACGGCCTAGTTTTAAAATACGATATGTTTAATAATATTCTGAAGTTTGATATGAAAGATTTTCAGGGTCAAATCTGCATAAAACAATTGGTTTTGAATTTGGGTGATAACTTTAAGGGCCTGCGCCCACTGGCGGCACGACCCGGCAAGGGATTTTTGAACAATAAATTGAAATTTGATTATGCCTAAGGACGTCGCAAATACCGCGGCATCGTTGCAGTTGAAATTCCAATTTTATTGTCATACATCGTTATCCTTACTAATATTATAAAGGCGAAAGTGAGTTTGTTACGCTTTCACGCTAAAACGGCTGCACGGATTTGGATGAAATTCGGCACATGGGCAGGCCATGACCTGGATTAGGACATAGGGTACTTTTTATCCTGATAATCCCACGGGATCGAGACTTACGCGGGTGAAACCGCGGGGCGCAGCTAGTAATAGCATAGAATTATAAAGGAGCTGACAATTTACCCTATGCTTCCAGCATTCTACCAGAACACGGTACGGATACAGAAGTACGTCACCTACAACCAGAGCCTCAAGTCTGCTATTACAATAGTGTCAGAATGGTCTATCTTTGATTTCATAATTGTTGATTTTGACAAGTTTGGTAATCTACTAATATAATGGCGTCATTAATGAGGATCGGAACAGACCATTCTGACACTATTGTAATAGCAGACTTGAGGCCCAGGTAAAGAGTATCTTCGGCTTCCCACGGGATCGACGAACGGATGAAACCGCGGGGCGCAGTTAGTTAAGTTATATTTCTATTCGTTGCATAAAAATCCCTTGCCGTGCTGTGCCGGTAGTGGGTGCAGGCCCTAAGGGTATATACACAAGGCGTTTTTATTTGGTTCAAACGCACCTAGCGCTGCTTTTTCAAGGCAGAAAACGCGCCGTCGACACGCGTATATAAAACGCCGTTTGCTAGGAGTTTTCCACTCCCCCCCGACCTTTGCTCAACGAAGTGCCAGCCCGCGCCGTAGCTGAGCCCGTAGCTTTAAATTCCCCAAATAATAATAATAATCCAGTTATGATCCAGCCTGTCCCACCTTGCTGTCCTCCCCCCAGCGACGCCCTAAGCCGAGGTTCGTACCCCACAGGTGCCCTTAGCGCGCAGTCGCTTAGTAATCTAAGAAATTCGCCCCTGGCTGGAGGCTTTGAGTTAGCTTAAGAGGCCGACAACACCTAAAGAGCGGTCTCTGTCGGACTGCATAGAAAAGAAAGAGAAGCGCGATGACATAACGCTGGTAATTTATTGCAAATTATGAAGCAATTATCGATTTATAAAAAAATTAGAAAATAAAACACTATTATGCTAATATGTTGCTTGTAGAATAATCTGGCAAAAAATCAGAATGATTACATGTATGTTTATAATAGTATGGTTTATAATCGTTAAAAGAAATTTTTAGAGGTACCTTCGTGATTTTTTTCTATCGTATCAAATTAGTTATATGTTTTTTTTTGTCTCTCCTTTCCCCCCTAATCCATCCAAAGGTCGCTTATTGTGTCACCCTATGTAAAATTTCTAAATTTATAGCTGTAATTTTTATGGTGTACATAATAAAGAGTAATCTTTCTATCTATCTATCTATCTATCTATGTTTTTAAACACACTATCTACCTAGCATATATCCTGAAGAATATCATATATTTTTCTGGTTTTGTTTTGCAGAGGATCATATACTTTAAGGCATTATAAAACTTATAAAAGTTGCGTTTAGGTCCTGTAGTCCCCTACAGGACCTAAACGCAACTTTTATAAGTTAGATAAGGCAGCCACAGGAAAGTCCGGTTAAGTAGTCACGACCTCTCAAGGTCAACTACGAGAAGCCATTAACAAAAAAAAAGGAGTTTTCCATACTAACATCGATGACATTACATGACACCAAAGGGCACAGGTGTAAACTGAATCCACATTTCGCCAGCTACGTTATTTGTCCCATAAAGTCCCATGTAATATGCGTGTCTATTGCCCATCAACCGAGTATAAATTGGAACATCGTGTTGCTTCTGGGAATTTCCCAATAGAAAAACTCACGTGATCAACAGGGTAACTTTTATTAGTTACTAGATAGCGCATTGAACTTCGTACCACGTGAAGAAAAAAATCGATTCTGTTCCTTTGGGTTTTTCCTAATTTTCTTTTTTCTTAAACCACCCCAGTATTCAGGTGAACAAAAAAACAAATCGGTCGAGCCATTTTCGAGTTTTTTTTTTTACACGTAACATAACATAACATCACGCCTTGTTTCCCCGAAGGGTTAGCCAGAGGTGTACCTATAGTACACCTACATTTAGCCAGTTATGTTTAAGTCCCATGTAATAGGGGGCGAGCCTATTGCCATCAATCCGGCACAAACCCAGACTCCGGGCTGCTACTGAGAAATTTCAGATGGAAAAACCCAATTACACTTTGCCCTGCCCGGGAATCTAACCCAGGACCTCACGCTCAGCAGTAGCGCTTGCGACCACTTGACTAACGGGGCAGTCTCTCAGTATTTATTTTTATTTAAATATATACCTATACAAAATTATTATTATGTACTAAACCAAATAGAAAGTAATATTTACTGAATTTAAAATGATTTCTCTCGTCATTGACAAGAGTGATTACTAAAGAAGACAGTTAGTTTATTTTGTAAAAACTTTTTATTTTTCACACAGGAAGTTGCCATAACATCATCAACATACACTAAGTGTAAAAAATTAAAAAATATTTAAACTATCTTAAAAACTACCAAAGCCAATAAAATTTATATGGGACTACCGCGAAAGCTTCAACTACTAAATGAAAAAAGAATCACATGAATCGGCCCCGTAATCACAGAGAAATCAATGAATACACATATACGTGGTCTGGTCATAAGTTTTATCACATATGGAAAGTTTAATAAATGACACAATGAGTTACGCACTACAACCATTTATAATGAAAGGGTATAAAATACAGAAACCACAAATAAAATTATTCGAAATTTCCTCTTCTTGCTATGATACAAGCCTTCAATCTGCAAGGCCAGTCATCTATCGAAGCACGCACGACGTTCATGTCAATATCGGCGACTGCTTTAATCAGGGATGCTATTAGTGACTCCAAGTTGCGATGGGGTTTAGCGCAGACCTCTAAATGCTGCCATATTTTGTAATCCAAGGGATTCAAGTCTGGACTGGATGAGGGCCAATCCTCATGCCTGATAAAGTCGATTCCACGGGTCGTGAGATAGTTTTACTTTTCGCCTTATGAGCCGGCGCAGAATCCTGCTGGAATACCCAGTGCCTGTTTTAAACATTGGGCCAATCCTCATGCCTGATAAAGTCGATTCCACGGGTCGTGAGATAGTTTTACTTTTCGCCTTATGAGCCGGCGCAGAATCCTGCTGGAATACCCAGTGCCTGTTTTAAACATTGGGCCAATCCTCATGCCTGATAAAGTCGATTCCACGGGTCGTGAGATAGTTTTACTTTTCGCCTTATGAGCCGGCGCAGAATCCTGCTGGAATACCCAGTGCCTGTTTTAAACATTGTTTGTGAAAGAGGTTCCACAATGTTTGTTAGGACTGTGTTTTTCACTCCTTTTTCACAAAAAACACCTCCGTAGGGCCCAAATAGGACACCCCAAACCAAACCATGAATGCCGAAGGGTGATGACCACGCAGAACACGTGGCACAAGTCTGCTCGCTTCTTCACTAGAGTGTGCATACACGTTATCATTTTGTTTGTTGAAACTCTTCCCAACATTCAAAATTTTTTCGTCCGAAAAATGTATTTCACGGTATTTTTTTCCCGCGTACCGCTTTAACAAAACCCGGCTTTTTTTGAGTCTGATTTTCTTCAGCCGTGCGTTATGAAGATATGCTGTTTTTTCTATAAGCACGCAGTCCTAGGTCTTCATTTAACACCCGTTTAACAGTAGTTCTGCTTAGTCCCATCTGCAGAGTCAACATTTTTTGCTTGCGGACAGGATTTCGTTGGATTCGCGCCTGCACTGCTTTGATGGCCGCTGGAGTCCGAACAGTACGAGGTCGACCGCTCCTTTGTATCTTCTAATCTTGAATCTTCCCTGAATCGTTTGATAGTACGATAAAAAATCTCAATGGAATTTTCAAATTTTTGCAATACAATTACTGCGACTCTGTCTTCTTTGCACGTCCACTCCATTTTAGAAAATTAACAAAATTCCAGAAAGCCTGTTTTTATTTTCTTTAAATATTCAAATTTCGAATGCCCATAATATTTTCCTCGGCTTGCATTCTAAATTCTAAATTTTACCTATGTGACAGAACTTATGGCCAGACTACGTAAAATACATACAGGCGAACATAGAACATCCTCCTTTTTGAAGTTGGTTAAAAATTAAATCACTCAAATGTAATACAAAACTGCAACAATCTACCAGCGTTGATTAAAAAAATACCTAAAAAGAACCTACCTATTTGAAAGTGCATTGAAATGGTCGATAGATTTTTTATCACGATCATGCGTTCAAAATGAGGTCAACGACTTGCGGGTGTATTGTTAGCGAGATAACGAGTAAGTGTCGCGTAAGTGTTAATTATTTGCAAGGCACGGGAATCCACCGTCTGCAGGAGACACAGGACCGGTCGTGTATCCAGCAGTAGACGTATTTGGGCTGAATGTTGATTAATGCATCGCAGGCATTTCTCCCATGGTCTGCCCGGCTTGGGCACCACCATGTCCTTGTGGAGGCGATCGGCGGCGGCGATCTCTCGCGTCCGGCCCTGGTCCAGGCCATGGTACCGAGCGAGAGGGCATGGGAAGCCGTCACATCCTTTTGCGAAGCAGTAATGCTGGCGAGGAGGAAGCGGAACGGGTGAGGGAGAAGCAAATTTCGCGCCCTCATGGCCATAATCGCCGCAAAGAGACGCCCTGGGCGTCGGGAATCCCAGGCCGATTCCCGGCCACTGTAGGCGCGGGCTTGCGGACGGTGAGCAATGCGTAGCTCACCGTCCGCGCGCCTCGTAGAGATGTCAGCATAAGTGTAGGGGTCGGCTAGGGCCGATGTCTGCCGGGGTCGCGGGAAAGTCCGAAAGGAATATCGTGGCCACTGGCAACACAGGCAACGGAAGGAACACGGGTGGGTTTTAGTCAGTAAGAGTTATTCGATAGTTTCCCACCAAAAAAAAGGTATTTCTCCCATGTTGGTAAATTTTAAATTTACCTGCAGTTCTCTGGCGACTTGGAAGAGCGCTCGCACCATCTTCTCACCCTCGCCGACGTACTTGCTGGTGAGCGTCGCCGCGGATATGGAGAAGAACGTAGCCGAGCACTCAGCTGCTACACACCGGGCTAGTAGCGTTTTACCTGAGGGACAACAATTTGGGGGTTAGATAGGTACTATACCCTGTTCCAAAAGTATGTGATGAATTTGTAAACAAACCCTGTTCAGGTTAAATTCTTATGCAATCACTCTCTAAAGGGAATTAGTAACACATTAATCTGTATTAAGATGATTTTAACTTTATACCTCACCACGTTTTCCAACAATAAATGGTTTGAATCATTTGTTTAGCCTTTTCCCAACTATCCAGCTGAATACCAGTATTTTACATGGAGCGACTGTCTATCTGACCTCCACAACCCAGTTACTGGGTAACACGATACCCCTTGGTAAGACTGTTCGTCGGACTTTCGGGCTTCTGACCCGTAACAAATGTCAATGATCTACAAATGACAGCCGGGACCAACGGCTTTAACGTGCTTTCCGAAGCACGGAGGGGTCTTGATATGTAAAGATGGCCACCCATCCACGGACCAACCGCGGCGACCATAGCTTAACCTGATCAATCGATCCGTGCGGCTGTTATTACTTGGCCACAGGCCCATCTAATAAATGGTTTGAATTACATTATTTACTTGCAAAATCTTTGACGAAAATTGAGGCATTCATGTGATTTATTGTGGTTCAGTTGATTAGAATTTCGCGTTTAAGTATTCAAATAATCAAATCAAAGCACTCAAGTTAAGTACTCAAGTTGCACTATAAATTAGCATCCACAGGTATATTTTTTGATCCGCTTGTTTACCTTTTTATCAGACAAGTACTTTTGGAACAGACCATAATTAATTATTTTAAAAAAACCTTCACGTAGCTCGTAGCTCTAATGATGTTGCATTTCACAAACATGCATCAATAATTCTAAATTAAACCTTATTTCAGTGGCATTAAGGTCAGAATTACATGAGGTCAGTGTGAGCTGCTTTTCAAAATCAGTCGTACTGATACGGAACTAATGGATACAAAATTGGGGTATTCAACAACAACAACATAATCAGCCTATAATGTTCCCACTGCTGGGACACAGGCCTCCTCTTTGTGAGATGGAGTGGACCGTAATCCACCACGCGGCCCAGTGCGGGTTGGTAATGTCAAATATCTTTGATTTTATTGGTTCTAAGACATACCGGTTTCCTCACGATGTTTTCCTTCACCGTTTTGAGAGCAGTGGCGATGAAATAATTCACACAAAGTAAAGCGCCTGCCTGGGTTCGGACCTACGACCTACAACTCGTAAGTCGCGGCCGTTACCACTGGGCCACCACTGCTCACTGGGATATTGCTGTCATGAAATTATCGACATTGATGTATTGGATATTTATGCCATCGTAAAATAAGAAACAATAGGTCCAAAAATAACCGGCAAAGCGGGGCAATTGCATACGTTTAATTTTGTGACCGTGTAATGATTTCGTTTATGTTTATCGGCCGGGACTTTTGAATTGTAGGTCGTAGGTTCAAACCCGGACAGGCGCTTTACTTGGTGTGAATTATTTCATCGCCACTGCTCTCAAAACGGTGAAGGAAAACATCGTGAGGAAACCGGTATGTCTTAGAACCAAAAAAATCGAAGACATGAGACATCTATCAACCCGCACTGGGCCCGCGTGGTGGATTACGGCCCACTTCCTGTCACAGAGGCCTGTGTCCCAGCAGTGGGAACATTATAAGCTGATTATGTAATAATTTCCTTTATTACAGGAATATTTTTATCTGACTCGTGACAGGTCCAGAATCCATTGCGACTCGACATTGTAAACTGTTGTAATAGATGTTATATATTACCATTTCCTGGTGGTCCAAAGAGTAGAAGTCCTTTCGCTGGAGACCTCAGTCCAGTGAAGAGTTCTGGCCTCAAAGATGGCAGCACCACCATCTCTTGAAGGGCTTGCTTAGCCGCCTACAATCAAAGAAAAATCTATAGTAACGTAACATTACGCCTGTATTCTAAGGATGGGTAGGTAGCGGTTAAAGTATACCCTATATCGACACCCTGCGCTATATGTAGTGACAAAAATTGAAAAGAGCATGTTAGATGGTTTGGTCATGTTGAGAGGATGAATGAAAGGTGACTAACAATAGGTATTTACAAGGCAGATGTGAGCGGAAATGCCGTGAGGGGACGCCCCAAACCATATAGTGACCTCATTGGTGATGTTCTTCAAAAAGGTCAGGTGCGTAGTACTCGTGACCGAAAAAGGTAGTACTCGTGACCGGCATGCGTGTATGACCAGATTTATGAACGTAAACGAAGCAAAAGGAGTATGAAATGAGCGTAGCAGGTGGCGTTCTATTGTTTCTGCCTACCCTCATGGGAAGAAGGCCTGAGTCTATGTATGTTTTACCACCTTTGTTTAAGACCCATGAACGGGACACAAATCCAGACTCCAGAGCTGCTAATGAGAAATTACTAATGGTAAACCCAAGGCCTCCTGCTCAGTAGTAACTCTTGCGACTAATAGACCGATGAGATGGTCAAAGAGAAAACTATCGTAAAAAACATAAACTTTTAAAATTGCTTTCATTTAATGATACTTACTGAGATTTTAATTAAGTAATGTGTAATATACACAGAGTTAAAACGGTTCCTTTTTTATCCAAAAATATTAAATAAACGAAAACTAGACAAATAAAACGTGTTTTTAACCGACTTCAAATGATCGTCTTTATGTATTTCAGCGATATTTTCGTCAATAAAGGCCCGATTTTGAAAATTCATCATTCATTTTTTCATTTGGTAGGAAGCTTGCGCGGTGGTCCCATATAAATTTTATTATATAATTTAATTATAAAATTTATAGCAAGCAAGCATTGATTGGTTTTTTTTTTAGATAGGTTTAATAATACGCATTTTTCCCACTTAGTCTATGTGGATGATGTTATAATAACTTCCTGTTACTGGTATTTACATAGCAGGTAGACTAAACTGGAAGTCAGTTGTTGTTTTTTTATTAAATGTTTCACGTATTTTGTGGGCATAAATTGAATAGAAAACAAAATTGTCACGAAAATAGACACGATCGATTACTAGAAGACAATAAAGAACAATAAAAGTTAAATCGAAGTCGCTTGAATACGATTCGGTAGGTCACGCATAGCTTTTCAGAAATGTCGTAAGAAGTAACAAAACAACTGTAGCGACACGATCAGTTCCAGCACGGCAATATTACGCTATCACTACATCTTATAGAACAATGTCCCCCGCCGCGTCTGTCTGTCTGAACGTGATAAACTCAAAAACTACCTAACGGATTTTCATACGGTTTTCACCAATAGACGGAGTGATTCATGAGGAAGGTTTAAGTGTATAATTCATTACGGTTTTGTGTAAATAGGCTGAAATATGGCGATGATTGTTGAAGATGTCAGATAAAATAATGCCAACTGGGAGCTTTACGAGCGAAAAACATCAGCGAATTTCAGAGGGCAAATCCCGTATATTTAAGAATTTTCGTATTCCAGTCTCAGTCTAATCTGTCAAAAACCTCTTAATTTACTTACTTTTTTGACAAGTTTTGTCAAAAATGATTGAGACTTGAACTTGAACGTGTTTTAAGTACGAGAATTGACCTTCTGATTTCTGCTCCGATCGTAGCAACTTACATTGTTCATAAAGAGCAGTTTTTGTAAGTTACAATGTTCATCCGGGTGAACAAAACGCGCATTTGTGACGTTTTCTCGGTCAGCGCAATTACGCTTCGTTTTTCCGCTCAGATTTGTCCTTAGCCAAAGAAAGAACGGGCATTGATCAGGACGCTTGCTCACTGTGTGTTGACGATTCCACACCATTAAAGCCAGGCTCACGATGTAATTCTTTACCATAAGTCTGTGTTGCTTGAAAAAGAAGAAAGATTGAAAAATAAAGTGCAATACGTCTCACCTTCTTTTCGTATCGGCAATATACTACTTATATATTTGGGACCCAAGTGATAGACACCTAAGTAGATATGGCATTGAAAGACCTTACTGGGCCCCTTACCTTTCGAATTTATCTTGGACATTACTGACATGAGTAAAGGAAAAACATCGTGCCGAAACCTGGACTTACAGTCTGATATCAACCACACGTTTTTAGCAAGCGTGGTGATCAATGCTTATACCTTCTCTGTACCTATGAGAAGAGGTCTTTGCCCTGCCCTGCAGTGGAACAATAATAGGCTGGTATGTTATGAGTACCTGCCAAATTTTGAACCAAGACCCGGTGCCTGCTTCACTATACACGGTTAAATGGTGAGAACGCGTGAATGCAGAAGAAAGTCTAACGATGATTAATGTCTATTGATAATAATTACGACATGATTAGACTCTTAAAAGGGTGATTAAGTAAAATTATTTACACCCAAATTGTTAACACAATTTCAGAGAATATTTTAGAAATGTTTTCATTCGATGTTTGATTTATTACAACGTAAAAAGTGTTTGAATAACTTTTTTCAGCTATTGTTAGATCGATTCGATTTCTATACATTCACCTAATTGGTCTGTGTCTGGCTTTTATTTGCATCTTTTCTATTGATAGAGTAAACTTTCACTGTGGTGTTATTCGTAGAGTACTTAAATGTTATGTTCGTCTTTAGAACTTACTCAACTAATAGAACAGGGGTCTTTGAAGTCCTTACATGAAGTGGATTGGGTAAATTGAATTCTAAAGGGTCAACGCCACTGTCACTATGCTTGCCTGGTACATTATTGATCGCTTTGTGGCTTTGTAATGGTCAGTATACGTTCTTCGAGGGCATAAGTAGATCAGAACTACGTTGCTAGAGACAGTTTGGCTTCAGTCCAGTTCAGTTTATATTAGGACTTGAGCCGAGTATGGCGAGTATAAAATTGTATGGGAAGCAATCGGCACATCGAATCACATGAAACAAGAGTCTATTGTGTAAACTAACTGTATGTTTACATTAACACTCTTTTTCGATCTTTGGAATCTTTTTTTATTGAAATAACCACATTGAAATGGAATAATTGTCTACTAGAACTAGATTTTGTCTTCATATACTCTTGTTTCGGTCACTCAATCTTCTAGGCCCCAACAAATAATAAAATTTGACCGCATATTAACTGATTTACATTTTAATTTACTGAATTTATACTCTAATTAACCTGAGTCCCGCTTTACAATTTCTTACACAATTACTAGAGCAGACGTGATCGAAAGAAAATGCTTTTATGTAATGTCTGGCGCCGTCAACACCCGATGTGTCAGCTTTACACCGTTACTGCTAAGGTCAATGAACAAGTTTACATAATAAAACTCTAGTTACCTCACGATTTATCTACACATACATCAACTCGCGCCTTTTCCCTGTGGGTAGGCAAAAACTATAGAACTTCGCCTACGTTCACACTTTTCACATACGTTCGTACATTTGGTGATACACGCACGCCGGTTGCGAATACTACGCACCTGACCTTTATGAAGAACATCACCAATTAGGTCACTATATGTCCTCGTAGGGCGTCCCCTCCCGGCGTTTCCAATCACCTCTGCTTTGTAAATACCTTTTGTTACTCGGCTTTCTTTCATCATCTAAACATGACTAACATAACACATCTAAGCATACTCTTTTAATTTTTTGTCGAATTACGACGATTCACGATTCGATTTGAGGTCAGGTTAGCTATTGTGTGATCGATTTTCATGTCGATTTGACACTGAGATTAAACAATGTAAAGCTACCCGCAAAAACTAAAGCAAGGTTCCTGATAGGTTGAGAAGTTTTGGGCAAGTTGAGCGATAGTTAATTACAGAGTTGAATTTGGCACTAAGCCAGGTCCATGATCGGTTTTGGTGTTCGCGTATTAGCATTGCGACGTTACGAGGTACATGCAAAATAATCTCCAGACAAAAAGACAGTAACGCAAATGATACATCGAAATTGATGTATAGTTGCAACTTGCAACTGAGACTACACTACTGAGACAGGTGGTTGGCAGTTACACTAACTCCAAGAGAAGATTTTAACATTTTACCATCAACTTGGCAGTGGCTCAAAAGAGATTCTTTTAAACTTATCTCTTGTCCCAAAAGACTTTAGGCCTTTTGCCCAAAGTCTTTTACACCTCTCTATCGGCTTTACTTATAACAATGTGTCAATCAGATGGTTAGCAACTGTATTCTAAGCAATGAATATGCGTTACACACTCGTTTTACTTATAATCACTGTATGGAACATATATATATAAAAGGTAAACGAAGAAACTAATTCACTTACGTCTTGTCCTGCGATATCTTCCCATTGCACCTTGGGGCCTCCTTCCACAATCTCGTCCAGAATCAGCTGGACGAGTTTGGGGTCAACCCCGCGAACGCTGAGGGCCGGTTGGGGGGTTCTGCTCCTCGTGGGGGTCCCGCGTTGGGAGCCGCCCCCCACCACGCGGCGAACTGGAGACCCGTTGGATGGAACCTGGTATGCGCTCTGATTTGAGACGCGAATTGACGATGATTGTGGGTTAGATGAATGGAAATGTTAACGTGGAGAAAAGAAAAGGAAAGGTTAGTTTTTTTAAGATATAACTAATCATCAAGCCTGTATTCCTAGAAGGGGTAGGCAGAGGATTATAGCACACCCACATATCACCAAGTATGTTTAGCTTAGGTAATATTGAATGGAAGTTTAACAGACTCTTTGTGGGCGATACGACGACCCACGCTAAAGTTTTTCAATTAAATAAAAACAAAGACTTCCTGTGGATCTAGTTTGGTCTGTATAAGAAACAGATTTGTATTTACTTTTTCTTATTTAATTTCTTTTTTGCTATCTGATGATGTTACTAGAGCATAGTGCTTCGGGGTCTCAGCCGAGCGAACAAAAATACGTATGATTGTTTTTATTGCATCTGTGCAATCAATTCTGATTCATTGAGTAGGTGGAGGCAATATTGACATGGTTACCGCCACTCATGTTTCACACAATGAGCAATTAATTATGTAGGTACTTTAAACAGACACTTGTCATCAGAAAAATTCTGTAATTAGAGTAGTAAGAACAAAATATTGGTGAATTTTGAATATGAGTGAAGATGCCAATTGGTGATTTTCACATAGTTGTGTATTCAAAAAGAAACCAATTTAAAAGCCAATTAAAATTGAAAGTATACGATTCTCAAGCAATATTACTCAAAAACTATTGAAATTATCTTTTGATAATGCTGTGTGAACTAATTTTAACTTTCAAACAATGTTTGACTAATTCTCACCAAATCAGTTCACTAAGTACGTACGTTGTTTCAAGTCAGTTTTAGTAAATAAACAAATAAAAAATAAATTATTTAAAAAACAAAAAACCCGACTGCAAAAACACATAACGGAAAAGGGAAAAACAAGCATTATAATCTATATAATTTTGGTATCGCAGGCGGGGACAATCAAAAGTTATACCATATTTCGAGTTATTCGACTGTCCTGCAAGACCAAAATTATAATAGTAGATTATAATGCTTGTTTTTCCCTTTTCCGTTATGTGTTTTTGCAGTCGGGTTTTTTGTTTTTTAAATAATTTATTTTATTTCAATCTTTTTAGTTTTATTAATATATATATATATATATATTTGAAAATTACTTATTACTAGCTTTTATTTGATACCAATATTATTGAATTAATTTAAAAAAAAAACTTCCCTTCCTTTTTTTTATATTTTCAGATGCAATTTATAAATATTATATAGCCTATGTCACTCCCACAATTAAGACGAATCTAACGACACCTCATACGTTAAAATCCATCAAGCCGTTTAGGCTACAGAGCGTGCCAAAGAAATAGACATACATACATACATACATACATACACACATACTCTCGAAAAACATTACCCTCCTGAGGCAGTCGGATAAAAACAAAAAACATTTCGGCTTTCTGTACAGTCTCGTGCAAAAATATATGTATCTGTTCAAAGATATGCATATTGAGTATCATGCCAAGTCTCGCGACTTTATACCGTAAAAAGTTCTGGGTTCTCATGCAGAGCCAAGTCTGACATTCATATTACCTTTCGACTCTCAATTTATAAAATTGGTCTAGTTTGACTTGAAGTATGAACACTTTACCTACTGTTCAACGTTTCAAAATCAAAATATTTTATTTCACATAAACCTACATGGGCACTTATGAAACGTCAGAAGGTAGATGCATGATTCCAATTGGTTGTTTGCTATGAAAAAGAGCCGCCATGAAACTCCACGGTAGTATTATAATTATATAATATTTGAATCGATACTCTACGAGAAAATCACTTTGGAATTTGGTTGATTTAGCTTTTTGTAATCAAATTCAAATAATTTATTTTCTCTTCACAAACAATGACATAATAAATATATAAAACAAGCTTAAAATCTACGTGACAAAGTTTGTGAGAGACTGGTGTCTGCACTGGGAAAACCTGTATAGCAGATCACCAGGTTCGCACCAGACGGAGTTTAGACATGATTATATTAAAATTATACAGTAAAAGTGAAGGAGTTGTGCATAACAATATAAATCTTAAAACCAAATCAAAGTGAAAAACTATAAAAGACGGACTGCGTTATACAGACCCATTACATATATATAATGGGTCCGTATTACACGGATTGGTACCCTGAAACACTGGACCATGTTTAACCACGAAGAAGATAGAGGGACAACTTGGATATCTTCCTTATGAACCCATACTAATATTATAATGCGAAAGTAACTCTGTCTGTCTGTCTGTTACCTTTGACGTTTGAACGGATTTGAATGAAATTTGCACACGGATAGACTATAACCTGGTTAGGACATAATAATACTTTTTATACCGGTAGTACGGTCCCGCGGGCAAAAGTAGTTGATAATTTACGCAGAATCGTGACCGATAGGAAAAAAAATGGAGGGAACCCGCTGTTTGCCCCGCTGTGGGACAGTTACTTCTTGCACGTGACTGTACACTGAATGCGTATTCTTTTAAGACGGAAACGAAACGTGATACCTTTGCACGGAGTAACCGCGGCCAGCGCAGGTTAACGTATCATTGATCCAAGTGACTGCAAGAACTAGAACGAGCCCCTTTTTACTCGACTGTGCGATAGCAAAGACAGGGTTATGTTTTTTATACCAAATTCAAATGCTTTGTTTTTTTTCAGATTTACTCGCCAAACCTATTCGTTTGATGGCGAGAAGCGCTTCATTTTATACAAATTTAATATTCTTGTAATAACTAAACTTAAAACTACCACTTACGTACTATTTCGCTCAAGGATCAGTCACACCGGCACGAATGTGGACGAGCCACGGACCCCGAGCACTGACAGATTCTAAGTACACACGGCCACACACCAAGCCACACATTCCCAGCACAAGCTGGTCTCGCATTGTATAGGATTTCCATACAATGAGAGTAGGTACTTGATCAATGCCAGTGCGTTCTCTGTATAAGATATGTATTCAGCTTTTGCCCTGCAGTGGGACAATTTTGGGCTGGCATTATTTTTAAAATCTTTAGTTTAACCCTTGTGATCAATCACTTGACTTCTACAGGATATCCCGTAAATAAGAGGGGCTTGTGGCTAAGTAATAAAAGCCGCACGGGTCGATCGATCAGGTTAAGCTACGCTTGTCGCGGTTGGTCCGTGGATGGGTGACCATCTTTACATACCAAGACCCCACCGTGCCTCAGAAAGCACGTTAAGCCGTTGGTCCCGGCTGTCATTTGTAGAGCTTTGATAGTCGTTACCGGTCGTCAGAAGCTCGAAAGTCTGACAACCAGTCTTACCAAGGGGTATCGTGTTACCCAGTAACTGGGTTGTGGAGGTCAGATAGGCAGTCGCTCCATGTAAAAATACTGGTATTCAGCTGTATCCGGTAAGACTGGAAGACGACCACAACATAGTTAGGAAAAGGCTAGGCAGATGATGATACAGACTGTCCCTTAAATAATGGATAGCCTTGAAATAGCCCAGAATAGACCACAAAGCCATATATGGCTTTGGCAAATGGCGGTCTATTATAAATATAATAGACCGCCATTTAATAGCCGTTCTAAAAACATACTAAAAATAAAATATCCCTAATATGCCTAAGGCATTAAGTCCGCCTTTGTACTTAATTGTGTGCGAGAAGTTTAAATAAATAATAAAATATCCCAAGTAGTACTTACCTAAGATTTTTAACTAACTTATTTTACTTTATTTTACATTCTTCTTCACCACGACCACACATGAATGAATTCGTTGAGATGAGTTATTTGTTGTTGTACGTTGACTATGCCGACAGAGAGGCAGTAAATAATGTGACTAGGAATTGCAGTTTTTCTTTACCGTAAGTATATTTTTTTGTATTTGTTTTAGAACGGCCATAAGGTCTTTTATATGCTATTCATTCTCTCTCCACTCGTTATCCATTATTTAAGGGACACCCTGTATATTTACCCATATAACGGATTTTTTTATTCAATGAAAGCTGGTTTTGTCGCCTTTTTAAAAGTTTGTTTTTATTTAAGTAGGTACAGGACTAAGGGCGAAATTGCCGTCCATATATATTAAAATCACATACTTTTACTAAAATTGACTTCTTAATACAACGATACACCTAAATAGAACTGGAATCATTTATCTGTTTTACTAAGAACACTAGCATTATCAGCAATCAAAAGAAAAGATACCACCTAAGAATCACTCACCGAAAGCTGTCGTTTAACAGCGGGCGGCGTTGACGCCGGCTTCATAGGATATCTGCTGTAACCCCCATTGGAGCTGTTCGGCTGTGATGATGACCTGCCCATGGACCTGGGCAGGGTCTGCGACTTCATCAGAGGACCTCCGCCCCCTCCACTGGGTACTCGTCGACCAGCTGTTGTGAGCTTGCGGCCTGCGACTGAAGATGATATTGTTAGAGGGTTAGAAAACTCTTGGATTGGAAGAACATATTGTTACTTACGTTGTTGTGAAATGGTTAATTCATGATGGTTTTTGATGTTAGTCAAAACGATTATAACGTTACCACACCATGGTTTAATTAGCCCTAGTGTTTTGTTTCATCCCGAGCTGTTGCAGCTCGGGATATAAGTTTTGCCAATTTCTTTTGTAATATACCTGAGTGAGAGCTATTCGAAAACTTGCGTTGGTCGAGTGAAGTTAAGATTAGGCCCACAAAACAATAACTTTTGATACTCAATTGTGAATTGTTAGATCTGGTTCAAGATCATAACGTTCAAGTGTTAATTGGTCTATATTTTCATGACATTAATTGAAGCACTCGGATCATCTCAGGATGAATGACATGGCGACAGGTCACAGGAACAACTTGCGATCCACGGATGGCTATGTACCTCAAGTTCAAGGGGAAAATTTATAAGTTTATAAGGCCTGTCGTACTGTATGGATCGGAATGCTGAGCCGTGAAGAAGACGGATGAAAAAAGATTGCATGCAGCGGAGATGAGAATGTTGAGATAGATGCGTGGAGTGACGAAAATGGATAAAGTAAGAAATTTGTATGTAATGGGAAGTTTGAAAGTGGCGCCAGTGACAGAAAAGTTGAAAGGAAATCGTTTGGCTTGGTATGGGCATGTGATGAGGGAAAAAACGCATGTGTGTCAATGTTTAGTACGTTGATGGATGGAAAAGGAGGAGGAAGGCTGTATGGAAAGTTGGATGGATTGTGTGAGGAATGTTACGAAAGAGAAGGGAGTGAATGATAGCGTGACGGTTGACAGGGGAGAATGTAAAGAGAAAACGTGTTGCTTTGACCCCAAGTAACATGGGTCAAGGGCAGGAAGATGATGAATTGATGAACTGTTTGTGCATTAGATGTCCTGTGAATGTTACTATGAATTGCAATAACTATACCTAAGATTACCATTGATTTACTATTTCGTTGTTTTCATTATAACAACACAATATTTTCCTTGGAAGACTAGAGTGACCAAAATAGTAATCTATTTTTTTCTGTCTATTCTATTCTTGACTTGAGAAGTCAAAGTACGTATTGGCTATGTTTACGGCACAGTTTATGACAAACTATTTTGAAACTAGGTTACAAACTGAAGCGACTTTTACTTTTAAAGCCACAAATTTGGGTCAGTTCAGAAGAGAATTTTAACACAATCAATTCCAGTTAGTTCGCCGTGCAAACTTTTAGGCTACGCTAAAATTGGGGCTTTGCGTCTGCTGTTGACTTTGATAAAATACTTTTGATATAATATTTCTCGTTGGTCAGTGTTTAACGCTAAAAGTAAGTTAGTATTAATTTGTTTGCGGTCGTATTAAAAATAACATTCATAAACTGTAGTAAAATACACTACATTAAATAACCGAAATTTCTCCAAAACTGTACAAAGCACCTGATAACAATAATTTGATAAAATTCTCGTCAGTCAACTAAAACACGTTTTTGGCTAATGATTAATTAATTAGTCTTACTGAAAAAGGAGTATTGACAATGTGTTAAATATGTGGCGGCATCTACATCGCCACATGTAAACTACGCAACACGTCACGCAAAATCCTGCAACGCGCCAGTAGACTTTGAACTAGCATATTATAGACAACATCCCGACATCAACCGTCGGGCAGTTGCCCACCAGACGACACCCGTCTGGTCGGAGGATCCTCCCTTTTCTATGGAGGATGAATGAACTTTACACCCTGTTCCTCATGCTACTATACTGGTGACTCCGAACATGAACGTCAGCGCAGCCTTCGTGCAACAACTTCAGCGTGACGTCATCATCATAATACACGTTACTAACATACCTCTAAACTCTACAACTCAACTAAGTAAGCATTAGAAGATCTCAGATAGTTTACAAAACAGCATTCAAAGTAGGAGGGAAAAGAGAATATACAATATTTTCATTGCTAGCCTTTGAGCCTCTACTGCAGGCTTAGCATAACGCTTTCTATTTCTTCGAAGAATAGACAGGGCTCTTTCTATACAAAGTGACATTTTGTTTCTCCTTTTTTGACATCCCACCGTAGAAATCCTTCTACATAGAAAAGGACCTAGACAAAGATCGTTAAGGCTCCTACATACTGGCGCGACTTGTCGCGCGACGCGACGCGACACAAAGACACCGCGTGTAGCGCTACAAGCGGTGCCTTTGTGTCGCAACGCGTCGCGCGACAAGTCGCGCCAGTATGTAGGAGCCTTTAGAAACGAAAGACAAAATGACAGATTGTAGAAGAATTTCTACGGTGAGATGTCAAAAATGGGGAAACGAAATGTCACTGTGTATAGGAAGAGCCGTGTCTATTCTTCGAAGAAATAGAGTGTCATGCTAAGCCTGCATGTCACCGTAAGATTGTGAGCACTCTATCTAGCGAGATTATATACTATCGAAAATTTGTGAGCTGTTACAATATAACTGGGTCATTTTCGGTAGTTTATAACTATCCATGTCAGTATCAGTAATTGTGAACGAACCTCCACTCTTGCTACGGCTACTTTGTCGTGATAACGCGAAGTACAGTTCGCGCGCACGTCGAGCGAGACGTCGAGCGGTGTGCGAGAGAGAGTGAGTGAAGTGTAGTTCGCGTTATCGCGACAATGCAGCCGTAACAAGAGTGGAGGTTCGTTCACAATTACTGATACTGACATGGATAGTTAGGTAGCATTATTGACAGGGTTCATAATCTGTCAGATTTTATCACCTGTAAAATTGTGAACTGTCCCTGATCGGCAGGTCTTGTCGGTAGCCGAATTGGTCGCAGTAACTAAGCCAGGGCACCTCGACGAAATGGGTTAGGTTAGACCTGTAAACAACCGCGCGCGAGCCGAGCGATCGGAGCGAGCGGTACCGACGCAGCTGTCGGCAAGCGCTTCTTCCAAGTTGGTCGCATTTACTTGGCTATCAGGCAAGCAAGTTTGATACCAGTTCACAATTTGTTGGTTTGCCATGTATCGATTATAATTTATAAACTATCTTTTCTAATGCGTGTATTGTTACCCAGTAACTGGGTTGTGGAGGTCGGATAGGCAGACGCTCCATGTGAAATACTGGTATTCAGCTGCACCCGGTTAGACTGGCAGCCGACCCCGACGTAGTTGGGAATAGGCAGGCAGATGATATCTTTTCTAAAGGCTCCTACATACTGGCGCGACTTGTCGCGCGACGCGTAGCGACACAAAGGCACCGCTTGTAGCGCTACACGCGGTGTCTTTGTGTCGCGTCGCGTCGCGCGACAAGTCGCGCCACTATGTAGGAGCCTTAATGCGTTAAATTGTCAATGGTTTGTTGCAGTACACATTTTCGATAGTTTATAAATATGTATGTAGAATTCTACTCTTTATTATGTACACCATAAAAATCACAGATAATGTTGAAATTTTACATAGTTTTTTAGTTTATAATCTCGCCAGATAGAATATAAACAAACGATGTTCCTATTATCAGGTACAGAATTAGGGCGCATTTTACCAATGAACCCAAACGCGATCAGCAAAACCGTGTTCAAGCACTGTCAGGGTCATTATTGTTGTGGAATATTGACACTGCCAACTCTTGAACGCGGTTTAGATGTGCAGATCTGGTTCTGTTGCATTGGTGAAATTCAGCCTCAGATATTCTCGGTGTTTCCACAATGGACAAAATATCACAGTTGTTCATTTGAAAAAAGGCTATTTTTTGCAATGGACATGCAATAGGCAAAGTTCACATGCAAATAGTTGATACCCCATCCACCTCACAATAAATAACTGCAGAACAATTAACCTTTTGACCGCCACAGTCATGTATATGACAGACCAGAATGTGCCCAGCACGTCACGGTCACGACTACATGACAGATTTTAAGGAATAATTCGTAGCTTGGCGCCGAGGGCACGTTTTTGCTTTTTTGTCGTAACGGTCAATAGGTTAATGCAATATACACACAACAACAAATCTATAGTCAACAGATGCACGCTTATATCAAGGATAACGCACGTGAATAATCATCATTCAAGAACAGTCTCCTTGACTTCATTCCTATAAATAACTAATACAAAGACTATGTCTTCTAAACAAAAGGTGGCGACACGGTTGGCGTAATGGCTGAGCGATCGACTGCTGCGCAGCGTGTCGCGGGTTCGATCCCCGCACGGAACAAATATTTGTATGATCTGCAAGTAATTGTTCCGGGTCTGGGTGTTTGTGTTTGTGAGTTTCTATGTTTGTAAACGCACCCACGATACAGGAAGAAATTCCTAGTGTGGGGCAACGTTTTTTTTTTTTAAAAAAGAAGGAAATACTGTATTTAATCTTATTATTGCGCATTGAGAATGATGATCAAATAGCAGAAATAAATATCATGACGCCTGTGTTCCCCTAAGAGGTAGGCAGAGGCGTATAATACGCCAAAAATTTCGCCAGTCATGTAATAGTTGAACAACAGATTATGTAACATTAACAAAAAAAAGAACAACAAGGAATTTAAATTCCGGGCAGTTACAGAAAAAATCATAATGGGAAATCTAAGTGTTACTTTTTCCGATCAGGGGATCGAACCCTTTAACAGTCGCATTTTCAACAACTACACCAACAATGCAGTCAGTTTTATCATATTATTGCATGTCTAATTACACACGCGACACACACTTCGGGAATGACTAAACAGCAGAAATAAATAGAATGGCTATTTTAATTTAAACAGCACCCAAGTTTAAATGGACAGATTTAACCGAATCGATTGATTAAATCGAGTGGCTGAAAAAGGGGCCAGTGTCAGTGGGTCAATGACCGTTCTGTCCGACCAGAGACTATCGTATCTCGTGAGAGGCATAGACAGTGGGAAGGTGCTTTTTATATAAAATTATAGCGGAAACTTTCTTTTAGATAGGCTCTAATAGGAAATGTTATCGAAGAGAATAATGTGGATTGTACTAAGCTTTTTAGTTCGAAAGGTTTCACGAGATTTTGTTACCATTAAACAGATTGCTTTTAAAGGTTTTCAATGAGAGTATTGTCGTCACGGTCTTTTAAGTTTATTAAAATTGGACTGATATCGTCATAGATCGTATTGATGTTAAAAAGCACCTCGTCCTCAATTGAGTTTGGAAACTAATCTTGGACCAAATATCTACATGTGATGCGCTATAGTACACAGAGTGGTCTCCCAGCCTTTGAACACGAGGTAGACGACTACGAGAGCCACTGGGCCTAAAATTAGACTTATACGGATGAGAGGCCCAAGACTTGAAGTTTAAAGTCTCTCTCGTAGCAGAAACGTGCTGAATAAATCTCAATAACGACGGTGTTAATAGGGTCAGTAGTAAACGTCGCCTACGATGAACTGACCGAGCTATAACACCATAATAAGCCGTTTCCCTCAGTTTAATCTAACGAATTGTGAAGGCCCATTAGCTGTGAAACTGCCGCGAAATTGTGCGAGACTAAACGTCTATGTTTATTAAAACTCCGTGAAATTTGTGACTGACTGACGTTATTTGAAATTGACCTTATTGCCCTGTTCACGTGGAGACTTGCACCCATATTCTATATAATTTCTTCGAAAAATTTCTCACCTCTTTTCAACCCTACTGACTCACGATTCTTGGAATTTTGGCACTATTATTTTAATTTTAATGACATTGAGTAGAACAAATGACCTTTTAACGACATAGAATAAGGGTGTCAACGATCGAAAATAAACTTTGCAGCGTTTTAAAGTCACCCCCCTGCGGCTCTGCTAAATTATGTAAAAAAAAACCGTAAAAATCTGTACCGCATTTCAGCAGTGGCCAGTCAACTGAACATAACTTTCGACCGTGTAACATTAGTCAGGAATTCAATGAAACAGTAGCTCGCGTGTTGCGCACTGAACCGAAACGAGATGTTAGGGAAATACAAGTCGTATGTAAAAGATCATGAGTGTGCGTTCTGTGCGCATGATTGCGTCCCCCCTACGCACCGCGGCTGGCCATATAACGCAAGTGAACTGAGACCAACTAGCCTAGGAGCCGACAATTAGCATACAATTTTTCGCTCGATAAATTAAAGCTATTAAACTATGAACCAGTTTTCTTTTGTTCAAGGATAGATCTAATTTTAGATATTTTTTTGCATATAGAGCGACGTGGAGGATTTAACGAGACCTTGCACTTATCTTGTTATTTTACCGCATAATGTCATTAAATATTTGTTTTACGTAAGGACTAAACTTGCAAAATTCAAAGATAACGGACTTATCTACAAGGAAAAGGTAATTTATTTAGTGAAAATGCGTAATTTGACGTAAACTGCGCAAGCGCAAGCAATATTACGTTTTAAGACTATTTTTTTTCCGGAATCTGGCAATACGAAGTATTTTACTTTGGGTAAATGATGAAAACGAAAGTTAATGTAACAATTTCACTATGACCATGTTGTTGAGCTGAAAATCAAGGATTCTAGGCTCTAAATACAGATAACATAGACTAATGACGTATTATGTGTCCGAGTTGTGCGCTGTGCTAATAAATGTATTTATGTTAGTCCTAGTTACTATGCAAGAGGTACTGCGTCCATACATAGAAAACTATTTGTAAGTACATTTTCCTCTGAAGACCAAGCAAATGTTGGATAACTAATGCACTCTGCTTATAAAGTGATTGATGAAGATTGAGTCGGGAGGATTTTTCTTGGACGAATATTTATAATGGATGGTTTTTATTACATTAAATGCTCTTATGTCTAGATGCAGCGGAAAGCGTAACACAACAGAAATACACAATAAAAAACACAGTGTGTTAAAATTTAAAAACAATTGCAAGCTAAAATGATGGTAGGCATTCAACCCATGCAAACACTGACAATAAAATTTAAAACAAAACAGTCCAATTAGTTTCCAATGTCGAGTGTGGTGTTATAACAATCAAGATAAATAGATGTTAGTTGAATTTCTGATCGAATTTTGCATTAGGTTACGTCAAACGAAGCATATTTCATGAAGCATTATTTCTTGTGTGTCTACCTTCGTTCGGTGGCTTCGTTTGACCACTGTTACTTTCTGTATGCGCGAGTAACGTCGTCTTCGACTTCTCTAGCCGTCGGGCCTTTAGAGGTGACTCCGTCGGCTTTTTGTCGCTCCGTTCGGGCTCACTGTCTACGCCCAACTTACTGAGCGCAACTAGGCTGGCTACATTGGGGAATATAAAATTATATTCAATAGAAACTGTAGGATAAGTTGTGTATATATGTTGAAAGGAAAAATAAGAAGCGTAGCATGCAAACATTCAGCCGATTCCACTTTCAAAATAAAATAGCGTAGTTGGGTCATAGCTTGAAGTTATGGCAGTGATATTGGTTGGGTAGTATAATGTTATTCCATACCAAGGAAGTGCAGTCGGTCCTTAGCCATGCCTAGGTTGGTTTTCATTTTGTCGTGCAGTCGTTGTGCTCGCTGCCATGCGTCGCCGCGTCCACCCCAGCAGTCCACGGCAATACCTCGTTCTAGCTCATAAATTCCTTTTTTGTAAAGCTCTATAGCTAATTCTTTTTGTCCTGTGGGAAAGATCAATTTGTAAATTATTTTTTCATTTTGCTTAATTTTTAAGTTTATCTGGACAACAATGACATCGGCGAAGGCAAACATTGTGAAGAAACCTGGGCTTTAACATACAGGGTGGATTTTTGAGATGGGGCAGTTAGGACAGGTACCTTAATCGTTATTGCTACAAGAAAACGGTATTAGGAAACTATCCGTAACTTTTTGAGACATTTTGATCTGCATTTACAGATTTTGATAAAAATGTAGCCTGTAAGAAAATAGGCATATAACTATTTTTGATGCCAATCAATCCCGTTTATTATAAGGATCAAAAGCTCTATTGGACCAACTGAGGTTTGAGTACTAACAAAGTCAGAAATCGGCAAAAAAATGTTTCTTACTTTTTGTAGGAAAGAAACCCGAACTTACTTTTTATGATGGACAGACTAATCGAAAATAAACTTCAAACGAATACGCGTTATTATTTTATTTATTAAAAGAACAAGATAGTTTCTTGCTTGTAATTTCCGACGATCTGGAAAAAAAAATCCTCAAATCATTTAGAACTTTCAGACTTTCATGGGAAACGCAAAAAATACTGTCTGCTACAAAGTCAGAAATAGCAAAAAACCTTTGTATGGAAAGAGATTTTTCAAAAGCAACAAAATAGGTAGGTACCTATCTAAATTTTGTTCTCAAGGCAAATACAATTATAACGCGTATTCGTTAGAAATTTGAAGTTCATTTCTTTTCGTCTATTTTCGGCCAGTCTATCCATCGTAAAAAAGTGGTTTGTAGTCTCATTTCCTACGAAATTTATGGGAAAAGTTTTTACGATTTGTCTTTTCTAGTACTCAGTTGGTCTAATAGCTTTTCGATCCTTATAAGAAACAGGATTGAATGGCATCAAAAAAAGTTTTTGTGAAAACTGCCCATTTTCTTGCTGACTGCACATTTTCAAAATGTTAAGGACAGCCTCCTAAGACCGTTTTTCTGTAGCTACAACGATTAAGGTACCTGCCCTTACAGCCGTGTCTCAAAACTCCACCCTGTATAAGTCTAAAGTTGCCAATCCGCCTTGAGCAAGCATGGTGATCAATGCCATGCCTTCTCTGTATGGGTAAAGGCCTTTGCCGAGGGGACTAGAATAAGCTGGTATTATTATTATTGATTATAGTGTACGCATATTACTTGGCAGCTAGAGGTGAGAAAATAAAGACTCCAGCAGCAAGTGAACCATAGAGAAGACAAAAATGACGTTTCCGTGTAGACAGTTGACGGTTTTCTACCGAGAAATGTAGACAATCGATTTCTATTCTACAGTAGAGTAGGAATAGAAAGCGTCATGCTAAGGATTTTTTTTTTTTGGTTGGCAAATCATCAAATTACTTCTCCCGCTCTGGGTGGAGCGGGAGGGTGTGTCAGACTCTTACTGACTAAAACCCACCCGTATTTCTTCCGTTGCCTGTGTTGCCAGGGGCCTAGGTAACCCTTTAGTACCTTCCCGCGACCCCGGCAGGCATCGGCCCTAGTGGACCCCTACACTTGTGCTGACATCTCATCATGTGCTGACTGCAAAGTACAGTTAAAGAATGAAACCTTTTTATAAACATAGAACTCTTCATAGACCACTGTAATCATTAGTTTAGGGTCATGCTTCAGTTTTGGGGTCTCAGTAAGTTATTTTAAGTGCAAAAGAAAATGCTTCTGCATACAGTCAGTTGACGGCGCGTTGTATTCCACGCGCGCCTCAAAAGATGTCAGCACAAGTGTAGGGGTCCACTAGGGTAGAGGCCTGCTGGGGTCGCATGGAAGTTCGAAAGGGTTACCAAGGCCCCTGGCAACACAGGCAACGGAAGGAATACGGGTGGGTTTTAGTCAGTAAGAGTCTGACACACCCTCCAAGAGCAGGAGAAGTTATTTGATAATTTCCCACCAAAAAAAAAAAAATATATACAGTCTGTTGATACAATTAGCAGTAATAATCCATGTTATAATACTAGCAACACCACGAAATATGAGCATGTAAGATCCAAACATTATAATATCTCTCTAAGAATTACCTATCTTAGGGGAATTGTTTTATTTACATTTGCTTTGAATTTATGTTTAAGTGAAGAAATGTTTAGATGATATTTTTTCCTTTGTTTGGAAAACCTTTGTTTTAATTTGTGACTAATACTGGGGGTTTTCAAATATTCCATTATAAACACATTTCCCATTTTCTACTTAGTAAAATGTTTTACTAGTTATCATTCTTTTATTTTTTACCTAGTCTGCATAAACTCAAACTCAAAGCATTTATTTCAACCAATTACAGGGACTTTTGAAAAATTGTCAACTCTAACTGACCGAACCCGGTTAGTTAAGAGAGATGAAGCTAGTTGCCCATTCCAAAGTGTAGGAGGTGCCTATGGGAAGAATGGGCAAGAAACTCAATGGACACACTTTAATAAATAAAAAATACTATCAAAAATATAAATCTGAGAACAAAGAGTACTTTGCACATTTTAAATACCAATTAGGCAATATAATTGTTTGAATTCACAGTTATTAACAGTAAAATTGACTGCTTAGTGAGACTTATTTTAAAGTTAAAGAATTTCTGAGAAAAAATTAGTACCTACTTAAATAAAATATATTACTTTTTTTTGCATTCTTTCTAGAGCTAGTTTATAGGCAAGTCATGTTGAATTCTTCAGAAAAAATAAATGGGATTTTCTGATACAGGATTTCAGCAGATTTTATTCTTGTTTTCAATTAACTAAAACTTTTTTATTAGGTGCCATAAATAATACATTACTGAAATGCTTACCCTCATTTTCTTCATCAATCTTCAGCGCCTTTGATATATACTCAAACGCTTTCCGGTGATGATGCTTCTGTTTGGCCAGCAGCGGGTCCCCAGGCCCAACGTTGTGTGTGTGAGACATTTCCTCACTTGGGGCTAGCTCTGTTGACACTATACCGTCCTTCACCACCACTTCCAAGTTACACTCGCCTGCTTTACGAGGCTTGTGCATAAACCGATGCGACGCCGTATACAAATATTTAAAAATTATAAAAAGTTGATACAAAATTGATCTTAGCACGTTAAACAGAATAATGATTGGGAAAGAAACGACGTAAAGATTCCTTTTATGGACAGAAGGTTGCGATTCATTTCGCAACGCTGACCCCTTTGCTAGGTCTGCGTCTGCCTTCTTGGACTTACGGTTCGGGGACCTCGTAGTTTTACGCGACAAACGGCCACCATTTGAATCGTCACCGGACACCATCAAGAACACCAACACACGGGCTTGTTTAACACAAAATCTCCATAAAATTTTCAGACAAAGAAATGCGAGCTTATCCTACTCCCTATCATAAATACAGCAAAAAAATTGTGATCACTGAAACGTATTATTGACAAATTTTGACGTTTGTCACGCTTGCACTGCAGACCGTAAAAATCATGTGTTATGGTAGTTTTACTCCCACAAGATTTTCATAAATCAAGGTTCACTAATAGTGTTGTCTTTTGGATATCTATATTTTTCTAATATTTTAGAAGAAATCAGCATTTCAATTAGTAAAAAGCAAAATAAACAATTGCCAAGAAATGATTGGGGTGGAATTAGTGCTAGTGTTGTAGCAACATTAGTAGTTTCGTGCGTTTCGATTATTTCTTAGCATATGCCATTATTGCAACTGTACAACTAAAGATCGAGATATTTATAATTTAAATCCGATGATTTACTCTACGAAATGGCATGTGTTTTATCTAAAAACATATAAAAAACATTAATTTAAATCCATTAGAATGAATTGTGTACCTTTCAACAGAAATAGTAAAAAATCATGATGATGAGTCATGCGATAAACAAATCGTTTTTGACAGCGTGAAAGTGTGACAGCGCCGCATACGCGATCGATGTTGACTTTTTCCTCAAAAATCTTGCATCAGCTTTTACTCTAATTATTGCAGTATTGTAAACAGCAACGTGTTATAATATTACAGGGATTAAACGTAGAACTTCATAAGTAAGTTTTATCGGTACATCAAACCTAACCTGTAATCAGTGATTTGGCCTATCTATTGTGCACGTTTAGACTATTTTTATCAACATTTAGATAGGATTTACAGTAAAATACATTGTTTAGCAATAAAGAAAGTGTTTACTAGTTTAAATTTAATAACCTAACATATGATTTTAGTCATTGTACACGAAATATTTAATAAACATTTTATAAATCCGTTTTAGATCACACTATGGCTGAAGTTGTTGAAGAGCAAGTAAATAAACTTGCCGTGAATGAAGACGATGATTTTGTAGACCCGTGGACTGTTGCTGGAAAGTCAGAGACTGGAATTGATTATGATAAGTTAATCAGTAAGTTAAAAATGACTTTCTAAAGGCAAAATAAAAAATGTAATTCTTGAATGAATTAAATAATACATGGCAATCTTCCCACCTTCCAGAGAGATTTGGCAGTCAGAAGATAGATGAGGATATTATACAAAGATTTGAGAAAGTTACGGGGAAGAAAGGTAATTATTAAAATAATGTGGATATTTTCATAATGTGACACCACCCTAATTCCTCTACTAATACAGTAAAAAAAATATATATTACAACATAAATTATATTTTTTTTCCAGCACACCACTTCCTACGGCGTGGTATATTCTTCTCTCACCGTGACATTCACACCATCCTCAACCTCTATGAGAGTGGCAAAAAGTTCTATTTATACACAGGCCGAGGGCCCTCGTCTGAAAGCATGCATATTGGACACATGATACCTTTTATGTTTACGAAGTAAGTTAAGCATGCTTGTACTATTGTTCATCTTAAAATAATATATAAAACTTGGAATTAAATGATCCTATATAGTTATCATAACATAGGGTTCTGATCAGAACCTGACCTGAGTATAGTATGATTCTTCCACTGGGATATTTTTTTTTAATGATTTGGTCCCCTTATTGTGCTGTGCTAAAGTCATCAAGTAGCAGTGTAGCATTACTAACTCACTAATTTACTCTTGCAGATGGCTACAAGAAGTATTCAACGTCCCACTGATTATCCAGCTGACGGATGATGAGAAGGTTCTCTGGAGAGACCTGAAGATTGAGGATGCCCGTAAGATGGCGCACAACAATGCTAAGGACATCATAGCAGTGGGCTTTGACCCTGAGAACACTTTTATATTCAATGATCTAGACTTTGTTGGGTGAGCTGCTAGGTTGTTTATTAACCCTTTGATCACCACGTCAAAAAAGCAAAAACGAGTCCTCGGCGCCCAGCTACGAAATTTTCCTTAATCTGTCATGTAGTCATGACAGTGGTGTGCTGAGACATCTACCAACCCGCACTGGGCCCCGCGTGGTGGATTACGACCCACTCCCTTACACAGAGCGGAGGCCCAGCAGTGGGAACATTATAGGCTGATTATGTTATGTATACTTTTTTTCCTGATATTCCCATGGGATTGATACTTATGCGGGTGAAACCGCGGGGAGCAGCTAGTAATAGCATAAAAATATAAGAGGGACTGACAATTTACCCTATGCTTCCAGCCAATGCCCAGCATTCTACCAGAACATGGTACGGATACAGAAATGTGTCACCTACAACCAGGTGAAGGGTATTTTCGGCTTCGGCGACTCTGACGTCATCGGCAAGATCACCTTCCCGTCAATAGAGGCTGCGCCTGCGTTCTCGACTAGCTTTCCTTTTATATTTGATAATAAAGTTGTGAGTATTACAATGTTACAGAAGAATTTACTTTTTTGCAGTTGTTTATTGGTTTTTGCTATTTTAATAACTTGGTCTAGTGGTTGCAGCGCTACAGCTGAGCATGAGGTCTTGGGTTCGATTCCTGGGTCGGGCAAAGTGTTATTGGGTTTTTTATCTGGAATTTCTCAGTAGCACTCCGGAGTCTGGATTTGGTGATGCCAATAGGCTCGCTCCCTATTACATGGGACTTGAACAACACTGGCGAAATGTGGGTGTACTACAGGTACGCCTCTGCCCAACCCTTCGGGGAAACAAAGCGTGATGTTATGTTATGTTATGTATGTTATTTTAATGAATATGCTAATTGGTAATGGTTAATTAAAATGGTGATAAGAGTAGCAGTTTTCAACTCGAAATGCAATTTATCTTGCAAATAAAAAACTGGGTAGACACTCAATCGGTTAATTTGATGAAATCTCTTAAGATTTCATCAAATTAACCGAATGAGTGTCGACTATTATATGGGTAGGTGTTGCCTAAATGTATGAAAACTCGCGAGATCCTGCACGTAAGTGCGAAGCAGTATTGTGAAATAAGACAACTTCAGGGGATTGAAAGACATGAAACCTGTGATTTTTTGTCAGTCAATAGGGAATATGCATGTGATTTTTTTTTCACGGTATCAATAATAGAAAGTATATAAAGCCAAGAAAAGTATTAAACATTAAATTCAACTACAGCTTGTTGCTCAAAAAAGTTATGAAACTCCAACAATTTTCTACTACAGTTCAAACGACCGTTTCTGTCGCGGGCATGATGTGACGTCATTTGCCACAAAACTTCTGTTTACATCTGTTTGTAGCCCCAAATCATATAAATTAAATTATTTGTTGTACTTTATTCAAGCAGAAATCGCACTTACTTACCTTAGTGAGATTTCAAGCACTTTGCTAAGAATATATTTTTACAAACATAGTTTCTTTCGTCACTTCCGGCATTGTCGAAGACGACGCGTTTTGAGTTTGCGTTCAGTTCCACCAAAAAAACGCAACACAAATGAATGAATTGTAAAACAAGTAATGCATTAAAAAATATAAAAAGGAATAGGAATTTGTTTCTTGACTCCTACACAATGTATATTTAAATAATGGATACGTTTTGAATTACTTGCATATTCTCTATTATCCTGCTGCAGGAAAAAAATTGCGTCTCTTTGTAAGTTAAATCAAGAGTTTCCATAAACGTCACTTAGTCTTTTTTATTACCTAAAAAACTCGCCTTCAAGTAGTTTTACCATACCGCGAACCTTCAATTCTGCCCAGGTCCCCTGCCTAGTACCCTGCGCCATCGACCAGGACCCGTACTTCCGAATGACGCGCGACGTTGCCGCTCGTCTCAAGATGCCGAAGCCAGCGCTCATCCACTCCACCTTCCTACCGGCCTTGCAGGGCGCACAGCAAAAGATGTCTGCTAGCGACCCCAATGCGTCTATCTTCTTGAATGATAGTGCTAAGCAGATTAGGACTAAGGTATGTTTTGTATAGCGACGATAAAGTGACAAGAACCATTATCTACCAAAACATAATTTACAGGAAGCGAAAAAAGAAACGTTTTATTTTTAACCGACTTCATCAAAAGGAGGTTCTGAATTCAGTTGTTTTTCTTTTCTTTTTTACAGTGTACCGTTGCTTAATAGTTATTGTCAGTTATCAGTAACTCGTTAAAAAGTAAGATTTAAAGTTAGCTGCTTTTGCCAGCTCACGCAAACGATTATTTGAAGTCTACGTAAAAAATAAAAATTCTTGTCACTTAATCGTCGAAAGCCAGATCTGTGTGAGGCCGTGCCCTAACCGAAAGCGTTGGTCGCGCGAATGCGCGATCGTCGTGCTGTTTTATATGATTAATAGCGAACTGTCCCTGCTTCCGCTTCCGTTGCGTAGTTCAGAAGAACAACGCGGTCACACAGACAGACACGACACGCGACTTTGACTTCTTCGTGAGAAGTCTTTTTAAGTGGTCTTTTTTTTTTTGGGTGGGATATCATCAAATATCTTCTCCCGCTCTGGGCGGAGCGGGAGGGTGTGTCAGACTATTACTGATTATATTCGTATTCCTTCCTGTTGCCTGTATTGCCAGGGGCCTCGGTGACCCATTAGTACATTCCCGCGACCCCGGCAGGCATCGGCCCTAGTGGACCCCTACATTTGTGCTGACGACATCTCTTTGAGACGCGCGTCGAATACAACGTGCCGTCGACCCGGGCCTGGTCCTTACCGGACGGTGAGCTACCCATTGCTCACCGTCCGCAAGCCCGCGCCTACGGTGGCCTGCAATCCGCCCGGGATTCCCGACGCCCAGGGCGTCTCCTGCGGTGGCTAGGGGCGGGAGGGCGCGAAACTTGCCTTTCCTTCAACCGTCCCGCCTCCTCCTTCGCGAGCATTACTGCTTCGCAGAAAGAGGAGACGGCTGCCCATGCCCTCTCGCTCCGTACCATGGCCTGAACCAGGGCCGGACGCGAGAGATCTCTGCCGCCGATTGCCTCCACGAGGACACGGTGGTGCTCTGCCCAAGCCGGCCAGACCTCCACCGTAACTTTAAGTAGTCTTAGAGTCTACAACACTTCAAATTGCTTAGTATGATCCTCCGTTATATCGAAAATACTGCAGCATTCGTTTTTAAATAAATATATGATAAAGTCAACTATTAATGTCGTTGTTATGTGTTATTGTTGTTGTCGATTAAGTGCTATGTCTGATTTCAGAAAATATCCTCGACAGAAAAAGTTAGAAAGTAAAACCAAACCGAACAATAAACCGCTAGTATTAAAAAAAAAATACTTCAAATTAAATCATGAAACTGCATGATTGATTACTGAACGAAATATAAAGCAGATACTGTGTTTTTTTTTAACCATTATTTTCAACTATCGGTGCCTTGGAGCCTGCTCCCTGCCGCCCTGTCTCTCAAGCTCGCGTAACCGCGAGCAGTACTATGCGAGAAGGATAAAGAACGAGGTGACGCTGAGGTATTATGGACCCTTAAGGTCATAAAAAATGAATAAGTCATATTTGTTGTCCTGAGTAACAACTGCAAATAGTTTTTCATTTATTTAAGCATATAATGAATCAATATTGATTACTGTTGCAAGTTTATTATGCGGCATTCTCACGGCTCTCGTCGTCAGTCGGTCAACTTTTAGTCAATCAATCAAATGTCTGCTGGACGTAGGCCTCTCCCAGGCTGCGCCACAACACCCTGTCCTCCGCCTTTCGCATCCAGTCTGTCCCAACCACCTTTTTAAGGTCGTCGATCCATCATCCTGGGCGACGACCCACGCTATGCTTGCCGATACGCGGTGTCCACTCCTGGACTCGTCTGCTCCACCGGCCATCGGTCCTTCAACCAACATGGCCAGCCCACTGCCACTTCAGTTTGCTTACTCTGCAAGCTATGTCGGTAACTCATAACATAATTTCATTCCTGGTTTTATCCTTCAAAGAAACTCCGAGCATAGCCCGCTCCATAGCGCTCTGAGTGACCTTAAATTTGCTATGCATTGAAAACAACTTTTAGTAGATCAAGTAAAATCTAAAACGGATTACGAACAAAATGTTATCAACTTTTGTAACTCATGACAAAATTGACATTCAACTAAAAAAGTTGATCGCCTCGCAGACACAGCTTTAAAATTGCACTATAGAAAGAAATAAATAAAAAGTGTTTACTGGGACTCGCACATGAGATCACAAATTAAAATAAAACACACTCATAGTAATATAAAAAATAAAACAACACAAAGTAAAATAAAAAAAAAAAAACAAAAAGTCCTGTACGAGGCCAAAAGGTTCCTATCTCATCATAATGCTGCGGTACTTATAAAATAAGTGATAAATAAATATTTGTTTTTATAAAATACGTTATCTTTATTTACAGATCAACAAATACGCGTTTTCAGGCGGCCAGGCAACCGTAGAGGAACATAGATTGAAGGGTGGCAACACCGACGTGGACATATCGTTCAAATACCTCACATTCTTCATGGAAGACGACGAGAGGCTAGCAGAGGTAACAAGTGTTTTTATTACCTTCTCGATTCATAGTGTAAGTCAAACACAAGTTAATAAGGATCAAGTGGGTGCAAATATTTTGATACTTGTACTTGACATTTTATTAACCTATTGACCGCCACGTTAAAAAAGCAAAAACGTGCCCGCGGCGCCAAGCTACGAATTATTCCTTATAATCTGTCAAGTAGTCGTGACCGTGGCGTGCTGGGCACATTTTGGTCTGTCATCTATACATGACTGTGGCGGACAAAAAGTTAAAATGAAACCAAAAGCATTTTTGTTTAATTCTCTTAACATTGCTTTGTTACAATTATAACCATATTGTTGGAAAATATTACTTTGGATTAATTCATAGTACAGTAAGCTAATTCTAACTAATATTATAAACGCGAAAGTGAGTTTGTTTGTTTGTTACGCTTTCACGCTAAAACAGCCAAATCTTTCAAATTTCATCCAAATCCAATTAGATTTGGATGAAATTTGGCACTTGGGTAGACTATGACCTGGGTAAAGACAAATATGCTACTTATTATCCTGGATCACAGATGAAGTCGCGGGCTACAGCTAGTAGACGAATAAACATATATTATTAGGATAGAATAGGTCATAATAGGATCCATTTACATTCTGCCTTAATATACGAGGGTCATTCAATAAATAAGCCCACAAAAAGTAAACGAAAATTTTGGAAAAGTGGCAATTTATTTTTCAACAGTCTCCTTTTAGTTCGATACACTTAGCCCAGCGATGCTCCAACTTTTTTAACCCGTCCGAAAAATAGTTTTTGTCAAACTCTGCAAAATAGGCCTCCGTGGCGGCGATGACCTCCTCATTCGATCCATATCTATTCCCGGCGAGTGATTTTTTCAGATTAGGAAACAGAAAGAAGTCACAAGGGGCCAAATCTGGAGAATACGGTGGATGGGGCAACAATTTGTAGCGTAATTCGACCAATTTGGCCATGGCAACGGCAGACGTGTGAACCGGTGCGTTGTCGTGGTGAAACAGCACTTTTTTCTTCGCCAGATGGGGTCGTTTTTTCTTTAATTCGGCGTCGAATCGGCCCAATACATCGGCACAGTAAAGCCCTGTAATTGTTTTACCCTTCTCGAGGTAATCGATGTAGATCACACCTTGTGAATCCCAGAAAACGGTGGCCATAACTTTTCCGGCCGATTTTACAGTTTTCGCCTTGTTTGGAGAACGTTCCCCGGTCTGGATCCATTGTTTTGATTGCTCCTTGGTCTCTGTTGTGTACCAGTGGATCCAGGTTTCATCGACGGTCACAAAACGACGCAAAAACTCCGCTGGAATCCGCTTAAACAGCGCCAAACACGTCTCCGATGTGGTCTCACGGTTGCGCTTGTTTTCTGGTGTGAGTAAACGCGGCACCCATCGCGCCGACAGCTTTCTCATGCCGAGTTCCTCGTGAAGAATATGATGCACTGTTCCTTCTGAAATTCCTACAGTCTCAGCTAGCTCCCGAACCTTCAATCGGCGATCTGCCAATACGAAATGATGGATTTTTTTAATGTTTTCCTCCGTAGCAGCTGTTTTCGGTGCACCTGGACGTGGTTCATCAAAAACCGACGTACGGCCACGTGCAAACTCGTTGAACCAATTCTTGACGGTGGCCATCGATGGAGAAGAGTCACCGTACACAGCATCCAAGCGCTCTTTGATTTTGATGCGCGTTTTCCCTTCCAAAAATAGGAATCGAATCACCGAACGATATTGCTCTTTTTCCATTTTTGTAAAACCGATCGACACGTTCGCTTCCATAAGTTGTCAAATTAAAACAAATGAAGGGATTGGAATGAAAATTTGAAAAAAGAATTAAAAAAGAATGTGCTACACTGTGGTAAAACTCTTTTGAAACTACAGCGCCCTCTGGCGATGAGGCTAGGTACTTATTGAATGCACCTCGTAGCACGCAAATGTAATACAAAGTAGAGGTTAATAAAGATATTACAAAAAAATATCATTTTAGACATCCTGCACAGAATAATAACATTTATCTTGTAATTCTGCAAAACGTCTTTTAAATTTTTGCAATGGTAAGTTTATAATTTGGTCAGGTATTTTATTAAAGATTACAGGAGCCATACAAATCATATTTCTTTTTAATAAGCTAGTTTTAAATACGCTCGTGCATAATAGATTCTGGTATTGAGATCTCATAGCTATACTTAGTTTTCTAGTTTCTATTAAAGTTGCAAATAGACATCGATTTGTTATTACAAATATTCCTAATTCAAAGATATAAAGGCACGGGAAGGTTAATAATTTATGAGACTTAAATACAGGTATGCAACTGTCTGCCACTTTAAGACGAAATATAGCTCTCAGGCAGCGCTTTTAAGCTTTTAAAATACTTTCTCGTTCACTACAGTGACCTAAAAATATTATACCAATTCTTAAGATGGAAATTGCTAGGCCATGGTAAGCCACTAATATTGTTTATAAATTTCCTTTTTTTATAGATTATGCAACACAAACGCGCCTGTGCTTAACCTTTTGACCGCCACAGTCATACCAAAATGTGCCCAGAACGCCACGGTCACGACTACATAACAGATTTTAAGGAATAATTCGTAGCTTGGCGCCGAGGCCACGATTTTACTTTTTTGACGTGGCGGTCAATAGGTTAAACGTTTCCATATATCTTCTGCTTGTGGCTTTCAAGTTATCTGGCTGTCAATTATGATTCCTAAAAATATAGAATACTCTTTATTATGTACACCATAAAAATTACAGATTTAAATGTTGAAATTTTACAAGAGGTGACACAATGGGCGGTCTTATCGTTAAAAGCGAACTTTTTTCTCTCTTTATTATGTAAATAAACACTTTGTACGCGTGATCTCTATCTCCTAAGTTTTATTCTAGTAAGATGTAAATAATAATCGATTTTCTTACTCAAGAAAATATTCAACAAGAATCAAACAAATATCTTATATAGCCAACACAAAACTACGGAACTAAGTTCTTGTAAGTAATAAAAATAAACATTTTATCTTTACAGATAAAGAAAGAATATGAATCAGGGGTCATGCTAACAGGAGAACTAAAGAAAGAAGCAGTAGACACCATAACCCCCTGGATCCAAGAATACCAGCTGCGCCGAGCGAAGGTCACCGATGAGGTGGTGCAGAGCTTCTTCAAGATCAGGCCCATAAAGTTCTAAATCACGTGCTTTTCGGACTGTAAAGTATTTTAATTACGTGTATTTTTATTTATATATGATTTATTAAATTTAAGACTGACTTGGTCAGTGTGCCTTGAAGGTACAGAGTGTGACTTTATGGATTATTTTGTGGTTGATATATAAAACCAATACATTGCTTGATAACAGGCAGTGAAGTATCATTCAAGCATTGAAATGGTGCTGGTATCGCTCGGTTAACAAAAATGTCGAGTCAAACAAAACTTATTTTTTTAACTAGTTTTTTTTTATGTGTAGTAGAGAGGTTAGTTCCAAAGACAGCAGTTTCACAGAAACTTTGTTGGTCTTTTGACGTAATCAGCGACAAAAAAAATACTTACTACATAATTTAAACAGCATAAAATTGAAGAAAGTAGTGCAGAATAATCCATAAAATGAATTTTATTTCGATAAGTGAATAACGACGTAAATATCTAGGATTTGCTAAAATAATGAAATCTAGTAAGGATAAAGTATGAAAAATATCACCACTTTTGACATTACAATAAGGGTAGATTCACACCGGAAAGGCAGCGGCGCGGCGAGCATTTTCAGTGTGAAATAGTTTTATACTTTATTCTACTTAATTAAAAGACCAGTATTGCTTGAAAATCTCGATAAGGTCGCTCGGCCACGCGCGTCTCTTGTCAGTGGTACTGCCCGAGTCGCGTCGCTGCCGGCTTCTGCAGTTCCGGTGTGAATCAGCCCTAAGAGAGCTATTTTTGAACTGAAATCTTTTTTTACTTAAACATTGTGTTCAATGCATAGCAAGTTAAGTTAAAACAAATTTAAAGACAATTTAGGTCACATTTTGCTGAAGACATTTTGAGCCTTATTTCAAGAGTGCTTGAAATATTAATTTGCTTGAGACATACCATACTCAATTGTGATTAAATTAAGACGTCTTGAATTAAAGGTGCGCTAAGCAAGTCCGCGCAATTAGCAGGTCAGTGTCAGATTGTATTTTGATTAAAATATTATTCGCGACCATAGCAAATATGGCTTTACAGAATTAGAATCAGCGATACAACTCCTTAAGAATTGCCCTCAAATGTCATGAAGCTAAGAGAGTTGTATTGATGATATTTGTGATTATAATTCTATAATTAAATATTTGATACTGCCGCGAACCATATTTAGATCAACATAAAAGCTGATACCGACCTGCAATTGGCAAAAAACGTAAGAAAAATTGAATTTCGCGAGCTATTCAGACTCTTTCACCTTAAGTAACAATATTGTTATAGATATAGTATTTTACCTATTAAGTAATTTAGAATGGAGTGACCATTGTTTGTAGAAAACCATGACCAAATACCTAGCAACATCTAGCGTCTGTACCCAATCAGAACAAAGCTAAATGATGCGTCACCGACGTTCAACCAATGACAGGCCTTATCTTCAACCCTGCTCACGTTAGCTATGGTTTCCTAGAACAGCGGTGGTCGTGTAAGTGACGTCGTGACGTCATGAAAATGAAGGTATAGCGTTCACGCGTGACGCGATCGTTTTAATAGAGTTCAAAATGTCGACTGACGAACAGAACTACCAATGACGACATGACTGCAAAATTCAGTGCTACCAATCATGTCACGTGTCAAGTTATAGTGAACGCACAGTACCGGGATTTGACTTTATGGTGTCAAAAAACACTCTAAAGGCGTGTACGCACGAACGAACAAGAACACTGTGAACACGAACATGGAACACTTTGTTCGCATGTGCGTACAAGGTACTAACGAACATCAAACACTATGTTCGTCAAAAATGTTCGTTGCTATCCAATTTCGTTTTTCTATGTGCACGGTGTTCTGAAAATACGGTGTTCATGTTCGCTTTGTTAATTTACGTCCACACATACGAACCAAATATTCCGTGTTCGATGTTCGTGTCCACCATGTTTTGTTCGTTGCTATCCAATTTCGTTTTTCTATGTGCACGGTGTTCTGAAAATACGGTGTTCATGTTCGCTTTGTTAATTTACGTCCACACATACGAACCAAATATTCCGTGTTCGATGTTCGTGTCCACCATGTTTTGTTCGTTCGTGAGTACACGCTTTATGAAAACACACCCCGGGAAAGCAGCGGCCGGGAGCGGCGCGGCGAGCACTTTCAGTGTGAAATAATTTTAAACTTTATCTACATAATTAAAAGACCACTATCGCTTGAAAAGCTCGAAAAGGTCAGGCGGCCGCTCGCGGTACCGCGGGCAGCTGCGCGGCCACGCGCATCTTGACCGCGTACTGCCCGCGTCGCGTCGCTTTCGGCCGCTGCCGTTCCGCTGTCGGCCTGTAGGGTGCGTTTCCACTGACGCGGAGCTGGGCGGAGTGGAGAGGAGCGGACCGTGAATTGGCCAATCACAGTGCTCGAAATCTGCGGAGCGGAGATTTCGAGCAAAGTGATTGGTCAATTCGTGCACCGCTAAACTCCTCTCCGCCCCGCTCCGCGTCAGTGGAAACCCGGCCTTAGTATAATAAATAAAGTTTCAGTGACGTCATTCGATGGGAAATTGCGGACGTTATGTGGCGGCCACCGCAGTCCTAGGAAACCCCACCTTTAGTGAGATTGATTATACGGAGAAATACGTGAATCATCACTTCATTACCACTTACCCTTAAAACTTAAGTTTTGTGTAATTATGATTAACCATTGTCCTACATTTAATGAGTGTTCTATTTTCATATGCCTAAGATAACAGTAGTTTTCATACTTGAAATGTTTTATACAATCTGAACTCCTAGTTAGTGAAATAAATGAGACATGTATTTATTAATTACTAGCTGCGCCCCGCGGTTTCACCCGCCTAAGTCTCGATCCCGTGGGAATATCGAGATGAAATATACTTTACGACCTATTCTCATACCTACCAAATATACATAAAAAAAAACATAAAAATCGGTCGAGCCGTTTCGGAGGAGTGCGACCACAAACACCGTGACACGAGATTTTTATACAAGGTGTCGTTTTGCATCCTCGTCAAATTTCAGGAGGCTGCTGTGAAAGACATATATAATTAAATAAAACTACGATACCTGCTCAATAATTAATACATACTTGTCTTTTTAGTTTGACAGTAGTTTAGAATACACCACTTTCACAGAACAGAATCACCCCGTTGTGTATGCGGTAGTGTGTGTGTAAAAGGGCAGTTACAGTGCGGTATCACACCGGCCGCATTTTAACATGCGTGTCTCACACATGCCGGTTACCGAAAAAGAGAAAAAAAAACGCCTGTTTATTTTATTATTGATTCGTGTCGAGAATCATTAGCATAGTTACCTCCTCGAATTTGACGAGGATGCAGAACGACACCTTGTATATTAGATTTTGACGAATGCACAAATAACGCGTCTTGATTACCGATTGTGTTTATAAAAGTATATGCCATTGAACCTACCTATGTTCTTGGATTTGAAACACGTTTTCGGCTAACGAAAAAAGTGTTCTCGAAGGGATTAAAAATATGCTTAAAGTAGATCACAGTACCGCTAGCAAGATGATGATTTGCTTCGGTATTTGAACATCACTAAAGTTTCAGATTGTATAATATTAGACACATTTTTATACGGGGTTAGGAGTATGTAATGTAATTACATAAATGTGTAGGTGATAAGTCGTGTCCGTGTTTTTTTACAATCTTTATGACTTACATAACTGGCGAAGTGTGTGTGGGTGTTGGAAAATTTGCTCATTCGATTTTGAACTTAACAATCAACATTTTTAGGTTTTAAATCATTTGGAGAAATTTGACAGAGTGTAGTAACTTGACTGTATTAAATGTACTATCGCGGGTGCGCACATCGAACACTATACGGAATATTCCTGCTTGCAGCGCTCGGCCGCTGTAGGTAGTTTTATTGGTCGACGCATAAAGGGGCGGTAAATAGATGTGGTCATCGTGATATCGGGATTTTGTTATCAAAATGGTCCGATATGCGCACCCGAGATAGTACACCTCTGTCTAATCCTTCAAGGGAATAAAGGCGTGATATTATGCTACCGAAAAGCCTGTATATCTTGTTTAGTTATAGCAACATTCTCGCTTGAAGATTAAAGACGCGAAGGCCTGAGGAAAAAAGTTTTTTTTAATGTGATAAGCTGACGTTTGAATACCACCTCATCTGATGTTTAGCGACAACACAGCTATTTGATCTGACCCCTTAGGTACATTAAGTACATCAGGCGTACAATTTTCACAATAGGATTGTTGGATAAACAAGCACAAGGCATACAACAGTTGCCATACGATTATAAAACTATCTCCATGTAAAAATTATAATGTTTTCATTCAATATTTTGTACCATTCTGCAAAAAGCCCCAACTTCGAAATAAAGCGCGATTAACTCTACGCATGGTGTTGCCAGCCGTAAAAAATAATTTCATTATGTACAGTCGCCACATCAAGCTACCACAAACTGTCAAAATTCTCCAAATGATTTTAAACCTTAAGGCGGAGATTTCTTGAAAACGGTCAAAAAGGTGGTTTTAAAAGCAGTGTATCACTTAAACCACAAATAATGTTGGAAAAAAAATATAAAGGATATTTTCGAGTCCTTTTTTGCGTACAGTGATGGAACTCACAACACAATTAAACATACTTTAATGCGTCAAAAAAATCTTCAAAACACCTCATAATTATCTTTAAAAGCATTTTATCTCTTCATTAACAATTATAATTATAATTAAAACTATATCATAAAATTTCGAATGCCAAACTGCATCCAGTGATGGATTATTTATTATTAAATTGTTAATATTTAATTTTATACTATTTTATTTGCATTTTTTCAACAAGCGTTGTGTCATCGCGCTTCTCTTTCTTTTCTATGCCGACTAACAGTGACCGCGGTTTACGTGTTGTCAGCGTCTTAAAATGTTGATGGTTATGTTCAAAATCGAATGAGAAAATTTTGACAGTTTGTGGTAACTTGATGGGCTGGCGACTGTATTTTGCGCCTATCACAAAGTATTTTGCTGCGCATGAGTTGATTGTAAGACGGATTGGAACGCGAAATCCTGGACTATTGTACATGGCTGTGCTATAAGCATAACATAATTTATTAATTTATTTAAATAAATACACCGTATATTGAAGCATTTGTTTTTGTTAATTAGCACCTTTCTGGTTTTCCCGGTAAAATATTAGTGTTATCAATGAGATAATTATAATTAATTGTGTAAAATTACAGTGTTTTGAATGATTGATGTAGCCCAGCGATGCACAGACCGCGACCCGCTGTCGCTATTAGATATCGCGCTAGTCTGCACGAGCCTTGATGCAAGCTTGCGATCGGAACTATTCTGGTAGCACTTGGACGAGTTCGGGCGAAGGGGGTGGGGCGTGGTGCGCAAAAAAAAATTGTCACGGCAATGCAATGCCATGCATAAAACTAGCAAGTTTTACAAAAAATATACCTTACTACATTCTTTTAAAATGTTTACCTAGTTATTTGTGTCCGAGTGGCCCATAGTCTATAAGTCTGTGCATCCCTGATGTAGCCTAATATAACAAATCGCATGCCTCGCATTACAAGACAAGTTTTACAAGGAACATTATTTGGTCAATGTCATCCAAGAGCCAAAAGCGTACTTTACTTACAGTAAAGTGCTCATTTCGCATGTGTTTACACTGTAATTTATCCTTCAGATTACATGATTTCATGACTAACATAGCATACACACACAACATCACGCCTTGTTTCCCCGAAGGGCAAGGACAAGGCGTGATTTCATGATTTAATCCTTCAGATTACATGATTTCAGTAGCGATGACACTATAAACCAATAAATTACGGCGATATAATATCGCACAAATCAGCACTAGGTATCGTCTTAGTTATTACATTATTGCCACAGTCATGTATAGATGACATACCAAAATGTGCCCAGCACGCCACGGTCACGACTATATGACAGATTTTAAGGAATAATTCGTACCTTCGCGCCGTGGGCACGTTTTTGCTTTTTAACATGGTGGTCAAAGGGTTAAAGGTCTACCAAAAAGATAAAATATAACCTTTCACCCACCACATGACCACACTACCAAAAAACTTTTTAACATTAATACATTCACACATTAACATAAAAATAGAAGGTATTTAATCCACTTAGGAATCCACACCATGGGTGTCTCATAAGTTCCGTACAAAGCAAATAGCTAACAAAAGACACCAAGACAATGAGAACGGCCCTCCTTGGTGAAAACTAAAAATTGTAGCACACACTTGTGTACATACAACGCTACTTTGATCGAATATGCATTACAATAGGACTGAAATGTGGATGACACAGTCCTGAGTCGAAACAGGTATCTAGTGGACGGGTGTTGGTGATCTAAGAAAATAGATGCCGTGATCAAAAAATTGTGGTTAGGTTCTGGAAATCATCAAAGTGATAATGTAGGCCCTGTGTTTTCTAAAGTGAAAAAGATCGAACTTCTTCGTGATTATTGACTTCCTTCCAAAAGATAGAAGGTTCTAGTAACTCTTTCCATATGTTTACATAATAAGAACAATTCTAAAAGTAATTATTTAATCAGTTGGTGTTTCAATTGCTACGTTGGCACATTAGAACTTCAACAGCTTGCTAAACTGAAGAAGTTCCAAGGATCTTTGGGTGATAAAAAGAACTAATAAGTGCTATACACAAGTGCAATGTACAACCAAACCTATGAAGATGAGACTCCTCTACCTCTCATTGCCAACTACACAGTGGTCAAAGAAGATGACGAAGAGAAGGCGGAGGCAGAAGATCGCGTCATTCTAGAAATAGGCCGTCAAGATGATAAGCCGAAAGATAACACGTTCTCTCACAAGAAATACGATAAAACTATTTCCCATCATAGGTCTTATGTCTTAGAGGATTATGAACCTAGGAGGACATCGTATTTTAGACCTCATGAATTAGACCATAGCGCGTCTGAAGGTAAGAAAATGCATCTAAGAAAACTTTAAGTTTCCAAAAAATTCTAGAAGTCTCAATGATTCATTTGTTTATGTAGCCAGGCGGCAATTCATAAGCAATTTATGTCTATTACCGTTTCACTATTTCCAAATGCATATTCTGATATTCACAGAGTATTTGACGGTTTTAAGAGTTTGCTATTTAAAATCGAACAGGGGTGTGGAAATATTTGGAGTCTCAAACAAACACAGATGAAAATATAGTATTGAGGTTAGATTTTTGTATCTTGTTAGATCCATTATTCTGTAAGAAAAGCTGCGAAGTGAAATTATATTCAGGAAGTCATATTGGTAGGTAAAGGTTCGTAACTTAACACATTTGAACCCCGATACAACAATTTCTTGCCCCGAAAAGCACGTCAGTACTGCACGTTGCGCAAACCGCTGCCACACGTAGTTTACCTATGCTTAAAACTTTTGTCTTTCCGAAAAACGGAAGTCCCCTAAATTGCTATGGTGTCTTTCCTGAAAGCCAAATGCTGAAAACTTGTATCAACATTAAAGGTCCCAGATACTACGAACAGGACTACAGAGATGCAAACAATATACCCGAGACTGCCAACTCCGAGTCTTCTTTAGATTACTCCCACGAATCCCAAGATACATTAAAATACGGAACTGATGATCCCAACCAAGACTCCATTACAAACTGGAAGGAGAGGGCCATGCAGCTTGAGAAAGGTATGACATTCTCTGACGTGTCATCATGTGTGTTTCCTAAAATATTTTAGAGATTGTGGCTTCCCCTGTGCCTTACGACGAGTGAAGTTAAATACATAGTATCCGCACATACACAAGGCTGCCACGGAGCAGTGGTGGCCCAGTGGTAACGGTCGCGACTTACAAGTTGTAGGTCGTAGGTTCGAACCAAGACAGGCACATTATCTCATCACCATTGCTCTCAAAACGGTGAAGGAAAACATCGTGAGGAAACCAGTATGTCCTAGAACCAAAAATTCGAAAACATGTGACATCTACTAACCCGCACTGGGCCCGCGTGTTAGATAACGGCTCACTCCCTCCCACGGACAGGAGAACCGTGTCCCAGCAGTGAGAACATTATAGGATGATTATGCTGACACAGATGGCTACATTCCTAGATCAGGCAATCACTCGAATTGTCGAAATCACTCGTGTCTAGAAGGGACCTAATTTAAAAGTGATCATGATAATCCACCAACCCGCAATGGGCCCGTGTGGTGGAATTCGGTTCACTTCCTCTCACAGAGAGGCCTGTGTCCCAGCAGTAGGAACATTATAGGCTGATTATGTTACGTCATGCACGATAGCCTTAAAAATTCTAAAAAAATATCTACCAGGTTTGTAACTACGCCATTTCAGAATACAAGAAAACGGCGTGTGATAGAGAGCGGACGCGAATGAGGGATATGAACCGCGCCTTCGATCTCCTGCGCTCCAAGCTGCCAGTCACCAAGCCTTCAAAGAAGAAGTACTCCAAGATCGAGTGTCTTAGGTGAAAAAAGCTTCTTTTATTATATCAGCACGAACTTGTGGCGATGATCTGGAAAGGCCAGACGCCATACGATGTCTTTCGGCTTTACTGATAATGACGATGAACTTGATCAAATTAGCTTATACATGTCTTTGTAAAAATATTTGCCAGTCAGCAATGTGGTAGCAGGACTGACCGGCACCCGAATTGCGTAGCATACTGACAATCTGAATGATTTTGAAGTACCTACAAGTATTTTGCTAATTCAGTTGGAAAAATTTGCCAGCTCAACCACGCAATGTATGTTGTTGAACTGTCAAAATGTAACCCATTGCTGCTGTGTTACGCAATTACCCCGCTGAACTACCCAGGGGATATAAAGTATCTATCGCCACTCATGAAGGCTATTTTAACAGAGCCCAATGGTAGATACCATTGGGCTCTGTTACAATAGCCTTCATTTCATAAGACCTTTATTTCATAGCAGTAGGTACCTAAGATTTGTTAGGCTTCCTTAGTTTAAGTGTTACCACTAAATGCGGGTGAACGTAGTTACGTTCAACGTGTCTATCGCCACTCATGAAGGCTATTTTAACAAAGCCCAATGGTAGATACCCTTGGGCTATCTACGTTCAACCGCATTTAGTGGTAACACTTAAACTAAGGAAGCCTAAAAAATCTTAGGTACTGCTATGAAATAAAGGTTAAATTGTTACCATAGACGAGCGGACATAATTTTATATGCGGTTGTCCGTATAGGCGCTATGATGATCCGGCGCTCAGCCACTTACTTTTTTTTTTTACTTTTATTACTCTTTATTTCGTACATCTATTGCATGTCGCATTACAGCCGGCCGCGGAGTAGGGTTAAAGTGAAAATATCCGACGAAAAAAGTTTCACTTGCATCGTGGTTTCATAAAACCACACAATGTTTTTTAAAAAAGAACCAGGTTCTTAATAATTAATTACGATCTAGCTTAGAAGACTAATAAGTAGTTTGAATCTAACTTAATTTTTTACGCGATAATTATTTTAAAACATAGAGTTGATTGCACTTTACTTCACTTTAGAATCTGATATAATAATATAAGTAAACACTTTGTTCATGTGTTATATGTGTGTCATTGTCACTAATATGTCTACACCTTTTACACTACACTAACTCAAAAGGTTCGTTTTAGTCGTCGCACTATATTTGTTTGGTCTAACAGCTGAATTGCCTCGATGTTCACATGTCGGTGGAGTCGGTGTTCATGAGCCTCAGCAAATTTTTGGTTTATGTTGGTGACGGGTTCCATTTTTAGGTCACGATGGAGGTCGTCATTTCTTAACAATACTCCTAAGTACGTTATTCTGGAATGTTTAATAATTTTGATGTTGGTCGGTTTAGTACCAGCCCCACAGTTGGATACTATATGTCCATATTGGCATAAGAATATGCTTAAAAAATAAAATGTTGTTATGTATCGATAGGCAGGAATCCCAATCAACCAATACATGTTTTTAAAAACGCATGTCTAGTTCCTGTCTTTTCTTTTTAACCTGCGCTTTCCAGCGCAGTTTCGCGTTAAGCGTTATGCCAGGGTATTTGGGTGTGGTAGCTCACCGTCCGGTAAGGACCAGGCTCAGGTCGACGGCGCGTTGTATTCCACGTGCGACTCAAAGAGATGTCGTCAGCACAAGTGTAGGGGTCCACTAGGGCCGATGGGTTATGAAGATTGGGTGGTAATTACAATTATGTTGGTGAAATCAATGTGAAGTGACTTCGATTCATTCAATTTGATTCTCCATTTTTGTACCCAGTCATGAACTTCATTTATAGCGATTTGTACCTTTTTATTGCTTCCATTGCTGCATGACCCTGTAGCCATAATGGCAGTGTCGTCCGCGAAGGTTGCAATAGTATTATTTTCCAGCTCTGGTATATCATAAGTGTACAACAGGTAGAGGACTGGACCCAGCACACTACCTTAGATACGCCAGCTTTAATAATGTTTAACGTGGAGAAGGCATCCTCGTGCCTTACTCGAAACATTCTATCTGTAATGTATGATAATGCAAGATATCGGCAAAATCATTGGGCAGCATAAGTCTTAGCTTGTATACCAAACCCTTATGCCAAACTCTATCAAAAGCTTGTGCCACATCTAAAAATACTGTGTAGCAAAAATTTTTATCTTCGAGCGCTCTTTCAATGATGTTGGTAATTCTATGTACTTGGTCTATTGTTGAGTGTTTCTCTCTGAAACCAAACTGATGGTTAGGGATAAGGTTTCTCTCTTTTATGACAGGTTTTAGACGTTTTAAAAACAATTTTTAAACAGCTTTGTTTATATAGGCAACAGGAAAATGGGCCTGTATAATGATGCTTCGTGAGGTGGTTTACCGGGCTTTGTTTGCAATTATAATCACTTCAGCAACTTTCCATGGCTCAGTAAAATATGCAGGTCTAAGCTAAAACTTTCCCAATCTGTAACCTTGTTAACTAATGGTGGTTTTCTCTTAGTAATATTTTGTGAATTAATTGTAATAATATCGGAAAGTGATCGAAGTTCATGTGGTACCCACCCCTCTTCCACACTTGAGATAATTATTATGGTGTGGTATTATTATAGTTGATATATTTTTGTCTATGAAAATTCGATAAGGTCTGGTAGTTTCTGGTGGTCAGTCGGCCAGAATGTAGGTTTTCCAGTACCTAGTACCTTGACCTCACTGCACTTAGAAGCTGTCTTCCCTTAGTTGAAGTTAATCTTGATCCTCAATGAGTGATCTTAGCGTTAAAGTCACCGCCTAATATAAATCTCTGTCCAAGGAGTCTGAAGAAGTGTACATATTGTTCTTTGTTTATCGTGTGTCTTGGGGTCTTGGGGGACGCTTACTGAACTGATGTAACAACATTTTGAACAAATTATTCTTGATTAATTTAATTAATTAATTAAAACTATTACAAAAACGTGTAACCTTGGGATTTTTTTTCTATCCAGCAAAGTTAATCTAATCGTGTTATTAAAAGCGATTGCTTGTCCGCCAGATCCATCAAATAAGATATATCATTTTTTCAGAAATTTATAACACTGTTTTTTATGTTCCCCATGGATTCAAGAAACTAGTAAGCGTGGTCTCTGTCGGGTCATAGCGCCTTAAGCATAATGGTGGCCATTCACGCTACGGTCCTGGGAATATCTACCAGTGCAGATGTGCTACCTGCGTAAATATACTCGAGCCTGCGCAAAAAGACCTGTTGCATTTGGCTTAGTAGGGGAAGACCAAAGAAACGATGTACGGACTGTGTGAAAGATGACATGACGACTAATAGTGAATTATGGAGCAAAAAGTCGTGTTGCCCCGACCCCAAATAAATTGGGGTATGGGCAGGAGAATGACCTTACATTACTAAAGATCTAATAGTGTGTTTTTTTAATTCCAGGATAGCCATATGTTACATTAGACACTTGGAGTACATGTTGGCTGATGGATCGCCTGATGAAAACCCTGCGTTCTTCGAGCTTCACGCTTCGGACCTTAGACGTAGGCAGCAGAGATATTAGCTAAAATATAAGTAGCGTACGCATTATTCTGTGAAGAGTCGAAGACTGATCTGGTTATTCTCTTGACGGTTCAACCTTCTTGTTTGGTGTTTGGTTTGATATGTGAAGAGAAGAGGTAGGGAAGTGCCATAAAGGTGTAAAAACATTCAGAACTATAAAAGTATCCGAAAATGCCTAATACATTAATATAATCGAAGACATTAATAGAGAACTTAACCTAATCTAGGCGAGATCCTAAAATATTCCACTCAATTCTAAAGCTTCAGTGCATTAGTCGAGAAATAATCGAACTCCTATTTACGAAAATCCAATCAAGCCTAGGCGAGGTACTACAATTATGGAGTTTGCTTTGCTCTTTGCTCGCTCTTGCATCCTATTCTACTTAATTCTTAGGCTTCTTTGCATAAATCGACACAGTTAGTTCTCTTTCTGTATAAATGGACAAAATAAAACCTATCCCATTCGAGGTGGATGCAAATAACATAAGCTTTCCTGCATATGTCGACAAAGTAAAGTTACCCTTTGCATGAATGGACAAACTTTAACCTTAACATATCCGAGCTCGCTTCGTGGAGCTGAAGATGCACCTCCTGAAAATAAACTTGCCGGCGCCCATGGCGTTTTGAATATTTAATCGCCGCGAACGAATGAATATTGCAGGCTATTCCAACAACATGGGAGTAAAGAGAACTATTCTGAAACGATTCGGCGACAATCTGAAAATGTAGGTACATACTTATAATGTAGGTGTTTGTTTGCTAAGTAAAAATAAAAATTAAGAAAAATATGCTATACTTATGTGTATTGATGTAAGTATTTATTTTGTTTTCAACAAAAAGTTATCCATACAATATTTTTTAAATACGTTTCAAAAGTGTGCTTGCCATAATTTCAAATAATATGGTCTCGTTCTCTAGGTTAAAAACCATTTTTTACGGAAAGCACGAAATGAACAACACAAGAATTATTACATATTTCGTTAGGTACTTCATAGAATCCATTTATTTACTTACACTTTTTAAAAATCTTTTTTTGACGATTACACAAAATCTTACCAAGAATTTAATGATGACTGTCAAACCTAGTTTCTAAATATTTATACAAAAAGACGAATTTATCTACGGCTGTTACAGTCTTGTTGCAGTGATGAACCGTAAATTTATCAATTTTTATAACAATACAAAACTTCTTGTCTTTAATAACTCTGCTTAATATTTCTTTATTTTCCTTTCCTTCTCCAATTCATCCTTTTTCTTCTCTAGAGCCTTCAGGTAGTCAAAGTAAGCGCATTTGATGAGGACCGGCACCTTGACAACACCTGTTATAGAGATGCGAAATTAGCTGAATAATTTGGATGTAATGTTCCCACTGCTGGGACACAACAATACCTACAGGCCTCCTCTGTGTGCGAGAGAATGATACGGCTTATTAGCAGGACAACTAAGAATGCAAAATGTAAAAAAACCACTCAGCCTATAACAGTCCACTGCTGGACATAGGCCTCTCCCAGGATGCGCCACAACATCCTGTCCTCCGCCTTCCGCATCCAGTCTGTCCCAGCCACCTTTATTCATGCCAAATGTATATTTTGGATCTAATCCTAGATCTAATGCCAGCATCAATGTGCCTGCTCTTCTAGAGCCGAGTGGCATTGTCAGAGATGATGGTACAAGACCTGATGGGGTGTCTTTGGTTCCGTGGAGTTTGGAACGGATGCTTGTGTGGGACGCTACCTGTGTAGACACACTGGCACCGTCCCACCTCCAACTGACTACTTCTAAAGCTGGTGCAGCGGCAGAAAATACCGAAAATCGGAAAATTATTAAATATAGAGGCCTTGGCAGAAAGTACAACTTTGTGCCCTTTGGCGTCGAGACCCTCGGTCCGTGAGGTCCCAGTGCGCATAAGTTATTTGCGGAAATCGCGAAACGTCTAGTTGCAGTAACTGGTGACCGAAAAGCTGGCGGCTTTAACGCGCCACGCATCAGCATTGCATTTCAGCGAGGAAATGCCGCCAGCATCCTTAGTACAATGCCTCGAGGGCCTATTTTAGGTTTAACTTAGTTATAATTTTATTTAGTTAATGTTAATACCATCTTGTAATTTGGTTAAGTAAATAAATATAATTATATTATAATTTTTAATATAAGTCTATATTCAAGCTTGTGGTAATTAGGTAGGTCAGATTTCACAGCCTGTGACACACAACGGGAAATACAGAAGGTCGGGGTTACGGATGAGTCGATTATTCCCGTATTTAGGTCTACCTCTAATGGTGCCTTTCCATGCTTGCCAAGCCTTGGCAAACGTCTTCAAGCCCAAGCGTCCACAAATCTCGCTTGGCATTTGGAAGTCGTTTTCATGCTTGTGAATGCGTCAGTGTGCTACGTACACCCAAGCATGGCGGACACCGAACTTGTATCAGCTATTGCGTTTGGTTTAACATACTTTTATTTGAAATACAAGCAAAGTAAAACAAGGAAAGCTCGACGACCACGAAGATGGTGGATGATAAAGATTCATAAAAATCGTACCAGGTAACTATTTAATTATTTCACTTTAATTAGTATTTCGGTTACCATTATCTATGCCAGTTATGTTATCCCACAATATACATATAATAATATTGTGGGATATAGAACTAAACAGGCGCTCGTCGCAAGATCATAATAGCTACTAAACGCGCACCAACGTGTGAATGCATTGAAAGCGCTTACCGCAAGCGCCCTTTGATCTGTGTCCAAAAACCGACACTAGACCGGATAGAAGACAAGCGTTCACAAGCTCAAGCAAGCCAAGCCAAACGCCCTCTTTACATGCTTGTACTTGTGGACGCTTGCCGAGCCCTGCCAAGCATGGAAAGGCACCTTTATACCATCACCCAACTAATGTAAGTTTATTCTTTCGCGCCTACCCGCGATTTCGGTCGCGCGGAAGTCGTAAGACACCACACTATACATACAATTATCTGCCTAGCCTTCTCCCAACTACGTTAAGGTCGGCTTCCAGTGTTACCGGATGCAGTTGAATATCAGTATTTTACACGGAGCGACTGCCTATCTGACCTCCACAACCCGATTACTGGGTAATACGATTAAGACTGGTTGTCAGACTTTCGGACTTCTGAGGACTGTCAAAGATACTAAATAATGTATATTTTTTATAAATGTAAATACTAAAATAACAGTTACATTTATAAAAAAAAAACTTCTTTATAATTATACTACTTTACGGCACAACACTGATATACTGACTGATGCATTCTTGCCGACCCCAGATCAGATTCTTGCCTACCAAACGGCTATCACTAAAATAACAATAGATTGTAATCACACGGGATTTCTCATTAACAGTCAATATGCGATCCAGTCATTCTGACACCAACCGACCACAGATATTTATTTTTATATAACCCTTAGATGACAGAAAAGGCCTTAACTTCATGTTTTTCTGTGTAGGTACGTTCTATGAAATATCATATAATAGTATGACATTGTAATTTCAACATTGTCTTTGGTGACCAACCACGCGCGAGCCGAGCGAGCGAAGCGAGCGGTCCCGCGGCAGCAACCGGTGAGCGCAAATAAAAGTAAATACCTCAATTTGCCGCAGCATTTTGTAAACGGCGTTTGAATTGTCCATCAAATGTTGTGGCATATTATATAGTGGCACAAGGTATAGAGGTACAAGGCAATTTACATTTTTCCTTCGACATATTTCATAACTGCGAGCGTTTTTAAACGACGCAGTATATCGTGATGATAATCATTTAAAAGTTTAAATCTAAAACTATATGCAATATTCTAATGTTTCACTCATATTTTTAGAATTTGCGGTAAACTGTAGAAGAATAGGAACATAATGCAACATTGCTCATCCCCCATAACAAATAGCGTGATAGTGTACAGCCTACAGACTGACCAGACTTATAGGGAATATCTATGCAAAATATCAATGGAATCTATCAGGTAACATTTGCGTGGTGCTGGAACATACACATGTATATATACTTTATTGTACACCAAAAAATAAATAACAAAACTTAATCAAACACTACAAAATACACAATAGGGTCTTACACCCATTTTTGAAAAGAGTCTTAATTAAATTCTATAGTGCTAATAAGCCCCAAAAAAAAAAATCACAAAATTTTTAGTCAATCGATAAGTGCCATAAAAATGCATTTAAATTTTACATTTTCAAATTTCGCGCGTAGTTTGACGAAAACGTTGGACGCAGTGGACGCCATGTTGCTCTGTGGTCATGACGTCACTTGGCTATGTAAACAAATGCGCTGATCTATTATCTAACTATCAGTTGACAGTTGACATGTTTTAGTTTACATAGCGGTATGACGTAATAACATGGCGACTACTATTTCATGGTGTTTTTTAACAGATTAGAAAAACTGAAAACGATGAATTGAATTTTAAAATTTATTTTGTTATTTTATGAACTAAAAGTAACATTTTCCGACTCCTTTTTGCCTAAACTATCTCAATAATCTATTTATAGATGTTTTCTCGTATATAGTAAAATACCCTATTGGCGGCCTTATCGCTTTCTGCGATCTCTTCCAGGCAACCATGGAATAGACATAAAGTGGGGTTGTCGTTGGTGCAAAAAAAAAAATACAATATACTGAATATACTAGAATGGATACACAGATCCTCAATAATATATACACAAATACATACATATTAAATGTATAAGCAACGAAAATAAATGAAGACTATAGACAGGTAATTAAAGTTACGAGAACAAGATCACAACGACAAGTAATGTTCCTTTACGAGTCTTTTAAATATGAGTAACAACTACCTACGTTATTATATGTATGTATAGTATAGTATAGTATAGACTAGCTGGCCTGGTGGTGGGACTACTCTCCTGGAGGAGGGTAATAGCGTCATCGGGAATGGTGAGTGTATGCCTTGGTTGGCGAATCCTACTAAATGCGGGAGGGAGAGTATCGGCGGCCGCCGCAATCAGGGGATTACGGTGCTTTATGGCAGTGGCTTTACGGCCGCGACTTACGAGTTGTAGATCGTAGGTTCGAACCCAGGTCAGGCGCTTTAGTTTGTGTAAATTATTTCATCACCACTGCTCTCAAAACGGTGAAGGAAAACATCGTGAGGAAACCGGCATCTCCTAGAACCAAAAATTCGAAGACATGTGACATCTTCCAACCTGCACTGGGCCCGCGTGGTGGGTTACGGCCCACTCCCTCTCACAGAGAGGAGGTCTGTGTCCCAGCAGTGGGAAAATGATAGGCTGATTATTTATGGCAGTGTCGAAGAAACGCTTTGAGAGGCGTTTCGTGAACTGCTGGATGGTGGGCATTTTGAGGTCTAAATGTAGATCTACATTACGAACATAGAAGGGACCTTTCTCAGGAAACGGTTCTGGAGGGTCATATGGAGATGGTGTGGCTTAGCGTGTGCGAATACGACGCAAGCGTAGGTCATGATGGGGCGGATGACCGCGGTGTACATGCGCAATTTGTGCTTGAGTGACAATTTTGCTGCGTAGGTACGGTCAATATAAAATGGAGCCTATCGAGGGCGAAAGAGGCGCACGAACGAGCCGTCCTTATTCGCTCAAGGTAAGGTGATGGTCAAGGATCATACCTAGATATTTAGCTCGTTTCTCCCAAGGGATCGGCTTGTGATACACAGTGATCGGGTTGGGGAGGGGGGAAGGAAAACATCGCAGTCTCGAGAAAAGAACCGCCTGACTCTTATCGGGGTTAACCTCGATTCTCAATTTCCTAAACCAAGACGTTCCGCCTTTGACGTTTGCGGAGTTTTTCGTCTAGGTGGTCTAGAATCATGTGCTGTATAATAATTAATAATATAGAAGACTAACTTTTGCCCGCGGCTTCGCCCACGTGGATGTCGGATAATATCCCACGGGAACTTACTACCAGGATTAAAAGTAGTAATTCATATGTATTAAACCCAGGTTATTAAACTATAAATTAGCACTTTGACAGCCGGCCGGTTTTTAGCACGCATTCCCTGTTATGCCGGGCATTTTTTAAGATATTGTAAGATTTTAAAAAAGTAACTGTAAGTGCTATATGCATAAATTTTTATTTATCTTATGTTTTATCTAAACTATTGAAAGTTGATCACGTATTCCGTACGTAATTGACGTCCTGTGGAATGAGCGGCATCACGTATTGACTACGTGATTGGCTGTCAAAGTGCTAACACTTTTGAATAATTTGCACAAAAAACGGTTATTCTGACTTAACTATATTAGTTAGACACATACCTAGCCTCGCCGTCTTTTTTGTGGGCAATGTGGGTGATTACTATAAACAAATAGTACATTATTTTATGTACAATATTTTGAATCAATAGTTTTCGGGGCACGCCAAATAATGACTTATAGGCAAATTTTTGATATCTTGGGTTACATTATTGTAATTTTCGTAGGGATTTCTATTTTTTTTTAAATTAAAATACAGCTCACGTTACTCGCTGATAATGTAGCTTTATATATTTCAAATAATGTTTTAAATCGGTTCAGTAGTTTTTGAGTTTTTTTGACAAACAAACAAACAAACAAAAATTCAAATCTTTTCTTTTTTTATAAAAAGAAAAATATAGATAGATAGAAAAGTATAGATAGATAGAAAGATAAAGTAGCTTACCAGAGAAACAAGTAGTGACAAAGCTTTTGTACAAAGTATACAAGGGTCCCATCACATTCTCCACTGTATCCTTTTTCTGAAAAAAAAAGCGTTATATGAGCGCTCCGTGAAACCGGGACATTTCGCTCAGTGGTAGCGTGTGTGGCTGTTTATATTAATTGTTCTGTTTGATAGTGGAAATGGCACAACAATTTGAAGTACTTTTACGTAAAATTATTATAAATTATGTTCGATTCGGCTGGTTATGTTAAAGATTTATTAAGTTACTATCTATATATGATATATTTTTTTGCGGCATTTCAGCTCGCATACTGCCCCAAATTAAACTTTTTATCATCACGATATAAAAATAGCATCCTCAATGATAAAATTAACTGAAATAAAATAATAATACAAGCCGCCTTGTGGAGGCTACATGGTTGTAACCAAGCGTTACAGTTTCATCCTTGTTACGTAACATTGTCAGTGATATGACCCCATTTATACCAGGCTACTATCAGCGCGTAGGATGTTCTTCCGCCCAGTATTATTACGCTATAAGCGATATTGATCACCATGGATCGCCCTGCCTCCCCCTACGTGAATGTACAAGGATCACAGAAGGGTACCGGGACGTACTTCGACATGTCAATCAGTAATGGCGTTGAATGGCGTTATCCGTATGACTTTGGCCTTTAGGATCTGAGTGACCTAGTTATCTATTTAATTGTTTCACAATAGCCTTTTGTTAGAAAATTAAAATAATAATATTTTTAGTAAGTACCTAGGTAAGTAATTTTGAAATCCGATTACTTACAATAATTATGATTAAAAAAAAAAAACGGCCAAGTGCGTGACGGGCCACGCGCAATGAAGGGTTACGTAGTTGCGATGGATTTATACCAAGAACAAACTCAACATTGAAGTTGAAAAACATGTTCCCCATACATTCTAACTGCAAATGTAAGTTTGTACGCACAATATTCAGTGATATACCATATTATTTTAAGACCATAGACTTTTTATAGGTTTTCCCGTAATCTATAATAAGTATAGAACTGTATTTTTTCTTTAATAACTTTAAAACTAATCATTTTAAAATGATAAAAAAATGAATTTTATTTGAAATCCTTATAATAAGTCCTTTCATTTTATAACACACGGAACAGTTTGCAAAACTTTTATGTTTTTTTTTAATTTACCTTATGTACAAAAGGCATGAATTTAACGCGGCGACAAACTAATCTGATTTAGGGTTTTAAAAATAATTAAAATGGGTAGCAAAAATTATTATTTTTGCTACCCATTTTAATTACTTATTTGAATAAAATTAAATATTTGAAATGAATTTTGTATAAGCTATTTATTTTCCAGGCGACTAACAACTTAAAGGGCGACTAACTATTTGCTACAAAAATAATAAAATGGGTAGCAAAAATAATAGGTTGGCAGCTACAGTGAAGTAGCATTTTAAGTATAAGGTGGCAGCTTAATAATCAATTGTTAGCTATGTTTTAATTTAAACTAGCATCGAGTTTTTTTTTTTGTATTTGAGAGTCACCAACAACCGAGGGAATCTGACGCTCGGCGGCCGCTGCCGCGGCACTGATTTTATACTTAAAATGCTATTTCACTGTAGCTGCCAACCTATTATTTTTGCTACCCATTTTATTATTTCTGTAGCAAATAGTTAGTCGCCTGGAAAATAAATAGCCTATACACAATTAATTTACTAATGTTACACGTTCGTGTTTAAGTAACAGAATTTCATGTGTAGATATCAAATTTCAACTTAATTCAGTAGGTAGTCAAAAGTCCAGTAGATTCGATCTAATCGTTTTTGGCAGATGGACAGACAGACAGACACACGAGTGATCCTATAAGAGGCAGCTTTTTCCTTTTGAGGTACAGAACTCTAAAAAAAGTTTAAATACACACGTCTAGATATCAAACTATACATTTCCAGTATAAGCTGACCTCTCATTGTACGGAAATCCTATACAATGCGAGATCAGCATAAACTGGAAATGATATGTAGCCGTGTGTTTAACTACATCAAATAATTATGGTTAATAATTTTTAGAACTATTATTTAATTCAATACATTAATTTAATGTAAACAAATTCATAAAACATGAACAGTAATAAAAAGAAAATTGGTCAAACTCAAACTCAAAGCATTTATTTCAAATAAACCAATTACAGGCACTTTTGAATTGTCAAGGGTTCGGTCAGTCAGACAGAAAGATAAAGCTAGTTGCCCATTCCAAAGCGTAGTAGGTACCTATGGAGAAGAACGGGCAAGAAACTCCACGGACACTCTTTTAAATCAACGTAGTATGGTTACAAAATATTCCGATTCCCTTGTTCACAAACTAACCTAAATTTAAGTTCAGTGCATCTTTTTCTTTCTATTTCATTAAGAAAAGGACAGAAGATAAATTTTAGTTTAGTTCTGTCAAATTATTCAGCGCCTGTCACTACTCCATACAAGTTGAGACGTGATTAAAAACTTGCCTACTAAAATTACGTCAATTTACGTCAAGCGCTGATTAATTTGACAGGACTAAACTAAAATTTATCTTCTGTCCTTTTCTTAATGAAATAGAAAGAAAAAGATGCACTGAACTTAAATTTAGTTTAGTTTGTGAACAAGGGTATCGGCACCACATAACAATGAGCTGTGCAACTATACAATACTAAGAGATTGAATTTATACAATGCAAAGAGAGTTTTTAAAATCTTCAGCAGCTCCAACACTATTTTCAATACCTGATCAATTAGTTTTTGCGCCCTTGTGGAGCAGGACCAGCGTTCAGCCAAGCATTTTTATCAGCGATGTAATCCCCCAATTTATAATATGCCTGGCTGCATAGTGTGCGTTTTATACCAGATTTGAATTTTGTTTCATTCAATTGAAGTATGTGGGGAAGTAAAAAAAAAAATCAACATTTCAAAAATTTGCTACGTGCGAAGCGGTGCCTCAATGTACATGAATTGTATGTCATCTTGATCGCCGTGTATGGGACTATAGCTCGTGTGAGCACCAGCCTAACAGTTCCATTAAGTTTCGAAAAAACATACTTTTAGGGTTTTCTCCCATACAAAAAACACAAATCTTTTTTTCTCACGCGACTTGTACCATCCATACGTTAATAATATGTAAAGGGAGGTATACCAGAGCCAGTACATTTTATTTTTGAATTCTTTACTTTAAGTTTCTAAGTATAGAGCTCGATTTCCAGACCAATGTGTAACGCAATGAATGTTATCGAACTGTCAAAATTTTATTTATTTAATACACAATGTTACAGTTTTATTTTCACATAACACCTGCCGAACTGCAAAGCAATTTGTCGGCAGTAGGTTCTCGTGGATTTTGCACGAACTTTGCTTGACAAAAGTTAAAAAAAAAAAAAAAAAATTAAATCTAAATTAAAACTAATGCTGAGGCCTCATTAGTGCGTTGCGTTGCGTCCCAACGGATCAACGCAAGAGGGCGACGCACGCCATCGCAGCGCAGCGTCTTAGTGTGGATTTCAGTCTTCACAATTAGGCTGAGATAAAAAATGTTGTTTAGTCACGTCTAGTTTGCCTCTCTAGCAGACTACTAGCAGTGGAACACTGTCCAGTGTCCGTCGTCGTATCGTAGCTCCGTCAGCGCAGCGCACCCTCCCCCGCTTCGTCTCTCGTCCGTCGATCCGTTGAGACGACGCGTGTGACGACGCAACGCATAATGTGGTATGTCACTAATGAATATATGTAAAACGACGCAGCGTTGACGCTGCGATGACGCAACACAACTCAAAGCACTAATGAGGCCTCGCACTAAGACTAAGACCATGGCTGTGAAATCAAATTAAATTGTTTATTCTGGAAATAGGATATCGGAATCGCTTTTACACGTCATATAAAAAAAAGTAAGTAAGCTAGATGGAGTCGACATTTCCTATCTGACTATCCCTGAGAAGAAACGGCGAAACAAACTCATAGGGTCAAAGTCTCTTTTAAAGTCCAGACATGATCTTGGTCAGATCATGTGAGGACCTAAAGATCCGTGACTGAAATGGTCTTTTGAGGACCTATTTGGGCAAAGACTCCGTATGTGAATACAGAGTTACCTACACAACCACAGCTACTGTAACCACAATACCTACACTCAGCGGCATCAGCCAACAAACGCCATGATCCCATAGTACTTGCTGTGGCGTGTGTGCACGGAAAAAAAGGATCTCTTCAGCGAAAAATATCAATATTATCAAAAAAATTGTATCAATCCAAGTAAATATTTTTTTAACTTATGTAAATGTACTCAGTCCAAGAAAACCTGTTTACTCAAATTAAGAATAATAAATACTTGTTTTTATTCTTGACTTAAGCAAATATTTTTGATTCAAGACTATAATAATCTTAATTGAAGAAAATATTGTAAGAGAGAAATAATATTCTTAAAATTAAACTTAATAATTCTTCATTTAAGTATAATGTCAACGAAGAAGACAATAAAACTAAGACAAAATTTTACTTTATTCAAGAATATATTGTTTTCCCCATATATGAATCAATATTTGTCTTGACCAAAACGATATTGTCTTAATTTAAGACATCCTTTTTTTCCGTGTGGAAGGATTCAAAGGAAACACTCGCTATACACGTATAATTTAGTAAATATAAAAAAAAACACAAGAGAATCCAAACAATAACAAAAATTAAGAATGATAGATTAAATTACACGTTTAAAAAAAAATCCTCATGCCTTTGGATAAGTTAAAAAAAAGTTTTACGTAACAGAATTAGAACTTAGAGCGCACTAACTAGAACTATGAAATTTTCCCTAAAAATCATTTTAAGCGCTTGAATGATTGGGTTTTTAAATTACGTTAATGCAAAAAAGTGGTGCTTTTTTTTTTGATGGGAAATCATCAAATAACTTCTCTCGCTCTGGGGGGTAACCATCACCTCTTAAAGCAGTATTATTATAATATTACTTCACAGTGGGAAAGTGATGGAGCTATACAGGGCTTATAGCTCCATCTCTTTCTCACGCTGAAGTAATATTGAAATAATACTGCTATAAGAGGTGATGGTTCCCCCCTGGGCGGAGCTCAGGGTGTGTCAGACTCTTACTGACTAAAACCCACCCGTATTCCTTCCTGTTGCCTGTGTTGCTAGGGGCCTCGGTGACCCTTTAGTACCTTCCCGCGACCCCGGCAGGAAGTGGTGCTAAGCTCTAAACCTTAAACTCGGAAGGTAAGAGCACTAGTTCAAACAATAAAAATTTTGGTGTTATCTTGACAACAATAATAAATATAACTGTCTATCTCGGAGCTCGGCAGAGGATTGCGTTTGAAAACAAATGTTTTGACATGCAAAAATAATTTTTAAAATAAAAATTCGAACATTCGAAAAGAAGAAAAAAAATGTGAAAGCTAAACTAGCGATTAAGGTTGAACATGAGATAGTTATAAAAAGGATCAATAGCAAAAAAAATATTGTAGAATTAATAATTCTACACTGCTCAGTATAAGGTAAGCAAAATTCGGATTAGGACCCACGACCTCAGCTTACCGACGCGACGCCGCATCGACCGTAGCAACTATGGACACATGGACAGGAATTGTCCTTAGGACACTTTTTAGGTGGTTTTTATGGTTACGTAGTCAACAAGAAACCCTTATAGTTTCGCCATGTCCCATGTCCGTCTGTCTGTCTGTTTGTTCCCGCTGTAGCTCAGAGATGCTTAGTACTAGGAAGCTGTAATTTGGCATAGCTATACTATGACGCCGCCAAAGTGCTAAAACAAAATCTTTAAAAAAAAAAATCTGTGTCCTCCCTTGCACGTAATGTGGGGATGATATTTTTTTTTCTCGTCTACCTCATGTTGTGGGGTATCGTTGGATAGGCCGTTCAAAAATACTGCGGATCTGTAAACACGACTTTTCGATTCTAGGATCCGCTTGCGTAATATTAAGCATTAAAATGCTAATTTTTGTTAGAGTCGAGTGTCCCCCCCCTCCCCCCTTCCAGCTAAACGGTTGTTTATGGAGATGTGAAAAAATCATGGTAGTAGTACCTATAATGAAATTAAAAGGAAAACTATCACGGCTAAGTAGGCTTTACAAGTTAACGAGTTAAAGTCGACCAACTTAAATTTGCAGTTGGAGAATTTACCGTGGCATATATCGATGTATTTTTTTTTTTGGTGGGACATTATCATGTAACTTCTCCCACTCTGGGCGGAGCGGGAGGGTGTGTCAGACTCTTACTGACTAAAACCCACCCGTATTCCTTCAGTTGCCTGTGTCGCCAGGGGCCTCGGTAACCCATTGGTACCTTCCTGCGACCCCGATATATCGATGTATGGGAGAACAGGTTTTTCGTCTACAATGTTAAGTTTGTTTTTGGAATAATTTCGTCCCAAGTAATTGGAACCCTTCATTGTGCGTGGTCCGACACGCACTTGGCCGGTTTTTTTCGGCCTAGGCGCGCACGAAAGGGCGTACGTCTAATTGGAGCCATTGACAGCTTGATTTTCCATGAAGACATTCAATGCTTTTGTTACGTGCATAAGTAGTATGTATTGGCATGCATGTAGTTTTGCTTAGATTTATAATAATGCCGTTGTCGTGTACCCATTAAATTATATTGTCCAAATCGTCTTGAATTGCATCTTGTATGGACTTTTGGTCCTCACCAGTGAATAGGAGACATGTATCATCGTCGGCGGGGTGTGTAATATATAGCATAATAACAGGTAGTATTATTATCACTTGAAATAACGTTCACATAATATAATTTTCATATGCTATAAAACAAATAACCTAATTTCATGTGATCTAATGTTACATTTCATATAAACTTCTTTTGCTCTAATAACATTTAGTATAACGTTCATTTTGTATAATGCTCTTTTTATATAACGTTCAGTTGACCTAATTTTTATATTTACTAATTTTCAGCCAACATTCTGTAATGAATAAGTAAATATCAAGAAACATCATACTGTTATAACTTCATCTAACCCAAATGATTCAACAACAATAGAGGGGACCTTGCGATCGGCGGCCGCTACCGCGGCACGCTCGCTTTAATATTATGCTAACTAAATATTATACTAACTAAATACTAACTGAATATTAGTTTAAATGTGCATTAAAGAAAATGTTTATTAAACTATATAAAATTAGATAAATTAAAATTATATCAATAAATAATTAATTACCTATATCATTTTATCGATATACTAAAAAAAAGTATATTAAGTAAATGAAAATAGGTCATGTGATCATTAGACCTTTTGTTATTATATCAAATGGTACGCACCCATCGTCGGCGAGGCTTTGCATTTTTTGATAACTTTACACATACTATTAACGTGTACAATATAACCAATAGGCCCATAATACAGATTCGGTAGGATCTCCATATTTGATTACGCCCTCAATACTATAATATATATAATACTATACATAAATGACATTAATTGCTACTGATATTGTGTTACGTAATCACCCCGCAGGTCGTGTTGTTTTTCCCATTCAATGCGAGATTGCGAGCTCATTTTCATTGACCGTATTGAGGGGGGAATGAATGAACAAACACTATGCGAAGAACGGCGTCCCTCGTATGTAACTGACGTGCAAACACTAGGAAATCATAATACTAGAAAAGGTTAGCAGGAATTTTCGCCTATGAAAAGCTACGAAGGGGTGTGACTTCACTGTGCCATAGTGTCTGTTGAGCGTAGCATACATCTACTAGGCTGGCAGAGATTGTTGCCGGTAGATTACCGAAATAGTCTGTTACAGTGGCCGCTGCCTCCGATTAACTCTAGGGCTACGTACATTGCCTCAATTGTATGCTATTTTTAACAAAGCACTGAGTGATGGCGCAATGGATTTAACGCGCAGAGGCAGTTTAGAATGGCGCTAAATCTCGCAAATCATTTGAGCAGGTAGGCACTGCATGACAGGCCAATGCGCGGATGGCTTTCATTGTGGGCAGACGTTTTGCGAAAGCCAGTGGTTCCGACGGATGCGAATGGCACGCGCCGATTGCGAGGCAGCCTCCCTTTTACTAGGCTCGCAGAATTTACAAGGAGATTAATCTCACATTCGGTCTAGAATATTTTCAGAAGACATTAAGTAGGAGTGAACTAACTAACATACCTAATGCAATTAGGTACGGTTTTTGAGGCAAGTTTACAAATACTTTTTTAGAGATTTTTCTTTTAAAAATAGGCCGATTGACCTTGTATTATTTTTATGTAATTAGATTACTTTCTTTGACCCCTTTTCCATTAGAATCTTCTGTAAGCCTATTGCGAAAGACCCTAAGTGTGCTATAAGGTCAATGAAGTACTTACCTAATGTATTCAATATTTTATTTAAGTATTTTATCAATTACTTCTGAATTGGCAGGATTCGGCACGGTCGAGCTGTTATCAACTAGTTTGGAATATTTTTTTTGTTACGGAATAAAGTTGAATAAAGTTTTAAGTTAATTTACAACAAAATTATTTTTTTTTAATCTTGTTTGTAATTCGCCTCATTTTAACTCCAAATTATCCGAAAAACTACAAAGTATATAAATAATCAGAAAAAAATAAACTATTTATATAAATACAATGCGATAGCCGATTGCGATAGCAACTTGCAACCGAATCGCCGCCGACAAGCCGGTAAAGTTGATCGAACGACTGGTGACGTAACTACTTCTACTAGGGACATATGAGTCGCGAGCAGGTATAAATATTTCAGTTGCAGCACGTATTTACGTTTGAATTTGAATCTTATCATTCATGTTTTTAAAGTACAATTTTAATTGGTTCTTTGTACTTACAATTACGTTACCGCATTGATCGAAGACCGGTGGGCGTCTCGTGTTGATGCTGCGTAAGTATTCTTGCCAACGGCGAACGCATTCTGTGACTTCTCGTTGGTCGCCCCACACTCCTTGCGTGTAAGTGAAGTAAATAGAACCTACTATGATGCCAGCCTGTTGAGGAGATGGACAAACGGTAAATTGATTCAATCACTACTAATGACGGTGAAATGTAGAGGAGGTTGCATGAAGGTTTGTTAATCAAAGGTGTAAAAAATAATAGAAGTAGATAACGGATTATTTTAGCAAAGACATAGTAAAATAATCAAAGAATTTTAGGTAAATTGTGGATGAGTTTTTAGCTTTTCTTTTTTTTATCAGATAAACAACTTAGGAAATACAAATGAATTTGGACTCAGGATCCTGGCTCAAAATGACGACTTATTGTATGTAAGGTTGTCCATTTGATTAGCCCTCGGTTTCTCAGTTTGTTTCTTTTTACTGATTAGTTATTATACAAATGCTGATTTGATGATTACGCAGATAAACCATAGCGCTCTGTCAATATTGTAACTATAAAATAGGTACCTAGGTAGGTTAAGATTTTAGAATAAAATAAAATAAGTTAATCTTTGAATTTCAACCTTATGGATAAGGATTACAGCAAAGTAAATCTTAATTACTACTAGGATAGCATTAACTAAAAGAGGTTTCACCAACTTTGACGGCGTACATAAGCTTTCCGTGTACGTAGTGAGGTATACTGGGTAAAGCAACAGTTTGACCGCCTTTTCTCAATTTGTATTCTTCTTTGCTGCAAACTTTGATGCAGGTTGGATTCAGCGGGTGCTCTGGGGAATAAGCCAATATAATTTAACATTAAATAATGATATTTAAAATTAAAAGTTGAAAATTATAATTTTGTAATAGGAGTGATAAGTACCAATCAAATCCATGAAATCACTTTTGGGAGATAGATGTAACCGGACGCATGCAATAAACATTAAATGAGTGCATAAATTAGACAAATGCAGATCTACTCTGTTTTTGCTTCAAATTACTGCAAGCGAAGATCAAGACAATGGTTACATACATTACAATTTACTAGTAACTATACATGTAAATCGAGTGCCTGGTAAAAGTTTGAGAGCATTTAGGAGACGTTACATAATTTGTAATAAGCACCAGGGCACCACACCAAACAGGAAGTTTATTCGTAAAATGTAGGTCAGTCACCTTATTACACGGCTGTTTCATTGATGCAAAAGAGACAGAGATATTTTAATTACCCCGTTATATCTCTTTCTGGCTATTGTAGCGGGAGATATTTTTTATGTTATTAAACTTTACATTTCACCTAATCCGAGTTATAATATCCTAGTACATTGGACTTTTCTCTTTTTTTTTAGTAATGAATGTTGTTTTTTGTTTCATCATGGATGAATCAATCATGTTTTTTTGTAAAGAATTTGTATAAATGTAGTCTGTTCAGTTACATTTCAGTAAACATATTTTCAAAATAGTACAAATATATGTCATGTTAGTTTTTGGGTTATGGCTAAGTAGGTGGCTAAGTAATAACAGCCGCACGGGTCGATCGATCAGGTTAAGCTACGCTTGCCGCGGTTGGTGTATGGGTAACCATCTTTACATACCAAGACCCCTCCGTGCCTCGGAAAGCACGTAAAGCCGTTGGTCCCGGCTGTCATTTGTAGATCTTTGACAGTCGTTACGGGTCGTCAGAAGCTCGAAAGTCTGACAACCAGTCTTACCAAGGGGTATCGTATACCGAGTAACTGGGTTGTGGAGGTCAGATAGGCAGTCGCTCCATGTAAAATACCTACTGGTATTCAGCTGTCTCCGGTAAGACTGGAAGCCGACCCCAACATAGTTGGGAAAAGGCTAGGCAGATGATGTTAGTTTTTGGGATAAACTTATGAGCTTAATTTACTAAACACTTTTTTATTTTTAAAATAATACAACATTGTGAGAAACAAAAAACTGGAAGATAAAAATATTCAAAACACCGACGAACAGCTCTTGATTTTATCTTGATTTTATTGAAAAAGACCTTCAACATGGAATTGACTATGTTTAGTCAATTAACGATTTGAATGAAGTTTAAGTTGGAAACACATTACAATTCTATTGTGTCCGAGCATGCAGTGAGTATGGAAGTCAGTGACACGGGCTCGGTCAGTGTTATCTGCGAACTAAAATAGAATTCACGTAAGATTTTATATTATGCTCGCGCTGTGGCTGACTCACTGCCATAACATGTACCGATTCAGGCGTCCTAGGAATCTGGACGGGACACTGACTAGGAAACTATTTGGTGATATTTTGTAACTTTCGGGTTACGTTTGAAACTTTGATTATTTTTAAACAAAGTTACCCACATAAATATCTTTAGAGACAGATACATAAAATTGCAATCATTAAGCTAGCTTAGTTAGCAACTTAATTTGGAATGAACTATTCGTAAGTGTGATAGATACAATGACGAATCTTCAGAATTAATTAGACTGCTTTAATTAATTCTAAATTCCATGACTTCTGTTAGTTTGTATCAACGAAATTCATCATAAATTACATAGCCACTGAAAAGTTTCAAGGCCCCTTAAATATTTCATTCAACCGTCACCGTAACATTAATTAAATCGCATAAAAAAAACATCTAGGCATTTATCTAACTCTTGTTAGAAACAATTTAACAGCTTCCTCTGTGTTAGTATAATATTGTTTGTTATCTAAAACTTCTTAGGACTTAACTAGAAGGAAGTTTAGACGTTCAGACGAAATGCAGAGCAAGTACTGAAATATATTTAGCAAAGGCAATAAATTATGAAGATGTGTTTACGAAAATGCATAAAAAACGTGCAGGAAGTAAATTGGCAAGCTATGTAGGTTATATATAGTCATCATAAAAACTGATTGATTTTCTTGGAAGCAGGTGAAGAGTGTTGAGGAATTTTCTAACATGTTCAGATGTTATAAGGTTGAAGGTGGCTCTTTTGTATGCTACTCTCCCGGTATTTTTGGGACATATTCGAGCTCAGAATATTGAATAATTATATTATTTGAATCATTAATTCACCACATTCTTAGTGTCTAAACACACTACGCCGAAGTTACGCGACCGAAGTTCTGCACAATTACGCCTGCAATGCTATTTGAGTTACTGACGACACACTATGCCGAAATTACGTCGCGGGATAGCGTACAGCCTGACTTCGGTCGGGCGTAAGTTCAGCGGCAACTTATTCTGTGAGCACACATTATACACGACCGAAGTTCGGTTCGGTTCGACCGAAGTTCGAGCGCTCGATACACTAAATACACACACAAAGTTGCGGAACTGAATTTCTGCCGCGTAAGTTCGGCACTTATGGTGTGTCATATCAGCCGAATACGTCGGAACGTAAAATCAGACACCGAACTTCGGTCGCGTAACTTCGACATAGTGTGTTTAGACACTTAGAGTTTAAAATGATCACCTGAACTCGCAGGAAAGAACTTTTCGCGTGGCGTACATTTATCATACATCTGCATATCTGGTTTTGGACGTTTCAGATGTTTGGCCAAGTTGATGGTACGACAAACATCGCACTTAACACGATCCTGTTTCAAGTTATCACAACCCGGTTCAGCGTTCATGATTGTTTTTTATATTTGATACACATTTAATTTAATGGTGCTGATGATTTAGAAATACTAACAAAAATTTGGTGGTTATGTCAAAAGTTGACAGTGTCTTAGTGGTTTTTTCTTTTTTGTAGGTTTCTGCCAGTTTTGTATTAAAGAAGAGTTTGGTCGCTTAGCTTCTTTGGTTGGTCAGAGGTAGACTTCCACACAGATTTCTTTTTACCGTTTTAGAATTCGTATTGCAGCCGCTTTTAGCCGAAGACAAGACCATGATGATGACCATAACCTGATGCTGTAAAGGTGTGAGAAGCGGTGGAGTTTCTTGCCCATTCTTCTCCATATGTAACCTTTTAGAAGGGGCAACTAGAAACGATATTTCTTTTTTGACTTTGACTTTGACTGAATTTCTTGCCGGCTCTTCTCCATAGGAAACGACCAATTGGAACCGTGCACCTAGCTTCTGACGTCTCATAAGTGCCCATGTAGGTTTAAGTGAAATAAAATATTTTGATTTTATGTGTTAAGTGTGTGAAGTTTTTATACTAACAGGAAAACTATCACGACTAAGTAGGCTTTACAAGTGACGAGTTATAGTCGACCAACTTAAATTTACAGTTGGAGAATTGACCGTGGCATATATCGATGTATGGGAGAACAGGTTTTTCAACTACAATGTTAAGTTTGTTTTTGGAATAAATTCGTCCCAAGTAATCCCAACTACGGAACTCATTGTGCGTGGTCCGACACGTCTTTGCGTCATGTTTACCGCAAATAAACATATTTTCTTTCTAGGTTACTTTTCATTAGGTTAGTCTACTTACATAAAGGTTTAGTCTACTTTACATTTTCTTTCTTAGTCAGCTTTTACCAGCGGCTTCACCCGCGTGGATTTCGGAAATTATGGGGTACATACTACCGGGATAAAAAGTACTATGTGTCCTAACTCAGGTCATGGTCCACCTATGTGTCAAATTTCATCCAAATCCGTTCAGCCGTTTTAGCGTGAAAGCGTAACAAACAAACTCACTTTCGCGTTTATAATATTACTAGCTGCGCCCCGCGGTTTCACCCGCATAAGTCTCCATCCCGTGGGAATATTGGTCCTAATCCAGGAATAAATCAATAAATAAATAAATAAATGCTAGATTAATTTCAGTGCAGATTTTAGAAAAAAAAAACGGAAACGGAATGAAAAATAGCTATGCAATGAGAATTATGTAGATAGATATTTATGTCATTTTTTTAGATAATTTGTAATACTTTTTGAGTGGCTTCGGGGTTAATCTGCATATATGTTACATGTTTTTTATCATTATTTTAGTATTTCTCATACTTACAACTTCTCGATGTGTTAAGATCCTCAGAAATGTTGTAGGGTGCTTCAGTAGGTAATATACTTTAGTAGATTTAGAACTTAATTAATTTAGTGAAAAATAAAATGGAAGACAAATCAAAATATATTGACATCTGTCATGGCCATTGAGATTAAGTGTACCTAGGTAATCATGGCTATATGCTAACTAAACCTATTGACCACCACATCAAAAAAGCAAAAACGTGCCCTCGGCGCCAAGCTACGAATTATTCCATAAAATCTGTCATGTAGTCGTGACTGTGGCGTGCTGGGCACATTCTGGTCTGTCATCTATACATGACTGTGGCGGTCAAAAGATAACCTTTTGACTTGAAATGTATGCAATAGAGAACCGCCACGTCAAAAAAGCAAAGACGTGCCCTTGGCGCCAAGCTGCGAATTAATCCATAAAATCTGTCATGTAGTCGTGACCGTGGCGTGCTGGGCTCATTTTGGTCTGTCATCTATACATGACTGTGGCGGTCAAAAGGATAACCTTTTGACTTGAAATGTATGTAATAGAGAACCGCCACGTCAAAAAAGCAAAGACGTGCCCTCGGCGCCAAGCCGCGAATATTCCTTAAAATCTGTCATGTAGTCGTGACCGTGGCGTGCTGGGCACATTTTGGTCTGTCATATATTCAATATGACGTGGCGGTTCTCTATTGCATACAAGCACAAAGCAATTCAATGCAAAATTTATCATTATCAGTATCTTCCGCGCATATTTAACTATGAACATAATAATACCAGCCTATTTTGATCCCAGTGCAGGGCAAAGGCCTCTTCTCCTACAGATAATGCACTAGGATTGAGCACCACGCTTGCTCAAGACGGGTTGGCTATTTCAGACTATCTATAAGTCCAGGTTTCGTCCTATCGTGATGTCCTTAAACTATGAATATAGTGTCAATATTAGCTCATGTTGTGGTATATACAGAGTGTGTCGTAAATAATGGACCAACGTTAAGGAGTCGATACACCGTATATTCAACTATCACATACTGCAATTTCAACCACTTTTTTCCATAGGTCTCAGAATAAAATATTTGTTTATATATTTTTTTTTATTTACACCTTGCTTTACTAATTTTGCTATCAGTTAGCACATGTACAGTCTTAAACAAAAAACTATTATTTATATTATGATTATTATATAAAATATTAATTAAAATTGTGACAAGTCTGAATTCATATCCTGTCCACAAAAGCCACTTCTATATAGTGGAAATAAAATTATAGGTATATAATGTCAAATAATGAAAAGATTATGTCAAAGAATTAAGTAAAAATAATTAAAAATAAATATCATAATTTGGGGGCAGACATTTTCATAGTTATGGCGTTTATGAGATATCAGGGAAGCCACATGTGCAGAAGGAATATCGCCAAACTTCCTTGTCTTCAACGTAGTCTTTAATCTTTACTCTTTTGCCTAGTTGTAACGATGCATATTTTTTAGAGAAGTATTTCTTGTATAAAATGAAGTTAGTAAAATACTTTTTTTTTATAATATGCTTTTTTGGTAAGGACATGTTTGATGTGGGTTTTGAACTTTCCATCGCTAAGTTCTGTTACCGACTTTGGCAACTTGTTATTAAAACGAAAACTGTTGTTATGAAATGATTTGCTTGTTTTTGTAAATCTAAATTTGGGTGTCATAATTTCATGTTTACTACGCGTATCTACATATATTATAGAACAGTCAGATCAACCCAACTAGCTACACATATTAAATATATATATTAAAAAAGTCAGCAGCACGTTTCAATTTCAGCTATTAGTGGTAAGACGGATCTTCAAAATCAAAGGCCCGTATTACAGAAGGAAACTCAAGCATTGATCTCTGTTTAAAACTAGTTTTAAGGCAAGTTTTAATTTTAGAACGTTCTTCAAGCATAGATTCATTGATCATAGTTCAGCTGAGTTTCGCTTTATTTTAGAACGATACTCAGTTCGTAAAGCGAACTCAAGCAGTGATTTGATCTGTAATCGCCCAAGTGTGGTCGAGACCGCGCTTGAGCATAGAATTGTCATGGCAATTTTTGTTTCAAGCGTAAGTTGTCGAGTTTTAATATCAAAATGGATTTATATTTGAAGAAGTAGATCATTACAATAATTTATTCAATGATGATGCAAATAGAAGGTTGAACTTTAGCGTTCCTCTTAGATATTTAAGAGATACACAGGACCCATATAATTGTGAAAACTTCAAAAGGTTTACACAAGTACAAACATTTTTCTTTCGTCCTGCCATTTAAAAAGTTATAAGAATAAATAATAATCAGCAAAACAAATAACAAAACTAATCAAATAAATATCTACGATGTTTTCATTTGCATTGTTTGACATATTGCCATTTTTTTAAATAGCGTACCTATTTATGGCCATAGATACAAGTCTTTTAAGCTTCACAATAATATTATGCTTACAAAATTACTATACTTTACATCAATAAATGAGGGATTGTACTATTCGGGACCGAACTAATAACGCTGATTTCCTAAATAATTGGGCGCTTAAGGTATATTTTAATATTTCTAATCCAGTGAAGATTAAAACAAAGTTGGTAAATAAAATAAATCGTAAACGAAAACAGGCTGATACATAGACAATACACATCTCTGCTTGAGGTTCGATTTGAGTCTCGATTCAGCTGAATAGAGATTGATTACCGTTCTGGAATATGACCGATGCTCGAGTACTGATTCTATACTTAAACAGTGATCGACTGATTGACGCTCAAACTAGACTTGAGGAACCTTCTGTAATACGGACCTAAGACTTTAATCAAACTGCACACGTAAATGATAATTATAACTTTATTTTCTAATCTAAAATATAACCTCACTTATTTTATGCGGATTCTGGAGATGTTATTCGCACTGAATCCCACGACCAAGTGCCGATCACTCGTTCCAATATTTGAGTGGCAAGTGTCGCCCCACTATTGCTCCGGAAGTTCGTAACGGAACAATAATGGCTCGACACCAGTTCTGCCAACCTAAATATTAATCAGATAATACTTTAATTTAAAATAAGCACTTAAACGTATTTAATTTTGAGTAGCCCTAAAAAGATTATTACAATCACTCGACTCTTTGATCGTGTGAATTTGCATTCACACGATCAAAGAGTCGAGTGATTGTCTATGAGTGCTGCTTGATAGCCCAAGCCGCACTCGTAGGCCGTTTTATTTATCTTCAAACCTTAAGCGCGCTGTTGTGATTGTGGAAAGAAATGAAAATAAATGTAAGTATTTTGCCATATTATTATTATGCCATACAATTTTACAGTCATAATGACAATTCGTGACCTATTAGCTCTTAGGTCTTACATTCATATGTGGAGTTAAGTTTTTCGTCTATATTCCTTACTAGTAATATTTTCCTATGCCGTAAGATTTATTAGTAAATAATGAATTACAAATAATATTACTTAATTTAATAGTTTTATCTAAGTTGCCATTAATAGCAACTCACATATCATCACAAAGCATTCACTCTGTTTTTAGCTGAGAAATAGAACCGAGGTATCAGTTTTACGACTTCTAGGACCGCCATTGCATTTAGTTTAGTTCCTTAGCGCAAAATCTTAAATCATTATTATTAGATCAAAATACTGTTATTAATACTCCAGAGGAATGTACAGTGATTTATACATAAATAAAATATTTTTGTGATTTTTATTTTATTCAATAATGATAAACTGCCTACCATCCAATTAAAAAATATCTGTTGTAAATTAATACAATAAGTAAATTGAATTTGGTTGAGTGATAGTGTAAGTTCATAGGTACAATCTTATACAAGGTGTCGTTTTGCATTCTCGTCAAATTCAAGGAGGTAACTATGTTAATGATTCTCGACACAAATCAATAATAAAATGAGTAGGTCTTTTTGTTTTGGAAATCGGCATGTGTGGGACACGCATGTTAAAAAGCGGCCCGTGTGATACCGCACTGTAACTGCCCCTTTTACACACACTAACGCATACGCAACGCGGTGATTCTGTTCTGTGAAAGTGGTGTATTCTAAAATATTGTCAAACTTAAATAACTAAAAAATAAGTATGTATTACTTATTGAGCAGGTATCGTAATTTTATTTCATTATGTATGTCTTTCATAGCAGCCTCCTGAAATTTGACGAGGATGCAAAACGACAACTTGTATACTTAATGTCGTTTTCATATTATATATTTTTGTCGTGGTAATAAAATGGTAGTCTACTTGGATGTAGAAAAATCCATTACAAAAGTTGACTTAAAGCAGCTTAAGGAATCGCAATGCACTTAGAAGGAAACACATTTTTCAATAATGCAGAAATGTTACGCATGTCGCACTGTTATTAATAATCACACTGAATCAAAACCACTTTAATTTTTATTTTCAGATAAAATAATAAAATTATTACTGCGCACTTCTTTTTTGTGGTGCCCGAATTGATCAAAATTATTCAGTTTATTATCACTATCCAAGCGACGAATGTTGTTATTGTAACTTTTTCCGTTCACTGTTGTACAAGATATTCTATTTCACGAAGTCCGTTCGGCTTTGATTGTAGTAGTGACGTATCCCGACAAGCGCGCTTGTGTGTGTAAAAGTAGGTAACGTTAGCAAAAAAATCTGATATATATTCAAGTCGAGATTTAATAATCTAAATAAAATTTTGGTTTTAAAAGTATATACATTTTGTAAATAAATTAGATTAGGTTGCAATAAATACAAAAATATTAAGAATATGTAGGCATTTAATTAAGCATTGGTGTTACAGAATGGAAACGAAACAAGTAGGACTATTCAGTATTTTCAATCACTATCAGATAAATTTTCGATTTCCGATTCCGTTTTGCTGTCGTCAGAATCATCTTGTACATTGATTATAAATTCAAAATCGAGATCAAAATATTTCAAGTAGTCTTTTTCAATTTTTTCAACATGAGCACAAGTTTTTTGCCACGTTTCACTGCTAACTTGGCCCAAACTTTCATTGATCAGTCTTTCCGTATTCGTCATGTTTTGCTCGATATTTTTAGATGCGACATAATTTTTAACGATCCCCCAAATATTTTCAATCGCTTTTAATTCTGGGTGATAAGGGGGAAGGCGTAAGACATCAAAACCCTTGCTTTTTATAAAATCGTCAATCTTGTAGATTACGTTGGGCTTTGTACTTCTTTATTGTATCGTACAATTCCAATTTAAGAAGAGATTCATCAAATGCTATACCCTTATCCCTGAGCCATTGCTGCATATCGGCTTTCTTTGTAGATTGCGTCGGTAGTCGTTCAGCCCGTGTGTTGTGATAAGATGCATTGTCTAAGACAATGACAGAGCGCGGAAGTAAATTGGGTAGCAACTTTTCATTTAGCCATTTTACATAGTTATCATAGCTCATATTTGAATGATAATCACCAGCTGTTGAGTTGGCCTTATAAACCAAGGAAGCATTTTCAATAAAACCATCCTTGGTTCCCGCGTGCACTAAAATAAAGCGAGTGCCTGTGCTAATTTTTTTTAAAACGGAGTTCTTTCCTTTTTTTTTGCCCGGGTGTTGTTTCGCACGTGTGTCGAAAGGACGTAGCTCTCATCGGTGTAGACAATGGGCCGACTTTGAGAGCGGTACTCTGTTATTTTTTTTAAATATTTTAAACGCCACATTTGTATATCATGACGCTCCGTCAAGACTTTACGGTTGTTCTCTGTTTTGCGCCACTTGTAACCTAATTTCAACAGTAACTTGCGAACAACCTTCGAATCCGATTTTTTCATTTAATGCTGTTCTTAACTTAGCTAATGTTGGAATTTCTTTATGGACAATATGGAAATCTTGTACAGTACTGCGAACCACATCGGCTGTAAAATTATCTATATCCACTTTATTATCTCGCTTTCTCCTTTTCTTCATAGGTGAAGTGAATTTTGATGATGTGGATGGCAATTCCTTCTCTTCTTTTAATATTCTTTGAACTGTTTTTTGGCTCACACCCGTAGCTTCAGCTGTACGGCGTGTAATGTCTCGTAAATGAGACAAATCACAGTTGAGTTCCATTAATGATTTTGTAAATTCATATTCTTCTCGCAGAAAATGATAAACACTAGCTATCATGTTTCGACCCTAAAACAAAATGTAATCAAAATAATTAAGTAATATAAACATTTTATAACACAAAAAACATTCATTTTATAAATACTTCTATTGCTATATTAAGTATCTTTGTATAACATTTTAATTGAAAACGTATAAATAAATATTACCTCACTATGGACAACTCTTCTTCGTTTTGTTGCCATGCTGACCTTACTCCGTGAAACAATTTGGCGCGAACTAAAAACCACTACTGATCCGGACCGTGTCCCGATCGACACTGAGCGCTCTCGAGGTTACGCACACAAAAACAATGTGCATGTGCACGCTTGACAACATTCATAGCCAAACGGACTTCGTGACATAGAACATCTTGTAACTAGGATTAACAAAAGTGTAAGTATACCTATACGTATTCATGTTACACATAACACCAACAAAATATCAACTCAGTTGAGCTCGTTCGAGGGGAATTCCCGTCTGCGAAGGGGAGTAACGGTGAAGTGGGGAGAGCACTACAAATTAACGAACCAGGATTAATTAATTAAATCAGGATGGCAACCAACCGATTATCCTTTAAAGTTAAAGTTCGCGAGCACATTCGTAAGAAGCTGGCAGTATCATCACAACGGTAATGTTTTCCCATTGTTTGTCTTACTGTTTAGTATATTCGTGTATTTATTTGGTCTTATATTTATGTATAATTAGGTATATCTATTATATATAATGTTTTTAATAGGTATATGTATGTATATACTTATATTTTAATAAATATTTATTTCACAGTTTTCGTTATTGCACCTACCACTGTCTGTCTCTGCATCACCCAAAGGTTGACTGGTAGAAAATGCCTATGGCATTAAGTCCGCCTCTGTACATTTGTGTGCGTAAAGTATTAAATAAATAAATAAATAACGCAATGCGAGCACACTGACACCGAATATTTTTTTTTTTTTTTTAAACGTTGCCCCACACTAGTAATTTCTTCCTGTATCGTGGGTGCGTTTACAAACATAGAAACTCACAAACACAAACACCCAGACCCGGAACAATTACTTGCAGATCATACAAATATTTGTTCCGTGCGGGGATCGAACCCGCGACACGCTGCGCAGCAGTCGATCGCTCAGCCATTACGCCAACCGTGTCGTCAATAAAATTTTATAATTAGTTTGTTGGAAGTAATTATAATATTTTATTATATTATATTATAAGAACTACGTACAGTAAAATAGATTACAACGAGCTGTAATGTGAATTATAATCGTATTAAAGTGTGATAGTTTTTGGTGATCTCTTTTATTTATTTTATCATAATCAGTAGAAGTGTGAATATTTCCTACAGAATCCGCACTTGTATTATTTGGTCGCTTGTAACTGCCAATGTAGGTAAATGTTGATTGTTTCAATCGTGTATAAATCTTATTTACTTGCCGTCGGAAACCCCAGCTTCTTTTAATTTTTTTGTCAACGATTGTAGTTCATTTTCTCAAAATAGAAACAAAGTTCAGTTGCCGCGAGGTTCAAATATTTGTATGGCGCAAAGGTAGTGTTTCCGGGTGTAAGTGTTTATGAGCGAGATTTGTGTTTGTAAACGTACCCACGACATAGGAGAAAGCCCTTGGTGTGGGGCAGTGAGGAAAAAAAGTGGTAGTCTAGGTAGTCGTGGTCTGGTTTGGCGCATTATTACCGACCGACCGAAACACGGTTTTCAGCCGAAATCGAAACCGTAACCGAACCTTCTCCTCTACCTCAACTTGCTCTCCTAGTTTTGGCCGAAACCGAAACTTATGAAGTTAAGAAAAAAGTAAGTTAATTAAATGACATTATTGTCTAAGACCCGTCGTTTTTCGTAGATTTGTTACAAATAATTTGATTAATTGGCTGATTGAAAAGAAATATTTTCCTTGGGATAAAAGAAATCTGATAATTTCAAATTATCAGATTTCTTTTATCCCAAGGAAAATATTTCTTTTGCCAGGTTCTGTGTGAATAACTGTAAAAACTTCAAAGTAGCGATTGTTAAATGAGCCTTATTAATTATTATTTGCGCGATTAGCGATTTAGTAATTTTTCAGATGCTCTGTTAAACTCTTAACACCGCATAATTTTAGCATCAGCAACCAGCGATTGAATCTTTTTGGAGCACGGTATATCTAGCGGTATTGGCTTAGCTCTCCGCTAAACAATGCAGCATCATTAGAAACGCATTTTTTAAACCGTATTTAAACGAAACGAGTCGCCAAAACACGATGTAGCGTCGAAGTAATCGCTGAAACGTGTGATTTTGCTATTGTGAACGAACGCACAGTCGCTAATATGCATCTGCTGTTGCCATTGGAGCTTGAATCAATCTTCCAGAAACCGAATTAATTCCAATTCGCTGATACTAAATGCAGTATGTCTGCTAAGAACCTAAATGACTTCTATTTATTAGTAAACACTTCTTTTATACAAAAAGAGTGAAAACGGGACCCCATCACTAAGTTTACTCTGTCTGTCTATCTGTCAGTCGTTTGAATTTTATCCCATACGCCATAAGTTGGTTTCGGTTGGGCCTCGGCCACTTTTTAGCCGAAACCGAAACTGCGGGCGAAACCTGATTTTTTGGCCGAACGGAAAACAAACCTTCGGTCAGACACAAACACGTTTAACTAACGTCTTTAATTGCATGGCGTCCAAATAAAACCTTACGGCTATATTCCCTGAATGGTTAGCTGAGTACATTATGTACAGTACCGACTCCCACATTTCACTAGTTACAAGTCCTACGTACCTAATGAATAAAATGGTATCAGTCTGCAAACGGACCGTTGCCAGATTGCACATGCCATTTTGCTGGGAGATCTCAATATTTTAAATATAATTGACTTAAAAAGTTCAAAATGTTGAGGTCTTCAGCTTTTTACATTATCTTCATCATCATCATATAGCGGTTTAGTGCTGGACATAGGCCTTTCCTAATCGCACGCCATCCTCAGTTACTCTCATTCAGCTGTTACCAGCCACCCTGCGAAAATCGACGCCCCTTCACCGTTTCTTCCACTCAAAACACGTTTATCCATTGGTTTTACAGCTAATATAGCCGGCCTATTGCCGCTACAGCTTACTTATTCTATACGCAATGTCAAAAAAGATCTACACTCCAGATTGCGAAAGTGCCTTCCCAAAACATAATCTGTCGCAGTCTAGCGCGTTGCTATAAGACTCCAAAAAAACCAATTGCAACAGTTTCCAGCAACTGTCAAAGGTTTTATTTAGATGTCAGACCCACAATGAAGAAATACGGAGTTAATTAAAAGAATCAATAGCAGTGGCGAGGTCTCATCGTCGGCAGTCATGCGCGGATGTGATAAGCCCACGCAAGTGATAAGCATCCGCTATACGTGTCCATGTGTTGCGCAAACGCGAACCGATTGCTATATACTTCCGTGGTGCTATCCTAAATAACGGTGTGTTGCGAAATTTTGCCAAAATTCGCCTATGATACGAGCCTATGACGCTTTTATACGTGGCTTCGTTCGGGATGTTTCTGTTCGGCCCTTCGTGTTGCTGCCCTAACTCACGGAAAATTGATCTAGGAAACCGGATTTCGCAAAAACCGCTTATCAGCTGCAGGCTGCTGATAAGAGTTTTTTGCGAGATCCGGCTACGTCCAATTTCCGTCGTGACTAGAGCACTCGAGTTAGCATTCATTGACTAATCACTGTTTGTAACAACAGAGATCTTCTCATTCATTGAATGTTTTAGGATCTTATGTGGTATGGGAAAAACAATGCTTCATCATGACATAGGTACCTTTAGGTGCCTTTTGGACATCAAGTCTACGAGAGAAGGCAGGGTACTTAGACTTATCCTCGAATTTTTGCAAGTAAGGTAAGACTTTCTGCAGTCCTCAAAGAGGTATCATTTATTTAACAGTTTATGTACAAGTTCATATAAACACAAACAGACAAGAAGTAAAGACCAGACAAATACGTAGAAAAGTGATGCTCTTCCAGCAAACCTGCGATGGGACTATAAATAAAATTGAAATCAAACAATAAAGGACATTGAGTAATTTTGGTCCAATCCCTCAACAACGTTGGATGTGATACGAGGGCGGGTCAATAAGTCCGTGACTTTTGGAATAAAACACAGATTTTTTGATAAAAAAATAATTTTATTTTTCAACGTAGTCTCCCTGAGCTCTATACACTTTGTCCAACGCTTCTCCAATTTTTTTATCCCTTCCAAAAAAAATGATTTGTCGAGGTCCTCAAAATAGGCCTTTGTTTGCGAGATGACTTCATCATTGGAGTCAAATCTTTTTCCACCAAGCCATTTCTTCAGGTTTGGGAACAAGAAGTAGTCGCTCGGAGCCAAATCTGGAGAATAGGGCGGATGAGGGAGCAATTCATAGCCCAATTCATGGATTTTTGCCATGGCAACTGCACATGTGTGCACCCTCTCATTGTCTTGGTGGAAAAGAACTTTTTTCTTGGCCAAATGAGGTCGGTTTTTTTTCAAATCGTCATTGAATCGGTCCAATAAATTGGCATAATATTCCCCATTGATTGTTCTTCCCTTTTGAAGGTAGTCAATGTGGATTATCCCGCGTGCATCCCAAAAAACAGTCGCCATAACTTTATTGGCTGACAAACCCACCTTGGCCTTCTTCGGCGCCGATTCACCCTTAGAAACCCACTGTTTTGACTGTTGTTTGGTCTCGGGTTTGTTGTGATTGATCCATGTTTCGTCCACGGTTACAAAACGGCGCAAAAACTCCTCCATATTGCGATTAAACAACGCCAAACCTTCCTGTGAAGTTGTTACACGATTGCGTTTGTGGTCGACTGTGAGCAAACGCGGCACCCATCTTGCGGAAAGCTTTCTCATGCCCAAGTGATCATTCAAAATTGAAACCACTGAGCCATGCGAGATCCCTACGGCTTCCACAATCTCTCGCACTTTCAATCTTCGGTCGGCCAACACCATATCGTGAATTTTTTGATTGTTTCGGGTGTAGAGACCTCAACTGGGCGTCCAGGACGTCCGGCATCTTCAGTGCTTGTACGGCCACAACGAAATTCAGTAAACCACTTTTTTACCATTGAAATCGATGGTGCAGAGTCCCCATAGTATTTATCAAGCTTAGCCTTGGTCTCGGTAATGGTTTTTTTTCGCAAGAAATAATGCTTAATAAGCACACGAAATTCACTTTTTTCCATTTTCTCCTCAAATTAGTGAGTAGTCTGATAAAAATAGCTGTCAAACACAAACTAACTGACGCAGCAAGTTTAAATTTTGACAGGAGTCAACTGACAGATGCCTGTTGACAGGAGCAGTGTTGCTGTTTCAGTAAAGAGGTCAGAAATTCAAAAAGTCACGGACTTATTGACCCGCCCTCGTACCAAATGAACGGTTTTGGTGTACACTTTATTTTATACTGTGACGCCTAAGTCAATATCCGACGCGAACATGGTGTTTTGATATATTTTGTAAACAAAAAAGCATAAAAATTCTTAGCATCATAAACTATACAAAAGGTTTCTTGTTCTATTATTTCTGTACCTGCGCGTACGTCGCGTCGGTATGCACATATTTCCCCCTCTCTCATACCCCTCGCCCGCCCGCAATTTGTGCGGTCCAAACAAAGCAATGTGAAGTCAGTCCTTGCTCGCACCTTGTTTACGCTCCTTGTTTTTGTGTTACTATCGGCTTGTTTAGCGACTTTCTGACCCCGGCCCGTTTTATTTGACTTCGATATTGCTTACGTACATGTGACTATCGGACTTCTAATTGAACACGATTTTAGCAAACGCTCTTGGTGAATAGTGTAATGGCAGATAGCCGCTGTGTATTGTGTTTGCGCTCGCGCGTAGTACGAACAAGAAGGCATATTTTGGGAGCAAATATTCCACAACGTTGACCTCAGTTTGCAGAATATGTGCGACAAAACGCCTTGGTCGAGGTATGGGCTTATTTATATATTTTTACATATTATATTAAAAATCTGTGTATTTTTTATATGTCATTGCTGTCATAAAACATAGAAACACACTCTTATTCAGTCAGGAGCAAATTGACTACTATGCCATATAGCAAATTGTCTTTATAACGAAAGAAAACACTATCCACTATGTTATGTTATAATAAGAATACTACGCTCCCACTACTCCGTTTAAGCAAGCCTATTAAACAAAAACCACAGTGGGATAAATGTCATATTTCAGCAGCCTTTAACTATTCTCATATTGGCATATTTATTTTCAGGTTGTGTATAATAATACACAAAATGTATGCCATCGTTGCTGGCAAAGGATTAATGCTGCTTTTGCAGCAATGCAAAATGCAGAAGAAAACTTTGAAGAGCCTGCGGTGGAGGACGTGGAACCTGCGGTGGCTGACGTGGAACCTGCGGCGGAGAACATTTCTGTTGAACAAATGTTTTACTCCCCCGAATATATTAGAGCACCAAACACAGCAAATCATTGCATTTTCAACTATTGTCACAACATTGAACGAAAAAGAATACCCACCACAATTAAATTATATGTTCTACGTACACAGCGTTTGTACATTCCGATTAGTGCAAGAGTCTGTCAAGAGTATCATGCAGCTGCTTGAGCAGCATGCTCAAGTAATGAATTGCACACGTTACCTTCCAAGGTAACGTGTGCGATTCATTACTTGAGCACTGTAACGTGTCGCACGATTTTTCGGTTGACTTTTTCACAGATATGTCTAATATGTTAATATCAGCTCTTAATCAAGGAGCTAGGATCGAATTTGAATTGTTGGGATCGTTAAGTGCCAATGACATGGTCTTTTGGACTGGACTCACTACTGGGCAATTCGATGTGCTTTTACAAGAAACTCCTTCATTGACACCAGTGACTAATCATCCTCGTACTATAATTGGCGTATATTTATCGAAATTGCGTACAGGTGAGTCTAATGAAAGACTATCAAGCCTGTTTAATATGTCACGCAGAACCCTGGAAAGGAAACTAGCACTAGCCAGACCACATTTAACGGCCGATTTTGTAAGTACTCACTTAGGCATGAACAATATTTCGAGACAGAATATGTTGGATAGGAATTTTTTTTTACCGAGGAGTATTTTTGGTAATGACAACAACACAATAGCCATAGTCATTTGTGATGGAACATATGTCTACATTGAAAAAAGTAGCAACTTTCTTTTTCAAAAGTTAACATACAGTCACCACAAGTTTCAAAACTTGTTAAAACCCTTTTTAATTGTTTGCAGTGACGGTTATATAATAGATCTCCTTGGTCCATACGCCGCAACATCCAGTGATGCAACGATTATAACCAACTTGTGTGTAGACGAGACTCATGCATTTCATATGTTCTTTGAACCAAATGATGAATTCCTTTTGGATCGAGGCTTCAGAGACTGTATTATGGACCTGGAATCGCTAGGATATGAAACACATTTTCCTCCAACAAAGGATAGGAATGAAAGCCAATTGACGACAGAGCAGGCCAATAAATCTAGATTAGTGACTATCATTAGTTGGGTGGTTGAAGTGGTTGATGGCAAGTTTAAGAACCGATTCAAATTGTTACGGCAAGATTATTTTAATAGAGCGTTGCCTCACATGTTTGTTGATTTTAAAATTGCAGCTGCGCTTATTAATGCGTTTTATAAAGTAGCTACTGATAATAGACTTGCTCGTGACATTTTGAGCATAATAAACATAAAGATGAACTCTCCAAAGTACGTAACATTAAAAAATCTTAATAGACAGCGAGTCACGTTTGAAACAATGGAAGCAAATCTTCCCCAGTTGCAAGACTTTCCCGTATTAACCATAGATGATTTGATTCTCATTGCTCTTGGCACTTATCAGCTTAAGCTTGCACGATCGTACGCTAGCGAATACTTGCGTGAAAGCGGTCTCTATACAATAGAAATATATCGGCAGAGTAACTTGCACGACTTGCAGCAATGTAATATTATGCAAACTAACGTATGGCTACTCAGGGGACGCGTACAATCTCGACACGTTAGATCAAAAACATATTACACTTACACATTAATTGACCGCGATCAGGTAGGCCGAGAAGCGATAATACATTATAATTGTACATGTCTTACGGGTAGACACACTATAGGGAGCTGTGCGCATGTAATCTCTATAATATGGTACTTGGGGCTGGGTAGACTGGAAGGATTTCATAGACCGGCACTACATTTAGATGAGATTATTGTTGAATAATTATTTAGTTATAATATTATATTAAGCTATTTTTGTAATTATTTTAAGAGATAACACTGATAATACAGAACTATTAATAAAGCTACAATATAACATTTGTTGTTTCTTTTATACTTTAAGTTCTACCCATCTGCTTTGCTGGAAATACCGAACCCTAAAAATTATGTAATATAAAAGTAATCTTGAAAATACCGACACTAACCACCAGGCGAAACTGTGATCAAATACTTGACCATTTTTATTAAAATATTTAAATAAAATAAGGTTAGGTTTTAAACACCATGATCGCGCTCAATTTCGGCTTGGCGCTATAGCATGAAATATTTTACTCTACAAATCCTTTCATTTGGCATAGGTTGTAACACCGTTGGTATATTGGACCAGGGTCCATACATTTTTGCCCATGGTCCTTTGCCTGCCTTTTCCCAACTACACACGGCACAGTCACGGCGCGCGGCGTGCAGTTGCCGACTATATGTAGGTATATGTTCTGTGTCTCTCTGTGTAAGTCTGTTTAGTTTTATTATTTATAAGAATTACCCATATCTTTTATGTGTACGTGTTTCTGTGACAAATAAATCTATTTTTCTTTCTTTTCTAACTATGTTGGGGTGAGCTTCCAGTCTTACCGGATGCAGCTGAACATCAGTATTTTACATGGAGCGACTGCCTATCTGACCTCCACAACCCAGTAACGGGGTAATACGATACCCCTATAAATATTTAAACATCGAAAGTCTGACAACCAGTCATAACTGGTCGTCAGACTTTCGAAATTTAAATATTACTAATATTATAGCATAGACTAAGGGTGCGTTTCCACTGACGCCGAACTGGGCGGGGCGGAGAGGGGTTAGGAGTTACTCATATGCAACAATGTAATTGAAACAATTTTTTTTATACATGACAGATATTAAATCATACCTAATTGCTGTAGGCACAGGATATTTGCAGATAAATATGCACGGAAGGCCCATAGTGTAATTTTTATTCATCATAACTTTGTCACCAACTACCTACCGAAAACCAGACAACTGCGAGTTGAACTCGTGTGGTGAGGGTTCCGTATAATGAATATGTTATCTACCATGATTTTTTTTATCCCAAGAACAAACTTAACACTGTAGTTGAAAAACATGTTCTCCCATACATTCCAACTACAAAATGTAAGTTTGTACGCACAATATTGAGAGATTTACTAGTTATTTTAAGACCATATACTTCTTATAGGTTTTCCGGTAATCTATAAGTAAATAAACATTTTCGGTATTTTTCAAAATTTTAGACTTATTCGTTTCGGAGATAAGGGGGGGGGGGTAAAATATCATCTATTTCAGGACAGACAGAGACAGACATACAGTTTCCCGCAACCCACAACATTGTTATGGCAATGATAAAAATATAAAATTACAATATATGACACAACTTTAATCTAGACTTAGGGAATATTGTTATGGCATTTATTTATTCATAACTCGTTTGTTGGGCTTGGTATTACTTGGCTCTTCTTTGCTAGATTTGCCTTTTAATGCGTTTAAAACTAAAGTAAAATCCAACCAAAGGCATACTATTCTATTAATGACTACTTAAACGAATTGTTGGTCGCTGTGATTAACTCAAGACAATGTTTATGTTCTTTCTCCAGAATTAGCTTACCTAATGACAGGTTATATGAGTTCATATAATATATAACATAAAACCCTTTTGAACTTCCACGCGACCCCGTGGAGCGTCGGGGGTCGGGTTGCCTCCTTCCCTCAAATATGGCGAGGGGGTAACGGCTGACCTTCATTCAATGTTTTAGGATCTTCGTCCTTAAATAGGTATCATTTATTTAACAGTTTATGGACAAGTACATATTTTATAAACAGACAAGAAGTAAAGACCAGACGTCGTTATGCTCGTGAACGGGTGCTGCTTGTGGTGACTTATCGTCTTTCTGACTATGGTTTTGTTATTGTTATTAGTAGTAGGGGGAAGTCCCCTAGTGGCGGACACTTAAGGTTTTTTAGAAATAAAATAAAAAATATTTTAAGGAATGTTTATTTATTTATGACTTACAATAGATAACTAAGTTAGAAATCAAATTAAACTAAAAAAAACACAACCTCTGCTTAAAAATAATTAACACCATTAATCAGACTTCGGTAACAAAAAATGTAATTTATAAAAGTGGCACCTAATACCGGACGGATATTTGTGCCATACCAAAAGCACTGGACATCTCAGTATAGCTTGCATCGATCACATATGTAGCCATCTCCAGCCTCTGGGACGTCTGCACATGCTTCATGTGCCCACCCAAGACAGGATGAGCTCTGGATCCAGTCTTCCTCAGTGTCTTCTAAGCAAACCACGCAAATTGTTGTGTTTGTGTTAGATGTTTCAGTTAATGGTTCCACTTTATTTCCATATTTTTCTTTGGGCTCCACGTCTTTCGCTTCTTTTCCTTTGGGTTTAATTCCTTTGGTTTGCTTTCCTTTGCCTACAATTGCTGCTTTAAACTTAGATCCTAATTCCTTCTTTTTGTCTCTCATGTTCTTTTCATTTTCTTTTTCTTCTGCCACTTTTTTGTACGGCGTTTCTTCTTCTCCTCGATTTAGCGCCTTTATTTTGTCATATACAGTGCTTTTAGGAATATTGTATCGCATTGCAGCTTGTCTTACACTCAGTTCTTTGAAAAAAAAAATATCGATAGCAGTTTGTAAGCTTTCCACCGTTTGTAAGCCCACGATTCTTTCTTTTTCTTCTCTTCCATTTCAATGCTATTCATTCTTCTATGTTCTAAAACAAAATTCAACAATTAGAATAAATAACGTTAATTCTCACGAGAAATATCAATATGTTTACTGTCCGGTGCTAAGGGATGACTTAGTGTCCGGTACTAAGGGACAGATGATTTCGTACATTAGGTGGTACCTACTATAATTAGTTAAAAAATCTAATAATATTCTATCAGTTCACGGGTAACAATTAAGTACTACTTTTATTTTTGAATACCATTAAAATGTAAATGCGGAAATGTGCCAGAATTACTTACATCGATTTTTACGTGACGCCGTGATTTCCCGCCAAAAGCAGCAAACGCCCGCTCCCGCCGTGGCCTTGCGCGTCACTCGCGAGCCACGGCGCGTGATCCTGTTGCTGTGTGCCCCCCGCGCCCCTTTCACTTGTACTTTGAATCGAACCGGTTTATTAAATACTTGCTTGAATAGTACGAGTGTCCGGCGGTAGGTGCCGTCCGGCGCTACGGGACTTCCCCTAACTGTTTCTTTATTTTGCTTACTTTATCATTTGTGACTGAGGTACAGCTATTGCTATATGTAAGCGGGCACGCCATTTATGCCTGGAGGATGTTATTTAGGTATTAATTTCTGTTACCGTTTTTATTAAATTTCTGCTTGAGTATAGTTTTCGACGTTTTTTTTTTTGTTGTTGGTATAGTGGTGTGCTAGCTGAAATATGCCTAATAATTTAATGATTTAGCGTTTGTAAATTATTTTTGCATAGGTACCTATGCAAAAATAATTTACGCAACGCTAAAACATAAAATTATTAGATTTTTTTTTCTAATTCAACAGACAGGTGTGCTGCTGGGGAGTTTGTTGCGCCACTTCTTCTTCCCAGCTAATGCACTAGGAAGTGGTGAAGGGCGGGCGTTTTGGGGGACTGTCTTGTGTAATTTTGAAGTTAGAAAAGTGCTGATTCTCAGCCTAATTTGAATAAATGACTTTTGATTTGATTTTGGCAATGATATAAATATAAAATTACAATATATGACAAAACTTTAATCTAGACTTTAGGGGATTTTATCATTCTAAACGTGACGTGACACGAGATTACGCCATTATTATGAACATTTAACATCGCTATCGCTGAAAACCAGCGCTGGGGCTCTGTCTCGCATAGGGTCGCAGCATTATGCTGAGCGTTGGCCGTTTTGCATGGATGTTCTTCTTTGTTTTTTTTTTTAAAAACGTTGGTGCGTTTGCAAACATAGAAAACTCACAAACACAAACACCCAGACCCGGAACAATTACTTGCAGATCATACAAATATTTGTTCCGTGCTGGGATCGAACCCGCGACACGCTGCGCAGCAGTCGATCGCTCAGCCATTACGCCAACCGTGTCGTCAAACGCAAATGACGATGTATAAAATGATGAATGATGATGTGACGCATATTCTTCCCCAAATTGTTTCCTTTTTGTATTTGTGTGCCGCAAGTAAACGTATTTTCTTTCTTTCTTATACATTATCAAATATTTTGATTTCCTTTACTATTGTCGAGTCTTTAATTTCAAATTCCGTGCGGGACGATTTGAAATACGTACTACGCTTTTGAAGTGGCTCTGGCGACGCTGTGGCTCCGGCTTGCGTAGTAGGTACACACCTACGGGCGCCGACGCACACCTGGCGAAGCGCAGCGCGGCGCGGTTGTCACTGCCAAACAAATACCAACGTTGCACGCCTAAAAATAAAGTTGGGAATAAATAACCTGAGACGCGCGCCTCTTTGCGCTTAGCTATCATCATCGTAATTCTTCTTTTCTTCCATACTACTCTATTAATTGAAGGACGCGCTCTCGAGCTAATGGAGGTTTATTTATTTTCAACTTTATTTCAACTGACTCAAGGTCGATAGTTGTTTGGCAGTGACGAATGTGCTGCGCTTCGCCAGATGTGCGCCGACCCTACTAGATTCGCTACTCCTAAGATTCGCGTAGTACGCCTAGTAGGGTTACACCACGGCTACGACTATGAAAATGCTACGGTTCCGGTTTGCGTAGTCACTACGCAAAGTCTCTAATAATTGATTTTAGGAAAATTAATTAATTTATAATTGTTTTAATTAATTTGCAGGTGCCATTTTACATGTAATTTTCTGCTATGTTAAGTTACGTTTCAGTTATGATATGACCTTTTGTAATATTTATTTCCTGAAATATTCGATAACCTATTATGGTTGTTGTAATCCTGTTTATATGTCTATGTGGTACTAATTTTAGTGTAATAAAATAACTAATAAGTCAACAAGCTAACTGTATGAGTGTTAATGGCACCACAAAGTACCAAAAAAGGTTTTACCCTAACCCCTCGGTTGCAAAACGCTTACAAAGAAGAACATACCGTCGTTATTTGTGAAAGCTCCATTGTTTTATTTGAAAGGGCAAACGAGATGCTGGAGCTGGACTGGAAGTTCGCCTCAAAGCCCAAAGCTCCATTGAACATTTTCATGAATGAGGGGCGTGGTGGGGGCTGCTAGGATGCGCAAGCGTCGCCGACAGACACTCCGATCCGATCGGCGGAGGCTGCGTCACACGCACTTCAGTGAAGCCAGTTACTTCACTGTCCGCGCGCCTGCGCAAACGCGCGCAGCTTGGCGGGAATTTTAAAATATTACTTTTTTTTTATTTTTGAATTTCGAAACTTCTTTTCTTTTTCTCTTGTGCCTGACTGTATTGTGGTGTTGTTTAGTGTTTGTTGAAGTAGGTGAATTACGGGCATGCTGGTGTAAAGATGACGTCTTTTAACTTCAGGTAGGATTATTTTTGTACGTTTTAGTTTTAAGGTCAATTATATTTTAGTTTTAAGTCGAGGATGAAGTTAATCCCCAAATTTAGACTTCTACAATTTAAAATGTGGTATGTCGTTTTAATTTCAATCGAAAATAACTTCAGCGAAACTAAATTAAAAGCTTTATGTAATAGTTTTGTTTTGTTCATTATTGGAGCTAATTGGAATGCTTTCCTATAAAATTTTATTGAATATTAGTAGGTAATGGAAACAATCAATAATTTCCAATTAATTTATTTTTTGTTCTGTTAATTTTTAGTGTTATGGTCCCAAAGAGTTTGATGTTTGGGACCTATTCCTATGTATTCTGATTGGAGTTATAAAAAAAAATTCTTTAACCAATTTTTTTTATCCTTTTTTCTCACGACTCATTTTCTTAATATTATAACGAGTTCAGTAAATATGCTTGTAAGTACTGAAAGACTGAAATCTTTCTTACACTTAAATCAAAACAATTTTATACTACGGATCAGTATTATTATTTTTATTGACGTTACAATATTATGCCGGCCGGTTATCAAGTCGGAGTCAGAAAAAATCACACACAACGGATATTGATTGCCTTGAACAGTTGACTAGGCGTCTAGATACTCGTAACGTAGTATACGTTTAATAACAAAATAAAATCGATAGTAGACAAAATCATAAAATATATAATACATTACATTCTCAGTATAAACATGGTGGGGCCCTTTTTAAACAGGTAAAAGTAACGGTATATATCAAAAGGTAGGCAAATATTGGAATGATTATCAAATATTAGGTAATTTCTTATTGAACCTACTGATAAAAGAATACGCATTAACTAACAAGAAAGTTTTAAAATACGCATACCAAATATTTTCTCACAGATTTATCACGTTAATTAGACTACAAAACAATTACCTACACAATTGGCAACAGTTACAAAAATAACTTTAAAAATATACCCGACTAAAATACGTGTGTAATTTCGCCAAATTGCAAAGTGGTGTCGTTAGCAGCGCGTACGCATCGATCAGAATCACACGCAAATCGTGAGCACAGTTCATGTATTGTCAGCCGGGGGATATAAGGGTAGGGTGTAGGGTCAACACGTGTTGAGAAAAAAATCTTTAGAACAAAAGTTTTGGATGAAAAAAAAAAACAAAACTGTGCGTGGATATTGTGGTCATGCCCTTACTAAACCGGTGTCGAAGAACTAATATTTCTATATTTTTAAATTCTCTTTATATTTCTTCTCATACAGAGAAGTCACGAGTATTGTTCACCATGCTTGCTCGAGGTGGATTGAATTTATTTTTCTATTAGAATATTAATTAAAAGAATTATCTTTTTACCAGACTGCCCCAGAAGGTGGGTTATGTTTTTCGAGAGTAGGTATGTATGTATGTCTATTTCTTTGGCACGCTCTGTAGCCTAAACGGCTTGATGGTACACCACATAAGAGGTGTCATTAGATTATTCTTAATTGTGGGAGTGACATAGGCTATATAATATTTATAAATTGCATCTGCAAATCCAAAGAAGGGAGGGGAGGGCTTTTTAAAAAATAAATTACAACAATATTATCAATATTATTGTAATTTATTTTTTTTATCAAATAAAAGCTAGTAATGAGACAATTCCAAAAATATAAATCTGAAAAATAAAACTTAAAAGCTTGAAATAAAACACATAACTGAAAAGAGGAAAAAAAGCAATATGTATAATCTATAACATTTTAGTATCACAGGTGGGGGACAAACCACTAACGTGAAATACGGTGTAACTTTTGTTTTTTTTTTGTGCCATTATGACGATGTTATCGGCAAAACGAAGGCGTGAGATGTACTCGCCGTTTACGTTGGTACTCTGTCCAGTCCAGTCCCGCGTCTTAGAGACGTCCTCCAACACATTGATGAACGGTTTCGGGGATCTCACATCCCCTTGTCTCACCCTCCTGAGCAGTTGTATAGGGCTGTTTTTTTCATCCCGGATCTGGATATCCGGCGGGATCTCATGGCGTCATGGAAAGTACGGTTGTTGCAACCCAGTGCTGGGCACGCCACGATTGCGGCGATAAGTCCCCTCTTTGAGGAGTGGCTGGAGAGGCGCCACGGCGTCCTCACCTTCCGCGTGACGCAGGTCCTCACCGGACACGGCAGCTTCGGGAGGTTCCTGTGTCGGATAAGGCGGGAGGAAACGTCCGGGTGTCACCACTGTGTGGATCGCCTGGAGGACACGGTGGAGCATACGGTGGAGGTCTGCCCGGCTTGGGCAGAGCACCGCCGTGTCCTAGTGGAGGCGATCGGCGGCAGAGACCTCTCGCGTCCGGCCCTGGTTCAGGCCATGGTACGGAGCGAGAGGGCATGGGCAGCCGTCACCTCCTTCTGCGAAGCAGTAATGCTCGCAAAGGAGGAGGCGGGACGGTTGAGGGAAAGGCAAGTTTCGCGCCCTCTCGCCCCTAGCCACCGCAGGAGACGCCCAGGGCGTCGGGAATCCCGGGCGGATTTCCGGCCACCGTAGGCGCGGGCTTGCGGACGGTGAGCAATGGGTAGCTCACCGTCCGGTAAGGACCAGGCCCGGGTCGACGGCGCGTTGTATTCCACGCGCGCCTCAAAGAGATGTCGTCAGCACATAGTAGGGGTCCACTAGGGCCGATGCCTGCCGGGGTCGCGGGAAGGTACTTATGGGTCACCGAGGCCCCCGCAACACAGGCAACAAGAAGGAATACGGGTGGGTTTTAGTCAGTAAGAGTCTGACACACCCTCCCGCTCCGCCCAGAGCGGGAGAAGTTATTTGATGATTTTCCACCCTAAAAAAAAAAAAAAAAAAAAAAAGGTGGGGGACAAACCACTAACGTGAAATACGGTGTAACTTTTGTTTGAGGACAAACAATAATCCTGCCTGCGATACCAAAATCCTATACATTATACCTATGTATATAATGCTTGTTTTCCTCTTTTCAGTTATGTGTTTTTGCAGTTGGGTTTTTTTTTTAATAATTTGTTTTTTATTTTTGCTGAAGATAATATCGAACTTCATAGTCATTGTCCTTTCAGAGGAATTACTAATTCGCCACAAAAATAATAGAATTAGGTAGAACGTATAATATAATAGTGTTAACAAGGGTTAGAGTATTGCAAAGTAAAGATTATTCTGACATAAGGTAGTACTACCTACTAAAGGAATGTAGTTTCCTTAAGGTGGAACCACAGTGGTGGAAACACAATGTTCTTACGTTTTTTGCAATTAGCAGGTCAGTGTCAGGTTGTATCTTGGTCAAAATATGATTTGTGACAAATATGTAGGTATTTACTGAATTATAATTTAATCACTCTAAGTTAGATGTTTTCCATAAGAGATTTGTTCATATGGAACAAATCTAACTAAGAGAGGTGTATTAATGAATCTAGTGCTATGGCTACATTGTCGCGATAACGCGAACTGTGCTTGGCGCGCTCTCTGTTGTACAGCGAGACGTCGGGAAGTGTGCAAGAGAGATCGCGCGAAGTTTAGTTCTCGTTATCGCGACAATGGTGCCGATTCCCTTGTTCACAAACTAAACTAAATTTAAGTTCAGTGCATCTTTTTCTTTCTATTTCATTAAGAAAAGGACAGACGATAAATTTTAGTTTACTCCTGTCAAATTAATCAGCGCTTGACGTAAATTGACGTAATTTTAGTCTACACAAGTTTCAAATCATGTCTAAACTTGCATGGAGTAGTGACAGGCGCTGATTAATTTGACAGGATTAAACTTAAATTTATCTTCTGTCCTTTTCTTAATGAAATAGAAAGAAAAAGATACACTGAACTTAAATTTAGTTTAGTTTGTGAACAAGGGAATCGGCACCAATGTAGCTGTAGCATAATGATTATAATTCTATGAATTTCGCGGGCTATCACTGCGGATCCACCATTATGCTACGGCTACATTGTCGCGATAGCGCGAACTTTACTTGGCGCGCTCTCTGTTGTACTGCGAGACGTCAAGCGGTGTGCGAGAGAGAGCGCACGCAGTTTAGTTCGCGTTATCGCGACATTGTAGCCGTAGCATAACCATAGGTAATGCTAATTTCTTAATGTGAACAGAAATATAATAGTGTACCTACATGCTGATAAAATTCAGAATCTCCATCGAATATTGCGAATGCACTTACCTACATGGAAATGTTAATTATTTTATCCATTTATTCAGCACTAACGCTTATCTCGTAACTGAGATTGGGGCCTAGGCTTAAGGTCTCTGGTCTTTATCTCTCATGCAATTAGCCAGAGCCAACGCCTATCGCTATGGCGCTGGTTACTAGATTTTGTCCACCTCAACACATAAAGAAACACTAAGGCCCGGCGCCCACTATCGGTGGGCATCGGTGCGGCTCGGTACAGCTCGGGCGGCTTCGCGCGCCTGAGAGCTGCTTCGGGCGGCTTCGGACGCCTGAGAGCTGCCTCGGCAATCGCAAGCATACCTAAGAGCGCCGAGGCTGGTTTCGGGCAGCTTCTATAGCACATATAGTGGGCGCCGCGCCTTATTTGAATCCATACTTATCTGGATACAGGCCAGTTAGTTTTTAGGTTTTTCTCTGCCTCGCTGGTCGCAAGCGCTACTGCTGAGCACGAGGTCATCATCTGCCTAGCCTTTTCCCAACTATGTTGGGATCGGCTTCCAGTCTTACCGGATACAGCTGAATACCAGTATTTTACATGGAGCGACTGCCTATCTGACCTCCACAACCCAGTAACGGGGTAATACGATACCCCCTATAAATTTCGAAAGTCTGACAACCAGTCTTAATTGGCTTACCAGTATACCCCTTGGTAGGACTGGTTGTCAGACTTTCGGGCTTCTGACGACCCGTAACGACTGTCAAAGATGTACAAATGACAGCCGGGACCAACGGCTTAACGTGCTTTCCGAGGCACGGAGGGGTCTTGGCATCTAAAGATGGTCACCCATCCACGGACCAACTGCGGCAAGCGTAGCTTAACCTGATCGGAAGACCCGTGCCTATTACATGGGACTTAAACATAACTGGCGAAACGTAGGTGTACTATAGTACACCTCTGCCTGACCCTTTAGGCGCCCTTTAGGCTTTACAGGCGTGAGGTTATGTTTTGTGTTATGCTCACTTGTATTAAGCTTTGAGATAAAACTATTTTAGTTATTTGATACATGATAAGTTATATTTCCATCTTTATAACATCTTTATTAAGACGCTGACAACACCTTAACCGCGGTCACTGTCAAATTCCATAGAAAAGAAAGAGAAGCGCGATGACAAAATGCTTGTTATTTATTGCAAAATATGAAGTAATTATCTATTTACGCAAAATTGAGTTGAGTAATCGAAAATAAAAAACAACCAAGTTCTGCATTCATATAAGTCGTTCTTGTTATTAATTAAATACGTAACGTATGTTAATATTTGATACAGATATTTTGGATTAGAACTCAAAGTAAGAGGTTAGTTTAACGTTAGTTTGTATCGAGATTTTGTTTTTGAAACGTGTTTTGGTAACAAACAAGTTCTGGGAAATATGTTCAAAATTGACATATATTTTTTCCACTACCACAAACTATACAGATTTGGCAATATTTTTTCTTAAGCGAAGCCTATTTTGGTCAATTGGGTCTTGTCAGCGCCTTAAGCGTCTTGTCATTTAGATCTTCAAAGATCTAACTTCAACAGCTAAAGCGCGGTCACTGTCTGACTGCATAGAAAAGAAAGAGAAGCGCGATGACACAACGCTGGATTTATTGCAAAATATGAAGCAATAATATTTTTACGTAAAATCTATTGATTGGATAAAAAAAATAAAACACTATTATGCTAATATGTTGCTTGTAGAATAATCTGACAAAAAATCAGAATGATTGCATGTATATTAGTATGGTTTTTAATCGTTAAACGATATTTTTAGAGGTATCTTCGTGATTTTTTTCTATCGTATCAAATTAGTTATATTATGTTTTCAACACACTGTCTTCCTAGCATACATCCTGAAGAATATCATATATTTTTCTGATTTTGTTTACTGCATAATTTCATATAGGTACTTTTAGGCATTGTAAAACTTATAAAACTTGCGTTTAGCTTCTTTAGTCGGGACTTGACGATTATTTACGCTTCATCAACATCAATCATAATTCTTCGAATTTAAAGATTATCACTTTTTACAGCCTATCTAATCTTAATAAAGCCATCGTTTCAAGTTCACACCTGATAACGTCTCAAGCCCTGCGGCAACCCTAACCTCCTCGTACGTCGTAAATCCAGTCCAACACAAACCCGATCCCGACCAAAACATATATTAAAAAAACAACTGAAGATTAAAACTAAAGACTATTGTTCCTTTTATACAAGATCTCGGCGATTCGAGAGGAGAAATTCTCCGTCCCTTCATGCATAAATTCATTGTCGGTTTTGTGGCAGAGGCCCGTATAATTAAACTCTTAGAAGATTTAGATAACGGCAGAAAAGCCTTTCTTTTCTAAACAATGTAATAACTATAGTATACCTTTAAGTTAGAGTTTAATTTCATTTAACCATGTAAGGTAAGATTTTAAAGTTTTTGCAAACAGTAGCGTTAGGATTGCGCACGCGATTTCTTTGAATTTTCGCTTTCAGTTTTGTGTTTGTTTTTGCTGTTATGTGCCGTTTCGTAAGTTTCTTTAAAGCTCTTTGTGTTGGGTTGAAGACAATGTTTAGCTTTTAAATATATGATTGAACAAACTTGAACAAACTTTTCTTTAAGGCACAGAGAGGCTTGGCAAAGAACGCGATTGTTTATGAGTTTTGATTGATTTCCGCCGCTCCGTTATGAGCTGGAATTATGTTAAGTTTTGTGTTTACTTGAGTATTTTTTTCTTGTTCTTGTGTTAATTTGATCATGTGTCGGTATCCTTCGTTGTGTAATCTTCTATGAGTCTGTGTTTTGATTTAAGAAACTGTACACAACTTGTGTCTTTAGACGAAAACGATCTCTTTTCGCGACGACTTAATTATATCTCTTGAAGTAATTATTATTTAACAATTAGTATTCTGTACTAATAAAAGAGGTACAATTTGTGAGTTTGTATGTAGGGAGTAAACTTCAGAACTACTGATCCGATTCCGAAAATTCAACCACAATGGGAAGCTACAGTATTGCTGAGTGTCATCATCATCATTCTAAGAGCAGGGGGCCAACCATCTCTTCTTATAGCAGTACCTATTATTATAATATTACTTCACAGTGGGAAAGTGATGGAGCTGTACAGGACTTTAGCTCCATCTCTTTCTCACGCTGAAGTAATATTGAAATAATACTGCTTTATGAGGTGATGGTTGACCCCCAGGCCCTTATTCCAATTTATTTGTGTTCGGCGCAACATGTCTTTTCCTTCCATAATTCTCTATTAGTTGTCATCGCGGTTGTCACTCCCTTTCTACCCATATCATCTTTCACACAGTCCATCCATCCGAATGTCTTATCAATCAATCAATCAACTCAGCCTATAACAGTCCATTGCTGAACATAGGCCTTTCCCAGGCTGTGCCACAACACCCTGTCCTCCGCCTTCTGCATCCAGTCTGTCCCAGTCACCTTTTTAGGTCGTTGGTCCATCTAGCTAGGGGGCGTCCCACACTACGCTTGCCGATACGCTGTCTTCAGGAGTCGACTGCACCGGCCATCGGTCCTTCGACAAACATGGCTAGCCCACTGCCACTTCAGCTTGCTTACTCTTCTTCTGCAGGCTATGTCGGTAACTCCGATTCTCTTCCTGATAACTAAATTTCTGATCTTATCCTTCAAAGAAACTCCGAGCATAGCCCGCTCCATAGCGCGCTGAGCGAACATGAATTTGTGGACCAGCCCGACTGTGAGTGTCCACGTTTCGGCTCCGTATGTTATAACGGGCAGGACGCACTGGTTGAAGACCTTAGTCTTCAAAGTCAAAGTCAAATTATTTATTTCAAATAGGCACATAAAAGGATTACTTCAAACACAAGGAATGAACACTTCAAACACTGCAGGATTGTCGACGTAACCCAACCGGATCCTTCTGTCAGCTTTTTTCTCAAAGTTGTGCCTACCGAGCTGGATAACTTGTCCTAGGTAGACGTACTCCTTCACAACTTCGAGAAGCGACCCTTCGATGTGGATTGAACTCGGCAAGACGTGCGAATTGTAGACGACTTTCGTCTTGTCTAAATTCATGCCGAGGCCAACTCGCCGAGCGGCTCCATTTAGGCTGTGCTGCATTTGGTCTAACTGTTCCAGCGTCTTTGCCATTATGACGATGTTATCGGCAAAACGAAGGCGTGAGATGTACTCGCCGTTTACGTTGGTACTCTGTCCAGTCCAGTCCCGCGTCTTAGAGACGTCCTCCAACACATTGATGAACGGTTTCGGGGATCTCACATCCCCTTGTCTCACCCTCCTGAGCAGTTGTATAGGGCTGTTTTTTTCATCCTGGATCTGGATATCCTCCTTAGCTTTATCTCCTAGGCGATGGTTTTATCTTTTTTTATTAACCACAAAAAACAAAAAAAAACCTCCATAAATTAGTCTTCTTCAAGAGCCAAGCAGCTCGTGCATCAGGCATTCTCTAGTCATAAATATTTCTTGTAAAGCTAGCAAGTATATCTTGATTTTCGTTTTTCTCCCATTCACATTTATAAAACACCGACCATTTCTTAAAGGACCGGTTATCCCAAGGACCTCATCAATCTTCAAAATTTCAGCAATTCTTTCTCTCATCAATCGAGGCAAATTGAACTGAACCTTAGTATTTTAGTGAAATATTGATCAAATTAAGCAAAATGTTTACTGATTACAGAATAATAATAATAATACTATCAATGTAAAATCAACTCAACAACAACCAACAATCAACATCAACTTATCAACAATTGAAAATTCACAAATTAAGCTATGATATTTGACTTACGTCGCAGTCTGTAACCCCGGTCTCACTCACCTGGTTGGTGCCAAAACTAAAAGATGTGAGACCGCGTCGCCGCCCGGCACGGGATGGCTTAACGGAGACGAAGGAAAATACACGAAATCTACTCAATTAAATAGCGGGTAAAAAGTTTATTCGACTTTTTCAAACCACTCGGTCTTACAGACATAATCATCACAAATGGTGGGCTAAGTTGACAAATAATATTAAGACGCTGACAACACCTAAACCGCGGTCATTGTCAGATTGCATAGAAAAGAAAGAGAAGCGCGATGACACAACGCTTGTAATTTATTGCAAAATATGAAGCAATTCTCTATTTACTCAAAATTGAGTAGAGTAATCGAAAATAAAAAATAACCAAGTTCTGCATTCAAATAAGACGTTCTTGTTATTAATTAAATACGTAACGTATGTTGATATTTAATGCAGATATTTTGGATTAGAACTCAAGGTAAGAGGTTAGTTTAACGTTAGTTTGTATCGAGATTGTTTTTTCAAAACGTGTTTCGGTAACAACCAAGTTCTGGGAAATATGTTCAAATCAAAATTAACATATATTTTTCCGCTACCACAAGCTATACAGATTTTGCAAATTTGTTTCTTAAGAGAAGCCTATTTTGGTCAATTGGGTCTTGTCAGCGCCTTAACCCAAAGTGTTGCCACCCTGCAACACTTCGGGTTGCAGGGTGGCAACACTTTGGGTTAAGGGGTATGTCAATGTATCAATTAAAGGTTCTAACTTCCGGTCAAAAGCTTTGCACGTCTCTATAAAACTTACTATGTGAGAAGGGCCGGAGAGTGCCGCTTTGCATTTTAATAATGCGCTTGCGCTTAGTAACACACACGTTTACTAATTACTGGTAATAGAGACATTAGAATAACTTTACTATCCATGAATAATTTAATATTATGTGCGAAATGTACAACGACTTACAAAATAATTGATACAAGATACAGAACCGAAATCCCGTCAACAATAAAGACATCTTGTTGAAAAGCCAGTTTACCTTGTTAAAACTCGCATGTGTGAGTAGGTATTGAAAGTAAACCTAGTGCTTACAAACCTCCTGGTACGCTATGCTGTCCTGGTAATTCTAGGTACAATCGAGACACAGCTTAGACTCAGATATAGGTAAAACTAGATTTTGGCGCCTAGCTATGAATAAAATTGTTGTAGGATCCATTTTTATCATAAATTCTTACATGTTTTTGGAAATGATTATATGCAAATGAATTCTGTATGACAGATTGTGATTGTTATTCCAGATAATTTTTGCAGTAAATGATGCATAATTTGTTAGTGGTTTATGTAAATTATTATCGATAATAATAGAATATCGCGGAAGTTGGGGATATAAAACTATATTAACGGAGAATTGGAATGTTTATTCTGATTGTGACAATGTTTTTAGGGTTCCGTAGTAAACACTTATAGTTTCGCCATGTCCGTCTGTCTATGTGTTTCTGATCTAAGCCGGGGGGTTAGCCCAGAGACTCTTAGTACTAGAAAGCTGTAATTTGGCATGGATATACATATTAATCACGCCGATAAAATGGTAAAATAAAATCTTGAAAAAAAAAATTGGGTAACCCTTGCACGTAAAGTGGGGATGATATTTTTTTTCTCGTCTATCCCACGATGTGGGATATCGTTGGACAGGCCGTTTAAAAATATTGCGGGTGTGTAAAAACCAGTTTTCGATTCAGGGGTCCGTTTGCGTAGTATTAAGCTTTATAGTAATAATTTTAGAGTCAAGTGTCCCCCTGCCAGCTAAGTGGTTGTTTTTAGATAAGTATGTGAAAAAAATCATGGCAGTAGTACATAATTATTATAATTAACGAAATTAAAAGGAAAACTATCACAGCTAAGTAGGCTTTACAAGTTAACGGGTATTAGTCGACCAACTTACATTAGCAGTTGGAGAATTGACCGTGACGTATATCGATGTATGGGGAGAACATGTTTTTCAACTACAATGTTAAATTTGTTTTTGTGATAAATTCATCCCAACTTCCCAACTACGGAACCTTCATTGTGCGTGGTCGACACGCACTTGGTCGGTTTATTTTAATAAAGACACTGCATTTTATACCTACTCCATGCAACATCAATTAATTCGTAAATACTCAAATTACTTAGGGATTTTTATATCATCATTATGAGTGAGATAAATCAAGTAATTCCTCCTGTTAATGTAGACAAGAATTCGGCAAGAATGTTTATTTTGAACCAGCATCAATTAATTCGTAGTTTCTTCTTAGTCTTAATTTTAGTACAGTTAATAGCACATCATGTTATACTAAACTGTCAAATGATTTTAAATCTTACAAGGTTAATTTCAAAATCGAATGAGAAAATTAACATGTGCTGGTGGCGACTGTACCATTTCTTTAGTATCAGTCCGAACTTCACGAAAATATCTCATGCCATGCTGACTTTTAGGTACACGAACAGACCGCCAGAGAAATCTCTGTAACCGAAGTAAATATTTTAACACGTGTATAAATAGCTACAAGCTTGTAAGTAGCCGTTCATGGTTAGTCGAAATTACAGCGAACTCCTCTAAAATTCACGTTCTATGTACGCGATCAAAGGTCCTACTTCCTTGGTAACTAAATCACTGCTCGTGGAACTAAGGTCCGTATTACAGAAGGTTCCTCAAGTCTAGTTTGAGCGTCAATCAGTCGATCACTGTTTAAGTATAGAATCAGTACTCGAGCATCGGTCATATTCCAGAACGGTAATCAATCTCTATTCAGCTGAATCGTGACTCAAATCGAACCTCAAGCAGAGATGTGTATTGTCTATGTATCAGCCTGTTTTCGTTTACGATTTATTTTATTTACCAACTTTCTTTTAATCTTCACTGGATTAAAAATATTAAAATATATCATAAGCGCCCAATTATTTAGGAAATCTGCGTTATTAGTTCGGTCTAGTTCGGTCCCGAATACTCGTAGTACAATTCCTCATTTATTTAAATAAAGTTTAGTAATCTTATAAGCATAATTATTGTAAGGCTTAAAAGACTTGTATCTATGGCCATAAATAGGTACGCTATTTAATAAAAATGTCAGTATGTCAAAACAATTTATGCAAATGAAAACATCGTAGATATTTTGATTAGATTTGTTTTGCTGATTTTTATTTATTCTTGTAACTTTTTAAATGGCAGGACGAAAGAAAAATAAAACACAAGAATTTGCAATTCTGGGGCTAGGGGATGCCCACGGTTATGTGGTTTTCTTAAATCGTGGTCTATCATAGGTAGAATTAAATATTTTACCACGTCTTATGAAAACCTGTACCTCTTTATGAAGTTTTCACAATTATATGGGTCCTGTGTATCTTTTAAATATCTAAGAGGAACGCTAAAGTTCAACCTTCTATTTGCATCATCATTGAATAAATTATTGTAATGATCTACTTCTTCAAATATATCCATTTTGATATTAAAACTTGACAACTTACGCTTGAAACAAAAATTGGCATGACAATTCTATGCTCAAGCGCGGTCTCGACCACACTTGGGCGATTTCAGATCAAATCACTGCTTGGGTTCGCTTTACGAACTGAGTAACGTTCTAAAATAATACTCAGCTGAACTATGATCAATGAATCTATGCTTGAGGAACGTTCTAAAATTAAAACTTGACTTAAAACTAGTTTTAAACAGATATCAATGCTTGAGTTTCCTTCTGTAATACGGACCTTAATGCTCCGATGATCACATTCTAATAAGACAAGCAATTAAATAAAAAAAAGCTCGATTCGTTGGTGGTTACTGTCAGGAGATAATTCAAGTAATTAATGATTTACAAGTACAGATATTGAAAGTGATTTGTTGAAGCGATTCTTATTGATAAGGGATTCTTAGAGCTTGCTATAAAAACATTTAAATATTTAAACACTGAGCAAGATACCTACTTACAGAATCTTTTTGACGAATTTAACCCACAAAATATTCTTAGATAAGCCTCAAATGCTGGAGTAATATATGTAGATTGTAGAACGCATGTTCAGGCTTGCAATAAAAGCTCGATTGCACAATGTTCACGACGGGAAACGATTGCCCAATGATAAACCAAACTAACCTACAAATCTGATATAGCCCAGACAATGTCCCAAGTGACGGATTCGTAGCTCGTACCGTGGCATTTTTATGATTGCGGATCAGGATTTTGTAATGATCTTTTGTTAGCATTTATATTATGTGCTACGTAGACACTGATTAATCATGCATATATATTTAGTTAGGAGAAGAATTTAGGCTGCTTACTTTGGCTTCGCACAGATGTCCATTTAGCTCTGAAAAACTCAAACATGGACAAAAGAAATAAAATCTCGAACACCTGAATTTAGATAGTATTTTTTTTCTTTTGCTTTGCGACTTTTGTTCATCGATATAGAACAATTAATGAATTAATCACCCGATAAGCGAAAATTAATAAAAATATATAGTTCATAAACGTAAATTGTCGCCAGTGATAAGCATTAACTTTACTTTTAAACGTAAGGAGTTGCACTCATAATGTCAAGGCCTTATAGGTCAATGAACTTTCTTTGTTATCTATTACGCTATGCTATATAAGTTTTTATGCTTGCCTGGTACTTACAGAAACCTAAGGCAACCTGTCGGCTAGTCCAAATCGGTCAAGGTTGCATCAGCGATCGCTGTTGCTGGCTGAGGGAAACTCAACGGGATTTGAGGAACGGAATGCCGGACAGGGCTGTCGCAATCACAACTTGTAACAGAATAATAAAATTTACACATACTTAATTTAATTATAATTCTTATAGAAAAATAATCCGCTTGGGAACGATGGGAATCTCATCTCTAAATGCATAAGTAATTAGTTGTGATACTGCATGCAATTTGAATTTGGTTTTTTATGCCCCAGTTGCATCAGAATCTTATGTCCAAGAATTTTGTTACAAATTTAAGTTTTAGACGCCGGACATGGCGCCTTATTAATTCATAGATTTCACATAGGTAGAAGCTCATTTGTTTTTTGATGTGTAATATCTTACGTCTCGCTGACTGTGGGAGTGATTTCGTGAAAACGGACGGAAGTGTGTAGACAGGAAGTGACAGCTTGAGCATGAAATAAGTACCATTTAATAGCATGGAATAAGTAAGTACTTACTTTTTGAGTTTTTAATAGTAAGTACTTTAAAGATTGTAAGTAGGGGTCGGATTTCGACCAGTGGGCGATCACTAGTAATTAATAATTATTCGAATAAATATTTCAGTATTTAGCTTTTTAAAATTCTGAGGTTAATTTCTGTCGCTACTCATTTGGTTATTACCAAGGTGAGATGTCAGATGTTATACATCATAAGTATGCGACTTCTGCAAGGCTCGCTCGTTTTTTTTTATCGCTTTAAATAGGTACTTAACATATTTTTTATTTTATAATAAACTAGCGAGTAGCGACCCGCCCCTGCTTCGCACGGTTTTACGACTTGACAAAACATCGAGGTTTCTATGTATCTTTAATAATGTATTTAAACACTTAAACCTTCCGGAATAAATGCTCTAAATGGTGGTGGAAACCGCATCAAAATCCGTTGCGAAGTTAATAATAACAACACTGTCACGCAGACAGACACGAAAAGCGACTTTGATTTATAATTTAGATAAATTTAAATTTAGATTTATGATGTAGATAAAAATGGCGTCCGCAGTGATAACCCGCTAAATTCAAATTTTTCTTAAATTTTATGTTTTTCGCAGGTAAGTGTCAGGTTATATCTTGATTAAAATATGATTCGTGACCATATCAAATATGCATTTACAAAATTATAATCATCAGAATCATTAATACATATCTCTAAGTGAGATTTGTTCTATTAAATGACTTTTGACGAAATCCATAACCATGACATTTGAGAAAAATATAACTTATTTATAGATACAAATTGCAAAAAACGTAAGACAATTTGAATTTCGCGGGCTACCTCTGCGGATCAACCTTACATTGTAATGTCGTTTACATTTGACAGTTCTTTGAAAGTAAACACTCAAATGAAAGAATTGAATGTGTTTTTTAGGGCTTTCTGAATTTTAGGGCAACCATAAGTTCACGAAGGGTGTGTGGCAACGCGTGGGTGTCGCTACAGACTTTTATAGCATGTTTGTAAGTTCGTTAGTTTATATTATTAAACTATTACTCGCTGGAGAATGTTTGTTTCTTTGAGAATGTCGGTCAAGTGTTTCATGGGATCTTCAAGGACGTAGGAAGGGAGATTTGAGTTTATCGTGTCCTTGATTTATATTCGGTCTTGGTACCAAAACTTAACTTTTTCAAGCTAGATTTTGTTATTATTGTTTGTAAGCCTAAAGGACTAATACTCCGAAATTGATTTTTATGCAAATATAGTTTTTGGGTGTTGGCAACCCGGGTGGAACACATTAAACACAGTTTATGATTGTCGGCATTTTCTATAATTCTAATTGGAAACCAAATAGAAAGATCTTCTATTCTATTCCTATTCATCAAGTGGTTTTATTTACATTTTAGATATTATTTTTTTGGTTCATTAGGGAAATGTCAGACCGGGGAGCGGCAGTATGAAATCATAAATTGTTGATGATTTTGGTACCTAAAAAACTCCACTCCTTTAAATGTAGATGGACGATCGTCATTTAACGAATATACTTTACTATTTGAATGTTGGAATTCTAAGCTTTAGCCACAAAATCGAAAACATGGCAAGCCAAAATTATTTTCCATTCATTAGGTCTAGATAACCTGCCGACCTATTCTTAACACATCTCACCGTGAAAACGTAGGTCAAAAGCGAACTTGAAGTGAGATGTCATTCCACCTGATGCAAGGATTGATAATTGGGATTGACACTAATGACAGCTTACTTCACTCACTTCACGTATTATGTTTTCACGCTGAGATTTTTACAGAATGTACAACAGTACAACTGTACTCCAGTCATCAAGGTTTCCAGAAACCGAATCTTCACACAACGACTCCATTTCTGTAAACTTGCGAGTGAGTTAACAATTCAATGGTGACCAAACGCACAACGACACTAATACTTTAGCAAGTTCAAAATTAGCAGAAGAGCTTTGTGTATTGTTCGGGTAACTGGCATGTCGGCATAAAGTTATGTATGTGTGTGCTGGAAACGGCGTTAACGGCCCGGGGACGACTGTTCACTTGTTTAAGAGCTAGGACTCACTTCCGTGTGCAACGTTTTCTCGCCAAAATGGTACTGTGAGTTTAACTGGTATTTTTTTGGGAATCGGATCTCTGTGAGCAAAAAAATAAGTACCTTCGTAGGAGTTCTGGAATTTGGATTTAGGATTTATTCTCGAGTTAGGATTTTAGGAATCTCAGACAATTCCTGTAAAAAGTTAGATTGGAAAATACCAATAAATGCCATTTTACATTACGTATGTTACTTTATTGCACCATTTCTTTTACTTAGTTAAGTACCTACCTAATAGAATACTTATTTAAGTAAGTAGTAAAAGAAAGTAAAATAATTGTTCTTTGTATAAGAATATAGTTAATATTTAAAGCTAATCAATATTTTTAACGATGATCGCCAGGTGCTTCAATTAAGTAGGTGAAGAAATGAAAAATAAAAAAGAAGGTCGATAAATATGACGATCTTTAGCAATAAAGATGTCTGAACCGATAATTCTACATGCAAGTTAAGACCCGTAATAACACTAACAAATTATAATTAGAATTTTATTACGTAAGATGTCCCACACATTGATTAACACCCGTCACATGCACTAATTGTTTTCATAATGATGACAATATGAAAATTCCCAATGATCATAGACGATGGGAGCGTCCTGTGTCTATGCGCGGGCACAGCCGGGGCGCACATGTTGTCACTTTAGGGGGTGGACACATGCACTTGCAACAAGGTTGTCATTTGTCAATGATGATAGACAAACGGGTTTTGTGACACTTTTTTGTTTGAAGAGTTAAAATGAAGTGGTTTTTCGTGTTCTTTTTATTAAAAAACGCGGCTTTTATGAGAATGTTAAACCTATGCAAGTAAAACACGAAATTGCCGTGTCAGCCACAAAACGTCTACCGTTAAACATAGGCTTCGGTTCTGAACAAGTTACATCCAACCATTCCCACGACCTTCACCAGGTCATCTGTCCATCTAGTAGGAGGACGTCTTAGGGCTCCTCCCAGACATACACTCCATCCGCTATATGTCATTGTGTATGAGAAAAACGCATGAAACCTCATTTCTTTTTAAATATCTTTACTGATTTTATTTCTCTTTTTAGTTGTATACCTACACCCAAATCAATAGACATGAATAAATATAAGTAACCAAAATACACACAACAAATATACCTACACAAAATGAATAACTTTTTTTTTATAATTGAATTAGGTTTCATCTCCATTTTTCTAAGAAAATCAATTCCAATAGTAGGTATGCATGTAAGAAGCGCATAAATTACATATTTCACATCAAAACGTAATATTACTTTGCAATTCAATTAAATAAACAAGCATGTGAAATCAATCATTTTTGACAACCCTAAAGTGGTTTACCAACAATGCGCGCCAAATCACCCGCAGAGCGCAGCGCAGCGGGTGTATGCGTTTGACATGCCGCGTTACGTTTTACGACAATATTCACGTCTTCCGTGCGATTGGCCCTCATAGACTATAGCCAATCTCCTGCCGGTTGCTGCCCGCCTAGTACTTTCGTAGACGTTTCGGTGATTTTGGCGACTTGGATGCTTTCTTTTAAAAAATATATGGGGAAGGGAGGGAGATAAGATAAACAACAATTCCCTTTTTTTATAGAGAAAGGGAATTTCTTTTCTCAATGTTGTCTTTATAATTTGCATGTGTGAGTTATTGATGAAATGGAAAGTCTTATTTAGTAAGACGAATATCGACTGCATTTAGAGGCTTTACAGACAATGCATTAAGTGTGTTTGGTGCTAGATCATTCTCTAAAGCCTCTCTGTAAGTCTAATAATAAAAAAGTATACGCACCATTTTTCAATAGTACCCATTTCTCAATAAATTAAGGGAAAGTAATAACTACTATGTAAGGCTGCTTCGCTATTATTTTGTAACATTGTTTACTCACAGAACGATAGTAAACCTGCCGAGGTAACAATAACGAACTGCCTTACTATTTTTATCGAAAGCCTAGTCTTGCATAGAGAAAAATCGGCAAATTTTGATATTTATGTATCTAAAGATTTTCTAAAATCTTATGGATGTCGTTGAATGGCCTTATAAATCTCGTAGCGCATCTGAAAGATTATGTTTCAGATTGTTATCTTAGCACAAAGCACTGAAAAAAAAAATACAGGATGTGGTTTTATTGACTAAATAAAGAACCTACACTTAATTGTTGAAAATTATAAGTTAACTACGCGGACCGCAGAATTTCCACACTTAGTACTTTCGCTATCGCTCGCTACGCCATGTGCCGCTGCTGGTCGGTGGAATCGTAAATTTTCCCACCAAGGTAATATTTCACGCGCCTCGCTACACGCTCCCCCGCTATTACTGTTGCGTTTATTTATTCTTCCGACCTAACTAATAATACCCTTCATAAGAAGTTCGATGCGCCTAAACTTTACGAACCTAGATACAATAAAATTCATATAGTTATAAGAGTTAGCATTTGATATTCCCCTACCTATTTTGTTCAGTAAAATAACTGGGTAATAAAGTACTGTTTAAAGAGTAGATAAGAGGGAAGAGATTTTCCATTATTTTGTATCTTAAGTATAAGTATGCAAGTTAATTTGCACCATACATGTAAATAATTATTTTTCTATAAATAATTGCGTGTGAAATCTGTCTGTACCGATAAAAAGTCACGCAATGATCGTAAGTGTACACTTATACCATCAAAGGCTGCCCTTTATCCTACCATTAAATTAAGGCTCGAAGCACCGCGTAGTTAATCTCGCGTGGGTTAAAAATAAACTAAATAGTTAACTTGCAAAGAGCACACTCTAAAGCTGGCCAATTATTCTTATCGCGCGTGTTCAAGATGTAACCTCTCATCCTTTACGACTCATGCGGTCCTAGTACAAGTTACACGGTATTTACAAGGTCCCTTGGGATACTCGGGAATTACGGGAGCCGTCCCGGTTCCCGGTCGTCGCGCGTCGTCGCTACCGTTACCGAATCCATTACAACGAGGGAATGAGAAGGTTTTACTGTACATAGTAACGACGTTTTAATACGATACGAACGATTTAGAAAATGTTTTTCTGTTTCTGTTTATAATTCTGTAAAAATATGGCCTGTTATTTAAAAAAATGTAGGTACTTGTCACAATGATGTATTTTAATATAGTAAGAGTATTACCTATTTTATTCTATTAAGTATAGCGAAAACATGTCAGTAATGTACTAAATTAACGTTTTTTTTTATTAATTTTCACAGATTTTATTAAACCAATAAAAACAAAAGATGAATAGTTAATTGTATAAACGAATACGTAGGTGTTTCAATTACGTGTTCTCTAAGAGTTAATTCTTCTAGCTAGTTATTGTAACCGATTTAGGCGTAGGTGTAAATTGGTAATAGACGACTTGTTAAGAAAAGGTTGATTAGTAGAACTTTCCCCAAAAATATCGTCGAAGTCTTGATTTATCCCACGATGAAAGAGGCCGTTCACGAAATATCTAAATAATAAAAAAAACGAGCGAGCCTTACAGTAGTCGCATATGGTGTGTAACATCTGACATTTCACCTTGGTAATAAGCAACTGAGCAGCGAGAGAAATTAACCTCAGAATTTAAAAAGCTCAATACTGAATATATTTATTCGAAGAACTATTCATTAGTATTGTAGTGGTCGCCCACTGGTGTGAAGTTCGACCCCATCTACTTTTAATCTATATAGTACTTACTAATTCCAAGCTGTCACTTCCTGTCTACACACTTCCGTCCCTTTTCACGACATCACACCCACATAAAGTGAGGGGAAAGATATGATTAACTGATAACACATAAAAACATAGAGACAATCTGATCCTCAATTTAGTTCTGCGTCAACTATCTTCTATTAGACCACCAAACATAAAATTCTCACTTTTGTTAATTTATGGTTAATTTTTTGTCAAGTAATTCTCAGGCCAACGCACTCCTGTCTTACATAGATTGGTATGGAATCAACATCATGATCATCAGCCTTGTTCCACCCACTGCTGAGTGCCCTGCTCCCTTTTGTGCCATGCTTCCCAGCGGTGCAATTGCGTAACACACTATCAGTAGCAATGGGTTTCATTTTGACAGTTCAACAACATTCATTGCTTTATTTACGTTGTTGAGCAGATAAGTTTTTCGGACATATGAAGCAATGGATTAGCAATATACTTCAAAATCATTCAGATTGATAGTGTGTTACGCAATTAGGGTGCTGGTCTATGCGAGTGTCTTGGAATGTAATAGCGGTTTATAATTTTCTTATTAAACATAATGCTTCATAACTTCACAAATGCAGCTGTAATGTTGAATAATATTATGGTTTGCGGAGTTTATTATTTGATTTAGAACTTAATGCCCTTTGAACGGATAAATAAAGGAAATTGTTTATTTTACTGTTTACTGTAAAGCTGATGGGAGATTGCTTGGGTTAGTCAGTATGACACTTATCTCTTTATGTGAAGTGGTCTTCATAATAGCTTTATGATGACTTTAATTTCTCTATCCATACACAGAGAAATTAAAGTAAATATGGTAGTTATTGGCGAGTTGTTGAAAGACTGGATAGTGGATTGTCGACCCTAAAGCACGAAATACACATGCTTGTAACTTGCACAAACGTATGCAAATATCTTGCATGCCGTTATGATATTTACCAATCAGAAGAGGCATGTGTATTACATGGAGGCTTATAAGTATAAGCTATATACTCCTCAATATACTATTTATATTTAATAAGCGTTTGCTCCTATGTAGTTAGAAACAGAATCATGTAAGCTTTCCTGTAACCTGTACCTTTTTTTTTGTGAGCATTAAATAATGTCATAGAAAAACAAGATTTTGATACAATATGGGGTTTATTTATAAACGTTGCTTACAGTTATGTAATTATTAGCGAACGTTTAACCAAACATTTTTGAACATCTCTTAACTTTGAGCAAAGTTTATTAATAAAGGGGTCTCTATATGAATCAATACTCAATAATGAATGCATTATATAGGAAGCTTCGGCACGGCACACACGCTAATTAGATTTAAGCAAATCTAAAGCTCGTATTCCCTCGTACCTAAGTGTAGCTACATACGCAATGCACGACGTTAATTTTGTAAATCCTTATATGGCATTCCCGGAAGAACATAGCCACCTAAGTTGTTGGTATTACACTACTTTAGAGGTCAAAGGCCCTTCTTTACGTACCTACGCGTATAATTTCTAACTTATACTTAACTTATCTTCACATTTAGATAAGACTAGCTGCTGTCCGCGACTTCGTCTGCGATCCAGGATGAAAAGTAGTCAATGGTGCCGATTCCCTTATTCACAAACTAAACTAAATTTAAGTTCAGTGCATCTTTTTCAATCTATTTCAGTAAGAAAAGGACAGAAGATAAATTTTAGTTTAGTCCTGTCAAATTAATCAGCGCTTGACGAAAATTGACGTTATTTTAGTAGGCAAGTTTTTAATCACGTCTAAACTTGTATGGAGTAGTGACAGGCGCTGATTAATTTGACAGGACTAAACTAAAATTTATCTTCTGTCCTTTTCTTAATGAAATAGAAAGAAAAAGATGCACTGAACTTAAATTTATTTTAATTTGTGAACAAGAGAATCGGCACCAGTGTCCTTCTTCAGGTTCCACGTTCCTATGATCTGTCAAATTTCTTCCAGATCATTTCTGCCGTTTTAGTGTGAAAGCGAAACAAACAAACAAACTCACTTTCGCATTTATAATAGTTAGGATTACCGTCATTTTTATTTTAGAAATATAAGTAGTTATGTTATTTTCTGGCATAATGTAACATTATGTAACCTAAAAATCTTTGCTTTATTTTTCACGGTTAAACCTATATTATTTTATGCCAAATTATTTATTGATTTATTTTTCCCTCTTACGTTACGTAATTTTACATTTATATTCCGATAGGTAAATCGGTAAGACACAGTACATCTGTCTGTTAGTCCATTGTTCTTCTATGTACGTAGGTACTAGACACATACAAATGTGACTATTAGTCAAACTCAATTTTAGAAATAAATCCAGATGCTTTGTGTTGAATAGAATTATAGGAAATGGTTCATTTAGGTAGGTAGGGACCTACGTAATTGATGTGTCAAACAAACTATTTTTATCTATTTAATTTTAAGAAATCAAGAATTCATAAGTCAAAATTAAACATTAATAACACGAGAACTAATTTTAACATGTAAATCATTATTAAGCATTAGCATCAGTCATGTAAATTTGCTCCAACTTTCCACGCCGCGTCGTCATTGTTACTTACAGCACACAAGTAAAAGTTTTCCCCAATCTACCCTAACTTTCCGCGGTTACCACCCATCTTCTATCTCTTTCACACGTTGTGGAACAATAACAAAGGTCTCCTGCAATGTTCTGGTCGCCTGGTAGTTGCCGGGCGTTAGAGCGCCGCACGCCCGCACTAGAGTTGCGAATAATAGTTCAATGAGAAGAAAAGAGAGATACGTATCTTTCCGGTACGATGAACTATATCTTTCATCTAGTTCACTAGTTCACTTAGTTCACTATTGACCAGTATAAACTGACCTATCGCTGTTGGGTACGCTTATATGATTCGAGGTCAACAGATATTGGTTTCTATACTTTTTAAAGATACATTACATCAACATGATATCTTATCTATTCTACTAATTAACTAAGTTCTACTGTATTTTTTCACATATACACAACTTATATAATAAAGTTAGTAGAAAAAGCAACAAATTGATTTTCCTTCATACTTGTCAGGCTTAGGGCTGTCAACCTCCATACACAATAAATTTAGTTAAAATGGGTTCTATGTATTGTTTTGCTTTTAGCTATATTAAATTATTAAGTTTCATAATGAGGTTGGCGTATTTAAAAATCAATTACACGATTACGAACTATGAACTAAATAAGTGCATTTCAATTTTCAATATAAAATAATACCCAAAATTTCGGATGAAATTATAGTCTATTGACAAAATTCTGGAAAACTGTATCGTATTATTAAGTGCGTAATGTATATTATTGCTCGTTCGGCAAAGCGAGCGATGCATATCAACTGTCTCACATTATTACGTAAATAAAAACGAGGCAGCCGATAGGCGATACTTCGCGCTCTCAACTCGGCACACGCTCGTGCACGATCGGTTCTTGTCGCGATTCATTTAGTTCCGCGAAACGAGCGATCGTCGTTAGTAGTTCCCGAGTCAAAATGAGCGGTGAATCGCGAAGCGAACTAGTGAACTAGAGATACAGTCTGTACGGAACTGAACGAAAGATTTGTTACTGCTTTCATAATGAACTAGTTCATTATTGTCTTTCGTTCGCGAACTACCCAAGTCTAGCCCGCACCGCGCCACACATGCGCGATACATTCTCTGTCCATACGCCAATCCTATGCTTCGCGTTATCTGTCCCTGTTCACACCATGCTGTTTTCACACAGCGAAGCTTTTAAATGTCACACAAGTTTTTGTAGTACAAATTCCAAGTAAAGATAGACGTTATTGTTTGGATGTATGCTATCAAATAAACTTAATTTTTTATGTGATTATGTAGCTCTAGCGTCCCAATAAGTAAGTAGAAGCAATATAGAAGTGACGAGAAGTTATTTTGATAAAAGATGACTGAATTATGAACCAACCATTGCTTTAATTGAATTGATTCCATTAATTATTTATTTATTTTTGTAGTTTCTCCATGTTTATTATTCCGCAGCATAACTAGAATATTTGACTGTGATTTACCGCCTTGTGCCTACATAAAGTCAACAGACGCCAACTTAAGAAATACTTCGTTCTGTACTTTAAGTACAACTGTACAGTTTTAAATTTATTTCAAACTCTGCTGCAATGCGCTGACTGTGACTGTACTTCAATTAAATTAAATGTAGATAACACCCATTTATCTTCCGTGATTCGTGGTATTCAGGGATTAAGCGGAATCAAAGATTTCCGGTTCTTTGATGACAATTATTTAAATGTTTCATTTCCGTGAACCGGGAAACCTAAATTCTTGATTTCATTATCAGGAGTTACAGGCTACAGCAGTTTGCCACGTAAAACTTACTCTTCTTATATCCATTTTTGTCCATGTCGTCACTGTTCTATTAGTTATTACCTATGAACTCCTGGTACCTTCGGTGACATTCTTCGTTGGAACGGTGATGCAATATGACGGGATTAATTTTATCGATTTACACAATGAAGGAAAGAGAGCGAGCCAAGTTCAAGGGTAGTTGTTATTCTTTCTCGCTCTAGCTTTATTGAGAGAGAGGGTCATGAACTTGATGTAACCGGCGAATTGTAAAAGACATTATGAAGCAAATGTTTGCACATAACATGCAAATATAAAAGCAATTTTAACTGTTATGTATGTATTCACGTTCTTTGAGTCACATCCTGGGGCAGACGGACGCAGTGCGGTAGACAACGACCGACTATTATAAACTTTGTGACGTATATCAACCAAAACAAGAGAAGCCATTGTTCTAACCGTGTTTGTATTTCCGCCGATGGACAAAAAGTGAAACAGTTTGTCCTACCGGCCGTCCATGTGTTATAAGTAGTATGTTGTTTATAAGACCATTTTTTCAAACAATCCGTGTTGAAACATTACAAAACTGTGTCAACTGCAAACTTTAGAGATTTATCCCCGTTCCTTTAGGTAGTTAAAGGTGTCATCATAACTCAAGCATTTAGGTACAACTTTTATAGTCCATCTGTCAAAATAACGCACCCATAACTGACATGAATTACGCAAACTATATAAAATGTCTCGGAAAAGTTCACCTAAATTCCTTCCCGGGTATACCGTATACTGGTGGTAAATGGTGTAATTGATTTTGGAAACACGGAAATGGCCCGTTGTTCGGGCGTACCGGTCTACGGTACACATCGAATTAGACATGTTAGCAGGGCAAGCTTGTTCATTATTAAGTAGGTACCTTGTTTTGTTGATTTTATTGTCAAATCTAAGTAGTTATTACGATATTTTTAATTCAGCTCGTTGTGAAGAAGTAAAAAAAAAACTGCAGACAATTTTACTTGAAAATTTAAAGTCCGGGTAATTGATTATTTACCAAATTGACTACCACGTCGAATTGTCCCTATATTCAAATTGCGACTGTCATTCTTTGATAGTTCTATGAAATGGCTATTCAAAAATCAAAATTCAAATTCAAAAATCATTTATTTTAATCTATTTAAGATCATACTTTATTATATTGTACATTTAAATAAAATATTTTTTTCATTACAATAAATATATATCAAAATAATTAGTTATATAATATCTACCAATAAAATCTATATTAAAATTATAATAAAATCATAAAAAAATATTATTAATAATACGCCTGCCTTTTTTTTTTTTTTTTTTGAGGGTGGGAAATCATCAAATAACTTCTCCCGCTCTGGGCGGAACGGGAGGGTGTGTCAGACTTTTACTGACTAAAACCCACCCGTATTCCTTCTTGTTGCCTGTGTTGCGGGGGCCTCGGTGACCCATAAGTACCTTCCCGCGACCCCGGCAGGCATCGGCCCTAGTGGACCCCTACTATGTGCTGACGACATCTCTTTGAGGCGCGCGTGGAATACAACGCGCCGTCGACCCGGGCCTGGTCCTTACCGGACGGTGAGCTACCCATTGCTCACCGTCCGCAAGCCCGCGCCTACGGTGGCCGGAAATCCGCCCGGGATTCCCGACGCCCTGGGCGTCTCCTGCGGCGGCTAGGGGCGAGAGGGCGCGAAACTTGCCTTTCCCTCAACCGTCCCGCCTCCTCCTTCGCGAGCATTACTGCTTCGCAGAAGGAGGTGACGGCTGCCCATGCCCTCTCGCTCCGTACCATGGCCTGAACCAGGGCCGGACGCGAGAGGTCAATGCCGCCGATCGCCTCCACGAGGACACGGCGGTGCTCTGCCCAAGCCGGGCAGACCTCCACCGTATGCTCCACCGTGTCCTCCAGGCGATCCACACAGTGGTGACACCCGGACGTTTCCTCCCGCCTTATCCGACACAGGAACCTCCCGAAGCAGCCGTGTCCGGTGAGGACCTGCGTCAGGCGGAAGGTGAGGACGCCGTGGCGCCTCTCCAGCCACTCCTCAAAGAGGGGACTTATTGCCGCAATCGTGGCGTGCCCAGCACTGGGTTGCGACAACCGTACTTTCCATGACGCCATGAGATCCCGCCGGAGCTCCGTCCGCTGTGCCGCGATTTCTCGCGGCAGCGGACTTACGCCCCGGCGTTTCGCCTCCTCGCGCCACTCCCATACGTGCGCGAGGACTTTTGCCTCCAGATCCCATGGCGGCAATCCGGCAAGGAGGCTCGCTGCCTCACAGGAGACCGTGCGGTATCCTCGGACCATCCGGATGGCCATGACCCTTTGGGCCGCGCTCAACCGGCGGGCTGGCCGCAGCGCCAGAGAGCGCGCCCATACAGGAGCCCCGTAGAGGGCCATGGACCGCACGACCCCCGCGTAGAGCCTCCGGCAGGAGGCGTTTGGACCCCCTAGATTGGGCAGGAGCCGCTTCAATGCAGCGCCCGCCCGCTCCAGTTTGGGAGCCAAACGTCGGAAATGCTCCACGAAGTTCCACCGGCTGTCGAGGACGAGTCGAACTTCGTGCCTCTTGAGTTATTTGTTTGTTTGTCATTACATTAATCATATAACAATGGCTAATGTACTAACAACTAAACCTGTTCGCAAATAGGCTCAGGATGGCAAACATGTAACACGGCAAATTGACGTAGGGTATCAATTTGATAAACATTTAATTCCCCCGAACGAGCATAAGAACCTGGTTATAAAGAAGGTACTGGTGCCGATTCCCTTATTCACAAACTAAACTAAATTTAAGTTCAGTGCATCTTTTTCTTTCTATTTCGTTAAGAAAAGGACAGAAGATATATTTTAGTTTAGTCCTGTCAAATTAATCAGCGCTTGACGTAAATTGACGTAATTTTAGTAGGCAAGTTTTTAATCACGTCTGAACTTATATGGAGTAGTGACAGGCGCTGATTAATTTTACAGGACTAACCTAAAATTTATCTTCTGTCCTTTTCTTAATGAAATAGAAAGAAAAAGATGCACTGAACTTAAATTTAGTTTAGTTTGTATAATACGATAAGCAAAAGCACGGTAAAGTTCAAAACGTTTATTTAGTAGGTGCTATGTGTCAGGGGCGTGCCGTTCATAGAGGCATTTAGGCCTAGCTTACCCTACCAACAACGCCAAATGCATTTATTTTAACTATGTAATACAATAATACAAAATATTAAAAAAAAGTTAAACTCCTGTTAAAACTCTTATAGCAACTTGTAGCAGACGCCACGTGACTCACAGTTCGACGGAGCTTGGTACGGTAAGTATGCGCGATTTATTAGGCAAGCACTGGGCTAGCCTACATAACGTTTATAAATTTACCCACACTCGTGTATATTTTCATGTGTATGAAGACCTCCACAGTCTTTCGACATTTAAATGGATGTCGCATGTACAAAATAAAACCTCAATTATTAATTAAATAACATTTTATAAAAGGCAAATAAAATTGTAATTTAAGTACAACATGAATATGGTGGAAGCTAATAAACATTTCCTTATAAGATAGTTACATTCGATAGTGAATTTATTAAAGCTTGTTTCCATACGATTAATGGTTGAGCTGCTAAGTCATAGGTCATGCTTTCACTTGCGTGTGACCCTGCGCATATGTGCCTTTACTTAGGAACCTAGAGTACGCGTCCAATTTATGGAGGCTGTGGAGGTCTACACTCGAAACACGATATCCGTAGTTTCGGCCAAAGTTACGGGCATTTCCTATTCCGTATCACCTACGGACACAAGATTAGTTTGGAGTCCGAACTGAGTATGAATGTCAACATGGTCATGGTGTTACTGACAATCAGTACAGCGGTATAGGTCAAACTATAACTTTTGGAGGGAACTGTACATCAGCTTCCCAGTATTTGCCCCCCAATGTGAATATCGACTCAGGGCGAATTTGGCCTAACTTTTATAGTCGTAGTAACAGTCTAATCAAGCTTATAAAATTCGAATTTTGTACAGTTTTTCCAAACAAAAACTATCAGACGTCAATTTTAATTCACGGATTTTGATCCGATATCCGACTTTGGTAAAATCAGCCCTTAAGTGAAACCACTTGTAAATGATTTGAGTTTGATTAAAAGGTAATCAAACTCAAATCATCTACAGGTGGTTTCATTTTCAAATCGTCAAGAAATCCAATCGAATCATAACGTTATCAAAATTCTGATTTAGATATTTCAACTTCACCTTGAAAGTCAAACTCAAAGTAATTCATTTGCCAGGAACTAGGTACATAGGATGTTCATACTCAACAAATTACTGAACTTAGGAAACGTTTTTCGGGTAGCCAAATGCTTTACTGACAGGAAATCACTGATACCAACTCATTTTGGACAGTTTGTCAACATTGTAAGCAGTTAAGGTGGATCCGCAGTGGTAGCCAATTAAGACTGGTTGTCAGACTTTAGAAATTTAAATATTTATAGGGGGTATCGTATTACCCCGTTACTGGGTTGTGGAGGTCAGATAGGCAGTCGCTCCATGTAAAATACTGATATTCAGCTGCATCCAGTAAGACTGGAAGCTGACCCCAACATAGTTAGAAAAGAAAGAAAAATAGATTTATTTGTTACAGAAACACGTGCACATAAAAGATATGGGTAATTCTTATAAATAATAAAACTAAACAGACTTACACAGAGAGACACAGAACATATACCTACATATAGTCGGCAACTGCACGCCGTGACTGTGCCGTGTATAGTTGGGAAAAGGCAGGCAAATTGATTGTTTGATTTCAATTTTATTTATAGTCCCATCGCAGATTTGCTGGAAGAGTCGATTTCTTGCCAGGCCTGAGTCCCAGCAGTGGGAACTTTATAGGCTGATTATGCTACATATCAAAGTATGATTTTACCTTTACGGTTTCCCCGGGAGATCATCCTTAGTAACGAGAACAACATAACTTACCTACCAGGAAAATAGAAACGACCTGAACAGGAATGTAAAACTCGGTTTACAATGTAAGTACCTATGATCCTGCTGGGGTCGCGGGAAGGTACTAATAGGTCACCGAGGCCCCCGCAACACAGGCAACAGGAAGGAATAGGGGTGGGTTTTAGTCAGTAGGAGTCTGACACCCTCCCGCTCCACCGAGAGCGGGAGAAGTTATTTGATGATACATACTAGGGAAATTAGGGCGCACAACTTACAGGACATTAAAAGGCTTACATGGAAGCTAAGGACATTTTTACATAGGTACCTAATTATTGAATAGGTACTAGCTTTTGACCGCGTGGATGTCGGAAAATATCCTACGGGAATAAAAGAACCCTATGTTTTAATCCAGGTTAACAAAGTATTAATTCCGTAATACAATGTTTTCATATAACTATTGGTTTACACGGCGCATCCCAGCCGGCATGATTATTTCTGACATCATTAAAAATCATTGTCATGTTTCAGCCAATTTACACAAAACCTTAATGAATTATACTCCTAAACATTCCTCATGAATCACTCCGTCCATTGCAGCATTGGTGAAAACCATATGAAAATCCGTTCGGTAGTTTTTGAGTTTATCGCGTTCAGACAGACAGACGCGGCGGTGGACTTGGTTTTCTAATATGTAGTGATTTAGCTTAGATTGTTACATTCAACTTTAATAACTCATCTTCCTGTTGAAACCCTCTGGCCACTAATCTAGCCTTGTACGTCTCTTGGCCTTCTTCTCCCCTTTTAATTTTGAAAACCCATTTTCCTTCAACTATCTTTTTGTCTTTGGGAAGTGTTGCTTCTGTCCAGGTGTTGTTAAATTCCAGAGCTTGTAGCTCTCTGTCTTTGGCGTCTTTCCACTGATCAGCATATACGGTAGCAGAGCGTGGTTTCGATCCACGACGTCAAAAAAAAGAAAATACAAAGTTGGTATTTATTTCTAGTACACAGAACACTGTGTTTGTATGAAATATAGAAAGTGACACCATTTTTTTTTTGGGTGGGAAATCCTCAAATTACTTCTCCCGTTCTGGGCGGAGCGGGAGGGTGTGTCAGACTCTTACTGACTAAAACCCACCCGTATTCCTTCCGTTGCCTGTGTTGCCAGGGGCCTTGGTGATCCATTAGTACCTTCCCGCGACCCTGGCAAGGAAAGTGACACCTTGATAATAACACTAAAACTCAATAACTTGGTTGTAACTAAAGAAGTAATAAAATTGACCATCTGGATCAGAATCATATGCACTTGTCGGTGTAGTAATTTATTTTCTATATAATAATATATTCTTAATCTATTAGAATACCAATTCCTTGAGCTGGTGCTACTTATAAGTTCAGCAACTGTTTCACTGTGTAAAGTTTGAAGAAAAAAAAACACAAATTACAAGCTGGCAATGGCTGAAAGTTCATGAAAGAAAGTGTACCTAGTAATATTTATTTTTCAGGTCTGTACTCAATTCCAGGTCCAGACTCTGAAATATTTTAAAAACATTGTTACTAGGCTAGCACAAACGAAAGAGTATTGCGTTTGACGGAGTACGTTCGTAGAGGAAAAGATACCTACGTGATACATACTGGAATACAGGCACAGATTCCAGGCCCAATTTATAAACTATGTACTAGGTTTGCACAGTTTGCAGAAGGTGTTATGTGGGTCTGAAACAGGGGGAGGGGTTGTTTTTGGCCTCACTAGCCTCACCTCCTTTTCATCTGTCTGACCAAAAACTATCAAATTCAAATTCAAATTCAAATTAATTTATTGTAGAACATAGGTAAAGTAAGATGATACAATATAGTTATGCATATAGGTCTGCTATGTCTCGCCATTGAGGCATACAAAATTCATAATACGTTCAGGATAAGAACAATTAAACACTAAGTAATTTAAAATACAACAATAATAATCATTAGCAACAATATAATTATTTGAAAAATTGTGATTTGTTATTATTATTTACATATTATTCATTATTATATATGTCAGATTACATGTCACATTGTATGTCAAATTAAATGTCAATTATATGTCAGATTCCAAATTATTCTTCAAATTCACTGCGTGAGTTTATCAGTAGTTTACATTTAATTTTCATTACTGCTTTGTCATATTAAATGTCGACTGGTTCAGTGTTTTGTCATTTAAAAATTCTTTAATAGAATAATAACATTTAGCTATAAGGAATTGATGTAGCTTCTTTTTTAAAGTATTTATGTCACTTATATTTCTCAATAAAGGTGGAAGACTATTATATATATGTGGACCCATACAAAAGATGCTCTTATGCAAAAGTTTTGTTTTGCTAGGTACAATGCGCAATTTGTCTTTGTGTCTGGTCCTAGTATAAAATTCAAATAAATTAAGATTTGATTTTATGAACATTATGGTTTCATAAATGTATACACTAGGGAGAGTTAATATTTTTAAATTTATGAAATGTGGCTTACATGAATCCATCCGTTGTAGATTGCACATTGATCTAATACAACGTTTTTGAGCTTTAAATGCACGGTCTTTTTCTACAGAGTTACCCCAAAAAATGATACCGTAGCGTATGATTGAAGCAACATATCCATGATAGGCAGTTAGTAATGCATGTTGATTGACATTATTCTTTAATCTGTAGAGGGCATAAGAGCTCTGACTAAGCCTCTTGCACACTTCCTCAATATGTGCTTTCCAGTTTACTTTACAGTCTATATGAAGACCCAAAAATTTGGTTACTTCTATTTCCTCAATGTCAGTTTGATCGTAACGTTAGTATCTGATTTTACTCGCTGTTTAAAATTCATGATTTTTGTTTTGTCTAGATTAATTTTCAAGTCATTTTCATCAAGCCATTTTATAATTGTTGTCAGAGTATTAAGTAGGTCAGATTTTAAAACAGTTTTGTCATTACCGGTAAGCAGTATCGTACTGTCGTCAGCAAAGAGGGTCATATGATACATTGTAACTGTCGACATGTCATTTATGTAAATTAAAAAGAACAGTGGCCCTAGAATGCTGCCCTGTGGGACTCCATAGTTTATATTTTTAGCCTCAGAGGTAAAGGTCTCTTCAGTTCTGGTAATTTGGGAGATTCTTTTTAATTCTACTACCTGTCTTCTGTCATTAAGATAGGATTCAATTAGTTTGTGCACGTTACCTCTTATACCAAACGCATATAATTTGTGCAAGAGTATTTTGTGATTTACGCGGTCAAATGCTTTTGACATGTCCATGTATAGCGCTATGGCTGGCGACCTAGTATCCATATTTAATAAGACTTTTTGTAAAAAATTATACATTGCTAAATTTATTGATTTATTTTTTCGAAACCCATACTGACATGGAGTAAATACCTTATTGTTTTCAAAAAATGGGTAGAGACAGTTATATATATATTTCTCAAATATTTTAGAAAAGATAGTTATTAAAGCAATAGGTCTATAGTTACCAATAGAAGTTTTGTCGCCTTTTTTATGCACTGGTTTTACTACTGTCAATTTTAATGCCCCAGGAAACGTACCATGTTCTATGCACAGGTTGATAATATGGCTTAGAGGGGCAGCAATGAAAGCTGCTGCGTCCTTAACAATCTGAGTTGTAATTTCGTCATAACCTGTGCTATTTGTATTACGTAAAGAAGTGATAATTTTAAGAATGTCAGGGGAAATTGTTGGGGGCATAAATATAGATTTGGTGTTAAATGTCAAGTGGGAATAATTACTGCTTGTTGAGTCAGTGGAAATTGTATTATCAGTATTTTTAATAATGTCAGCATAATAATCATTAAAGGCATTTGTAATAGTCTTAGGATCAGTAAGGATCTCATCGCTGATAATTAATTTCTCAATACCTCGATTTGGGTAGTTATATTTAGCATTATTAATTACTTTCCAAGTTGCTTTAGATTTATTAATTGCAGTATTTATAAAATAATTGTTTTGAGACTGTTTTGTCAGTGATATTATTTTTTTATATTTTTTGGCATAAGCTTTAAAATTCATTTTATTTTCTTGATTAGACTTTTTCCTGTAGTTCCAGAGAAGTTCACGTTTACGTTTACTGCACATTCTTATTCCTTTTGAAATCCATTTAGGTCTCAAAATATTATTAACGCGATTTTTTTTCATAGGAAAGCATAAGTTATATATCAAGCTGAATATCTCATGGAACGAATTGTAGGCACAGTTAGGGTCTGTGGATTCATATACACTGTTAAACGAGATTTGCTTTAGATATTTAACAAAGATACATCTATTTTCTTTAGTGAAACTACGTCTATTTATGTACCAATGTTTGATTAAACTAAACTTTTTTACTGGACACTTAATTATTTGTGCAGTGTGATCAGAGAGTGCAAAATCTCTTATTTCACCTTCACAACCTTTAATGTCATGAGCTATGTTGTCAATACAAGTATTACTAACGCCACGTGTAGCCTGGCTAAACTGAAGTGTTATATTGAAGTTTAACAGTAGTTCTACAAAGTCATTAGTTATTTTAGAATGGTTTGCAACATCAATATTAAAATCGCCACAGATAATGATATTTTTACTGCTAGTGCGTAATTTACCCAAGATTTTGCTTAAAACTAGAAAGAAAGTATTTATCGATCCAATTAGCTTGTTCGGAGGCCTGTAAATACACAATATATATATTTTATGATCTGTTAACTCGATTGCAGAGCATTCTATTAAATTTATGATAGACATTTGGTTAATGTGATCTAGGTTTTTGAACCGCAAGCCATTCTTGGTTAAAATACAAGAACCTCCATGTCTATTAGTTCTCATGCAATATGATGCTAGATTAAAGTTTGGTATCTGTAAATAAACCTCGTCACCTTTTTTCATATTATGCTCCGTGATACCTAGTATGTCTATTTTTATATTTTCTGTCGCCAATTCATCTAAACAAACTGATAGCATATCTGATTTATTTACCAAACCATTAATGTTTTGATGCATGACAGTTATAATATTATTAACGAAATAAATTATCAGAATCTACGCTATTGTTTGTATAGTTTACAGAATTTTGGATATTGGCTTCATATACTACTGAGTCGTCTTTTTGTGTTCTGTAGGCGTTGTGTTGTATTATATTCTCTATTTTAATATTGATATCCCTAAAAACTGTGTACATGCCCAGGTCATTAATTGAACCTGATGATTTTGAAAACATTGAGTAATCATAGTATAAATTTTTGTTTGAATCAAGTGTGTAACAATGTTCGTGAGTCATAACATCGAGATAAAGCAGGTTATTGAAATTTTCGATTCTCCAATTATACATATTAGCATAGTTTTTGCACTTAAATGTAGGAGCACATAGTATAACATTTGTATGCTGTAGTTTTTGCAGAGATTCTCTTATAGTTAGTATTAAGTTGATGAAGTCATTTGTTGTATTAAAGTCAGTTTCGCCAATTAAAACTATACAGAAGTCATCCAGTGTGAAATTGTTCAGTTTGTATTCTATTCCAATCATCATTTCTTTAAGTCCGCAATTTGTCTTCAAGTAATGACATATTTGCGTGTTAGGGCCTATGGTGTTATTGGCAATTGTTAGGATTCTATTAGTGTTGTTTGTACTCAGTATACAGATTTTCCGAGGTGGTTTGTTTGTTCCGGTTAACAGATTATTGTCGCACGATGATTTCGATCCGATATTTGACAATAATATGTTTTGCTTTTCTAATAACACATCTACTTTCTCAGGATCTGTTTGCGTCTCCTTGCTCTCGACGGTGGAGGAGTTTAGAGGGAAGGCATTAGAAGTCTGCGTCTCCTTATTCTTGATGGTGGGCGAGTTCTCGGAGGGGTTAAGCAGTAAATTACGTAACATTTCGTTATTAGTTGAGGTACCGGGAATGTTTGTTTGAGGCAAAGTTTTATTTTTGCGTTTTTGTATTATGCTGGTCACTTAATGAACTTGTTCTGGAAGGTTTGCGATGAGTAATGTTGGAGTTAGAATCCATTTTTTGCAACTTTGACGCCCTCTTTAAATTCTGACGGTAAGTTTTGCAATTTTATAGAAATAGTAGTTTTTATGATGTTCAAAGTTCAAATTACAGTTTTTACAAAAAGTATCGATTGTAGATGGTGGATTCCGAACTTGCGCCCAGCCGTCTACACAAGAGTCGTTCGGTACGTTAACCGTCAAGCCACGGAGACTTAGTATTGTGTAGTCAAATTGGGGATAGTACTGTACATGAGCAATTTTCAAACTGAGCAAAACGGTTATATATGACTCATGCACTTGGAATTTTTTCCACTGTCAAACACTTAGTCACTTTGTTTTTATTTAAAATTTATAGAAGTTCATCACTTTTGTCTTTTAAAATAGTGTTTTTATTTAAAGAGTTTTTGGGTTTATTTACACTTGCACTTTCACACTGTCAAGGGCTTATATATTTTATTTTATATGTTTAACTGTCGATATTACTTTGGTTTATTTTTATTATTTTGTAGGATTTTTTACTGTAACACTTATTAAGTGTTCACTGTGAGTTTTTTTACCGTAAATATAATTGTTTTTTATAATATGCACGGGCTTATACATTCACTACGATTTGTAATAGTTCCTATAGGTTTTCTTTTTAGATAACACTGTCACTTGTTCATTGTCTTGTGTTTTATAAATTTTATTAAAAAAAGTAAACAAAAACGTAGATTTACTATTTTTTACAAATTTTGAGAACGGACTGGATTCGATCGTGGTTGTCGCGCGCGCGCACCCGTACAAAAATCATGTTTGTCTCTTTGTGGTTTCCACCAATATTCACAATCTGCATGATCGTTTTGATTAATTTGCTACTGCATTTTCCACAATGACCGGCCGTCTGCGTGAGGATGGTTATAGGATCTTCTATGAAGAAATGTTCCTCTAACTCCTTATAACAATAGACTAGGATTTTTTATCTATTTATTTAGAGTTATCCCAAATACTGCAAAGGTAAACTCCGCTTAAATTCTTCAGTGTTTTCAGAGTTTCCTTGTATTTTTCTTGGATTTGAGGGACTACAAAACTGAGGGAAAAGAATTGAACGGCACCCCAATCGCGAAACACACATTCACAATCCGAAGGATTCAGAAAGAAATTCGTAATGCATTGCATTTGCTTCATATCTTCATATATGTTTGAAAGATTTCGTCTACTGGACAACGTAAATGTCACAATGAATGTTGTTGAATTGCAGGGTCTGTAAAAAATAATGATGGATTATGATCAAATATAACCTAAGTCTAAGATTACTAAATTTTATATAATATATACTCATCATAGATGATTGTATTCCTTGAAAATCAATTACAAAGTAACAGCATCACCTGATGGTGTTATAAATGTTGAATGGCGAGAATCAATCAGAATCACTCGCTGTAAAGTGTTAAAGTTAACAATAACGATTATTATTATAAAGTTTATGGTGTTTTTACGTCGCTTCCCGGTGCCCCAGATCCGATTCAAGAGTTCTTGTACTAAGGAATACGTCAAATTATTTTAGGGCTGCTGTTAAAAACGGAATTACGGCAGTAAAAAGTATTTTGCGATTTGATTGCGCGGTTAAATTATTTTGTGACCTCTTTATGGTAGCAGAGGTAGTATTTTTTCGTTAGATTTTTGTTACTAGGGAATTGCCCCAATATTTTTCCGAAGTTCTTGTAAATGTTGAAATAACCTCGTAAAATCCTTACCGAAACATTAATGTTTCGGTAAGGATTTTACGAGGCAATTTAGATATGGAGATAAAAGATTCTACCTACACAACCTTGAAAGTACATAATATAAGATATAAAATAATTGAATATTTCTCAGTAGTAGTCCAGAGTCTGGAATTGTGCCCGGCTGATGGCAATAGGCTCGCCGCCTATTACATGGGACTTAAACATAACTGGCGAAATGGCGAAAGTTGGGCTGAGGTGTACCTGTAGTACACCCATGTACTACAGGTACACCTCAGCCCAACTCTTCGGGGAAACAAGGCATGATGTTATGTTATGTTAAGTGTGTAAAATAATTGAAATTAAAAAGTTAAATATAAAGCGACATGCCAGAACAAGAATTATTCTAGAAATGGCCGCACCACCGAAAAATTTCACACAACTTGGATAAGAATGGGATCAATCCTAATAAATACACGGACGGTTGTATGTAAAATTGTTTGAAGGAAAGTCACAGAACATATATATTATTATAATATTATAGATATATTATACACATAGAAATGATTCCAGAAATAAATATGCTTACTAACATAAATAAATAAATTCTTTATTGCCTTATACAGGTTACAGAAAAATTGAGACCCTGGCTCTAGAGCTAGGTTAGAGTTCTTGTAATTCAGGAACATAATTGATGTTTTGTAGGATCGCGGCAACCCTAACTTTATTGCTCTTAAAATAGCTCACGAACTAAGTCGTCTTCGTACATTGCCGTCCATAGAGGAAGGAAGCGGGGCACGTGCCTTGAAAAACGGTAATGATAACAGGAATTGATTTATTGCTCAATATTTAGTCTGTTTATTAAGTTGCCTGGGCCGTTTCGGAGATTTGAATGAATTATTATCATTACTAACAGCTTTGGTCCTTTCTTTTATTTTTCATGACGAAGTTTTGACTTCCCGTGATCTTTAAATGCTCGAGCTTTTGACTGAAAAAAAAAACATCTGAAGATCAACGGCTTACATTGATTTATAAAAAATAGAAGGTTGTTGGTACTGTCGACACGAAAAGTAGAAGATTATGAAATACAAGAAAAGGAAGGAAATACTAAAACAGAATGACGCTATTATAGCTGAAAATGAAAGTAAAGCCACACAGTCATACAATGTTACATACAACTCTGAGCATATAGATGTATCCATAGCAGTTATATTATTATTTTGCTACAAAATGTAAACATCGGTACCAGGTAAACACGAAATGGAAGAGATGAAACGCAAACAAGTAAACCTCACCCTACCCTATTTGGATAAAATAATATGCGCGCGCAGAAATGGAGGCGCAAGTATAATATACTAATTAATTAGGTTGAAATGATTAAATTACATAATCAACGCTTCAAAACAGTTGTCTGTAATAGAGCACTTCTAACTATCTAATGTAATTGGAAAATTGTCTCAATCTGCCAGTTCTAATTTAAGGCGCTGACAACACCTAAACAGCGGTCACTGTCAGATTGCATAGAAAAGAAAGTGAAGCACGATGACACAACACTTGTAATTTATTGCAAAATATGAAGCAATTATCTATTTACTCAAAATTCTGTTGAGTAATCGAAAATAAAATACAACCAAGTTCTGCATTCAAATAAGACGTTCTTGTTATTAATTAAATACGTAACGTATGTACGTATGTACGTATTTAATACAGATATTTTGGATTAGAACTCAAGGTAAGAGGTTAGTTTGTATCGAGATTTTTTTTCCAAAACGTGTTTTGGTAACAACCAAGTTCTGGGAAATATGCTCAAAATTAACATATACACTTCCACAAACTATACAGATTCGGCAATATTTTTTTCTTAAGACAAGCCTATTTTGGTCATTTGCGTCTTGTCAGCGCCTTAAGTGTAACTGAGTTGTTCTCACAATTAGCTTGATGTTCCTAGTCCTAGAATCCGTAATGGTTAGATCGTAAGATCAAAACATTACGGACGTACTCGTACACTACAAAAACTTAGTCTGTGTTTGTACTGTACGTGTACCTATATTATCAACTGTATACATGAGGCATCAATTTGATGGTCATGATTTTACAGTCTTACATTTTTAACGCATTTATTAGAGGGTAATGGTTGAAGATGACTGAACACTTCAGCTCAATAATGCGACATTTTGATTAACTCCACCTCTCCTGCCTTGACAATATTCTATGTTATCTGCGTTTCAATAAGTGGGGCAATGTCTGGACTAGTTGTGATAATTTTGCTTTTTCATGATACATTATTTGTGTCTATAAGCCAGTACATTAATTTAATAGACGCAGAAGTATTGTAGCAGCGGGTATTCATTGCTCCGCGGCCTAGTTTCATAACAAATCGTTGTTTAACAAATGAGTGCTATTCATTACAATACTAGATTATTCGTGTATATTGTTTGTTAATTTACATAATACTTTACTTGCAATAAATTAAACGAACATTTGTCAGGTACTTAGGTCTACGAAGAATGTCATCAACACAGTGCGCGCCTCTATATATCAGTGAGCTCGCCAATATGTTTATAATATTAACCTGTAATTTGCTGCACTGCAGATAAAATGTTTCTTAACAAAACTCCTTTATATTCACAACTCATTGATAACTTAACAGAAACAAATAAGATATTCAGAAACTTGCATTGGTATTTGTCATGAGTTTTAGGCTTCTATCAAATCTTCTCTCACGGTCACTATGCTCAAAAGTTTGTGAATCTCCTTCATAGTCTTATATTTTGAATCCATTATCTTTGTTTTCAATTCTTTACGTTCTATTGAATCTTTTAAACATTATAGCAGGCGACTTTTTTAATTGGACTGCAGTACAATTTAGTATTTATTAGTTATGTTACTCGTCTCATGTGAATTGAATATGCGGATAGCTATTAACAAATTGTCAGTGTAGTCTAGCTAATTTTAAGCTGGTGGTTATAGGCTGAAGATTACCGTCATCTCTTTACTTATAATCATTGTTGGTTAATATCTTTTTTTGGTACGGAATGTACTCGTACAACTACTTTTAGTCCAATATATGGAATAAGTTTTTCATTTTCTCCTTCCTCTTAAGCCTCTCCACCATTCCCTGAAACAAGAATAACGCTTCTTATGGTCTTAACGAATTTACAATCATATTTTACTTCGTGAACCAAATCAAAGAAAGAGTTATTCAGTGTAATTTGTGCTTTACCTCGAAACCCACGAACGCTGTCTAAAGAACATACATCTGAAAAGCATACTTTCGATTATCAAATAGGTAAAAAAGTTATTTATAAAAAAGCATGTGTGTCATGCTAGAAAAAATCTGTTATTCTAAACATCCTTCAAACACTGTATCTAAGCCAAATTCCTGTGAAAAGTATGATGTAAATCCCATATTTTAGAGTCTGCATTACATCACCGAGGCAGAGTGCAGACATAAACACTGAAACACAGTGGTTTACATTAGACCAAATGTTACAACTTAGTTCTGGTCTAGACTAATTATTCACTGTGTAAACCATGTGTTGATTACTTTATGAACTAGATGATAATTTACACGTAATTTTGTAAAAGGCTTCGCGTACTGTTTTGCACGTAAATGTTTTGACGCTACGCCAAATAATTAGTAGCATTCGATCGTTCAGTTGATAAGTTTGTGAAGTTTTTTAACGGTTTTCTCAGTACAACCGCTACATGTTTATTGTGTGTTTTGTTTCGGTACTATCCGCATTTTATTACACTGTTGAATGGCGATATAAACAGCCCTGTGCAGAGTGTTGTTTATGCAACCCATCTGTCAGTTTAGTAATTGCTTTATTGCCAGCATTCTACTAGAAATGCTAACATTAGTTCATCTCATTCAGGTTTATATATATTTGGTCTTTCTGCTATTGGATAAATAAGATCCATTATACAAACCAAAATACTTTAAAATAACACCCTAATGTCTTCCAAGTTTATAATTGCTTTATTTTTATAGCGCGATAATATTTATTTTACATTAATGACTTCAGCTCGCGCCTGTACCAATCATCGGCCATGTGGCTGCATCTGTTAACAGTATGTACCTAAATGACATAAGTTTGTTTTCATTGTTTCATAAACTAGGCCAGTCCTTTGCCCGGCAACCGACAGGGAAGTATAAAAAAAACTGACTGGCTCCGAATTTATGGCCGGTTGTAGGCGCCAGATACGGTCCGTCGGGTTAGCTCGGCTAATAATCGGGTTTCGCTTGATTTCTCGAAATGTATTATTTTGGTTTTGGATTCGTAATTTTTTGTTCCTTTTTGGATAAGAATGGGAGGATAATTGGGTAGAATGCTAATAGATCTGACGTGTTTAAACAGTATTTAGATTTAAAAGGCTACGCCTTTAGTTGTGACTGCCAAAGATTTTTCAAGTAAACCCCTGCAAAATTAAATAACAGTTCAGTAGCGAAACTTTCATGTCCATTAAGACACTATCAACACCACATTACCGCAACTCAAAGAAACCGTTCCACAGCTCGTATCGGTTAATTCTATCAAAAACCCAGCTCCTTGGAAGCATTACCTGTATCCAGTCAGTCGGAAACCCAATGTCGGTGGTCTGACCATAGATGTAACGGTCAGAAATTTGATATCGCACGTGCAAACCACACTACTTTGAACTTTATTACTAGGAGCACAGAGGTCGGGGAAGCTAAGACTTGGGAACTAGGACTAGAAATACCCGTTCCAGATTCCCGTTAACACTGAAGTTTTGATCTTGTTGTTATGGAGACTGGACATTTGTAGTGATTCTTTACGTTTGGATGATGTTATAATATCACGTTTGACAAGTCGTCAATCGATGCTGGCTGCAAAAACTTAAAAAAGGTTAGGTGACTTTAATCGAAGTCAGTCAGTTGTTTTTCATATTTTAATTAGGTTAGATATTGGTGCCGATTCCCTTGTTCACAAACTTAACTAAATTTAAGTTCAGTGCATCTCTTTCTTTCTATTTCATTAAGAAGAGGACAGAAGATAAATTTTAGTTTAGTCCTGTCAAATTAATCAGCGCCTGTCATTACTCCATACAAGTTTAGACGTGATTAAAAACTTGCCGTCAACTTACGTCAAGCGGTGATTAATTAGACAGGACTAAACTATAATTTATCTTCTGTCCTTTTCTTAATGAAATAGAAAGAAAAAGATGCAATGAACTTAAATTTAGGTTAGTTTGTAAACAAGGGAATCGGCACCATTGCCTTATTAGCGCTACACGCAACTTTTAACCATTAGAAAACTCGACCACAGAACAGAAAGTAACTACCAATGTAGTCTATTTTGTTTTTAATCTTTGTTTATTAATGGAGGTTTGTTCATATTTGAACATGTCACCCCGTAAGAATATACATTGTAATGTTTAGTGGACTTAGCCACGATGCTATGAGATTGAGCGGGAAACGACCCAAACTTGTGTCCAAATATCCATTACTAGTGCTACGGATACTAACACAATTCCTGTTAGTTTATGCTTGCCTGGTACAAAACAGGAGCACCCAGGTGACTAGAAAAAAAAATTCGTGTCTTTTGAACCCGTTTGGTCCGAATTGATGTTATTCTGTTTGATTTCATGGATTTCGATCTTACACCTATTTCTGTGTTTGAAGGGGTTTGTGTCTATAACAGCCGGCCGGATCGATTGATCAGGGCCTCAAGTCTGCTATTACAATAGTGTCAGAATGGTCTATCATTGATTTTATAATCGTTGATTTTGACAAGTTTGGTAATCTACTAATATAATGGCGTCATTAATGAGGATCGGAACAGACCATTCTGACACTATTGTAATAGCAGACTTGAGGCCCAGGTTATTACGCTTGCCGCGGATGGTCCGTGAATGGGTACATACCAAGACCATGGACGGGTCCCTCGGAAAGCACGTTAAGCCGTTGGTCCCGGCTGTTATTTGTAAATCTTTGAAAGTTGTTACGGGTCGTCAGAAGCCCGAAAGTCTGACAACCAGTCTTACCAAGGGGATATCGTGTTACCTAGTAACTGGTGTGTGAAGGTCAGATAAACAGTCGCTCCATGTAAAATAAAATACTAGTATTCAGCTGCATTCGGTCAGACTGGAAGCCGACCCTAACATATCTAGGAAAAGGCTAGGCAGATGATGATGACCTATTTCTGAATTTAATAAACAGGATGATAATATAAACAATAGAATCATTCTGAAATGAAATGAAATGAAATTGTTTATTCTGTAAATAGGATATGAGAATCACTTTTACACGTCATATTAAAAAATAAGCTAGATGGAGTCGACATTTCCTATCTGACTACCCCTGAGAAGAAATGGCGAAACAAACTCAAAGTCAAAGTCAAAGTCTCTTAAAGTCCAGACATAATCGTGGTCAGATCATGTGAGGACCATGTATATCCATGTCTGAAATGGTCTTTTGAGGAAAGAACCACACAAATTTGAGTGGACCTGTCCAGTCAGTGCAAGCATTTGTCAGTAATCGTGTAGCTCAACTCAAAACTTAAGGAGCTCAACGACTCGACGAACAATACCAAGGAAAGGACAATTGGGTTGGCCGCATAAAGTACTCAAAATTCCAGACCATTATTAAAACTAAGAGAAAAAAAAAACAACAAGAAATAAATAAAAATGACCCACATAGTGCTCACATTCACAATAATTAAAGTAATATAATACTTTTCAAGGTAAGTACATAAATATTCACTTAATTTTGCTTATAATATTCATCAATGTCAATATGTATATATAGTTGTATATAATGATGATTTTGCATTCTATATGCATACAGAAGATTTCTTTATTGTATTTCCCTGTCAAATGTTAACGCTACATTGCACAATGTGTCCACCAAAGTTTACGATTTGCAACTTTCGTTTTCATTGTGCGACGACAATGTTTACTAACAAATATACAGCCTTTTGACAGAAGTAATGCGTGGGCAGTGTACCGTTTCGCAATGTATCCAAAGCGACGTTCTTCCTACAATTACCGTGACTTTCTGTAATTAATCAGTCGAAATAAAACTAATGGAAGCTTGGACTAATTTCTCAACCGGTGGCAGTTGTGGGAATTTAGTGTGACGTAACGTATAAATATTTCCTTACGGTTACCCAGTAACAAAAGGGGCTATTAATTTATAGCCGACATCAGACGGATGTCTTGAGGGACGTAGGAGTAACGAAAATAATGTTGTTTGAAAATGTTTTCTTTTATCCATTCAATACAACAGGTTTGACTACAAAAGAACGACGATGGAAGTCTGATGAGTAATCTGATGGTAAGGAAGCAAGAAATTCCCATCTATGGAAGGAGTCAATGATCAAATCAACCAATAGTAATGATGGAACACAAAAACTTCAAATAATCTCAGCTGTGAATGTATCAGCTTCACGATAATGATCCACAAAAACAGTTCGTCTCCATATTTTTTTCGTAGGCCGTATCTTAATGATCTGTGTCGCAGGAGTGCTACGTGTTGATGCACTTTTAAATGCGCGGGCGCACTAATGGCTGCTCCCACGGTACCGCCGCGCGCCGCCGCGGCCGTCGCGCGGTGCTTTATTAAATTACTTTTATATGGAACTTGCTTCGGATTAGACAAATGTGTGAACTTTTAAGGAAATGTTTGAACTTTGGTTTTGGAAGCGTTTCAATCTTGGTTTGGTTTGTTGCTTTTAGTATTTTTAACTACAAGAGAAATGCCCTTTTCGAATTTTGTTTACAAGAATCTGCACTGTTTGCTGTACCGTGATGATTAGGTGTGTCGAAAGCTTTAGCTGGGACTAAATCTTTTAACACATTTTATGGACAAGCAAATCAAAACGAATCATGCTTGCTGTAATTATTATTCCTACGGTGACAAACTGAATATATTTAAGTCATGTCCACAATATGCTCCACTGCATATTGGTAGTTACCTCTTACATTATAGAAGACTAGCTGGAAACATTAGTCCAGCGAAGAGTCACTTACGATACAAGTCTGTGTAACGAGACGTCATCTCTCAAACGTCATTACAGATAACAAGATAAGTGAGAATATCCTAGCATACTTGAACCAGAAAATATCGTTGTTTATTACGTAGTTGCAAGTAATGATACATTATGGAGTGTAAAAGTGAACGCTACAGAACCCTTTGGTTTTACGACATCGCGTAATATAATGGAGACGACATAGCGCACGACGCATGTGCTATCCCCGCGACTTTATTATCCTGTAAAATATTATTTTTCTTCTTTTACGTAATAAAATATTATCGTGGAGCGTTTTATGAGTGCAATAATGGAGCAATTGACAGCTTTAGTTACAAGAAAATGTGATAACGTAAATGCTTGTAAACGCGAGATGACTCGAGTAGTTTTGAAAAGAGAGCTTTTTGGTAGACGTCATGTCAGTGAATACGACGTCTACCAAAAAGCTCTCTTTCAGGAATTTAGAAGTAAATAGTTAGTTTGTTTCTTTGAGTAGACCAACAATTATCAGTACATTGTAATTAAAGGGCGACGAGCCAAATATAAAGAAAATCTTTATTACAGATTTCTTTTAATTTGACCATAATCTAATAAAAGTTTGCCATTATTTGACTCAAGACTGATACATAAAGAAGTGCTACTTCTTGTTAATGTGCTGAACTGTGTTCTGTTCTAAATCCATATAAAATAGTTAAACTTACATATGTGTACATTGACACTCTGTTATACGCAAATTTGTCTTGCTGCAATTTAAGAGCAGTCGTACTTAGACTTACTTAGCCTTTCTTTGCATCTCCGCCGTACTATTTCCAAGAAGCGAGTTTAAAGTCGGCACCAATCAGGTTTACTGCTGGGTCTTTGATGTGCCCTCGGCCTGAGCTCTCGCCTATGACACTGTTATATGTGTCATAAACAATAAATTTATTGACGCTCACAGTCCCGAGCGTAATATTAGCACATGCCCTAAATAGTCAGCGTGTATCTAAACCATTTAAAGCACTAAGAACACACGATCTCAGGATCGTTAGTCTTAGTACTTTAGATTTTTGATAAATGGATAAACTTTCTTGCGCATTGGTAAGGAATGTTGTAGTGTTGTAGTGTTATGTCATAATGTGCTTAAATTATTTATCATCTCTTCTTGTAAATTCATGAATGTGGAAATTTAACGCGCACAATTCAATTCTTCTTTTATTTAAGCTATTAAAATGGCATTCAACTTGAAGAGTTATCAATAAAAAAGAAAAAGATTTATCTTCATTTTTCTTGATCTTCTAATCCTTGTTGAATGTCCGTTTGCGTCAAATAAACATCTGTGAGGCTTCCCCGAAGTTAGGTTAGTCTTAGGTTCGATCCCGGACATGCGCTTTACTTTGTGTAAATTATTTCATCACCACTGCTCTCAAAACGGTGAAGGAAAACATCGTGAGGAAACCGGCATGTCCTAGAACCAAAAATTCGAAGACATGTCACATCTACCAACCCGCACTGGGCCCGCCTGGTGGATTACGACCCTCTCACAGAGAGGAGGCCTGTGTCCCAGCAGTGGGAACATTATGTGAGGCTTCCCCGAAAGATGCACAACATAATATTGTTTCAGCGTTCAGAGACAAGCAGCCTTGAATAACTTCTTGTTGACGTAACTTACCAGGATCTAGACTTAGCTCGTAGAATCCTTTACTAAGTTAATTGGGATAACTCAGGTCCATAGGTCCATGCATAGGAGTAGGTACCTACTTGTATTTGTTGTGGCTAGACATTTTTATGAAAAGTCAAATTCTGATAAAACATTTTATGCGAGCCTTTTTAATGCGACAGGCCTGTGTCCCAGCAGTGGGAACATTATGGGCTAAATATATTAGGCCTTTGTAACGAGATACGAGTACTTATTCTCACGCTTCCTTTCTACTGAAAAGAAGCGTGAGAATGAGTTGGTAACTTAAACGAAAGACTTCGGATTTCGCAAGCTTAGCAGGACAATAAATGTATCAGCAGTAAGTCAGTGACATAGGATTCCCCTGGAGACGTAGGTATGGCATTTGAGACAGAAACTCGTACCTGATCTGAATGTATTGTCTGTACGAGTATGTGTATTGATACACTAAACATGTGTGTCCCTAACGTGTTTAGTTTTAATTTTATTAGTCAGCTATGCCCATGGATTTATAAAATTAAATGTTTTGCAATAAAACCATAACTTTAACGAAGCAAGGTTTTAATTCCTCATAACATCATCATCATCATCATCATCTGCCTGCCTTTTCCCAACTACGTTGGGGTCGGCTTCCAGTCTTAACGGATGCAGCTGAATACCAGTATTTTACATGGAGCGACTGCCTATCTGATCTCCACAATCCAGTTACTGGGCAACACGATACCCCTTGGTAAGACTGGTTGTCAGACTTTCGGGCTTCTGACGACCCGTAACGACTGTCAAAGATCTACAAATGACAGCCGGGACCAACGGCTTAACGTGCTTTCCGAGGCACGAAGGGGTCTTGGTACGTAATGATTAATTATTTAATTCCTCATAACGACGTAAAAATATAAAAGTATAGAGAATAAATATTTTGTTTGATACTAAAATTGCTGTAATACCTATCTTTATCCCGCGTTAGATTAAAATATATTTTAAGTTTTATCGTCGAGCAATTAGAGCGAGCCGTTGCATGATGCCTAATGGTCAGTAATCGTTACTCCGAACACTGTCGATAAAATTAGGAACGGCCCTGTACACTCTTATGCAACTCGTCGGGAGAGATTTTATGTGAGAACGTGTGTAATGCACTTTTGGAGAGATTGTGGGAGATGCAACTTTGTAATGACGTACAACTTTGAGGTTATTGGGCAACAGAAAGACGAAGCGTCGGAGCTATTCATCATAGAAAACATTGTAAGGTCACCCGGGGCGAAAGCAACTAAAAAAAAAATTCAGAAACTTTGATTCCCTCCACCATGAGCTACTTAAATAATAGGGATATTCTAATAAACGTACTTCATTGCATAGCTTTCGATGAACAGTTTCGACATAAATTAAGTTACAAATAAACTTTGGTTTTTCATTAATTTGCATTATTGTTGAATAAGACCAGTAAAAGTTACATTCACCCCACTTTGGGGTAAATGTGACTATTCGTTATAACTCAGTTGTAATCTGTTTCTAAATGTTGATGTCAAGAGTACATGTAGATGCACACAGAATTATCTGTAAAAGCTATATAGCGTCGCCGAGATAGAGTTCAGTTTCAAGCAAATTTACTTTTCTTTTTTTATGGGGTGAATGCGACTCCAAAATGGCGGCTGACAGAAAATGATCTGTCAGTACTACAGTAGGTGAACTAGTGATGCCATCTGTACTTTATTTGAAAAAACTATGATTCCGCTTTACTCCAATAGATAGAGCTATCTACAAAAATGATTAGATTGAGAGAAAATTGAATTAGTTGCTTTAGCCTCATAGTTGCTTTCGCCCCGGGTGACCTTACGTTCTCAATTTTCTTTTTTTATGAGTTACGACACTTGTATAATTGAATGCCTTGTAACATTTTATTTAACTATCAGTGCTACTATGCAAGTATGCTTATGGAAAAAGATAAATTCCCAGAGCCTGTCTCTGCATTCATTGAATTCAATTTGCATTCAAACTTAATAAAACATTGCCAATTCATCTTACTAAACACAAACAGTCGAAACAAATTTTAATTCACTACGTTTTAACACAGAACATTTTACTCAATCAGCAAGTAACCTTGCCTTGGTTTTCTTATTTTGGTCTTAAACTAAATATCCATTTATCTACTTCTTAAAACACCTCAAAGTAAATAAATTGTTTGTGGAGCCGGATGCTGAAATCATGTGCAAAAACGGCCTATCTGATTCATTTAAAAATATACTCGCAGACTTTAATTCGCGAAATATCGCGAGCATCCTCTTCTACGGTTCTTTGATAGAACAAATAAATATTACAGGTTATATTATAAACATGTCTACGTCGAAATTGGGTCACGGGAATGCTCTGTTTTCCATTAAACGAAATATATTTACATACCTGTTTGTCTCATTATTTCATGTAAAGTAAAGCGGGTCGAATACGAATCTCTCCTGAATGACTAGGTATGAAAACGAGTCACTGTAACGATCGGAAATACGGCTGGTTAACATTTGTGTTAGCGCTCGTTTCTCCAATCCTATATGGTCCATTTTCCTGTATGATCTCTAGTGTAAATTTCTCTTATTTATATAGATACTTATCTATTAAGTTTAAAGACTTTTCATTGGCAGTGCAAACTTCCTTAACGTCATCTTGAGCTTTATTTCAATCTGGAACTTGACGCAACTTCCCGCCAAGTTTGATTATTCTTGAAACCACAGATTTAGCAACTTCGATTCTTTTGATGCAAGCATGCATTCTCGAAATTCTGCCATATGAAAGCCTACGCTGACCCATGAATCTTGGCTGACAAGTTGCTTACGCTAGCCTAATTTCTGTACCAAAGATAGGATGTTTAGAAAATGTTTTATGACTTTTCCTATTACCTACGCCAGCGGATTTTTGCAGTTTATTTTCGTTCCTTTTTAACTAAATCTGGCATTACGTCATTGTTAGCCGAAGGAAGTTGATTTGTTATTTCAATCAAAATGGTATTAAATGTTTATTATCTTATCTACAAAGTTGTCCGACTAGTTCAGTGCATAGATTGAAACAATACCGGATCGGTCCTATGACTAACGAAAAAGTTTAAGCATAATATGCTATTAGCGTGACTTCATTAATTAGTATCTAACTAACGATGGAATGTTTGACTGAAAGGAGACAAGAACAGGTGGGAGCAACAACAAAACTTGCATGCGGAATCGGATCGACAAAATGGTGACGTAACGTTTTGCTGGAACTACCAGGCACACAGAAATTTGTAAGAGCTCTCCGCTCCGATTCTTAGTTGAATGGCGAATGTTCATGAATGAAAGGGGGTGGATATTGTAATAGGGGTTGTACCAGGTTGTATGTTGAAATAAACAAGTAGGTATGCTATCTCATTCTGTCATTTTCACACACACAGGCAGATCACGTTTCTGTTGTTTAGAATTTTAGATAAAGTAGGTATACAACGGTTCTTTTATTTTACGTAATAATGGAAATTGTTTTACAGAGTCGCGTCGCGCTTGTCTGTGGGTGCCGTAATTTTTTAGTTTGTACCTATTTACGTAACTTCTTTAACTATAAAATGAACACTGTCATGTTACAAGGGAATCATGAAAAGCGTAATTTTATCACAGAGCTTCTAATTACATTATTATTCATCCAGCTAATGAAAAAATAGTGAAGCCATTAATCAAAGTTAACCAGTTTGGCATGTGACAGCGTTAAAAAGATATGGGTATAATAATAAAGGGATAGTGCTACATTCCTTCGGGATGCGGCCAGCATTCTTTAGAAAGGGAATTTGTTTATGGTTTTTTTCTAAACCGCATAAAAACATTTCTTTTGTAAGGTTAATTTTTAGTTTTGAAGTTTCTTCGACCATGATAATTATTTATGGGTGTAAGGAGGTGTGAACTTTTTTGACTGCCATAGCTAGTTCCAAATTCAATTAATTTTAATGATTGGTTTGTTCGATGGCTTGGAAAGTGTTTTGTTTTTATTTGTTTCATTGTTTTATTCATTTTGTTGTATAACATTACATTAATAATTGTAAAAAATTAACTGTGACTAAGAAAATGTTGAAGAACAATGCATCGTGGATTCATTAGAAGTGATAAAATAAAGGTGAGTTTCACATTATAATATCTTAATCCATTTACGAATAATAGAGTTTTTCATGATTTTTTTTTAGTTAACATATTATATTAGTAAAGTTAAGTACCTATAAAAATAATACTGGTAAATAAATATCCTGAAAAAGAGCTTTTCCCATAAATTGCTGTAACAACCGATCCTGGTAGGATATTACCATAATTAACGCGGTTGGCAGACGGATTGATGACGCTAGTAAAGAGTAGTAGTAGTTAATTTATAGTTCACAAATATCCAATGGCAGGGCTATAAGTAATTCTGAGCCTGGATCTTGTACAGTCGGTATGGGTCGTCAGAAGTCCGAAAGTCTTACAATCAGTCTTACCAAGGGGTATCGTATAACCCAGTTACTGGGTTGTGGAGGTCCGATAGGCAGTCGCTCCAAGTACATACATACATACATACATACATAAACTCACGCCTTCTTCTCTTGGGGGTAGGCAGAAACTATAGAACGCTACCTGCTACGCTCCTCGCTCCATGTAAAATACTGGTATTCAGCTGCAATCGGTTAGAATAGGGTCTTACACCCATTTTTGAAAAGTGTCTTAATTAAATTATATAGTGCTAATATGTCCCAAAAAAAAAAATCACAAAATTTTTATTCAATCGATAAGTGTCATAAAAATGCATTTAAAATATTACATTTTCAAATTTCGCGCGTAGGTTGACGAAAACGCTGGACGCAGTGGACGCCATGTTGCTCTGTGGTCATGACGTCACTGGGCTATTAAAACAAATGCGCTGATCTTTGTATGATAATTGACACGTTTTTGTTAACATAGCCGTATGACGTAATAACATGGCGGCTATTTCATGGTGTTTTTTAACAGATTAGAAAAACTGAAAACGTTGAATTGAATTTTTAAATTTATTTTGTTATTTTATGAACTAAAACTAACATTTTCCGACTCCTTTTTTCCTAAACTATCTCAATAATATATTTATAGATTTTTTCTCGTATAGGTATAGTAAAATACCCTATAGAAGCCGACCCCAACATAGTTGGGAAAAGGCTAGGCAGATTGATTTACCAATTTTTCTATGTATTATGGAACGCAAACCCTTACAATAGGTCTCAATAGGGATTGGTTCGTGAGAACCTGGCACATGTCCTATGCAGAACGAACGTATACAGAACGTATACAGTTATGGGTTCTAAATAAGGGTCACAAGCGAGAGTGAGATACAGACTGCTTGAGGGTTTAGGGTTGCCAACTTTTTTATTTCAAATATAGTATATTAAAAATATAGTAGAGGAAAAAAAAATATAAATGCTTAGTAGTTTTGTTTTAAAAATATTTTATTTTTTAAATGCATATTTTTTGCTAGTTTTTGCCTTTACTTTTGTAAATGTCTCACAACTAAAGTCGAATTATTATTCCACTGGAGTAATCTGACATTTCGCACGTACTATTAGAGCTTGAGTCAAAGTTAGGATTTCTGCATTTTTTTTCACAGTGTTAATCAATGGTTTTTGAAAAGTAGGTATTATATTTAACTGCAAATTACATATTTATCATATTGGCTAAAACTAGACCCAATTGTAAAACATTTAACGGCGATTTCCCAAAAATCTATTTTTTTTAGTTAAGCCAGTATTCTGTTAGGCGTGCGATTTGCTAGATGTCACTTTGTGTAATAAAACGGTAATTTTTATTGTATTTATTGTATTCTAGACTTTTTTTTACACTTATTATTATACTTACATTTATTTTACACTTATTTAAATCGATTAAAAGAAACGATCACTAGGTATTATTACAATAAATATGACCATTTTATTGCACAAAGTGACTGCCAGCACAGTCATGTCAGTTTACCTACTCCAGTGAATTAATAATTCGAGTTTAATAATTATTACACTCTAAATTAGGGTTACAAAATACCATTCAGCTTTTATGAGAGAGAGAGATCAATACTGTCCCTATGGTGGTCATCTCGCCATTTTGTATTGAAATAAAAATACATACAGCATAAGTTTAAAAAGAGTGCGGATATTTTAGCAGGTAATCAGATGCATAAAACTGAACAGCTTTCCCCAAGGAGCATAGGTCACATAACACACATAATCAGCCTATTATGTTCCCACTGCTGGGACACAGGCCTCCTCTCTGTGAGAGGGAGTGGGCCGTAATCCACCACGCGAGCCCAGTACGGGTAGATAGAGAAGAAATGCATAGGTCAAAATCTAAAAAGTAAAATTCAACTTCTCATACAAACATAAGTCACGTGGCCAGTCACTATGAAGAGACGATTTTAAATTTTAATATTTCGACCTATGTTCCTTGGAGAAAGTTGCCCAGGTTACCAGGTTACCTGAACACCTCCTAAACTAAACACTTCAAAACCCTCCTAACCACTTATCCTTTATAGTAGTTTCGGCTACTATATTTTTATTTTTGAATTATAGTTTTTAGGGCTTAAACATAGCAGTATATTATAATATATATATATTAAGACAATGGTAAGACCTGCTGTCTTGTATGGATCAGAATATTGGGCCACGAAAGGGATGAATGGAAGGCAATTGCATGCAGCTGAGATGAGAATGCTAAGAAGGATGTGTTGTGTGACACGAATGGATAGAATAAGAATTGAGTACATAAGAGGAAGTCTGAAAGTGGCACCGGTGACTGAAAAGTTGTGCGGAAATCGGTTGTCATGGTATGGGCATGTGATGCGGGGGAATGAGGGAAATGTCGTGAGGAAAGTCTTGAGTATGAATGTATGTGTGTATGTGGCTATAAGAGTAGGTAGGGGAAGACCAAAGAAACGATGGATGGACTGTGTGAAAGATGATATGGCTAGAAAGGGGGTGACTACCGAGATGACAACTAATAGAGAAGTATAATATATATGAAAGAAAGGGACATGTTGCGCCGACCCCAAACAAAAAAAATGAGATAAGGGCAGGAGAATGATGATGATGATTTTAATAGTAGGGCTGGCAACCCTAGCTTGACTCTATGATTTGAATAATACTTGAAAATAGTAAAAGCTTCGCTTATTATCGAGCTTTATAATCAAATGAGGTATTGACAGCAACAAGTTAAATAAACATTGTGAAGGTACTGATTGCAAGGCGAAAGGTTCTTACTTGTAACCATTCTACCATTTCTACATTCACTGCCAACATTATCTCTAACCATGGCCTGTTTTACAACTTCTAGAAAAGTTAACTTACCTAGCACTTCTAGCAATGATGAATTGATGAGGATGACTGATTTTTTTTTAGGGTTTCGTAGTAAACAAGGAACCTTATAGTCTGCGTCAGCGGGGGGGACTCCCCCCGCTGTAGCTCAGAGACCCTTAGTACTAGATAGCTATAATTTGGCATATTGATACATATTAATCACGCCGCCAAAGTGCTAAAATAAAATCTTGAAAATATTTTTTTTTTAGGGTACTTCCCCTGCTCGTAATGAGGGGATGATATTTTTTCTCATCTACCCCATGATGTGGAGTATCGTTGGATAGGCCGTTCAAAAATATTGCGGGTCTGTCAACAACACTTTTCGATTCAAGGATCCTTTTGCGTAATATTAATCATTAAAGTGCTAATTTTTGTTAGAGTCAAGTGTCGTGCCAGCTAAATGGTTGTTTATGGAGATGTGAAAAAAATCATGGCAGTAGTAGGTACATATAATGAAATTAAAAGGAAAACTATCACAGCTAAGTGGGCTTTACAAGTTCACGAGTAATAGTCAACCAACTTAAATTTGCAGTTGGAGAATTGATTGTGGCATAAATCGATGTATGCTCCCTTAAATCGATTTATGTTATAACATGTTTTTCAACTACAACTAGTTTGTTTTTGGGATAAATTCATACCAACTTCCTAACTACGGAACCCTTCATTTTGTGGGGTCCGACACGCACTTGGTTTTTATTGTCTTCACAGACATGATGGGTTTTGAAATCTTAACTCGAAAAAAAAAAACTCATTTTCTCAACTCATATTTCAAGTAACATCACTACAGGCCTTCGTTGAACCCCAAAAGAAATAATCATCAAATCTTTTATATTTTATCGTTTTTTGATATCGATACCCATCACGTCTGCGGAGTTCCGCTAGCTAATTTGATTTGACCCTGTATAATTATGGTCTATATTTCATAGATTGACTGGCTTTTTTTTTTTTTTTTTTCTTTGGCTTCGCACGGTTTGTGCATTTAGCCAATGTCACGTTTAGGATTGACTGCCTTGTTGATCTAGTGTTCGCAAGCGCTACTGCCGAGCATGAGGTCTTGGGTTCGATTCCGAGGTCGGGCAAAGTGTTATTGGGTTTTTCCATCTGGAATTTCTCAGTAGCAGCCCGGAGTCTGTATTTGTACCCGGTTGATGGCAATATGCTTGCCCCCTATTACATGAGACTTACACATTACTGGCGAAATGTGTTTGTAACATAGGTACACCTCCGCTAGCCCATTACAGGCATGGTTTTATGTTATTTAATTGATACTAACTTTGGTAACGTAGAGACAAGAAGTGACCTTTTGACCATTTAAGCGCATTGAACAATGAAGCTGTCAAATATCATGCATGGTGCATTCTTTTAACATTTAAAATGAATGATCGGTTCTATTAAATAGGCCGATATGAGGACCTAACACGGGCCAACACACTAATTACAGTTAATTGAAACAAAGTAGGCAAGCACAACAATCTCCGTCTATTTAATTCGTACTTGCAACAAGGCGTCAAGTTGTCAATGCATTTGACAGTTAAGTCAACATGGCGGAACACGCATGCGCTCTGCACGCGACGGAAAAGTAAATAAAGGCGCGTAATTTCATAGCTATTTAACAATCTGTATTGAAAATCATCGTGTTAATGCACAATTTAATGTTTGGTTGTTTGACACACATTTCATTGAGTTTTTATTTGTTTGTGAAGTTAATGTACCACTAAATTATTCGAACTCTGTACACAGAAAGCTAACTTCATACGTAAGTTAAGAAATAAGAAATAGTAAAGGAAATTTTTGTGCAAAGAAAAACCACCTTAATCAATAAAAATAGAACCACACTCTACCTGTAATGTACAACTTGTATCAAATAATCGCGTAGTTTCTTAAAGAAAAACACAACATGAAATAAATATGACATTAAATAGAATAATATCATGGTTTGACAACAATAATCTAATTATAAACTTAGAAAAGACTAAAATTATGCATTTTTATCAAAGGATCCCACAAAAAATCCTTGACATTAGCTATTTAGGGACGAAAATAGAACCAGCTACTGCTACTAAATTTCTTGGTATTAATATAGACAATAATTTGACTTGGAGATCTCAGACAGACGAAATATGTAAAAAACTTCATAAATTTGCCTATGTTCTCTATAAACTATCAAAAATAGTGAACCTAGAATCCGTACTAACAGCCTATCACGGCTATGTTGCATCAACACTCAGATATGGCGTAATATACTGGGGCAATTCAGTAGATAGAGAACTTGTATTTAGAGCCCAAAAAAGATGTGTCAGAGCTATGTGTAGCCTTAAAAGCACGGACAGTTGTCAACCGTTCTTTAAACGTTTAAAAATTCTGACCTTGCCATCGTTGTACATATACGAAACAAATGTGTTTGTCAAATCTAACATCTCATTATACAAAATAGCTGCTAAAAGTTACTACAGAAAATTACGCGATAAGAATAAGTCAGAACTCGAAGTGACTTATGGATATGGTAAAACTGCACTAATGAATAAAAGTACCTTCTGTATGGCCAAAAAAATATTTAACAAATTACCTGAACAAATAAAAACGTTAAATCTGGACAATTTCAAAAAAGCACTATTTAAAATTTTGATAAATAAATGCTATTACTCACTAAAGGAATATTTGGACGACAATTCTATAGTTACTGCCTCAGAAAATTATTCATTACCTCACCTATTTTGACGACCTTGAATTTTGTTTGATATTAACATTAATATGACATGTACTCGTAACTTAATCTATTTGACATTTATTGAAATTGGTTGTATTTTAAATTTGTATTGATGTGCATGTATCTATTAATACTGACTTTACTAGCGATGTGAAAGTTACGTAATTCTAACATTTTATGATATTTTAAAAGTAAAATGTGTGTTAAAAAGTAAAAATTTGACAATGTTAATTAAATATATTTGTACGCCTCTGGGCAAAACATAGAAGATCTACCTATCTGTAACATCTCACACTCTGTTGTAATTTGACCTATGTTTACAAATAAAGCATTCTGATTCTGATTCTGATTCTGAAGCATTCTGAAAATAGAGGAATCTTGCAATTATAAACAAAATACCAATTGAAATTGAACAGATTTAAAGTACCCAGAGGATTGATAATAAAATACAATTATAACTATAGCAATACTTGTTCTTCGGGGTCACAGGTTACAGGAGAAGCAGAAGAGTTATTTTTGAGATCGATCAAAACTGATATATAGTCATATAATTATTCCATTTCCAAGATTAAAAAAAGCTCCTACGAAGTTGTGTGATGTCGGAATGACGTCTATGATTTATGGGAACACATCCAATTCCCTATGACTTACTATGGAGATGGAACACTTAAGTACGACATCATACATCATGACGTTTCACATTTTTACAAACTAATCAACAACAAAATACATTACTCCACAATACAAATGAGTCTAATTTCTATGTTAAAACCTCAATTAAGTTTGTAGTGTATGGACCCATCATACATTCAAATTAAGTCATTGAAATACTAAGTTCGAAATCGTTTGGGATAATAATGGTCGCATTTCGCGGTCCAATAAGCCTATGACCTCATTACACTGTAATACGTATAGTATGGATGGGCCACGAATTCCACGATGCGTTTCACTGATTGGGGCTTTGACCTTAAGTCACTCAAAATGCGATGTATGAAATTGATAGATAGAAGAATAGATGAATCTTTGTAATGCACTTCGGTGTAATTCTTGGTTCGATTTGATTCTAAAAATTATGCCAGTGATTGTGATTTTGTGAAGAGCCATGAGAGTGTTGTGTGTTTTCAGTTTAGTAAAGCTCAATGTAGGTTTATCCCGATTTCCGCCCTAATCATAGAACACCTTGTTTTTCGCAAAATGTGGCCTATTGTTGTTGTGGTAAATAAATGTTGCTTTGAGCTTTTTGAAAGGTGTTCTTTTCATACAATGTCACTGGACAAAAAACGCCCCGCCAACTGTAAGTTTTCCCCGATTTTCCGCGTCGTGAATGTAACGAGACGCTTACTTTGTTTTCTACGCACACCCACAAGAGGCCAGTCTAGACGGTTACACACTCTCGCATTTCAAGGCACTGGCCTACGTACCCTTCAACCCCTAAGCACGATTAGCTTGATCCCTCAGGCCCATGACATCCCCTCACCCGAGCGCCCTTTTTTATCGAGTTTTGTCCTAAAATGGAAAACAACTACCAGGCTTCCAGTCTTTGGGAGCGGTTTACGAACTTTCACCCTTAGAACAGACTCCAAGATGCGCAGACTCAAACTTGTCTTGTGCCTCCGCAATTCCCGCCCCATATCTAACTCTTTCTAACGCTACGAGCCAAACGAGTATTTCATCTCTTTCGCACCTGCCTAGAGGGGTGGTTTCGTCTGCCTTCAAGCAAGTGTGTGTGGATTTAGGTTAGGGGCCACGTACGCTCAACCCCTTCGACATGCGATGCGTGTGTGGTTATGGCGTGTGTTATGTCTAGTAGGGAGGCATACATGTGATATTTCCTACCGGTTTCTGGTGCCTTGGTACATGAGTATGTGTAGAGATTAGAATTTGCTAAGCAAACGCTGTTTTTTTTCTAATACGTGCACACATGTGATACAAGGTACGGTTCTAATATTCGTAGCAATATACATACAGCACACAGATCCGTTATTCAAATGTGCATCTAAGTTATCGTATGTGGACACAATTTTCACACGAGTATTGGACGTTAGAACGGGCAGGAAAATGTGGATATATACCTGTCTCCTTCTGCCATGGAGGCTTTAGGTTTTGGGAACCTCACACGTCGCGATTAGAATCGGTACAGGGAACATTCAAAATAACGTTGTTAGAAACTAAATTAAAGACTTTTTTGGCTATATAATTATTGTTGTTTCTATAAAATAAACACTAAATCGTTGTACTTAGTTGTAGTATGACGGGTTCTTGAATCTTTAGTGTGGGAATGCTAGAACTGCTTGTTGCTTGCAGGTATGCGCAACCAGTTGTTCTAATAAACGTTTAAATAACGCTGCGAATAAGTGCAAAGTCAATAAGAATCGAATTCTACAAAATAACAACCTCGTCTTTTATACAAATATTGCAATAAAACTTTGCATATCGTATTTTCGCAAGCATAATAAACGAAGTCCATATCAAAGTTGTTAAAGATCAATGTTGATGAGCTACTAGTTTTTAAAATCAATTTAAATATTGTCCGCTAGACATAACGTCTCGCTAAGTGGCATGTGCCGACAGCTAGCGGTCACAATTTGGCTTCTTTTACGGTCAAGTGCACGTAGTAGTAACACTTAAACTACGAAAACGGCCCTTAATGTCACGGAATCAAGACGCTAACAAGGTCAAACTGTTAACATTGACGTGAAGTTGACTGTACTACTCTTGTGTCCACATTGCAACGTGGACCGTTTGCTTCGAGTTAACCCCTCGACTGCAGTACCACAATATTTGTTGAAGGTCGCATGCTACAACCAGTTTCAAACTTCTTTACCGTTTTACGCAAAGTTCGTTTAAAGAAGAATTTGTTTTAGAGCTCGTGGCAAAGCAACGGTTAATTGCATATGTTTAGTATACTTACTTTGTAAATGATTTAAAAAAAAAGCATATTTTTAGTCTAGACTTTTGGGCCTTTTGATCTCATCAGCTGCGCAGAGACTACAATTTTAAACTAAGCGAATACGCAGACAAATAGGCGTCATTATCATGATAGGTATCACATGTTTCCACATGAATAGTCCCAGTACATCTCATTAGATTGTCGGCCAAGTATAAATAACAGTAGACATATGGCAGCGCCGGAAACGTTCATTGCAAGATAACAATATAAACTCGCAAAAATGGCGGAGCGGTGGCTAGGCACGATTGTTTCACGATTCTGACTTTTTAACATCACCTGCGAAAATACAACGTTTAAGGCGCTGACAAGACCTAATTGACCAAAATAGGCTTCTCTTAAGTAAAAAAATAGCCAAATCTGTATAGTTTGTGGTAGCGGAAAAAATATATGTTATTTTTGAACATATTTCCCTGAACTTGGCTGTTACCAAAACCCGTTTTAAAAAAAATCTCGATACAAACTAACGTTAATAAACTAACCTCTTACCTTGAGTTCTAATCCAAAATATTTGAACGCAGAACTTGGTTGTTTTTTATTTTCGATTACTCAACTCAACTTTGAGTAAATAGATAATTGTTTCATATTTTGCAATAAATTACAAGCGTTGTGTCATCGCGCTTCTCTTTCTTTTCTATGCAGTCGGACAGTGACTGCCGTTCAGGTGTTGTCAGCGTCTTAAAGGACAATTCAGATAGCGATATCGGTGTCGCGCTCAGTAGCTAAGTGACTGACCAAAAGGTAAACCAAACAAAACCCGGCGTTTTCCGTTCACGCTTATCGCTACCGAGCGTGACAGCGATATCGCTTATACCTATGTGAATAGGCCTTAAGTACGTATAGCCAGATCTTTAGAGTAAATGGTGTCTTAGATTTTCCCTCTTATTTATAAACATTGCTTAAAGTTTAATTAAAAGAAGAGAGTAAGCGTTATGGCCGCCCATTGTATATTTTGTAGAGTATATATATTTTTTTTGTTTGTAATGTGTAATCTGGTGTACAATAAAGTATATATAGGTATAAATATATAATTTAGTAACTTAATACATAAAAAATGACTATCTAAACTGTCCCTTAAAAAAATATATGGTATAATTATATTCCACGTGCATACCCATATTACAGTTTTCTCGGTTCCTGAGAAAAAAGAAAAGTGTAAATGTTACTTTTTGTTCCTAACCTCCTTATGAGACGTTTGAAAAGACGAAATGTGAGGTTTAAACAGACGCTAGATCATAACATTACTACAACTATTACTGCAACGTTTATAGGTACATAAACCTCTTTCTGTTGTGATCAAATGTAAGTACTGTACAGGAAAAAAATCCGTGCTTAATAATTTCGAGGTGTCACTTTGGGTCATATTTTTTTATTGCAAATAAGGATTTTAGGGCCTGTGCACACCACGTTTTTAAAACGCACTGTTGACGCGCGTTCGTAGCGATACGGACGCGATACGCACGCGAGTCAGACGCAGCCTGTAGACCTTCTGTAGGATAAAAGCGCGTTTAAAAAACGTGGTGTGCACAGGCCCTTATTTGGAAATTAGTCGTATAGGTACTGTCGCCAGCACATCAAGTTACCACAAACTGTCAAGTTTCTCCAAATGATTTGAAACCTTAAAATGTTGACGGTTAAGTTAAAAATCGAATGAGAAAATTTGACCGTTTGTGGTAACATGATGTGCTGGCGACTGTATAATATGCTTTTTTTTTGTACCTACTAAAATTCTACGCAGATTTTATAAAGTCTTGTGTTGATTTAATAAATATTTACAGAAAACATTTTTTTTTCGCACAAATTACACGTTTTCGAAAAAATTGTTTGGTGTGTGTGTTTACTTTGAAAAAACTTATTTAAGAAATTATGTCAAGTGCCGTATGTCAGCATCGCGCCATATTTGAGTACTGTGACGTCATAAGTAGGTACACATTTGTCAATGTCAAACAATGCATTACTTTTTCAACAAAATGTGTGATTTGTGTGGTTTTTAAAAGACGCGTGTACGGTGTGTAGCTAACAGAAATTATTTTTTAATACTATAATTTTATGTTCTACATTTTATATTATCACAAAATGTATCTCATTAATTTTATAATAAGTTACGACAACACACTCTCACTTAATCAAACAACTTTACGAGTTTTACGACCACAAATTAATGTTAACCCTCTCTTTGCAGGTAACCAACGCCGCTGCCATCCTGCTACCCTGGTAGTTAGTTCCCGTAAGCATGTGTGTAAATCACACCTAATCCCGTGACGTCACGGTGGGCCACCGGGTACATCATATTTTTATATTCCGTAGAATTTTTATTGTACCATTTATTAGATTGTTCACCTTCCCATATTTTATAGCACAATATCTTTTTACTATCGCTGGCTTCAAAGGGTTTCAAAGGTAAAAGTTAGTTACTTTAATTTACATAACGGTTTGTGTAATAAAAGTGTCATTACGATGGTGATAATTGTGACTATTGATGAAAGCGTTTAGGGAAAATAATCATTTAGTTACGATTTATATTAAATGGCGTCGTTGCAGTCAGATATAATAATTTATTAAGGCGCTGACAAGGCCCAATTGACCAAAATAGGTTCCTCTTAAGAAAAAAAAATTGCCAAATCTGTATAGTTTGTGGTAGCGGAAAAAATATATGTTAATTTTGAACATATATGAACTTGGTTGTTACGAAAACACGTTTTGAAAAAAAAATCTCGATAAAAACTAACGTTAAACTAACCTCTTACCTTGAGTTCTAATCCAAAATATTTGTATTAAATATCAACATACGTTACGTATTTAATTAATAACAAGAACGTCTTATTTGAATGCAGGACTTGGTTGTTTTTTATTTTCGATTACTCAACTCAATTTTGAGTAAATAGATAATTGCTTCATATTTTGCAATAAATTACAAGCGTTGTGTCATCGGGCTTCTCTTTTTTTTCTATGCAATCTGACAGTGACCGCGGTTTAGGTGTTGTCAGCGTCTTAAGGTGGATCCGCAGCGCAAGCCCGTTTTTTGGAATGATCTTGATTTCTTGATCAAAATATGATTCGCGACCATAACAAATATGTATTGGCAGAATTGTAATCATTAGAATCATTAATACATCTCTCATAATTTCTAATATGAAATTACTATTGAATGACTATTTCTTGAAATCATGACATTTGAGGCCAATTCTAACTTAAGACGCTGACAACACCTTAACCGCGGTCACTGTCAGACTGCATAGAAAAGAAAGAGACACGCGATGACACAACGCTTGTAATTTATTGTAAAATGTGAAGCAATTATCTATTTACTCAACATTGAGTTGAGTAATCGAAAATAAAAAACTACCAAGTTCTGCATTCAAATAAGCCGTTCTTGTTATTAATTAAATACGGCCCGTACATTGATATTTAATACAGATATTTTTGTTTGGAACTCGAGGTAAAGGGTTAGTTTACCGTTAATTTGTATCGAGATTTTGTTTTCAAAACGTGTTTTGGTAACAACAAAGTTCTGAGAAATATGTTCAAAATTAACATATATTTTTTCCACTACCACAAACTATACAGATTCGACAAAAAACTGTCTTAAGACAAGCCTACGTTGGTCATTTGCCTCTTATCAGCGCCTTAAGGATTTGTATTGTGCTGATGCTGATGATTATAATTCTGTAAAAACATTTTTTACGGTCGCGGATACTGTTTTATTCACAACACACATCCTGACACTGACCTGCTAATTGCAAAAAACGTAAGAAAATTTGAATTCGGCCACCCCCCTTAAAAACGGTAGTCTATGACTTAACATTCATTCTTAGAAGACGCTTTTTTTTTTGGGAAATTATCATTAACGCTCTGGGCGGAGCGGGAGGGTGTGTCAGACTCTTACTGACTAAGACTAAAACCCACCCGTATTCCTTCCGTTGCCTGTGTTGCCAGGGGCCTCGGTAACCCCGCGACCCCGGCAGGCATCGGCCCTAGTGGACCCCTACCTATGTGCTGACGACATCTCTTTGAGGCGCGCGTGGAATACAACGCGCCGACGACCCGGGCCTGGTCCTTACCGGACGGTGAGCTACCCATTGCCCACCGTATTCTTAGAAGACGCTTGTTTTCTTGTTTTACCTTTTATTTAATTCAGAAAAATTATAAGTAGTTAGATAGTAACCAGCCGGTTAAATTTCCAACATAATTATTTTAGCTGTAAAATGAAAACTTAACAAAACAATTTTGTGCTTAAACAAAAAGCTTAATTAAATCAAATTAATACACACTGTAATCGGTACGTAGGACTTCCTCCTACATAATCTGAATCCTTGAATAGGCATACAGCCATCAATCACCATTGAATTTGTATGAATGCGAATCTATGACAATGTGGCGCTGTCCCTGACCACTATAGTGGGCGGTGGGCGGCGGAAGGGTTATCAGTTCGCGTGGAAGTCCGCTCCAATACTCCATATCACGGCGCCGAGCGATCAATATCGTATATTTTTTATTGTTATTGTTGTAGCCTGTATTTATTTCTTAATTAAAATAAACATAATAATACAATAAATATTTCATTCAACACATTTTCACACTTCACCAAATGGTGCTGCTTTGCGAGAGCAAAATGCACGAGAGACTATAAGCAATACCTAGAGTTCCGTCGATTTCTCCAGTATCTCATCATTAGATCCTGACCCGATGACAAACTTAGGAAGTATAACCCTTTCAAAAAAGAATTTTATAAATCGGTCCAACCGCCTTCGGGTGATCGGGGAAAAAACAATAAAAAAATATTCCAACGAACTGAGAACTTCCTCCTTTTTTGGGTTCCGTAGTCAAAAAGGAATCCTTATAGTTTCACCATGTCCATTTGTCTGTCTGCCCGCCTGTCTGTCAGTCTGACTGTCTGTCTGTCTGTCTGTTCCCAGCTTAGCTCACAGACTCTTAGTACTCAGCTGTAATTTGGCATGGGTGCCTATATATATTATTCAGGCCGACAAAGTGATAAATTAAAATCTTAAAAAAAAATTTTTTTAAGGAAGCTCCCTTGTACGTAAATTGGGGATGATATTTCTTTTTTCGTCTATCCCATGATGTGGGGTATCGATGGATAGGCCATTCAAAAATATTGCGGGTCTGTGAAAACCATTTTTCGATTCAGGGATCCGTTTGCGTAATTTTATTTTACCACTTTATCGGCGTAATTAATGTGTATACCTATGCTAAATTACTGCTTTCTAGTACTAAGCGTCTCTGAGCTAAAGCGGGGGACAGGCAGACGGACATGGCGAAACTATAAGGGTTCGTTGTTGACTACGGAACTCTAAAACGTCTTGGTTTTGAACTCATCAAAATATCATTTGTCATATAAAGATGACAGGTAACTTTTATCGAAATTAAATAAATATGAATGCATTTCTTTTCAACTATGTTTCTCTCACAACTTCAAACTTCTTACAATTAATCTGAATACGGAAGCTCTAACTCATAAACTACAAATAAATCAGAAGGACATTTGACTAAGGAGTTAAAAACTTAAAAAAGTGAAGTGTTAAAGGATGAAAAGGATCTTTTAATATCACCCTCGGCTTCTGAGAAGGAAGTGCCACCGCATCCCTTTGAGATCATTCAATTAACCGTGAACGGATTCATTTATACGATTTTTTTAGTCGAAAATAGACCACCCTCTTGCCACTGGTTTGGTAAAAAATGCTTCAGAATATGTCGCTATGTTTGTAACCGTTTTATCTCTTTTGACTAGTTTTCCAAAGTACTGCTATTTTATTTGTAACTAGATGCGCCCCGCGGTTTCGACCCCGTGAGTATATCGGAATAAAAAGTATCCTATGTGTTATAAATGGTTATAAACTATCTGTGTACCAAATTTCATCCAAATCCGTTCAGTACTTTTTGCGTGAAAGAGTAACAAACATCCATCCATCCTTACAAACTTTCGCATTTATAATATTAGTAGGATACTTTGCGTGGTCTAACTGTTCTCTACCTAGATTAATGTTACTATTTTTCTTTAGTTGGTAAACTGTTGTTAATAACCATGTCATTATAACATCACATATTTAACCTTTTTATTAAAGTGTGTCAAGTGTGTGTGTGACTGTGTGGGACGACCCCCCAGCTAGATGGACCGACGACCTTAAAAAGGTGGCTGGGACAGACTGGATGCGGAAGGCAGAGGACAGGGTAATGTGGCGCAGCTTGGGAGAGGCCTACGTCCAGCAGTGGCCTGTTATGAGTGATTGATTCTGATTTGATCAAAGTCTCCAGCGGAGTAATAGGGTAATATACCCATCATTAAAAAGTCTCTCAAATAAATTCTATAGTGTTATCATCATCATCATCTGCCTAGCCTTTTCCCAACTATTTTGGGGTCGGCTTCCAGTCTTACCGGATATAACTGAATACCAGTATTTCACATGGAGCGACTGCCTATCTGACCTCCACAACCCAGTTACTGGGTAAAACGATACCCCTTGGATCTGAGACTGGTTGTCAGACTTTCGAGCTTCTCACGACCCGTAACGACTGTCAAAGATCTACAAATGACAGCCGGGACCAACGACTTAACGTGCTTTCCGAGGCACGGAGGGGTCTTGGTATGTAAAGATGGTCATGGTCTATAGTGCTAATATGCCACTAAAAACAACATCATTTTTATTCAATCGACAAGTGCCATAAAATTCATTTTAATTTCACAAATTAAAATTTCGCACGTAGTTTGACGAAAACGCTGGACGCAGTGGACGCCATATTGCTCTGTGGTCATGACGTCAGTTGGCTGTGTAAACAAATGCGCTGACATTTTGTATGATAAGTGTATATAATAAACACACTTACAGTTATAGCAATGGGTTTCATTTTGACAGTTCAACAAATTTTTCGAACAAGTAATATCCTACAAAATTATTCAGGATTGTGTGTCACGCAATTAGGATGCGGGTCCACTATGACTAATAGACCGCTATAAGGGTCGACTGTATTGTATCTAGCAGACTGCGGAATCTAGCTACAGACTGAGTTACAATAATTCTCTTAAGAGTTCGTACCTTAAAGGCCCTTATAGGATCACTCGTGTGTCTGTCCGGCTGGCTGTCTGTCTGCCTATCTGTCTGTCTGTCTGTCTGTCCGTCTGTCCCAGCCGATTTGCTCTGAATCTACTGGAGCGATTAAGTTAACATTTGTTGTAACAGTTGAAAGTTAAGTTTGTTCTTGGGTTCATTGTGCGTGGTTCGACACACATGTGGCCGGTTTTTTTTCATACTATTCCACTTACCAGCACCTATATCGTTACTATTTTACTAATCTGACTTACTCTAACTACTAACGAACTTCAAATGCATTTTATTTACAGTCCGTTGCAATATATCGGTATGTAATGTGAGTTTTACTCAACAAATACATACCCAGACGAACATCAAACGTCTTTAGTACATCGGCCGGCAATAATATTTGCTCCTAACAAACCGAAACTAATTGCTTGGCGTTGTTTCTGGGCTAATTAGTAATAACTGGTTAATTACCTTATTAATATTTTAGTTGTACTCTCACGATAGTATTACGTTTGACTAAATTGTGCTACATTTTCAATATATTTTCAATATTGTCTCAACTAAGTTTTTAAACTACATTTATAAACAATAAAATGGAACATTTGAAATTAGGTGAATAAATTAATAATGTACAAAAAAAAAGAACTAATTATTCGTCAATACCACACGTAACTCCGTTTTTAATAACTAGATCAAACAATAAAATCCTGTGACAATTAATAAAATCCGGATAAAATACCAAAACGTTTTCACTATTCATTTAACTTAATTACGGCACGTTCCCAGTTTTTTGTGTCGTTTTTTAGTTTTGTGGGAGTCAAATTTTATTTTTGTCCAAATCTCCGAGACTCCTACGCAACAGGATCCGAGGGGTTGGATTAAAAATAACTCGTTTTTATCCTCTTTTTAACATTTGATCCTAAGTAGCGTTGCCAGGGGTGCTTACAGATTTGTATCTGTTAATGTGAATGCTTTTTATAATGTAATGTACCAAGTAGATGGAACTGATAGCGACGTGTTTTAGTCATTGGAAACTTAAAAGTTTTTTGGGAGGTTTTATATAAACAATAACTGACATTGTACTTCAAAATTATTTTACAATATTAAAAAAATATATTGTAAGCTTCGTAGTTTTTAATGTAGACCTAAATTATACCAAGATGGTTCTCAGTAATTTAGGGTCAACACATTGAAAAGTTTACCAGCGTGCCTGTAGTTTATCCCTGTAAAGTTAAATAAAAAGTGAACATGTCACATTGTCGGTTTATATGAATCTCAAAAACCAACATTCTTATTTTGGTATTATTTTCATCTCAGCTGCGTCTCGGTGTAACAACATGCGTGCGTGTTACGTGTAAAGATCTCTCTTGCGATAGCACTCCGTACAAGGGTTACATGACTACATGATAGTGCGCGAGTGTGCGGTTACCGCGGCTGCCGATACTACTCTAAGATTACGCGCTTTGAGGGCTGACTATAACATCTTCTGAGCTCTGCTGCCCTGGTACTGTAGGTGACGTAATAGTTTCTTTGCATATATTATCTTCGTCATAAACGTCTTAAGAATTCAAGACAGTTTTGGTATAGGATAGTTGAGAAAATTATCACTAGCTTCCCGGGTGATCGTATAAAAAAAAACTTGGTTAATTTGACCAGAATATTTTTATTGAGTTAACATACCTATAAGTATTTATTTAATTCAGTTACCTATTTTAAGTGTTATGAATTTATGATGCCTTGGTGTCCATTTAATTTACTCAAAAAAGTAAAAGTAATTATTAAAACCATCCCAAACTTCTTCTGATATGCATTCTATTGTGAGACAGTGGTCCTTAGATTTCCGAGTCGACAATCTCAAAGAAATTTTACCCTCACATAAAATTACCTGGTAGCCATTCAGTAATTTGTGGTTAACCGAACACAAGCTTCTGCTAATTTGATCCTGTCTCTCATTTATAAAGTTAAAGACACAGCCCTGTAGCAACACTACGCTACACTCATAAAATATGGAGGTTATAAAAATGGTCTAATATGGGAATAAAAGTACACAGTAGATTGATGGGACTAACATATAAGGATTTATAAAGCTTACCTTGTGTAATGTTTGACAGTTATCTCTCTCTACCCATATGTATAATATGGGCCGGTGTAACATACAGCTGAGTTTTCCTATTGTTTCGAAGAAACTAGGTCGCTAGTAACCCTTATTTTAGGCATAAATTGAGTTAATAGAGAACTCAAGGATTAAGTTTGACAGTTATCGCTCGCTTGATCTCACCTCATAATCATCGAATGAGACGGGGTAACATACAGTTTAGTTTTTCTATTGTTTCAAACTAAGTAGGTCACTTATAACACCTTTTAGGAATATCTTAAGATTAGCTCTTCCAAAGCAAGTTTAAATAAACTATGGCTAGCCTTTTTGTTCTAGTGGCTTTGTAGATGTTGGAAAAGTGATACGAAAAGCTCAATATGTATTAAGTACTTACTGCCTTAATTGTTCGCTCTCTCTACATGAATATGTGGCAACTTACCGACATTTTGTCAAGATACAAAAAAATGTAGGGCTTAAATTTTTTTCATAAAAAAGGTATAAAAAGATTACCGTAAAATTCGAACATGTAACTTGCGAGTTGTAAACGTATTGAACGCCATAAACCTGTAATTTTATGCTTTAAGTATTAAAAGACAGTCTGCGGACGTTAGCAACGGACGGTTGACCTTCAAGGGTTGTCAGTTTTGTACAATAGCTCTGTAAAATATACAAAATCAGAATTCAAAGTTCAATTTAAAGTTGTCCGCGAACCTTCCCAGTGTTTCCTTTAAAATTTCTCTCCCGATGAGTTCATGATGAGTATTCGGAAACTAGGAAACGGAATACATGCTTAGTTTTTGTTCACCCTAGACCTTCAAAGAAGTTCTTGTATCTACTTCTCCCTATGTTATTCCAGTGTAGGTACTTATGACCAAAAAATAAAGTTTTCACCTTATCATAAATAATGTAAATACTATCAAATAACTGCTTAAGGTGCCGTGCACGAAGTCGACTGATTCATGAATCAATTTTGTTAACTTTTTCTGAGAAAGGGAAAAATTGTTTAAACAAAATTATTTGTGATTTGAAAAGTCGAAGTCTTAGTTTTGCAAGTGGCTGGAAGGAATTAAAAAATAATTGAAGTATTAATGGAAAATCACTAATATTCGCAACAAGTTTTCAGAAAGATGACGCGAGACTGACGTTTGATCATGTTTTTACAAGGAACTACTTATGATTTTGAACATGAAAAATATTATCAACATCATTGTGGTCTACTTGCACGTGGCTGGAGCGATTTTTTCAACTTCGGTCATATAGCAGAAAAATAAAATTGATAAAATACTATTTTTTTAAAGAAACCCTGTTGATAATGTATTTCTTTCCTATTATCAAAACTTTCAAGAAATTTAAAACCACACCTAAGTCTTCAGCTGCATATCCTTGAAATAAAATCAAAATTTTATTTTATGGAAATTCAATATCTACATCAAGTATATTACTGGCGAAATTAATTATATTTTCGAGAGCGCTAAATTGATGAAACTATTAACAGGTGCTGTGACTGACATGGTGACGTCGTTTTGTGCCACGAAAACTGTGCTTTTATGTCACACATACCTTATATTTCAATTATTTCAAAGTTTCTCACAATTAGATAAGAAATTCACAAAAGAGGTGCACGGAGCCTTACCTAAGGGTTATGGATGTCATTAGGTCTCTGGCGGCGCTAATAAAAGTGACGTTACATTATTAAGCCAGTAGGCGTGACCAGGAGAGCATTATGACGCGGCACGTCGCATCGCTTTCATCATTATAGGCTGCGCTTACGAGCATAGTCCAGTAGACAGGAACACTAAAAGTAGCATGATCTAGAGTAGTGACTTTGTCCTGAAATTTCATTCCCTCAACAACTTTCATTATGTTTGTTGTTAAGTAATACCTTATTTACATGTCTTTGTATTACATGACTGAAAGTGAGCAAGATAGGAACGCAGAATGCATTATTTTCTGTTAGACATACCACTCTATAAAAGCTTGTGTTTGGAATATGTAGTTATACTTAGAGTTATTTTTCTCGCACATATTAAAACTTACAGTATCTACAGCCCCAAAAGAGACAGTTTTTCTTCACAAAATACAATTTCAGACCTTATTTACGACTTACTTACCGCTTACTAGCTGTTCCAACTTGCCGTACTGTTGCACACTCCAAGTCACCTATTCCCCGGATATTAGCCGCTATTAACGCTCGCCTGAACTCAAGCACAGATATTGATATTTTTGCCATATAATGGAAGACGATACTGTCAGAGCATTCCTCTCACAAAAATTCAAACACTCATCTATGTTAAATAAATTATATGATTAAATAGTGTTTCCGGCTTCGACCGTTCTATTTAAAATTTTAAAGTAAATAAATAATAAAAAACGACAACCTATCTCTTAGCCTATAAGGACCAGTTAATAACGCGGGCGTGTCTCGCCGCCTGACGTAATTACCTCTTTATTGCTGAAATAATATGGCCAGCCCTCAAGGCCATGTCCCTTGAGGTGACTGCACTCCTGGTAAAAAGAGCAAGGAACCCTCAGGGGGTTATGTAATCAAGATGTCAATGTGAATTTAGTGTAATTGCAAGAAAACGTTTTTGATCGTATGGCTTTATTTTTTGTAATGACAAAGGCGATTCGTGTATTAAGGGACTAATTTAAACCTACCTATCTACTTAGTTTCGTATGTAAGGTTTGTAAATATCGCATACCCCAGGTAGGTCAATGATAATACGTTGCTGAATCAGGAAAATTCCTGCATAAGCATTTTCTTTTACATGATATAAATGAATGAATGAAATGCACCGACCCCAGCGTGGTTAAACCGAATTTTGCATTTGCATTCGTTTGCTCGAATGCAAATGCAAAATTCCATTCGAGCAATCGAGTCTGCCAGCAGCAGGCAGCAGCAGGAGGCTTGGAGCCTCATGTTTCATGGGACTACAGAGACATTGCATATCAAAGAGAAGACCGGGGGCGTGGTAATGGGCAGGAAGACATGTCCGTAGGATATGGTAGGATTATTAGAGCCGAGCCGGATATGCATCCTAGAGTAAGCAATGGAAAAGTAGAGAGACGGGTGATTTATCTATGGAATCTTTTAACAACGTCGCTGCCAGGTTGGCTCAGGTCCAGTTGCTTTTTCAACGCTTTTCTGTGTCACTGCTATGCTGTGTTTCACATTACTGTTTTAAAGGTCTTCATCTGAGGTCTCGCTACTATCCGTTTCTGATTTATTCTGAATCTCGTTAGGCTGCATTTCTTTTTACATGATACCCTTAATAATTGGTTCCAAGAGAAATTGACGAGAACCGCGACGATCGTAATCTTTCCTAATCTCCAAGTTATGTAATTGCAACTCTACAGCAGACTTAGCATGACGCTTTCTATTTCTTCTCTACCGTAGACTACAATAATCGCTTGACTACATTTTTCGGTAGAAAACTGTCAACTGTCTACACGGAAACGTCATTTTTCTGTACTCTTCCGTCGACAAAACGCTTCTCTACGGTTCTCGTGCTAAGCCTGAAGTTATAGTTATTTATTATAGGTGTATCTATGTTGTACTCAGGAATTTTCAAAAGCTGAAATAAAATTCTTCTGAAAAGCAACTCGTACACAACACAACACCTCATACAATTCGACATGTCTTTAACTAAACCAGTTTTGTTTACACGAGTCCCCCATCCATCGCGTGCCGTAGTCGCGTGCCAAATAAACGATACGACACGCCAGGTAACCAGAACGCATGCGTTAACACGGTCGCCATTGTAACCAGATCTCCTCATCCTTCGCAACTAAGTTAATTTTCAAATATCGAAGGGTCCACGCCGCAGTGGGAGGGTTCTTTCTAAATTGGTTTACGGGACAGGTAAAAGGCAGGTGGGACGTGGGGCGCATGCGCCAGCCGGCAGGTAAGCAACCCCCTGATATCTCCTGGTATCCTGGTAGGCGGCTGGCATCTTGCCACAGGTATGATCCCAAGGAACAGGTGATAGGCTCTCATTTGGACCCAGGTGATGACCCTACGTGTGAATCAAACACTTGTAGACATGATTCATGAATATATTTGATAATATTATTGTATTTAATTGTTCAGCGAATTTGAACTTTATTGCAAAGGAGGACAACACAAAAGAGCTTTCTTCTTTCATAAACATTTCAACTCATAATATTTGTTCGGTTTTATCTACAAAGTGCAGTTACTGAACATTATAAATTCTTCGCGTAGCTAAAGACCATTTCTCAGATTTGTTACGTCTGTCTTACGTGCATTGCGAGTGACAAGACGTCAAAATAAATTGATATACCGCGCCATTCGAACGCCAGCATTGAACTTCTCGCCAGATAAGTACTTCACGACATGATTTATTACATTACAAAGTAAATACTCATGACACATCTGCCGACATTTTGTTTGACAAAGAATCGACAGGGAAAGCAGATCTGTGCCGCTTACTTCATGTTTTTGGGGATAAGGACCAAAAATTTATAAGATTTTGGTTCTTAGCCCAACTACATGTAGAACTGAATTAAAATAAAGACGTGATTTATTAAAAACTTTTATTACATGATAACTCAATCATCTGCCCGAATATCTTGCAGAACTAATTCAATATTACTGCTCACAAGGCTGTAATCATGAACAACCTGAATTTATTGAAGATGCAGTGGTCATGTCTCTATAATAACAATATTAGCATAAAGATTTAAAGTTGCCAGTCACTATCCTAACGACGACCTGTGGACATGGTGATAGGATGAGCGATTTGGTTATTAAAAACACTACCCACCAAAGCGCTTTATTCACGTTTACTTATGTTACTATCTAAGTTGTAAGAGACGACTTAGATGGGCTAAAGAAGCAAGATGCTTTGTTAAGCCATAGAACAAATTCCTTAGATATTATTACAATCATGATTATCAATAACAATTTATGTATTTTTTTAACTGTTCTGTATCTTGTAGTTTTATAGGTTCTGCTTATACTTAATTGCAGTTCATTATACCTATCTCTAAGTGTTTTGTAAATTAACATGTCCTATCTAAGAGAGCCGGGTGATATGTAACTCAGGACCCTCCTACTTCAGACAACTTTCTCTATGTATTTCATTAACCAGTGCCTGTATTAAGATGTTGCGATAAATAAATATTTGTGGTTATTATGATTTATTATTCAAAAACATCAAACTCAAACTCAAAGCATTTATTTCAATTAAACCAAGCACTTTTGATTTGTCGAAGAGTCGGTCAGTTAGTCAGAAAGTTGAAGTACATTCGTAAACGTAGATCTCTATGGAGAAGAACGGGCAAAAACTCCAAGGACACTCTTTTAAATCAAAATATTACAAATCCTGGGTACATTACTCTTGTTGCTTCTAAATGTTAGAACAATGTAAAAATAAATAAATTAAAAACAATTCAGAATATAATATTAAAAATAAGCTCTGGCAGTTAAGAGATGACCAGTCTCAACTGATGGCGCCCGTTCACGATCATGACGCGTGCGTCTGCATCATTCAGCTCAACCATTTTGTAGGGAACCGAATGATCCAAAGACTTTCCTTTTACATGAGAATGAATGAAATACACTGACCCCAGCGTGGTTAAACCAGACTCGATTGCTCGAATGAACTCAAGGATTCACACTAGTAACAATAAGTTCTTAGATTATAAATGAAGAAAATATTCTAAAGATTACTAGATTCCTAGGCCGTCTTAGAACTTTGTCTTAAAAAGGTAGTGGTTAGCTTTTAGCTCTAAAACATACAGAAACACTGTTACTAGTTCACTGTAGCGTTCTATTTATGTACCTTACTCGCCACCCAAGACCCTTTAATTTACTAAAACGCTCATCAAAAAATCTATTTACTATGTAATGACCCTAACTCTTTTGCGGCGCAAGTTTTTACGGAACCACACACAGACTCTTTAGACCTCCCGAGAAGAGGGACGTGCCTCCGAAGGGTTAACTAATGATGACGGCAAAAAATGCACAGGTTTAATGGTGGGCCATTCAGATATTATTTTTATGGGCATTTTATTTAAGCTGGCATGTAAATTGGAAGTTGAATATTTCCGTTATTCGTAGGATCATAAATTGAAATCTTATTAGTAAGCCTAGTCAATCCATATCATCATTCTCCTGCCCTTATCCCAATTTATTTGGGGTCGGCGCAACATGTCCCTTTCTTCCATACTTCCCTATTAGTTGTCATCTTGGTAGTCACCCCCTTTCTAGCCATATCATCATTCACACAGTCCATCCATCGTTTCTTTGGTCTTCCCCTACTCTTATAGCCATCGACATTCATACTTAAGACTTTCCTCACGACATTTTCCACATTCCTCCGCATCACATGCCCATACCATGCCAACCGATTTCCGCACAACTTTTCAGTCACCGGTGCCACTTTCAAACTTCCTCTTATGTACTAATTTCTTACTCGTATTCTATCCATTCGTGTAACACCATACATCCCTCTAAGCATTCTCATCTCAACTGCATGCAATTGCCTTTCATTCATCCCTTTTCTAGCCCAACATTCTGATCCATACAAGACAGCAGGTCAATCCATATAACAATGAAAAAAAGACGTCCTATTTAAGGAGATTTATTAATTCTTTATAAACATAAGCCTATGCTTATGTTTGGCTGATTATGCTATCATAATCAGCCTATAACGTTTCCACTGCTCGGACACAGGCCTCCTCTCTGTGTCAGGGAATGGGCCGTAATCCACCTTGCGGGCCCAGTGAGGGTTGGTAGATGGCACGTGTTTTCGAATTTTTGGTTCAAGGACATGCCGGCTTCCTGACGATGCTTTCCTTCACCATTTTGTGCTCTCAAAATGGTGAATGGTGAGTGGTGATGAAATAAATTACACAAAGAAAAGCGACTGTCTATGCTCGAACCCACGACCTACAAATCGTAAGTCGGGGCTATTAACACTGGGCCACCACTGCTCCCATTTTTCTATATTGAACATTAATTAAAACACGACCATACTTACCTACTTGAAGAAAAACATAAGCACATCAGAAACCAAATTCACACTTCAAATAAAAAAAAGATATTAAAAGGTAAAAGACGGCAGTTACTAAAATTAACCGGAACAATAAAATGAAGCGATTAATTAGAAAGATCACATAAAAAAATGCAAAAAAAAAGAAATGCTGTCATCAGTTTATCGCCTTGTTTCAAAACCGCATACAATAAATATACAAGTAATAAAATCCTAACAACCATTTTTTTAACAATAAAACATCAGCTGATCCGTGAACAGCTATAGCATAAGATAATAGCAGCAATAAAATTCACAGTAAAAATATAAATAAAACAATAAATCTTACTCTAATAGACAGACAAGAAAGAAAAATGGCTAACCTAGATTTTATTGGTGTAAATAACACAGTATTGATGCTGTAATAGTTTAAAATGTATTTTAAAATCAGAATCAAAATGAAGGGGATCAATACCGAGAGAGAGCTAAGATGATACGCTCCATATTCATAAAAGTCAAAAGCACATATCTAAATTAACAATAGATCCAAAGAAAACTGCTAATAAAAATTGAGGAAAAGAATATTTTCGAAAGGAAAGAATCAATATTAATTGGTCAAGGACAGCTAATGAGACACAATTGATTTTCTATTGTTTGCCACCGAATCGGTGACGCGCCGGGCTTCTGTCACATATAGTCATAACTTCATAGTTCATGAAGGAACGTTTTGTTCAGAAAAAGAATGACTGCCGCTCCCATAAAAGTGCCCGGCCTTACTGCGTGAACTTTTCACAATAAGCAAATATAATGATTCATTATTATCTTCTGTACAAATGTCGCCGAACAATAAGCAATTGACCTCATAAACGAAACAAAGAAGTTCAAGTTCCTGATATCTGGCATCCCGGTCCTGAGTTCGATGTCCGACTCAGTCAACTGTTACGGCGCGGTACTAATTCATTAGAGCCATCAAATTTGTCTAGACTTGTCCACCCGTGACCTATCTAGGTCCGCTTAAATTAGATATCATTAGGGTTCCTTGAAATGCTAACGAGATCGTTTAAATTTCTTATCATTCAATGAGATGGTCACAGTTTACAGCTAACTCAAAAGTTTTCTGCCTTGTGTTCACTGACTGGCAGGAATCAGCTTTTCTAGCTTAGATTCAGCCACATGTATTTTACAAAAACGATATTTCTAAAAGCCGTAACTTATTCAATAGATTCCATCTTGTCGATATCATTCATGCATCCCCTTTACATGTATCAGAAATTCAAATCAAAACATACGCATAATGCAATGGTGCTTCTCATAAATATATCATATACAGAATGTCCCACGACTTTGCCACATGTAGGGAAAGTACCTTAAATACTGTAGATAGAAAATTCACTGAATGAAGACTTCATTTTTATTTTAAAAATGTTACATTTATTTTTATTATTTATTTATTGCATATACTCTTATGTATATGTAAATGGTACACCACAGACTACCTGCAGTATTGTCTCTTCGTTCCCCTTAATCCATCCAAAGGTTGTCATTAAAAAATCGCTTTTAGCGATAATACCGCTCATTATGTCACCCTATGTAAAATTTCTACATTTATATCTGAAATTTTTATGGTGTACATAATAAAGAGTATTCTATTCTATTCTAAATTTCATTGTCTTCCTTTTATTTTAGATGATGTGTTATTAAGATGAAATACATGTATATGATTGAGTCTTTCGATCGGTACAGTAAAATTACAGGCTTATTTTTTCACATTTGGTGGGTTTGATTCCCGGTTCAGACAGGCGATTATTTAAAGTTCTTTGAATGCAGTTCGTATTGTATTTAAAACTGTATTTAACTGATTGTATTTAAAATAAAAATAAAGTCTTCATTCAGTATTTTATTCTATATACAGAATTTAAGGTATTTTCCCATGTGGCAAAGTCGTGGGACACCCTGTATATTCAGTTAAGCTTTTTTAACAAAGCAACTCAACTGTTGTCAGTTGACATAGTTTAATAATTGCTATAAAATACTTTTGGGAACTATGTACACAATTCTCACAGTAATTGTCAAATTGATTAATTTAGAAAACACGACTTAAACCACGGGAACGCCTCTCAATCTCGTTGGTAGCGCTTCTATTAAATTGTCTTTTTAGCTGTTCCTGGTTGCTACTGTAAATTACTATGGTGTGTCAAAGACGATTTAGTCTATAATCGGATAAAAAGTTTGTATTACTTTTCATATCTTTCTTTCTTTTCTACTAGGTGATTTTTTTCATTAGGTACTGGTGTGTGTAAAATCTTTTTCTATAGAAATCGTCATAGCATGATCAGCCTATAATGTTCCCACTGCTGGGACACTGGCCTCCTCTTTGTGAGGGAGAAAAATCATCATACTTACGGAAAATATACTTATCGTGATTACTTGATTAGTTCGTTTTTATGCGTCGGCGAAAAATAAACCCATACATTACAAAACCATAAATTGCACTTACGATACGTAAACACACATCGTTTGCACTCAGTTACTAATGTAATTCAAGCTTCTATTCAAACGTTGACTCACCGTAAGAGCGGTTAAATTAATATTTTTCTTGAACTATAGAGCTTGTTTACACATACATCATTATACGTCGGTTCCTGATCAAAAGACTGTTTGTTCCCACTGATAGTTACAATTTATTACGCTGCCTTGGCCCTGCAACGCGAAAGAATTCCATTACTCTACCACTTAGATAACTTTCATCAGTCTCTTGTATTCAACGAGCAATGTTATATGTTGGTTGGTATTTTATGGACGTGTAGACAGATCTTTAGATCTAAATAGATGGCCGTGGGAGGCGGTGTTTTAAAGAAAGTGGTAGCCATAAGTGGAAAATTAGATCGTCTTAACTCAAACAAACGCCGCTTCATTAGTCAAGTTTAATACTTCAGTACTGACGTCACGTATTTGGAAGGAACTGTTAGTATTGTACCCACGTGCAAGTACTAATAATATCAATTTATCATCCATATTGGTAGCAACAACGATTTCTAGCTCAAACATGGGTCTGAACGCTAAGTGTCAAAATTGAATGAGTGCCAAATCATTTTGGCGACTCCATACAGTTTATTGGATGATTGCATTATTTGTATTGTTACTTATCCTTGTTTTGACAGTTTCAATTGTTTGTATAACCACTAGTTAAGAATGAGTTAAAAGTTATCTTTACTAGGAAAAAGTTGAATTGACCTAGTTTTTAGAACACAAGTAACTTCGTGTGCATGTTTGATGATTCAAGCCCATTGTACAAAAAGCCGAAAGCAGAGGAGAGCTGAATATTTGCCTCTTCAGAGATGCCTAGCAACGGTTTGTTATAAGTACTTATTTTGTTTCCAGTTAACCATTTTCGCCTGGAATAAGTATATCTTTAATATCAGGCTTGTAGTCCCCGAAAGATTAGGCAGAGGTGCACCTATAGTACATCCACATTTCGCCAGTTCTGTTTAAGTCCCATGCAACAGGGGAACAGCCTTTTGCCATCATCCGGCCACAAATCCAACTCCGGTTGCTTCTCAGAAAAATCTGATGGAAAAACCCAATAACACTTTGCCCGACTCGGGAATCGAACCCAGGACCAACAGTAGCGTTTGCAACCAATAGACCAGCGAGACAGTCTATTTTAATTTGAAATATAGCAAAAAAAAAAAACAAAAAGTTAACGTTGATTTCGTAACTCAAGAACCAGGGCACCATAAGTCCAAAGATCACCATTCCACGTCAATTAGCACGCAATCTAGAACTATAAAAGTAATAACAGTCTCCAAAATAGTCAACCTATTTTCGTGAGTGACTTTACAATAGCGGTTAAGAGTCGTAAATCAATTTGTTAGTGCTTTCAGGCTAAGCGCAGTTGAGACCTAATTCCCATGTGGAATTAATAATGGAACCTAAATTGCTATTAGTTACAATGTTATGCCTGTGTGTCATAGAGACATTTGGGAACGCATCTGGTATGAACTTGTATTAATAATCCATTTGGATTATCGTTGGGTGGTCCGAGCTACAATAGTTTACGTCATACACAAATGCAGATAATTATACTAGTTTACAATAGGATACGAGTAGATCATCGTGAGATCGAAAATTCAAAGACTATGTGACGTGACATCTACCAACTCGCACTGGGCCCGCGTGGTGAATTACGGCTTGTTCCCGTTCACAGAGAGGAGTCTCAGCAGCGGGAACATGATAGGTTGATTATGCTTTTACTATTGAGATATACTAGTGTTTTTAGCCCTCGTCGTCTGGATTAAGAACCATACGCCATAAATGATAATAAAATTGCCACGTCCTTTAAAACATCATGGCCGGAGGGCGCGTTTAATGTAGTTGAGCCCATTAATGCACGAAATTACAGTGTTGACCGTAATTGGATAGCAAAATATCTCGTATAAAATCTGGACAATGTTGTAGAGATACCTACAACTCACAAGATAGCTTTTGATATAAAAACCATGTAGACCTAAATACCAATTTAGGTCTTGATTGATAGCCGCCGCAGGAGACGTCCTGGGCGTCGGGAATCCCGGGCGGATTTCCGGCTACCGTAGGCGCGGGCTTGCGGACGGTGAGCAATGGGTAGCTCACCGTCCGGTAAGGACCAGGCCCGGGTCGACGGCGCGTTGTAATCTACGCGCGTCTCAAAGAGATGTCGTCAGCACAAATGTAGGGGTTCACTAGGGCCGATGCCTGCTGGGGTCGTGGGAAGGTACTAATGGGTCACCGAGGCCCCTGGCAACACAGGCAACAGGAAGGCATACGGGTGGGATTTAGTCAGTAAGAGTCTGACACACTCTCCCGCTCCGCCCAGAGCGGGAGAAGTTATTTGATGATTTCCCATCCACAAAAAAAAAGTCTTGCTTGATAGTGTATAATGATGACCATATCTTTTTTTTTTTGGGTGTGAAATTATCAAATAAGTTCTCCCGCTCTGGGTGGAGCGGGAGGGTGTGTCAGACTCTTACTGACTCAACCCCAGTCCCCACCCGTGTTCTTTCTGTTGCCAGGGGCTTCGGTAACCCTTTCGGACTTTCCCGCGACCCCGGCAGGCATTGGGCCTAGTGGACCGCTACACTTGTGCTGACATCTCTTTGATGTTATATGTTGACCATATCTTCATCAATCATCTACCCAGTTTATGATTTGACTCGTTAGTGTGGGTTACACGATCAGGCTCTATTTTTGCGGTAGCAACGAATGAAGCTTGGTGACCTTTACTTCTTATTTAGCATGGTTAGATTTTGGAAGGCTTAAAATAGAAAAAAAGAACCGTTTATAGCATTAGTAAGTTTTTTATTTAGTGATACTATGATTAGTTATAGAGACACTAAAGAATAAAGAGATAGAAAGGAAGGAGAGAGAGAGAGTGAGTGTTGAAATCGATACACCTTATCGCCAAAAATATACAAAGTCCAAAGCTATCCTAAGCAAGACAAGTCTGTCCGAATGAAAAAATAATTTAAATTTAAATTATTTAAATTGTAGGATTTGAATCAACGTTTTTCCAGTCGATGTGAGCTTTAAAGATTAAAAAAAAAATACTATAGAATTAATATTGGGAAAAGGGCACAGAACAAAGTAGACTGTTCAGCTTCACCGTTTCAGCCATTATGTTTTGTCATATATTTCATAAACAAGTAGTGAACTCGTAAACGTTAACGTTGATAAACTTGGACTTAATAACAGTAACAGAATAATATTATCTCCTTAAAATAGTCGGCAATGTATCGCATATCCCATAGTCCCAATAAAAGTTAAGCCTATTTTCACGACACTTATAAATCAATACTACAAAAATAGGCAAAGCTTTAATTCATAAAACATTTTTGGACATCACCCACACGCTAATCGCTTGTCGCAACCAAACTTTCACAACTTGTGTTTCTAAGAGAATCTAAGAGACTTCGCAAACTGCAGATTCGTTTTTTGTGGACCGATTGTTTGATTAAACCCTGAAACAGCTGGACACAGGCAGTGCAGGATCTGTCGTTGTAGCGATTTTAGGTAGGACAGAAAGAAGTTTACTGTCGCACTTTTTTTTTTGGGTGGGAAATTATCAAATAACGTCTCCCGCTCTGGGCGGAGTGGAAGAAATCAGACTTGTACTGACTAAAACCCACCAGTGTTCCTTCCGTTGCCTGAGTTGCCAGGCCTCGGTAACCCTTTCGGACTTTGTGACTAGTGGATCCCTACACTTGTGCTGACGACATTTCTTTGAGGCGCGTATGGAACACAACGCGCCGTCGACCCGGGCCCTATCGGACGGCCAGCTACCCATTGCTCACCGTCCGCAAGCCCGCGCCTACGATGGCCGGAATCACTGTCGCACTTAAGCTACTATAACTTTTGGCTGATGTGGTTGCTAGTCTGGATAAGGATGTATGGTAGAGATTTATTAAGATTTGAAGACTTCGTTTCGGGCTTATGTTTTGAACCAGCTAGTCTATAGTACATTGCAGATCACCGTGAGCTCAACGAAGTATCAACTGACGACATATGTCAGTTGGTACTTCGTTGAGCTCAACCTGGCTATCAGTTGCAGTGACATTATGAGTTATGACAGTTTTAACAGAATCGAACGATAAAATATCTTTAGTGACCTGTCAAGACCAAGTTTAAATGCTAATCGTCCTGATTGCCGCCTACATAAAAACATATATGTCACCGTTCGAATCTTTTATGATTTGCGTAACGAGTGCAATAAACTATTGGCGGAAGTTTTTTTTCTAAAATATTTTATTTCTCCATCATATTTTTCGCGACTGGATTATTTAACCGTGCAGTTCAAAGTGTTTTTGACAAAATTGCTATGATCCTCATCATTTGTTTAACCTTTTCCCAATGGGGATCCTTTTAAAATTATACTAGATGACGCTTAAAAAAAGGTATGTTTACTAAAGTTATGTCTTATTTAAGCCTTAATTTTGATTATATTCTCCTTTTTCCTTCTTCAATGATCACATTCATCACCAAAGCCAGTAAATAAACAGGGTAAACCAAAAAATCTTTCTCCCACCAGTCAAGTACACCCACATAATAAAATTTTACCACTCAATCGTAAAAGACGTGAACACGTCTCCGATTGATACAGACATACAGACATACAGTCGTATTGACGATTGTCCCGATAGTAAAATCGAAAGTCTGACATCTGTTCCATTTTATAGATCGATCATAGAAGTCGTTATTCATTTTATGTTCGGTTTTATATAATTTAATATGACTTAGTACGGGCCGCTAATATACATTTCAATGAGTTGTAAAAGTAATAATAAATTTGGTAGCAAAGTTATAATTTTCTATAAATATTTTCCAACTGATGGCTTATTTAAAGTTTTGGTCTAACCTTTTCGAAAAAAAATCGTGTTGCGCCTACGCTAGGTAACATGCTCTAAGGGCAGAAAGACGTTGAGATGATTAATTCTTGATAACAACGAGACAGTTGTTTGAATCAAATAGAACTAGATAATATTTTGAGTCGTAATAAAGTAGTTTCAATTGAGAAATCCAGAATACCAATTCATTGCACTCAAAAGCATGTGGACATGTGATATCGAATTACATAAAAAAGGAATCGTAACTCTAGTTAATTCAAATCTCTGTTAACTGTAATTACAGGTCAGATAATTTATTTATAAATAAAACACTTATCTCAGCCTACCTGAGTAGTCTATGTTTATTTTTAAGTACGAAGCAATCTGTTTTTCTAATTCTATAAAACGTGGTAGTTCAGCGGCCCAATCGTAAAGTTTTTTCGTCTCATCTTGAAAGTATTTGCGATGTTAGTGTATTTTCTTAAAACAAATAAACAGTGAGTTCCTGTAGCAGAGCAATAACTTGTACATTCTAATTTATCTAAAAACACAATTCATTCCAGTAACAAATTTTAGTAACATTAGCTTTGACTCTTTGTGACGACACTGGTGCAAAAATGGTGAGCTTGATTAACATCCTCATTCTATTTTTCTTCTATACATACATCTTTATGAGCCATTATCTCCGTATTTAACAACTCCAGCAGGCTTAGCACGAGCACCGTTTTATTGTCGGAAGAGTAGACAAGAATTACGTTCCGTGTAGGACTGATGTAGTTGTAGAAAGTTATCTACTGTCTTTCACATGGTGATTACAAAATCAAATTGTCTTCACTACCTTAGACAATTGTCACTTGTCAGTGTGATTGACAGTTTGTGATAGAAAACTTTCTTCTGAAATTGTCTGCATAAAAAAGGACCTAGACAAAGATACTTAGAAACGAAAGACAAACTGACAGATTGTATAAGGATTTCTACGGTGCGATGTTGAAAATGGAGAAACGAAATGTCACTTTGTATAGAAAGAGCTGTGTCTATTCTTCGTAGAAATAGAAAGCGTCATGCTAAGCCTGCAGCCATATAATTATTCGAAAACCGAACTCTATTTCAATTTATTTATTCAATAACAATTCAGATTGCGTTCGAATGTTACCCACTATAAAACATAAGTATTAGATGTACAAATATAGAAAAAATACTGCATGCAATTCAATTTAAATAAAACATTTTAGTTCGAAAAAAAAATTGTAGAATACCATTCAAATACAAATTATAAAACCATAATAATTATAATAATAAATCTTCCCATTTTTTCATAGTTCTGCTCCAATTCATGCTCAAAACTTTAATCACGACATGTCTCTCATTCTTCTTCATTTTCAGTTGATGAGTAGAGTTTTTGTTAGTATAGTTAACAGACATTTTCTTTCTATTTCCATTTACAGTTTATATACATAGTAACGGTTGAGTATAGTACAATTGTTTAGCTTTGCGTTTGCTTTCTTTGAAGATTTTAGTGCGAATTCGCAGGGAGCTTAATAATTTTACGAGATTTGGGGCCCTATGTCAGCTATTCCCGTAGCTTCGTTATGAAAAGTAAACAAATGATTTAATTTATACGAAATTACTTTTCATGTTTTTTTATATCTTTATCAGTGCTCAAATAGTTGAAGTTGTGTAAAATAGAAATCACTTTTTTCGTTCTAGATAAAGTTTATATTAGCGTGACTCGGAAAATCTTTTGAGGCGTCTTCCGATGTAAAACTTAACTAAATGATTGCAATTTTCACCTAGAAGAAAAAACAAAAAAGCTTCAAAGACGCCTTTTTTTTTGCTGGGAAATTATCAAATTGCTTCTCCGACTTTTACTGACTAAAACCCACCCGTGCTCGTTCCGTTGCCTGTGTTGCCAGGGGCCTCGACAACCCTTTTGGACTTTCCCGCGACCCCGGCAGGCATCGGCCCTAGTGGACCCCTACACTTGTGCTGACGACATTTCTTTGAGGCGCGCGTGGAACACAACGCGCCGTCGACCCGGGCCTAGTCCTTATCTGACGGCGAGCGACCGATTGCTTATCCTCCGCAAACCAGCGCCTACGGTGGCTGGAAATCCGCCTGCTATTCCCGACGCCCAGGCCGTCTCCTGCCGCGGCTAGGGGTGAGAGGGCGCGAAATTTGCTTTTCCCTCAACCGCGGGACGGTTGAGGGAAAAGCAAATGTCACTCCTTCACGAGCATTACTGCTTCGCAGAAGGAGGTGACGGCTGCCCATGCCCTCTCGCTCCGTATCATGGCCTGAACCAGGGCCGGACGCGAGAAATCTCTGCCGCCGACCGCCTCCATTCACTGACCCTATAGTTCTATATGTCCTATCTGGACATATACTCGTAGAGCTATCAAAAGCTCGCCATGTTTTTTTTTTTTAAGTCAGTTTTGTTTTAACCGAACATTTAACACTTTATGCGGAAACAAGACTATTTCTAGACGGCCTTCCAAACACAATCTCAACCAAATCGAAATAAACGATGACTAACTCGTATCGAAAGTCTTGATCCATCGGATTTGTCATACCATGCAACACTACCAAATGGCTCGGGGCAATATTCTCATAGATTCGCGACCGTGTTTTATGTTCTAGTCTCCAACGGAACGTTAACCTCTAGTTCGTGGGTGCATGCGTAGGAACACTAAAAATCTGGATAAGCAATCAATCAACGCCTTTAGACTAACGGATGTAGAGGTAGAGCTGACCAATCTGTATACCTATCTGGTTTCGTTTTCACTTGGTTTTATTTTACTTTATTTAATTTTCTTCGGTCTTTATAAACTTTATATTAAGTATCTGTTGATTTGACCAAGTATTGAGCTTAAAAACATTGCACTGTTTAAATACTATCTATTAACCTGTCATTTGAAACAATTAGCCTTACTGCCAGTTCTACTTGTTTTGCTTTCTTCGTCATAAAAAAAAATTCAAGGAATTTTTTCAAGGTTGTTAACCCTAGTTTTTCACTTAGAGCTGCTAGTGAAAAATATATTTTAGGTTAAAAATTAGATTCAACAATATTTATTAATGGCTCACACGCATGTCTGCGTACGATACACAATTTACGACGTGTTTAATGTTTCTCTTTATAGTTACGTGATTCAGCTACGTGAATATAAGCAGGTGTAAGTATTAAATTGTTTACTCCTATGACTAATAGCTACTAAGACTAATTTATACTTACTATAGCTTTTACCAGCGGCTTCGCCCGTGTGGAGGTCGGAAATGATCGTTCCCTCGGTAAGGTACTAGCGGGATAAAACATTTAATTCCAGGATAGCAACCAGTTTGTTGTCATTTAAAGTGACGGCACGGGAATATATTCGTAAGAAGTTGGCAGAATCACCCCAGCGCTGATTCGTTTTCTCTACCAATCGTTATTTCTCCTGACACTTTTTATAATATTGAATTGCTTGAATTGCTACTACTCCATATTGATCTCAATAAAGAATGGAGTATTGAGTATTTTGACATGTAATTTGCTCTAAATTTTAAGATTTCTAGACCTAATTGGAAAGCTTCATGTTAGAACTTACTTATATTGTAACAACTAAATGTACACATGAATTTAATAAAGAATTTGAATTTTAAAGCTTACCTATTATTTACATAAAACAAGGTAATGCCTATGCAACTTGCATGTACATTGTCCTTGTTGGACATCCCTTCAAAAAATAACAAATATAACTTTATTCAAATATGAAATTCCATTCCACGACCATTTAATCCTCGAACAATGAACTCATCAGTCCAAAAGCGATTTCGCGACACCATGACGTGGACTAGTGCGTTCAACGCGAATTAATCCGATTACACTTCATAATGTGAATTAAATTGAATGACAATCACTTTGAAGCACATTAACGAATTTGAATACTCTTACACGACAACTTTAATTCGACAAAGTATAGAATAATGATCTTTTAAAATCAGATTTGTCACCTGTCGGTACGAAAGTGGATTCGGAGATAACGGTGTGAAGAAAGTTGGACTTGACAATTGGTTTTATTTATTTATTGATATGGCATTTCAACGAGACATATACAAACAAAAATCACGTACAAGTAATATAGGTGGTATTGTGAATTCGACACTTACAGAAGTGCACAGCACTAGCACATAAATTAATAGTACGTTCAAGATATCGCTAGTTGAATTACATATAAATTATACAAAAAAATAAAATAAAAATGAGCTATGTTCACAAATACGATTGGAACCACAAAAATATTAAAAAAAGAAACTAAAAAAAGGCTGATCAAAGAAGGGAACGGATGCAAATAGTAGCGAAACTTGACAGATAGACGAGACAATGGCATGTAGGTGGTTGCATACATGGGAGCATTTAGTCATAACCACTTTTAATAATATTTGCTTTATATTTTGGTGATGTCAAAAGTTTGAATAAGACGTTGTTATATTTTCGTCTTACTGAGGATTGTAACTTGGCGATATTCGGGTTATCGTAGATTCCACGGAAGTATGAACGCGCATTTCGTTTCGTGCCAATTTCTACCAGTCAACTCCTACCGCAAGCCGCGTTAAAGAACTCCGTTCCAAAAAACCTGAAACGGATAGTAACGAGACCTCGGACGAAGACATTGGAAACAACAACGTGTAACACAGCATAGTAGTGACTGAAAAGCGTCGAAAAAGCGCCAAAAGATTCACCATTCAAAATTCGGTGAAGCTGAACCAGACCCAACCTGGCGGCGACGTTGCTAAAAGATCCCACAGATAAATCACCCGTCTTTCCACTTTTCCATTGCTTACCCTAGGATGCATATCCGGTACGGCTCTAATAATTGACCATTACTGCGCCCCTCGGTCCGCCGCCGGTCCGTGCCTCGACAGTCGTTACGGGTCGTCAGAAGCTCGAAAGTCTGACAACCAGTCTTACCAAGGGGTATCGTGTTACCCAGTAACTGGGTTGTGGACGTCAGATAGGCAGTCGCTCCATGTAAAATACTGGTATTCAGCGGTAAGACTGGAAGCCGACCCCAACATAGTTGGGAAAAGGCTAGGCATATGATGATGACTGCGCCCCCCGGTCTAACTCGTTGATATGCAATGGTCTCTGTAGTTCTCATGAAACTTGAGGCTCTAGGGCTAGTCTCTAGAGTAGGGATTCCCAAAGTGGTCGATATTGACCCCCTGAGGTTGAAATCGGTTTCCCATAAACATCAACATAAACGAAAACTAATTTTGGGGGTCGACGAGGTCTAAAAATCGACCCCTATTAATAATTAATAGGGGTCGATTTTTAGACCTCGTCGACGACCTTTTTTAAGTGGATGTGGCGGCGTTTGATTCTAGACGACACAATTAACACAAGTTCTTATTTTAAACTTAAAAACAAGATACTGTATAAGTTGTGTTACGTGTACGAACTTATTATAAGAATGACTAATATTTTAGTAGGAAATATCATTGTTGTACTTTTAAAAAACTCAACAAGTCGAAAAGCGTGCACAAGTGCGTACAAGATGAAAAAAATTGGCTATGGGGGTCTGAGGTATCCGTTCATTTTGGAAAAGGGGTCTCTTGCCCAAAATAGTTTGGGAATCCCTGCTCTAGAGCCTCAAGTGTGAATCCTTGGGTTCATTCAAGCAATCGAGTCTGGTTTAACCACGCTGGGGTTGGTGTATTTCATTCATTCATTAATTTGGTGATGAAAGAAATGATGGCAATCATGAAATTATATGGCATGAAAGGTCGTGAACAGCTACAGTTACTTTTGACTTGTGATAGAGATGTCTGGAAGAAAAAGACGTTGCGTCGTTTCTAAATAAGACGGCAGGATGCTGGATGATTTTGAAATTGATGATATGTCAAAAGGTATGATGATATATTATTATATTTATGATATTTCACACGGACGCATACCTTATAGGGAAGAATCGTCCGACACTCGGAAATAACTTGAAAAGGTTGTAAAAGATATTAAATATCGAGGAATCAAAGTATTTATTGGTCTTATGAGCCATAAAACATGGGATACTAAAGGCGGCTTTCTCTAATAAAAAGCTCATAATTACAGCTGTCTACCTAATTCAAATGTATAGCCAAGCAAAGATTATGGAGATTAATACCAGCTGAGTCCTAAGCGAAAGACATTAATAGCAATTGTTCTCTATTAAGCCGCGGGTCTTAGTGTGTGTGCCTAATTAGACAATCGAAGTCAACGTTAATATAATCAAGAGAACAATTAGCAAATTCTGAGGACGTTGACAGTTCATTAATCTTTGGATGAACTAGATGTTGACCAAACCGTCATTGCTAATCTTGTATTCTTAATCAAGGTTTATTTAATTAAATTGTAGTTTATTTACCTAGGCATTATGTGGGTATCGTGTTACCCAGTGGGTCGTGGAGGGCAGACAGGCAGTTGCTCCAAGTAAAATACTGGTATTGAGCAGCATCCGACTTGAAGCCAACCCCAACATAGTTGGGATAAGGCTAGGCATATTGATTTTGTGCAAGGTTTGGTTAAAGCAGACAGTTTGCGTTGCGAGATTCTTGTCTAAGAAAATTCTCATTCTACATGTCGTGCAGGCAGGCATGATGAAGTATCATAGCCAGTCAGATAGGTTATTAGGAGGGTTGATTGCCACCGGGGGTGTAGCGAATTTACAAATATCTCCCTCACTTAGACCTCGACTCCTGGTAGTAGAAAGAACAGTGGGGTTTTAGTCGGTAGGAGTCCAATATAAATAAACATCCATTCTTCCCAGTCAGAGGTTATCCATGAGGATTTCCACGAAGAAAGGGCTTCCAACGCGACAACTGTAGGCTTAGCATGACGCTTTCTATTTCTACGAATAATAGACGCAGCTCTAGTACAAACACAAAGTACAGATACATTTCGTTTCTCCATTTTTGACATCGCACCGTAGAAATCCTTCTACATAAAAAAGGACCTAGACAAAGATCGTTACAAACGAAAGACAAAATGACAGATTGTAGAAGGATTTCTACGGTGCGATTTCAAAAATGTAGCTAAACGAAATGTCACTTTGTATAGAAAGAGCCGTGTCTATTCTTCGTAGAAATAGAAAGCGTCATGCAAAGCCTGCTGGTGGTGACGGAGCGCCCACTCGCGTCTTAATGATAAATGATTTTATTTCTGTAAGTACAAACACTTTGACACGTCAATCATATTTTTTAAAACTAGATGAGGTCGGCGTTTCCTATCTGACTACTCTGAGAAGAAAGGCCGAAACAAACTTAGAGGTCACAGTCTCTTTGAAAGTCCAGACATATTCTTGGTCAAATCATATGAAGACCACGTAGATTGGTATCGGAAATGGTCTTTTGATGAAAGAACCACACAGATTGAGTGGACCTGTCCAGTCAGTGCACACATTTGCCAGAAGTCGTGCAGCTCAACTCAGAACGTAAGGAGCTCAATGATCCAAAGAACGTACATTTGGGTAGACCGCAAAAATACTCAAACTGCCAGACCAAGTAAAAAACTAACTGAGAATAAATAAATAATCAATGACCAATAAATAAAAATGTCAATTTAATCAAGCAAAGCAGAAGTGTTTTCGAAGCTTGCTTGTTGTAGTGCGCTAACAGGTTGAAAGCGATGGAACATAGTTGTTTGCTGGGTCAACGAGAAACATACTCTGAGCAAATATGTATTTGTACGAATATATTATTTTCATTTTCAAGGCACAAGCTCAGTCAGCTCAGTCGGATTTTAGTCAGTAAGAGTCTGACACACCCTCCCGCTCCGCCAAAAAGTGAAAAAAAATACGATGTCGCGTAAAATCTAGGATAATTATGATAAAATAACATCATTTGTGATTAGACTATAAACTGGCTTGGGTTCCATTCTGACCAAATGCGCTTATCAACGCCATCTAGAATCCAAAAAAGCCGCCACAAAAATATGTCTAGCTCCGAAGTTCTAATCGATCGAACATCGCGATTATCTAACTGTTATTTTTAGCCTATCGCTGTGCGAATGCTAATCGTCTGTTCGCAGACGCGCCGGCGTCAGCTAGCACCGCGTGCGGGCGGGCGGCTGTGTCGGAAACTGCGCGCGCGCATCGCATCGGCATCGCACCTCTTTACATAATTTAACTTCTACATAAATAACTTTTAATGGCAAACTATTCATAGATTTTAAGAGCTTTGGACTGGTGTTATTGGAAATGGCTGACAGATACATTAATAGCTCATTGTCATAATGACAGTATTACCATCTTCAACGTGCAAGAATGTTGATTGCAAATAATTGATAGATTGATAACTATCTTCCCACTAGTCTTATTTTCGATTAGGCACCTTCGACAGTGCGCATTTTTAACTATTTTAGTTTATTTACGTAGTATATGCGATGTCGCCCCGGTCTGTAAGAGCCTTAAGTCTTTCGTTCTGGAGCGTTGCTTGGAAACCCAAGCAACGCTGAAAAGGCCGATTTCAGTAGTGGACTGCGACAGGCTAAGATTGTTGAACGACTTTAAGACAAGACACTTTAAGAAGCGCGATGACACAACGCTTGTAATTTATTGCAAAATATGAAGCAATTATCTATTTACTAAAAATTGAGTAATCGAAAATAAAAAACATCCAAGTTCTGCATTTAAATAAGACGTTCTTGTTTTTAATTAAATACGTAACGTATGTTGATATTTAATACAGATATTTTGGATTAGAACTCAAGGTAAGAGGTTAGTTTAACTTAAGTTTGCATCGAGATTTTTTTTCAAATCATGTTTTGGTAACAACCAAGTTCTGGGAAATATGTTCAGAATTCACATATATTTTTTCCGTTACCACAAACTAAACATATTTGGCAATTTTTTTTCTTAAGACAAGCCTATTTTGATCATTTGCGTCTTGTCAGCGCCTTAATCGCGATGCAAGTAGTACTCTGTTGAAATTGTTAAGGTACACGATTAAATTTTAGTCCTTTTTCGTCTCAAAGGACTAAAATTTAGTGGTACCTTCATTGACCTTGGCCATACAAATTGCGTGTCCCGCTGCCGCAGCGCCGCCGCCGTTCGATTTCATAGGGAAAATATGAATAATTGAAAAATATCACAGATGGATGGATAGATACTAAAATAGTCTGTTCATACAAAAAAAACAACAACAAAATATCTTAACTAGTTTGAAAGTAATATCGTTTTTTAAGCCTAGGGTAGACATTACTTCCTGAATTTATTTCATAACGTATTTTACTATACCTAATACTTAAATTTTCACATATAGAATCACCGCACTGACTTTATTCACTCTTCCTTCTTCGTTCAGTCTATCTCTCTGTGGAATGCGCTCCCCCAGGAAATCAGGATGGCAACCAACCGATTATCCTTTAAAATTAAAGTTCGCGAGCACATTCGTAAGAAGCTGGCAGTATCATCACAACGGTAATGTTTTCCCATTGTTTGTCTTACTGTTTAGTATATTCGTGTATTTATTTGGTCTTATATTTATGTATAATTAGGTATATCTATTATATATAATGTTTTTAATAGGTATATGTATGTATATACTTATATTTTAATAAATATTTATTCCACAGTTTTCGTTATTGCACCTACCACTGTCTGTCTCTGCATCACCCAAAGGTTGACTGGTAGAAAATGCCTATGGCATTAAGTCCGCCTCTGTACATTTGTGTGCGTAAAGTATTAAATAAATAAATAAATAAATAAATGTGTATGCATATTTTTTTGCATAATTTACTTGCATTATTTCAAGGCGTAATAACAAATTTATAGTCGCTAAATCATATATCTGCGCCTTAAAAGTTAAAACCCTGATTTCTAAAGTTTGTGATTTTAGTAGCTACTGTTGCAAAAGCTTGACTTTTATTTCCAAATCTCCGTTCTTTAACATCCATTCACAATAACTCTACGACAAAAGCTCTTGCATACAAACTGCTAACTACCCACATTCGCGGTTCATTTGTTCACTTCACCAGACAATAGAGTGCCAATGTAGGTACTTATTAATATTCGATAGGGGACAGGACTCCGATGAAATTTATGATAGTTTATTATTAGGTGTAGTGTCATAGTGATATCATGGCGAAATTAAATGTATGCGCCTGTGGCGGTCTCTTGCGCACGTACATGTAAATGACGCTTAACGGTTACTTTAATGCGCAGGAGTCGTGTTGCAAATGTCTAAGTTAGCAATGGCGTCTGAATTGCATTGAGATTGTTCTAGTGTTTTATTGTTTTGATGACATGTTTATTGTTTTAAATCACAAAGTGTAGTGATGGCCAGGACAAAAGGAACACAAAATGATGGATTCATTTTACGAGTATACAGACACTTTATACTGTGAACTACGGCGTAGTCAGATTTCAAGAAGGAATTTTCGACTTATGGTCTGAATTCGTTAACACACAGTGAAGACACGTGTACTCAAATTCTTTCTCTGTTTGAAAAGAGGCCTTAGATTAACGTTGATATCAGTAGGTATTCCTTTACTTCTTAAACAGTTTTTTTACATACCCAAGTAGTAGGATCGCGATCAAATTCGGCGTTTGACTTTTGAATGAATGATAGGAAGCTCTGCTTTTTTTTTGGGTGGAAAATTATCAAAAAACTTCTCCCGCTCTGGGCGGATCGGTAGGGCAGTGGCGGTACCTTCATATAAGCCCAAAATGCCTTACTAAAATGGATGGATGAATTCACTTTTAATTTATTGTACCTAACCAGTAGTTTATGAGAAAATTGCGATGATACATACGTAGGTACCTGCATACTCAGTCGAAAACTGAACTTTCTTTTTTTGAAATCGGTTAAAATTTTATTGGGCTTGCTTTATTTTGAAACCCTAGGCACGCCACTGCGGTAGGGTGTGTCAGACTTTTACTGACTAAAACCCACCCGTGTTCCTTCCATTGCCTGTGTGTTGCCAGAGGCCCCAGTATCCCTTTCGGACTTTCCCGCGACCAGGAAGCTCTGCCTAATCTTGAAAATAACATAACTTATTATTACACATAATGTCATGAATAAGTAAACTTTCTCAGCTTCACCATCAGTCCATCAGCTCACAGCTAATTGACAGCGGCGTGTCGGACGGATGCCGCATCATTACGTGCGGTGTCGGATGCCGTGGCCGACACTGACAATTTATTATACCAAGCTGATTAGTAGGAAGTGGTGTCGGATGTCGGGATGTTGGTGTTAGTGCTGTTCAGTCTGGGGAGGATGCAGGAAAATGCTCCTTTTCGATATATTTTACAGCTTTAATCAAGCTGTTTATGCAGACGGGGTGCAATATAAAAGCCTTCATCAGTGACGGTACCTGCCCACGCTACGACAAGCTAAGGTGTGCCTAATACCTATAAAAGATTTCTAAGCCTATCCGCATGTATTGACCAGGAAAAAAAATCAACAGAAAACATAAATTATCTCAACAATTCCTATTAACCTCACCAAGCTTTTATCTACACGAAACGAGGAAGTCACACTCAAACACCTGAGCACTAGGTTGTACAAATACAACAAACTAATCAAAGAAAGGTGACAGTACACAACCGCAACCCGCGACCTATTGCATAACCACTGGTTACCAACAACCTGTGCGACTACCCGACGACAGCCACTGTTCGTCAGCAGTCGTTTGTTTTCGCTACAATGTTTAACTTGAGAACAGTAACTGCTGTTTTGTTCACCTGTCATGTTTAAATGTTGAGACACTTGACGCAACACTTCTTGCGACCAATGATAGGGAAGTGTAAAGACAAAAGCTTTTGCATTTGTACCTATAATTATATTTGCTGCATCGGTGATGGAAAATATCGTGAGGAAAACTGGACTTATAGTTATAAATACAGGGTGAAATTGAATTCATGGGCATCCTCTCAAGAGGTAATTGTACTGATAATTATGAACAACTATTACTATGGAACCAAACCTGAAGTCGCGAAAAAAAATCAGCTGTTCTCTACATTTATGTTCACTTAACTCGTCATAATGTAGGGAATAGCTGATTTTTTTTCGCGATTTCAGGTTTTGTTCCATAGTAAAAGTTGTTCATAATTATGAATACAATGACCCCTTTTTTTTGGGTGGGAAATCATTAAATAACTTCTCCCGCTCTAGGGGGAGCGGGAGGGTGTGTCAGACTCTCACTGACTAAAACCCACCCGTATTTCTTCCGTTGCCTGTGTTGCGGGGGCCTCGGTGACCCTTTAGTACTTTCCCGCGACCGCGGCAGGCATCGGCCCTAGTGGACCCCTACATTTTTGCTGACGACATCTCATCGCGTGGAATACAACGTGCCGTCGACCCGGGCCTGGTCCTTACCGGACGGTGAGCTACCCATTGCTCACCGTCCGCAAGCCCGCGCCTACGGTGGCCAGAAATCCGCCCGGGATTCCCGACGCCCAGGGCGTCTCCTGCGGCGGCTAAAGGCGAGAGGGCGCGAAATTTGCCTTTCCCTCAACCGTCTCGCCTCCTCCTTCGCGAGCATTACTGCTTCGCAGAAGGAGGTGACGGCTGCCCATGCCCTCTCGCTCCGTACCATGGGCTAAACCCCTCAAGAGGATGCCCATGGATTCAATTTCACCCTGTATAAGTCTGAAATCGCCAACCCGTCTTGAGCAAGCGTGGTGATATAATATAATACTCGTGACTTCTCTGTATGAGAAGAGGCCCTACAGTAGGACCAAAATAGGCTGGTATTATAGAACAGCTTTTACTTTGAAATAAAATATGTCATAATCTGTTAGACTAAAATAAACGGTTAGTTTGTCTTTTCTAAATAAGTCTGCTCCTCGCATTCTACTAATGATCAAAGGACGATGTTTATACACCAGCTGGTAGCTGTTCAAACCAAAGCATAGACTTCTTATTCTCTGCCCGGGTCGCGGGAAAGTCCGAAATGGATACCGTGGCCCCTGGCAACACAGGCAACGGAAGGAACACGGGTGGGTTTTAGTCAGTGAGAGTCTGACACACCCTCCCGCTCCACCCAGAGCGGTGCAAATTTAAGTTGGTTGACTATATAACTCGTTAACTTGTAAAGCCTACTTAGCCGTGATAGATTTCCTTTTAATTTCATTATATGTACTACTACCATGATGTTTTCACATCTCCATAAACAACCATTTAGCTGGGGGGGGGGGGGGGACGACACTTGACTCTAACAAAAATTAGCACTTTAATGCTTAATATTACGCAAGTGGATCCTTGAATCGAAAAGTGGTGTTCACAATCCCGCAATAATTTTGAACGGCCTATCCAACAGTACTCCACACCATGGCGTGGGTAAACGAGAAAATAAAATATCATCGCCACGTTACGTGCAAGGCAGGTATACTAGAAAAAAAATGTTTTCAAGATTTTGTTTTAGCACTTTGTCGGCGGGAATAATATGTATACCTATGCCAAACAAATTACAGCTTTCTAGTACTAAGCGTCTCTGACCTACAGTGGGGAAAGATAGACAGACGGACATGGCGAAACTATAAGGGTTCCTTGTTTACTACGGAATCCTAAAAAGAAAAAAGAAAAGGCTTCCCATTCTCATAGAGAGAAAGAACCACGTTTGCTCACTTAGATATTAACAAATCTTAGACTATGACCAGGGTCCTTTAGAAGACTGTTTTACAAAGTTTTTCAGGTAAAATCGGTCTATTGTTGAATTCTACTGGATATTTATTAGAGGAAAAGCCCAAATTCGCGAATGATTCCGTCAACACTAGTGTAGGTCTTTGGTCTAACAAATCATGGTCGTGTGACTGTTTATTGGCAAAGATTGAAGCTCTCTGCGGTTCCCTTTGAGTTAGAGTGTTCACCTTAGGTACTGTTTACATTTCTCGTAATTCATTGGTATTTGTTTAGCAGTTACCAAGAATTCTTGGCAGAAATTAAAGAAACTTGTTAACCGAGTAGATTTGGCAGATTGTTTTTTCTAAAATTCTTCAGAGAATCGTAAACGTAAATAAGGAGGGGAAAAGATCTTCTGTTTCTTTCAATCATCCCTCTTGATTGTATGAGTAATCTATCTGTATACTTTGACAACACAAATGGTTAGGAATAGAGCTATACATAGTAAGCCTATAATGTTCCTACTGCTGGGAAACAGGCCTCCTCTCTGTGTGAGGGAGTGGGTCGTAATCCACCACGCGGGCCCGGTACGGGTTGGTAGATGTTACATGTCTTCGAATTTTTTGTTCTAGGACATGCCGGTTTCCTAACGATGTTTTCCTTCACCGTTTTGAGACCATTGGTGATGAAATAATTTACACAAAGTAAAGCGCCTGTCCGGGTTCGAACCTACGACCTACAACTCGTAAGTCGCGGCCGTTACCACTGGGCCACCACTGCTTTACATTTGAGCTATACTAATTGTAAAATAAGAAGTCAAAGAACGGGTACCTCATCGCCACAATTATGTACGTAAGCATACTTATCCGGACAAGTGTATGCACAGTTCGACCTCCTTCGAATATTTGGTTTGTCTAATACGAGGACTTAAAAAGCAAAACAATACGTGCATATATTATTCGTAACACATCAATGCACTTTGCTAATCGCATAACAAAATAATCATTACCGAATTAGATATACGCATAGCGACCGGATGTCAACGTCGTAAGAATGCATTACCGACACTTAGCTGCCTTCATGAATCATCATTATCGATATGTAATTGTGCATTCGCATCATACGATGGACGCATTTGCATCTTAATATTCAAATTATTCAGACTTAGGCAGCCTTGGTAGCCTAACTTGTAACTGTGAGGACCATAGCGGTAAGGAAGTTGGTCCTTTTGAGATTGACCTTCGATTCCTTAATGTTCGGAGATGATGATTTATGTTAGGTACGCTACAGTTGATCCAGACGTAAGATAAGATTTGGTTGCGTTTTATCATTACACGGCCCGCTTTGTGGAGAGGTTCTTTGCTTGGATTCAAAGATTAAGTTTTAGATTAAGTTCATGTAGAATCTTTAGAAATGTTCATACTACTAGTCTATGAGGAAACTGTTTCAATCTTGAAAGGTATGCTGATTCTGGTAACTTACTATTTTCTATAAGTTTCTGAGAGCTAAAGTTGTGATGAGATGTTTCGGGTTTTTGTGATTTGTTATTAATGTTTGACCCCCAGCACCTCCATTTTATGGATAGTCACATTCAGGCAAACGTATGTGGTAAATACATACAATAAATCTGTATAGTTTGTGGTAGCGGAAAAATATGTATGTATATGTTAATTTTGAACATATTTCCCAGAACTTGGTTGTACAATTACTACGTTTTGAAAAAAAATCTCGATAAAAACTAACGTTAAACTAACCTCTTACCTTGAGTTCTAATCCAAAATATCTGCATTAAATCTCAACATACGTTACGTATTTAATTAATAACAAGAACGTCTCATTTGAATGCAGAACTTGGTTGTTTTTTATTTTCGATTACTCAATTCAATTTTGAGTAAATAGATAATTGCTTCATATTTTGCAATAAATTACAAGCTTTATGTCATCGCATTTCTCTTTCTTTTCTATGCAATCTGACAGTGACCGTGGTTTAGGTGTTGTCTGCGTCTTAAGAGGATGCCCATGAATTGAATTTCACCCTGTATAACTATAAGTCCAGTTTTCCTCATGATGTTTTCCATCACCGGTGCAGCAAACATAATTATAGGTACAAATGCATAAAGCTTTTGTCTTTACCGTGACCGCGGTTTAGGTGTTGTCAGCGTCTTAATGAAACTGATGTAACTCAGTTACTGTGGGTTTGTGAGGGAACAGTCTTTGTCCGGTCATGGAGGGTAATTAACTCTTTGCTTTCATCGTGGTCCTACAGACCAGTGTCCCGTGGGACTCACTACAGTTTCGAATACGTGAGTCATGGAAGTTGCGCGGACTGATTTTGTTACATGATTCTCGTTGTCTGATTTGCAGAACTTAGGCTTTTATTTTTTTTTTAAATATGTGGGGTGTTGGTGGAAAGTCATCATCTGCCTGCCTTTTCCCAACTACGTTGGGGTCGGCTTCCAGTCTTACCGGATCCAACTGAATACCAGTATTATACATGGAGCGACTGCCTGTCTGACCTCCACAACCCAGTTTCTGGATAACACGAAACCCTGTTGGTAAGACTGGTTGTCAGACTTTCGGGCTTTCGGGGTTTTGTTGGTGGAAAGTAAGTGAAATCTAAATATAGTCTCGTGCGAATGTAGTGAAAACTGCTAAAACTGCGTCAGTTATTAAATCAACTGTCAGTATCCCTGGATTGCCTGGAGCTCTTGATAGCATAGCAATAAGATCTTGCCACCTTTAACTTTTTTTTTGGATGGGAAATCATCAAATAACTTCTTCCGCTCTGGGTGGAGCGGGAGGGTGTGTCAGACTCTTACTGACTAAAACCCACCCGTATTCCTTCTTGTTGCCTGTGTTGCGGGGGCCTCGGTGACCCATAAGTACCTTCCCGCGACCCCGGCAGGCGCCACCTTTAACTTGTAGTTTGCTTGTTGTAGTACCGAAGTAAGTACCTACCTCCTTAAAATAAGCTAACAACAATTAACACGGAAGCAAATTGACTCTATGTATTAAAGTACCACCAAATATAAAAAAAAACATTTTCGGTCTTAGACCAGTCTTAATAAACTGGGTATCTTAAACAGTCCCGAAAATCGCTGACCTCTTCTAACTCGATCTATGACATAATAGAGATATTATCGATACCAGCCCAAAGGTACAGTTAGGCCCGTGAGTCCTTTATCGACGAATTCTATCGACGTTCTGGTGTTCGGCAGACGACACCGAAGATGAACGCATTGATTAAACTTTTATTTACATACCATTACGCCTTATAATTGGTCTTTCGGACTGTACTTAGATGTTCGAAGTCGATAAATATGTTATTTTCGTTTTAATTCGATTGTATCCTTTTTCGTTTTGCTGCCGTTCGTCGCAGGTAATCTTAGAGCTATTTATAATTAAACGAACAAGAATTGTAATTTTAAACCCATGTATTTTATTTTAAAATAGACTCGGATTGTAGCTATTGTTGAAAACGTAAATTACCTTTAACCCAAACTAAATAAATTGTTTTATTGTTTCAGATCGCTGCTTCTAGCAGCAATCGTATTAAGTAATTGTATAACATGGACGGCGTCAAGGCATCACTACGCACATAATGTAAGTACATTTCTATGACAGTTCAACTTCACAGCTTATTCCCATCCTGAAATCTCTCATTTACCATGAAAACCAAAAGAAATGGACATCGAAACGAATCCGATCCAATTCTCAAGAGCATCGACCGCCAAACCTTGACATTGCTCTATCGAGACACCGCATCCGAGCGATCAGACTTTGACAGTAACTATCGCATCCAGCCTCCGCGCCGCGGCAATATTTCAATCATCGCATCGCACTCCCGAATGAGCAGCTGACGTTTATGCGATCACCAATAGGTACATGATTGACGAGTTTCTTAAATAAATTCGCTATGTTATTTTATTGTAAGTAATTTAGCCATTTTTAAAGTGGCTAAGTGCTGGTACAGATATAGATTTATTGGCGGCCGTTTTAGAAATATATGATAGTTTTTTTATGGGGCTACGAGTTTAACTTATGAGTCACGAAGGCGCTTTGCACATGGAGCAACTTAAGTTGAGGCAACTATCAACATTTTAAAGTTTCCTGTAAAAAGTTGATAGTTGCCATAACGTTTACGGTTGCCGCAATTTTATGGCAATCTTTGCGCTACTTTCATAGCCGAGTTGCTCAATCTACGCAGCGATCAGCGTTCAGATAAAATATTTAACAGTTGTTAGTTGCGGCAATTAGGAACTAACTTAGTCATCGATTACGGCAACTGAAAACTGTTGACGATCACCGAAACTCGAAACTCGAGTTGCTATGTGTGCGCAGTCCAATCGAAATATATGTAAACAGCTAGTTGCCAGCTAGTTGCCAGTTGCTGCAATAGTTGCTCCATGTGCAAAGCGCCTAAGGCTTTTTCATAATGAAGTGGGATGATGTATGACTAACAGAGGTGTCAAAGATCTAAGTTCAGTAAGTTCAACGATTTTCAGCGTCAGTGCAATTGTAGTTTCATTCCTAAACTTTCAACATTAAGTAAGATGCGACACGTGCTTAAGTTTTAGGTGGTCCTTATTACCCGAAATCACTTGCATCCGGTAAGACTGGAAGCTGACCCCAACATAGTTGGGAAAAGGCTAGGCAGACTTATTACCCAAAGTTAGGGCGGAAGGACCAAATCTTTATACTTACAAAATAATTTATCAAAATAAAGTTGACTTGGTGACCACTAAAACGCAAATAGCCATTACCTAATGAACATAGCCTCATTACAATTACTACGAGTATGTTTCATAGTATTCCTTTAAGAGTGACACGTATCCGGGGTCGCGGGAAGGTACTTATGGGTCACCGAGGCCCCCGCAACACAGGCAACAGGAAGAAATACGGGTGGGGTTTAGTCAGTAAGAGTCTGACACACCCTCCCGCTCCGCCCAGAGCGGGAGAAGTTAGTTATAACTTAAAAAAAATAAAAAAGAGTGACACGTATGACGAAGACTCGTGGCAGTCCCAGCGTGAGATCATGTGAGCCGATCCGTTTCATTACTTACAATATTACATACAGGGCTGGTAATTCATTATTCTATATATTTATTAATACTGAAATAAAAACGCCTTGTCAGTACAAATATTTCTGTATTTCTATTCTTGCACACATACAAACTTGGTATATAACAATATTTAACAAACTGTTTAATTAGGTGATGGTGTGTCTTTGGTCCCGTGGAGTTTAGGAAGGATGCTTGTGTGGGACGCTACCTGTGTAGATACACTGGTACCATCCCACCTTCAACGGACTACTTCTAAAGCACCCGCTTTAGCAGCAGCGGCAGAAAATGCTGATAATTATTAAATATAGAGGCAGAGAGTACAACTTTGTTCCCTTTGGCGTCGAGACCCTCGGTCCGTGAGGTCTCAGTTCGCATAAGTTATTTGCGGAAATCGCGAAACGACTAGTTGATGTAACTGGTGACCGAAAAGCTGGCGGCTTTCTTGCGCAACGCATCAGCATTGCAATTCAGCGAGGAAATGCCACCAGCATCCTCGGTACAATACCTTGAGGGCCTTTATTCTTTTCCTTTATAAATCCAATCTAAAACCTTGGTTTAGTCATAATATTCTGTAGGTGTTATAATTATAAATCTTCACAAGAATCTTTGTTCTTCTTTGCTGTCAAATGTCTTCTTCCATAAGAATAGAACATAAAAGGTAGTTCGTTCAGATCTACTTAGTTAGATGATAATGTCACAATTGCCCCCTGGGACCAAATAACTGCTGGGGTCGTGGGAAAATCCGAAAGGGTTACCGAGGCCCCGAGCAACAAAGGCAACGGAAGGAACGCGGGTGGGTTTTAGTCAGTAAGAGTCTGACACACCCTCCCGCTCCGCCCAGAGAGAAGTTATTTGATAATTTCCCACCCAAAAAACAAAAGGCTAAATAAAAACCAAGACATAGTAGCGCTGCGAACAATACAGTGTATCATGCCAAAACTACACCTCCGCTCTGTGCGTACACGCTCAGACGCATACATTTGTAACCCATTTAAACCAAAGTATACCTCACTAAGTGCACACATTTTTACGAAACCGGCATCACGTCACTGTTGACAGCGCTGTCTTGGTTTTTTATTAAAAACGGTAATAAAAAACCAAAACCAATGTAGTCTAAAAACCAATGTGTACCAATAACTCAGGGTCAGAATGTTATGTTACTCAGGGTCCTGTTAACAGACCCGGAAAAATGTCTGACTCCGTCTGCATTCCGATATTTATAGCACAGTCGACAGCATTAATATTTAGTGGGTGCATCTTTATGAAGAGCACGTTCTTCTATCAATGCAGACATTCATAGTTAGAATTGATACTCAAAATAGTTAGGTACCTACTCTTAAGAAAAAACATTAAATAAAAGTGCCAACTGACAGCCCTAATCAAAACTAATAGAAAAAAAGAGAATAGTCATAAATCTAATCAGGGCTGGTGCCTATTGATGGGTGCGCACGTGCTTCGTCCCCCCTTTTCCCCCCTTTGCCCAGTAAGTACTATTTCTGGATGTAGGTATGACTTGATGATCAACATACGAAATTATCATTTCTTAAACTGTGTCGTTAGTAATATTTTATTTTTGGTTGATGGATTCTGTACTGGTGAATAACCGACGTCGGCGCCTGCGCATTCGATCATTTAGTTCAATGTATTGTTTAATACAGCTATTGTAGATGATCATGACTAGCATTGTGTTGGATAATAAATAACTTACTGACGCCTCGTGGAATCTAAATCAATAGTTTGTTATTTGGGTGAAAACCACAATATAGCAACATAGCAACGTCACATTGGAATAGGTACATTTTCAGAAATGATCAAAAGTAGAGCCATTCATAGATTATTTATTATTAATGTAATAATGTATTATTTAAGTGAGAGAAATGATCAACAAATACACTAACGACCTAAAAAGACTTTCAAAGCATCTAACAGTCTAAAGTTTACTCAATCAACATATTTCTTCTTCCATTACTCGCTTCACTAGAGTCATTAAACCTGAATGGCGTTCGTTTCCTGCTGTCGCTTGTCGCCGACAGGTGGCGTGTCGAGTGGGGGAAATGAAAATAAACTGTCACCTACAACCTGTGACTACACTTGATCAATAAGAACCTTCGCTTAATACAATTGTGGGCCGGACTTGGATATTGGTACTGGTGCATCATGCAACACATCAATTAATTGGATATTAGTATCGCTTTCATATGCAAGTATTTTTGAAGTCTTGTTCCACGTCTTTATATGTCTCGGTTAGGTTAGGTCGCTAATATCCCCCCGCGGACCAGAGGTGGCCCGCAAAGGCGAGCCGGCACCAACCGGGGATCGCAGAAGTCGCAGTAGAAACCCATGATCCCTAGTGCAAGTGTAGTAGGGGAACACCGGGGTGATTTTTAGTCAGTAAGAGTCTGACAGACCCGCCCCAGGGCGGAGGACATCCATGAGGACTTTCCAATCCGAAACACAAAAAAAAGGTCACTCAGCGCGCTGCGCAGCGGGTTATGCTCGGAGTTTCTTTAAAGGGTAAAATAAGAGATTAAATTATCCGAAAAAGAACTGGAGTTAGCGAGATAGCTTGCAGAGTAAGCAAGCTGAAGTAGCAGTGGGCTGGTCATGTTTGTCTAAGTACTGATGACCGCTGGAGCAGACGAGTCGTGGAGTGAAGACCGCGTATCGGCAAGCGTAGTGAGGGACGCCCCCTTTCTAAATGGACCTACGACCTTAAAAAGGTGGCTGGGATAGACTGGATGCGGAAGGCGGAGGACAGGGTGTTGTGGCCTATGTCCAGCAGTGCCCTGCGATAGGCTGAGTTGATCGATAGGTTTGATCTGCAATGTCAACATCACTTGGATCAACTCAAATTGAAGCGTGCACAAAAGGACGATGAAATAGTCTCTTAAAATCCTAGTCCTAAGTAATATTACATATAAATGCGAAAGTGAGTTAGTTTGTTTGTTTGTTATCTTTCACGCTAAAACGGCTGAACGGATTTGGATGAAATTTGGCACGTGGATAGACCATGACCTGGATCAGGACATAAGATTTTTATTCCGATATTGCTACGGTTGAACCGCGGGGCGCAGCTTGACTTTATGTTTTTTTTTTTTTGGGTGGGAAATCATCAAATAACTTCTCCTCGCTCGCTCTGGGCGGAGCGGAAGGGTGTGTCAGACTCTTACTGACTAAAACCCACCCGTATTCCTTCCATTGCCTGTATTGCCAGGGACCTCGGTAACCCTTTTGTACCTTCCCGCGAGAGTTTATATGTCTAGATCGGTTTCTGTGATAACTATGTAGAAACTATGTAGAAACCAATTTAAAGATTTCACCATAGCTACACAAATCCATCTCTTGCAATTCAACTCCGGCCCATCTCCGAAAGTGCTCATCGCCCGCAGTGCAGCACGTTGCAACACTCACGCAGCGTCGGTAATGTTCTACAAGTTGTTTATCGTCATAACATTTTACATGCACCCAGCGGTGACGCGCGTTTTATTCCTAAGAGCTGTTTCACACCGCGCGTTACATAATAAACGCGGCGGGTGGCGCGTTCCTATGAACCCACCATATTGTTTAAAACTATTTTTATGAACTGTTTTAGTTTTAATATGTAGTTGTTCATTAAAATATAATTATTTGTTGGATACGTAGGTTATGTTAATGGTATCTTTGAATCCATAATATAAACAAAAAGGTTTCATCATCATTTTCCTGCCCTTGTCCCATGTTATTTGGGGTCGGCGCAACACGTTATTTTCTGCCATCCTCCCCTGTCAGCCGTCATGCTATCATTCACTCCCTTCTCTTTAAACAAAAAGGTTTGATGATTTAAATAATCTACAGTGGGTAAAAGGACCACAATTTGAAAGACTACGCCTAAAAACTGTTGATTCAAGGCACTTTCTTGATTACCTATATTTTAGTAAGCGAAAAGGTTAAGAACCTTGGAGTTTGGCTCGACAAACATCTTTCTTGGGGTCCCCAGCTACAGGACGTAAGTCGCAAAATTTTTGCATCTGGTAAGTCCCTGAGACGATTGCGGAACTTTCTTCCAACTGCCACTAAAACTGCGCTTGCACAATCCCTTTTACTTCCCATCCTTGACTACGCTGATGTCAGTTATCTCGATCTCACTGAGGCACAACTAGATAAACTTGAGCGACTTCAAAACTTTTGCATAAGATTTATATTTGGCTTGCGCAAGTATGATCATATTTCTGAATATCGTACAAAACTCAAGTGGCTTCCCATACGTCTTCGCCGGAATGCTCATATCTTATTTCAGCTATACAGTATTCTGTTCAATCCTACAACCCCCTCTTATCTTAAAGAACGTTTCAAGTTCCTTCATGACACACATAATAGATACCTGAGGTCATCGGAAAACTTAAAACTAGAGATGCCGATGCATTCCACCAGCTTTTATGACAAATCTTTTACAGTTCAAGCAGTACGGTCATGGAATGCCTTACCCGTGTCGATAAGGCGTGCACAAACTTTGTCCACTTTTAAAATTCAGGTAAAAAAACACTTTCTCTCTCCCTAAATATCATCATTACTTATAGTTATATAGTTCTTGATTTTGTTTCATGTTTATGGCATATATATATATATATATATATATGTATGTATGTATGTATGTATGTATGATATATGTTATGTATAGTATATGCTTTATGTATTTATTGTATATGTAACTGGTACACCACTGACTACCTGCAGTATTGTCTCTCCTCCCCCTTTAATCCATCCAAAGGTTGTCTGTAAAAGATCGCTTTTAGCGATAAGACCGCCCATTGTGTCACCCCTTGTAAAATTTCAACGTTTGTATCTGTAATTTTTATGGTGTACATAATAAAGAGTATTCTATCTATCTATCTATCTACCTACCAGATTTTTCAACAGCGTTTTTAAGCGCCTTTAAATAATGTGAACAAGCCTTATGCCCAGTTGTCAAGTCAAATCGGAAACACGAACGGCTAGACAGTGCGTTTGTTAGCTCCACGCACCTCGGCTAACAAGACAAGTGACCACTCCAACACTTACCAGTGTCCTGTACTGACCAGCTTAGGAGAGTTAGGACACGTTATTTATTTGATCAAGTCGAAGGGTTTCCTACTTAACTTCACATGTCATGTACGAATTTATTTGCTTTTTGTTGTATCCTGTAAAACTTGTAGGAAACATCATGTTTTAAGTTTTAGATGTTGTTGTATGTTTCGTAATTACTTAGGTAATTAGTATTTTTGAAGTTGAACTTTTACCAAAAGGTTAACTTCAGTGCCAATTTTATACTGTTAGCCACAGAGTTTTTTTACAAACGGAGTTAAATGGGTACGAGCGCGAATTCCGTCCCAAACCACCAATAAATGTAGTATCTTAGGGAAAGCGGAAGAATTGGTAACTTCCTTTAGACATGTTGGGTGAAAATGTGTGTGTTGTAATCCTTACCGTACGTACGATAAACGATATCTTATCAACCAGCATTTCTGATAGGTTTGCAGTTTCACTTTCTTATCATGATATTGTCTTCACCAGGTACACCAACACCGCACCAGACACAGGCGGCAAGGCGCCGGGCTATACCTACCCGCGTCCTACGTCATCCCCGGAGGCGAGGGCGGGGGCCCGTGGGGGGAATGGGGAGAGGTGTCTCCCTGCTCTAGAACCTGCGGAGGAGGCGTGGCCAGTCAAAAGAGGATATGTTTGCAGCCAGGGTACGATGGATAACAATTATGTCTTTCTAGTTGATTAAAGACTTACCTAATCTAGTATGGTACAATTTTAATATTTTTATCTCATGGTACTATAATGATATAAGGTATTAAACACATTATCTCGCCCCCATTATAAATGCATAAGTGAAGTGAGTTGAAAAAACATTCGAAAATGCTAACATCACCTGCCATGTTTTCAGTTTTTTCTGTATTAGTCCTAGTGCAATAGAGCATACGGGCATGTTTTACATACATTTAGGAAAGACTGTATTTATTTTAAACAAAAGCCCCAGTGAACGCGTAAAAGAAGCTAAGATTTCCAACTTAAGAAGACAGGAGTTTTCTACTGTGTTCATCGTCCCAGATAAATATTAAAATTTCTCTATTCAGGAACTGCATCTCCTTATGTCCTATTGCAATTTCCTTCCATTAAACACTTTATAATTTTATATGTTTACGTGTGCAGGCCAGAAGCTCAATGTTCGGGAGGCGACACGAAGTATTTCTCGTGTCAGACGCAGGACTGTCCTGGCTCAGGCGACTTCAGAGCTGAGCAGTGCGCTGAGTTCAACGACAAAGCCTTCAGGGGTCTCAAATATAAGTACGTTCTTGTTATTTATCCTTAGATTTTCCAGTTATGTATACAAGGGTTTCCTGTGTTTTAGGTATTATATGAGACTAAGACGTCGAAAAGTCGTTCTTAATCCTACATCAACTTGAGTATTTATCCCAATCAGCAATTTAAGCTGTATGTCCACAGCTTTAATTGCTGTATCGACGAACTATGCAGAATAAACCAAATCTTCAAACCAAAAGTCTGAACTGTTAAGCATATTAACAGATTACACCAATAACTGTAACTGCCGCGTATCAGCGTAGTGTGGGACGCACCCCAGCTAGATGGAATGACGACCTTAAAAAGATGGCTGGAACAGACTGGATGCAAATGGGGGAGGACAGGGTGTTGTGGCGCAGCCTGGGAGAGGCCTATGTCCAGCAGTGGACTGTTATAGGCTGAGTTGTTTGATTGATTTGATTGACCAATAACTGTTAAATTTTCTGGCCTCTGCAGAAACTTCATAGGTATTCGAATAATCAGTACCAACGCAAAGGCAAGACACGCCAAAGAATACCATGTTCTGAATGTGAGCTTTTGTCATTCTTAGCTGGGTGCCATACACGAAGGCTCCAAATCCGTGTGAGCTGAACTGCATGCCACATGGGGAGCGGTTCTACTTCCGACACAAGCTGCAAGTTACAGACGGCACCAGGTGTAACGACGAGTCCTTCGACGTCTGCGTCAATGGGCAATGTCAGGTAATACATAACTGCAAAGTAGTGGTAGGTACAATTGTTTTTTTCTTATTTGTTCTGTAGGTTTCTCAAATCTGTATGGTTCTTTCCTCAACATACCATCTCAGACACCAATTTACATGGTCCTCAAATGGTGACCAAGATAACCTATTTTTGGATTCTTATATACTCATTGACATTGATGATTTTTTATGTATACAATGTCATAAATATTTACTTTTTAAAGTATTATATGTTTTTAAATTACTGTGAATGTGAAGACTTACGTGGGTTATTATTTTTATTTTTTCACTCAGTTTTAATCTTGGTCTGGCAGTTGTGAGTAATTTATGCGGCCTTCCCAAATGTGTTTTCTTAGGTATTGTTCGTCGAATTGTTGAGCTCCTTAAGTTCTGAGCTCAGCTGCACGATTATTGACGTGTGCACTGACTGGATAGGTCCACTCAATCTGTGTGGTTATTTCCTAAAAATGCCATTTCAGACACCTATCTACATGGTCTTCACATGATCTTATGGAGGCATGAGGAACAAGGTGTGAAGTTCACTCATCCTACATAGAAAAGGGAGGACCCTCCGACCAGGCGGGTGTCGTGTTTGGTGGGCAACTGCCCGACTGTTGATGTCGGGATGTTGTATATATGCTAGTTGCGCGGTAAACTCTGCTTGCGCGATGCAGGATTTTGCGTGACGTCACTGTGGCGACGTAGCTGCCGCCACAATCTGACCAAAATCATGGACTTTAATATAGACTGTGACCACTGAGTTTGTTTCGGCCTTTCTTCTCAGAGTATTCAAATAGGAAACGCCGACCTCACCTAGTTTTTTTTATATGATTGACATGTAAAAGTGTTTTTACCTACAAAACTACTTATAGAAAATCAAATCATATCATCATTTCATTTAATTTTGATTATGAGGCAAACTCATTAAGTAATGCTTCGTACGACAAGATTAAGACTATTGATCGAAATATTTAAGCATCTACAAATATCATTCTGTGCAGGGTCTTTCAAATTAGGAATCAGAGGACCACGATATTCTTCTTACCAATTGGGCTATCTATCTTTCTATTTTTTGAGCTACTAAAGTAACTTGTCCTTTCCACCAGCCCGTCGGTTGCGACATGATGCTGAATTCCACCGCTCGTGAGGATAAGTGTCGCGAGTGCCGAGGGAACGGTGCCAACTGTCGCACCTCTGACGGGATCTTCGACTCACAAGATCTAACGAAAGGTAAGCGGCCTACTGAAGGCGATGTAATCTCAGTCAAAGTGACCTTAGCCTGTTTCTTACCAATCTTAATTGAGAAAGTTGCCATATCCTTTGTATTTAAATCCATTTATTATTTTGATTATAGGATACAACGACATCTTGCTGATTCCTGCAGGCTCTACCAGCATTAATATTGGAGAAGTGGAACCTTCAAACAATTATTTGGGTATGTGTTACATAGCAAATCTGTGTTCTATTATGTAAATTATGTGATCATTACTACAAATTCATCTAATTTCTACAGCATTAAGAGCTAAGAACGGCACCTACTACCTGAACGGCCACTACCACATCGACTTCCCGAGGACCATCATGATCGCCGGCGCCCTCTGGACCTATGAGCGCAGTCAGCAAGGGTTCGCCGCGCCAGACAAACTGCGGTGCCTAGGACCAACCACTGAACCTTTGTATCTTTCTGTAAGAGGATCTTTGTCTTTTTTATTGTTTAAATTCAGTTATCATGTTTTGTTCTTTTGGAAGTTCCAGTCAGAGATAATTTGAGCCTGAATGTGTATTTAATAATTTTTTTAATTGAAATATTGAAATGTTTATAGTACATGGAGACTTTTAACTGTCTTGCCGGTTTAAAAGTATAATTTTACTACATCACTCATAAAATATCTTTTGTACCAGCTTCTCCTTCAAGACGAGAACGTGGGGATCAGGTACGAGTACAGTGTGCCCAATAACTCAGCCCCCCCGAGTGACAGGCAATATAACTGGGTGCACGAAGAGTTCACGCCGTGTAGCGCCACCTGTGGCGGAGGTGAGCAAACTGCATACCTACTTGTTGTTCAACACGCCTCGGGTTTTATTGTTGCTATAGTAATTTGGACAGTTGCCGGTAGATGCCGTTTTCCCAAATCGCTTGGATGGCTCGCTGGATTACAAATTGCTCGAAAACGCTATTAAAAAAGAGATTAAAATGTAGAAAATGGTAGATGAAAATTATGATCTTCAAGATAATTTCTTTGGCTTTAATCCTTGTGTAATTGTAGTATCCATCCTTACGTTTTTTTAGTTCGTTTTTGGGAACAGGCCTTGAAAAAAAAAATAGCGCTTCACATCTTAGATTCTGATATAGAACTGGTACTAAAAAATAACTTTTACACCTTCCCAGGCTTTCAAACCCGTAACGTGACATGTAGATCAAGAGAAGAACTGGAGATAGTCGATGCTAGCTTATGCGACGAGGGTCTGAGGCCCCCCACCAACCAGTCCTGCAGTCCAGACCCCTGCCCCGCGCAGTGGGTCGAAGGATCATGGGGAGAGTGTTCCCAAAGATGTGGCAGTGGAGGTGTCAAGTCAAGGGAGGTCACCTGCCAGAAGATTATTGCTAATGGGTAAGTTTTACAATCAAAATAACGATGAAAAATTCCGGGTTATTTCCGAAATAGTTATTAAAAAAAATTGTTTTGGGTACAAATTCTGTTTAATCAATTAATTTCTTCGTCTTAATGTCAAATTAATGGCGTGGACTATATTCTATATACTGTATTCCTGCATCTAATTAAAAACAATTGCTTTGTGTTCGCAGTATCAAATCTGTGGTGCCGGACAAGGAGTGTTTCGACCTGCTGGGTCCGAAGCCTGAAGTGTTCCAGAAGTGTAACGAGGACGCTCCCTGCCCCACGTGGTTCGTCGGAAAATGGAAACCGGTAAGCACCACCTAGACTTCCCAAAAACTTTAAAGGCCATTCTTGGTTAAGCTATTCCTATTATTATCTTTAAATGCATCTTTCTTGACACGTTTAAGCACCATACGATATTTTTCATCATGGTGTCTACTGAAATCTTTAAGTCTATGCTTATCTTTAAGTTTGCAAGCTCTATTAATGACGAATTCTAACGGGTGTAAAATACCTTTAATAAAGACAAAAATTACTTGTTCTTTGCGTTATTATGATATTTTTTGTACTGGACAACACCTGGGAACCTTCTGGTTAAGTCCATCGGATTTAGAAATTTTCAAATGTCTTAACTAAGCAATTAATTTCCCCATCAGTGTGACCAGCTCTGTGACGAGGGTAAGACGACCAGGCAGGTTGTCTGCTACCAGAAGAAAAATGGCCGCATCGAAATGTTGGGTGATGGGAACTGTACTGAGGCGAAACCAGAGAAAGAACAGACTTGCATCCTGCAGCCTTGTGATGGAGTCGACTGGGTCGCATCCAGTTGGTCTGGAGTGAGTAATCGTACCTACTTACAAAATTATAGAATAGAATACTCTTTTTTATGTACACCAAAAATAAGACAGATATAAATGTAGAAATTTTATATAGAGTGACACAATGGGCGGTATTATCGCTAAAAGCGATCTTTTAAAGACAACCTTTGGATGGATTAGGGGATTTTCACTTAATCAAGTTGTTAAAATCAACTCGTCTACATAAGTATTAAACAAAGTCTCACACTCACATTTTCTGCCATTACAGTATACCAGCTTAGTAACTTTAAAATTAGAACTTTGATTATTTATATCCTTGTGTAACAAATCTTCTGTTATAGAAGATTGGTCTTTAGTACCGTGAAATTTATTTCTTTCTTTCTTTTGGCCCGCCAATTTCATTCGCGGATCAAACGCATGTCTATTTAGAGACGCTGTTAATAAGTATCATGTTGTCTTTCACTTTCTACATATTAGCGAAACTTTAATTTCAGTGTTATTTGAATACTTATTTACTAAGAATCAGCAATTTCCAACGACTTCAAGAAAATTATATTCCAGTGAATATGACTTTTTCTCAAAAATGATATGTTTTTTCAGTGCGACTCCTGCACGTCAAAGAATCGTACACGAATTGTAGTGTGCTCGACGAAGGGTCGGCAAGTTCTGAACGACAGCTTCTGCTCTTACCACAAACGTCCTCACCACTACGAGGAGTGCAATAAAGATGAGCTGCCAGTCTGCGAGGTGCAGTGGTACGCCACTCAGTGGAGCAAGGTACGTTTATCGCTTATCGCTTTTGGACTTTGTCTCTTTAAATTTTATCTTGTCAACTGATGTGGTCTTTAGTGTAGCGTAATGTTTAATTAAAACATTTGCATCGTATAATATATTGAGGCTCTAAGTATGGTCAAGGCTTGTGGACGGTGAGCAATGGGTAGCTCGCCGTCGCAGGCGCAGGGCGACGGCGCAACGTGTTCCACGCCAACACTTGTGCTGACATCTCAAAGAGATGCCTGCCGGGGTCACGGAAAACGCTGAAAGGGTTACCGAGGTCCCTGGCAACACAGGAAACGGAAGGAACACGGTTGGGTTTTTGTCAGTAAGAGTCTGACACACCCTCCCGCTCCGCTCAGAGCGGGAGAAGTTATTTGATATATTCCCACCCAAAAAATAAAAAGTATGGTCAAGGTTTTGTAGGTCAACAGAACCCGTTCCTGCCGACAAAAAAACCTGGTTTGAGATTTTACAATAGTTACAGGCGTATGACTATTACATTTTGTGTCCGTGCATAATGCATTAACGTCTGGTTAATCTTTTGGATGGATCATCTGCCAATTTAGCCTACCCAGACAAGCAAAAACAGAAACATGTTTCTAAGAAAGACACATATAAACATGTTTTTAGGTGTGCTTCGGTCAAAACATGTAAGGATCGGGCCATTACTTTAAGTAAACGACTTTAGTGTTGAACTAATATTAAGCCCTATATAACCTCTCGATGTTCCTTAACAGTGTTCAGTAAACTGCGGCGACGGAGTGCAAACCAGGAAGGTGTTCTGTGGCATGTACTACGATGACGAGAGTGGGGAAGGCGTGGAAGTTGTGGAAGACACCAAGTGCGCCAACCTTACCAAGTATAAGGACACCAAACCTTGCACCGTGCCCAAGGAGGAGTGCCCTTCGCAGTGGTTTGCTGGACTTTGGACTGCAGTAAGCATACTACTATATTTATATCCCATTTTTAGGGTTCCGTAGTAAACAAGGAACCCTTATAGTTTCGCCATGTCCGTCTGTCTGTCTGTCTGTCCCCGCTGTAGCTCAGAGACGTTTAGTACTAGAAAGCTGTAATTTGACATAGGTATACATATTAATCACGCCGACAAAGTGCTAAAACAATATCCTGAAAAAAAATATTTTTAGGGTACCTCCCTTGATACCTATTTGTTTTTCTCGTCTATCCCATAGTGTGAAGTATCGTTGGGCAGGCCATTTCAAAATATTGAGGGTCTGTCAACACCATTTTTTGATTCAAGGATCCGTTTGCGTAATATTAAGCTTTAAAGTGCAAATTTTTGATAGAGGCAAGTGTCCTCCCCCCCCCCCCCCCCCCTGCCAGCTAAATGGTTGTTTATGGAAATGTGATAAAATTCATGGCAGTAGTACATATAATGAAATTGAAAGGAAAACTATCACAGCTAAGTAAGATTTATAAGTTAACGAGTAATAGGCGACCAACTTAAATTTGCTGTTGAAGAATTGAACGTGACGTCTATCGATGTATAGGAGAACATTTTTTTCAAATACAATGTTAAGTTTGTTTTTGGGATAAATTCATCCCAACTACGGAACCTTTCAAAGTGCGCACTTGGCCTCATTTTGATAAATAGGTATAATAGTAATCACCAGTCCACTTAAGCCATCTAAACACATACTCCAATATCTTTGTTTTCATATCCTGCAATAGTGCTACACCGACCGGGGGTTGCCCTTGGGTGCACTTGCACAGTGCGAACAAGGAAAATCGCCTGTTGGTGCCTCAATTCATTAATAGCGTATTAACGAGCCTCTGCGAATTGGCTGCGGCCGCTCGTACGCCTTCCAAAGCTCCGGGAACCCAGGACCCCGAGATTTATGTCAAAAAAATAAATTGGATAATTTTGTTTTTGTGTTTTAAATCTTAGAAATTTAATAATCGAGCCACCATTCATATTTTTGTTTAAAGGTTCTATTGAAGCCTCACTGTCACTCACTGTCATTTCCGTTTGTTATTATTCCAAATTTGAAATCGGAATACTAAAAAATACAGTTTAATTGCAATAAGTCAGCATTTCGTGATTTTAATGAAACTTCACACAAATAAGCATAGGTCTAAAAAGATAGTAGAAAACATTTTCGAAATGTCTATTAAAAAAATAAGATAATTGGAAATTTCTTTTGTATAGAACATTTAAAATTCCTCTAATTTAACTGTTCTAATTTAACTATTTTTCGAAAATGTTTTCTACTAACTTTTAGACCTATGTACTCTGCTTATGTGTGTGAAGTTTCATTAAAATCGGTTCAGTCATTTCGAAAAATAAGGACTAAACGCTTTTAAGGAGGTCACTATTATTAAAGTATTTATTAAATATTGCTAACGACCACGTCTGTATACGTCGAATGAGCACGACTCAATCAAATAATTTGATTTGAAAAAGGAACAACTTTTCCAAAAACTTTTGGTCCTATCAGTCCTTTCCAGACTTGAGCAAAGCCTTTATAAAATTGATTGGAAAATCCCAAAATAATAATTTGACTTGAATTCTGCGATATATGCACACATGCACACATTTAGAGGCTTTAAGATGAAGCTCTTGGTTATGGCTTACTTTGCGATAATGCGGAAGAAAGTTGCCTCAGTAATATCACGAGTGAGGGGAAGCAGCAATAGCATTCTGAAGGTGTTTGCAGAGAGGCTGGATGTTTACCAAGCTTGACAACAAAGCTTGTTAAACCATCCTGTGATTGTAATTCTTTTTCTTTGTAGTGTTCCTGCATGTTACTAACTTAGTTTCTAAGTAAATCATTCATTTCATTTCATTTCATTTCATTTCATCATTGGGAGTCATCGTAGTATTAGTAGGGTGGATGGTTCAACCTTGCCACCAGTTCTCTTCAATGGTATGATCGTTCCATTTAGGACTGACGTCAAAGACTAGGCTTGCACATCGATTGTACCCTGAACTGGCGAACGCAAGTCACTAGGGTGAGCCAGAGGGTTACTGGAACGCTGCGGGCTCTATACCGACTAAAACATTTATTACCATCAAATACCAAGACAATACTTGTGCAGACCTTAATTTTCCCTATTATCGATTATGGTGATGTGTGCTACTACGACCTGAATGCGGATCTCCTCGACAAACCTGACCGTCTTCTCAATAACTGCATTCGATTCATTTTCAATCTGCGTAAATATGATCATGTCTCTGCGCATCGGTCGCTTCTAAAGTGGTTGCCCATACGTCAGCGCAGAGAGCAAAGGGCGCTGAAAACATTGTTTTCATTTCTTGACTCGCCCTCTTCCCCTAGTTATCTGGCCCCCCACTTTCAGTACATTTGCGCGAACCACAGTAGAAACCTACGTTCATCACACAATCGTCTTCTTCAATGTCCCACTCACCGCACTGACTTCATTCACTCTTCCTTCTTCGTTCAGTCTATCTCTCTGTGGAATGCGCTCCCCCAGGAAATCAGGATGGCAACCAACCGATTATCCTTTAAAGTCAAAGTTCGCGAGCATATTCGTAAGAAGCTGGCAGTATCATCACAATGGTAATGTTTTCCCATTGTTTGTCTCATCTGTTTTAGTATATTCGTGTATTTATGTGTATTTATTGGGTCTTATATTTATGTATAATTAGGTATATATTTAAAGTTTTTAATAGGTATATGTATGTATATCCATAAATTTAAATAAATATTTATTCCATAGTTTTCGCTATTGCACCTACCACTGTTTGTCTCTGCATCACCCAAAGGTTGACTGGTAGAAAATGCCTACGGCATTAAGTCCGCCTCTGTACATTTGTGTGCTTAAAGTATTAAATAAATAAATAAATAAAATATAATACTAACACTCTATGGGCTTTGACAATAAAATATTTTTATTTTATTTATTTATTTATGACTAAAGTACTATTATCTATTATGTGCTATAACTTATGTGGTCTCTAGTGCAGTGAACCATGCGGTGGAGGCGAGCAGTACAGACGCGTCATGTGCTTCCGAGGAGTGAGGGAGGCCGCCGACTGTGACGGCTCCACCGTGCTCGACTCCACGCAACTCTGCAACACAAAACCTTGTAATCCAGGTAAAAGAGCTAACAATGCTACAGACCCTTTGTTGGACAAAGTAGAATGACTAACGCTTTTTGAATGATACGTGTGAACGAGAAAGGTATCACGAAAACTCTCATCGTCAAGTGGATGATAATTGACGGTGAGCAAAGGGTGCTCGCCGTCCGGTAAGGACCCAGGCCCGGGTCGACGGTGCAAAGTGTTCCACGCGCGCCTCAAGGAGATGTCGTCAGCACAAGTGTAGGGGTCCACTAGGGCCGATGTCTGCCGGAATCGCGACATGTCTGGAAGGGTCACCGAGGCCCCTGGCAACACAGGCAGAAGGGACACGGGTGGGTTTTAGTCAGTAAGAGTCTGACACACCCTCCCGCTCCGCCCAGAGCGGGAGAAGTTATTTGATCATTTCCAACCCAAAAAAAAATGTGGGTGATAATTATGTACAGTCACCAGCACATCAAATTACCACGAACTGTCAAATTTCTCCAAATGATTTTAAACCTTGAAATGTTGATAGTTAAGTTCAAAATCGAATGAGAAAATTTTACAGTTTGTGGTAACTTAATGTGGTGGCGACTACCTATATGTGGCTCAGGACTATTTGCACCACAATTCACTAAATTCGTTTAACGCTAAACATCATCAGGCTGTCTCTGTCATCTTCAAACATTGACACAAATAGAACGATGTTTTAAATTAGTTTAGAGCTAAACGAACTTAGTGATTAGAGGTGAAGGCGGGTCTAAGAGAACTCTCTAAGTCCGTCAACGAAGGTACGGGCCCGTCCGAAAGTAGTTAGTCCGTCAAAACAAATGACAAATAAAATTTTTCGATCGGGCACAAACACATTGCGAGTAGGGACTACTGTCAAATCGTGTTGTCATTTATTCTCAGTTCGGGCTCGGATGTAATCTTATGTCTGTAGGTGATACGGAGTAGGAAACGCCCGTAACTTTGGCCGAAACTACGGATTTAGGGAGTAGGCACCCTTTTTTTTTGGGGGGAAAATTATCAAATAACTTCTTCCGCTCTGGGCGGAGCGGGAGGGTGTGTCAGACTTTTACTGAGTAAAACCCACCCGAGTTCCTTCCGTTGCCTGTGTTGCCAGGGGCCTCGGTAACCCTTTAGAACTTTCCCGCGCCCTGGAACGATTGTCCACGTCGAAACTAATTCTATAGTAGACCACACAAAAAGCTTCTTTCGACCTAGTATCATGAGTACACTCTGCGTCTTGTCAGACCAGCTGCATTACTAGTCTTGCCAAATAACTTTTTACCATGATTGATCGATATAGCTAGTGTTGATATGAGTGAAAAATAATATCTAATAATCGCGAAACGTCTAATTGATGTAACTGGTGACCGAAAAGCTGGCGGCTTTGTCGCGCAACGCATCAGCATTGCAATTCAACGAGGAAATGCCGCCAGCATCCTCGGTGCAATGCTCCGAGGGCCTTTTTTAGGCTTAACTTAGTTTTAATTTAATTTGTTAATGTTAATAATCATCTTGTAATTTGGTTATGTAAATAAATTAATTGAATATTTAACTACAAAGATCTTTGTTTAATTCTGCCAATTATTTCGATCCCCAGACGAGTTGCTGCCTGTAAACCAAACATCTACAGTCGTTATGGAGGACGAAGAGGAATATTGTGACGATGAGGATTACAGTGAAGCCGGCCTGGAAAGTCTAACGGTAAGCCCATGTTGTTTCGACAAAACCCGTAATAGCTATACAGTACAGATACATAAAATTGGAGTGTCTGTTTCTAAAATTAAAATAACCGCTTTTTACTAAATGCATTTTTTTTTTTTTTTTGTGTATGGCATCTCGTATTTGACCTTGAGAGGTCGTGACTACTTAACCGGACTTTCCTGTGGCTGCCTTAAGCGAACTCAAAGCCTCCAGCCAGGGGCGAATTTCTTATAGTACTAAGCGACTGCACGCTAAGGGCACCCCCTGTGGGGTACGGACCTCGGCTTAGGGCGTCGCTGGGGGGAGGACAGCAAGATGGGACAGGCTGGATCTGGTTAATATTATTATTATTAATCGGGGAATTTAAAGCTACAGGCTCAGCTGCGGCGCGGGCTGGCACTTCTTCGAGCAAGGGTCGGGGGGGACAATTACGTCGGGGTTTACGCGAGGGACCTCGGCGGCGAGGTCGGAACGTAGGTCGGTGTGATTTGTGCACTGTACTCGTTGCCCTATTGCTTTCCTGGAGGAGGGTAATGGGGTCATCGGGGTCGGAGAGGGTATGCCTTGGACGGCGAATAGAACTAATGGTGGAGGGCCTATAACTGGCGGCCTGCACAACCAGAGGGTTGCGGTGGGTGGTGGCGGAGTCGAAGAAGCGCTTCGTGATGCGCTTCATGAACTGCTTGATGGTGGGGATTCTAAGATCGAGATGGAGGATCTCGTTTCGGACGAACCAGGGGGCTCCCGTTGCCTTTCGGAGGAAACGGTTTTGGAGGGACTGCATCCTGTGGATGTGGTGGGGTTTAGCGTGTGCGAAGACTGCACAGGCATAAGTCATGATGGGACGGATGCACGCTGTGTAAATACGCAATTTGCCATACAATTTGCTGCGCGCATTTAGGACGGAGTGAAGTCTACCGAGAGCGAAAGCGGCACGCGAACGCACCTGCTTGATGTGCTCTGAGAACGAGAGATGGTGGTCAAGGGTCACGCCTAGGTATTTGGCTCGCTTCTCCCAAGGGATAGGCTTGCCGAACATGGTGAGCGGTCGGGGGGCGATGAGGTTTCTACGCTGTTTGGTGAAAAGAACAGCCTGACTTTTGTCGGGATTGACCTCGATTCTCCACTTTCTAAACCAAGCGCCAAGCTTGTTGACCTCGGTCTGGAGAGTGCGAGATATGTGGTCGTGGACTAATCCGGTGTAGTAGATGGCCGTGTCGTCTGCGAACAGAGCCAACTGCGCCTTTCTACTTTTCGGGATGTCGCTGGTGAAGAGGGTAAAAATGAGAGGGGATAGTACAGAGCCCTGAGGGACGCCTGCACGGATAGGGTGAGGGGAGGATAGCGCTCCTTCGATGCGATAGCGGAAGGTGCGGTTTGACAAGAAGTCTCGTAAGATGAGCACGAGACGATCGGGCACACCGAGTTTGTAGAGCTTATATAATAAGCCGTTGTGCCAGACCTTGTCGAACGCTTTCGCTATGTCGAAGAATACAGCACCGGTCGTAAGACCACGTTGAAAGCCGTGGCTTATGTGTTCAACGATGCGGTGGACCTGTTGGACGCAAGAATGTTGGGCTCTAAAGCCGAACTGCTGGTCGGGGATGAGGCCCTTTGTTTCCGCAAAATCTCTGAGGCGCTTTAAGATAAGCCTCTCATAGATTTTGCCGAAAACATTGAGCAGACTGATGGGCCGGTAGCTGGTGGGCTCCGTTTTCGGCTTACCGGGCTTCGGTATGCCGATGACGGTGGCCTTCTTCCACTCTTGTGGGAAGATGTTGTTGCTCAGGGCTCCATTGAAGATGGTGGCCATGAGCATTATGAGGTGAGCGGGGAACAGTTGGAGCACCCTATTGGTGATTCCGTCTGAGCCGGGGGCTTTGCGAGGTTTTAGACCCTTGATGATATCATGCACTTCGTCTGGAGTGACGGGAGGCAGAGGATAGTCAGGGTCTTCAACGGGCGGGAGGGAGGCTCTACGTTCGACTTCCGCGTCGACCTGGGATAGGTGAGCTTGGTCTACTGGTTGAGAGCTAGGTGAGCATTGAGCCTCAAGACTATCGGCTAGGCATTCTGCCTTGTCGACGTCATCGAAAGCGATGGTCTTGTCGGGGCGCACCAGGGGGGGCATTGAGACGACTTCGTCGGATTTGAGTTTCCTCTGAAGGTCCCAGAACGCTCGGTGAGTGGGCTCTAACTCACTCAGCATCTTGTCCCATCCAGCGTCACGCAGCTCCGATAGGCGTGTCTTTACAGATCTCTGTAAATAGCGCATATGGGCTTTGTTCGCGTGGTTGAGAAAGTTACTGTACGCACGGACAGCCGCGTTCTTCTCATTCAACAGTTCGCGTACATCGTCCGGGAGCTTCCAGCGATGGTCGTCCATCGCCGGAACCTCCCTTGAACAGTTGTTCAGGACTGATTGTACGTGCACTGTGAATGAGTCGATCGCGGCTGTCGTGTCAGCGATAGAGTCGAAGTGGTCGGGAATGGAGTCTAGTCGGGGACCTAACGTGGTGGATTTCAGGCAGTCGCTTACTTTCCTCCAGTCTGTAACTAACTTGGTGATAGGGGGTCTATCAGGGTCATGGAGACCTAGGCGTGGTGCCAGCTTTACAACAACTGGACGGTGGTCAGAGGAGAGTTCGTCAAGCGCCTCTATAGAATCCAACCGTAGGTATCAACCTACGGTTGGATTCTATAGAGGCGCTTGACGAACTCGAACGAAGAGTATCAACTCTTCAGAAGCGCTATGTCAAGTACGTCGGGGGTATGGCTAGGGTCGTGGGGAAAGTGAGTGGGAGTCATCGGGGCGATGATGTCGAAGTTGAGGATGGGACGGTCAAACAGGTGTTTGCCTCTGGTGGAGGTCCTGGTGCTGTTCCAAGCATGATGTTTGGCGTTGAGATCGCCCGCTATGATAACGGAGTCACTCAGGCCAAGTAGAATGGAAAGGTCGTCAGAGAGGGGGGGAAGGGCTAACTCCGATGAGCAAACGGGGGGAACATAGGCCGATACTATGGTGATCGGCTGATGGCCAGTCATGCCTAGCTTACATATGGACACTTCTAAACGCGAGAGAGGGGGCGGGTCCATTGGGATGCAGTGGAGGGACGATCTAAAATAAATTAGGGTGCCGCCCTTGTGACATCTAGTCCTGTCATTGCGAACTATACGATAGTTGGCAATTGACGGGTTTCGACGGCTGGGCTTTAGGAATGTTTCCTGTAATAGGAGAATATCAATTTGGTGGTCGCGGAGGAATGCAGCGATTTCATCGCGTTGATTAATCATGCCATTGGCATTAAAGAAACCTAACTTTAGGGATCGGAGTTTGGTACGTGCTTTGGGTTGTATATCCATTATTTGGGTTTCGCGAAGTTTTCAAGGGCTTGCGTAATCTCGGGATACGCGTGGAATATACGCTGGATCTGGGCGAGATCGCAGGAATTACGGGCGGCAACGAGCTCGTTGGCCATTTTGCGCGCGCGGGGCGTGAAGAATAACGCGAAGGTCCCAGAGATCACGCTGAACGGATCTACTGGGATGGACGGGCCGACCACCGGGGTGGTTGAAGCGGCGACGGGCCGTGGCGCAGCGGTTGCGGCAGCGGCCATGGGAGCGGGCGCGGGCCTCGCGGGTTGAACGGGCGCGGTGACGCGGATGCGGGGGTCCATCAGCGGTCTGATGGGAGGCGGAGTGGGCCTCGGCTGAACCATAGCAGGGAACGCCTGCTGATGATTCATGTAATTCCATGGGCTAGGCCTTTGCGGGCTTAGCCTCAGGGGGAGTTGGGGGAGTTGAGGGAAGGTCTGTGATGGGTGGGGGAAGAACCCATATGATGGGCACTCTCTCTGCTGGCGGGCGTCTGCGCGCTTCGCCAGTTTTGAGGAAGACGTCTTGGGGGCCATACGACAGCCCCGGTAGTTTGCTGGGTGCCCAGCCTCACCGCACAGTACGCAGCTGGGCGGCTCGGTGCACAAAAACCGGTCTTTAGGGCGGGGGCAGTCCGACGTGCCATGCTCACCCAGGCACTTGACGCACCTGGGAGTCGCATGGCAGTTCTTCTGCGCATGCCCGTATAACTGGCAACGATGACATTGCCCGACGACGCCGCTCTTCCTGGGCTTCTCGATCACGAGGCCCGTGAGATGGCAGATAGCTGTGACTTTAAATATAGGGTGATGCCCTTCAGACGGGGGGCATACGACAAGGACCATGTCGTATGCTGAGCCCCCCCTGGCGCGGTGCATGCGGTGCACCTCGTCCACGGGGACGCCTTGGGACTCAAGGTTGGCCTTGATGTCGGCCGTGGGGATTTCTTTTGGGATCCTACGGATCACCACGCGGATCTGGCGTTCCTCGGGGAGCGAGTAGGTGTGGTATGACACACCTCTCGCCCGGAGGACTCTGGTTAGGTCCCTATAGTCGCATTTTCTGGTCGACGCACCATTTGGATACGTCCAACCATCTAGCTTTGTCCTGCAAGATTACAGGAGGGGGAGGGGGGATCTTTTTAGGGGCCGGAGTGGCCGGAGTGTCCTTAGCGGACGAAGCGGTCGGGGTGGGGATAGTAGCAGAGGGCGCCACAGATACAGGGGGAGTGGGGGCAGAGAGAACCTCCGTGGCGGCTATTTTAGTCGCCTGCGAGGACGTCGCCTTCCTCTGTTTCCTCTTTTTCCCCTTTCCGGTGACGGCCACGAAGCCGTCGTCCTCGGTAGAGGGAGCAGAGTGGGCAGAAGAAGAGTCGACTGACTCTACGTCAGAGTAGGAATAAGGGGTCGGGCACCTCTTGTCTTGCGACAAGGGCTCCTCAGTGTCCATAGACACTGAGGGGCTAGGAGGGATCACGGTCGCGGATGCGGGGGTCAGAGCATCGCTGAAGTCAGCGATGGAGTCAGTGGATAGCGGCTGGCTAAGAGCCGCAAACCTAGCGCCGTATCTGGCGAGGAAGTCTGGGTCCTTGAAGAGGATCTCTTTGAAGAACGCCAGAATTAAGGCGTCCTCCATGACGGGGGAGGGGGGGGGGGGGGAATTACGGGGGCGAAATTTTGGAATCTAAATTCCTCCTAACATAGACCTAACGGCCCTAAACCTAACTCCCCGGGTGGATAGGCCCGGGGATGAGTCGCCCTCCCTGTCGGGTGCAGACAGGGAGGTGTGTACCTAATTGTGAGCCCTAAGCTTGTAACCCTTTGCCAGTCTTAATGTGCAAAGGGGAACCAGTCTAGCGCGAAGGGTGTAGACACACCCTAAAGACACTAGGTGAGGAGCTGAAAAGGAATTCAGTGCACCAGAGCCGACTAGGAGATCCCCCAAGGCCGGTTAACTCTGGGACCCTTCCAATTAACTGCCTAGCCCTGAAGGGGTTCGGCGGGTGTATTGGGACAACAACACCCCACTCGGTTTCGTTGGCACCGTCAGGTATCCACCGAGGACCACGAAACAGTGGATTTAGCCCAGAGGGGGCCTATGAGCTACTCTGACAATTACTCTGTTAAAGAAATACCTGCCTTGAAAAAGGCACTTTTTGAGATCAATACGGCCGATTAATAAAATTAATCGACCGTGGATCGGAAGTAGTCGGCGACTACTGAGAGTTACGGCAGCGTAACGAGATCCGGAATTCGAGGGCGCAGTGAGCGTGTGCAGCGAGCGGGAGCGGCAGCACGTCCGTTCACGGCGGGTGTCGAGCGCGGAATGAAAATGCATGTAGATGTTACATGGTATATATACCAAAATAACATTTATTTTTTGCAATTTTTGTCTGTCTGTCTGTTTGTTCCGGCTAATCTCTGAAACTGCTGTACTGATTTTGACGGGACTTTCACTGGCAGATAGCTGATGTAATAAGGAGTAACTTTAGCTTTACTTTTATTTTAGAAAATTTGTTTATTTTTACTAATATATACAAATAATACATACAAATAAATAAAAAAAAGTGTCTGTTTGTAATGTCAAAATAAGGGCTCTACTAAATGCATATGACCATATATACAGTACTTATTACAAAAAAATACTATTTAAAATTTTTATCTGTCTGTCTGTTTGTTCCGACTAATCTCCGAAACGGCAGAGCCGACTTTAACAGGACATTCACTGGCATATAACTGATGTTGAAGGAGTAACTTAGTACTTTTATTTTTAAAAAAGCCACGCGGGCGAAGCCGCGGGCAGGTAGTTACACAATATGAAATAATTAATTGTATTTAACCAAGGTTCTTATTTAACTATTTATTATGAGACCGTAGTAATAACCATTTTATTTTTTCTTTCAGACCTACGACATGATGAGCGACAGTCCTGGTGAGTGTTATTATTTTGAATTAAAACTAATTTAACCACACTTGGTTGTTTTTGCTTTGATATCTAGTGTGCGATCAGCTCGTTAAATAATAATGAAGCTGGAGATAGTTTAATTTAAAAGAACTTGAGTGGAGTTTCAATTACTCCACTCAAGTTAACTTTTCCCATACAGCTCAATTGGCGCACCCAGCATGACAAATATGCATCTTATTTTCTGTCATTTCAGCATTCATCCTCTGTCTAGCCATAATAATATTATAGATTGTATTCACAAAAACAATTGTTCGTTACAAAAATGAACCACAAAATCACCTATGTTACACCTACTTTCGTTTGTAGGTTACGCTGAATATGAATCTACCTTGGAAATTGGGTCAGGCTCTGGTACGTTTGTTTTTCATGTACTTTTACGTTTTTTTTTGTATCTAAGAGGGTCATTCCATAAATACAATGGTAATGTTTTCCCATTGTTTGTCTTATCTGTTTTAGTATATTCGTGTATTTATGTGTATTTATTAGGTCTTATATTTATGTATAATCAGGTATATATATTTTTCTTATATTTATTTTTTTAATTCCTTATATTTTAATAAATATTTATTCTACAGTTTTCGTTATTGCACCTACCACTGTTTGTCTCTGCATCACCCAAAGGTTGACTGGTAGAAAATGTGTACGGCATTAAGACGCTGACAACACCTAAACCGCGGTCACTATCAGATTGCATAGAAAAGAAAGAGAAGCGCGACGACAAAACGCTTGTAATTTATTGCAAAATATGAAGTAATTATCTATTTACTCAGAATTGAGTTGAGTAATCGAAAATAAAAAACAATCAAGTTCTGCATTAGAATAAGACGTACTTGTTATTAATTAAATACGTAATGTATGTTGATATTTAATACAGATATTTTGGATTAGAACTCAAGGTAAGAGGTTAGTTTAACGTTAGTTTGTATCGAGATTTTTTTTTCAAAACGTGTTTTGGTGACAACCAAGCTCTGGGAAATATGTTCAAAATTAACATATATTTTTTCCGCTACCACAAACTATACAGATTTGGCAATTTTATTTCTTAAGAGAAGCCTATTTTGGTCAATTGGGTCTTGTCAGCGCCTTAAGTCCGCCTCTGTGCATTTGTGTGCTTAAAGTATTAAATAAATAAATATTTAAGTATCGATGATTTTATCGGAAGCAATTTGTTTATCACTAACTTCAACCTCTTCTTATTAACCTATATCAAACTGTCAACCTCTTATTATTAACCTATATCAGATTATTTAGATATTATTATTTGCTTTTATAAATCTGCTACTCTCTTCCTACCTTTCAAGAGTCACAGCTTTTTATTTTCTTCTGTGTCTTCGCGTCATGAAAACCGTAAAACCCAAGTATTTTATAATTCCTCTAATTTTTCAGGATTGTCGCTATCAACAGATGATCTGACCACGGAAGGCTCAGGGTTCAGTACAACGGACACCACGGACTCCGACTACACGACGGACGATGACACTGGCTCCGGTGAAACATCCCTGACTACTGATGTACCTTCTTCTACTGCATCGAAGGACAAGGACGCAACTTCTACAACAACAGTTATACCACCGGTGAAAAGTAAGTAGTTTTTATTCATCATCATTAGATACTTTTTTTTCTAATAATTTGTAAAGCGAAAAATCTTTTGTTTTCTAATAATTTGTAATTTGTAAAGAGTTTTATGGTTTTTGCATTCCATTCCCTACGTAGGTACCTATTTGTATTAATACTTAGTTTATATATTACATATAAATATACAAGGTGCGTCCCCACTGTAGCTCAGAGACGCCTCGTACTAGAAAGCTGTAATTTGGCATAGATATACATATTAATCACGCCGACCACGTGGTATAATAAAGACTTAAAACAATTTTACGTAATGTGGGGATTCTATTTTTTTTGCTCGTCTATCCCATGGTGTGGGGTATCGTTGGATAGGCAGTTCAAATATTGCAGGTCTGTGGACACTATTTTTCGATTCAAGTATCCGTTTGCGTAATATTAAGCTTTAAAGTGCTAATTTTTGATAGAGTCAAGAGATCCCCGTGCCAGCTAAATGGTTGTTTATGGAGATGTGAAAAAAATCATGGCAGTAGTTCATATAATGAAATTAAAAGGAAAACTATCACAGCTGAGTAGGCTTTACAAGTTAACGAGTAATAGTCGACCAACTTACATTTGCAGTTAGAGAATTGACCGTGACGTATATCGATGTATGGTATACCATGTTTTTCAACTACAATGTTAAGTTTGTTTTTGGGATAAATTCATCCCAAATCCCAACTGCGGAACCCTTCATTTTGCGTGGCTTCACGTGGCCGGTTTTTTAAAATATGATTGACGAAAGTGTTTGTACAAACCTACTTACAGAAATAAAATCATTTAAGTATAATTTATGTGATGCTTACCGTATATAACCTTAATTGCATAATGACATAGAATCCTTCCCTGTCGTAATAAGCATTTATTATTTTATATCCTATAGCTCTAGGGTATGAATGAGACCATATCAAAGAATCAACTGGTATATGAATGATTTTTCAATTACATATATTTGTTGTTTTCAGTATAACATTTCCACTTGATTTTTAAAAACTTTGTTTTGTTAATATATTTTTTTTTTCAATCAGGCCCGGCTGTTACACCAGCCTCTAGTGCAACTGTTTCGGCAGAGACCGGTGAAACTGAATCAACTGCCGAAGAAACTGGCACACCAGAATCTACTGGGTCTACTGAATCGATCCCAACTGAAGAAACGGAGAGCACACCTACTGCAGATACCGGCTCTACGAGCGCAGATACTGGCTCGACTAGTTCGGAAGAAACTGCTGAAACGGAAGCTTCAGGACCAACGACAGTTGGAGAAACAGGAAGCACTGAGTCTAAGGTCACTAAAGAGATAGGATCCACTAGTGAAAGTGGCTCAACTAGTTTAGGAGAAACTGGTTCCTCAGATACTGATTTAACAACAGTGGCAGAAACGGGAAGTACAGAGAGCAGTCTTTCTACTAAAGATGGAGAGACAGGGTCTACAAGTGAGACTGGCTCAACTAGTTCAGAAGAAACAGGTTCTACAGATACGTCAGGTACTGGATCAACTGAGACGGAAGAGACTGACAGCACTGACGCAACGGAGACTGGATCTACCGATGAACCTGTCTCAACTAGCTCTGGAGAAACCACACCAACTGGCGAAACGGGCTCTACTGATACTGATAAAACAGAATCTGGCAGTACAGAAGAAACTGGTTCCACTGATTCGACAGTCACAGAAACAACCGGTCCCACTGAAACGACAATCACAGAAGAATCGAGTCCCACTGAATCCACGGTTACAGAAGAGACTGGATCCACAGAATCGACGATCACAGATACGACTGAATCTGCAGTCACAAGTGATACTGACTCGACCGGAACGGAAAGTACAAACACAGGTTCGACGGAAACTGAGGAGACAAGCAGTACTGGCACCGAAGCTCTTACATCAACCGGATCTACAGGTATTTGCAATTTTCATGGCATTAATTGGCAGTTGAAAAGCATTTGTTCTTCCGACTGACACGCATGGATGTCGAAGAAGCAAAGGTACCTAAATAAAGTAGAATCGTACTTTGGCAGTTTCTTAAAATAGTTTTGTAAAAGTATTTCTGTATTATTTTAAAGTTTCAAAGACCACTACAAAAGTGCGTACTGGTATGTATAACATTGCGTATTTATAATTATGAAACTGAATCTATTTTACCACATTATTTAACACTAGCACTTCGCCCGCGACGTCCGCGTGGATTTCATATCTTCGCCTACAAAGTTTAAAATTTTCCATCTCGTTTAAAAGATCGTTTTCGAAAACGAATGATTGCGTTCTTTTTATTTGTTATAGTATGACAAACTATATTATTTAGTACAACAATCTATTCAATTGTTTCTAGTTTACAAAAAATAAAATGTGTATTATTATACATATTTTAAAAGCGTACGGCTGTTCGCTCACACCGCGGCATTTTTCTTACAGCATTTTTATACTCGTACCCATAAATATTTTTATACATTTAAACGAAAGGTCCGATTCGAATAATTTAAAGAGGAATTTATATAGTACATAATCAACCTTGATTATGAAACTATTTAGTTGGATAAGGATTAATATCATGGTACGAATGTCATCATCTTTCGATTCTATCCGTGTTTTGATTGACTAATTTGAACAAAACACGGTTGTGCCTTAATTATAATAGGTTGAAATATTATTATAGCCTCGCGGACTTATGATTACCTACTATAAACATGTAGTACAATATTTTATGTATCATGAATCGTTTTCACAGCGCACGCCAAATAATGACTTTTATATGCAAACATTGATACCTTTTTTTTTGGGTGGGAAATCATCAAATAACTTCTCTTGCTCTTGGCGGAGCGGGAGGGTGTGTCAGACTCATACTGACTAACACCCACCCGTATTCCTTCCGTTGCCTGTGTTGCCAGGGGCCTCGGTAACCCTTTAGTACCTTCCCGCGACCCCGGAACTTTGATAACTTGGGTTATACATTGTTGTAACTTTCGTAGAGATCTATATTTATAAAAAAATACAGTCCATGTTATTCGCTGTTAATGTAGCTTTCTGTAGGTGAAGGAAACTTTTAAAATCAGTTTAGCAGTTTTTGAGTTTACAGTTTTTTGACAAACAATCAAACAAAAAGTAAAATCTTTTTTCATTATAATATTAGTAGATATTAGTAAGTACATAAACTAGTTTTTGCCCGCGACTTCATCCGCGTGAAATATGACACTCACCAATACTGTAGCTTCCCATTAGCCGAAACTTTTCAAAGTCAGATTAGTAGTTTCGAAGATTACCGCCAACAGACAAACATACAAATACATCTTTATAATATTAGTATAGATAATCCATGTCACGTTCAGAATATGTGTGAAACTCTTTATATGTACCTACTTGCAGATTCAACGACAACTACAAGTGCAGTGCCAACTGTTATTAATTATTTACATGCCCCCACGCCATTGTGATACTCGTATATTATTGAACAAAGATCTAACCATGTGAAATTCAGAATGCCAATGAAACTCTTGAATTATCGTTACAGATTCAACGACAACTACGCGTGCGTTACCAACTGGTATGTATTAATTATTGTCATGTATTTTACGCGGCGACAAATTAATCTGAATTTAGTATTAAAAAATAATTAAAACTGTTAGCAAAAATAGTAGGTTGGCAGCTACAGCGAAGGATAATTCTAAATAGAAAGTGGCAGCTTAATAATCAGTTTGTAGGCTTGTTTTAATTTTAACTGGCTCCAGTTTTTGTTTTGGTAACTGAGAGTCACCAACAATAGAGGGGATCTGGCGCTCGGCGGCCGATGCCGCGGTACGCTCGCTTCGCTCGCTCTCCTTCGCACGTTAATTATTATTAATGGTCACTGTTGTAACTAACCTAACCCAAATGATTCAATAACAGTAGATGGTATCATACCAACCACAAACAATTTGTTTTATATTATTAGTATTAGTATGGGTAGTTACTTTATTGATTGTGTGAACTAAATAAAAAAATGACTTAACTTTTGTTGATTTTGATAAACAATATTTAATTGCTGCCAAGTTATTTTTTAGTAGCAAATAGTTAGTCGCCCTTTAAGTTGCTAGTCGCCTGGAAAATAATTAGCCTTAATTATTTACATCCCGCCACGCCATTGTGATATAATATTGAACAAAAATCTAACCATGTGAAGTTCAGAATGCCACTCAAACTCTTGAATTATCGTTACAGATTCGACGACAACTACGCGTGCGTTACCAACTGGTATGTATATCAATAACTTACTTATCGCCTTCTATTATTGATTAAATTGTTGTACCATTAACGAATTATTTCTCCTACTAAAAATCACATATTTTGTTTTCAATAACAGAAACCAACAACCATTTCATCCACAGATTCTTCTGAAGCTACTGAATCCTCTACACAAAGTTCTTTATCCACTGTTGAAACAAGCACTTCTTCCGGAGTTGATTCTTCTACTGGTTCAGAATCAACAAGCGAGTCAGCAGAATCGAGCACTACTTCCGGATCAGATGGAACAACAGAGTCGGGCTCTACGATTAGCACCGAATCCACCACAGAAGGCGCTGAATCTAGCAGTTTGGGTGCTAGGAGTAGCACTCCTTCAGAAACTGAATCGACTACTGCAGCTATTGAATCAAGCAGTTCGGCCTCTGAATCTACTGGCACTGAAAGCGATACTCCTTCAGGAACCGAGTCTACCGCGGAGACAACGGAATCTAGCAGTACTGTCGGTTCTGAATCAACTACGGAAAGTGGATCGTCTACAGGAGAATATTCTACTGTCTCTGGAGGTGGGTACATTTTTGTTTTTATTCTTCATTGTTCTTTTTAGAGCTCAATACTAGTTAAATATTTACACCGTTTTTTTTCACGTTTTTCTTTAAATTACTTAGAAAATAAAACTAAGAATGCTTTTGTGTAAAACTCGACAACTTAGAAAACATTCATCGCAAGTCACTTCGGTTGGGTTATTATCAACCAAGACTAACTTGTAATAAATGCGCCAGCTCTTCAATCAAACAATACAGTGTGCACATAATTACCGGCCATTTTATGTTGTACAGAGATTACGACAGGAACGGAATCCACAGAAGTGACCACTACCGGTTCAGGCTCCAGTACATGCTCAGAAGGATCTACCATCACCACTGAAGGCACCACGATCTCAGGAAGTACCGAAGGTACAGAAATACCAATAACCTACTTAAAAAAACAAAACTGATGAATCCAATATTATAATTCTAATCGTTTATTTATTTATAAACATATTTCTAATAAAAACAATAGGAAATTATCTATTTACACAAGGTTCTATTTAAAATAAAACAAATAATACGTTTACAAAATGGAAAAATGCAAAATGGTTTACATTTTGGAAACGCATTTTTCAAATTGCCACAGTAGTAATATTACCCGTACTATAGTTTACTAGTGCCTAAAAATAAAACTAAGTAAAAGTAATATAAAAATGGTATATTAACAATATAGTATATAAATACCTACCTTATAACTAGCCAAAGAAATTTTATCAGTATGAGAAAACTTCGTCTGTGTAAATGTATCGCGAAATATTCTGATAAATAATATCATTTATTTACATAACCAAATTACAAGATGATTATTAACATTAACTAAATTAAATTAAAACTAAGTTAGGCTTAAAAAAGGCCCTCGGGGCATTGTACCGAGGATGCTGGCGGCATTTCCTCGCTGAATTGCAATGCTGATGCGTTGCGCGAGAAAGCCGCCAGCTTTTCGGTCACCAGTTACATCAACTAGACGTTTCGCGATTTCCGCAAATAACTTATGCGCACTGGGACCCCACGGACCGAGGGTCTCGACGCCAAAGGGCACAAAGTTGTACTCTCTGCCAAGGCCTCCATATTTAATAACTTTCAGATTTTCGGCATTTTCTGCCGCTGCACCCGCTTTAGAAGTAGTCCGTTGGAGGTGGGACGGTGCCAGTGTGTCTACACAGGTAGCGTCCCACACAAGCATCCGTCCCAAACTCCACGGGACCAAAGACACACCATCAGGTCTTTTGCCATCATCTCTGACAATGCCAGTCGGCTCAAGAAGAGCAGGCACATTGATGCTGGCAAGAGACCGGCGGATTATGTCATTAAGTGTTGCATGTCTTGAAAAGCGGCCTGCACTTTTTTGACAACAAAGTCCGTGGTGACCCAGTCGGTCCACGTCCGTGCCACAAGGGCATGTGTGTGGAGTGCATACCGTGACCCCAAGCCGCAGACCAGTCGCCAGACGAAGCGAGGTCGGATCCAGGAAGGTACCGGTATATGGAGAAGGATGGGCATGTAGCCAATGACCGGCCTCTCTGGTTCCGACCGCCAAAAGTCTTGCGCGATCCGGACCTGAACTGCGGCTCAGAATCGATTTGTATGTTAAATCGCAATAAATATCGTCCCAGCTCCTCTGAGATTTTAGGTTGTCTGGAAATTCTTTACCCGGGCAAGCAATTTGAAAAGCATTCTTGGCATCCTCCAAGCCCGCAGTCTCATAGTTTGTGGGCAAAGCCCTTAGGACATTACCTATGAGACGTGACGTGCTATGGGTGGACGACAAAAAGGCTGGGGAAGCAACACTCGAAATTTTGCGGAGATAAATATAAACTTAATTAAAAAACGAACTATACTTATGATATACACAAACTATATCATAAAGTTCTTTACTCATAAACGATGTTTTTCAGAACCAGGAAGTACAGCTACGGAATTGTCTACCACTGAAGGATCAACAGGCACAAGTACGTGATCAACTTACTTATTATAATTATTCTAAAAAGTATTAATTCAAACATTTTGAACTGGCCATCTTCATTTGCAGTCTTTCGTCCTTAGGACTTAGCCGCTACAAGATCAAAAAGATCGTGGGAGATAATGCCGACATCACGATTGCCATAACAAGATTCTGAAATTACCTCCCCATTTGGGCTGTATGACACGTCATGTCATGATACGTTCAGATTGCATAATTTTTGATGAGAGCACACAGGTTGATTCTCCGTTTTTTGCTCTCTTTTCTTCTTCGATTTCGATTAATTTAGATTATTTTATGATGTCCGTTTATATTCATGTGATGATTACAGCAATATGGACCAAGTCTACTGTGTTCGTGCCCGCCAAGAGAGTCTGCAAGCCGCGGTGGAAGCCTAAATGTAATGAGACTACATTCGGCTGCTGTCCTGACCAGAAGAGCGCCGCTGCGGGACCGTTCGATGAAGGTATTTATACGTTTTAATCCCACATGCTCAATTTCAACACTTCCGAATAAGTTTCAGTTCATTTTCTTACAGATGATTTCACATAAATTCTTTTCCGTATGTTTTGGACTTTTATAAAGTACATTTAAGCATGTAACATTATTATTCTTCACTCAGGTTGTAATAAACCACATACCTGCAAGAAATCTACACACGGCTGTTGTCCGGACGGCCTGTCTCCGGCACAAGGTAAAAACAACGAGGGATGTCCCGTGGAGCCCTGCGCAGATACGCTGTTTGGCTGCTGCGCCTCTGACAACACGACGGCAGCTCAAGGCAACGATCAGGATGGGTGCCCGCCTCCACCGCCGCCTTGCGCCTCATCCAAGTACGTACAGGTTTTTAAAACCATCCCAATCAAAGTTTCTGTTTTTAGCTCAGTCTGTTTTTTATATTGGACTTTGAAAACAACTAAGTAGTCCAAACCACAACAACATCATTAATTATTTTTTAAATAAAATTTATAGATACGGGTGCTGTGCTGATAACGACACTGAAGCCACTGGACCTGAGAAAGAGGGATGCCCCGAAACCGGTGAGTTGAGGATTAATTAATTTCAATCGATAGTGGTGCCGATTCCCTTGTTCACAAACCAAACTAAATTTAAGTTCAGTGCATCTTTTTCTTTCTATTTCAATAAGAAAAGGACAGAAGATACATTTTAGTTTAGTCCTGTCAAATTAATCAGCGGTTGACGTAAATTGACGTAATTTTGGTAGGCAAGTTTTTAATCGCGTCTAAACTTGTATAGAGTAGTGACAGGCGCTGATTAATCTGACAGGACTAAACTAAAATGTATCTTCTGTCCTTTTCTTATTGAAATAGAAAGAAAAAGATGCACTGAACTTAAATTTAGTTTAGTTTGTGAACAAGGGAATCGGCACCACTGTATGCATAGGTCTGCTGGTGGTTGTCATCCATCCATACTTATTACTAATAATATACATTCGAAAGGAACTCTGTTTGTCTGTTTAGTTTGTGAACAAGGGAATCGGCACCATTGGCGCCGATTCCCTTGTTCACAAACTGAACTAAATTAAAGTTCAGTGCATCCTTTTCTTTCTATTTCATTAAGAAAAGGACAGAAGATAAATTTTAGTTTAGTCCTGTCAAATTAATCAGCGCCTGTCACTACTCCATACAAGTTTAGACGTGATTAAAAACTTGCCTACTAAAATTACGTCAATTTACATCAAGCGCTGATTAATTTGACAGGACTAAACTAAAATATTACAAGATTACAAGATATTACAAGATTACAAGATATTACAAGATTACAAGATATTACAAGATTACAAGATATTACTAAATATTACAAGACTTCCTTACACTGCAGTGATGCCTTAGCTAAAGGAATTTGTACACGTGACTGCTCTTAAAATCGCTCTAGTTATAACGTTCACACGAATGAGGCACACGTTTTGAACAGGTATGACTATAACATGACTTTCTTTTAGAAACCTCGACCACGGGAGCTCTTACCGATACGACAACTGAGACAACCGAATCCATCGAAACAACCGAAGGTAGCACAACTAACGAGGGAACCACTGACGTCATCGGTTCCACCACGCTGGATCCTTGCAGTGGTTTCGAGTTCGGCTGCTGCGCTGACAACGAGACCGAAGCCCCCGGGCCCGACGGGCAGGGATGTCCGTGCAACGCTACTGAGTTTGGTTGCTGTCCTGATGCTGTGTCGCCAGGTTAATAACTCCAGATTATTTATTTTGTTATTATAACTGACAAGAAACACGTCTTCTTACATTCAGTCGCTCGGCTTGGCTTCCCAGCCTAGTTGCCTATGTTTTAGTTGCCGAGAGACCGAGTCGCCGTTGGACAATCGACGGTGCGCAATGGCTCTAACAGCTAATAATAGTTACTTGAGATACATTGTCTCAGGGAAGACACGCACCTGCGATGGTATTGCAGATGTCCATAAACTACTTCATCACCTAATTTGCGTATTCTCATTTCAGCTTCAGGCCTTGAAAATGAAGGATGCCCAGGCCCCTGCAGTACATCGCCGTACGGTTGCTGCCAGGATGACAAGACTCCTGCTCACGGACCTGACTTCGAAGGCTGCTGCTTGCTGCAAGCCTTCGGATGCTGCCCTGACAACCACAAACCAGCGGAAGGACCACATCTTGAAGGTATTTTACCAGCATGTTATTGTCTCTCTGTTATAGAGCCTCCTAATATAAATCGCCTGTACGGCACACTTTGGGGAGTCACCCGCACTGCCAACCTGCTGAGTGACTAATTAGCAAATCGTGTAATTTATCGTTTACTTACTCGTATGTGCATTTATTCTAAGGTTGTGGATGCCAGTACGCGCTAAACGGCTGCTGTCCCGATAACGTCACCATCGCGCAAGGAACAGATTACCAGGGTTGCGGCTGTCAGTACACTCAACATGGATGCTGTCCTGACAGGTAACTTACCGCGTACTATATTATTCATCCAAAAGCATTGTCATTGTTCTTTGCCAAGATAAAAAAGATATTCAATAAATTCAATTGATTTCTCAATAAACTTGACTGGCTTCCCAATAATTGCATTCGATTCGTTTTCAATCTTCGTATGTATGACCACACCCGCGTGTATCCGCGCACCGTTTGCTTCTAAAATGGTTACCCATTCGTCAGCGTAGAGAGGTGAGGGCTCTGTGTATGTTGTTCTTTATTCTTGAGAAACACACTTCTCCTTCTTACTCACTTCCCATATTCAATACTTGTGCTCTGCCCATGGTAAAAATCTTCGTTCCACAAACAACCACCTTCTTCGTAGTTCTTCTGACCGCTCTGGTTTCATTCACTCTTTTTTCTTTGTCCAGACGGTCTTTCTTTGGAATTAGCTCCCTCTGAACACCAGGATGACAACCAGTTGGTTGTCTTTTAAAGTAAAGGCACGTGAACATATACGTAAGAAGTTGGCAAAAGCATCCCAGCGTTGCTTTGCTGGATTCGTTTTCTCCTCTACTGATCGTTATTTCCCCTTTACCGATCGTTATTTCTCCTGACAAAGTTTATTCTGTATATATGTATGTGTGTATATATCTATGTATTTATTCTTGTATTGTATAGTTATTTTGGTGTTATCTATCCTATGGGATAGATACCACCAAAACCTACAGCAGGTACAAGTGCAAAATATGTGTTGCAGCTGCCATGTTTCTTCTCTGCATCACCCTAAGGTTGACTGGTAGAAAATGCCTCAGGCATTGAGCCTTTGTACGGTATTTTTTTTTACTTGTGCATAAATTTTTAATAAATACATATTATTTGGCAAGCAGTGATGTCGTCCTACATTTCAAATGTCCGATGATCTTTAAGCTTTGCTATTCTTCCAGCGAAGTGTTCCAAACATTCGAACACAACAACTTATGAAATCAATATCTTTCCCCAGACACACTGTGGCCACTGGGCCTAACAATGAGGGTTGTGCTTGCAACACTTACCAGTTCGGTTGCTGTGCCGATGGCGTCACCACTGCGACGGGTCCTGAACAGCAGGGCTGCCACTGCCGCGAGTCTAAGTTCGGATGCTGCGGGGACGGCGAGACTCATGCTACCGGCCCTGATGCCGCTGGATGCGACTGCTCTTCTAGCCGGCACGGATGCTGCCCTGATGGACACACTGAAGCCACTGGACCGAAGTTCCTTGGATGTACTGATGCACCTGTAAATAAACAAGGTGAGCTTACCAATTTTGATTTTTGTTGTCTCTGCTTCGGCAGTCTTGGCGTTTATTAACGTTTCATGGTATTCCAGCTGCTTGCAGTATGTCGACGGATTCTGGTCCATGCCATAACTTCACGGCGGTGTGGTTCTACGACACAGCATACGGAGGCTGTTCCCGCTTTTGGTACGGAGGCTGTGACGGCAATGGTAACAGATTCGCTACCAAGGAAGAGTGTGAGGATGTGTGCGTACAACCTTCGCCTAAAGGTAAGACGAGAACTATGTTTTTTTAAAAATAATAACTGATGGATTATGTTTCGTCACAACTGTTAGCTCAGTTTATAGGTACAGGGTGATTTTTAGTTTTTTGATAACGCTTCTGCCCGAACCCGTTTTTTTTTTTTACAAAAGCAGCACACTGATATAATTCAGTCAGATATATTTTTTATTTGTGTGATTCCTTTTTCTTACAATATTTTATTAAGAATGTTTATTTGAAAGTTTCATTAATGGCCGCCAAAAAATGCACCTTTACTCCATCATACATTTAAGTCATTGCCTCTTATAAAACTAAAATATTATTATATTAATACAAACTTTTGAAATTGATCTTAGTCATTTTAGACTGATACCAGAACTAACCAATTCATACAAACTCAAAAATTATCGTTTCCAGACGCGTGCAAGCTACCCAGCGTGAAGGGTGCCTGCGACGCAGACTATCAGCGCTGGCACTACAACAGCACGCGGGAACAGTGCATCCCCTTCAGATACGGAGGCTGCCTCGGCAACGCCAACAATTTCGACACCCGGGAGCTCTGTCAGAAGCAATGTGAACCCAGCTCCGTTGCAGGTGAGTCATAAGCATACAAAAACTACATTCAATTATCATTTTTTCACGTCTTAGCTAAGCTAAATGAAACATGTAGGTCGATTCCTAGTGCAGGACATAATTTTCTGGCATAGTAAGCAAAACTACATAACAAAGATTTTTCAGGTCAATGCAACCTACCAATCGATCAAGGTTCTTGCGCTGGCAACTACAGCCGCTGGGGCTTCAACTCTGAGGCCCATCGCTGTGAACAGTTCATTTGGGGAGGCTGCGAAGGCAACTCTAACAGGTTCAGCTCCGAGGCAGCCTGCCAGATGCGCTGTGCTGGCACACAACCACGTAAGTCGACCAGGTTTATGTACATTTTAATTGGGTAATATTTTTTACAACTGTTATTTAAACGTTATTATGACCGGTTGAAAACAATAACGGGCAGTAACAAAATGTTTCAGCGGTTGGTAAAGTGTGACAGTTAAACATGAACAGTAATAAAAATAAAATTGGTCGGTTACTTCATCCTAAAATGTCAGTACAAAAAATACTAAGAGTGTAATAAATGAATGGGCAGTAAATATGTTGAAATGGGCGGTCAGAAATAGTTCGGCAGTTCATAGGTTGGGTTGGAAGCACGTGCGAGCTGAATTGATCGCAGTAACTAAGTCAGGGCACCCCGACCAAAGGTAAGGTTAGGTTAGATCTGTGTCCCGAGGTGGCGGCGAGTAGTGTTCCACGCGCGCGGGGGTTTTTACACTTCATTCCCCCCGCGAGCCTGAGGTGGCCCGCAACGGCGGCGATCGCGGAAGTCGCACTAGATCCTATGATCCCCGGTGCAAGTGTAGGCGGGGAACACCGGGGTGGATTTTTGTCGCTAAGAGTCTGACAGACCCCTCCCGCCCCAGGGCGGAGGCCATCCATGAGGATTTTCCACCCCGAAACAAGAAAAACGTTAGAACTGTGTGTGTTAGTCAGTAGGAGTCTGACAAACCCCTCTGCCCGCCCCAGGGCGGAGAACATCCATGAGGATTTTCAACCCGCTAACAAAAAAAAGGTTAGAACTGTCACCAACCGTGGCGGCCGGCGAGCGTCCAAGTTAGGTTTTTTACCGACTAATTCTGATGTTATAACTGCCCACAGGTAAAATATTTGTTATGAATAATTTTTATTTAGTTTACTGCTCTGTTTTTACTGCCGAATTTGTTAATAAACATGCATTGTATTTTTTTATTTACCAAAACTACGATAAACAACTGCTGCTTTAAATCGGTGCCATTTTAATTTTCGGATGTAGTCAGGGAAAATAATTGTTATACAAATGAATACCTTACACCAATTTCCCTGTTATAGCCATTTCAGACAACTGTTAGAGAATGACAGTTGGGATTTGAAAATACGGATGATTTAAATTGATTTGCTTAACAATTAATTTACCAGACTTTACCTGGTGTACCGTGGATGTGGTGGACTAATCATTTTGTGAATGCCTCTTTCTTTACTGTGTTATTAAACCTTTATTAGGCTCGTATTCTAAAACGTTGATCTCCTTTTATGAATCTCTGAAGAATCTCTCTTATTAGATTAGAGTATCATCCCTGATTTAGCAAAGGCATTTGACACGGTCTACAATAGCCTACAATAGCCTACTCCTCATAAAACTTGAATGGGTTGAAATAAGGGCAATGTTTCTGTAATGATTTAAAAGCTACGGAATCCAAAAACAAAAGTAAGCTCTTTCAGGTGACTAACTCCTCACTGATTTCGGAGTTCCACATGGCAGTGTATTTTGTCGCACGCTTTTCATTGTTTATATTAACTTCATATGGTTCTTACCACAGAACATATATACCCTGACGGGGTTCTTACCTTCTCAATGAACAATGCTGACATTATAACTTATGCAGTTCTAATGACATCAAAGAGTTTTCATATAGATTTTCGTTCTTAGGAATCGTTCTAGAATACGAGCCTAATACTTCAAAAACGAATCATGCTGTTGTGATTAGTTTTAATAGTTGCTTGGGTCATTTCAGTTATTAACTTGCATGGTGTGGGGTGTGACTAAATCTGTAAACTATGGTAAATCTTGCTAAAGCTTGTAAAGCTTTATTGGAATATTTTTGTATAATATTCGTAAAATATTATTTAAATTAATACAAACATCAAAGATTACCATCTAAGCTTGATTGGTTTTAATTTCGAAAATATCACTTTGAACCTCACTAAAGTATTGGCAAATTAGAATTAAAGTATTTTGCATGATCAAATCATTACAAATTCATATCTCGTCACTTCAAAGTTCAAAGTGATATTGAGAGAATATCACTGTTTCTGTCTATCTCTTAACTTTTTCTTTATGTGAATGGCTACTAACAAATGGGTTGCACAAACAGCTCAGTGCTCACAGTCACAAGAAGCAGGCAATTGTACCGAGAAGGAAGCTCTCTGGTCATTCAGTCAGTCGGAGAACCGATGCTTGCCCTTCTACTACAGAGGCTGCGGGGGCAACGACAATCGGTTCAGGTCAAGGGAGAGTTGCGAACAGACCTGTCCTAGTGCTTACGGTATGTAAAAGAAGAACATGATCAGAGATGTTTGCTCAACTATTTAGATTCAGCAATTGGTGGATGAGGACCAAGAATTTATGTACGAATTATCTTACAAGTTTAATAAAGCATTTAGTATGGTGAGAAATCCAGTTTCTTCATAGAAAAATAAATGAAAATTATAGATTTATTGAAGGTGGCATATATAATCTTGGCGAAATGCAGCTGATAATCAACTACTCAGGAGCAGAAAGTGAATACGAATGTTGCAGGAAAAATAATGGCCGTTCTTTCATAGTAGGTACTATATTTCATGAATGAACGTGTTGTGGAAGTAATTCTTACCTATTATTTGTTATAGTGCAACATGTTCTTCATTTATCAATCAAAACTGCATTTAATGATTTTTATCTGTCTTGTACGTTAACGCTTTTTGGGTGAATGGTTACGCATTTTTCTTCTTGCATGTCTTTTATTTTGCATATTTCTTCGTAGTAAACCTAGTAGTTAATTTCCTTGTGCTTACTTAGTAACAAGAATACTGAAAAATATTAAGTCACGATTCGGTGTTACCACTTTGTTTTGTTTACCAAGCAGGAATGGAATATAACAACTCTTTATGTTGCAGTTGCCGACAAATGTACGTTACCTGCCGAGACCGGCCAGTGCTCCAACTACAGAGAAAGATGGTTCTATGATACCACCTTCAAGAGGTAAGACAGTTCGATTAGTTTTAACATTGAAACCATACAATCATTCCTCGATGCGATTAAAACTGTGGACAACAGCTTAGCAAAATTATACATTTTTCCAGATGTCGTCAATTCTACTACGGCGGTTGCGGTGGTAACGAGAATAACTTTGGCACGGAAGCGGAGTGTGACAATAGCTGCTCGGAAATTAAGACCACCACCGCTGCCATTACCACTACCACCACCACGGCTGGACCTGTGGAACCACAGCCGCGGCCACGTCCAACTGAACCGGAACAAAAGCCAGTAGCGGAAAGATCAGGTGAATAAATGGCGACCCTATGTGTTGGTTTTACAAAAAAAAAATCCATCTAAATCATTACCGCTATGATAAGTAGAAAAATTATTGTAATTATATAATTAAGATAAAATTGGATGGCTACTCTACATAGCATATCAGCCTATAATATTCCCACTGCTGGGACACAGGCCTCCTCTCTGTGACAGGGAGTGGCCCGTAATCCACCACGTGGGCCCAGTGCGGGTTGGTAGATGTCACATATCTTTGATTTTTTGGTTCTAGGACATGCCGGTTTTCTTACGATGTTTTGTGCTACTCTACATAACAAAAATGATTTGCACGTCATTCAATGGGAGGTGAAGGTACGACTGGTCGGTTCTTTAACTCCAAAAATAAATATATTTTTCCAGAATTCTGTTTCAACGCCATCGATGCTGGTCCTTGCACCAACGCTGAGACTCGGTACGCGTATGACAGCGAGCTCGGACGCTGCGTCACCTTCCAGTACGGAGGCTGTGGTGGCAACCAGAACAACTTCCCAGATGAGGCCTACTGCTCGTTGTACTGTCAGCCGATGCAAGGTATTTTTATTATGTATTTTGGGGAATAGGAAAAAATTTGTTTTTACTTTAGTCATTCAGAATAGGAAGCAAAGCAAAACTAAGTTTGGTATTCGGGCAATTTCTTTTGCTTGTTGCTCTAAGGACTAAGCTCACATGTCCATTGTTTTTTGCCAGATATCTGCCAGCTGCCGATGCTGCAGGGTCCATGCGATGATTCCTTGATGCGCTGGTTCTACGATCCTACCACTGACTCTTGTAGCCAGTTCACATATGGAGGCTGCGAAGGCAATGACAACAGGTAATACTAGTAATATTCTTAGACTCACATAACTTTCTTCAATAAGTTTTTGTTTTGGTGCTGGTCGAAATTTTTGCTTCTTTGCGAATCTCAGAAATTAGGTCACTTTACTTTTAATATTGTGTTTTTTTTTTAAATAATTCCTTCATTTTCCTTCCTTCTTCTTCTTGCTACTTCATTTGAATCCTGTCTCGAAGTACCAAATTCATATTTGACTGGCTACAGTCCGCTAGTGACAAAGGCATAATTATTCTTTTTTAGCAGTTTCATCTATGTTGTAACATTTGTAAGAAAAACATCCACTAATAATAAAACACATGTTTAGATTCGAGAGTCTTGAAGCTTGCGAGAATAGATGCAGAACTGGACCCGCGCCGGTTGAGCCCACGACCCCAACAACCACAGTTAACGTAGTAAGTGCCTTATACGTATTAAGTTTTCAAGGTCTTAATTTAGACAAAGATTATTATTATTACAGGGAGAAAAATATTGCCCAGTAATAGTATTTAATAGAGGATCCATTGAAATAATTGAAACAATTAGAGTTTTGGAACTGCACATTACAAGTATTTTAAAAAAAATGCCTTCTATTTCAATAAGGACGGGTCATCAGAGTGCAGAGTGCCCGAGGCACTGGAAGAGTGTCGCTATGGCGGTCAGGTGTGGTACTTCGACCAAAGCCGCCACGAGTGCGTGGCCCATGCCAACCAGGAGGCTGGTCCAGTCTGCAGATACACTGGTACCTACTTGTCGCAGGAAGCCTGCGAACGGTCCTGTGGAGCCTTCCGAGGTGTCGGTATGTAACTCTTACATTTTTAATTCGGCAATACTTTTGAAAGTAAAAGATAACTTAGTAAAAAGTCACCTTTCCTATACATTTACATTGTGTGACTTAGTCTGAACATATTTGTCTTTTCTCTCTTTTCTTTCAATTCTTTCTTTTCTTTCTTTGCTTTTCTTCTTCTTCTTCTTCTTTCTTTTGTAAAGAGTTTAATGAAACTGTATTTTTCCCAGACGTGTGCAAACAACGTAAGGACCCAGGTCCTTGTCAGTCGTATGTCACGAAGGTTTACTTCGACCCGTCGACGGGTCAGTGCCACGAGTTCAGGTACGGAGGCTGTCTCGGAGGTGCCAACCGCTTCTCCTCAATCGAGGAGTGCTCGCAAATCTGCAAGGCTGAAATAGGTAGATATGATGCTTTTACTTTTAATATGGTTAAGTAATTCTGAATGCTTATGCAAACAGTCTATTTTACTTACTGACTGCAGCAGTTTTAACAATATTTTTTTTTAAATTAGCGTAAAGACCTATAAGCCTATAACTAGGACATTCATCTTACAGCAGACCCGTGCACGCCACCTCCAGAAGGAGTCAAGTGCTCCTTATACACTCAACAATCATGGTACTACGACCCCTCGCGCGACCAATGCAACCTGTATACAGGGTGTAGCGACAACGAAAACAGGTGACTGTTGTGAACTAATTCTATACTTAGCCCATTGCATTCTAGGTTTTGTCTCCAAAAAATATGCTTTACTTTTTGCAAGCGATAATTTCGTCAAACTTAATAACGTAACATAACGTATTTTTGGGTACAACATATTGTAACCAGAAAAATCTAGGGTCCGGCCTGATGTCCTTTCTATTAAACATTGTTTGTGTAGATTCGAGACTCAGCGCGACTGTGTGGCTCGCTGCAGGCGTCCTGCTCCAACCACCACCACTGTGGCAACTCCTCCACCGGTAAATATTTATATCTACGACACTAGACATAAGCTAAGTGGTTATGGCGTTATGGCCTTATTCCGGACGGAAGGAACAGTTTTACTTTAACTTGAAATATAAATAATATGAAGCAACAAACATTTCTATATTATCTTACAGCAACTGGCAGAGCCAGAATGCAGAACTCCAAGCTCGTTAGCGCCATGCGGTAACAACGTGACAGTGTTCTATTACGACTCCGAGAGGAAGCAGTGCCTCGTAAGTGGCTTCGGTGGCTGTGAACACCCCAACACTTACAGGACGGAGGAAGAGTGCGAGAGGAACTGCGGAGCCTTCCGCGCAATGGGTGAGGCAAATGGACTTTTACATACATATATTTCTTTTGTAAGGATTGAATTATCTATAACCTCCCCGAGGCTGGCCTCATGTAAGGTTGCAGACAATAAACTTGCTTATCAACCACATATAACGATCGTTCCATTATGTATACTACGGCTTTTTCTAAGATGTGTGCGGTGCTCACCTGGACCCGGGTCCATGCCGCGCGTCCTTCAACAAGATCTTCTGGGACATCGCGTCGGGCAGCTGTCAGCCATACGCGTACGGCGGCTGTGCCGGCGGACCCAACCGGTTCTCCAACGTCGAAGAGTGCATGAGCGTCTGCGGGGACACCGGACCTGGTGCGTACCAACACTGTGCTACATTTATCTCTCTGGTTTTGGGATTTCCTCACACACTGTTACTTTAATTTCTTCATTTCAAATATACTCTTACTAAATATAACTCACAATTAATATTCGTAAACTAAATCTAAGTGAAGCATGAGTTTCATTTAACGATGGCCAACAAGCTTCCGCGCTAGTAGAGTAGTAGAGGTTGGCTCCCCGTGTAACGCCTGTGGCGGCAGCGCGCGCGTGCCTGCAGCCGGCGCGCTCGGGGCGCAGCTGCGGCGCCGCGCCCGCGCCGCGCTACCGCTACAGCGCGGCGCACGTCGACTGCGTCGTGTTCGCCTACCTCGGCTGCGGCGGCAACGACAACAACTTCCACTCCTACGCACACTGCGCCGAAGTCTGCAGAGTGTCGAGAACGAGAGGCGACGGTACAAAGATCCGCTTCACTTAGTGCGCGGTCGACTTATGTCTCGGTGCACCAGCTGCTTCAGCAGAATAATTTGAGCTCGTTTTCTGAAGAGTCTGATCACTAAATTCACCGTTCACAAGACTAGACAACTTTAAATTGAATAGTCTTTTAGAAACCGGGTGACTAGGAACCATGACACAAGGTCCGCCGCGCGCAGAACTAACGCTCCCTACCCCATTGCCGTCAATGTGAAAGCCGTTTTTGAAGTCCTAGGACGTCAAATGCGTATGCTATGTTCTCTCTGCACTGCTTGCACATTCGCTTGCGTCTCTGTCTTGCACCTGCACTTGTAAACTTTTGTCTTATACCTATTTGTGTGAAGAAACTATGTTATTCTAATACCTAATTTTTGTTCGGATGTGATATGATACGATTTTCTTATGAAGTAAATCGTGCATCCATGAAGTTATTCGTTGTCGAATGCCGTTTTTGAACGGTCAAAAACGATTTTTGTTTTCCAAACGGAATATGTGTAAGTACTTCATGTTTGTATGACTGCCTGCATTGATTGGCTAAGCCCCTTTCTCAGCATAATACGCGTTAGTGCGCAAGGGCACTACCTAACTTTTCTCGAAGAGCTTCGTCGTTTTTTGAACCCTCATAACTTGGGTTCGGAATATACCAGATAAACAAAATTCTCGGGATATGATGTCAATAGTGTTGTGCATAACTAACGCGTATTATCCTGAGAAAGGGGCTTTGATTGTTCAAAGCAAGCATCTATTACATTTGTAACGCGAGAAGAATCCTAGTCTACTAAATCAAACCAATGTGTTTATGATTCAAATGTCTGAATTGTAGATCCGAACGGGGTACTGATACAAGACTGCACTCCGTACCGTCAAGAGTGCGAGGCGCTCGCCGACTGCCAGTATGGCATCGACAGGTTTACGCAAGGCGACGGTTGCCAGAGGTTTGTGGAACAACTATTTTTGAAGACTGAAGAACTTGTCTGGACTGTTTCATTTCCCTTATAACCAACCAGCGTACCGCTCTTCGTATTATAGTAATCTGCTTATGGCATGTCGAAACATTGACATTTTTGTGCCTCATAAGTTAAATATTAATGTACGCCCTTAAAATTTCCGGAATAAATTCTCCAAATTATGGTGAATACAGCATAAAAACACAATGAATTTTGACGCAGTTTTGTGTTGTAATTTCGAAGATTTAAGCGGTCACACAGACAGATGTTAAATGCGCCTTTATACATTATTTATAATAGATTCATTAGACAACATTATGTTCTCCGTGTGCTATACTTACAGTACATAGTAATTCCATAGTTCTCCCATTTAGGTGTCAGTGTAGAGAAGATCCGTGCGTCAGAGTAAACTGCCAGTCGAACGAGCGATGCGTAGCCGTCGCTTTGAGGAACTCTGCCACCCAGGAACCGGAGTACTCCGCCAGATGTGTTGCCGGTAATTTATACATCCTATGTATTTGAAGACACAGTTCTAGATTATTTTAGTAAGCTGTTTCATGAACGTGGAGTGCCCATTTGGAGGTGGTAACGTAAATCTTTCAAATAGATAGAAAATTACATGCAAGGTCGGGGAAAATTTCATACAACTCGTATGACATTTTCTGCCAGATAAGTTACTTTAAGCTGAGCTGGATGCAGAAAAACAAGTCATTTTGCCACATTTTGTTAGCTATGCTGTCCTTTGGCCAGGAGTAGGACGGTATACGTCCTACTTCTGGCCAAAGGACAGCATAGTTTCTATCTCTCGCGATCCGGCGGTTCTAAACATCCACTACAGTTAGCATTTCGACGAATGAATGATTTGGAAATAAAGTGTTATGGCCCAAGAATTCATTCTTAGCAAAGCCATGGATAGGATCCATGGCTTTGCTAAGAATGAATTATTATATACCTGCATTTTGACTAATTGAAACTATGCTTTGCTATCCGTATAAATAATAATAATAAAAGTATTTATTGAATTACTTAATAAAAACCATTGCAATACTTAGCATTAATATCACAATTATCTAATATTAATCAATAGTGTGGGTAACAAAAAAATAATTCATACATCATTCCAATAAAAAAATGTGTAAGTACCTCTTAGATTAAGTGTGAGAAAAAAAAATATTGCTAAATCAAATAAATTATGCATTGAAATAGATTACCTATTCTTATTTAGTAGTAATTTTGTCTATTCGTGTACTACATCTAAATTCATACATCAGAGACGAATGAAGTATACGACTGCGACGAATACGTGGCCAACTGTTCGCGCCTGCGCTGCGAGTACGGCATCCAGCGCGCGCGCCTGCCCGACGGCTGCGAGACGTGCTCGTGCGTGCCGCTCCAGGTGGACTGCGAGCCGCTGCGGCAGGAGTGCGACCAGCTCACGTGCCACTACGGCATTGAGAGGCACAACGGAAATGACGGTTGCGAGAGGTAATCATACTCATCTTTAAACTTTTAGCGTTATAGCTTCTTTTGGCACGTAACCTAAATCTTAACTAACGTCACCATCTTGTTTTTTCACATTTCATAAAACAATACTGCACAAATGTGTACCAACAGCGCCCCCCTGTCAACGTCATTCGAATGGCAGAAGATCCTTGTAGCAGAGTAACTAAACTTTAGCCCAAATGCATACAGACATTTGGTTAGCTAGCGACTTCGATAACTGATTATATTATTCTTACAACCGGCAGCAAGTTCGTCATGCTCCCTTAGATGTCACTGCTTGCGGTAGCGTCGGGGGTCGGGTTGCCTCCTTCCCTCAAATATGGCGAGGGGGGTAATGGCTGACTTATGCATTGTGCTCGTGAACGGGTGCTGCTTGTGGTGACTGGTCGTCTTGCTGACCATTGTTTTGTTTTGTTATTAGTAATTAACTGTTTATTTACTTTACTTTGATAGTCCTAGTTCATCGTTTGTAACTGTTACAGCTATAGCTATATGTAAGCGGGCACGCCCTTTATGCTTGGAGGTTTTCATTTGGGTATTAAGTTCTGTTTACGTTTTTATCTCTGCTTGAGAATAGTTTTCGGTGTTTTTTTTTTCTTTTTTTTTGTTGGTATAGTGGTGTGCTAGCTGACATATGGCTAATAATTTAATGTTTTGTGTTGCACGTAATGTAAATTGTTTTGCATACTGTTGTATAGAATCCATTTTTTTTTTCTAACTGAACAGACAGCTGTGCTGCTGGGGAGTTTGTTGGCCACTTCTTCTTCCCAGCTAAAGCACTAGGAAGTGGTGAAGGGTGGGCGTTTTGGGGGACTGTCTTATGTATTTTTGACGTTCGAAAAGTGCTGATTCTCAGTCTAGTTTGAATAAATGACTTTTGATTTTGATTTTAGATCTTAGAAACTACGTATAACGTAACGCTACGCTACGATATCTAAGACTAACCAAGTATTCTGTAAGAAAAATACTTTTGAAGTCGTATATGTCTATCGATCACCTTCCATTTAAGTTCTCTTGTGGATATAATATTATTTATGATTCTTCGATTTCATCCAGTTCATGCCTCTTAAATTCTAGTCTGCTGTGAAAATTGCAGGCGATGTAAAATTTACACCACAGCACTTCTGTTTCTGACTCACTCATAATTGTGATTTATTCATTCATACAGATGCAGATGTAAACAGAATCCATGTGAAAGGAAGTCCTGTGGAGCTGGCGAGCGCTGCGTGGTACAACCATACAAGAACGGCCTCGATCCGGAGACCAAGTTCACAGCAGAATGCAGAATTAGTAAGTTCTTTATAGTTTCACCATTATACATTGTTATTATTATTTGTTTATTCTATATTAGAAGTCTTAAACAGTGCATACGTCTTTGGGAACCCCTCACGCATTCAAAAACCTTAGCAAAGGGGGTATCTTTCCGATGGAACCCTATTCCAGGGCTTATTAGGTACAGTTAAACAATCTTGTTTGGTATAGACTTTACCGCGGTAACGAAATAACTAATTGCGAAAACACGTGGCAAACTGTACATCTGTCGCCATTACTTTGAGTTTCTTCAATGAATCGTTTCATCACCAGCTGTGAAGGCTGGTGCCTGTCCCATGGACGAGACGACTACGAACGAGGTGAAGTGTCGCCGCGAGTGTTCAGATGACGCTGATTGCCGAGGAGTGGGCAAGTGCTGCCGACGAGGATGCAGCGACATATGCCTGGTGCCAGTCGAGCAGACCAGCCCACACCCACTTCTTACAACTACTATTGCACCAAGTAAGAACGTTTGGAAGTATCCACTGTAAAACGCCTTTGTGGGTTTTCTTTCATTTCTATGTTACAGGCGACTCGAAGGAGCAATTTTTGTAGAAAAGTTGTCCTTTGAGTCGAACCCCTAAATAAGAACGAAAAGCGAGTCAAACTGACAATACTATTAATATACTTAATAATACGGATTACTGTATTATTTGGATTTCAGTCGTGATTCAATGACGGCTGAAATCCCAGTGAAGTCTACATCGGTTATGCAGATCTAACATTACTAATGAACACGTTTTATGCGTAGATGTGCCAGCAGCACCTCAGGCATTGCCGCAGCAAGAGCCGAAGGTGTCGGCATATGAAGGTGGCAGAGCCACACTGCGCTGTTTGTTCCATGGCAACCCACCACCCAAGATAACGTGGAGATTCGGAGAGCTCACCGTATGTATCAAATGCTACAATTTAGGGTTACTTTAATGAAACTGATTCTGAAGGATTTGCGTGCTGTCCCAAGCTTTTTGAGATGTTTCAAAATTCTAAATTTCTTAAATCAAGTCAACATAATGTTTTCTGACAAATTCTACGAGTAAAAAGACCATCTCTCAACAGATCGATGGTAACGCGGGCCGCTATAGGCTGATGTCAGATGGCGCGCTGGAGATCGTCTCTGTGTACCGTAACGACACCGGCGTCTACATCTGCGTGGCTGACAATGGGCTCGGAGTGGCCACGCAGGAGATACACCTGGTCGTCAATGGTGAGTGGGGGTGAAGCACTATGGTAGCTTGGGGAATGTGCTACCAGAGTGCGTTAGTTGCTGTGGACTTCTGTTACATTTATATTGGAGAAACGGTATTTTCCTGTGTGATAAGGAAAATATGTAAATGGGGGTTTTATTCAAGTCGACATAGATTTTTGTTATAATTTAATTTTGTCATGGGTTTTCCTTTTGAATTATTCTAGGTCTTATTTTGCCACAAAATATGGCCGAAAATGATTTTCGCGAGAAAATAATCCACCTAAAAAGTTTTTTTTATACTTACATAAGATCCACAGCAACTTGCGACCTTCAAAGCATTGGGATTTGCATTTAAGAACATGAAGTAGTTTGAGATTTTTATTAGTTAGAGGTTTTGGATTGATTAGTATTTAGAACTTTAACGGATTGCCTTTCTGGTCCGTCTGTCTTTGAAACTAACTTTTCTTCTTCCTTACTAAACAATAGGCACAATTTGAAAACAAGCGGCAAAAACTTCTTTTTTGCACATTCATAATCAGAAACAAATAATTTGAGTGTCCGTTCATCTTCGTCATCATGCACGGCAAGTTAAACAGGAGGCAGCGTGTATTAGGTACGTTACGTAGGTACTTGCAGTCTTGAACTTCAATAGGACAAGTTAAATCGCTGAAACCGGTACTGAGACTATCTACCTAGCTAACTGTCAACTTTCTCCAATTTATTTACTAGCTGACCCGACAGCGGTTGTCTTGTCGAAAAAATTGGAGCATAAAATATTCCCATAAAATAGGACTTTCAGTTTATGCCATTTTTGTAAATTTCTTGAAAACTATTTGTATTTTTTTTTCCTAAAAAGCCCAATTCGGACTATATTACGACCATTATAAAATAAATAAAAGACAATTTTTATTTTATAAATCGCTCCAGCCGTTCTCGACTGATGTGCTTAACAACGCACAGCATTTCATTTTAGTTTACATATGTAACTAAAAAAAAAAAAAAACTATATAGATTTACCTATGTATGTTTTAGCAACATTCATTTCATTTAAAGTTTTTAACCATTAAGGTTTAACAGCGAATTTGAAATGTTATTAGAATGGTCAGAAAGTTGAACCTCATGCCCAGGCATAGAAACTCAATGGTAACTCTTTTAATCAAGTTTTAGTCTTCTCTATACTCGAATAAAAATTGATATCAAAATATCGCTTCTAAAAATAATCTAGGATATAACCCGGGCAAGCACAAAATATCTACTATCTTGAGCATTTCGGAGCGTTTTAAATACTCGATATTTACTTTAATTGCGCTCGTCAACCAAATAATTTAACAATCTATTCGTCTAAAATTGAATAAGGTAAATCAAATGAATAAGGATGTGCGATATAGACACCATTATCTAGAAACACGAGTATTGCTCGATAGTTAATTATTGTAAATAAAATATTACTGTTTCTATCGTGTGTTAATTACGATCGTTGACACACATCACGAGTACTATTACTCGTATAGGCGATGCTTGGGAGTTACTTGTTCGTACGTAGACATAACGCAATTTTACCTAATAAAAACTTATATTAAAAAAAAAAAAATTATTGGTACACTCAAGATTGCGAGCACTAGAGCAAAAAGGCAGGTTTTGTCAGGTCCGGGCACCTACCAAAAGTGTCAAACCGCCTATACTCGTATCTTCTTTAGTCGTGACTGAATGATGAACGAATTAATGAATCGAATGATGAACGATATCATCATCATCATCAGCCTAGCCTTTTCCCAACCATGTTGGGGTCGGCTTCCAGTGTTACCGGATACAGCTGAATACCAGTATTTTACATGGAGCGACTGCCTATCTGACCTCCACAACCAAGGTACTGGGTAACACGATACCCCTTGGTAAGACTGGTTGTCAGACTTTCGAGCTTCTGACGACCCGTAACGACTGTCAAAGATCTACAAATGACAGCCGGGACCAACGGCTTAACGTGCTTTCCGAGGCACGGAGGGGTCTTGGTATGTAAAGATGGTCACCCATCCACGGACCGCGGCAAGCGTAGCTTAACCTGATCGATCGATCCGTGCAGCTGTTATTACTTAGCCACAAGCCCCTCTAAGATGATGAACGATATCATGTATTTTAAATTCATTGTCGAAATGGAAGACCTCTTGTCAAAGTGTTTTTTATTAAAACCCTCATCCCTCTCAAGATTAGTGCCCAGTGGTTGGCTAAAAGCCAACCTTTTGGCCCCCTTACTTTCGGACGTTAAATATTAATTACCTATCATAAACTTTTCATTGCAACACCGAACAGTACAGTAACCTAATTTGCAGGTGTTATTATACAATATTGAATACTATTCCTTGTACAATAGAAGTAATTCTCGTTGAATATTAGTCTTAAACAATCCAAGCACAAAATAAAATACGAGGGATCGCTGCAAGTCAGTTCAGGCGGTGTTGCCAGTCGCTACAATAATTTAAAGAAAGGGGATTCCCCGATTTTGTCACAGTATAAGTAATAAGTAGAATATTTCGTGCTCATGAAATGGTTTAAATAATCAAGATATTATTAAGTATTATTTATTTTGAAATTTTGCCGCCCCCTAAAACTGCCGCCCGGGGTGGGCCGCCTCCCCCGCCCCCACTACGCTACGCCACTGGCATCAGCAATACAGTATTGGACTTACATGGACTTATAATTATTACATTCCATTCATTTATAGGTTTAAAGGTTTACAGAAAATACTCTCCCACGTGATTCTCATAAATGTCTTATTAAAACATGATTATCAGTCATTATTTCTATTATAATTAATGCAAGGATTAAAGTGTTATTCATAAATCACGTTTTAGTGTCGTAATCTTATGCTAGCTTGTCTGATCGTTATACTTGACCCATCATTATCAGTGCAACTGTTTATGTAACCTCTCTTACTCGTAAACAAATTAAAATGATGACCTTATATTCAGATAACGAAGATATTAGACTAAATATGAACATGGAACAACAGGAAATTAAAAAAAAAGTAATACAAGTAATGAAATAAAAAAACAGAAATTCTAGAAAGTATGAAAACAAAAAACAAAAAGCGGTGTAACGTGTAAATAACATAATGTTTGTATGTATTGTTCTGTTCTTTTCTTCTAGTCTGTTTATTTGTGTATACAGAAACCGTGGAATAAATAAACAAAATTAGGTAATATAGAAAAATAATCAATAGATTTGTTGATATTACTTCTAAATAAAAGAACACGATGCAAGACCTACGTAGAATAAATCACTTGTAACGAAATGGAAAACTTTTGAATAATAACGCAACAAATGCTTGTCTATAAACATATTATAAATAAGTTCAGAAAAATCATTTAACATACTTATCCTCGTTTACCAACGTGCGCACAGGCTGCAATCTTTCGCAGTCAACAGTCTTTTATCAAAACATTAACGCAATCAGTAGGAGTCTGTCCATTGCTCGCGCCGGTCGTATACTTGTGCAGTTGAAGTTCGTGTTACTCTGCGTCAGTCGCTCTTCACGCTCGGTCGACATGTCACGCGTCTGTCTCCTGTCGCTCGCCGCGCTGCTCGCGTGCGCACGCGCATACGAAGGTGAACGACACACTTTATACATATGCTGCTGGTTGTCACAATTGATACTTTGTTTTAGGCGTTTCTAAAGTTTGGCGATGGTTTGATAAATAACATTGTTCGTTTGCTGGATCTTTAAAAAAAATCTGTAAGTAAGTGATGAAATTCTCGACGTTAAAAGGTCTACCTGGAGACCTTTTTAAGGTCGAGAATTTAGATACTAAAGCCAGTACTTTAGAAGCAAACAAAACATCTTCTAACTTCATTTGTTATGTCCTCCCATTTCAATAATTTTACGCTTAGTAGTCAAAATTAACATAGAGTTTATGAATGTAACTTCACTCACTAAATACAAAGGAGATTATGATAAGAGGATGCATTCACAAACTCTAATATTGGTCCGCTAACAATCGGGGGCTGGTAGATCCTGTGAGGATGCCTGTCGGAATTGCTGGAGATGAGAACGCCGTGGTGACCGGAGAGCTGGGCAGACCACTCCATATCCGCTGCCTAGCGTACGGGTACCCGCCACCCTCTGTGTTCTGGTACCGCGGCTACGAGAGTGGCATGGTGCCATTCAACGACGCAGTATACGAAGCGAGAGGAAACGTACTCCTCATTAGAAGTCTGGCCCTCGAAACTCTTGGACAGTACACGTGTCAAGCGTACAACGGAGAAGGCAAGGCGGCGTCGTGGGTGGTCTTCGTGCGAGCGTATATGCCTGAAGGGCTCTTCGTTGAAAACGAGTTGTTGGTACCACGAATCAAGGTGGTACCCAGACCCAGGACACAACCACCCACCACCGCGGAGACGACCACCACCACCACTTCAACCACTACTGAAGCGCCCAGACCTTTTTTCACCGGTAAGATTAGGAACCGTCAACTATATCAATGAACTTTTTAGCTGATTGTTTGTCTCACGATAGTTCATTTGAATTAACTGTACGGAAACATTCTCCAATATTAACATCTGTCAGAGATAAATGTGAGTTTATATCTTTTTATAGATTGAATAGGCTGCGAATGTTACAATTGACGTAAGATCAACAATCATCTACTTCCATTAATATTAGGGAATGGCTTATCTCTGCATGGAGCATGTTTATGTATTCAGCTTGCATGGTTCTTCTTGCGATGGTAGATTGTTTTTGTTAAGGCCCAAAGTAAACAAGATATTTATAGACTTATTGGGAGCAACACGTGTTCTACTAACGTACGAATCTGGTATGTATACATACATTGTTAATACATTATAATGTCCTGGGAGAGATACGGCGGTTTTTCTCCGAAAGAACGACTTCTGCCTTATCTTGTCAATATTCAACAGTGATACTGTTAACAACAATGTAAAAACAATGCGGTGTCAGTAGCTTCTGTAAGTATGAAGAATATATAAAGTACTGTTATTATTATCGTATGATTATATCTTGTCATATGTTGGTGATGAATTCGCAGATGTCAAGTTCTATTAATTCTGGGTGCAGCATTTTTGATTGTGCATCGATTAATGTTTCAATACGCTCGTATTTAAGCTGTACATAAAGCGAGCTTGATGTTAAGTGTTCCTTATTAATTCAATTCAGATTTCTGTACCCGTCCAAAAGGTTTTCAAAACTTATAAATATTGTCTTTTTACCATTGTTTGTTATGCTTAATCGACAGTACCTTCTTATTATAATTTTTATCATCTTCAAGTACTCGTAGTAGTCTTTATGATAATGTTTACTAAATATAGGTAATATTTGACATTACCTAACATCTTAAAACTACCCTCTAACTCAATTTTCCACAAACAGTTCCGGTGAGTGCTCATGTGTCGACGCCTTTCTCGACGCTGAACATCGGCTCTGACCTGCACCTGACGTGCGAGGTGGACGGCTTCCCCGAGCCTGACGTGCACTGGACCAAAGATGACAGCACCATACACACGGACGGCAGGATCACTATCTCTGGTAAGTCTCACTACTAGTTAATTTATTGTCTCACTCGGGGTTTCTGAAGAGCCGAAGTAGCGGTGGTGCATCTTAACTGCCGATAGACCGCTATGCGTTGGAGCAGATGAGTACTCGAGTGGAGAAAGCTTATCTTCAAGGGTACCGTAAGGCGTCTCCTTGCTAGATGGAGAGATGACATGAAAAAGAGGCCTGGTTTTTGTACCTACATGCATATTCTATTCTATCGCAGTCCACTTTTGGACGAAAGCAAGCTTTCGTAAGTTGCATAACAACACTCAGTTCTTCGTCAATTCGCTCAGGGTGGTAACCATTACCTCTTTTAGCAATATTATTTCAATATTACTTCAGCGTGAGAAAGAGTTGGAGCTATAAGTCCTGTAAAGCTCCAATACTTTCCCACTGTGAAGTAATATTATAATAGTACTACTATAAGAGATGATGGTTGGCCCCCTGAGCAAATTGAAGAAGAAGAACCGAGGGTTGTTATGCAACTTGCGAAAGCTTGCTTTCGTCCAAAAGTGGACTGCGATAGAATAGAATAGATATATTTATTTGCAATGCATGTAGGTACAAAATCAGTTGTTACAGTTGTAAGGAATCAATGTACATACTCGTAGATCTAAGTTTCGAATAAGTATTAACAAACTAGAGCCATACTTGGAAAAATTTAAGCTTTTCAAGAAAGGCAGTTAAATAGTTTTAAGCGTGGTAGTAGTATCTCTGAACATTAATTTAGAGCTTATTAGTGTCGTGTCATGGCTCACAGTCATACACTTTGTCAATTTAATCATACCTATTTTAAGGTGAATCCGCAGTAGCAGCCCGCGAAATTTCTTATACAAAATTTTCTTATAATTCTCTTAGTAAGAACTAAAACTTCTTATGGAACAAATCTAACTTAGAAGGATGTATTAATGATTCTGATGATTATAATTATGTAAATACAATATTTTTCATGGTCGCGAATCATATTTTGATCAAGATACAACCTGACCACTGACCTGCAAATTGCTAAAAACCTTAGAAAATTTGAATTTCGCGAGCTACCACTGCGGATCTACAGTAAGAACATGTGTTAGTTGCATGTTTCTTACAAGTGGTAGGAACGGAAATGAACAACTCAATACAGAATATACTTGATAGAGAACTTATTAGGTAAACAGATTTATGAAACACATTCTGTAACGTGGACGTGGCGTGACTTTCGTCTGGAATGATGATGATGAAGATTCTGGAATGTAATAAACTTTTAATAATATTGTTAACAACTAATTAGTAACTAGCCGAAACAGGCGGAGAGTAAACTGCTACTGTTACTACAATTTTACACTGTGATATAACTTATTATAAAGGGTGAAAAAACGCCTTTTATCGAAGCAGAGCGTCACCTGTTTTTTCCGTTATTATGATAATTTTATAGACGTACCTGGGAACCTTCTGGCTACGGATATATTGAAGGTTAAATTTCCAACCTTTTCTGACGTTTTTTATAAAAACTAGTTTTAACAATCCACACGATCCCTATACCGCTGCATGCACACATAAGCACAGAATGCGTAGTCTACGATGGCTTCGTGATGGGTCGTTTTAGATCCTTTATGTGTTCGTTTTATTTCTAATCCATCCCTTGTTTACACCAACAGGTAGCACGATCGTGTCTCGACTGACGGTGACGCGGGTGACGGTCGCCGACAGCGGGCTGTACGCCTGCCACGCCAGCAACCCATACAGTTCTCAGTTTGACACTGCGCAGATCAACGTGCAACGTAAGTTATACACCTATAAAGCTAACGCAGTTTAATTACCCAGCCTGCAGGCTTAAAATACATTGTTCAAAAAACGTATGTATTCAATGCCGATGGGGCCGAAAAGCAAAGGATGTTTTTCGGCTGAAATATAATGATGTTGAAATGACGATAAAGAATAGAATAGAGTTAGTTTATTTCGGACACCAAATAGTGTTAGTAAAATACAAAAAATAACTTATTGCCTAGTGTTAGTAAAAATCAACCTCCGCACAAACTGCTGTACAATCGGAGAGCCGAAGCTCCCGGCTACAGTTTTCAGTTATAACAATAACTCTTGGCAGTTTTTATGCAATAAGCGTATTGCCCGTACTATCAAATAGTAAACTTTCCACTGCCATGTCGCAACAATAAATATTGACGTCCTCCTACTCCTCCCAAATCCATTCCTCAACATTAGTTTACCTTTAGTTTAGTGTACCTTATCAGCACTTCCACCATTTGCTACAGTCCGTAGCTTCATGGCGTAACACGTTTCCCAGCACTTTTTGATGATCCGTAAACTGACCATCGCTTACCGCTTGGTCTTTTCAAGTATTGACATCAAAGATGAATTAACTTGCCAAACAATGGAAATTGGAGCACGAATCTTTTAACAATATGCGTTTTACTGTGTTGTGGACTTAGGTTTTATGTTTGATCACTAATTTTTATATTTTCAGAGCTCGTGGTACCTGCTAAGTGCACAGATAATCCCTTCTTCGCTAACTGTGACCTGATCGTGCGCAGCAATTACTGCAGACATCAGTATTACTCGAAGTAAGTACATAATCGTTAAGTGAGGTTAATCGATCAATTAGGTCAATCGATAACATTTGCTGAACAAGATTAATAATAGTGTCCAATTGTTTTTATCGATTGTCCACTCAGTTTAGCTAGTTGTTCATTACTTTCTGAATGTATATTGTTTATTTATTTGACACATTGTACATGAATGGAGAGTGTAAGTATACTTTTAATTTCACGGTTTGAGTTTATTTTCGTCCGTGACTGTGCCGTTGAGTGATTTATGGCAAAGGGAAGAGACGGGAACTTTGTAGGTATAAACGCCTAGGGGAAGAGATGGGACTAAACCACTTTTACGTTCTCGATCTATTATTGTTGTTCTGTGACCGAAACTAAGCACGTTGAATTGTCCCCAGGTTCTGTTGCAAGTCGTGTGTGGAGGCCGGTCAGCTCAACCCCCAGGAGGCGGAGATTCAAGCGGACCAGCCCTTGAGGAAGAAGTAGACATCAGCTTCACCAAGATCTTACATAATGTAGTAGCCAGACGCGACCGATAATAAACATTGTTAGATATATTTACAATTTTCCCCTCGAATACTACTTAAAAGTAGCTATTTATAGTTTCAATATTGTGTTAATTATTATTTTATATTAGAATTACGCATGAAAACTCAGCTTTTAAATGAGAATGTCATCTATCGTTAGTGCTATAGCCAGATGATACTGTAGTTACCTCCTTGCTGCATAGTGTCGGTCGCAAGCTCTGGCAGTAATATTGTTATTGCTTCATGTGCCATAGCTGGAATACGTACTATTTCTTGAACGTCGAACCACAACACAGCGGTCTACTGTGCGCATGTTCATAACACGCAATCATACCAATAGATTATAATGTAGATAGTTAATATTACTTGCAATTAACAGTTTTATGTAAATAAATTTATTTTAAAATGTCACAACCTCCATCTGTGATGGAATATTATGAGTAAATTTACATTTCTACATAGTTAGTCAGAAGAATATAGTAAATTAATTATTTATGCAATAAGTTGTCTAGTAAAGTGAATGTTTAGCTCGTAGGGTAACGCTAGGGTGGCTAGTTGACAAGTCATAATAATTTGTTTAAGTGAATCCTTTTATATTGTGACGATGTAAATAGATGGACAATAAAAATGTATTAGCAAAATGTTGTGTTTAATTGCCGTTTGTCAGAATAAGTACACAATTATTAATAATTATTATTAATAATTCTAACTCGTTGGATCCCAGCTACAGTACAATCAAAGCATTGTATTTGTATTAGTTCATTTTTATAATTGGTCCGTGTTGGCCTTTAATAAATTATTATTATTATTATGTCCTTACATATCTCGGGACTATGGGGTCCCGGACCGTTGGAAGGCGTACGAGGGGCCGAAGCACAATTTTAATGGAATGAGGCACCAACCGACGACTATCCCTGTTTGCTCTATGAAGGTGCACCCAAAGACAACCCCCGGTTAATGCAAGACTATTGCAGAACATGAGAAAAAAATATTGGGTTATGGGTTTGAGAGGCTATAGTGGATCAGTTTCCTAAGACTATAGAAAGGCTATGGCCCCTACCTGACCAATGCTTCATATAAAATACACCGACAAAAAGGCAGGGGGTGACTTGCACACTCAATAATGGGCCCCCGAAAACGGCCGCTAGCACATAGTGACATAGTGACAAGGGGGCAACACTTCCTGAGGTGCGAGGAGTGGAGAGGTATTCCACGGGTATCAGGACAATCCCGGAAGTACGGTCAAGATCCCTACCAGCATCTTACTGGAATATTTCCTTCCTCCACGTTTTCACGAGCACGTTTGCTCTTGCGAATCAACACTCAAGCCGGCCAATAAAGGCAAGAATGAGGTGGGAGCTCTGTTCCTCGTCAGTGTTCACTCCAGCCGGCCAATAAAGGCAAGCCAGAGATGAGGAACAAGACTTCTCCCAGGAGATAGGGTCCGTGGGGTCGCTACTGCCCAACAGCTCGCCACATGCTGCCCTGCGGATTTCTGTATCTCTCTTAGTTTGGCTCCTTATCCAAGACCTGTTCCGGCAAAGTAAATTCTAACGGCACAGACCTGACGCAAGCCCCACCACGACGTCAACGTAGAGATACGGCGGTGGGGTTATTATTATTATTATTATTATTATTATTATTATCTTTTATTTCATTATTTACACATTTTAATTTTATTTTTAAATATTAGAATATAAAAAATATATAAAAACATTTAAAAATATAAAAAAAATGGTAGCCCACCGGTATCGGGAACAGGGTCCAAGCTACCGGCGGTCAGGGCTCCAGAGAGAGGAACCTCCTGACAATGCGAGCCGTGTCCAGAAGTACCGCTTTCTGAATCAAGCCCTTAATCCAGCCGTCCAACGTGAGCCTCTTTAGGTGTTGGTCGAGGCTCTTGGCAATTAAGCCATTGGCTGATACGACTATCGGCACAATGATTGCTGAATCCACATCCCACATGTCGACAACCTCGCGAGCCAAGTCAAGATACTTGATCTGTTTATCTTTCTCGGCTTTCACGAGATTCCCGTCATGAGGGACTGTTATGTCAACAATCATTGCGCGCCGCTCTGTTCGATCCACCACCACTATATCAGGCTTATTGGCAACAATAGTCCTGTCAGTGATGATGGATCGGTCCCAGTACAATGTGATATTTCCATTGTCGAGAACTGGGTCGGGCACATACCTGTAGTACGGCACTTCAGATTCTACAAGGCTGTATTTCAGAGCAAGTTGCTGATGGATAATCCTGGCTACAAGGTTGTGTCTATGCAAATACTCTTCGTTAGCTAGACGAGAACACCCGGAGATAATGTGTCGGATTGATTCTCCCGGACGGTGGCATGCCCGACACACGTCAACCGTGCCGTCCTTCACAATAAATCTCCGGTAATTCTTCGTCATGATAACTTCGTCCATAATTGCACAGACAAAACCTTCGGTTTCCCCAAAGAGGTCACCAAAACGTAGCCAGGCTACGGACGCTTGGAAATCTACATCGGGTTCATGTAGGGCCCGGAAAAAGCGTCCGTGAAGCTCCTTACTCTGCCATACCTCCCTGCGATCGTTAGTGTCAAGCACTACAAGCTTGCGCCAGTTCTCTTTAGCCAAGGAGAGTGGGGTGAGGCCCTTGTCCACCGCGACCACATCTCGATGCATCCCCACGTCGGCTTCTAGGAAATATTCCCTGAGACTGCATACCTCGCGATTGTGGAGGGTCTTAGCGTTTAAAAAGCCTCGACCTCCACACTTTCGCGGGATATACAGTCTCATTACCGACGACCGTGGGTGATGCATTCGATATGCAGTCAGCAGCGTACGGACCCTCCTATCCAGGGCGTCGAGTTCAGTCTGAGTCCATTTGAGTATGCCGAAAGAGTACATCAAAACGGGCATGACCCAACCGTTGAAGGCGCGCACCTTGTTTCCGCCTGACAGAAGACTATTAAATACTTTCTTCAGGCGGCCAAAAAAGCGCTCCTTCAACGATTGCTTCATGTCAGTAACATTGATGCCCAACGCTTCCGACATACCCAAATACTTGTAGGTTTCGGATGCGGAGAGGGTTCTAAGGTTTATGGAATCCGAGAGTTGGTTTCTCACGGATTCCACAATCTTCCCTCGCTTTACATGCATGACCGCACATTTATCCACTCCAAATTCCATCCTGATGGCGCTACTGAAACTTTCAGTTATTTTCAGTAGCTCCATCAGTTGCAAATTATTGGAGGCAAAGAGTTTTAGGTCATCCATGTAGAGGAGGTGAGATATAACCTGACCACCTCTCCTCATACGATAGCCTAGACCTGAATCTTCCAGCAGTGTGCTTAGAGGATTCAAGGCTAAGCAGAACCAAAGCGGACTCAAACTATCGCCCTGAAATATGCCCCGCTCGATCCTTATCGGTTCGCTATTCCTCTGGATATTTCGACATCCTGGATAGCGAAGGACCGTCCTCCATTGCCCCATACACGAAATCAGGAAGGTGCGCAGAGTTGCATCTACTTTATACAACTCCAGCACCCTCATGAGCCATGTATGTGGCACCGAGTCATAGGCCTTATTATTATTGTTATTATTATTATAAAGCCTCAATCAATCTGCTTTTCCCAACTATGTTGGGGTCGGCTTTCAGTCTAACCGGATGCAGCTGAATACGAGTATTTTACATGGAGCGACTGCCTATCTGACCTCCACAACCCAGTTACTGGGTAACCCTTTGTATAGACTGGTTGTCAAACTTTCGGACTTCTCACTTCCCGTTACGACTGTCAAAGATGTACTAATGACGGCGAGGACCAACGGCTTAACGTGCTTACCGAAGCACGTAGGAGTCTCAATATGTAATATACGGTCATCCATCTACGAATCGACCCTGGCAAGTGTAGCTTAAACTTCGATGGACCGGTGAGGCTGTTATCATTTAGCCACGGGTACCAACACAAACAATCAAAGCCTATTAGAACGTGATAAATGCAATCTTTTCTATGATAATAATGTACTAGCAAATACAACTTAGTTCTTTGTTAGTACTTGTAACCTCAAATTGATCATCTACAGGAGAAACTTGGTTCAGTGATTAACAAAATATGTTTATACCCCTGAAACTCTGATGAGGGAATATGTGTTGGCAATAAATAAGCTGGTAAACTCACAAACACAACTGACCATTGTCAAACACCATCTAATGTTCCTACGCCAGACCATTCATTGTCAACATATATTCCGTTATTAGATCTTCAGAGGTATAAAATTTGTTTCAAGTTTCTCCTGTAGATGGTCAAGTTTGGATTGCAGTCCTGTGTGTCAGTGTTGTATTTCCTAGTACTTTGCTCCAAATTAAAAGAATACATGTCACCAACCTTACCTCAGCCTTTCGTTGATTTGACAATTCTTTAGTATACTAATAATTCCAATAAATAATGTAAACAATTGTAAATAATGATATTGTATTATTTTGTGATGAGATTGAAAAGGACTTAGGTCACTTGTTGACAGATGAATACCCCCAGACATGCAAAAATAATTTTTGAAATCCGACTAGTAGTGCAAGAGATTAGCGAGTTCAAACAAACACTTCAGGTTTATTATATAAACTAGCTTCTGCCCGCGACTTCGTTCACGTGGAATTCGTAAGACACCACAATATACTAAAATAACAGCCACATTTTCATAAAAAACTGCCTCGTTTGTCTAGTGGTCGCAAGCGCTACTGTTGTAGCAGCTCATGCTGCTTTTTTTTGGGTGGAAAATCATCAAATAACTTCTCCCGCTCTGGGCGGAGCGGGAGGGTGTGTCAGACTCTTACTGACTAAAACCCACCCGTATTCCTTCCTGTTGCCTGTGTTGCGGGGGCCTCGGTGACCCATAAGTACCTTCCCGCGACCCCGGCAGGCATCGGCCCTAGTGGACCCCTACTTTTGTGCTGACGACATCTCTTTGAGGCGCGCGTGGAATACGACGCGCCGTCGACCCGGGCCTAGTCCTTACCGGACGGTGAGCTACCCATTGCTCACCGTCCGCAAGCCCGCGCCTACGGTGGCCGGAAATCCGCCCGGGATTCCCGACGCCCAGGGCGTCTCCTGCGGCGGCTAGGGGCGAGAGGGCGCGAAACCCAGGACCTTGGGTTTTCATCTGCAAATAACACCATCTTCGGTTGATTTCGGTTGGTTGAAGTAATTGGGGTAAATAATTACTGTAAACTAAAAAACGGAGTGGACCCAATATCCAACCTTGAGGAATGCTCATTGCCATTTCAGACCCTAATGAGTTTACGCCGTTTACTTGAACTTTAACCTTATATATTATTACGGTATGATCTTATTAAACCAAGATCTGTATTCCTAATCACATAGTGCTCTAGTTTCAGCAGAAGTGTATCATGGTTTACGCAATCGAACGCCTTAGAGAAGTCGCAAAAGATTCCAATGGCATCTTGTGCTTCTTCCCAGGCGTTAAAATTGTTCTTTATTAGGGTGACACCGGCGTCAGTGGTACAACGCCCTTTGATGAAACCGTACTGTTGTCCATGAAAGATGGACTTTTTATTAAAGTGACGTAACATTTGATTGTGCATTAACTTTTCAAACACTTACTGAGAACTGGCAGAATTGACAGAGGCCTATAATTATTGGTTTCTTTACTATCTCCGGATTTGAACAAAGGAACTACTTTACCGTGTTTCATGATATCCAGAAAAAACTCCTTGTTCCACACTGGTGTTAAATATGAAAGATGAATAGGGCGCAATGATTTCGATGATAGATCCACATATTTTTACAGACATTCGCCAGAGATCTTCTATTGATTTAATTTTAAGATCTTTAAAAGCTTTTATAGCAATCTGGGGGTTTGTATGCTGAAACTTAGACTCCTTTACATTCTTTCTAAATAAGGCTGTAATTAGTAGTTTGGAAGGCGTTGCTTGGTGTCTGTGATAAAATGATTTTTTTCATTAGTACAGGCAACAACGATTCACTTTTTTCTGTAATGTTAATCCCATCAAAAACATAAATGTGAAATGATAGCCAAGTTCAATAACGACAAAAGAAGTGAGGTTTAAATTAGTGCCAAGTTCAATGGTCAGTCCTGAAGTTTATTAATAACAACGTAAAATATAATTTCTTCTTATAACTTAGGATAATATATCGTCGGCTTATTGCAAGAACTCATTAACTGCAAAAAATCACTAAATACGTTTGTATCTATAATGGACTCCTTTTGACACATTCTACAAAATGCAAAAACTCACAAATTTTCCAAACAACAGTGTAGCATAAATAGCTTAGAATTAGGTTCGATAAAGTTAATTATTTGCATTTAATTAGTTTTTGTAATGAATCATTTATCAGAAGTGCACAATAAGTAATCTTAGTGAATTTTATCGAAATTAATTTTATATAAATCATAATATTAAGATTTCCCTAAAATCATTTATTGGTTTTAGTTGCTTTTAATGTGCAATAAATATAACCGAGTCAAAGCTGAAAACGCCTCCGACCTTGCTGTTTTACAGCAAAAGTATGATGAGCACATGTCTTTAAAAGAACAAAGTCGAAAAGCTAAGGAGTTGGATAAAGTCGAATGAAGATAACAGCTTTAACTCTATTACGATCGACTTGCAAAAGGTATTGTACTTGCCGAATAGTAATGTTTCTCTACTTTACTACCTGCGTAAATTAATCGATTACAATGCTACCATTTATGAAGCCTGTTCTCCAATTGTTACTTGTGGTCTGAAGTAAATAGAAAAGAAGGAAGTGATGAAGTGGGAACCGCACTATATCTTTGGATCAAGCGTCTACCGCCAACAGTTACCGAAATATCTATATTTTCTGATACTTGCGGAGGTCAAAATCGTAACCAATTTCTGTTATGCTTAATGCTATACGTAGTTCAAGTTAGGGTACCTTAAGGTGATCTAACATAAGTATTTAGAATCGGGTCACACGCATATGTTGGTTGGATGCATAGCGCCATCGAAAATCAGATGCGTCTAATGCCAAAAAAAAGCGGCCTAACATTGTCCAATATAGGTATGACTACGTTTCCGATTGTAAAGAACTGGACGTATTGAAAAAAGAAACACCGATTGTGTCTAATACTAAAAACCTGCGAAAGCGCAAGCATGAGGAAACTTAAAGTGTATTTGACTACAATAGCTATTCCCTAAAAAAAAGCATATACCAGGAAGCTACCAATTACAAAATCAAAGAAAAAAGATTTAATAAAAATGTGCAACAGAAGAATTCTACCTGCAGAACTACACCATTGGTATAATAATTTAGCTGAAAAAGAAGGTCCGGATTAATATATAAAAAAAAATCTCTAACACAGAAAATGTTTAGTATCTAATGTTTTTATATTTTTGTACGGTTTTTACCTCAGTTCCTAATTTTTATTTAAAAAATAAATGATTGATAGCAATAGGGAGAAGAAAAATATTTTAATTTTAATATTATGGATAACTTTTGAAACTATGTCAGTATTTGCAATAGGTACCTACTAGCTATTGCAAGTGCTTACGAATACTGTTAAGATAGAATTGTTTTTGTTTATTTTTCCGAATTTATTTAGTTTTGATTATTAAACTTCCAATCGTTTATTCATTTGAATTGGTTTATAGGTAAACTACTTAAGTAAGAGCTCTATTAAGGCGCTGACAAGACCTAATTGACCAAAATAGGCTTCTCTTAAGAAAAAAAATTGCCAAATCTGTATAGTTTGTGGTAGCGGAAAAAATATATGTTAATTTTGAACATATTTCCCAGAACGTGGTTGTTACCAAAACACGTTTTGAAAAAAAATCTCGATACAAACTAATGTTAAACTAACCTCTTATCTTGGTTTCTAATCCAAAATATCTTTATTAAATATCAACATACGATACGTATTTAATTAATAACAAGAACGTCTTATTTGAATGCAGATCTTGGTTGTTTTTTATTTTCGATTACTCAACACAATTTTGAGTAAATAGATAATTTCTTCATATTTTGCAATAAATTACAAGCGTTGTGTCATCGCGCTTCTCTTTCTTTTCTATGCAATTTGACAGTGACCGTGGTTTAGGTGTTGTCAGCGTCTTAATTACCTGTTTATTCGAAGACTGACTTACATGGGAAGTTATTTTGTGATAAAAAAATTGTTATTTTGTTTATTTTGAAGAATTTAATTTGTTTTAATGACTAGCACTGCTTTGTTAATTATTACTGGTTATCCCTTTTTTTAAATAAACTTTGATTGAGTTTCGTTTTTTTTTTTACAATTGAAGAAATAATTAATTCACATACCGAACAGACTTATGGTAGCCAGAAGTCATTAACTTTTATTTTTGTTTTAAAAAATACATAACTTTGTAGGACTAGCGACTCTCACTTGTTTTTCCTAATATACATATTAAGGTAATCGAAAACATTTAATTTTTCATCACTATAATTATATTTAGGATAATATGGGCAAATCAACATAACCACTAACTAATTCGACCTAAAATACCGTTTATCTAAGAATAGTGAATATGTCACATAATGACTTCTTGCAATAAGCCGGCAATATTGTAGCCCAAGGTCTGACTTGGCTAGTTCTCATACACGAATTATTATGTTCGATGGCTAGTTTCTACCAGCAAGCCCAATTTTCGGAATAATAAAATAAGAACCGACAAGTAACAGATTTAGAACTATCATATGAATATATAAGTACTTTTTTTAAAAACCTATGAATTTCGTAGCATAAATCATAAGCTTATAGGTCAGATATCGAGAGACAACCGGCCAGCAACACGGCGCTCGCGCTTATGAGCGCAGCGCGGCTGCCACTCGCTCGGACACGTTCGCGACAAGAATTTATCGCACCGCTCCCACCCCGCTTCTCCGGCGTTGCGCCGCGCGCCGTGTACCGAAATGCCTATATTATTTAATCATTAAGGCTCCTACATACTGGCGCGACTTGTCGCGCGTCGCGTTGCGCGACAAGTCGCACCTGTATGTAGGAGCCTTTATTTATAAGTAATGATCTTACACTATTGATGTGCGCTAAATATTGAAACAATAATGAATACTAAATCCCACTTAATAAGGTAATAAATACGAAAGTCGACTATACTCTTAGTTATAAGTACTAAAACAGAAATATTTGTATTAAAAAAAACTAAGGGTGGTATTCAACTCGTTATATATTCACGTGAAGACCTTAAAATCCATATAGACCAGCTGTCATAAGTTTTGATTGCTAGTGTTCTTAATAGAATCAATTAAGTGAAAAATTATAATAAAATGATAAAAATTTACCAGTTTCTGATTTATTTCTTTGTATTCACCTAATTACCTATCTGCATGCCAAATTTGAACTTTCTAGGTCATCTGGATCTGGGTTAGAGTTTTGATCTATAGGTCAGTCAGTGATAAAAATGACGATTTTTGGACGTTAATATCTAAATAACCGTTTGAGATGTGTTTATGAAATTTGGAGCACATATGTACCTATCTCGCAAGTCTCAATATATGAGCCAAATTTGACACGTTTATGTATATTTATTTACATAACCAAATTACAAGATGATTATTAACATTAACTAAATTAAATTAAAACTAAGTTAAGCTTAAAAAAGGCCCTCGGGGCATTGTACCGAGGATGCTGGCGGCATTTCCTCGCTGAATTGCAATGCTGATGCGTTGCGCGAGAAAGCCGCCAGCTTTTCGGTCACCAGTTACATCAACTAGACGTTTCGCGATTTCCGCAAATAACTTATGCGCACTGGGACCCCACGGACCGAGGGTCTCGACGCCAAAGGGCACAAAGTTGTACTCTCTGCCAAGGCCTCCATATTTAATAACTTTCAGATTTTTGGCATTTTCTGCCGCTGCACCCGCTTTAGAAGTAGTCCGTTGGAGGTGGGACGGTGCCAGTGTGTCTACATGTCTGTCGTTTATGTTAAATAGTATTTGAGTTATGAGGGGGTCAAAAGTGGCTCCAAATGGTTCGTGTAATATTACACACGGTGCTGCTCGCCAGTTCTGTTACTTGAACTTGGCTTGACACGCTGCCGCGTGTCTAGATTTTTTACTTGAAAATTTGTTTTTGTTAACCTTATAATTGTGTTTGTTCTGAAATAAAATTTTGTATTAGTATCGGGAGTGTTTTTTTTTTTCTCAGCTCTTAGGCTGGTTTTAGCTACATTGGGTCGAAACCATGTAAATGCAGCGTGTGGTGTGCATTTAAGATGAGGGTGTGTTTTTTTCCTCTAGTTGCATGAATTTCCTACTCATCTTCGGTCAGTCCCCATTGACTCCGAATAGGAGTTTCATTCCTCCAACCGTCAGTCCCAACTGACACCGAATAGGTGTCTTGGGCCACGCAGTTTCCAACTCAATTATAATACCTTGCATTATAATTGAGTTGGAAACTGCGCATCCGTTATAATAGAGTTGCAAACCGCGCGCCCCAAAGATTAAAATCAACGTATTATATTACAAAATATTGTTTACATCATTCCTTTTGAAATTATACATGTGAGAACGATGCAAAACGTAAAAGCGTCCGTAATAAAAAGATTAACAAAATTTATTGACTCTTATGAAATGGATTTAGGTTCATAATTCAGCTTATTATACACTCCTGTTTTTTACTTTACATTACCACACTAGTGTTTTTTATACATTTTTTCTTCAATCTCCGCATAGAGATTTTATGTCTAAAAACAATTAATATTTTTGTGAATAAATAAACTATTTTAGGTTACATACGATAAATCAATGATCAAATTTATCATCTTTTCAGCAAATTATATATTTTTCACTACATATTAACCTAATGTTGCGTATTCAAAAAAATGTTTCATGTTTATTATATTTATAATTTATAAATGTTGTTTAGCGGTTTTGCCAGTGCCTTTATTTACACCTGCGTGCGCTTTGCTAGCGCAGCGCGCGCAAAAGACAAAAAACAGCCTGCTATTTTCCATAAATATTTCTTAACGTTTTCGTTGTGTGGTACATTTTAATGTGCGGTATCATTTTAAGAATCTAGACACGCGGCAGCGTGTCGAGCCAAGTTCAAGTAACAGAACTGGTGAGCAGCACCGTGTGTAATATTACACGAACCATTTGGAGCCACTTTTGACCCCCTCATAACTCAAAAACTATTTCACATAAATGTGTCAAATTTGGCTCATATATTGAAACTTGCGAGATACATATGTACTCTAAATTTTATAAACATATCTCAAACGGTTATTTAGATATTAACGTCCAAAAATAGTCATTTTTATCACTGACTGACCTATAGATCAAAACTCTAACCCAGTTCCAGATGACCTAGAAAGTTCAAATTTGGCATGCAGATAGGTAATTAGGTGAAAACAAAAAAATAAATCAGAAACTGGTATTTTTTTATCATTTTATTATAATTTTCACTTAATTGATTCTATTAAGAACACTACCAATCAACACTTATGACAGCCTCGATATCTAACCTATAAGAATACGATTTATGCTACGAAATTCATAGGTTTTAAAAAAAAACTTATATATTCTTATGATAGTTCTAAACCTGTTACTGGTCGGTTCTTCTTTTATTTTCTGAAAATTTGGCTTGCTGGTGGAAACCAGCGGTCGAACATAATAAACATACTTTTTACTCGAACATTTCAAAGGTACAAGAAAATATAGAAAGTAACAGAAACAAGACAATTATACCCCATAAATGTAGGAAAATACAGTAGTTTAACAAAACCGAATGTTAGAAATCTAGGACCCAACATCGTCTTGGATAAAAAGGTTCTTGAAACTCTAGACTCGGCAGTTTTTCTGGGCATAACAGTAGATGCTAAACTTCAGTGGGGCCCTCATATATCAAGCCTAGCGGGAAGGCTCAGTTCGGCCGCATAAGCCCTCAGGAAAGTCAGACAATACACTGACGTTGATACAGCTCGGTTAGTATCTATACTTTAGTTATTTTCATAGCGTTATGTCCTACGGTATTCTGCTGTCGGGCTAAGCCGCTGACATTCAAAATATATTTGTTCTTCAAAAACAAGCTGTTCGAGCAATTTACCAGCTAGGTGCTAGAGTTTCTCTGAGAGGTATTTTTAAAGATATTGGTATTCTCACGGTGGCATCACAATTTATCTTCGCCAACATCTTATATATTAGGCAAAATATACACATATACAGTAAAAACAGTGATATTCACAATATTAACACCAGAAATAAGGACAAATTACGAGCTCCTTTTCACCGGCTTTAGGTTATATGAGTTCATATAATTGATAATTTTTTATTTGACTGTATAAGTCAATTAATTTTAATTTAATTTAATTTTAATTTATTAATGACATAATCTAATCATTACAATGTGTTTTTTTTATTTTATGAGTTGTATTGTAATAAGTGGTTGGCTAGCGTCCTCGACAATTGATTTTACTATTCTTGCCTGAGCAACCGGCAGCAAGTTCGTCATGCTCTCTTAGATGTCACTGCCTGCGGTAGCGTTGGGGGTCGGGTTGCCTCCTTCCCTCCAATATGGCGAGGGAGGTGATGGCTGATCTTTGCGTTATGCTCGTGAACGGCTGCTGCTTGTGGTGACTGGTCCTCTTGCCTATCATGGTTTCAATTGTTATTAGTAATTGTTTATTTTTTATGTCAGAAAAGTGGTCAACACTTTATCTTAAAATTAACTTTGGGAGATAAAATATAATAAATAAACATTTAATTATTTAATTTAATTAATTTTGACAATAAATTACAACCATTTATCTGTAACAAAAACACCAAAATATTAATTTATTTTACTAGTAATACTGGTAGTTTTTTGTACCTTTGCATTAAAAAGTCGCTAATTTGTGAACAAGTAAAGTTTATTCCGCGCGCTTTTTCTTTTCGCTGTATTGTTTTTATTTGAAAATGTCGTCAAGTAATGATGAATTTATTAATTCGACACCGCCAGAAGTCTCAGAGGTAGCGAAAAAGGGTACTCTAAGCCTCTTACCCGAAAAATCGACCGATAGATACTTACAAGCGTATCAAAATTTCATCTTATGAAAAAATCAAAAAATCAAAATCAAAAGTCATTTATTCAAACTAGGCTGAAAATCAGCACTTTTCGAACGTCAAAGTTACATAAGACAGTCCCCCAAAAATGCCCGCCCGTCACCACTTCCTAGTGCTTTAGCTGGGAAGAAGAAGTGGTGGAACAAACTCCCCAGCAAAGACAAGCAAAGAACCAAATTCATTTTCAGAAAGTGTTTTTAGCCTATTTCATGGAACTTTCTCAAAAATATAAGTCAAGCTCATTGTGGTGCTATTATTCAATGCTAAAAAGCACTGTTAAAACAAAACATGGTATTGATATCAATTCATAGGTACGAGTACTCCAACTTGCTGGCATTTCTAAAAAGACGCTCAAGTGGCCATGTGAGTAAAAAGTCGAAAGTATTTTCAGCTGAAAATGTCAAGAAGTTCCTAAAAGAAGCTTCGGATTGCCGATATTTGGCAACAAAGGTCAGTTGAAACTAAATTATTGTTATTAACTTCTTTCACTTTCGTATTTCTTTACAATATAGGTGTTTTGTACGCTGTTTTTATCTCTTTTCAGGTTGTATTAATATTCGGTATAAATGGTGCATGTCACGTCAAGAGTTGGCAAACATCACAACTAATTATGTCGAGAACCATGGGTGGGTTCTTCTTGTCCAGGTCAAAAACACAAAAAATAAAATTCCAAGATCGTTCACAATACACGGGCCTTTTCACGACATAGTGAAGAAATACGAAACGCTTCGTTCAACAAAAGCGATGACTAACAGATTTTTTCAAAATTTTCAAAATGGAAAATGCACTAGCCAACCCATTGGCATAAATAAATTTGGAGCAATGCCGAAACAAATTGCCACTTTTTAAAATTTAGATTATCCACATGAATACACAGGGCACAGTTTCAGAAGGTCCTCGGCTACATTGCTCGCCGATTTAGGTGCGAACTTATTGACACTAAAACGCCACGGAGGGTGGCGGACGATCAGTGTAGCCGAGGGCTACATAGATGACTCGATGAGAAATAAAGAAGAAATTAGCTCCCGCATTACAAGGAATATAAATTTGTAGCCAAGTGTTGACTCTCGACCATCTATGAGCACACACGCGTACACTCCACCATCGTCGCCGCGGCCGCAGCCACCTCCGTCGCCGCCACCGACTGCAGAACTCTGTGGTCTCGTTTCTCCTACTTTCACTCAAGAGAGTGAGAGTCTGGTGAAATTGTAACTATTAATAATAACTTGACAACATTAAAAATGCCAACTGGCACCGTAATGATAAATTTTACAAATTGTTCAAATTTTTATAACTGCTTTAACAAGTGATTAAAAATGTATTCGTTTAAGAAAGTCCGAGTTTTATTTATTTCCTTGCAAATATGTTATAAAACGTCGTATGACATACGTGCGCTTTGATAATTACAGCCTCTGCTTTCTTGTAGCAATATCACCTCTGCTGTAATTTTCAACTTACCGCACTTATATCTTAATGTACTATTACTTCGATGGTGCTAGTTTATCATTTCTCACTTCGAGTTACAGCAATAGCCTTATGTAAGCGGACACGCCCTTTATGCCTGTTTATGTTTTTATGTTGTAATTTTTATCTGCTTGAGTATAATTTTCATTGTCTTGTTGGTATATTGGCGTGTGCTAGCTAAACATATGGCAAGCACATTCATTTAATCTTTTGTGTTTCGTAATGTTAATTACTTTGCATATGATTCGTATAGAATCAAGTTTATATAACTAAACAGACAGGTGTGCTACTGGGGAGTTCGTTCCGCCACTTCTTCTTCCCAGCTTAAGTGGTGAAGTGGTGAAGAGCGGGCATTTTTGGGGGACTGTCTTATGTAATTTTGACGTTCGAAAAGTGCTGATTCTCAGCCTAGTTTGAATAAATTACTTTTGATATTGATTTTTAGTTCTCTCCGCGACAGGCGTTATCCCCAACCATCTTCTACATAGCCTTAAATTTATAGATTTAGAAGAATCCGTTTATATCAACCTACAGAACCTACGTTTATTCGTCCCTTAGCTGCCACGGCTTATTTTATTTTTTGTATTGTTTTTGTTTTGTTAAAATTTAGTTTACGAATCATCAAAAAGTGCTGGGAAACGTGTTACTCCATGAAGCTACGGACTGTAGCAAATGGTGGAAGTGCTGAGAAGGTACACTAAACTAAAGGTAAACCAACGTTGAGGAATGGATTTGGGAGGAGTAGGAGGACGTCAATATTTATTGTTGTGACAGCGTCATCTTCGTGAACGTGCGCCGTCAGTAGAGACTGGTCATTTCTTAGCTGCCACGGCCTATTTTAATTTTTGAATTGCTTTTTTTTTTTGTTTTGTTAATCTTTTTATTACGGACGCTTTTACGTTTTGCATCGTTCTCACATGTATAATTTCAAAAGGAATGATGTAAACAATATTTTGTAATATAATACGTTGATTTTAATCTTTGGGGCGCGCGGTTTGCAACTCTATTATAACGGATGCGCAGTTTCCAACTCAATTATAATGCAAGGTATTATAATTGAGTTCACAGAGTTCTGCAGTCGGTGGCGGCGACGGAGGTGGCTGCGGCCGCGGCGACGATGGTGGAGTGTACGCGTGTGTGCTCATAGATGGTCGAGAGTCAACACTTGGCTCCAAATTTATATTCCTTGTAATGCGGGAGCTAATTTCTTCTTTATTTCTCATCGAGTCATCTATGTAGCCCTCGGCTACACTGATCGTCCGCCACCCTCCGTGGCGTTTTAGTGTCAATAAGTTCGCACCTAAATCGGCGAGCAATGTAGCCGAGGACCTTCTGAAACTGTGCCCTGTGTATTCATGTGGATAATCTAAATTTTAAAAAGTGGCAATTTGTTTCGGCATTGCTCCAAATTTATTTATGCCAATGGGTTGGCTAGTGCATTTTCCATTTTGAAAATTTTGAAAAAATCTGTTAGACATCGCTTTTGTTGAACGAAGCGTTTCGTATTTCTTCACTATGTCGTGAAAAGGCCCGTGTATTGTGAACGATCTTGGAATTTTATTTTTTGTGTTTTTGACCTGGACAAGAAGAACCCACCCATGGTTCTCGACATAATTAGTTGTGATGTTTGCCAACTCTTGACGTGACATGCACCATTTATACCGAATATTAATACAACCTGAAAAGAGATAAAAACAGCGTACAAAACACCTATATTGTAAAGAAATACGAAAGTGAAAGAAGTTAATAACAATAATTTAGTTTCAACTGACCTTTGTTGCCAAATATCGGCAATCCGAAGCTTCTTTTAGGAACTTCTTGACATTTTCAGCTGAAAATACTTTCGACTTTTTACTCACATGGCCACTTGAGCGTCTTTTTAGAAATGCCAGCAAGTTGGAGTACTCGTACCTATGAATTGATATCAATACCATGTTTTGTTTTAACAGTGCTTTTTAGCATTGAATAATAGCACCACAATGAGCTTGACTTATATTTTTGAGAAAGTTCCATGAAATAGGCTAAAAACACTTTCTGAAAATGAATTTGGTTCTTTGCTTGTCTTTGCTGGGGAGTTTGTTCCACCACTTCTTCTTCCCAGCTAAAGCACTAGGAAGTGGTGACGGGCGGGCATTTTTGGGGGACTGTCTTATGTAACTTTGACGTTCGAAAAGTGCTGATTTTCAGCCTAGTTTGAATAAATGACTTTTGAATTTGATTTTTTGATTTTTTCATAAGATGAAATTTTGATACGCTTGTAAGTATCTATCGGTCGATTTTTCGGGTAAGAGGCTTAGAGTACCCTTTTTCGCTACCTCTGAGACTTCTGGCGGTGTCGAATTAATAAATTCATCATTACTTGACGACATTTTCAAATAAAAACAATACAGCGAAAAGAAAAAGCGCGCGGAATAAACTTTACTTGTTCACAAATTAGCGACTTTTTAATGCAAAGGTACAAAAAACTACCAGTATTACTAGTAAAATAAATTAATATTTTGGTGTTTTTGTTACAGATAAATGGTTGTAATTTATTGTCAAAATTAATTAAATTAAATAATTAAATGTTTATTTATTATATTTTATCTCCCAAAGTTAATTTTAAGATAAAGTGTTGACCACTTTTCTGACATAAAAAATAAACAATTACTAATAACAATTGAAACCATGATAGGCAAGAGGACCAGTCACCACAAGCAGCAGCCGTTCACGAGCATAACGCAAAGATCAGCCATCACCTCCCTCGCCATATTGGAGGGAAGGAGGCAACCCGACCCCCAACGCTACCGCAGGCAGTGACATCTAAGAGAGCATGACGAACTTGCTGCCGGTTGCTCAGGCAAGAATAGTAAAATCAATTGTCGAGGACGCTAGCCAACCACTTATTACAATACAACTCATAAAATAAAAAAAACACATTGTAATGATTAGATTATGTCATTAATAAATTAAAATTAAATTAAATTAAAATTAATTGACTTATACAGTCAAATAAAAAATTATCAATTATATGAACTCATATAACCTAAAGCCGGTGAAAAGGAGCTCGTAATTTGTCCTTATTTCTGGTGTTAATATTGTGAATATCACTGTTTTTACTGTATATGTGTATATTTTGCCTAATATATAAGATGTTGGCGAAGATAAATTGTGATGCCACCGTGAGAATACCAATATCTTTAAAAATACCTCTCAGAGAAACTCTAGCACCTAGCTGGTAAATTGCTCGAACAGCTTGTTTTTGAAGAACAAATATATTTTGAATGTCAGCGGCTTAGCCCGACAGCAGAATACCGTAGGACATAACGCTATGAAAATAACTAAAGTATAGATACTAACCGAGCTGTATCAACGTCAGTGTATTGTCTGACTTTCCTGAGGGCTTATGCGGCCGAACTGAGCCTTCCCGCTAGGCTTGATATATGAGGGCCCCACTGAAGTTTAGCATCTACTGTTATGCCCAGAAAAACTGCCGAGTCTAGAGTTTCAAGAACCTTTTTATCCAAGACGATGTTGGGTCCTAGATTTCTAACATTCGGTTTTGTTAAACTACTGTATTTTCCTACATTTATGGGGTATAATTGTCTTGTTTCTGTTACTTTCTATATTTTCTTGTACCTTTGAAATGTTCGAGTAAAAAGTATGTTTATTATGTTCGACCGCTGGTTTCCACCAGCAAGCCAAATTTTCAGAAAATAAAAGAAGAACCGACCAGTAACAGGTTTAGAACTATCATAAGAATATATAAGTTTTTTTTTAAAACCTATGAATTTCGTAGCATAAATCGTATTCTTATAGGTTAGATATCGAGGCTGTCATAAGTGTTGATTGGTAGTGTTCTTAATAGAATCAATTAAGTGAAAATTATAATAAAATGATAAAAAAATACCAGTTTCTGATTTATTTTTTTGTTTTCACCTAATTACCTATCTGCATGCCAAATTTGAACTTTCTAGGTCATCTGGAACTGGGTTAGAGTTTTGATCTATAGGTCAGTCAGTGATAAAAATGACTATTTTTGGACGTTAATATCTAAATAACCGTTTGAGATATGTTTATAAAATTTAGAGTACATATGTATCTCGCAAGTTTCAATATATGAGCCAAATTTGACACATTTATGTGAAATAGTTTTTGAGTTATGAGGGGGTCAAAAGTGGCTCCAAATGGTTCGTGTAATATTACACACGGTGCTGCTCACCAGTTCTGTTACTTGAACTTGGCTCGACACGCTACCGCGTGTCTAGATTCTTAAAATGATACCGCACATTAAAATGTACCACACAACGAAAACGTTAAGAAATATTTATGGAAAATAGCAGGCTGTTTTTTGTCTTTTGCGCGCGCTGCGCTAGCAAAGCGCACGCAGGTGTAAATAAAGGCACTGGCAAAACCGCTAAACAACATTTATAAATTATAAATATAATAAACATGAAACATTTTTTTGAATACGCAACATTAGGTTAATATGTAGTGAAAAATATATAATTTGCTGAAAAGATGATAAATTTGATCATTGATTTATCGTATGTAACCTAAAATAGTTTATTTATTCACAAAAATATTAATTGTTTTTAGACATAAAATCTCTATGCGGAGATTGAAGAAAAAATGTATAAAAAACACTAGTGTGGTAATGTAAAGTAAAAAACAGGAGTGTATAATAAGCTGAATTATGAACCTAAATCCATTTCATAAGAGTCAAGTACAAGCAAGTAAGTGTGTTGAAAAATACATTACCGGTTCCACCCCCTCACGGCAGGACTGAGCACCGGTCATCGTAACTGAGGGACCAAGAGGTGACCGCACTCTAAAGTGTTCCATGAATATGTTTGCAATTTCGTCTGGATCATATTTTCCCTCAACGCTCACAGGTAGCCTAGGCTTGGTATCCAGCTTACCCGTAGCTTTCAAAATACAAAACATATTCGTTGCTCTTTGCTTAGTTATAAAATCCATTTTTATTTGTTTTTGCCACCATTTATGACCACCCTTTCTTTCTCGTTTATCAATAATACCCACAGTTTAAATTTAAGCCTGGCCCCTCAGTGGGCGTCTCGAACATGATTGTTCCATCCACACACTTGTCTTAACCTCTTCTTGGCCCGTACTTTTCTTACTCACTCGTTAGTAAATTAACGTCACATAAATTCGTTAGAAGTATGTATTTATGTATGTATGTATATTCTCTTATTGTATATTTAAATTAGTGAATGATTTTTTTTTTGTTTTTATGTATTTTGTTTTCTCTTCTACTCTTACACTCGGTGTCTACATCTCTTTGTCTACTGTCCTATCGCAGGTATGCTGGAAGAGATTTCTTTAGAAATAAAAATCATCTTTGTACGTATTTTTCTGTTCCTTTCTTATTGTCTGGATATACGAGTATGTACATAAACTCTTAATTAAATAAATAAAATATCTACAATATTCTTAAATAAATTGTCTAGAACATCTTTATGTTCGACGACCCATAACTACACTTTGCAACTTCTTGAGGAAGATCAATGTTCTTCAACCCGTCATTACATAGTTTATACTTACATACATAAACCCCACAGCCTTCTTCCCATGGGGGTAGGCAGAAACTATAGAACGCCGACTGCTACATATATACAGGGTTACTGGTAACTCGACGTACTTATTCCTTGCAGGACGTCATAGTAGGGTTAAAATGCAACAAATTAAGCCACCAAATGTTGTACCGAAATTCAGTAGTTTTTGAATTAGTTAAGAGTTTTAGTTTTTTAATGAAAAATCACAGATTAAACCATTTGAAACCAATTTAAAAATGATTTACGGCGCGACTGTACTGAAATTTAAGTTATTATCATAGTTGACGCCGTAGCAGGCCTTTGTTAATAATTAAAAGTTCAATAATGCCTAAAACTTTGGCAAATATCACTAACAAAACATTTAATTTTTTGTAATTTTTGCTATTACTTCATAAAAAAATGTAGTCTAGTGCAAAAAAAAAATACTACACCTGGTGTACAAATTACTAAGAAAATATCCTTGTCAGCTATCCAAAAAGGTATGAAAGTTAATACAAAATCATGGACTACATTATGAAAATCGTTTTTGATTTAGTACAGGCGTGCGTTTCACAAAAAGGTGATTATTCGAAAAATCAAAAACAAAATCGTGAACATTATTATTCTTTTTAATCAATATTAAAAACTTTAATTACACACATTTCACACGTCTTGTACGATGTGCTGCCCTCGGTTTCGAATACATGTTCTTATTCGCTTCCTTACTTCGGTTTTTGTTATTCTTGAGGTGATTGTTGCCCTCATCTGGTCCGCCGCATTTGTAATTCTCTCCCTTAGTTCTTCAATTGAATTTACTGGGGTCACATAAGTGCTGATAAATGATTTCTGAGGAAATCTTCATAAAGTTCCCCATTTAGTGTTCGGGGTAAAAAATGTGGGCCAATTAATTTGTCGTCAATAATACCCATCCAAACATTAAGCGAGAACCTTCGCTGGGATGCGGTTGCTTTCAGTTTTTTAGGGTTTGCTTCTGCTTTCGGTGCCCAGTAATGTAAGTTGTGGTAATTTGTGATACCATCACGATCAAAACATGACTCATCGGTCCACAGAATGTTTTTTAAAAAGTTTTCGCTGTCGGCGTCGGCACTTAGCATAAAACGACAAAATTCAAGCCGTCTCGGCGGATCTCCTTCTTCTAATGACTGGACTGGTTGGTAATGGTATGGATGTCGGCCTGACAAGTGAACTACAGACCAGACTTTCCACTGTGACATACCAAGCTCACGCGCTACGATGTTTGTCGATGTGTTAGGATCGTCAATAAAACGTTGAAGAATAAGCTCCTCGTCCTCAGCCGTGTATCTCCGGGAACGACCAGTGTCAACTTGCCTGCTTCTTTGGACGTTGCCAGTTTCAGATATTCGCCGATAAGTCGATCCGAAGACACTAACGTGGGTGAGTCGGCGGTTGGGAAAGCGAAGTTGATATTCTCGCCGCGCCTCAGCAGCGTTACCGTCACAAAGTCCGTAACAGTACATTATGTCAGCGTATTCAGGATTAGAATATGCAGCCATAGTCAGCGCTTATGAAGGCACAGCACAGCACAAGAGCAAGATACGCAGCAACAGTTAGGGAAATAGCCAGTAACAAAACACGAGCTTGCGCGACGTAGAGAGGAAACTAACTAACGCTGACGACCAAATTTAGCAAAATCGCACCCCCTGTCATGCCGAGAGAACAATAGCGACCAATCACAAAGCTCCCCGAGTGGTTGGAGTTCAAGCGCAGGTAAAAACTACGAATAATACGAATACGAAACAATAGGTTGACCGTCTCGTCTCGTCTAATTTTACCTGCCCCCCATAAAACTCTTCTCTTCCCTGGCACACATGCAAAAGTATTGAGAATCATACCTTTCTGAATAACTGATAAGACAAGGATATTTTCCTAGTAATTTGTACACCAGGTGTAGTATTTTTTTTTGCACTAGACTATATTTTTATGAAGTAATAACAAAAATTACAAAAAAATTAATGTTTGGTTAGTGATATTTGCCAAAGTTTTAGGCATTATTGAACTTTTAATTATTAACAAAGGTCTGCTACGGCGTCAACTATGATAATAAATTAAATTTCAGTACAGTCGCGCCGTAAATCATTTTTAAATTGGTTTCAAATGATTTAATCTGGGATTTTTCATAAAAAAACTAAAACTCTTAACTAATTCAAAAACTACTGAATTTCGGTAGAACATTTGGTGGCTTAATTTGTTGCATTTTAACCCTACTATGACGTCCTGCAAGGAATACGTCGAGTTACCAGTAACCCTGTATATTAGGATATCTAGTCGTTTGCGATTCATCCCTCACACCCCAAATTACGCTACAGCGCATTTTGCATCACACTCAATATATAGTGGTAAGCAGTCAGATAAAATACATCCTATGCTTACCCTAACAATCCTTTGCCACGCTTATAACGATACAAGACAGTGCTCTAACCATCTTCTGCACCCGTGAGCGTCGTTAAAAAAATTGTATCTATTATTTGCCGCGCAGCCCAGTTTCTCCGAGATTTCTATTCTATAAATAAAAAATAAACAACTTCAAATAACACTAAAATTATACAAAATGTCATTTCTGAGACTTTTATTTTATTGCAATCTATACTACGAGTACTTAAACAAATTGTTTTATGCTATTGAGTTTTTTTTTTAATCGGTCTTTGGAGGGACAGGCGTATAAAATAGCCGTGTATCCTTGCGGGTCGAGGACGACAGAAAAAATATTATCTGGAATGCATAATAATTCAATTTGCCTTTTTTTTTGAGCAAACTTTCAAAGAGGAATTGGTGACGGTCAGGTGGCGTTTGTAGCCTAACTCCAGCAAATAATGCAAAAGCGGTACCTGTGCTTCTCCTGGCGAAAGTCTTGAAGAATCCTTCTGGGCAGGTGGCCACCTTGCTTGCCCGTACACTGGTCACTTGAAAGTCTATATTTTGGATTTAATCGGACGCGGGTTATTATTTTTAATTTTGAAAACGTAGCACAGTATATCCCCAAGGATTACGGGATAACGTAATAAAGTTTGCGGTTTTGCGGGCGCGATGAACTGAGATTGAAAAAACGTGGTTTGCGGTGAGACGAAATGCTTCCGTTCGGCGCCGGTGCACTATGACGTCTGACAGCCATCATTAGCTGTCACTAGCCGCAGGATTCTCTAAATCCCGCGACACACAATATCCGCGGCTGCAATATAAGCCTAAGACAGACTACAGACACCTTATAAACCGTACACAATCAAAAAAATGTAAGGGGCACTAACTTGCCACACCATACTCCCCGCCTTGAAAGGTCCCGAGCTTTCAAAGATGATAATCTATACGCTGAAAAGCTGGTGCGGTTGGGAGGATGAGATGATGTTTATATATCTGGCAGTCTGAAAGCATCAAGACAATCCCAAGCAGCAGTTCAAAACACCATTACTAGGAAACGGCGTTCGAAATTAATTATCAGATTCCAAAGAATGAAATTGCAGTTTGATTAAATTAAGACAAAGTTGAATTACTAAGCTAAATTATAACTATGTAATGGCGTACCATTGAGAAAATATACTATTGTAAATTATAAACTAAATTAAACTACGAAATAATATAGTTCTATTGGGTTGGCAAAGGATATAACTTGGTGACAGGACGTTTATATGTACCTGACGCGGTTTTTACTGAAGCTACTCGAATTACACCATCCGATCCCGGAAAAACTTCCACTATGATGCCCAATGGCCAAGTCAATGGTGGTACGTTATCTTGACCCAAGAGAACGACAGTACCGATCTCTATAGGGCGATCGGGAGTGCACCATTTCTGGCGAACTTGCAACGTGTGCAAGTACTCAACTCGCCATTTGTTCCAGTAGGATAACACAAGCTGATCCAAAAGCCTTTTGCGGTTTGTTAAATTTATGTTTTCTTCTGTCAATTCAGAAGAAGGCAAATGCTTAAGTGGACTGGACATTAGAAAATGCGCAGGCGTGAGCACGTCCGGATGCGGGTCTGATGAGAGAACACTAAGCGGTCGAGAATTTAAAAGGCACTCGATTTGTACCAGTACGGTAGAGAGTTCCTCGTAAGTGAGAAGCTGCTTTCCTATGACTCTATACAAGTGAGTTTTAACACTCTTAATGTTCGACTCCCAAATACCTCCGAAGTGCGGAGCTCGCGGCGGTATTCTTGTTCACTCAATGCGAGATTTTAGAAGCTCATTTTTAATATCTGTTTGAACAGACGAGTTCAATAAGAAAGAATAAATATCATCAAGTTGCGCCTTAGCGCCAACAAAATTGGTACCATTGTCTGAGTACATGACAGACACTGGACCGCGGCGAGAAATAAATCTTTTAAATGCGGATAAGAAAGCCTCGGATGTGAGGTCCGATACGAGTTCGATATGTATGGCTTTAGTTACCATACATATGAACAAACATATATAAAGTTTTTGCGTATACGTTGACCTCTACGGCGAATAGGTGTGTAAGCAAGCGGCCCGGCGAAATCTACTCCAGTGTGCACAAAGGCTTTAGTATCACGGACACGGTATCCAGGAAGTTCAGCCATTTTGGGTGTTAGATGCGTAGGATTTAGACGGAAACAAGTGTTGCATTTCCGACAGCGGGAACGTATGACTGTTCGTCCATCTAATATCCAAAACCGCTGCCTTATAATAGACATCAATAATCCGGGGCCCGTGTGGCAGTGCGTATTGTGATAGTGATCAATAATTAGATCAACTACGCGGTCACGTTTAGGTAAAAGCGCAGGATGCTTGGCTTCATATGGTAAGTCAGATTTAGACAATCTGCCCCCGATGCGTAAGATTCCGTAGCTATCAATAAAGACAGACAAACAGCGCAACTTCTTAGATGGAAGTTCGCCTGCTTTAATTAAATTTAAATCGTTAGAAAAATGCGTATTTTGAACTATTCGAATAATGAAATTTTCGGCGGTTTGTATATTTTTAACAGAGCTATGACTAAGTAGTCTGTTCGTAAATTTAAGAATGTACATAAATACACGTAACAATTTATTCCATGAACAAACACGGTCAGCTATTGTATCTAAAATACGCGGTTCAGTATTTGATGTTTCTACAAGAAAAACCTTTGATTTAAACTCTGGCAATGTTTCACATTCAGTAGGAGAGAATTTTAAAGGCCACTCGCTAATGGGTCGATGGAGCCAAGTAGGACCGTTCCACTATAACGAGTGTTCAATTAAATCAGATGGCAGCATGCCGCGGGAGAGACAATCGCTAGGATTCTCCTTTCCGGACACGTGATTAAAACTAGCGGCAGGTAGGTTTTCCTGTATTTTAGCAATGCGATTACTGACAAAAATAGACCATCTATGGGGAGATGAGTGCATCCACGAAAGAGCTATGGTGGAGTCCGAGAAAGCGTAGACACCTGCAATAGGTACACGAGCGGAAAGTTTATCTTTGACCACGCGAACAAGCTTAGACAGAAGTAAAGCGGCGACAAGTTCTAATCGAGCTAGCGTTGTTATTTTAGCGGGGGAAACTTTGGACTTTGCACATAAAAGTCGAACGCTGATATTGCCTTTAGAGTCAGTTATGTGTAAATAAATACAACAACCATAACCACTAAAGCTGGCGTCGCAAAAGGCTACGATATTCACTACAGCTTCTCTAAAGACGCCAATGTGGCGAGGAACCTTTAGAGAAGAGAGTGAGGGGAAATTGCGCAAAAAAACGGAAAACCGATTGGTGATGGAGTCCGGAGGAACCTCATCCCAACCTATTTTAGCTAACCAAAGTTCCTTAATTAGGATTTTCGCGTACAACACGACGGGTGCTACGAGGCCAAGTACGTCGAACAAGCGGGCAACTAGCGATAGAATCGCACGCTTAGTGCATTTATCATCTACAGCGACTGTTGTCAAAGAAAAATAATCATCAGCGGGTTCCCAGGTTAATCCAAGGATTTTGAAATTATGTTTATCATTATCCATGCCAGAAAAATTAACTGGTAAACGGTGAGACTCTGGGAGAATCTCCAACAAAGCGGGTGAGTTAGTAGCCCATTTGACCAGGTCATGGGATCCTAACTTAAATAACTCAATTAAATCGCGGGATAATTGTATAGCAATCTGTTCATCAGGAACAGAATAGACATAATCGTCCATAAAAAACTGAGTTTCTACTAATTTAGAAGCCTCAGGATAGCGGTCGCCATGCTCACACGCTAAATTGCGTATTGTGCGCATCGCTAAATAAGGACTAGGCTTTAATCCAAAGGGAACGCGGTTAAAGTGAAAAGTACGTATAGGTTCATTTTTGTTGAATCGATATAAAATTCGTAAATATTTGCGGTGGTGCTCATTTACACCGATCCGTAGGAACATTTGTTTTATATCCGCTGTCATTGCGACAGGGAGGGTACGAAAATCGAGTAATAATAAAAACAAGTCGGCCTGTAAATTAGGTCCGACATGCAGAATGTCATTGAGTGACAACCCCGAGTGTGTTTTGGCACTAGCGTCCAAAACCACTCGAATGCTGTCTTTGTCCGGTCTAATAACGGCGTGATGCGGTATGTAGTAACCCTCTTCTGTTAATTCAGAGTCGGGTACCTCCGATAAATACCCCTGAGTTATATAATCGGTGATAGTTTTATTGTAATCCTCGCGTAGGGTTGGCACGCACGTGAATTTACGCTCGAGCGCAAGTAGCCGCCGATGAGCGACACTAATTCGATACTACTACGACACACTACGATAATTCGGAGGGATTGCGCGCGAAAGGTAAATCGACAAAATATCTACCGTCTTTAAATAAAACTGAAGAATTAAAATTATTTTCACACTCTAATTCGTCCGGACTAATAAAACGCTGAGATGGAATTTCCTCTAGCTCAAAAATCTTCTGCAAACTTGACTCGACGTCAATGCTAGCAAGCGCGGTAAACGAAGATGTCATGTGTGTTACGTCACTACTATGACAATCAATATCACCCATCAGTACATATCCGAAACTAGTCAGTATAGCTGGGGGTGCGCGGGTGCCTGAGTCAACCCTATCACCTAAATAAATAAAAGGGAACAGCTGTGCTCCAAGCACAACATCGATTCCACCAGGTACATTCCAGGTTGAGTCAGCAAGCGGTAAATTATTTAAATATGACATATCGTCATTTAATCTGATAAAACTAGCGGGACGTCTATCTGTAATGCAATCAACAACTAATGCGTGTATATAATACTTATTGTGAGGATTAATCCGAGATTCTATATTGAGATAAATAAAGCCGTGTACAGGTCGTGAGGTCATACCGACACCTTGTAAAGACGAATTCCGTAATTTAATTATGGGTAAGTTCAAACGTTTACAACAGTCCACAGTAATTAAATTATTTTGCGATCCATTGTCTATTAAACACCTGACAACAAGCTTATCTTGGCCGCTGCTATCATATACGTATATCTGCGCGGTAGCTAACAAAATAGTTGTCTCTGTCGGTAAACATATTTTAGCGGCGGCACTAAGCGAGACAGACGTAGCGGCAGGCTCGCTCGGCGTTGAATCACTTTTTACTTCGGAGAAATGTAACAATGAATGATGTGTTTTCTTACAAGTTTTACAAACACTCCGTGATTTACATTTAACCAAAGAGTGGGATAGACTTAAGCAATTTACACAGCCATGTTTCTTTTTAATAAATTCGAAACGAGCTTGCGGAGAATTCATATTTTTAAATTGTGGACAATCAAACAGTCGATGATCGACGTTATCGCCGTCACACAGCGGGCAGCGGTTATTCGAAGCTGGTTCGCTACAAGATACAAACGCTTTAGCGGTACTTTGAGTATTACTTCGATTGTTAGCTAAACTAGACTTAGCACGCGATTCCGTCTGTGAATTATTAACGTGTGAGCGCTGGAGTACCTTAACATAGTCTTGCATAAATATTATAAACTCCGTATAGGAAGGCAATTCCTTGCCACTCACACGGCTTTCAAATTGTTGAACAGTTTGTGAGTCAACCTTTCTTAAACCACAGTGTAATATCACAAAATCTAATAAGTCTGAAATGTCTAACTGCTTCAATGCAGCGACAGACGCTGAATATCGTTCTACAAATGCATTCAAACTAGCAGCGTTGCCGGCGCATCCTTTAATGTTCAGTATATTATTGAGATAATGAATACCTAAACTACGTTTATCTTGATACCTTTTGACAAGACTGTTCCACATAACACTGTATGTATCTCCTGTGGGAACAATGCCTGCAGTTAGTTTTAAGGCATCATGAGTTAATTTACTTATTAAATACTGCACACGCTGCGAATCCGTCAGATCAGTATTTAAATGAACATTGGTACGGAACATTTCATAAAACATGGGCCAATTTTCAGTTCTACCGTCGAACGATGGTAACTCGATTGGTGGTAACTTTATGCTTCTACTTCCCTTCTGATCTGATGTTAATGTTTTGCCACTTGAAAGAATGAGATTACGTTTGTATTTAATAGTTGAATATAAGTCTTCAATAGAACTTAGACTCCCATAGTCGGGTTCATCAATTTCAAACTGCAACTCATTGATCTGGTCAATTATTGTTTCAAACTTGCTGTAAGATTCACCAATAGATTCAGACTGCGCTAGGAATAACTCGTTCGAGCGTGGATCATAATCAGATATACTTTTGGAAGAATTATACAAGCGATTAACTCGCTCAAAAATTACTTCTTTTTTAGCAATAAGCTGAGCTAATTTAGTTTCTTGTTTTTGAGTTGCCATTATAAGGCACTATCTAATATTAATTGCTGTAAATTATCGTAAGTACTTGCAATGACTTGTACTTATTTAACTGATACCTATCCAGGCTCGAATGGACCATAAGTATGGAGGGACAGGCGTATAAAATAGCCGTGTATCCTTGCGGGTCGAGGACGACAGAAAAAATATTATCTGGAATGCATAATAATTCAATTTGCCTTTTTTTTTGAGCAAACTTTCAAAGAGGAATTGGTGACGGTCAGGTGGCGTTTGTAGCCTAACTCCAGCAAATAATGCAAAAGCGGTACCTGTGCTTCTCCTGGCGAAAGTCTTGAAGAATCCTTCTGGGCAGGTGGCCACCTTGCTTGCCCGTACACTGGTCACTTGAAAGTCTATATTTTGGATTTAATCGGACGCGGGTTATTATTTTTAATTTTGAAAACGTAGCACAGTATATCCCCAAGGATTACGGGATAACGTAATAAAGTTTGCGGTTTTGCGGGCGCGATGAACTGAGATTGAAAAAACGTGGTTTGCGGTGAGACGAAATGCTTCCGTTCGGCGCCGGTGCACTATGACGTCTGACAGCCATCATTAGCTGTCACTAGCCGCAGGATTCTCTAAATCCCGCGACACACAATATCCGCGGCTGCAATATAAGCCTAAGACAGACTACAGACACCTTATAAACCGTCCACAATCAAAAAAATGTAAGGTGCACTAACTTGCCACACCAGTCTTTTAAAACTAGTTTTTCACATTTATTATTTTGATGGGTTTCTATTAGATACTAATTTAGAAAAAGATAAGTACATCACGTGCCCTCGTGAATTGTACAAATTATAATAATATATAATAAATATCTCAAAGGAGCTGGGACGATATTTATTGCGATTTAACATACAAATCGATTCTGAGCCGCAGTTCAGGTCCGGATCGCGCAAGACTTTAGCCGGTCGGAACCAGAGAGGCCGGTCATTGGCTATATGCCCATCCTTCTCCATATACCGGTACCTTCCTGGATCCGACCTCGCTTCGTCTGGCGACTGGTCTGCGGCTTGGGGTCACGGTATGCACTCCACACACATGCCCTTGTGGCACGGACGTGGACCGACTGGGTCACCACGGACTTTGTTGTCAAAAAAGTGCAGGCCGCTTTTCAAGACATGCGACACTTAATGACATAATCCGCCGGTCTCTTGCCAGCATCAATGTGCCTGCTCTTCTTGAGCCGACTGGCATTGTCAGAGATGATGGCAAAAGATCTGATGGTGTGTCTTTGGTCCCGTGGAGTTTGGGACGGATGCTTGTGTGGGACGCTACCAGTGTAGACACACTGGCACCGACCCACCTCCAACGGACTACTTCTAAAGCGGGTGCAGCGGCAGAAAATGCCGAAAATCTGAAAGTTATTAAATATGGAGGCCTTGGCAGAGAGTACAACTTTGTACCCTTTGGGGTCGAGACCCTCAGTCCGTGGGGTCCCAGTGCGCATAAGTTATTTGCGGAAATCGCGAAACGTCTAGTTGATGTAACTGGTGACCGAAAAGCTGGCGGCTTTCTCGCGCAACGCATCAGCATTGCAATTCAGCGAGGAAATGCCGCCAGCATCCTCGGTACAATGCCCCGAGGGCCTTTTTTAAGCTTAACTTAGTTTTAATTTAATTTAGTTAATGTTAATAATCATCTTGTAATTTGGTTATGTAAATAAATATGTTCAATTACGTATTACTTAAAAAGAAAAATAGAATAATAAGAATCATTAAAACATTCCATTTACCCATTGTTTCTTGCACCTACTTGCACTACTGAAGGATAGATGACGCAATAAGTCCAAATTCAACCGCCAAGTAAATCAATTAATGTATCAAAATCGGAATCCAAAGATCACTGCCAGGGTCAATATGATACGTGACAAATTCAAAAAAATATACACATGCGAAGTCAATCGTGAAAGGTACCAAAATCGGGGTCCAAAGTTCAAGTCAGGGTTCAATGTTATAAACAGATACGATAGATAGCACACGAGTAGTATAGTCAGTTACAAACACAGTACGTGCGACGCGACGTAATTACGGTGACGTATGCAACAGCTGGCAACAGGCGACTGGCGCGCGGATATGTGTGGTGTGCGTGCGCCTCCCCTCCGCGCATCGCGCATGGAGGTATATTCCAGTGAAATGCATGATGATTTACAACGAAAACGAGCGCGTAAAATTTTATGTACAGACCTTTGGGCGTATTGATATAATGAAAAAAATAAATTATTTAAAACAAAAAACCCGACTGCAAAAACACATCTCGCAGGCGGGGAGATCTGCATATCGCAGACGGGGACAATCAAAATTTACACCATATTTCAGGTTATTCGACTGTCCCCCCCCCGCCTGCAAGACCAAAATTATATAGATTATAATGCTTGTTTTTCCCTTTTCAGTTATGTGTTTTTGCAGTCGGGTTTTTTGTTTTTAAATAATTTATTTTATTTCAAGCTTTTTAGTTTTATTAATACATATATTTGAAAATTACTCATTACTAGCTTTTATTTGATACCAATATTGTTGAATTAATTTAAAAAAAAAAACACTTCCCCTCCTTTTTTTTGTATTTGTGGATGCAATTTATAAATATTATATAGCCTATGTCACTCCCACAATTAAGACGAATCTAAAGACACCTCATATGTTAAAATCCATCAAGCCGTTTAGGCTACAGAGCGTGCCAAAGAAATAGACATACATACATACATACATACATACATACATACATACTCTCGAAAAACATTATCCTCCTGAGGCAGTCGGGTAAAAACTACTCAATATAATATCTACTCAAACTAAAATTATTTGACCTTTTGAGTAAATTATCTATCCCTGTGTGGTTTCTATTTTGCCATTTACATTCTACATAGGTTATTTATTTACGCTCAAATATAAGTTTTAGTGTCGAAATGTGGAAGTTTCGATGATCGTAACTTCCAAACCACTTTTTCCGATTCTGTTTCCATACAGTGCTAGATAAAAAAAATCCAGTCAAGTGCATGTCGGACCGGTAGGGTTCCGTAGTTCGGATCACCACCCTGGGATCTTGATGCCAAAAGTCTAGCGTCACTATATCATATAGTCACTATAGCAGCTGATGCCTCGCCATGTCGAGGTGTACAGGGCTGAGCTCCGCCAGACCCTAGTGGTGGAGTGGGAACAGCGACTTGCGCCACCCAGCACGGGGCATGGCATGATAGCGGCGGTAACACCCGGTGTGAAGGAGTGGCTGGAGAGACGACATGGCGCCCTTAGTTTCCGGCTAACACAGGTATTGTCCGGACATGGATGCTTCGGAAAGTACCTGCGCTGCATAGGCCGGGAACCGACACCCGGTTGCCACCTTTGCAGCTGCCTCGACGGCACGGCGCGGCACACCCTTGAGGAATGCCCTGCGTGGGCAGTGCAGCGCCGCGACCTCGTCGCGGTGGTTGGTGCTGCGGATACACTCTCGCTTCCGGCCATGCATCCCCTAATGCACTCCGCTGAGTAGGTACGATCCTCATCTCAATTTACCTACTTGATAGTAAGTAAAACACTACAAAAATAGCGACAAGCAATCTAGAACATATACTTTATTACCGAAACAATGTTTATGTGCCTATACGTAACAATCTACATTGGTACACTAGTAATTAACCTTAAAAAATAAAACTGGTTATAACTTTTACGTCCCAAGTTCTAAAAATCCAAGAATTTAAAAAAGGCTTGTCTATCGTATTGACTACCAATTAAAACAAACAATATCCCAAAACACGAAATTTTATTAGCTGTACGAAAGTCCCATACAAGCCTGCCGTTCGCCTTTACCCATTAAACGATTTAAAAGCTGTATTAAAACCAAACTTTGTAAAAAAGGGTACTATAAAATTTCTGATTATTTAGAAGACAAAAAAGCTTGGGATTGAGCTGCTCGTTCTGATAAGCCTTGTCATAAAACCGTAAAACTTGACATTTTAATTATGCAAAATCATCATTGTATACAACTATATATACATACTAGATGCGCCCCGCGGTTTCACCCACATAAGTTTTGACCCCGTGGGTATATCGGGATAAAAAGTATTGTATGTGTTATTCCTGGTTATAAATTATCTGTGTGCCAAATTTCATCCAAATCCGTTCAGTACTTTTTGCGTGAAAGAGTAACAAACATCCATCCATCCATCCATTCTTACAAACTTTCGCATTTATAATATTAGTAGGATTGACATTGATGAATATTATAAACAAAATTACGTGAATATTTATGTACTCTTGAAAAGTAATATATTACTTTAATTATTGTGAATGTGAGCACTATGTGGGTAATTAATATTTATTTCTTGTTGTTTTTTTTCTCTTAGTTTTAAAGATAGTCTGGCATTTTTGAGTACTTTATGCGGCCTACCCAAATGTCCTTTCCTTTGTTGTTCGTCGAGTTGTTGAGCTCCTTAAGTTTTGAGTTGAGCTATACGATTACTGACAAATGCTTGCACTGACTAGACAGGTCCACTCAAATTTGTGAGGTTCTTTCCTCAAAAGACCATTTCAGACATGGATCTACATGGTCCTCTCATGATCTGACCAAGATTATGTCTAGACTTTAAAAGAGACTTTGACCCTTGAGTTTGTTTCGCCATTTCTTCTCAGGGGTAGTCAGATAGGAAATGTCGACTGCATCTAGCGTATTTTTTTTTAATAGGACGTGTAGAAGTGATTATGATATCCTATTTACAGAATAAACAATTTTATTTCATTTCATTTCAGTCTGTTGTAGAGTTCGCAGGCTCTTTGTAATAATCTGTGAGGCCATAGAGTTAGAGTTATTATTTATGTTTTCAGGTTTTCATTTTGTGTTCGTAACTTTTCTAATTTAGTGTTTCTTTCTATTTCTTGTTTTCTTTGGGCATTCTGCACTGCTAATGCTTTTGTTTTGTAATCACAACATTGCCTCAATTCAGCAATTCCTCTTTTAATTTCTGTTTGTATTATGATTTAAAGCTCTTCTATAATTCATTATTTATTTTCCTTTAAACTTAGTATTATCTGTTAAGCCCCGCACGATACCGATTCGGAGTCAACAATAGAAAATTAATTGTGTCTCATTAGCTGTCCTTGACCAATTAATTCGCATAAACTTTGCATGGGTAATTGAGGCTGTATTTACAATAATCACGCCATCTTCTTCTTTTTCTATAGTATCTCCTAAGAAACTCAGATCTTTGGAGCTAGCTGTTTCATTGTTGGAGTGTGTTATTTTCTTTCGCACGGTTACGTTATTTTCTTCTGTTGGTGTAATTAAATCTTGGTTGCAGTCAGAGCTCCTCGAGGTGCGTAAAGGAGTAGCTATATTTCCTGACTTTGGTATTTTACTGTTACAAGTTTGGCACTTCCACGACTTTTTATATTATATGTCATTAATTTGACATAATAATCTTTTGTGATATCAGCGCATTCCAGATTGTATCTGCACTTGCACAGTAAACAAGTCAGATTTCCCGTATTGGTTTTTTTTTTGACATCCTGCGCGTGGGGTGTGAGCGCCATCTCATAAAATAATAATTATTATGAAAATCTGTTGGTGAGTGACATTTAAAACGTACTAGTAGCGATTTCTAGTGAGGAGTAGCGGTAGTACCACGGTTTTAGATTTTGCTGTCTTTGTTTCAGCTATATGGCGATAGATGGAGTTAATTCAGAAAAGCAAAGTGGGAATGATTTTTACTAATTTTTAATAATTTCTTTTCAAATGCTATAAAATATCTAATTAAGTACGTTTTCGAGTTTTTTGTTCCTGATTGATAAGAAATAGTCTTCCTGTTTGATAAGGATCTTAATGGTTTTGTTCGGTTATTTTAGAATTGTGGAGTCGATATTTTTCTGGCACGTTTTTGTTGGCTCCTTCCGTTTTATTGCATATTACTTATGTACTCCAATTTTGTGTCACTAGTGCAATCATTTAAACGCTATTTCGTTGGTAACTCATCAGTTTTACCATTTTTTATGAGTTTAATTATTTATTATTGCTGTTTGTTTATTTATGCACAGTAGCGCCCTCTCTTCCTGTTTGTGTATACTGTGCATTGTTTAAATTGTGTTTTATATTATCTTTATTTTATTAAAGTGAAAACTTCTTTAGGCGCGTTGAACGATAAGTTTTTACTTCTGTGGGCAGTCCCCAAGACTGCATTTTTTTATTAAAGTTATTGATATTACTGTCATTTTAACCATGTAAATTATTATGTGTATAAAACATTGATCAGGCGGCGAGCATTAATAGTACTTTCATAGTCTAGGTAACCAGTTATCCAAAACCATATATCTAATAATAAATATACATATATATCAATATCTTTGTTTCCATATCCTGCAATAGTCCAACCGACAGACTATTGTCCTTGGGTGCATAATGCATACTGAGTTGGCTTTGGTCCCTCGTATGACTTCCAAAGGTCCGGAACCCCAGGGTTTCGAGATCTTGGTCGCGGGAAGGTACTAAAGGGTCACCGAGGCCCCTGGCAACACAGGCAACGGAAGGAATACGGGTGGGTTTTAGTCAGTAAGAGTCTGACACACCCTCCCGCTCCGCCCAGAGCGGGAGAAGTTATTTGATGATTTCCAAACCAAAAAAAAAGGGGGTTTCGAGATATGTCAAAATATTGATATTCACTGTTAAGAAAAATAAACATTAGCCTAGTTTGATTACTTGTGACGTAAAATAACTAATACATGGCGATTGTGTTCACAAATTACTCTTTCTAGACAAACCAATTAAAAAAAATACTTGTATGTGATGTGTAATCGCGATTGTGCTGACACTGACAAGAGTGTCAGTATTCACCATAGGTAAATTGTACAAGCAGGGAAATTAATTGTTCATTAAATTGGCGCACTTCGTCAATTCGCCGTGTTTAATTTTAAACAACTGTCAAAGAATGGCAATTGTCATTTGAATATATAATATGGTTTAATGCATCATTTAAGTTGGTATTCAATTTGATCAAAAATTTCCTTGACAACGAATTTCCTCGACTTTACATACTTTAAACCCTTTTGTTGGCTCCAAAACGTATCTTCCACACAATCACACTGAACTTTTTTTTTCATATAATTTTCATTGTAGCATTGTCCAGTTGTTGTAATCAGAAATGACACACGTGACTATTGCCTACATCATCATGTACGATAAGCACTTCGAAGTTCAAACTTAAAGAGTAGAAGCAGTAGGAGTCTGTCCATTAGTCGCATCGCCGTCGCGCACCGGTCGTATACTCGTGCAGTTGAAGTTCGTGTTACTCTGCATCAGTGGTTCCTCACCTCGGTCGACATGTCGCGCGACTGTCTCCTATTGCTTGCCGCGCTGCTGACCTGCGCTCGTGCATTCGAAGGTAAACAACACACTGGTGCCGATTCCCTTGTATACAAACTAAACTAAATTTAAGTTCAGTGCATCTTTTTCTTTCTATTTCATTAAGAAAAGGACAGAAGCTAAATTTTAGTTAAGTCCTGTCAAATTAATCAGTGCTTGACGTAAATTGACGTAATTTTAGTAGGCAAGTTTTTAATCACGTCTAAACTTGTATGGAGTAGTGACAGACGCTGATTAATTTGACAGGACTAAACTAAAATTTATCTTCTGTCCTTTTCTTAATGAAATAGAAAGAAAAAGATGCACTGAACTTAAATTTAGTTTAGTTTGTGAACAAGGGAATCGGCACCACTGTATGCATAGATCTGCTGGTGGTTGTCATCCATCCATACTTATTACTAATAATATACATTCGAAAGTAACTCTGTCTGTCTGTAACCTTTTCACGCCTAAACCACTAAACGGATTTCGATTAAATTTCGCAAGAAGATAAATGGCATCTTGGGGACATAGACTACTTTTTGTCTCAAAAATAATCCTAAAGGGGATGATATAGGGGAAGAAATTTAGTATGGGAAACTTAGCATTTCCTTAGTTAAAATTCAAATTTATGCTTTTGGAAAGAAATAAAAAAATAAATGTTTCAGTGTTTTTGTAAAATCACGGATGATTTTAAAATTCACATAATGATTGAAATTTTGGTGTACCTCTTTTTAAAAAAAATATGGTATTGGAAATATAGTCAAGAGTCCATGTTTTGAGGTAATATTTATTTAATTAAAGTCGGTCCTTTTAAAAAAAAATACTATTTAAAGTTATAATATAATTACAACTAAACATACCTGCATGTCAATAGCGGCGCTAGGGTAGTTCTAATTAATGGTGAAATAAATTGTTAAGGCTCCTACATACTGGCGCGACTTGTCGCGCGACGCGACGCGACACAAAGACACCGCGTGTAGCGCTACAAGCGGTGCCTTTGTGTCGCGACGCGTCGCGCGATAAGTCGCGCCAGTATGTAGGAGCCTTTATTATTTTTGGTCTTGACGCACAACGTCACTTTCGCATAATGTCATTTTCGCAAAACGTTATTTTCGCACAAAATCATTTTCTTAAAACGTACTTTTCATACAATGTCTCTTTCGCAAAACGTCATTTTCGCAGAATTTCATTCAAACCATTTTTTTTCTCAGGAGTGACCTAATACTATCACTGCAGAATCGAGTAATTTATTAAAAATATACAAAAAATCATCAATCAATATAATTATATCAAGTAATGATGACATTTTGCAAAAGTGACATTCTGCGTATTTTTTATTTATTTTAATTTTATTTACCTTATTTTTAAGAAGTGACATGAGTCATTTAGAATCATAAAAAACTGTTTTATAAAAAAATGCATATCTATGCATATAAATGCATATCTGTCCGTCAACAGAGACATATAATGAATGAATATCATATTTTTCATGTGTTGAAAGGGTCTCTCTTGTTTCATCGAAAATATATTGCCAAATTATCACTTCCCAAACAATTTTCCGCATAATTTAATTTGCCAAATTATTACTTAGCAAATAATCTTTTCACAAATAATTGTAACGCAAACCTAATGTTTGGCAAGTGAACGCTTAAACAATAACTTGTTTACCAACTAGTACATTTACCAATTTGTATGTAGTCAAATATTTCAGTTGGAATTCATTTATTATTACATTTTATTCATTTTACGAAAAATAAAATTTATACCTCGTCAAACTAGTTTGGGTCTCGATAGCCTGCTAAAAATAATCTCTTTTTTCCATATTTTTTCTATTTAATCTATTCGTTTCTGGAGTAGGAGGTCACAGTTTTAACCTAACCTAACCTAACCATTATTCAAAATAATAAACCTACTCTAACTAGTTCCATAAGTAACCATAAATTTGACTTGTTTCAGACAAATTCAAGCACATCTCATTCACACAACACATTATCTAACGTTTATTGTCTAAAGATTGTTTGCTGTAATAAATCATTTGATTAATGACCAAATGCCTAAATGACATTATCCTTGATAATATTCTGCCAAGTAAAAATTTGACCAAATGAAAATATGCGTAATAAAATAATTCCAAACATTGCATTGGTATAAAAAAAGGTTGCTTAAATTTGTTTGGGTAGTGAAATTTTAGCAAAATCTTTTCGGTAAAACGGCAGGATCCCGTGTTGAAAGCCTGAAAATGTTTTGACCTTTACAGGCTTTAATGGGTGAATGGTTTTGGATAATAGGTAGGATACGGATAGGCCATGACCTGATTTAAGATTGAGTGATTAAGTTGTATAATTCCCGATATCCAAGCGGGCGAAGCCGCGGGCAGTAGCTAGTATTTTTATATATTATTTTAATATTGTTTTGTATTTTTTTAACGTTGGGCGATGATCAGATAAATTGTTTATTTGTTAGATCTTAAAAAGTTGTTAGGTTTTTACCTGGAATAATCAAATCAAATCAAAAGATTTTTATTTCACCTAAACCTACTTCCAGGGCACTTATGAAACGTCAGAAGCTAGGTGCACGGTTCCAATTGGTCGTTTCCTATGGAGAAGAGCCGACAAGAAACTCCACGGTTACTCTTTTAAAAATAATTGGCTTTTAAAATGTTTTCAAATCACAGTGTTAATAGGTATGGGATGACATTGTAGGCCTGGTAAGAAGTACCAGGTACTTAACAAAAGAATAAATGGTCTACAAATCTAGTCTATTAATCCTACAACGTTCTCACATTCACAAAATACAAAAGAATCTATGTAAAATTTTAATAAAACGATAAAAATATAAAACCTATTTAAACCAAATGACATGTATGCTATTACAACTGTAACAAGTCTGAATTAATATTCTGTACACAAAGCCACTAATAAATAGTGATATCAACATTGTAGGTATATAATGTCAAATAAAGAAAATATTATGTCAAAAAAGTACCTATGTATAAAAAAATAAACATCGTAATTTGCGAGCAGTTACATAGTTATGCCGTTTATGAGGTACCAGGGAAGCCACATGTGCAGAAGGAATTATTGCCAAACTTCCTTGTCTTCAACGTAGTCTTTAATCTTATAATATGCGTTTTTGATAAGGACACGTTTGATAACCAACTTTGGCAACTTGTTATAAAAGCGGATACTGTTGATAACAAATTATTTGCTTGTTTTTGTTAATCTATATTTGGGTATCACAATTTCATGTTTACTACGTGTATTTTTAGTATGGAAATCACTTCTTGTTTTGAAAAGAGGTAAGTTTTTGCGAACATACAAAATACTTTCTAAGATATAAAGAGAAGTCAGAGTTAGTACATTAATTTCTTTCTAAGGGACTCACGAGGACCCAGCTGATGTAGATTCAATTTTTATTTTACAAAAGAGGGCAATCCGCGCAATCTATAGAATGCTATAGATTGCGCGGATTGACCGCTTTTGTAAAATAAAAATTGAATCTACATCAGTTGCCGATCCCCACAGCGGAACGCCATAAGACATAATACTGTAGAAATAAGCAAAGTAAATATTTATTATCACGTATTTTCGAAAAATCAGCATATCTTCATTATTTTTCTAATCTAACTTCATCTGTAAGGTCAAAAATTTTACGATTAGTAGTCATTTATGAATGCACTTACAAAGAGTTTTTCTAACACAATCGGGGGCTGGCAGATCCTGAGAGAAAGCCTGCCGGATTTGCTGATGACGAGAACACCGCCGGGTTCACCCTTGTTTGATAGAACAACGTTTGATATAATATTACTAAATCGAACAACGTTTAAGAAAATCATCACTTTGTATAATATCGTTTGACAGAATTTTCAGTTCATCGAATACTTATTTGCTATAACAACATTTGCGCTAATGATCAAAAGGTCTAATGTTCATTTGATGTAATGTTCAGGGGTATCTTGCCTTTTACAATTTTCAGCGAAAATTGTTTGGCAGATTATCACTTGCCAACCAACGTTTCGCCGATGTTTCACTTTGACAACTAACAATTAGCAAATTTTTGTATGACAACGTTTAATTTATTGTTAAACTGATTATTATAATGACACAAAACGTTTGGGTTTGGTTACGATAGGTTAGGTTAGGTTAGAGTATGACAAACAACGTACGAGCCGAGCGAGCGAAGCGAGCGTGCCGCGGCAGCGGCCGGCAATGTGCCAGAAGCGAATCGCTTTTGTAAAAAGAAACAGTTAAGTTACTGTGTCATTATGAAAAGCAGACCAAACGTACAGTTGGTAACTGTGAGGTTGGGAAATAAAACAAAATTCGACTAAATCATTATTAGTGTAGTGAAACATTTTCTCCAATATTTATTTACATAACCAAATTACAAGACGATTATTAACATTAACTGAATTAAATTAAAACGAAACATTAGTTTAAATAAAATTAGTGCATTTGAAAATTCGGCGAAATGAAATTAGTTCAAATAAAGAATTACGCTAAATAAAAATTTACCAATGAATTATTCGGTCAAATGAATAATTCTTCGAAAAACTTTATTGCAACTAAAATTCGATTTAGTAATATTATATCAAACGTTGTTCTATCAAACAAGGGTGAACCACACCGCCGTCTTGGTGACCGGAAAGCTGGGCAAACCGCTCCCTGTACGCTGCTTAGCATCAGAGTACCCGACACTCTTCGTTTTCTGGTACCGCGGCCGTGGGAAGGACAAGTTGCTCTACAACGACTCTGAGTACGGAATGCGAGGAAACGTCCTCCTTATCAGAAATCTGACTATTGAAACTCTTGGACATTACATGTGTCAAACGTATAACGCAGAAAGCATGACGCCTCGGATGCTCGTCGTGCGAGCGTATGTGCTTGTTTTACATTGAGTTAATCAAAGTCCCTTTAGTATGATGTATACTAGGGTGGTCCTTATTTTTCGACCCTTTAATTATAATCGCAGCACTTTGTCATTCGATTATTACATCTGAATATGAAACAGATTTTTTTCTTTTAATCGTTCCATACGATTTAGAGGTCACCGCTACCAGTCATCAAAATTTAACAAAAGGCATTGTATGGCCGCTTAAATAAGCGTCTTACTAATTGTTTTTGATTACAACCAATAAAGAACAAAAGCAGTATTTGCTTTTTTTGATGAACGAGTATAGGAATAAGTACCCTTATACTAACAAATCAACCCTTGTTTCTTAAAAAAAAAATATGTGTCTTAATTGGTAATAATAACAATAATTTTGTATTTATTTTTACAAAATACAATAAAATACAAAATGCTTTATTCAAGAAAATTTGTTACAACAATAGGTGGTTGTGTTTGTTTGCCTGTGTTAGGAGGGGCTCTTCTATAGCAAAATAGTTACATCAGTAACAAATATGTGGGTAATTAGACTTATAATGAACTACTTATTCCTAAGAAAATATTTTTTTTTCTTTAACTTTACGCGGCACCAAGTAATTTGATTATATACCATTTTATATTTTTTTTGATGGGATATTATCAAATAACTTCTCCCGCTCTGGGCGGAGCGGTCAGACTCTTACTGACTCAAACCCACCCGTATTCTTTCCTGTTGCCTGTGTTGCCAGGGGCCTCGGTGACCCTTTAGTACCTTCCCGCGACCCCGGCAGGCATCGGCCCTAGTGGACCCCTACATTTGTGCTGACGACATCTCTTTGAGGCGCGCGTGGAATACAACGCGCCGTCGACCCGGGCCTGGTCCTTACCGGACGGTGAGCTACCCATTGCTCACCGTCCGCAAGCCCGCGCCTACGGTGGCCGGAAATCCGCCCGGGATTCCCCAGGGCGTCTCCTGCGGCGGCTAGGGGCGAGAGGGCGCGAAATTTGGTTTCTGTACCATAATAAACTATTTCAGTATTGTTTTTTTTAATGTTTAAGAGAATGACATTTGGTGTAGACATACAAATAGCCTACTTAGTAAATAAAACTAGATTATTTCGATTTCTAGAGAATGATTCAGTGGTCCTTGGTGAGCCAAGGACCACTGAATCATTCTCTGCAGGAGGACATTCACTGTTGTCGTGTTATCCATGTAATACTCATTATTTATCGTGTTATTTAAAAAAAAAGGTCGATCGCAACTGTCATTTTGATCTAGCAAATTAAAAATCACAGCTTAGACAAGAAACAAGACCGGGTTTTTCTAAATTCGCATGGGATAGGGAATTCATGGGCGGACGAAGTCGCTGGCAAAGTGCTAGTCCTTTCTAAATTCATACACTGTCATCGACAAACTGCTTTACTGGAGAAGAATATGGTTAATTCTTTAAAAGATGACGTCATGTCTAATCACAAATAATGCTAATTTGTTCCTAGATGAGCTGGAGGTGGCAGCATTTGAAGGTGGTACAGCCACACTGCTCAGATATTGGTTATGCATCTTATGCTACTCGTAGGCTTATTTTGTTTTTATTCGAGAAGTTATTTGAGTACCTATTCAATATTATGTTTCTCATCTGGCAACAAATCATGAAAAGCCATGTAAGGTCAATTTCAACATCAGCTTCAAGAATATGTCAGACTGCCTACTGAGTGATGAAAGGTCTTATGTGAGTCCAGATAAGAAAACGTGTACTAGGTTAAATTAATTAAATGATTTTAGTTCAAATTTCGGCATAATACTTAATACTAAAGAACTATCTCCTGGTCGTTAATGGTAAGTGGAAGTGAAACTTGGGGTCTGGGCTATTGGAAGGCGTTAGTTGCTGTTGACTTGGGATCAAACTATTAAAGATTGCGATCAATTCCAGATATAATTTAAATCAGGCGCTTGATTGTCTGTAGTACTTGTGTTTCCTATAACTGGATATAATATGCGTGGGAGCTGTTTGGCATTCCCTTTAGTAAAATTGTTGCGAATTAATCGAAACCGGTACCGAAACGTGGACACTGACAGTGGAACTGGTCCACAAATTCAAGGTCGCTCAGTGCGCCATGGAGCGGGCTATGTTCGGAGTTTCTTTGAAGGATAAAATTAGAAATGAAGTTATCTGGAAGAGAACCGGAGTTACCGACATAGCCTGCAGAGTCAGCAAGCTGAAGTGGCAGTAGGCTGGCCATGTTTTTCGAAGGACCGATGGCCGGTGGAGCAGACGAGTCCTGGAGTGGAGACCGCGTATCGGCAAGCGTAGTTTAGGTTGCCCCCCAGCTAGATGACCGACCGACGACCCTAAAAAGGTGGCTGGGACAGACTGGATGCGGAAGGCGGAGGACAGGGTGTTGTGGCGCAGCCTGGGAGAGGCCTATGTCCAGCAGTGGACTGTTATAGGCTGAGTTGATTGAATTAATCTGATAAGGATAGTACTCTTTATTAATAAATGCATGGTACTCTATCTAATGTTCCTGAGCCATACATATTTAATTTAAATTAAAAATATGTCCAAACGGATAGCCGTTGGCTGTTGTGTTTAGATAACCGATTGTGTAAGTACCTATCCACAGGTTTTCGACGTTCGTGATAAACATTAAACATACGCAGTGATCTAATTCATAATTATATCTGCTAAAAATTTGTACCTACTCCATAACTACCCTGGTGCAATAATTTTGTAATTGTAGCATTTTAATGAGTCGGAGTAATGGTACTTTCTCAGACATTTGCGGTCAACCGTTTTTGTAACAAAATATTAGAACTACGCCGACTGGAAGCCGACTCCAACATAGTTGGGAAAAGGCTAGGCAGATGATGATGACTAGAACTACGCCCCTTGTCTTGACCACTACCGTAGCAAAGGGTAGGCGGGCACTAGGGGCCGTATTTTCTTAGTGCTTACGAGTTGTATATCGTAGGTTCCAACCCAGACAGGCACTTTACTTTGTGTAAATTATTTCATCACCACTGCTCTCAAAACGGTGAAGGAAAACATCGTGAGGAAACCGGCATGTCCTAGAACAAAAAATTAGAAGACATGTGAAATCTACCAATCTTTACTGGGCTCGAGTGGTGGATTACAGCCCACTCCCTCTCACAGAGAGGAGACCTGTGTTCCAGCAGTGGGAACATTATAGGCTGATTATATGATGATTATAATCTTTTGATTTTCGTAATTTAACCCGCGTAACATATAGGTTCTCATTTTTAGGGTTCCGTAGTAAACATGATTAATATATACCTATGCCAAATTACAGCTTTCTAGTACTAAGCGTCTGACATCCGTCTACAGACGGATTCCGCTACAGACGGATGTGGCGAAGCTGTAAGGGAGGAATCCCTTACAGTTTCGCCACATCCGTCTGTTTGTCTGTCTGTTTGTCCCCGCTGTAGCTCAGACGTTTAGTACTAGAAAGCTGTATATTGTATTTGGCATAGGTATATATACATATATTAATCTTGCCAACAAAGTGGTAAATTAAATCCTGTAAAAACCTTTTTATGTAGGGTACCTACAGGTGGTTTACTTATGATAAGCATAAAATATATTGGCATAACAAAATTCAGCATAATGATCATTACGCGTAATATTATTATTATTAGGCATAAATGTTTTGCCATAAGGCTTGTTGCCCTAAATACTACTAGCATAATAATAATGAAGCATAATTTTATAAAACATAATGTTATAAACGCATAATGATATAAACACTTAATATTCTTTGGAATAAAACTAATAAACCCTAATAAATAGGTAACTCCAAACGGTAAGTTATAGACACTATTTCACCTTATTGATTATTATTGCTCCAACTCTCAGCTTCAACGGGTAAAAATATAGTATTTGCCCCTCCATGCCTCGATCCTGACACCACGCATGTATAGGAACACCGTGGTGTCGAAGATCCTCCTGATGTCAGGCGTCCTCTTCAGGACTGCATGAAATATGCAGCCGGGCCTTCCTTCGCGCGCCTTTATATGGCGCACGTTTTCCGGCTGATATCCCAGCAGTTGGAGCTCTTCTTCGATATCGGCTGGGTCAGTGTCCGCTGGCAGCCCTCTGATCGCCACCTTCAGGCTGCGCTCCGCTGGTAGCGAGTAAGCGAACCAGGATAGGCCGCTCGACTTCTCCAGGTCGGTGAGGTACCTCTGGACGACCCTGTACTCATACGCACTTTCGGGCAAGAAACGAATGCCGCCCTGGTAGGGGCGGGCGCTCGGTGGGTGGCCCAGTTTCGCACTCACAGCCCTAAAGTGGGCCGCCCAGTCTGGCAGCCTCTCCACTACCAGCGGAGGGTAGCGTGGCTTCTTTTGGGTCTTGGCTGCGCCTGCACCTTGTGTAGGGGCAGCAGCAGAGGATGTCGGGTCCGGGATGGAATCAGGTCCAGTGGGTTGTGGCGAGCGTCCGAGCTGCTTCGGCGAAGGACGGCGACCCGGTCCCACTGCGACCACGTGGATTACGTTGTGGGAGTGGGGGGTCGCTGCAGTAACGCTTCGCCTCTTCTGCGGCCTCGTCGTCCGGGCTTCTGGGTCGGCGTTGGGCTCTGGTGTCTCAGTGAGACTCAAATCCGAGGCCCAGTGCATCACTTGGGGTGATGGGACACTCCCTTCCCGTCGGGCCAGTTCACGCGGGCGTATCACCCAGACACGGCGACCGGCTGCTGAGCTCCCCGATGCTCCCGAGAGGTCAGACCCCTCTCGCGATGAGCATGCTGATAACATCGCGGGGGAGTCCTGGGCGGAGCTCCTGGGTGGGGGCGGTGACTGCGGCATGCCCGCTGTTGACACTTCCATTGGTGATGGTCCGCCCGCCAGCAAGCAGCGGGGTGCGGATGCCTCGCCTCCGGTGGTGGGCGTGGGTGGAGCGGCCAAGCGCAGGGGCGCAGTCACTGCGGGCTGCGCTGGGGCGCGCCATAGCGGATCCGCGGGGCGCGTGGGCAGCGTGGTAGGGCGCGCGGGTGCCGCAGTGGGGCGCGCGGGCGGCGCGGCACGACACGCGGGCGGCGCAGCATGACACGCGGGTGGCGCGGTGGAGCACGCGGGCGGTGCGGCAGGGCACACGGGTGGCGTGGTAGGACACGCGGGCGACGCGGGTGGCGCGGCAGGACACGCGGGCGGCGCGGCGGAGCATGCGACGTCGATGAGCCAACAGCTGTCGGCCTTGCTGGTAGAGTTCCGGCCGGCGGCGCACCGGATGACGTGCGACCGATGTTCGGCAGCGACGTCGCCCGGTCCAACACCGGATGGGGCTCCGGGGAGCCGGCGTCCCCGCGGCCGAGAGAGCCACGGGCGCCAGGCTTCGGCATCGTAGTGGGCGTGGCTTCGGCGACCGCGTCGGTGTCACAACACCGGGCAGCGTGGCGGTGGCGCCCTCTGTGCTCACAACACCAGTGCCCACTTGTTGCACTTGCGCGAACACAGAAGAAGTCAAACTAGACGGTCCGAGCGGAAGATAGTATCCGACTACAATATCGGATGTACCAGGATTGGCCACGGGCGAATCCATCAATCTGAGACTCAAAATGTGTGATAGTCATTGTTACGCGGAAAATCTTAACACCGCGATTCAGAAAATATCATCATTAGCGTAACGCCATCTGTCGAGTATGTAGTTAGTTATACTAACTTGCTTGCATAAATTGCATGGTTAAGCGTTCCAACAGACATTCAGGTGGGCTATGAAGAGTTTAAAACGTACTAAAAATATGATTAACCAATTACACTTTTCACCCCGATGCAAAAAGGAGGGAGTTATTGTGTGTGTATGTGTGTCTGTGGCATCGTAGCTCCGAAACGTACTCGTATGGTCCGATTTCAATGCATTTTTTTTAAAGGCTGTTTTAATCGGGATGGTAGCTAAGAAGCTATGTTTGATAAAACCCTGTTCAGCTAATAGAGGATACTCAGCTGGTATCCTGAATGATGTAGGCAATTTAATTAAAATGGAAATTAATATAACATCACTTCCTCTCGTCCGATTGACTTGAAATTTGGTACACTATATAAATCCAATGACACCGCAATATTATGACCTGTACCAGATGTATCGTGTTTGGGCTCATTCAATTGGCCTCGATGAGTAATAGGCTTGACAGATGGTGACAGATGGTGAACATTGTCTGATGATGAAGCAGGAAGGTGGTCACAAAAACCCGGTTTTATTAATCGTAGACCCAACGAGTTTTGACTCGTTAGATTGTTCTGAATGAGTAGTTGGTGAGATGGATCTGACGATGTAACAGGAGGGTAATCGGTAATGGGATGTCAGGTTTATGGAACGTGAACCCATATTAAGTTACTTCCACTGATTCGAACTTACGAACTTAGCCAAAATGGACCGATCACCGTTCCAGTGTTGTGCTTCATAGACTGTAACGATTACAGCCCAACAAAGAATTAACGTAACTGTGTTCGTATGTGGCAGAACAGATGTTATCACACTACTTCTTTAAATGCACTTTTTTTACTTTGTGTCGACATGGTAGCATGAAAAAGTTTTAATATTTATATTGTATTTGGAATTGATTACTAGCTTTTATTTGATACCATTAATGTTATAACTAAAATAAAAAATACCTTCTCTCCTTTTTTTTAGATTTGCAGATACAATATATAAATATTATATAGCCTATGTCACTCTTACAATTATGACGAATCTTACAACACCTCAAATGTTAAAATCCGTCAAGCGGTTTAGGCTACAGAGCGTGCCAAAGAAATAGACATACATACATACACTCGAAAACATAACCCTCCTTCTGGGGCAGTCGGGTAAAAAATAGCAGCCCACCGGTATCAGGTCCAAGCTACCGGTGGTCCTGTGTCAGATAAGGCGGGAGGAAACGCCCGGGTGTCACCACTGTGTGGATCGCCCGGAGGACACGGTGGAGCATACGGTGGAGGTCTGCCCGGCTTGGGCAGAGCACCGCCGTGTCCTCGTGGTGGCGATCGGTGGCAGAGATCTCTCACGTCGGGCCCTGGTTCAGGCCATGGTACGGAGCGAGAGGGCATAGGCAGCCGTCACTTTCTTCTGCGAAGCAGTAGTGCTCGCGAAGGAGGAGGCGGGACGGTTGAGCGAAAGGCAAATTTCGCGCCCTCTCGCCCCTAGCCGCCGCAGGAGAATCCCGGGCGGATATCCGGCCACCGTAGGCGCGGGCTTGCGGACGGTGAGCAATTGGTAGCTCACCGTCCGGTATGGACCAGGCCTGGGTCGACGCGCGCCTCAAAGAGATGTCGTCAACACAAGCGTAGGGGTCCACTAGGGCCGATGCCTGCCGGGGTCACGGGAAGGTACCAAAGGGTTACCGAGGCCCCTGGGTGGATTCGGAGAATGTAACTAGCTTTTGAAATAAAAAATACTAACGAAAATGCTGACTGCCTCCTTAACCTGTAGCAAGCGCAAGTTATTTGTGGCATAGTGTGAGTAGACGGTGAAATTCTTTGTTGGTATGGAAAGTTGACAATGGCGCCACTAGTAGCGGCCACCGAGGCGTCTCCGCGCTCTATGGTACCTACAGTCGTTTAGCACGCCCATGAACAAAGTAGCTTATGTGCTGAAGACCAAGGTTATGAAGTCCTCACACGCATACTGTGAGAAAAAGCCCCCAGCATGCCCCGCCCAAATAGTCTACCTACGGTAATGTATCGTCTAAAAAACTATATTAATCGATCGCAAACGGATCTCTAGCCTCGCAGCTGCCATCTTGGATACTGATTTCGGCATCAAAGCCCTCGGAAATGTTAAGTAGTCTGTAAATCGTGTAAGTTAATTTTTGTAGAAAAAATGCACAAAAGAGTAAAAAAAAGGATTTTTTCTAGAAAATACATGGTCGTAAACAGTCGGGTATAGCGATAAAAAAGGTTGCCAAGTCAAAATATTTAATATTAAAGATAGAGAGATTACAGCAGAATGGGAATTAAAGCAGAATAGATAGAATATTATAGAATTACACTAATAAAAGAATCAACATTTCAATTGAGGAAAAAAATCAGGAACTATCTAACCATAAAACAATTGATCTCAACAATTGGAACAGCACGCAGAATATACTGCTTATATTCACACACACAGGATGGATCCAAAATATGTTTTATGACATCTATTGCTTACTCATTGGCGGTGACTAAACTGTTTTTACCCGACTGCCTCAGGAGAGTAATGTTTTTCGAGAGTATGTATGTATGTATGTATGTATGTATGTATGTATGTATGTCTATTTCTTTGGCACGCTCTTTAGCCTAAACGGCTTGATGGATTTTAACATATGAGATGTCCTTAGATTCGTCTTAATTGTGGGAGTGACATAGGATATATAATATTTATAAATTGTGGTGTGGCAAGTTATTGCCCCGTACATTTTTTTGATTGTGGTCGGTTTATAAGGTGTCTGTAGTCTGTCTTAGGCTTATATTGCCGCCGCGGATATTGTGTGTCGCGGGATTTAGAGAATCCTGCGGCTAGTGACAGCTAATGATGGCTGTCAGACGTCATAGTGCACCGGCGCCGAACGGAAGCATTTCGTCTCACCGCAAACCACGTTTTTTCAATCTCAGTTCATCGCGCCCGCAAAACCGCAAAACTTTATTACGTTATCCCGTAATCCTTGGGGATATACTGTGTTACGTTTTCAAAATTAAAAATAATAAGCCGCGTCCGATTAAATCCAAAATATAGACTTTCAAGTGACCAGTGTACGGGCAAGCAAGGTGGCCACCTGCCCAGAAGGATTCTTCAAGACTTTCGCCAGGAGAAGCACAGGTACCGCTTTTGCATTATTTGCTGGAGTTAGGCTACAAACGCCACCTGACCGTCACCAATTCCTCTTTGAAAGTTTGCTCAAAAAAAGGCAAATTGAATTATTATGCATTCCAGTAAATTTTTCTGTCGTCCTCGACCCGCAAGGATACACGGCTATTTTATACGCCTGTCCCTCCATACTTATGGTCCATTCGAGCCTGGATAGGTATCAGTTAAACAAGTACAAGTCATTGCAAGTACTTACGATAATTTACAGCAATTAATATTAGATAGTGCCTTATAATGGCAACTCAAAAACAAGAAACTAAATTAGCTCAGTTTATTGCTAAAAAAGAAGTAATTTTTGAGCGAGTTAATCGCTTGTATAATTCTTCCAAAAGTATATCTAATTATGATTCACGCTCGAACGAGTTATTCCTAGCGCAGTCTGAATCTATTGGTGAATCTTACAGCAAGTTTGAAACAATAATTGACCAGATCAATGAGTTGCAGTTTGAAATTGATGAAACCCCACCCGACTATGGGAGTCTAAGTTCTATTGAAGACTTATATTCAACTATTAAATACAAACGTAATCTCATTATTTCAAGTGGCAAAACATTAACATCAGATCAGAAGGGAGGTAGAAGCATAAAGTTACCACCAATCGAGTTACCATCGTTCGACGGTAGAACTGAAAATTGGCCCATGTTTTATGAAATGTTCCGTACCAATGTTCATTTAAATACTGATCTGACGGATTCACAGCGTGTGCAGTATTTAATAAGTAAATTAACTCATGATGCCTTAAAACTAACTGCAGGCATTGTTCCCACAGGAGATACATACAGTGTTATGTGGAACAGTCTTGTCAAAAGGTATCAAGATAAACGTAGTTTAGGTATTCATTATCTCAATAATATACTGGACATTAAAGGATGCGCCGGCAATGCTGCTAGTCTGAATGCATTTGTAGAACGATATTCAGCGTCTGTCGCTGCATTGAAGCAGTTAGACATTTCAGACTTATTAGATTTTGTGATATTACACTGTGGTTTAAGAAAGGTTGACTCACAAACTGTTCAACAATTTGAAAGCCGTGTGAGTGGCAAGGAATTGCCTTCCTATACGGAGTTTATAATATTTATGCAAGACTATGTTAAGGTACTCCAGCGCTCACACGTTAATAATTCACAGACGGAATCGCGTGCTAAGTCTAGTTTAGCTAACAATCGAAGTAATACTCAAAGTACCGCTAAAGCGTTTGTATCTTGTAGCGAACCAGCTTCGAATAACCGCTGCCCGCTGTGTGACGGCGATAACGTCGATCATCGACTGTTTGATTGTCCACAATTTAAAAATATGAATTCTCCGCAAGCTCGTTTCGAATTTATTAAAAAGAAACATGGCTGTGTAAATTGCTTAAGTCTATCCCACTCTTTGGTTAAATGTAAATCACGGAGTGTTTGTAAAACTTGTAAGAAAACACATCATTCATTGTTACATTTCTCCGAAGTAAAAAGTGATTCAACGCCGAGCGAGCCTGCCGCTACGTCTGTCTCGCTTAGTGCCGCCGCTAAAATATGTTTACCGACAGAGACAACTATTTTGTTAGCTACCGCGCAGATATACGTATATGATAGCAGCGGCCGAGATAAGCTTGTTGTCAGGTGTTTAATAGACAATGGATCGCAAAATAATTTAATTACTGTGGACTGTTGTAAACGTTTGAACTTACCCATAATTAAATTACGCAATTCGTCTTTACAAGGTGTCGGTATGACCTCACGACCTGTACACGGCTTTATTTATCTCAATATAGAATCTCGGATTAATCCTCACAATAAGTATTATATACACGCATTAGTTGTTGATTGCATTACAGATAGACTTCCCGCTAGTTTTATCAGATTAAATGACGATATGTCATATTTAAATAATTTACCGCTTGCTGACTCAACCTGGAATGTACCTGGTGGAATCGATGTTGTGCTTGGAGCACAGCTGTTCCCTTTTATTTATTTAGGTGATAGGGTTGACTCAGGCACCCGCGCACCTCCAGCTATACTGACTAGTTTCGGATATGTACTGATGGGTGATATTGATTGTCATAGTAGTGACGTAACACACACGACATCTTCGTTTACCGCGCTTGCTAGCATTGACGTCGAGTCAAGTTTGCAGAAGTTTTTTGAGCTAGAGGAAATTCCATCTCAGCGTTTTATTAGTCCGGACGAATTAGAGTGTGAAAATAATTTTAATTCTTCAGTTTTATTTAAAGACGGTAGATATTTTGTCGATTTACCTTTCGCGCGCAATCCCTCCAAATTAGGCAATTCACGCGGTGTCGCTCATCGGCGGCTACTTGCGCTCGAGCGTAAATTCACGTGCGTGCCAACCCTACGCGAGGATTACAATAAAACTATCACCGATTATATAACTCAGGGGTATTTATCGGAGGTACCCGACTCTGAATTAACAGAAGAGGGTTACTACATACCGCATCACGCCGTTATTAGACCGGACAAAGACAGCATTCGAGTGGTTTTGGACGCTAGTGCCAAAACACACTCGGTGTTGTCACTCAATGACATTCTGCATGTCGGACCTAATTTACAGGCCGACTTGTTTTTATTATTACTCGATTTTCGTACCCTCCCTGTCGCAATGACAGCGGATATAAAACAAATGTTCCTACGGATCGGTGTAAATGAGCACCACCGCAAATATTTACGAATTTTATATCGATTCAACAAAAATGAACCTATACGTACTTTTCACTTTAACCGCGTTCCCTTTGGATTAAAGCCTAGTCCTTATTTAGCGATGCGCACAATACGCAATTTAGCGTGTGAGCATGGCGACCGCTATCCTGAGGCTTCTAAATTAGTAGAAACTCAGTTTTTTATGGACGATTATGTCCATTCTGTTCCTGATGAACAGATTGCTATACAATTATCCCGCGATTTAATTGAGTTATTTAAGTTAGGATCCTTTGACCTGGTCAAATGGGCTACTAACTCACCCGCTTTGTTGGAGATTCTCCCAGAGTCTCACCGCTTACCAGTTAATTTTTCTGGCATGGATAATGATAAACATAATTTCAAAATCCTTGGATTAACCTGGGAACCCGCTGATGATTATTTTTCTTTGACAACAGTCGCTGTAGATGATAAATGCACTAAGCGTGCGATTCTATCGCTAGTTGCCCGCTTGTTCGACGTACTTGGCCTCGTAGCACCCGTCGTGTTGTACGCGAAAATCCTAATTAAGGAACTTTGGTTAGCTAAAATAGGTTGGGATGAGGTTCCTCCGGACTCCATCACCAATCGGTTTTCCGTTTTTTTGCGCAATTTCCCCTCACTCTCTTCTCTAAAGGTTCCTCGCCACATTGGCGTCTTTAGAGAAGCTGTAGTGAATATCGTAGCCTTTTGCGACGCCAGCTTTAGTGGTTATGGTTGTTGTATTTATTTACACATAACTGACTCTAAAGGCAATATCAGCGTTCGGCTTTTATGTGCAAAGTCCAAAGTTTCCCCCGCTAAAATAACAACGCTAGCTCGATTAGAACTTGTCGCCGCTTTACTTCTGTCTAAGCTTGTTCGCGTGGTCAAAGATAAACTTTCCGCTCGTGTACCTATTGCAGGTGTCTACGCTTTCTCGGACTCCACCATAGCTCTTTCGTGGATCCACTCATCTCGCCATAGATGGTCTATTTTTGTCAGTAATCGCATTGCTAAAATACAGGAAAACCTACCTGCCGCTAGTTTTAATCACGTGTCCGGAAAGGAGAATCCTAGCGATTGTCTCTCCCGCGGCATGCTGCCATCTGATTTAATTGAACACTCGTTATGGTGGAACGGTCCTACTTGGCTCCATCGACCCATTAGCGAGTGGCCTTTAAAATTCTCTCCTACTGAATGTGAAACATTGCCAGAGTTTAAATCAAAGGTTTTTCTTGTAGAAACATCAAATACTGAACCGCGTATTTTAGATACAATAGCTGACCGTGTTTGTTCATGGAATAAATTGTTACGTGTATTTATGTACATTCTTAAATTTACGAACAGACTACTTAGTCATAGATCTGTTAAAAATATACAAACCGCCGAAAATTTCATTATTCGAATAGTTCAAAATACGCATTTTTCTAACGTTTTAAATTTAATTAAAGCAGGCGAACTTCCATCTAAGAAGTTGCGCTGTTTGTCTGTCTTTATTGATAGCTACGGAATCTTACGTATTGGGGGCAGATTGTCTAAATCTGACTTACCATATGAAGCCAAGCATCCCGCGCTTTTACCTAATTGTGACCGCGTAGTTGATCTAATTATTGATCACTATCACAATACGTACTGCCACACGGGCCCCGGATTATTGATGTCTATTATAAGGCAGCGGTTTTGGATATTAGATGGACGAACAGTCATACGTTCCCGCTGTCGGAAATGCAACACTTGTTTCCGTCTAAATCCTACGCGTCTAACACCCAAAATGGCTGAACTTCCTGGATACCGTGTCCGTGATACTAAAGCCTTTGTGCACACTGGAGTAGATTTCGCCGGGCCGCTTGCTTACACACCTATTCGCCGTAGAGGTCAACGTTCGCAAAAACTTGTGTAACTAAAGCCATACATATCGAACTCGTATCGGACCTCACATCCGAGGCTTTCTTATCCGCATTTAAAAGATTTATTTCTCGCCGCGGTCCAGTGTCTGTCATGTACTCAGACAATGGTACCAATTTTGTTGGCGCTAAGGCGCAACTTGATGATATTTATTCTTTCTTATTGAACTCGTCTGTTCAAACAGATATTAAAAATGAGCTTCTAAAATCTCGCATTGAGTGGACAAGAATACCGCCGCGAGCTCCGCACTTCGGAGGTATTTGGGAGTCGAACATTAAGAGTGTTAAAACTCACTTGTATAGAGTCATAGGAAAGCAGCTTCTCACTTACGAGGAACTCTCTACCGTACTGGTACAAATCGAGTGCCTTTTAAATTCTCGACCGCTTAGTGTTCTCTCATCAGACCCGCATCCGGACGTGCTCACGCCTGCGCATTTTCTAATGTCCAGTCCACTTAAGCATTTGCCTTCTTCTGAATTGACAGAAGAAAACATAAATTTAACAAACCGCAAAAGGCTTTTGGATCAGCTTGTGTTATCCTACTGGAACAAATGGCGAGTTGAGTACTTGCACACGTTGCAAGTTCGCCAGAAATGGTGCACTCCCGATCGCCCTATAGAGATCGGTACTGTCGTTCTCTTGGGTCAAGATAACGTACCACCATTGACTTGGCCATTGGGCATCATAGTGGAAGTTTTTCCGGGATCGGATGGTGTAATTCGAGTAGCTTCAGTAGAAACCGCGTCAGGTACATATAAACGTCCTGTCACCAAGTTATATCCTTTGCCAACCCAATAGAACTATATTATTTCGTAGTTTAATTTAGTTTATAATTTACAATAGTATATTTTCTCAATGGTACGCCATTACATAGTTATAATTTAGCTTGGTAATTCAACTTTGTCTTAATTTAATCAAACTGCAATTTCATTCTTTGGAATCTGATAATTAATTTCGAACGCCGTTTCCTAGTAATGGTGTTTTGAACTGCTGCTTGGGATTCTCTTGATGCTTTCAGACTGCCAGATATATAAACATCATCTCATCCTCCCAACCGCACCAGCTTTTCAGCGTATAGATTATCATCTTTGAAAGCTCGGGACCTTTCAAGGCGGGGAGTATGGTGTGGCAAGTTATTGCCCCGTACATTTTTTTGATTGTGGTCGGTTTATAAGGTGTCTGTAGTCTGTCTTAGGCTTATATTGCAGTCGCGGATATTGTGTGTCGCGGGATTTAGAGAATCCTGCGGCTAGTGACAGCTAATGATGGCTGTCAGACGTCATAGTGCACCGGCGCCGAACGGAAGCATTTTGTCTCACCGTAAACCACGTTTTTTCAATCTCAGTTCATCGCGCCCGCAAAACCGCAACACTTTATTACGTTATCCCGTAATCCTTGGGGATATACTCGTACTGTGCTACGTTTTCAAAATTAAAAATAATAACCCGCGTCCGATTAAATCCAAAATATAGACTTTCAAGTGACCAGTGTAAAATATAGACTTTCAAGTGACCAGTGTGCAAGCAAGGTGGCCACCTGCCCAGAAGGATTCTTCAAGACTTTCGCCAGGAGAAGCACAGGTACCGCTTTTGCATTATTTGCTGGAGTTAGGCTACAAACGCCACCTGACCGTCACCAATTCCTCTTTGAAAGTTTGCTCAAAAAAAGGCAAATTGAATTATTATGCATTCCAGATAATAATTTTTCTGTCGTCCTCGACCCGCAAGGATACACGGCTATTTTATACGCCTGTCCCTCCAAATTGCATCTGCAAATACAAAAAAAGGAGGGGAAGGGTTTTTTTTTTAATTAATTGCAACATTATTGGTATCAAATAAAAGCTAGTAATGAGTAATTTTCAAATATATATGTTAATACAACTAAAAAGCTTGAAATAAAATAAATTATTTAAAAAACAAAAAACCTGACTGCAAAAACACATAGCTGAAAAGGGAAAAACAAGCATTATAATCTATATAATTTTGGTCTTGTAGGCGGGGACAGACGAATAACCTGAAATGTGGTGTAACTTTTGATTGTCTCCGCCTGCGATACCAAAATTCTATAGATTACTAGCTGACCCGGTTTTGCCATATAAATAATTTATGAAAAATAGATGTTAGCCGATTCTCAGACCTACCCAATATGCTCACAAAGTTTCATGAGAATCGGTCAAGCCGTTTCGGAGGAGTACGGGAACGAACATTGTGACACGAGAATTTTATATATAAGATAATGCTTGTTTTTCCCTTTTCAGTGATGTGTTTTTGCAGTCGGGTTTTTTGTTTTTTAAATAATTTATTTTATTAGCTATAAAAAAAACATGTCAACGTTCGATTTAAATTAAAAATTTTAAAATAACATCGTTGACCTTCCGAGCAAAAAGTTATCACCACAGAGTTTATGCTGCAGTATGTACAGTAGATCGCACGCCAGGGGTAACAAAACCAGTATAAGTATAACCTATTCCATTGAAACTCAGTACCTATGACGCTAGGGCAGCTCAAGGTCAAAGTGTTCGACGTGCAGTCGAATGTACTTGTAATCTCTCTAAACTCCCACTTCTTTATACGATAAGCATTTTGAAACGCTACAGGAAGTATTGAGTCATACGAGTATTCATAGCTTTTATACTGAACAGATCAATTACCTAACTGGTTTGATCTAAGATACTTCGTACCTAAAGGATTCATTGGGATAAGAGTCAGTATGGAAAACTCTCCAACTATGTATACCTAAGGTGACAGCCAAAAAGTATGGACAAAAGCGGAAAGAAAAGGAGTTGACATCAGATCAGAAATCAGAACATTAACGTAATCAGTAGGAGTCTGACCATTGCTCGCGGTGGTCGTGTGCAGTTGAAGTTCGTGTTACTCAGGTTACTCTGCATCAGTCGCTCCTCACGCTCAGTCAATATGTCGCGTGTCTGTCTCCTTTCTCTCGCCGCACTGCTAGCGTGCTCACGCGCATATGAAGGTGAACGACATGATACATTTTTGATTATACGACTACATACGTTCGTGTCCAATCACATGAACATTCGTTTTACAACATGAAGGTGTTTATTTGTGTGTAGACATGCCAGCAGCACCTCAGGCGCAGGAGCCAGAGGTAGCGGCATCTGAAGGTGGCACAGCTACACTGCGCTGTTTGTTCCACGGCAACCCACCACCCAAGATCACGTGGAGGTTCCAAACACATACAGTACGTATGAAAAAGAGTCTCTCATTGTTTTCACAATACACAAAAAAAAGTTTCCAGATAGTGTTCATGCATAGGCTAAATTGTTGTTTAGTATTTTGTCAAGTGAAATTTGAACAAAACGTGTTATCAGCTTAAAAATGTACGTCCGTCTTTAGCACTTGGGTGGTATTGCTGTGCTGCTGGGTTGTGCAAAAGTGTGCTAAACTTCTTACTTTGACTTGAACTGTTCTAGACAATTTGATCTCATAATAATTCTGAACTATCTCCCAAAAGATCGACGGTAACGCTAGCCGCTACAGGTTGATGTCGGATGGCGCGCTGGAGATCAACCCCATGTATCGCAGTGACACCGGTGTCTACATCTGCGTGGCTGAAAATGGCTTCGGAGTGGCCATGCAGGTGGTACACCTAGTCGTCAAAGGTAAGTGGGGTTGAAACACGACGCACGATACACGAAGCACGATGCTAACGGTAGCTTGGGAACCCCTCAAGCTATCGTCGGCGCCGTGTTTCGTGCGCCGTGTGTCGTGTTTCGCGTGGGCTAGAATTTGATAAAATGACAAATGCTTCCGCATTTCAAACGATGTATTTCAATGCGCTTGTTAGGAAAAAATAAACAGTAGTAGGTACTCAATAGTAGTAGTAGTTAATTTTTATTGCAATTAACAAGACATGAAGTGGCACCACCAGTCTCGCTATGCGGTGCAACAATAAAAAGAACTTTAATACCTTGCTCATTGGGATGCAGATGATGGCATTGATAACTGTGCAACATTGAGCATTGGCCGTACGGTGCAACATGCTGGCCCGTAGATTTGCAAAGTGTGAAATTTGAAAGACATGAATTTCTGTGACCCAAAGACGGATGTGTGTGTGGTGTGTGTGTGAATTAAATGAATTTCGTATATGGGGGTCACTTTTGGGGGACAAATAATGAGAAAGTTTTTAAAAGAAGTTTCGCAAACTGTACCGTGTGATATACCTGAAAGGGAGTAAGGATTTTTGATGTATTTTAAAATAAATAGTTTTAAAGTTATTTATGAAAATAGATGACTAAAAGAATATATATAAAATATTAATAAAATAATAAAAATAAAAACCTGTTGATACCTAATAACACGATTGCCATTACAATCTAGTCTGAATTAATATCTTGTCGACAAAGGCCACTAATAAATAGTTGAAATTAAAATTGTAGGTATTTATTGTCAAATAATGAAAAGATTATGTCAAGGAAGTATATTAAATTAAAAAAAAATATATTAATTTTGGGATCAGTTAATAGACATTTACATAGTTGAGGTTGAGGGAAGCCACATGTGAAATAAAATACTTTGATGTGATTTGATTTGAAATAAAATACTGGTATTCAGCTGCATCCGGTTAGACCGGAAGCCGACCCCAACGTAGTTGGGAAAAGGCTAGGCAGATGATGATGATGTGATTTGATTTGAACCGACTTTGGCAACTTGTTATAAAAGCGGATACTGTTGATAATAAATGATTTGCTTGTTTTTGCTAATCTAAATTTAGGTATCACAATTTCATGTTAACAACATGTATTTATAATAAGGGAATCGCTTCTTATTTTGAAAAGTCCCAAGTTTTTGCGAATATACAAAATACTTTCTAAGATGTAAAGAGAAGGCAGAGTTAGTCTACAAATGTCTTTGAATTTGTTTTTTGGAACCATTTTATAGGTCGCATGGATTAACCTCTTTTGTAAAATGACAATTGGATCTAAGCCACCTTCCGATCCCCACAGCAGAACGCCATAGAATAGAATAGAATACTCTTTATTATGTACACCATAAAAATTACAGCTATAAATGTAGAAATTTTACATAGGGTGACACAATGGGTGGTCTTATCACTAAAAGCGATCTTTTAAAGACAACCTTCGGATGAATTAGGGGGAAAAAAAGAGACAATACTACAGGTAGTCTCCGGTGTACCATTCACATATATTCAATAAATACATACATAAAACATATTAAAATTATCTATATAATATATTCAATAATAATCATAAAACTAGCGCTAAGAACCAAAACAGGTGCAAAGAACAAAGAAAATAAAAAATATGTTTAAGGAGAGTTTACCATAATTTTAAAAACCGACAGATATTGAGCACGCCTTATCGACACGGGCAAGGCATTCCACAACCGTACTGCTTGAACCGTAAAAGATTTATCATAGAAACTTGTGGAATGCATCGGCCGGCATCTCTAGTCTCAAGTTTTCCGATGACCTCAGGGGTCATCGGAAAACTTATCTATTATGCGTGTCATTTAGAAACTCGAAACGTTCCTTATGATAAGAGGGGGTTGTAGGATTGAACAGAATACTGTAGAGCTGAAACAAGATATGAGAATTCCGGCGAAGACGTATGGGAAGCCACTTGAGCTTTGTACTTTGTTTGTTGAGATAAATGTGTGCCTGGGAAGTATGTACAGTTGATTCGAGCGATCTACAGTCGATGTAGTACCCAAGTCCGGTCTACAGTGGGCACTACTGGCAGCTTCAATGTGTATGTTGGCTTGCACCAAGGATCGGCACTCAGCCCTTACCTCTTCGTGTTGATAATGGACACTCTTACGTCGGATATCCAGGAAGAGGCACCCTGGTATATGCTGTTTGTCGATGACATTGTGCTGGTTGCAGAGAGCGGCTTAGAGGTCCAGAGCAGATTGGAGTTGTGGTGGGAAAGATTGGAGACCGTTGGCCTGAGAGTAAGTCGGACCAAAACAGAGTACTTGTTTTGTGATTTTGGCGGTCTCTCCAGTCCTGTGCCCATATATCTTGCCGGAACGCCAAGATGAGAAGAGAAAGGGATGATTTTGGCCTCTTTCCACATCGACGGAAAGACGCCATAGGATATGGAGTAGCATAGAATAGGAAGAATTTTGTCGAGGACAGGGAGTATCATTTTTCGACTTACACAATCACTACCAACTGCGTTAGACGTGATTGAAACAAGACTCTTCTTAATATCACAATCAGAGAATTGACAAAAAATAAATGGGGGATGATCCAGAGTTGGAAGGTTTGAAAGACAATTTACTGTGGCTGCCTTAATGCCCTCATTACAATAGGACGAAGATGAGAAGTGTTGATTTAGTAGATCAATCTTTATCGCTTAATCGCTTCTTGGCGTGATTTTTAACTCCCATGGTCTTAAGAAATTTACAGACTTTAGCCGGATCCCCGCTTTCAACTGAGGTATGGATATGGCGGCGTTGGGCGTCTCTAAACACCATATTGCAGCGATTGCGAGCATCAACAAGGATCTCACGGTTGGATGACGAGGGCTGACACTTAAATTTGGTTTTTGTAACAGCTTTCCTGTGAATGACGGTTCTTTAATCCTCTGTAATCTATGGTGCTATATATCGAAAGATGTTTGATTTTTACTGCACGAATAGGAGCGTGAGCATCATACAGCTGCACAAGGTTGTCCATCAGTAGGTTCACTTTATCATCCGTTGACTCAACACTGAATAAAGGAGCCCAGTCAATGCTGCTAGCATCTCGTCGGAGATCATCTGAATTCATTCCATAAAAATTGCGCTGCAGGAGAATTTTAGGTTTTGCCTTAGGTGTGCGAATTTTATAGGAGAGGAATAATAGGTCGTAGTAAGAGAACGTGTCAGTTGGGCATTGACCATGCTTGCTGGCATGTTGAGGAGAGGAAACAATGAGAAGGTCCAAAAGTGAGGGATTACAGTTTGGAAAATGGTGTGTGGCACTTAAAGGGAGAATTGATAAATTAGACGACTGAACTATTGATCGAAGAGAAGGAGAGCGGGAATCGATTTTCAATAATCAAGTATTGAAATCACCTATGATGAATCACCTGTAAAAGGGTGTAAGGTTTTCAAGGATCTTTTGAAAGGAGTCAAAGAAATGTATACGTGACGAAGGGCTATAACAAACACCAAGAAGGACTTTCACGTGATTCAGGTTTACTTCCAAAAAGAGATGCTCGCCCGCGTTTTGCGGTGGAGGTTGTGCAGACATATCGACAATTTAAAAAGGAATATGTGGACGAAGGTATATGGCAACACCGCCGCCGCCGCCACGCGCACGATCACTTTTTATTAGTTGAAAACCCGGCAAGGAATAGGAAGCTGGAGGGAGACAAGGTTTTAGCCAAGACTCTGAGATAAGTTTAGCATGGATGTTCTTACAGTCTAGATTAGCTAGCATGTCAGAATAATGTGCCGGAATACTTTGGGCATTTATATGGACTATATTAAAATTCCTAGGTACATCAGAAAACTAAGATTCAAGCGTGTCAGCAAGGGACGGAAAACTAACAAAGCTGTCATTGCTACAAGCCGACAAAAACCTTTCGGTGTCACTGTCGTCATTGCTATCTGACATCGACACTATAGAATTTTATGAGAAATAATAAAAAAGTAAATAAACTAATAAATATATATACATATATAAATAGTAATAGAGCGATTTATTAAATCCACCCGCCAGTTCAGCGCTAAAAATGTAAAGGTTAATTTTTTCTACGTTTTTGTTCTTAAACATTAATTTATGTTTACCAACTTTTGAGTTATTCAAGACATTTCGTAAAATTCTCCCCTAAAAACTTTTTCCTTTGTCGATTCTCGAAAACCCCATATACTCGTAATTCTGTTTTTATCAATATCATTAGTATGAACACCGAGTTTCGAGTTAATCGCACCGCGTGTTAAGTTTCTTCCATACAAAGTTTAATACTCCTTAAAATCCTTTTGACATACAAAACAAATTTTGTTATTAATTTTAGAACGTACTCGTATTCTCGCAAGTTTCAAGTTTATTAAGTTAAGAAATAAGATTTACAATCTAAATGCCCCGTTTCACCCGTTTTAAGGTAAAATTTAAAAAAAAAAACACCTTCTTAGAACTCGCCTACAATGTATAGATGTGATGTGCAGTCAGGAGTCTGTATTTATGATTTAAGACATTTTATCTCAAGGAACTGGTATGCAAATTATCTTATTTCTTATTCCATTCATTTTATATCTTCAGAAACGTGGCGACTCATTCGCTTTTGTTTTGTTGTAGAACTGAAGTTCCATCAAGTCAGGCCTTTTTTCTGGTTTTATTATTCCCCTATTCAACCTACCAAGTATTTTTTGGTATGAATTTACTGAACTTCTGCTAAGCTGACTGATCGGAGGACGTAGTTCCAGCAGCTATTCGGTGGAATTTAGGTAAGCCGAGGTGATTCGGCGAAGTCTACGCCACATTCGCATCAGGATTGCTATCAGCTAACTACTTTAATTATTACTTTCTTGCTTTGTAATCTTAATTTTAAACGTGTAGTTTTGAAATGCAAGCCAGATATTAGATTGCCTGTTTCAGTTTAATTCAGGACACCTTTTTTGCATTAACGTAATATAAAAACCAAATCATTGAAGCGCTTTCAATGATTTTTAGGGACAATTATTAAACATTTTCTAGTTTGAGTGCTCTTGTTCTAAATCTGATATGTAAACCCATTTTTTTTTTAAACTGTTCCAAAGGCATGGCGATTTTTTTAACGTGTAATTTTAATATTTAATCTGCAATTCATAATTTTGTTATGTTTTTAGGATTCTTTTGTTTTTTTATATTATATACTAAATTATACGTGTAAAATGTTGCGAGTGTTTTTTTATCTTTCCGCACACGCTACAACATGCAGCTGAATTTAATCTACCTGAAATAGCTGTCATGTGGGCGCTCCACTACAATTTTGAATCTAGAGTAATTCTTAGAAATACAGTTACCGTAAAAGCATCTAGTTCCTTGCCATCAAGTTTTAAATTTAGACCCACTTGGGATAAATTTATTAATGAGAACTTAAGACATTTTGATATGTTCCCATTAAGAAAAAGATTATTAGCTGAGAACCATTTCGAAAGAACAGCCATACTATCGTTGGCATGTAAGACATCCGTATCTTTTCTATCTATTTAAAAAATAAGAGAAGTGTCATCAGCTAATAGAATTATATCCGATAAGTTAGCCATCATGTAAGGAAGATCTAAATATAAATAAATATAAACTAGAAATAGGAAAGAGCCAAGAATTGAACCTTGAGGCACGCCCATCTTTACTAGAGACCCCGAAGATGTCGCCCCATTAACGTTAACCTTTTGATGCCTGTTTGATATATAGGAAAGAACAGGATCAGCAGCTTGTCCACGAATTCCGTAGTAGTGTAATTTACGGATAAGCGTATTGTGGTCAACGCAGTCAAACGCTTTTCAGTTAGTCAGGGACTACTTCCGGGATTCCAAAATGTGACATGCGTTTAACTTCTACGTCAGTCGCCGTTCATGAAACCAAACTGGCGACTATATAAAATCCCATTTGAATTCAAATGTGACATCTGGTCTAGCATGATTTTTCATATATTTGACTCAATGCTGGTAGCACATCTACAGGTCTATAATGAGAGGGATCAAATGTTAAGTTTTTTTTTCATATATTTTATTCAATGCTGTTTAGAGGGATCAAAATGTTGTTAATTCTTAGGATAAAAACATGGTAGATATGATTCATTGCATGGAACCCTCACTACGCGAGTTGAACTCGCACTTGTCCGATTTTTATACCTACAGTCTGTGGACCAGATACAAAAAACGCTTAAATGAGTGCGAGTGCAACACAATAAATATTTTAGGATACAGCTCTCCCTACCACGTCTCTGTACTACGTCAGTGATAGTAGATAAGACTTCTTTGCGATCATGCGTATAAGATCCGCATCACTACTGCGTCAGATGCGAAACAGCGACAGCAATCTCCTAAGCATTGTTGCTAGTAAGACTGAAGACCACGTGAATGACAATACATGTTCTGCGCACAGGTGCCCCTGTGCGCAGTGCATGAATTGTATTGCCAGGTTTCTCCAGAAGATATTAGTATTATTATTTTTGTTTCTAATTTGTTTATGTTTGTGTCTTAGTTAATTATACTAACATAGTTTAACTAATACTAACAAAATTATGGGAAATGTGCCTGAATTAAAGATGAATAAAAAAAATTGTATATAGAAACATTATCTATTCCAGTATTCGACTGTACTCAGGTAATGTTTCATATAATTTCAGCTATTATTTAAATAAATGATTCTCCAAGCGGATATCCATATCGCATGACAGTTTAAGATAATTTCGGCCTTCAGGATATAAAGACATAAACGCAGTTAATAAAATTCAAATAGTATCTGCTGCAAAATAATTGTAAACAGTATAACTGTAGTAATCTGTTTTTTTTTTTAATATTATAAAAGTGATTCCGATATCCTGTTTACAGAATAATTAATAATTCCATATAAAATACCGGTATTCAGCTGCGGTTAGGCGAGAAGCCAACCCCAACACAGTTGTCAAGCTTGTTTTATATCTTAATTATAGATCTGGCCCAAGAACAAGACTGCTCTCAGTTCCGTGAAGAATTCGAGCAGGCGCTTGAGTGCCAGTATGGCATTCACACGTCGACGCAGGACGGATGCCAGAGGTTTGTAACAATTGTTTTATCTTTAGAAATGTAAATGTATCAAACCATGAATACTTAATCGAAGTATGGGGATCAGCCGCTTAATCAAACCCAAATCCACTACAAAGATTACAAAACAAAATTACTAAAGTACTATTTCACTACCACTATCTGGATCTATCAAAAAAGTTATACGAAAAAACCAAGCTACTAAATCTCACACAACTTTACACATATAACAACTGCATTCTCAGAAATAATCTCCACGAATTCTTTACAACCAAACATACCACTACATAAAAAACAATAACATACATTCAAGAAGTAAAAACAAATTCTAACTAATGACTGCACGTGCTCAGATTAATTACGGCAAAAAAACAGTATTAGTGGAGGGAGCGGAACTGTTATTGTTATTAGTAATTAACTGCTTATTTATTTTACTTCGATGGTGCTAGTTTATCATTTCTCACCTCGAGTTACAGCTATAGCCTTATGTAAGCGGGCACACCCTTTATACCTGGATGCTTTTATTTAGGTATTAAGTTCTGTTTACGTTTTTAATGTTGTAATTTTTATTTCTGCTTGAGTACAGTTTTCATTGTTTTGTTGGTATATCGGCGTGTGCTAGCTAACATATGGCAAGTAATTTAATGTTTTCTGTTTCGTAGTGTTAATTACTTTGCAGACGATTTGTATAGATCAAGTTTATATAACTAAACAGACAGCAAAAAGTCGGTCGACTATTACTCGTTAACTTGTAAAGCCCACTTAGCTGTGATAGTTTTCCTTTTAATTTCATTATTTAAACTACTACCACTAGTTTTTTCACATCTACATAAACACAGACCTATTGCCTTGATACCTGTCTTCTCAAAAATATTCGAGAAATTTATCTGTAAATCCCTATCTATATACATACCTTGAGAAGTCAAATATATTAGTCAAGGAACAAAAGGGATTTCGTAAACAGAATACAATTAATATGGCCATACATAATCTTCTGCTTCATGTTGTATCAAATGTGGACAAAATAAATTGTATGTGCTATCTATATGGATCTAACCAAGGCTTTCGATTATGTAGATTACGCAATTTTATTATGCAAACTTGAAAAATATGGTATCAGGTGGAATTTACTTAAACTGTTAGAAACTTATTTGACAAATAGAAAACAATATGTAGAAATCACACAAATTTGCACAAATGATGGTCGTGAGAAGAAATTTTAATATCGATCCAAATGAATGACAGTAAAATACGGCGTGCCTCAGGGCAGCGTGCTGGGGCCTCCCCTCTTGCTGTACATTAATGACCTTCCCAGACACATAAACCATCCTATAGTGCTATTTGCTGACGACAGTACAGTAAAAATAAAAATTTATTTAATTTGTGAAGGACGGCACGGTAGACGTGTGTCAGGCATGCCACCGTTCGGGAGAATCGATCCGTGTTCTCGTCTAGCTAACGAAGAGTATTTGCATAGACACAACCTTGAAGCCAGGATTATCCATCAGCGACTTGCTCTGAAATACAGCCTTGTAGAATCTGAAGTGCCGTACTACAGGTATGTGCCCGACCCAGTTCTCGACAATGGAAATATCACATTGTACTGGGATCGATCCATCATCACTGATAGGAATATTGTTGCCAATAAGCCTGATATAGTGGTGGTGGATCGAACAGAGCGGTACGCAATGATTGTTGACATAACAGTCCCTCATGACGGGAATCTCGTGAAAGCCGAGAAAGATAAACAGATAAAGTATCTTGACTTGGCTCGCGAGGTTGTCGACATGTGGGATGTGGATTCAGCAATCATTGTGCCTGCCCTGAGGTACGCCGTATTTTACTGTCATTCATTTGGATCGATATTAAAATTTCTTCTCACGACCATCATTTGTGCAAATTTGTGTGATTTCTACATATTGTTTTCTATTTGTCAAATAAGTTTCTAACAGTTTAAGTAAATTCCCCCAGATACCATATTTTTCAAGTTTGCATAATAAAATTGCGTAATCTACATAATCGAAAGCCTTGGTTAGATCCATATAGATAGCACATACAATTTATTTTGTTCACATTTGATAGAACATGAAGCAGAAGATTATGTATGGCCATATTAATTGTATTCTGTTTACGAAATCCCTTTTGTTCCTTGACTAATATATTTGACTTCTCAAGGTATGTATATAGATAGGGATTTACAGATAAATTTCTCGAATATTTTTGAGAAGACAGGTATCAAGGCAATAGGTCTGTGTTTATGTAGATGTGAAAAAACTAGTGGTAGTAGTTTAAATAATGAAATTAAAAGGAAAACTATCACAGCTAAGTGGGCTTTACAAGTTAACGAGTAATAGTCGACCGACTTTTTGCTGTCTGTTTAGTTATATAAACTTGATCTATACAAATCGTCTGCAAAGTAATTAACACTACGAAACACAAAACATTAAATTACTTGCCATATGTTAGCTAGCACACGCCGATATACCAACAAAACAATGAAAACTGTACTCAAGCAGAAATAAAAATTACAACATTAAAAACGTAAACAGAACTTAATACCTAAATAAAAGCATCCAGGCATAAAGGGTGTGCCCGCTTACATAAGGCTATAGCTGTAACTCAAGGTGAGAAATGATAAACTAGCACCATCGAAGTAAAATAAATAAGCAGTTAATTACTAATAACAATAACAGTTCTGCTCCCTCCACTAATACTGTTTTTTTGCCGTAATTAATCTGAGCACGTGCAGTCATTAGTTAGAATTTGTTTTTACTTCTTGAATGTATGTTATTGTTTTTTATGTAGTGGTATGTTTGGTTGTAAAGAATTCGTGGAGATTATTTCTGAGAATGCAGTTGTTATATGTGTAAAGTTGTGTGAGATTTAGTAGCTTGGTTTTTTCGTATAACTTTTTTGATAGATCCAGATAGTGGTAGTGAAATAGTACTTTAGTAATTTTGTTTTGTAATCTTTGTAGTGGATTTGGGTTTGATTAAGCGGCTGATCCCCATACTTCGATTAAGTATTCATGGTTTGATACATTTACATTTCTAAAGATAAAACAATTGTTACAAACCTCTGGCATCCGTCCTGCGTCGACGTGTGAATGCCATACTGGCACTCAAGCGCCTGCTCGAATTCTTCACGGAACTGAGAGCAGTCTTGTTCTTGGGCCAGATCTATAATTAAGATATAAAAAAAGCTTGACAACTGTGTTGGGGTTGGCTTCTCGCCTAACCGCAGCTGAATACCGGTATTTTATATGGAATTATTAATTATTCTGTAAACAGGATATCGGAATCACTTTTATAATATTAAAAAAAAACAGATTACTACAGTTATACTGTTTACAATTATTTTGCAGCAGATACTATTTGAATTTTATTAACTGCGTTTATGTCTTTATATCCTGAAGGCCGAAATTATCTTAAACTGTCATGCGATATGGATATCCGCTTGGAGAATCATTTATTTAAATAATAGCTGAAATTATATGAAACATTACCTGAGTACAGTCGAATACTGGAATAGATAATGTTTCTATATACTATTTTTTTTATTCATCTTTAATTCAGGCACATTTCCCATAATTTTGTTAGTATTAGTTAAACTATGTTAGTGTAATTAACTAAGACACAAACATAAACAAATTAGAAACAAAAATAATAATACTAATATCTTCTGGAGAAACCTGGCAATACAATTCATGCACTGCGCACAGGGGCACCTGTGCGCAGAACATGTATTGTCATTCACGTGGTCTTCAGTCTTACTAGCAACAATGCTTAGGAGATTGCTGTCGCTGTTTCGCATCTGACGCAGTAGTGATGCGGATCTTATACGCATGATCGCAAAGAAGTCTTATCTACTATCACTGACGTAGTACAGAGACGTGGTAGGGAGAGCTGTATCCTAAAATATTTATTGTGTTGCACTCGCACTCATTTAAGCGTTTTTTGTATCTGGTCCACAGACTGTAGGTATAAAAATCGGACAAGTGCGAGTTCAACTCGCGTAGTGAGGTTTCCATGCAATGAATCATATCTACCATGTTTTTATCCCAAGAATTAACAACATTTTGATCCCTCTAAACAGCATTGAATAAAATATATGAAAAAAAAACTTAACATTTGATCCCTCTCATTATAGACCTGTAGATGTGCTACCAGCATTGATTCAAATATATGAAAAATCATGCTAGACCAGATGTCACATTTGAATTCAAATGGGATTTTATATAGTCGCCAGTTTGGTTTCATGAACGGCGACTGACGTAGAAGTTAAACGCATGTCACATTTTGGAATCCCGGAAGTAGTCCCTGACTAACTGAAAAGCGTTTGACTGCGTTGACCACAATACGCTTATCCGTAAATTACACTACTACGGAATTCGTGGACAAGCTGCTGATCCTGTTCTTTCCTATATATCAAACAGGCATCAAAAGGTTAACGTTAATGGGGCGACATCTTCGGGGTCTCTAGTAAAGATGGGCGTGCCTCAAGGTTCAATTCTTGGCTCTTTCCTATTTCTAGTTTATATTTATTTATATTTAGATCTTCCTTACATGATGGCTAACTTATCGGATATAATTCTATTAGCTGATGACACTTCTCTTATTTTTTAAATAGATAGAAAAGATACGGATGTCTTACATGTCAACGATAGTATGGCTGTTCTTTCGAAATGGTTCTCAGCTAATAATATTTTTCTTAATGGGAACATATCAAAATGTCTTAAGTTCTCATTAATAAATTTATCCCAAGTGGGTCTAAATTTAAAACTTGATGACAAGGAACTAGATGCTTTTACGGTAACTGTATTTCTAAGAATTACTCTAGATTCAAAATTGTAGTGGAGCGCCCACATGACAGCTATTTCAGGTAGATTAAATTCAGCTGCATGTTGTAGCGTGTGCGGAAAGATAAAAAAAAACACTCGCAACATTTTACACGTATAATTTAGTATATAATATAAAAAAACACAAGAATCCTAAAAAATAACAAAATTATGAATTGCAGATTAAATATTAAAATTACACGTTAAAAAAATCGCCATGCCTTTGGAACAGTTTAAAAAAAAATGGGTTTACATATCAGATTTAGAACAAGAGCACTCAAACTAGAAAATGTTTAATAATTGTCCCTAAAAATCATTGAAAGCGCTTCAATGATTTGGTTTTTATATTACGTTAATGCAAAAAAGGTGTCCTGAATTAAACTGAAACAGGCAATCTAATATCTGGCTTGCATTTCAAAACTACACGTTTAAAATTAAGATTACAAAGCAAGAAAGTAATAATTAAAGTAGTTAGCTGATAGCAATCCTGATGCGAATGTGGCGTAGACTTCGCCGAATCACCTCGGCTTACCTAAATTCCACCGAATAGCTGCTGGAACTACGTCCTCCGATCAGTCAGCTTAGCAGAAGTTCAGTAAATTCATACCAAAAAATACTTGGTAGGTTGAATAGGGGAATAATAAAACCAGAAAAAAGGCCTGACTTGATGGAACTTCAGTTCTACAACAAAACAAAAGCGAATGAGTCGCCACGTTTCTGAAGATATAAAATGAATGGAATAAGAAATAAGATAATTTGCATACCAGTTCCTTGGGATAAAATGTCTTAAATCATAAATACAGACTCCTGACTGCACATCACATCTATACATTGTAGGCGAGTTCTAAGAAGGTGTTTTTTTTTTTAATTGGACCTTAAAACGAGTGAAACGGGGCATTTAGATTGTAAATCTTATTTCTTAACTTAATAAACTTGAAACTTGCGAGAATACGAGTACGTTCTAAAATTAATAACAAAATTTGTTTTGTATGTCAAAAGGATTTTAAGGAGTGTTAAACTTTGTATGGAAGAAACTTAACACGCGGTGCGATTAACTCGAAACTCGGTGTTCATACTAATGATATTGATAAAAAAAGAATTACGAGTATATGGGGTTTTCGAGAATCGACCCCTAACGGGGAAAAGGAAAAAGTCTTTAGGGGAGAATTATACGAAGTGTCTTGAATAACTCAAAAGTTGGTAAACATAAATTAATGTTTAAGAACAATAACGTAGAAAAAATTAACCTTTACATTTTTAGCACTGAACTGGCGGGTGGATTTAATAAATCGCTCTATTACTATTTATATATGTATATATATTTATTAGTTTATTTACTTTTTTATTATTTCTCATAAAATTCTATAGTGTCGATGTCAGATAGCAATGACGACAGTGACACCGAAAGGTTTTTGTCGGCTTGTAGCAATGACAGCTTTGTTAGTTTTCCGTCCCTTGCTGACACGCTTGAATCTTAGTTTTCTGATGTACCTAGGAATTTTAATATAGTCCATATAAATGCCCAAAGTATTCCGGCACATTATTCTGACATGCTAGCTAATCTAGACTGTAAGAACATCCATGCTAAACTTATCTCAGAGTCTTGGCTAAAACCTTGTCTCCCTCCAGCTTCCTATTCCTTGCCGGGTTTTCAACTAATAAAAAGTGATCGTGCGCGTGGCGGTGGCGGCGGTGTTGCCATATACCTTCGTCCACATATTCCTTTTTAAATTGTCGATATGTCTGCACAACCTCCACCGCAAAACGCGGGCGAGCATTTCTTTTTGGAAGTAAACCTGAATCGCGTGAAAGTCTTTCTTGGTGTTTGTTATATCCCCTCGTCACGTATACATTTCTTTGACTCCTTTCAAAAGATCCTTGAAAACCTTAGTACGGAACATTTCATAAAACATGGGCCAATTTTCAGTTCTACCGTCGAACGATGGTAACTCGATTGGTGGTAACTTTATGCTTCTACCTCCCTTCTGATCTGATGTTAATGTTTTGCCACTTGAAAGAATGAGATTACGTTTGTATTTAATAGTTGAATATAAGTCTTCAATATAACTTAGACTCCCATAGTCGGGTGGGGTTTCATCAATTTCAAACTGCAACTCATTGATCTGGTCAATTATTGTTTCAAACTTGCTGTAAGATTCACCAATAGATTCAGACTGCGCTAGGAATAACTCGTTTGAGCGTGGATCATAATTAGATATACTTTTGGAAGAATTATACAAGCGATTAACTCGCTCAAAAATTACTTCTTTTTTAGCAATAAGCTGAGCTAATTTAGTTTCTTGTTTTTGAGTTGCCATTATAAGGCACTATCTAATATTAATTGCTGTAAATTATCGTAAGTACTTGCAATGACTTGTACTTGTTTAACTGATACCTATCCAGGCTCGAATGGACCATAAGTATGGAGGGACAGGCGTATAAAATAGCCATGTATCCTTGCGGGTCGAGGACGACAGAAAAATTATTATCTGGAATGCATAATAATTCAATTTGCCTTTTTTTTGAGCAAACTTTCAAAGAGGAATTGGTGACGGTCAGGTGGCGTTTGTAGCCTAACTCCAGCAAATAATGCAAAAGCGGTACCTGTGCTTCTCCTGGCGAAAGTCTTGAAGAATCCTTCTGGGCAGGTGGCCACCTTGCTTGCCCGTACACTGGTCACTTGAAAGTCTATATTTTGGATTTAATCGGACGCGGGTTATTATTTTTAATTTTGAAAACGTAGCACAGTATATCCCCAAGGATTACGGGATAACGTAATAAAGTTTTGCGGTTTTGCGGGCGCGATGAACTGAGATTGAAAAAACGTGGTTTGCGGTGAGACGAAATGCTTCCGTTCGGCGCCGGTGCACTATGACGTCTGACAGCCATCATTAGCTATCACTAGCCGCAGGATTCTCTAAATCCCGCGACACACAATATCCGCGGCTGCAATATAAGCCTAAGACAGACTACAGACACCTTATAAACCGTCCACAATCAAAAAAAATGTAAGGGGCAATAACTTGCCACACCAGATACGAGTATACTAACTCTACCTTCTCTTTATGTCTTAGAAAGTATTTTCTATATTCGCAAAAAAAAAAATAACTAAATAAACAAATAATAATAAATAAAAATAATAAATAAAAGTATTTCGCTTGACAGGTGTGTCTCCCAAGAGTGTCTATGGTCAGGCTTCTGATGAGGAGGCCGTTTTCTCTCGCTTCGTATACCGTGCTGTTCCATAGCAATCATTGCTGTAGGACCAGCACATGTGAGATGGCGGGTCCCCATACGGTCGGCAGTGCAGCATGAGCGGGCCGCCCAGCTCACCGGTCATCTCGGCTTTCTCATCTCTAGCAATTACGACAGCCATTATCACAAAATCTACGAGCCCTCGATTGTTAAAGGGCCAATGTTAAAGAAGTTAGTGAATTAATATTTTTTTTCATGATTTGTTTTTATTTTTATTGTAGAGGGAAAAGTTGGTGTGCGCGTATACGCTCAAATTTATTCTTTTGCTTTTGCTTTTGCTCATTTCGTACGAGAGTAGACGCACTTATAAGTTCGTCTCAAAATACACATGTTCGTTTTTTTAAAAGTCAAATGTAGAGCGCTTCAAAGCACGTGTGAAAACATATAGCGTGATGATAATCGTCAATCAAATGACGAATTCCGTCGTCACATGTAAATGTCTATATTCTGATATTGATTACGATGGGTCCTATGTATAAGGGCCAATGTGCAAATTGACAACTTTTCAATAGAGGCTCTCAAAGTTTCAATTTGATATAATTTTTAGATGCTTCAACTGATGTTTGTGAAACTTTGCATAGTTACTATGAAACATATGTTCGTTGTTCTAGATAAATCGATTTATTTGTTTATATATTAGTTTTTTAATTAATGTAGATATGCCTATATACGTTATTTTTTTATTTTAATTATACAGAAAAAAAACTAGTAAAAAGGCCAAAGTGTCACTTTAGACGATTTACTTGGCATAAGCTAATTTTGAAAAAAAACGTGTATTTTAAAATTTTTGAATATCATTAAATATAGAAAGTATTTAAAATAAATAAATAACTTAGACAGACAATAATAATATGATTATTTTACGACATAATTCACATTGACACTTATACGTTATCTTACTTGGTGACGTAATATTCTCAAACCTCAGTTAGGTCACAAAAATAAAATCAATTATAAAACAATTTGACTTCCTTATTTGTTTTGTAATGAATTATCCAAGTTTCTGTAAACGAAAGGCAGTCAAATAATCAATACTTAACGTTAAAAACCTCCCGAAATCACATTGGACTTAAGATCAATCAGCTTTTTATTGTAGATATCTCAACCTAGGTTAGTAATTAAAGTTTAAAATAATAACAAATTATACTTTTTTTATACATTCTAAACTTATTAAACATAATTAAAGATTCTTAGACTATGATAAAAGAGGTTAATTAATAAAATAAAAATTAACAAAATGCTTTACAAAAAAAAATGTCATCATTATCACTAGTAATAATCATTGAATTATCATTAGATGCTACAAAATTTTCGTAATATTCATGATAAACTGGTGGAATAATATTTTTGCGACATAAATCAATTAAGTCTTTTTTTTTTATGGATGTATTGGTAACAACTGATTGTAACATAGTTTTAAGGGTATTTCCGTAGATCTATCAGCCATTTGTCTTCTTGTTGTAACATAAACTAATAAAATGGTTACTAATAAAATCATACTATTTAGAATGGTCGCCGATTTCCCAGAACTTGTTAAATATTTCACTTCTTGTGTCGTCATCTAGTTTTTGAAAACATTTCAATTTACATGTGTTTTGACATGGTTCACCCAATTTTTTTCCAGATCTTATCTTACCACTTCGACTATACGAGTAGTATGACTTTCCAGTATTTTTCAGTCTTTTTCTCTTTAAATATATCCATTCATAACAAAAAAATATTCTCGCAATTTTCCGCTGACTCTTTTTTTTTTGTAAATCTTCTTTTTCTGGAACTTAATGGAACAGAAACCACCCCTGATGAGTATTGTGAAATTGGAGAGGACACATTGTCATTCGTTAGCAAAGACGCAACTGATGGGATTGGTTCTTCATCACCAAAAAGGTTAATACTGCCATTGGGTGAAGGCATAGGGGTATGTTCGCTACGTATATCTTGAAGATCCGGCTCATTTGTCATTCGAATTGACTCTTGGTTGTCAAACCCATGAGAACTGACGCTAATTTCATGTAACGAGTTACTAGTTGATATTATTATAGGACTATTCAAGGACACATTTTCTATATTGGGTTCATTTGGCTCATGGTTATTTAGGTGTGAATCAGTATAATGTTCTTTACCCAGGGGTTGAGTCAGTTGAATAGGTGCTATGGAAACATTATGTTGCAATGTTAAGTTTTGATTGCTTTGGTTTAACTCGAGTCACTATTATTTACATTACCAATTGCTAAATTAACTAAATTCCGACTTCTACTAAACTTAGAATGATATTTGGAAGTGATGTTTCACTAAGTTACATCTAATAACATAATATTATTCACTAAAATAATTGGTTATTATCACAGCGCGACATCGTTCCGTGAGACTTAGAAGTGCTCAACTGACCGATTAGCCGTTGCAGTAAACAAAGACGCGGGATCTCCCCGCGTACAAGTTGAATGAATAAATGAGAGAATGCGGTATTGAGGTCACTACCTCCTTCTCTCGCTAGAGATTGTGAGTGTGCTGTGCCCTGCCCACCAGCGAGTGTCATTAGAGATGAATAAAGGTGTTGGCAGCAGCATTGCCACTGCTCCATAGAAAGGTTTACTTAAAAAAAAAAAACAATAAATAGTAAAAACATTTTATTCCTTATAGAATATAAAACGACTCCAGCTACATTTTTGTAACATACTCATGGTATAAGAGCAGCGTAGGTTCCCTATTGTAAGCTTTCCCACGAACCTGCAAAAATAAAAAATTGTGCTTTTTAGAGGAATTTGGCCTATTTTGCTCACTCATCAATAATTATGTACACTAAGTCATCCTGCTCACATGACGTGATTTAATTTTGGCCCTAACCAAATTTTTGTTTTGACCTCATATTAAGGGCAAATCTTCGATTATTCCATTCATTCATGCTTATTTCTACACTGTATTAGACCAGGGTGGGTCTGTGAATGTTATCACCAACTGCTTGCCTCTAAACGTAATCTTGATCCAAATGTTTGATTTAGAAAGTAAGAAAGTACATTTGTTTATTTACTTCTGTTTAATATCAATCATAGTAATTCTGCCGGTTTCATAACTTGATGAGTTCAGCGACTTGCAATTGACATGCCACATGCAAAACATGCAATGTCCATAAGCAAAAGATACTTGGGATAGAGTGTATTTGATAATGTCCAGTCTTGCAATAACACATGTCATCGAAGGATACCTGAAAAAAGTAAAAATATCAGCGTACCTATGTAATATAGAGGCCTTGGCTGAGAGTTCAACTTTATGCCGTTTGGCGTCGAGACCCTCGGTCCGTGGAGTCCCAGTGCCCATAAGTTATTTGCGGAAATCGCGAAACGTCTAGTTGATGTAACTAGTGACCGGCGGCTTTCTCGCGCAACGCATCAGTATTGCAATTCAGCGGGGAAATGCCGCCAGCATCCTCGGTACAATGCCTCGAAGGCTTTTTTTAGGTTTAACTTAGTTTTAATTTAATTTAGTTTATGTTAGGTAATCATCTTTTAATTTGTAATATAATAATATCAGAATATAGACATTTACATGTGACGACGGAAATCATCATTTGATTGACGATTATCATCACGCTATATGTTTTCAGACGTGCTTTGAAGCGCTCTACATTTGACTTTAAAAAAAACGAACATGGGTATTTTGAGACGAACTTATAAGTGCGTCTACTCTCGTACGAAATGAGCAAAAGCAAGTGCGCGCGTATATGAGCGAATAAAATTGAGCGTATACGCGCACACCAACTTTTCTCTCTATAATAAAAATAAAAACAAATCATGAAAAAAAATATTAATTCACTAACTTCTTTAACATTTAACATGGGCCCTTTAACAATCGAGGGCTCGTAGATTTTATGATAATGGCTGTCGTAATTGCTAGAGATGAGAAAGCCGAGATGACCGGTGAGCTGGGCGGCCCGCTCATGCTGCACTGCCGACCGTATGGGGACCCGCCATCCCACATGTCCTGGTCCTACAGCAATGATTGCTATGGAACAGCACGGTATACGAACCGAGAGAAAACGTCCTCCTCATTAGAAGCCTGACCATAGACACTCTTGGGAGACACACCTGTCAAGCGAAATACTTTTATTTATTATTTTTATTTATTATTATTTATTTATTATTTGTTTATTTAGTTATTTTTTTTTTTGCGAATATAGAAAATACTTTCTAAGACATAAAGAGAAGGTAGAGTTAGTATATCAATTTCATTGAATTTGTTTCTAAGGATTTTCTATCTATTTAATAGATAGAAAAGATACGGATCAGCTAATAGAATTATAACTGATAAGTTAGCCATAATGTAAGGAAGATTTAAATATAAATGAATATAAACTAGAAATAAGAAAGGGCCAAGAATTGAACCTTGAGGCACGCCCATCTTTACTAGAGACCCCGAAGATGTCGTCCCGTTAACGTTAATTTTTTTCTGCCTGTTTGATAGATAGGAAAGAACGGGTTCAGCAGCTTGTCCACGAAATCCGTAGTGGTGTAATTTACAGATGAGTGTATTGTGGTCAACGCAGTCAAATGCTTTTCAGTTAGTCAGGGACTTCTTCCGGGATTCCAAAATGTGACTGATGCGTTAACTTCTACGTCAGTCGTCGTTCTTGAAACAAAACTGGCTACTATATAAAATCCCATTTGATTTGAAATGTGACATCTGGTCTAGCACGATTTTTTCATATCTTTTACTGAATGCTGGTAGCACAGATGTAGGTCTATAATTAGAGGGATAAAATGTTATGTTTATTCTTGGGATAAATTATTTTGGGATAAAAAACATGGTAGATAACATATTTATTGCACAGAACCATCACCATGCGAGTTGAACTCGCACTTGTCCGGTTTTTATACCTAGTCTGTGGACTAGATACAAAAAACGCTTAAATGAGTGAGATTGACAGTCGTTCTATGTAAAATACCGGTAAACATCTGCGGTTAGACGAGAAGCCTACCCCAACACAGTTGTTAAGCTTTTTTGTCTTAATTATAGATCTGGTCCAAGAACAAGACTGCTCTCAGTTCCGAGAAGAATTCGAGCTGGCGCTTGAGTGCCAGTATGGCATTCACACGTCGACGCAGGATGGATGCCAGAGGTTTGTAACAATTGTTTTGTGTATTTAGAAATGTAAATGTATAAACCTTTAATACTTAAACGAAGGGTGGGGGATCAGCCGCTAAATCTCATCTAAATCCATTACAAAGAATACAACACAAAATTACTAAAGTACTATTTCACTACCACTATCTTTAGATTGTGGTAGTGAAATAGTACTTACCAACAAAAAAGTTACACGAAAAAACCAAACCACTGAATCTCACACAACTTTACACATATATTATTACACCTGCATTCTCATAAACAAAATATCCCACAAATTCTGTACAATCAAACATACAACTACATAAAAAACAATAACATACAACACAAGAAGTAAAAACAATTTCCAACCAATGACTGCACGTGCACGGACTAATTACGGCAAAAAACAGTATTAGTGGAGAGAAACAGTTAATTACTAACAACAATAACAGTTCTGTGTTATTGTTGTTAGTAATTAACTGTTTATATATTTTACTTCGATGGTGCTAGTTTATCATTTCTCACTTCGAGTTACAGCTATAGACTTATGTAAGCGGGCACACCTTTTATGCCTGGATGCTTTTATTTAGGTATTAAGTTCTGTTTACGTTTTTATGTTGTAATTTTTATTTCTGCTTGAGTACAGTCTTCATTCTTTTGTTGGTATATCGGCGTGTGCTGGCTAACATATGGCAAGTAATTTAATTTAATGTTGCGCCACTTCTTCCCAGCTAAATCACTAGGAAATGGTGAAGGGCGGGTGTTTTTGGAGGACTGTCTTATGTAATTTTGACGTTCGAAAAGTGCTGATTCTCAGTCTAGTTTTAATTTTAGATTTGACTTTTGATTTGATTTATTTGATTTGTTTAATGATTTACCGGAAGTCATATAGAAGTGCAATAATATTAACATATTTAAAAGTAAACTCAAAAAACCGGCCAAGTGCGTGTTGGACGACGCACAATGAAAGGTTCCGTAGTTTGGAAGTTGGTATGAATTAATCCCAAAAACAAACTTAACATTGTACTTGAAAAACTTGTTATTCCATACATCGATATATGCCACTATCACTTTTCCAACTGCAAAAAACCGGTCAACTATTACTCGTTAACTTGTAAAGCCCACTTAGCTGTGATAGTTTTCCTTTTAATTTAATTATTTATATTACTACCACAATTTTTTTCACATCTCCATAAACATTTAGCTGGCAGGGAGGGGGGACACTTGACAGACAGACGGACATGGCGAAACTAAAAGGGTTCCTTCTTTACCACGGATCCCTTAAAACATGTATGCACCCTATAACGTCACCATCGCCCCAGAGGCAAATATTATAGTATAATTATTATTCAGAAGTAACTTTGTATCTCATTATAAGTGTACTGTTATTTATAAGTTCATTAGAGAATATATAAATATCTTTAATCCTAACCTGGGAAAAAGAATGTTACTAACGAAGACTTCAATTATAAATACCTGAATAGACTGAAGTATTTTAATGTTTGATTTTTAACTCTTATTCTTTATTTCAAACATATTTCTGTTCGTTCGAGACCCCTCTTGATCTCTCTGCTCTAATGCGTGCCTTCTGACTGAAGCTATTTCACTATACGTTTACTGATATGACTTTCGAAAGAATAATTCATTGTTGACATTATTATTTAGGCTATATTATAAGTCAAAGGCAAAGTCAAATTATTTATTTCAAATAGGCACATAAAAGGCACTTTTGAACGTCAAAATTAACAAAAAACTTTTCTGCACTCGGTAAATATTTCAAAAAGTCCTGTTTACACCGATTGTACTCCAAAGTTGTCATATCTGGCTTTTGGCAATTTTCACCATAATCTTTATCATTTTCTTTAGTTTTCAAAAACAGTTTCCTACATTTTCTTAAGTATTTAGATGCTCTTTCTCTTTGTTTCAATCGCTTTTCCTCCAATTTCTTCACTAGTGACCTGGGACTTTTTCCCAAAATAGCTCTATGTAAAGTGATAAGTGGGCGCTTTGTATTATTTATTCCACAGCAGCGTTGCACCTTCACTTTGGTCTTAGCCAAAAGGCCGAGAAGCGATAGTAATGCTCGCGAAGGAGGAGGCGGGACAGTTGAGGGAAAGGCAAGTTTCGCGCCCTCTCGCCCCTAGCCGCCGCAGGAGACGCCCTGGGCGTCGGGAATCCCGGGCGGATTTCCGGCCAACGTAGGCGCGGGCTTGCGGACGGTGAGCTACCGTCTGGTAAGGACCAGGCCCGGGTCGACGGCGCGTCGTATTCCACGCGCGCCTCAAAGAGATGTCGTCAGCACAATGTAGGGGTCCACTAGGGCCGATGCCTACCGGGGTCGCGGGAAGGTACTAATGGGTCACCGAGGCCCCCGCAACACAGGCAACGGAAGGAATACGGGTGGGTTTTAGTCAGTAAGAGTCTGACACACCCTCCCACTCCCCCTGAGCGGGAGAAGTTATTTGATGATTTCCCACCCAAAAAAAAAAAAAGCGTTGCATCTTGAATTGTAGCCCCGACGCGGCGACGTAAGGAAAAGTTTATGCGTTTCCCGCCAGCAAATTTGGCAATAATGCTGTTAAAAGATTCTACTTTGTTGCTATCAAACTCAAAGCAATATGGTTATAGTTGCCCCTTCCAAAAGGTAGTTTCGTATGGAGAAGAATGGGCAAGAAACTCCACCGTTACTCTTATAAAATGTTTTACAAAATTTTGTATATATGTACATTTTAAAATTATATGTGAAGACGATGCACCTAGAATAAAATTACTATAACAAAATAGGTGAAAAAAGAATGAAAAATAAAACAATGACAGATAAATTAATTATGTGATAGGTACATGATGCTGACATATTTACAAACATTGTAAAAGTATACGTTTACCTAAAAATAATAATCAAAGTAATAGGTCAGTGTGTGAGTTAAAGTAATCACAGAATTTAAATTCAACATTGATTTATTATTTGTATCAAATAATAAATTGTACAATTAAAATAGCAACCAGTTTGATTTTGTCTAGACTCTAGATTGTCCTATGGAGCTGGATCAGCATGTTTCCAAGCATTCTTATCTTGGATATAATCCTCTAATTTGTAATATGCTTATTAACAAAGTGTACTTTTAACATGAGTTTTAAATTTTCTTTAATTTAATTGCAATACATCACAAGGTATTTTCTTGTAACATTTGACACCTTATGCCATAAAAGATGTATGTACTTTAGATAATCTGAAAAATGGTTGATCTATTATAATATCTTTATTTCTAGTATTAAAATTATGTCTATCACTTATTTTATTAAAAAGATGTAGATTTTTTCTTACATACATAATATTTTCATAAATGAATTGGCAAGGTACTGTCATAATATTAATCTTCTTAAATTGTTCCCTAAAAGATTCACGGGACGTAGATTATAAATGGCTCTGACAGCTCGCTTTTGCAAAATAAAGATGGAATCAATGTCAGCAGCCCGACCCCACAATAAAATGCCGTACGACATAATGCTGTGGAAGTAGCTAAAATTGACCAAACGCGCAGTTTCTACATCTGTCAACTGTCTTATCTTTCTAACAGCATAAGCAGCCGAGCTTAGATGCCCCGCAAGAGATGTTATATAATATGTGGTCCCCATTGTAGTTTCTCGTCTAGAGTGATTCCTAGGAAAACCGTTTGATTAATAAATTCCAGTTTTTCTCCATTCAATATGAGATCACATTCGCTACTTCTAACATTAGGTAACTAAAATCTAATGCATTTGGTTTTTTTTTCATTTAGTACCAAATTATTTACCGTAAACCAATCTTGGACCTGAAGAATAGTATATTATTTCCAAATGCCTTTTAAAACCTTATTTATGTACAATTTATTCTCATTTAGATGGAAATGCAAAGAAGACCCGTGCGTAAGAGCAAACTGCTCGTCGAGCGAGCACTGCGAGACCGTCGCGCTGAGCAGCGCCTCCTCCCAGGGAGACACGTGCTCCGCTAGATGTGTCGCCGGTAATTAAATATTAACCAACATTAGCTTTTATAATTTGAACGCATAATTTTACTCATTTCTTGTAAGTTTAGCGTGTGTCCCAATGTCTCCGGAGAGGCTCTACTCAATTCACAAGACGAATAAAAAAAAACACGAATCAATATTAAAACATGCAATTATCCAGAGGGAATGGGCTGTACTCCACCACGCGGGCCCAGTGCGGGTTGGTAGATGTCACATATCTTTGATTGGCCGATTTTCTTACGAAGTTTTGTGCGCGATATTTAATGGGAGGTGAAGGTACGACTGATCGGTTCTTTAACTCCAAAAATAAATATATATTTCCAGAATTCTGTTTCAACGCCATCGATGCTGGTCCTTGCAACAACACCGAGACTCGGTACGCGTATGACAGCGAGCTCGGACGCTGCGTCACCTTCCAGTACGGAGGCTGCGCTGGCAACCAAAACAACTTCCCAGATGAGGCCTACTGCTCGTTGTACTGTCAGCCGATGCAAAGTATTTTTATTATGTATTTGGGGAATATTAAGTTAACCAGAATTTATTCGATGTTGACGTTTGCGAGCTGTTCAAGCAGGAGTGCAATGAACTCAATTATTGTTACTTCGGCATCCAGAAGATCACCGGCACTATGACTATATGGAGAAAAGGCGGTATTGAGGTCCCTCAACCTCACTACCTCCTTCTCTCGCTAGAGATTGTGAGTGTGCTATGCCCTGCTCACCAGCGAGTGTCATTAGAGATGAATAAAGGTGTTGGCAGCAGCATTGCCACTGCTCCATAGAAAGGTTTACTTAAAAAAAAAAACAATAAATAGTAAAAACATTTTATTCCTCATAGAATATAAAACGACTCCAGCTACATTTTTGTAACATACTCATGGTATAAGAGCAGCGTAGGTTCCCTACTGTACGCTTTCCCACGAACCTGCAAAAATAAACAATTGTGCTTTTTAGAGGAATTTGGCCTATTTTGCTCACTCATAAATAATTATGTACACTAAGTCATCCTGCTCACATGACGTGATTTAATTTTGGCCCTAACCAAATTTTTGTTTTGACCTCATATTAGTCCATTCATTCATGCTTATTTCTACACTATATTAGACCAGGGTGGGTCTGTGAATGTTATCACCAACTGCTTGCCTCTAAACGTAATCTTGATCCAAATGTTTGATTTAGAAAGTAAGAAAGTACATTTGTTTATTTACTTCTGTTTAATACCACTCATAGTAATTCTGCCGGTTTCGAAAAACTAACTTGATGAGTTCTGCGACTTGCAATTGACATGCCACATGCAAAACATAATTATGCTTAGATGTCCATGAGCAAGGGATACTTGGGATAGAGTGTATTTGATAATGTCCAGTCTTGCAATAACACATGTCATCGAAGGATACCTGAAAAAAGTAAAAATATCAGTGAACATACCTATGTAATATAGAGGCCTTGCCAGAGAGTGCAACTTTATGCCGTTTGGCGTCGAGACCCTCGGTCCGTGGGGTCCCAGTGCGTATGAGTTATTTGCGGAAATCGCGAAACGTCTAGTTGATGTAACTGATGAACGAAAAGCTGGCGGCTTTCTCGCGCAACGCATCAGCGTTGCAATTCAGCGAAGAAATGCCGCCGGCATCCTCGTTACAATGCCTCGAGGGCCTCTTTTAGGTTTAACTTAGTTTAAATTTAATTTTGTAATCATCTTGTAATTTGTAATATCAGGCTATAGACATTTACATGTGACGACGGACATCATCATTTGATTGACGATTATCATCACGCTATATTTTTTCACACGCGCTTTCGACCACTCTATATTTGACTTTTCAGAAAAAACGAACACGCGTATTTTGAGACGAACTTATAAGTGCGTCTACTCTCGTACGAGATGAGCAAGTAGCAAGTGCATGCATATATGAGCGAATAAAAATGAGCTTATACGCGCACACCAACTTTTACCTCTACAATAAAAATAGATAGCAGATCTTGAAAAATAATATTCATTCACTAACTTCTTTAACATTGGCCCTTTCACAATCGAGGGCTTGTAGATCCAGTAATGACGGCTGTCGGAACTGCTGGAGATGAGAAAGCCGAGATGACCGGCGAGCTGGGCAGCCCGCTCATTCTGCACTGCCAACCGTGTGGGGTCCCGCCATCCAACGTGTTCTGGTACTACGGCAATGAGGGCACTATGTTGCTACGGAACAGCACAGTATACGAACCAAGCGAAAATGTCCTCCTCATCAGAAGCCTGACCATAGACACTCTTGGGCGATACACCTGTCAAGGGAACTACGGAGAAGGTCACGCGGTGACGCGGGGGCTCGTCGTGCGAGCATATAAGCCTGAAGGGCTCTTCATGGACAGCGAGTGGATTGTACCGCGAGACACGCTCCCGCCCAGACCCAAGGTGGAGCCGCCCACCACCACAGAGACGACGACCACCACCACCACGACTACAACTAAAGTGCCAAGACCTTTGTCTTCCGGTAAGAAGAATATAAATTGTTTGTCCTACGGTACCTAGATCTTGAACCGCCTAAATACCAACAACCACATAACGTAATACGCCACTACGCCCGAGCGTATTCCACGGCCGACCGGAAATGAGACGTAACCAATAGTCGTATGACGAGCATTGTATTTGTAAACCCATTGTGATAACAGACAATGGTTGACATTGTGTTTGATCCTGTGTTATGACTATTTCTGATAAAACTACTGTACCAATTTACACGAAATTTTGCATGTTACATTATGAATAGATAAGATAAATGAATAGATATACACTTATCGTCAATTACACGCAATAAGATAACAAAATATGACAAAACGCAGACTATATTTTACGACTTGAGCAATTAGTGTTCTCGGATTTTACTTTGTTCAAAAACATTATAAGATGCACCTATTTCGTGATAAAATTTTATCTACACGACGTAATAAGTACTTATATACGAATATTGATCTATTTGCAGTCGATTACACACAAAGAAAGTCGAAAATTCATCATAATACGACGCGTTCTAACGATTTTTTCTCGTAATATTAGTTTGTTCAAAAACAAGATTTTATGATGCGATTTCGTGCAATTATTATCTAAAACGATGTAATAACAACTCATGAATGGAAAAATACCAACTTACCATTGAATAACACACAAAATATGTACAAAACTGAACAAAACCAAATCAATTACACAGCACGCACTCGCGACGACAACTAACTAAAATGTCAATTTTAAACTTTTTTTTTAAGTTTTTGTCGTATATTTTTGGTTGGAAATGATTTAGTTTACGAGAGCATCCTTCAGACCCTCGAGTGAAATTGCCCACAGACGATATTAGCCTTTATTTATAGGTAATAATAGACGTGCAAACCGCTCGGTTGAGTTGACACTCATGTGTGTCGGTAGGGACTTACCAAACGTGGAAAGTGACACACATGTGTGTCAGTAGGATTGAACGAAAATATTTTCCAGTAATTTCTGCTCTCCGAGTCTAAATCTCAGATAATTTCTTGTTTCAACTACACTATTAGATGGAGAAAACAGCAGGCTATCTGTTAGTGGGTATACAGGGTGAATCGAAACTTGTCGGTTTCCTTTCAGGTTTTGATAGTGTGACCCATTTGCATTAATATTCATTCACTAACTTCTTTAACATTGGCCTTTTAACAATCGAGGGTTTGTAGATCCTGTGATGACGGCTGTCGGAATTGCTGGAGATGAGAAAGCCGAGATGACCGGCGAGCTGGGCAGCCCGCTCAAGCTCTACTGCCGACCGTATGGGGACCCGCCATCTTACATGTCCTGGTACCGCAATGTGGGCACTATGTTGCTACGGAACAACACGGTATACGAACCGAGAGGAAACGTCCTCTTCATCAGAAGCCTGACGATAGACACTCTTGGGCGATACACCTGTCAAGCGAACTACGGAGAAGGTCACGCACTGACGCGGGGGCTCGTCGTGCGAGCGTATAAGCCTGAAGGTCTGTTCATGGACAGCGAGTGGCTTGTACCTCGAGACACGCTCCCGCCCAGACCCAAGGTGCAGCAGCCCACCACCTGTACCACGACTACAACCAAAACGCCAAGACCTTTGTCCTCTGGTAAGATGAATATAATTTTTTTGTCCGGCGGTACCTAGATGCATAACACAAACATGAACGAACATATTTTCCATTACTCTGCTCTCAGTGTCTAAATATCAGATAATTTCTTATTTCAAAGCTGTTCTACACCATCAGATGGAGAAAACAGCCATCTGTAAGTGGGTATACAGGGTGACTTGTAACTTAACGTATTCCTTCTAGGTCTTGATAGTGTAACCCATATGCAACAATTAAGCAGCCAATAAAGCCTAGGCGAAAATTCACGGGATTCGAGAAAAACAATTTTTATATTTTTGAACATTTCCCAGAATTCTTCACCAAACATAATTTTTTTCTAAACTCTAATATTGAATGGCTTTCATAACTATTCAATTTGATTGGGCACCTTAATCTTTTAACAAACTATTTGATGTAACCAAAGGAGAATGCTCATCTTCTTAAGAGATTTGGGCCCCAAAAAAAATTGTCATGTCAGGGTGGTTACAGGGTGGGTCCGGTACCACCGGATGCCGCCCTACCTCTGTTGTGTGGTTGAGGCCTATCTGACGGACAGGGCCGTCATCTACCCCGGTCACTAGGGAGTGTGGAACCGGCAAGAGATGTCGTGCGGTGTCCCACAGGGATCGGTCCTGGGGCCGCATCTGTGGGACATCGGATACGAGTGGATGCTGCGCGCCGACCTCCCTAGCGGCGTCAGCGTAGTGTGCTACGCTGACGACACGTTGATCCTGGTGTATGGATGGAATACGGGTGGGTTTTAGTCAGTAAGAGTCTGACACACCCTCCCGCTCCGCCCAGAGCGGGAGAAGTTATTTGATGATTTCCCATCCAAAAAAAAAAAGGGTGGTTGCAAATTTATATGTATAAGGTGCTATAAAAATATCTGCCACGACTTTAATGGGAGGTAGTATTGTGTTTAAAGATTACAATAGTGACGAACTTTCGTACCCCAGAATAGTTAATTCCATTTGAGAAAATAAAGTAGTTTAATAAACATTGACTCTACTCTGCATAACGTGGTTCACAAATTACTCACGATGTGTCGCTTCGTCAATGAAAACAACTGCTATCTCTTTCTATCTGTTCTGTGAATGAAAACTGAAATCAGCTGACTAGTTCGTCACTATCTAACCTACTAGGTACGCAATAATACGCAGGCAAAAAAGTGTTTTAAAAGTGCAATTACTTACCAGCTACCGCATTCTTCCAAAAAACTGACGTAAATAAGATGATAAACTTCCCATCACACTTAAAACAAGCTTAGATTAATATCAAATAACAATAAATTACAGTAACTTGGCGTGTTTAAAAGTTAATCATCTTATTTACAATAATTGCATCGTATTTACAGTTATTTACACACTCCCTACCTACTTTACAAAACTGTTGCACAAGTCCGCCTTCGCGTTGCAAACAAAAATTGGCACGCTTACGTACATGTCTCTTCACTTAATTTAATGTGTCCGTTTCACTTTAAACTTGCTTAAATGCGCGTTTGATGCGCCTTTTTAGTTCTTTCACACTTCTAATGTCATGTCCGGTTAGGCTGTACAGAAGGTCCTTTACACGACCCCACAAAAAAAGTCTAAGAGGGGTTAAATCCGGCGAGCGAGGAGGCCACGGCACTGGCCCTCGGCCTATCCACCTTTCACCGCCGTACCACACACCGTTTAAAAATTCCCGTACGCTGATGGCGAAATGAGGTGGTGCTCCATCATGTTGAAAGTGCAGCCCTCTTATCTCTTCAAGAGGAATACGTTCAACATTCTTCTCACACGGGTTCGTAGTAAGCGCAGATACGTGTCTCCGTTCAGTCTGTCCAAGAACACTGGTCCTAGAATTCTGTTGCCGAGTATCCCATGACCACTTTCAGACTCGGTTTAGTGTTAATGTGTGGGACATTAACACTAAACCGAGTCTGAAAGTGGTCAGGCCGCACAACACGAGGATTCGCCTCAGTCCAATAATGCGCATTGTGTATGTTGAACATACCAACCCGTGTGAATGTGGACTCGTCAGTCCACAGAATGTTGCGGCGTTCTTCTCGTATCCAATTACAAAACACGAGGCTAGCCGCGTAGTCATGTGGATGCAATTCCTGTACTCTTGTGAAGTGGTAAGGATGGACCCCTTCCTGATTTAAAAGTCGCCACACGTAGCTGTCGCTCACCTCGAAGACTCGAGCAGCATCCCTGGTACTCGCAAGAGGATGACGCCGGAAGAAGTCCAACACTTCCTCTTAGAGTTCGGCAGAATATGGAGGCCTGCCTGCGTCTACCGGAGGCGGGTCAAAGCAGCCGTGTTCACTAAATCTGTACACGGCATCCAGAATGGCATGATGACTCACTCGCATACCAAACCTCTGCTGGTATAAGTTTACTGCATGCGCAGTTATGGAGTTACACACGCGGTAGCACAATACCATTTCAAGATATTCTTGATTGGAATACCGTCGTCTGGGAGGCATTTTTAAAGGAAGCGCGAGCGATTTTCCCGTCGCTAACCGCTAAAACTTACCTACTTCCGAGCGGGCGGGAGGCGACTGGCGAGCGGGCGGTCGACTGGCGCGTGCGACGAACGGGGTAGTGCGGGTGAGGGTGGGGGCGCGCGGGGCTGCGCGGGCTGCGCTTTTACGACCGACGAGTAGCCGGCGCGCAGCGGCATAGTTTGATAAGAATGGCAACAGTGTATGAACGGCGCCGGCGTTTTGCGAAACGATTGAATTGTATTCAGTGCGGTTTGGCAACAGCTTATAGTGATGGTTTTATGCGAATAAATCAATTCAAATTTATACGTACAATTTTTTGTATGAAAAATAATATGACAAATTATCAATAATTTATGTTTACTATTGTAATCTATAAACACAATACTGTCTCCCATTGCAGCCGTGACAGATATTTTTATAGCACCTTATATTGCAGAGGATGAAATTTCTTTTCATACTTTGTAAATCGTAACGTAACATGTAAATATGGAGGAATAAATTCAAATCGACGCAAAACAGACAGCGGTCGTACTGTGTGTTTTGCGTCGGCAATGCCATTTTTTGGCAGAAATCTATTTGACAGTTTGACATTATGCATTGTGTCAGTGTAACCAGGTTTAATTATTTTCGTAATCGATTTACGTAATCGGTTATGTCAGTTATTTAAAAAATAACGTAACTGTCTCGGACACTTTTGAATTATACTCGTATCATATGGATTAGTATCGACATTTTCAATCGACTACAATTATTTGATTGGAATGGTCTGTCATCTGGCAACATTCAGTTAGGTTTAAATGGCGGATGTGCTTTAAAGTCAGAAAAATAAATATTAAGTAGGTTTGCTAGGGTGAAAGAAAAGTTGATAAAAAAACAACTAAATTTGAAAAAAAAACGATCACGCGTATTTTGAGACGAACTTTATTCTCGTACGAGATGAGCAAGTGGCAAGTACGCGCGTATATGAGCGAATAAAAATGAGCTTATATGCGCACTCCAACTTTTCCCACTACAATTAAAAATAGATAGCAGAACACGAAAAATAATATTCATTCACTAACTTCATTAATATTGGCCCTTTAACAATCGAATCGACATAAGGTGCAGCGGCCCACCACCAGTACCACGACTACAACCAAAACGCCAAGACCTTTGTCCTCTGGTAAGATGAATATATTTTTTTTGTCCGGCGGTACCTAGATGCTTAACACAAACAATCTTTATATGTTCGAACATTTCCCAGAATTCGTCACCAAACATCATTTTTCTCTAACCTCTAAAATTGAATGGCTTTCATTGCTATTCAATTTGATTGGGTACCTAATACTTTAACAAACCTTGCAATATAACCAAACCCCATCTTCCGAAGAGATTCGAGCCCCAAAAAGAAATGGTCATGTCACGGTGGTTTCAATTTTATATTGTAGGGGATGAAATTTATTGTCATACTCTGCATTTCATTTTTTCACCCTGGTTTTAGAAAAATCTTATTTTTCCAGATGATGATATTGAGGTTATAAAGATGAATTTCTCAATCCGTTAAACGTTTGATTTATAATCCAAATTGTTTATGTAAATGTTTATTTACAGTTAATATCAGAATAATAGTTCATGAGAATGAGGTAGTGAGGTCCCTCAGCCCCACTTCCTCCTTCTCTTGTTGGATATAAGTGATTGTAAGTGTGCTGTGCGATCCACCAGCGGGTGTCATGAAGATGAAAAAGGCTTTGGCAGCAGCTTTTTCAATGCTCTATAGGATAAAAATTAAAAAAAAAACAATAAATAGTAAAAACATTTTATTTCTCATAGATTACAAAACGAATCCAGCTTCATTCTCATAACATAGTCATGGTATAAGCGCAGCGTAGGTACCTTACTGTACGCTTTCCCACGAACCTGCAATAATAAGCAATGATGCTCTCTAAAGGAGTTGCCCTATTTTGCTGACTCATCAATAATTATGTACACTAAGTTCTGCTGCTCACATGGCGTTATCTGATTTTGACCCTAACCAAATTATCGTTTTGACCTTATATTAGAGGCAAATCTTCTATTAGTCCATTCATAAATGCTTATTTCTACACTGTATTGGACCAGGGTTTTTTTTTGGATGGGAAATCATCAAATAACTTCTTCCGCTGGGTGGAGCGGGAGGTTGGGTCAGACTTTTACTGACTAAAACCCACTCGTATTCCTTCCGTTGCCTGTGTTGCGGGGGCCTCGGTGACCCATTAGTACCTTCCCGCGACCCCGGCAGGCATCGGCCCTAGTGGGCCCCTACATTGTGCTGACGACATCTCTTTGAGGCGCGCGTGGAATACGACGCGCCGTCGACCCGGGCCTGGTCATTACCGGACGGTGAGCTACCCATTGCTCACCGTCCGCAAGCCCGCGCCTACGGTGGCCGGAAATCCGCCCGGGATTCCCAACGCCCAGGGCGTCTCCTGCGGCGGCTAGGGGCGAGAGGGCGCGAAACTTGCCGTCCCGCCCCCTCCTTCGCGAGCATTACTGCTTTGCAGAAGGAGGTGTTGGCTGCCCATGCCCTCTCGCTCCGTACCATGGCCTGAACCAGGGCCGGACGCAAGTGAATTGGACCAGGGTGGCTCTGTTAATATCACCAACTGCTTGCCTCTAAACATATCTGGTAGCAGCCGCCCAATAAGCATGACAAACATGATCCAAATGTATGATCTAGAAAGTAAGAAAGTACTTTTATTTGTTTATTTACTTTTGTTTAATATCACTCATAGTAATTCTGCCGGTTTCAAAACACTAACTTGATGAGTTCTGCGACTTGCAATTGACATGCCACATGCCAAACATAATTATGCTTAGATGTCCATGAGCAAGAGATAGGTACATGGGATTGAGTTGTATTTTATAATGTCCAGTCTTGCAATAACACAAGTCATAGAAGGATACCTGAAAAAGGTAAAAATATCAACGAATTTACTTATGTAATGTAATAATATCAGACTATAGACATTTACATGTGACGACGGACCCCTGACTGAACATATCTGCTGCTGAAATAGCGAACGGTGGACGGGAGTTCATATAAATATTTAAAGAACAAACGCACTTACCAGTGTAGGCATTACCCAGGGTTGTGGAAAGGAAAGCATTAGTTTGTATAAGTCTTCAATTTAAATCACAACATCAAATCGTAACGTAACATGTAAATATGGAGGACAAAATTCAAATCGACGCAAAACACACAGCTGTCGCACTGTGTGTTTTGCGTCGGCAATGCCTTTGTTTTCACAGAAATATTTTTGACAGTTTGACATTATGCATTGTGTCAGTGTAACCAGGTTTAATTGTTTTCGTAATCGATTTTGTAAGTTATTTAAAAAAATAACATAACTGTCTCGAAACACTTTTAAATCAAATCAAATCAAATCCATTTATTTGCCGAAATGTAGGTTTACAATCACGTACGATCTTAAAAACTATAATGAGGGAACATTCTACGATTCTATATGGTGTGCAAATATTTAATTTTGTCCTGCACAATGTTATTATTACATAAAAAAAGCAACAACTAATATGAGTTGATTTATTAAGATTTTCATGGAACAAATTAATTAATTGATGTCAAAGTTACTTACACCTACGTCAGCTCAAGAGAAATAATAATAATAATAATAAAATGTCAGATTATGAATACATAAATAATATTGTAATTGATAATGTCATAACTAATAGTTTCAAAGTGTCGATTCAGTAAACCTTGTACATTAATTAAATATTATAGGGCATATACCAATAGTATTGATTTCAGTTTCCGTCTCCGCAATCTGACATGTATTCATTAAGATTGTAAAAACATTTATTTTTAATGCGTTACCTTTTTTTTAAACATGGTGAAAGGCAAATATTTAAAGGCGTCCGGTAATTTGTTATATACCTTTACAGAATGTATGTACGAGTTCCTCATTCGAGCCTGCATTGCGGTAAACAGAGTTCATGTTTAAATTTATTTTTATTTCTACGAGCTACATTTCGTTAGGTTACATCTTTGTGTTTAGTAAAATATTCCGGATGCTGTTTTACAAATAGGCATAATTCTCTAATGTACATACACGGTAATGGCAGAATATTGCACTTTTTAAACAAGGGCTTACAACTATCCGTATACCAGGCTCCACGAATTGCACGTACACATTTTTTTTGTACTCTAAACGCTTTTAAAATATCAACCGAATTACCCCACAACAAGAAACCATAAGCGAGTACGGACGAAACGTATCCGTGGTATGCACAAAGAGCAGCTTCTGTTGATGATTCCGTGACTCTTAATCTTTTGATTGCGTAGACAAATCTGTCGAGTTTATCACAAACGTAATCGATGTGTGTTTCCAGTAGCAATTCTGATCCAACTTTATTCCCAGAAATTGAGTACTTGCAACTTGTTCGATTATGGTGTCGTTATGTTTAACATTTAACATCAATGGCTTTCTTATATTGGTTTGGAATTGGATCATTTTAGTTTTCTCCATATTAATCTGTAAATTGTTAGAACGTAACCAGTGTATTATGTTCTTTATTGCTTTGTTTATGTCTAGTTCATATGTGTCTGCATTTTCACATTTCTCAATGAGGGTTGTGTCATCAGCAAACAAGATTATGTTATGGCAAGTGATATTTGGGGGCCACGATTGCGGCGATAAGTCCCCTCTTTGAGGAGTGGCTGGAGAGGTGCCACGGCGTCCTCACCTTCCGCGTGACGCAGGTCCTCACAGGACACGGCAGCTTCGGGAGGTTCCTGTGTCGGATAAGGCGGGAGGAAACGTCCGGGTGTCACCACTGTGTGGATCGCCCGGAGGACACGGTGGAGCATACGGTGGAGGTCTGCCCGGCTTGGGCAGAGCACCGCCGTGTCCTCGTGGAGGCGATCGGCGGCAGAGACCTCTCGCGTCCGGCCCTGGTTCAGGCCATGGTACGGAGCGAGAGAGCATGGGCAGCCGTCACCTCCTTCTGCGAAGCAGTAATGCTCGCGAAGGAGGAGGCGGGACGGTTGAGGGAAAGGCAAGTTTCGCGCCCTCTCGCCCCTAGCCGCCGCAGGAGACGCCCAGGGCGTCGGGAATCCCGGGCGGATTTCCGGCCACCGTAGGCGCGGGCTTGCGGACGGTGAGCAATGGGTAGCTCACCATCCGGTAAGGACCAGGCCCGGGTCGACGGCGCGTTGTATTCCACGCGCGCCTCAAAGAGATGTCGTCAGCACATAGTAGGGGTCCACTAGGGCCGATGCCTGCCGGGGTCGCGGGAAGGTACTTATGGGTCACCGAGGCCCCCGCAACACAGGCAACAAGAAGGAATACGGGTGGGTTTTAGTCAGTAAGAGTCTGACACACCCTCCCGCTCCGCCCAGAGCGGGAGAAGTTATTTGATGATTTCCCACCCAAAAAAAAAAAAAAAAAAAGTGATATTTGGGAGATCATTGTTATATATGAGGAATAAGAAAAGTCCCAATACACTGCCGTGTGGCACTCCAAAATTATTTTGTCGATAGTCACTTCTATGTACCACCTTTTTGTTGTTATGTATTTTAGAGATTTCCACACATTGTTTTCTGTTATTTAGGTAGTCTCTCAACCAGTCGTTCGCTTTGCCTCTTATTCCATATTTTTCTAATTTGTGTAAGAGCAACTTGTGGTCCACAAAATCGAACGCCTTACTCATGTCAAGAAAAACAGCAGCAATTGGTAAGCTTTTGAGTATATTCAGTACAATATAATATTTAATTATTTTTAATTAAAATTATAATAACAGTATTTGAATTAGGAACTGTCAACTATATGAATGAACTTTTTTGGCGGATTGTTTGTCTTACGATAGTTCTTTTTCATTAAAAGTACGAAAACATTATCTAAAGTTAACATCTGTCAGAGATAATTGTGAGTGTATTTGTTGTTATAGATTTAATAGGTTGCAAATGTTGCAATTGACGTAAGATCAACGATCATCTACATTAACTAATAGTAAGGAATGGCTTATCTCTGCATTGAGCATGTTTAATTGCATATACGAGTACCTATAAGATGTGACACGAAGACGGAAGAAGCATAAGACTCAAATTATGTTTGTATGACCCCAAATGACTCTCCGGACACAAAACGCATTTTGTGTCAGAGCACTAATAGCAACGTTTTATCTTCAAGATAAAACGTTGCTATTAGTGCTCTGAATGCATAGTAATTATATTTAAAATAATAACAAATACGTGAGTTCCTGCTTTTTATAACCTCACATTTATAAACCTAGAGATTGACACAATATGTCGACACTATCGACACTTGTTGCTTCGTTTACGTATACGAGCGCTTTTATTCGACCCCACAAATGAAAGTCTAACGGCGTTAGATCAGCCGATCTGGGAGGCCACTGCACTGGTCCTCCACGACCAATTCAACATGGGCCATATTCCGCATCAAGATGCCGCCGAACGTTCCATGTGAAATGCGCGGGAGTACCGTCGTGTTGGTAAAACACGTCTCTTAAAAAGATGAGAGGGACGTCTTCCAATAACTCGGACAATGTTTCCTGCGAGAACTGTAGGTAGGTATCTCCAGTCAACCTCGGTAGAAAGACAGGTCCGAGTACGCGTGTACCTAAGACACCCGCCCACACGTTCTCGAAGAACCTGTGCTGAAACGAATCAACACGGCATGCATGTGGATTCTCATGTCTCCACAAATGCTGGTTATGCTGGTTGTAAATGCCAACTCGCGTGAAGGTGCTCTCGTCCGTCCAGATGATGTTTCCTTGCCAGTTCTCCAACAACCATCTACTAAATTCCAGACGTGGTAAGTAGTCGTTCGGCGTCAACTCCTGACAACGTCGTAGGTGAAACGGGAGTTCACCATCAGCGCGTAACGTTTCGCCACACGTACATGTGACTGCAGTCAAACAATGGCGCTGCTTCTCTCGTGATGCTCTCTGGGTGTTCGTCAAAATAATTGAGGATGTTTGCTTGTAAGCGAGTAGTGCGCACATTCGCCCCTCTATCTATCGCCGTGTTAGGACGAAAGGTACCGGAGTCCCTCAGACGCTGAGTTGCACTTAACATTGTCCTGGCACTCACTCTGGTACCATATCTTGCGTTGAACTCTCGACACGCTAACTCGACATTATCGTAGCACCGAGCCAGTGTCCTCACCATCTCCGTGTACTGAATATTGGTGTACTGGAATGCCATCGCGCGCGTAAACAAACGAAACTCGGGAACACTTGTCGCTGCCGGCGAATAACTAAAGGAGCGGGTGCGCCGCGGCGGCGACGGCGCTTGCGTCGGCATTTCAAACGTCAAAGAGGTAAGTCGGCAAATTAATGCATCTCGCTCTTTTACATTAATGTTCCATTTGCAAAAAACGAACCACAAAATTCCTAGTATTTTGGCATTTCTCAACAAAATAATGTGAAATACGGTCTACACATTCGGTCATGCATTTAAAAAAGCTTTATTACTTTGGGATTAGGTCTAAATTTTGTTAAATTAACATTTTTGTTTATGTGTGTGTAAAGAAAGCTATGACCGAACTACAAATTCGGTTTTGCATTTTAATTAGACATATTGCTTTGCAATAAGGATTAAGCTTCCTTAAATTAACTATTTTATTTAACGCGCGCTACACATAGGAGAGCTATAAGCGTATTACAAATTCGGCCATGCATTTGAATAGGCTTTATTTCTTTGAGATAAGGCTTAAATTTCCTTAAATAAAATATCTTATTACCTTGTTATGACTCGGTGGCTCTAATTTCAGTTAAATAAAAGATTTTTTCATGAAAAATTAACATATTTAAATAATGACGGAAATCGATTCAGAAGCCGATTCTGAGCAAACTACTTTCAGGTCTTGCGTTTATTCTGTTACACGTTGTATATAATGAATAGTAATGGAGCACTGCCCTGCAGCACACCAAATATACATTTTCTATGTGTATAAGTCTTTTCAGTTCTTGTACAGGGCAGATTTTATTTATTTATCGAATTTGTTCTCGATTAGTCAGATAAGATTTGATAAGTTCAAGGATATTGCCTCTAATTCCATATTTTTCCTGCTTGTTTATCAGTATTTTATGGTTAACATAGCCAAATGCCTTTAACATGTCCATAAATAATGTAAATACAGGAGTTCTATTTTCAATGTTAGTTAGAACGTGTTCAACAAGTTTGTAGATAGCAGAGTCAATGTTTTTATTTTTCCTGACACCATATTGTTCGCTAACCAAGATTTTGTTAGTTTCTAGAAATTAATTTTGCGGTTTTGTATTACTTTAAAAAAAAGTTGAGAATTCCGGAATGAGCGCAATTGGTCTGTAGTTGCTAGGATCTTGCTTATCGCCTTTTGTATGTAATGGTTTAATTACATAAATCATACGCACTCAACGTATCTCACATTCAATAATTGCAGATAAACATGTTTGTTTACAGCGGTCCCGCAGAAGGAGGCGGCGGCATCTGAAGGTGGCTCAGTACCCAAGATCACGAGGAAGTTCCGAGGACTTGCCGTATGTACAAAATTCAAAAAAATATTTCAGATATTGTTTAAGGTTTGTATTTAACCGAACCCTCAAATAATTCCCATTTTGATGGCCTAAAAATATTAATGGACACTCTCAACACAATGGCCAACTCGAATGTATACAACTTTTTTTGGCCACCATTTTGGTTCTGTAAATTTTACGGTTGTTTGACATTCAGTATTTAGTTAAAACGTGCAAATTCATTAAGTACCATTTATGAAACCATGATTACCGTATTAACTTATCCTGATATCATGTTAGTAAAATTTCAATTCTGAACTTTTGTGAAAAATGGCCAATGTTCTATTAGTTTAGTACGTTTTATTAGACCTACAGGGCTACGGCTACGCTCAAATTTTGTGCACCTACTTTAAAAATAAATGTTGACTTTTTCCGTAGGATGCACCTTTTAGAAGTTATAAACCAAAAACTGAAAGAACTCCGAAAAGTTAGAGGTTTTTCGAACACCACGCAGTCAGCATAGGTCTTTCGAAACTGCAAACTTGGTTTTACACCATGGTATCTATCCTAACAACCCAACAAATCAGTACAGTGCAAATGTATGCGAGCTACGATCGTTTAAATGACTGGACTATAATCACAGAGGTTTTGTTTGTAAACTAGCTGTGCCCGCGGGGTCAAAATAGCTCGTTGGCACAGCCAAGCAGCAGCGTCGTGACCGATATCAGTGGGATTCCAATACACAGAAAAAAAACTAATTGACAACGCATTTTGAAAATGATTTTTAGCCTAACTTTTGATTGGGTTCATTGGGTGTTATTATTCTAACCACATTATTCTATTCGCAATCTTTATTTTAAGCATGAGCGCGAAGTTCACAGTTACATTTATGAGAATGATGATTATTATTACATTTTACATTTGTTAGTACCATTTCCCGCCAATAGATGTAATTACGTGTTTCAAATTACAATTACATAGTAGATGTCAAAACACTTCTTACGGCTTACTACGGAATAGTCGATTCGCACTTGCGCTACGGTATCATTTTCTGGGGGAACTCAACTGATCGAGATATAGCTTTTAAGGCCCAGAAAAGATGTCTCCGATCATTGTTAAAACTTAAATCGACAGACAGTTGCGCGCCTTATTTTAAGTTACATAAAATCTTGACACTTCCCTGTATCTTTTATATATTTTCGAAGTAGCTATGTTTGTCAAGCAAAATCCATCTCGTTTTGAGCGCCTGGCTGTTGTATTCCCAAGGAATAGGTGTGACAACAGAAAATTATGTCAGGTATCATGTCGAACTACTATGATGCGTAAGAGCGTTTCTTGCATGGCCTCCATTATTTACAATAAATTACCGACTAGTTGAAAAGCTTTAAATACAGCACAATTTAAGAGTAGATTGCGGAAATTTAAGCGCGTATTTTGCGTACGGGTGGGAAATCAATTATTCGATCCACCCCAACTCCTCAAGGAAGGCCAGCATCGCCTTGGTGTTACTGACAATCTCTCGGAGGGTACCTGGGTTACCGAAGTACTTTGCCCTGTACGTGGCGACCACCGGGCAGTTTAGTAGCACATGTGCTGCTGTCTCGTCGTCCTTCATGCAGGCCCTGCACAGCGGACTGTCTGTGACTCCTATTACAAAGAGGTGTTTGTTAAATGACCCGTGGCCTGCTGTAACAGTACGCAGCTGTAGTTTAGTTAGTCGGAGAACCCATTTCATGACGTGACCATCAATTGTAGGGAGTGCTTCCTTGGCCTGCCTACACTCACCTTGGTCCGACCATAGTTCGAGATGTTTATCTCTGGTGCATTTCCTTACCTGAGTGCGTAAGTACCCGAAGGGGAGTGGCACGATGGGTTTAGGTCCCATTGGTGCCATGCAAGACTTCTTCAAGTCCTTTAATCCATTGAGTGGTTATGTTGTTGAGGCTACCCACCTGGTGGAGGCGCTGGTGGCACTTGTGTATTAGCCCAGAGTCAACTATATGACAGCTTAGCGCTTGCAGGACTGCCATGCTGTCTGAGAGTATGTGGATCGAGTGGTCCTTAACTTCCCTGGCCATGATGGCTGAGGCGGCCAGAGAAATACCTATGCACTCGGCCTGGAGCACTGTGTTATGGACCCTCAATGGTGTGGCTATGCGTATGTTGAAGTCCTCCGAGAAGATTCCAGCACCTGTGCCACTACCTGTTTTGGATCCATCTGTGAAGATGCGCAGCTCTGCAGGGCGCAACCTCTCGCATCGGCGATCCTCGTGAAGTTGGATTTTGTATTTTTTATCTAAGATACGAGTAAATTGTTTGGGTACTTGGTCATTTATTGCTTTCGTAATGGGGAACTTTTTGTTGAGTCCCTCAAGCAGCGCGGTGTATAGTGTGTCTCTCTTGCCCCAGAGATTCAATGCATTTAGGCGTACTGCCGCCATCGTCGCTTCCTGGTGTATGAACAGGTGGAGCGGTGTCAGTCTCAGCATGGCCTCGAGTTGTCCTCATGCAGCCCGTGGGCGCCATGCAGGCAAGTCTTTGCATGCGTTGTAGTTAATTGGATGCTGTGACTAGCTTGGTGCGGGGCCACCAGACCACAGCCCCATAGGTGATCATGGGGCGGATTACCACCATGTACAGCCATAGCATAATTTTGGGGGATAGGCCCCACTTTATACATGTCATTTTCTTGCACTGCCAAAAGGTGATGCAAGCCCTGTTTAGTTTGTTGTCTAAGTGACTACTCCAGTTTAACTTACTGTCTAGAATGACCCGAGGTATTTGACTTCGTTGGCTAACTGAAGTTCTGTATCGAACAGTATTGGTAGGCGGAAAGGGCCTAATGCTCGTTTATGGCTAAACATAACCAGTTCAGTTTTGGTGGGGTTCACCGATAGGTCGAATTCTCTGCACCATCTTTCAACGATACGTAGGGCCTGCTGAGTGAGGTTGCAGATTGTTCCCGTTACTTTCCCCGAAACAAGGATTGCCAGGTCGTCTGCATAACCTATTGTATAATAGTGGTTCGCGTTGAGTTTGGTGATAAGGTCGTTAATCACCAGATTTCATAGAAGGGGGGACAGCACCCCTCCCTGGGGGCAGCCTCTAGCTATCATGGCCAGCTGTCACTCATCCTCAAGGTGAACCACTCGTTTGCTTAACATGTTAGTAATCCAGTCCGTTAGTACCTGTTCTACTCCATGTCTAGAGAGGGCGCTGCTGATGCTGGAGAAGTTGGTTTTGTCGAAGGCTCCTTCGATGTCTATGAAAGTGCCCAGGCAGGTGCCTTTCTGATCTAGCTAACCACTAGATGAAGAGCGGATTCGGTCGACTTACCCGAGCTGTATACATGTTGGTTACCGTGTAGTGGTATGGTTTTTAGAGCACCGTCCCTCAACTCCCTATCACACAGCCTTTCCAGAGTCTTTAGTAGAAAGGAGGTCAGGCTGATTGGTCGATGGGATTTGGCGTTTGTGTAGTCCCTCTTACCTGGCTTAGTGATGACTTTCACTTCCCTCCATCCTTTGGGAACGTATCTAAAGGCCAGGCACGCGATCATAAATAGCACCAGTCTTACTGCGACAGAGTAAGGCGGGGAGTACTCCATCGGGACCAGCTGCCTTAAAAGGATGGAAGCTCCGGATGGCCCATTGGAGTTTCTCCAACATGATCACCCTGCATGCGTAATGCCAATCGTTGTCTGATGGCGTTTGAATTACATCTTGCCAGTCGATTACCTGCGCGAAGGAAAGTGAGTCTTAATAAGGACGCGTCTCATTTCTTCTGGCGAGGAAGTGAGTGTGTTATCAGGTTTGCGGAGGGTAGTGGGCCTAAGATATTTCTGTTGCGCCAGTACCTTCCTCACCCTGTTAGCTTGCTGGCAAGATTAAATTCAGGTTCAGCCGCGGATGCTTCCGTATTGTTTAGCAGGGGAGTGGTCTCCCCTGCTGGTGTCTGGGGCAGCTGCTTCGGCGCCTCGCAGATGGTTCCAGTGGCAAGGTCCCATCCCTGAGGGACGTCGGTAAACCTGCCGTTCCGACCCTGGAACTTAACGTATACCGTCCTCAGTCCAATTGAGAGACCTATTATGTATGCTCTCTCTCCCTCTCCGCCCTCTTCTTTGCATGCATCACCTCCTCGCAAAAAGAGGCGATACCATCCCACGCGTTTACGCTTCTGACCATGTAGTGAACCGCAGCCGAAAGCCATTTGGTTGTCTTAAAATACTAGATACCCAATTAACTGCTACCAATTGGATGTAGCGCTCGCTGCTCGCCGCGGCATCGCACGCAAGACGAGTGACTTCGCTCGCTCGCCTCGCGCGTGGTCCTAACCTAACCCATTTGGTCGGGCTGCTCTAGCTTAGTTACTGCGACCATCTATGCTTGCACGTGGTTGGTCACAGTTCTAACCTAACCTTAGCGATTTAAAGGATCAATTAAATATTTCTATTCTTAAACGTCTCTGCTACACGGTACCGCTCCATCAGCATCATTTACTCCGGAAGTTTTAATGACATCTGAAATCATAATGTTGTGAAATGTCACCATATCATGCATCAGTAGATTGTAGATTGTACTTGTGCCAAGCAGGGGTGGGTGGCGACTACCATAAACACAATGTACTAAAAAGGCCGGAAGTTCTGCCCCGCTAAATCACTTAATAATAAAACATCCTCATTTACGCAGTGGGTCGAAGGAATCTGGGAAGAGTGCTCCAAAAGTTGCGGCAGTGGAGGTGTCAAGTCAAGGGTGGTCACATGCCAGAAGATGTTTGATAATGGGTAAGATTTGCACTGAAAATAAGTATGAAGAATTCTTTTCATTAACTCCGCTCAGGTTGTAAACCTAATTAGTTCATTAGACTACTTACTTGAAATATCGCAGGACACGCGTGGCATATCATGTTTTTTCCTACGTAATTTGTCGCTTAGTTATATCAAGCTGTGATGCGAATAAATCGTGATTAGTAAAGTTCCTTCTAGGTCTAAAAACGAAGTTTTTAAGAATTTAATTCCTGCGCCATTAGATCATAATCATAACGTAGTCTAAAAGTAAACTGTTTCTAATAGAAAACAATTGCTTTGAGTGCACAGTATCAAGTCTGTAGTACCGGACAAGGAGTGTTTCGACTTGCTGGGCCCGAATCCAGAAGTGTTCCAGAACTGTAACGAGGAAGCTCCCTGCCCCACGTGGTACGTCGGACATTGGAGACCGGTAAGTTCACGAGTATATTTACATCGTGAGTAGTAGAGATGGCATGAGTCACAAGGCACTGTAACATTCAATGGGCACTGACGTCATCAAAGTGGACCCCATACCTAACAAGATTTTCGTAGTAAATATTTTATATCGCAGATGTTTTCGCAGATTTCTATTAAATAAACAACTTACACATAATATATGTTAATGTATAAAGAAAGATAAGAAAGGAAAATTGTTAATACTGCACAAACAAAACACACATTTTAAAAAAAATTACCTAAAATACACGCTGATAGAAAGTAGCCAAAAGCCTCTATTTTTCTTTTCGAGTTATGAGTACCGTTCTTTATAAAAGTATTTTTCAAAAATTTTGGACGTTATAGGAATTAAGGCAGTTGGTCTATAGTTAGCCATGTGTTCCTTATTGTTTTTTTTTTTAATAATGGTTTCACTCTTGAAACTTTTAGGGCATCCGGATATAAACTTGAGGTGATGCACAGATTTATTAGGTAGCTTTAGTGGGTACAAATGGTTTCAGAAACATACTTTACAACCTTTGTAGAAATACCATCATAACCTGTACGTAAACTGTTTGTGGCATTTAAAGATTAAATTATGTTTAATATGTCTACAGGTATACTGGGTGCAACAAAGACTGAGTCTTTCCGTTTTATAATATTCGTTGTTACTTTGTTTCCCGAACCTTGACTTGGTTGAATTTTATTTACGAAAAAATTGTTAAATGCGTTAGCTATTTCTAGAGGGTCATTTACTACTTTGCCATCGGCATCATGTAACAAGGCGCCAATGTTTTGAAAACGCGTGATTTTAGTCCCTAACTAGTTATTTTTTCAAATTCTGTTGATCTATTCAGTGATTCATTATAGTGATTCTATCGATGTATTATAGTTATTTACGAAACAAAAATATTAAATGATTACCTACGTAATACGTTACATATCACACGCTTTAAGTTTTTGGGGCGTTTAAGGTTTTTGTAGCTATGCAGATAAACAACACAAATCAATTTCCCTTCATACTTTATTCAGGCTTAGCACTGACTGTTCGGATTTAATATTGTCACCACTCGAGATTTCGCGGGAACTCTCGGCTCGCTCGCTTTGCCAGCCAGCAGGCTTAGCATGACACTCTCTATTTCTTCGAAGAATAGACACGGCTCTTTCCATACAAAGTGACATTTCGTTTCTCCTTTTTTGACATCCCACCGTAGAGATCTTTCTACATAAAAAAGGACCTAGACAAAGATCGTTAGAAACGAAAGAAAAGATGACAGATTGTAGAAGGATTTCTACGGTGAGATGTCAAAAACTGAGAAACGAAATGTCACTTTGTATAGAAAGAGCCCTGTCTATTCTTCGAAGAAATAGAGAGTGTCATGCTAAGCCTGCTGTACGCCAGTAGCCACAGGGCAGTCACTTATTACGCGCAAAAGAAACAACATACTCTCGCAACGTAACTTTTATTTCATTTCTTTTCTTTTGTTTCATTCGGTCACTTCATTGAAATGTAACTCAATTATAAAATCAGGTGGTTACGAAAATCGTCGAATAACTAGTTTAAAGTCAAACGATAAACTAGTGAGTTTATCGTTTGACTTTAAACTAGTTATTCGACTACATGCTCCGAAGCCAGTTATTGTAAATAGTGACGTAAAATAACGCCCATGCCTAAAACAAAAACAAAATCCCGATTGCCGAGTAGAAAAATAACTACTTTTGTAACAAACAAACTATAACAAGAACAATTAAACTGTGCGTCGCATAATGCACATAAAATTACAATTGGTCGCAATTGGTATCATTTTCACAGCTTTTTATTTGCTCGTCACATTACTAGCGCCTTGCTAGTAACGTGACGAGCAAATAAAAAAGCAATACCTCTTTCACAATAGACAAACATTGAGTGGCTCAGGACCAATTTATTTACTTTAAAAGGCAACAAGATGAATGTAGCGTTAGTAATAGACGATAAACCGTTGGGTTCCGAAGGAAATGTGGAAGAGAGCCTCGACGCAATAAGGCGGCAATGCAATGTGCTATGTGTTGAACACTGTTGTCAACTTCATTGCGGTTCCCGAGCGCCCTCTACTTTCCTTACAATAATTATAACTCAACTGATCAACTGCTTCTCCATCAGTGTAACAAGCTCTGTGACGAAGGTAAGCAGACGAGGCCTGTGGTCTGCTACCAGAAGAAAAATGGCGGCATTGAAGTTCTGGGCGATGAAAACTGTACTGAGGAGAAACCGGAGGAAGAAATGTCTTGCATGCTGCAGCCTTGTGATGGAGTCGACTGGGTCACGTCAAGTTGGTCGGCAGTGAGTAAACTGCTAAGTTGTTGTTATTTAATAGGTATTTTCGTGTATTACTGAAACCAACATCACTGTGACAAAGAAGCGACTAATCTGTCATCTTTCAAATGTTATTAGAATTTCGAAAAAACCGCCAAACAGTTATGAACTTGTGTATTCTATGTAAAATAATAAAATTAGGAGAACAGTGGTGGCCCAAAGGTAATGGCCGCAATTTACGAGTTGTAGGTCGTAGGTTCGAACCCAGACAGGCGCTTTACTTTGTGTAAATTATTTCATCACCACTGCTCTCAAAACGGTGAAGGTAAGCATCGTGAGGAAACCGGCATGTCCTAGGACCAAAAATTCGAAGATGTGACATCTACCAACCCGCAATGGGGCCCGCGTGGTGGATTACGGCCCATTCCCTCTAACAGAGAGGAGGCCTGTGTCCCAGCAGTGGGAACATTTTAGGCAGTTTATGTATTCTATGTTGCCTATATGGTACTCACATTCGGTCGGTTTTACCTTCTAATGTATATTCAGACTTCATAACAAAATGTTAAATTCTAGTAGTTTGTTGCTTGCTATTGGGGTAGCCAGAGATCTTTGAGTGTACTTTAATCCCAAACCACTTTTTGGTCCAAGTAATCTTATAATAAATGGCTTTTGAGGATAGTTCTTCATGGCAAACTCCCAAAGTTTGTTGTAGAATCTTAGTACTTTGGACTTTGGCATTTAAAAGTATGCATTGTTTTTAGAGCCTAGTCTTTGGTACAATAAGCAAACTATTGTTTCTTATATAATTATGCGATGAGGTCTCCACAACATGTCGAAAGGATCCGGCAATTGGGACTCGAGGTGGCCTTGCACAAGTCCGAGGCCATGTGTTTTCACGGTCCTCGGAACGCGCCACCGTTGGGGTCCCACTCGTCCTCGACAGCCGGTGGAACTTCGTGGAGCATTTCAGACGTTTGGCTCCCAAATTGGAGTGGGCGGGTGCTGCATTGAAGCGGCTCCTGCCCAATCTAGGGGGTCCAAACGCCTCCTGCCGGAGGCTCTACGCGGGGGTCGTGCGGTCCATGGCCCTCCTGTATGGGCGCGTTCTCTGGCGCTGCGGCCAACCCGCCGGTTGAGCGCGGCCCAAAGGGTCATGGCCATCCGGATGGTCTGGGGATACCGCACGGTCTCCTGTGAGGCAGCGAGCCTTCTGCCGGATTGCCGCCATGGGATCTGGAGGCAAAAGTCCTCGCGCACGTATGGGAGTTGCGCGAAGAGGCAAAACGCCAGGGCGTAACTCCGCTGCCGCGAGAAATCGTGGCACAGCGGACGGAGCTCCGGCGGGATCTCATGGTGACATGGAGAGTACGGTTGTCGCAACCCAGTGCTGGGCACGCCACGATCACGGCGATAAGTCCCCTCTTTGAGGAGTGGCTACAGAGGCGCCACGGCGTCCTCACCTTCCGCCTGACGCAGGTCCTCACCGGACACGGCAGCTTCGGGAGATTGCTGTGTCGGATAAGGCGGGAGGAAACGCCCGGGTGTCACTACTGTGTGGATCGCCCGGAGGACACGGTGGAGCATACGGTGGAGGTCTGCCCGGCTTGGGCAGAGCACCGCCGTGTCCTCGTGGAGGCGATCGGTGGCAGAGATCTCTCGCGACCGGCCCTGGTTCAGGCCAAGGGCATGGGCATCCGTCACCTCCTTCTGCGAAGCAGTAATGCTCGTGAAGGAGGAGGCAAATTTCGCGCCCTTTCGCCCCTAACCGCCGCAGGAGACGCCCTGGGCGTCGGGAATCCCGGGCGGATTTCCGGCCACCGTAGGCGCGCGCTTGCGGACGGTGAGCAATGGGTAGCTCACCGTCCGGTAAGGACCAGGCCCGGGTCGACGGCGCGTCGTATTCCACGCGCGCCTCAAAGAAATGTCGTCAGCACAACGTAGGGGTCCACTAGGGCCGATGCCTGCCGGGGTCGCGGGAAGGTACTAATGGGTCACCGAAGCCCCTGGCAACACAGGCAACAAGAAGGAATACGGGTGGGTTTTAGTCAGTAAGAGTCTGACACACCCTCCCGCTCCGGCCAGAGCGGGAGAAGTTATTTGATGATTTCCCATCCAAAAAAAAAAAGGTCTCTACAACATCAAATTCCGTATTTACTAGTTTTTCTGACTGACATTAGGTGTCATAAATCTCATACATTATGTCATTTTCTCGTTCAACAGTAATTTATTAGCACTTAACCAAGCCACTATTATAGAGGAGACGTGATTTACATCATCAGAAACTGTACTTGATATGTATACGGGTGACGAGCTATTTTCCAAACATTTATCAAAAATGGTCCAAGTGTAAATCCTAATGTCAACAGACATACAAAATTATGCTTATAAATTCTATATATTTTTTCAGTGCGACTCTTGCACCTCGAAGTTTCGCACACGAACGGTGATGTGTGTAACCAAAAGTCGGCAAATGGTGAACGAGCGCTTCTGCTCTTACATCAACCGTCCCGCAGACCACGAGGAGTGCGACAATCACATGCTGCCGGCCTGCGAGGTGCAGTGGTACGCGACGCAGTGGAGCAAGGTACGTTGATCAAGAATAAATAAATTCAAATTATTTGTACGAAATTGTTCAAATCAAATCAAAATATTTTATTTCACATAAACCTTCATGGGCACTTATGAAACGTCAAAAGCTACGTGCACGGTTCCAATTGATCGTTTCCTATGGAGAAGAGCCGGTAAGAATCTCCACGGTTAGGTACTGTTTTAAAAATAATTGGCTTTTACAATGTTTTCTAATTACAGTTTTAATAAGTATGGGAGAACAGTGTAGGCCTGTCAAGAAGTACCAGGTACTTAACAAAAAATAAATGGTCTACTAATATAGTCTATTAAGCCTACAATGTTCTCACATTCACAAAATATAAAAGAATCTATGTAAAATATAATTCCAATAATAAAAACCTATTTAAACAAAATTACATATTTACCATTACAACTGTAACAAGTCTTAATTAGTATCCTGTCCACAAAAGCCACTAATAAATAGTTCAGTTCAGTTTTGGACTTCACATTAAACACTTTTCAATTGATGCGTTTGTATTTCTTATATCGTAAGTATCGTCAAGGTTTTTATTGGACGACTGTGCTTGTGTCGCCAAGTAGTTGTGGATTGGATGGAAAAAATACAGGTATATTACAAGACTTTGTGTCTGGGTAATGTAGTATTAGAGCAGTTCCAGTTCATTCCTAGAATACTAGATGGATCTTTGAAACACATCTCATCAGATGGACCATCTTCCAATTTAACTGTTCCACTCAAATAAAAGAGTAACATCTAGGAATATTGAACTATCTATTTTATGGAAACTAACTATCGTAAAAAGTATTTACGTAAGATCTGAATTAGCTAGTCTGGACGATTCCTGCTTTCCTGACTCGCTTTGCTCAGTCAGGGAGGCACGAACCCTAGCTGCTTAGGACCCTAAATTTTCTCTCTTTTTGACTTATAAGTGTAGCATAAGCCTTTTAACTAAAATACCCTCCTTTCTTCCGCAAAAGTGCTCAGTAAACTGCGGCGACGGAGTACAGACCAGGAAGATGTTATTTGTGTACAATGACAAGAATGGGCAAGGCTTGGAAGTGGTAGAAGACGCCATTTGCGCCAACCTTACCAAGTACAACGTCACCAAACCTTGCACAGTGCCCAAGAAGGAGTGCCCTTCGCAGTGGTTCGCTGGACCTTTTACTGAGGTAAGCAATTTTGACTCACTTCAAAAATAACTACTACTAAAAGGCGTTTTTAGCTGTATTGGTCCTTTGCCCAACCCTTTTTGCGTAACGAAGCTTAAATTTAAAATTATGAGTTATTCACGCATTTAGTTAGGGAACTGGCTGCAATTTTGGTACCCATATGATTTCTTCATGTTCCACGGTATGGCTGAAAGTTCAGATCAATAGCGTAAATTCATGCAGAATCAAGAGAAAACAGGTATCACGATTTATTGTTATTATCGATAATTAAATAAAAAGCTTTATAATCTTTATTTACATAACCAAATTACAAGATGATTATTAACATTAACTAAATTAAATTAAAACTAAGTTAAGCTTAAAAAAGGCCCTCGGGGCATTGTACCGAGGATGCTGGCGGCATTTCCTCGCTGAATTGCAATGCTGATGCGTTGCGCGAGAAAGCCGCCAGCTTTTCGGTCACCAGTTACATCAACTAGACGTTTCGCGATTTCCGCAAATAACTTATGCGCACTGGGACCCCACGGACCGAGGGTCTCGACGCCAAAGGGCACAAAGTTGTACTCTCTGCCAAGGCCTACATATTTAATAACTTTCAGATTTTCGGCATTTTCTGCCGCTGCACCCGCTTTAGAAGTAGTCCGTTGGAGGTGGGACGGTGCCAGTGTGTCTACACAGGTAGCGTCCCACACAAGCATCCGTCCCAAACTCCACGGGACCAAAGACACACCATCAGGTCTTTTGCCATCATCTCTGACAATGCCTGTCGGCTCAAGAAGAGCAGGCACATTGATGCTGGCAAGAGACCGGCGGATTATGTCATTAAGTGTTGCATGTCTTGAAAAGCGGCCTGCACTTTTTTGACAACAAAGTCCGTGGTGACCCAGTCGGTCCACGTCCGTGCCACAAGGGCATGTGTGTGGAGTGCATACCGTGAGCCCAAGCCGCAGACCAGTCGCCAGACGAAGCGAGGTCGGATCCAGGAAGGTACCGGTATATGGAGAAGGATGGGCATGTAGCCAAAGACCGGCCTCTCTGGTTCCGACCGCCAAAAGTCTTGCGCGATCTGGACCTGAACTGCGGCTCAGAATCGATTTGTATGTTAAATCGCAATAAATATCGTCCCAGCTCCTCTGAGATTTTAGGTTGTCTGGAAATTCTTTACCCGGGCAAGCAATTTGAAAAGCATTCTTGGCATCGTCCAAGCCCGCAGTCTCATAGTTTGTGGGCAAAGCCCTTAGGACATTACCTATGAGACGTGACGTGCTATGGGTGGACGACAAAAAGGCTGGGGAAGCAACACTCGAAATTTTGCGGATTCCTAAACCGCCAAACCGAATAGGGAGGGATGCTTGTAACCAAGATGGTTCATTGAGCTGAATATTTAAAATCGTTTCTAAACTAGTTTTGACTAAATCGTCTATTGGTGAAAGCAAATTTGGATGTTTCCAAAAAGGGCTACAGCGAAGCACATAAGTAAATTTAGGGACAAAAAGGCAAAACTTTAGAATTATAAGCGCATAATGAGGACTGATTTCGAGTAAACAATTTGCGTGACTTTGGAATTTAGAAATAGTGTTAGTAATATAATCAGGAAAAGATTCTTCAAAGATGGGAGAACCCAGGAGGCAAAGTGATTTTCTGTCTACTATTTTGATATTCGGTGCCAGAAAATTTAATTTGGATTTTAAATTATCCAAACCGTAAGAAGTTTTTTGAATGAAGAGTTCACATTTGCTAAAATTTAATTCTAAACCAATATTTTCGAAATTTGTTTTAATATCTGATAAGTCAGATAGCACAGTGTCCACATCGCCTCCCAGGGTTCCGTCATCCAAATACCAAACGTTAAATTTTGATTTTAAATTTTGAATAATCGGATTTATAGCCAAGCTAAAAATTGCTGGCCCGAGGGGATCGCCCTGCTGACAGCCGACCTCCGAAGAAAGTTCATGGGAACGGTAAATTAATTTTGAAGGTTCTGCGTAGCAGGTAAAGCTTTAAAAAAATCTCGTTCTCGATGTCTGCTTCATCATTTAGCACTCCTTTTTTTACATTCTTGAAGCGCTGTCAATTGACAAAGCAGGGCTGTCTTGGTGGCAGACGTGGTGTTTCATAAGATACCATCATCGATATTAATGTCTGCCACATGAATAATTTATATGAATAAAGTCTACGTTTGAGTACGAAAACTGGTCTGGCTTGTAAATAATATGATGTGTTTGTCGCGAACTCCCGGCTGACGCATCTTCGCCCAAACCGCTTAGAGTAAAATATCGAAATTTGGACACTAGGTTCCTTTTGCGATGTAGGCATCCACTAAGGATTTTCGGAAATACTATCCCTGAAACCCACCCGTGTTCCTTCTGTGGAAGGGGGTGAAAGGGGAGGATTTCGTTTGCATGGAAGAATCTTAACAGGGTACAGTTTATTCAAAACTTGGTATGTATGTATGATCTTAATAAAAAAATAAGAATTAAATGTTTTTGGATTTCTCTAAATTCAACCCCTAATTTATATAAGTAACTAGCTGACCCGGCAAACGTTGTTTTGCCATATAAATAATGTTAAGGGTGGACAACCCTTATCACTAAGGGGTATGAAAAATAGATGTTAGCCGATTCTCAGACCTACTCAATATGCTCACAAAATTTCATGAGAATCGGTCAAGCCGTTTCGGAAGAGTACGGGAACGAACATTGTGACACGAGAATTTTATATATAAGATAAGGATTGACATCAGTCTTTTTTTTTAACTACCCTCCAAAAGGGGTTTAAGGGGTGTTAAAGTTTCTATGTAAGAATCTTAACATGCGGTCCGATTTATTAGAAACTTCCTATTAATTATTTAAACGTAATGAGTTATAAAATGTATTTGGATTTCTCCAAAATCTACCCCTGAATGGGTGAAAGCGGCTAATTCTAATTATGGTTTTGGGGGAGGATTTCACTACTAACTTGATTACCTAATCTAAAAAATCGGTGTAAAAAATCTTAAGATCAAATAATGGAAGCATGCCGAACGATTTTCCGAAAATCGACCCCTGTCGGGGTAAAAAGGGAAACATTTTGTTTTACAAATCTCATACTTTCGGTTTAGAAACTTGGCACAAATACTTATCTAGGTAAAGATCGTAATCATTAGTTTTCCAAACCTACTCTTTAAAGGTGGTGAAGGGAGCGTTGAAGTTCCAAGGGCACGAAATCTACGATGATGAAGTGGCGGGCGAAGAGTTAGCCTGAAATATTTATACAGACACGTGAAGGTTAGGCCGTTCCTTATGTTGTTTTCAGTGCACTAAACCATGCGGTGGAGGCGAGCAGTACAGACGCGTCATGTGCTTCCGAGGAGACAAGGAATCCGCCGACTGTGACGGCACCACCGTGTTACATTCCATAAATATCTGCAACACAGGACCTTGTGACGCAGGCGACACCAGGTCAACCACCGTAGTGGCTGACTTTGTGTATACCCGGGCATAGGGTGGCCAGATATTGGGGCGGCCAACCTTTGCCTGCGGCTGGCAATAGATATAGGTACAGCTCAGTAATGAATAGAGCTTTGACGGCTAAGTTGAATCAAACGTAATGTTTTTGAATTTACATTTTTACCCCGCGTTTACACAAATTTATGAAACATGTATTTTACTGTTCTCATTTATCGTTTACGCTTAAAATAATTTGTAAAGACTAGTTGTATACAAAACTTGTCACAAATCTTAAAAAGGTGAACAAAATAGTTAACAATACAAAAATGTTAGTAAATGTTTTATACACGACATGTTTTTGACAAGTCTTTTATAAGCTTATCGCAACTTGTTTAAAAGCATAGGCGCCGCGAGCAGCCCCTGGCTTTAAAATATATTATAGGTACATTAACATTCAGGAACAAAGATAATATCCTGAAACTTTTTGCATTCTGCAATCTCTTAATCCTTAAATTTTTGTGCGTACGTAGATAAAGTTAGTACTCCTATTCCTAATTATGTATGAATGGACAAAAAACCTAACCTGTCAGAGGCACCGGTGCTAAAATCTATGAGCGCGGTTCGCTCACTCTTTCATTCTATATTGAATAAAGATGATGTAGAATGCAAGAGCGAGCGAAGCGCGCTCAAAAATTTAAGCATTTTGTGTCCAAACTCATTAGTTTGGATACAAAACTACTCAAATGGTCTGGTATCATTGGTAGTCGCGCCAAAGTCTGGGGAAACAGGTAGTATCTCATAATTTTCGCACTCAGAGTTGACAATTTATGTTAATTATTTTTTATTAGAACAAGGTTTGTTTTTGTTTTGAAATCAATTCTTGTCTCTAGTCGTGAAAGTTGTGTGATTTTGTTAAGTGATTATGACTGCATTGTTTATTATATATCGAATATATATTTGAAAAGCTGTGTTTTGTTTTATTTTAAAACCTACGGATCTTCTAATCACGGTCGAAAGTTGAATTTGAATGATTAGTGTAGTGGCAGTACTTTAATTATCTTGATCGAAGTAAGACGATCTCAGCTACTCTCGTTTATCAGACGAGAACCTATTGAAGCTAAAGTAATGTTTAACACTACTGTGAATGCGTGTGCTACTAATGCGATGGGGCCAGCGAACATGCGCCAAAAAAGCATTTGTGAAATTTTAAGACTTTAGCTTTAAGCAGGTCTATACCTACTAAGTACGTTCGATCATGTTTATTCCTGCGTAAGCAAAAATGTGAATTATAAACGAATCAAAAATTATTTTTGATTTAGTCAAAACTATGTAGTTTAGAAATGATTTTAAATATTCAGCGCAATGAACCATCTTGGTTACAAGCATCCCTCCCTATTCGGTTTGGCGGTTTAGGAATCCGCAAAATTTCGAGTGTTGCTTCCCCAGCCTTTTTGTCGTCCACCCATAGCACGTCACGTCTCATAGGTAATGTCCTAAGGGCTTTGCCCACAAACTATGAGACTGCGGGCTTGGAGGATGCCAAGAATGCTTTTCAAATTGCTTGCCCGGGTAAAGAATTTCCAGACAACCTAAAATCTCAAAGGAGCTGGGACCATATTGCGATTTAACATACAAATCGATTCTGAGCCGCAGTTCAGGTCCGGATCGCGCAAGACTTTTGGCGGTCGGAACCAGAGAGGCCGGTCATTGGCTACATGCCCATCCTTCTCCATATACCGGTACCTTCCTGGATCCGACCTCGCTTCGTCTAGCGACTGGTCTGCGGCTTGGGGTCACGGTATGCACTCCACACACATGCCCTTGTGGCACGGACGTGGACCGACTGGGTCACCACGGACTTTGTTGTCAAAAAAGTGCAGGCTGCTTTTCAAGACATGCGACACTTAATGACATAATCCGCCGGTCTCTTGCCAGCATCAATGTGCCTGCTCTTCTTGAGCCGACTGGCATTGTCAGAGATGATGGCAAAAGACCTGGGCCTCAAGTCTGCTATTACAATAGTGTCAGAATGGTCTATCATTGATTTCATAATTGTTGATTTTGACAAGTTTGGTAATCTACTAATATAATGGCGTCATTATGACTTTCCAATGGTCAACCACTGACACTCCATTCAAAGAAATGGCATAGAATGGTAATCTCGTACATAATGACAAATGAATGATTGGCGTATGCGGTAATCTGCTAAAATTTTGACAGTTCCTTTGATCAGTGACCTACCATTAGAATGTCATTGTGCAGTCATTGCTTTTAATAGCTCGGTTGTCAAAAAGTGTTTGCTATCTATCGTGTTTGTGGAACATTGAATGGAGAAATGTATTCACTACGAACAAATATTCTCGAGCTAGCCAACCCAGTGGATGCTAGAGAAAGAAGATGGGCGGAATGCAAAGGACGTCGTCGAGCCCGTCGTTGCTATAATTCTGCAAGGCTGCCCAAAGAAAAGTATTGCTGACCTGTTGCACTTATTTCACTCTTCTGTGATTTAATTTTGTTTAAAATTTTACTTTTATATTCAATAAAGAACTAAAAAAGTGCAAAAAATACAATCATGACACATTTCATAATGCATACCTATTACTAAATAATACTGTATTTAGGTAATCCAGTATCCACTTCTTGGTGGTTTTCCAGAAAATCAATTAGAGCCGAAATTTGCTCAATTAGCACCATTTTGTATAAAATTTAATAAATAAATAAAAGATAATTTAAATACACAAACAAAAATATAATTAAAACACTCAAATGAAAATAAATAACTAACAAAACACCGACCGCTAGAAATAAAAACCGGCCAAGTGCGAGTCGGACTAGCGCCCGAAGGGTTCCGTACGGCAAACTCGCGCACGAAGGGTTCCGTACCGTGTTGTTTAGTATTTGTTGTTATAGCGGCAACAGAAGTACCTACATCATCTGTGAAAGTTTCAACTGTCTAACTATCACGGTTTATGAGATACACCCTGGTGACAGACGGACAGTGGAGTCTTAGTAATAGGGTCCCGTTTTACCCTTTGAGTACGGAACCCTAAAAACAGATTAACCTCAGTAAGCAGTAATTTAACATAAAATGCTAAACTGATAAAATATTATTGTGTTGTATAGTTTCACATAAATTTAATGTTTTTGCTATTTACGAACGTCTTGCTACTTCAGATTGCTTATAACACTAATAAATAGTATGTAAATGAAATCTGGCATGACTAACTGTTCAAATTAAGTAGTAGTTTTTCGAAAATGATTTCTACTAACGGGTTTTATAATAATGGCAATACGACAATGTCATTCTACCATGATTCTATTACGAGACCATTGACCGACCAATGATCGACCATTATGAATTTAGTAGATTACGAACTTTTAGCAAAATGACAATGGGATCGTGTTGGAATGACGAGTTTATTAAAAATAGCAGACTTGGGCCCCTGATGGTGTGTCTTTGGTCCCGTGGAGTTTGGGACGGATGCTTGTGTGGGACGCTACCTGTGTAGATACACTGGCACCGTCCCACCTCCAACGGACTACTTCTAAAGCGGGTGCAGCGGCAGAAACTGCCGAAAATCTGAAAGTTATTAAATATGGAGGCCTTGGCAGAGAGTACAACTTTGTGCCCTTTGGCGTCGAGACCCTCGGTCCGTGGGGTCCCAGTGCGCATAAGTTATTTGCGGAAATCGCGAAACGTCTAGTTGATGTAACTGGTGACCGATTAGCTGGCGGCTTTCTCGCGCAACACATCAGCATTGCAATTCAGCGAGGAAATGCCGCCAGCTTCCTCGGTACAATGATGCCCCGAGGGCCTTTTTTAGGCTTAACTTAGTTTTAATTTAATTTAGTTAATGTTAATAATCATCTTGTAATTTGGTTATGTAAACAAATATATTCCTTTAAAACGAATCAAAGAGAGTTTTGACAATAAACTGTCGTTTTATCTTCTTACTAGCTCACCCGGCGAACTTCGTACTGCCTCGGAATCAATAAATGCTCTGCTAACTTATTACATAATTAGCCTATAATGTTCCCACTGCTGGGACACAGGCCTCCTCTCTCTCTCTGTATGTGGAGTGGGCCGTAATCCACCACGCGGGCACAGTGCGGGTTGGTAGATGTCACATGTCTTCGAATTTTTTGGTTCTAGGACATGCCGATTTACTCACGATGTTTTCCTTCACCGTTTTGAGAGCAGTGGTGATGAAATAATTAACACAAAGTAAAGCGCCTGTCCGGGTTCGAACCTACGACCTACAACTTGTAAGTCGCGGCCGTCACCACCGGGCCACCACTGCTCACACTGTTTATGTTAAGATAAAATGACTACACAATATGAATTAATTTCAATAAATGTCCAAAAATCAAAATGAAAAGTAATTATTTTAATTACATTGAAATTACATTCATTTCAATGTAATTAAAATAAATACTTTTCATTGATTCACGTGGTACTAAAATTAAAATGAATAGTAATTATATTTTAATTACATTTAAATGAATGTAATTCACGTGGTAGCAAGACATTTGCTTTATTGAAGCCAATCGAAATGATTCGCGTAACACTGTTGCACTACTCTCTGGATGGGTTGTACTCGGATCGTTTCCCTTCATTTAAAGCACCTTGTGATACACGACATTTTTAGTTTTGTTGTCAGGTGCGAAAACGAACAAAGCACATAACATACAAATGACCGTAATAAACTTTCATTTCTAGATTCAGGCCTCAAACACTCAAGGACTGACCATGTGATTTTTTGATTGTCATGGCGAATGCAAGACGAATCGGAAATTAAATTCGTTGAAACTCTAATGGACATTATACGCATAAATCATACAGCGTTCTTCGCATTCAATATAATAACGCGTTCAGAATAGTGATGGATTGATATTACGAAGTCTAATTGCATTACGGCTTTGTTGTGAAAGATTAGATCTTCTGGCTTACGGCAATGTTAATAACATTGGAAAATTAATCACACTTTTCGTAATATTGTATTTTTTACATGGTTGATATTTCATTTCCCGGTTAAAGAATCACAGAAGTGATCGAAAATTATTCGAAAATCTAGAGTGGTGCCTTTTTATATTATTAAGGTCAACATATTAAGCTAGATTTGTTGTAAGAAATCGGTTGACTGAGTGGTTGCCTGTTCTGTTCTGCGGTGTCCATGAACTGTACGAACTCAGCAGTTTGCTAGTACGTTTTATATTATTTCTTACCTTAGCGTTTCCCTACTGTAATGGCTAGGGCCGTTAACTATTAGGAGAGAGTTTAGAGAGAGATAAAAAAAACTAACTAGTTAGTTTCATACTCATAACTATAGTAGTAGTTCACGCCTAGGTCGTAGTCTCTGACTGATCTGAGCACACACTTTAAATTAGGAAGGGTAACGTCCCTGGTAGCACAAGACGTAGGGGGCTTGTCAGCACAGATTTAGCAAGAAGCCGGTTATCCCTTCGTAAGACTGCATAATTGCAGTCTTACGAAGAGATAACCGGCGTGCGTTGGTAGCAGGCCGAAGGTCGCCGGTAGGGCACGGCTCAGCTATGCATGCAGTGCACAGTCTGGAGCAGCATGCGGATTGGAGGAGAGTGCAGTGTGGAGATGTCCTGCCCTCAGCCTGGAAGTAGAACCCCTAAGTTGTGACTCACAGAATCCTGAGGGTCAAATAATAGCGTCTGCCAGCTAAGCAAGTGGCTGTCGGAATTCGAGTGTTCTTAGAAAATTAGTTTTGTTCCATGATTTTAGTGGAATGAAATTTGAATTGAGTTTGGTTTGTAAAAGGTCTGAAATTATCATTTTGTAATGGGGGCGATGTGATAAAAGGCTTCAGATTGGGTGAATTAAAAACAAATCCTTTGTCGTATGACCTTGCGGCCGGTGTTGCAACATTTTATTACGTTGTTCCTAAAAATTAAGCTCGTTAAGGACATATTTTAAAGCTTCATCAAACGTAGTAGGGTTTTTAATTCGAACAATTTGCACCATATGTTCTGGTAAATTATACATGAAGACATTAAAAGAAGTAGGTATTGTTATAAATTATTTTCTTAAAATAGAATAGAATAGAATAGAATACTCTTTATTATGTACACCATAAAAATTACAGATATAAATGTTGAAATTTTACATAGGGTGACACAATGGGCGGTCTTATCGCGAAAAGCGATCTTTTAAAGACACCTTTGGATGGATTAGAGGGAAAGGAGACACAATACTGCAGGTAGTCTGTGGTGTACCATTCACATATATACAATAAATACATACATAAAATATATTAAAATTGTCTATATAATATATTCAATAATAATCATAAAACGCTTAGCTGCGCTTAACGTAATAGAGCTATTTGAAATTAATATAGCACTTAAAACAAATTGTAAAGACTAGTTATATACAAAACTTGTCACAAATCTTTAAAAGGTGAACAAAATAGTTAACAATTCAAAAATGTCAGTAAATGTTTTGAGTTTTGAGAATAAACTGTCGTTTTATCTTCTTATAAACCTAAGTTGATAGTCAATTGTGATTTTTCTTCTTTGTCCTCGCAATTTCAATTTAAAACATCCCGAGGTATCAACGATTCAGCAAGTTGCATAGAAAATGGTGTTTCAGTCCCACCCGACGGGGCCACATCGGTTGTCGCGGATACAGGAATCTGGCCTTGATTCATTTTAAACAAAATCGTAAAAATAAACAAAAGATAAGCAACAATTTTTAATTAGCAAAATGTCAAAATCAAATTCCACAATTTAACAAACTAAATTAAAATTCGAAAGAAAATCTTATGAAAATCTTATTAAAATATATATGTTTGCCGTTATAATAGCGTGAATATAATACTCATTTATTTTATTAACACCAACTAAGTAAATACGGAATTAATTTCTACCATAAAAAAAATTCACTCGATTTTCCAAATTTTATGAAATAACACAAATAACAAAAGTTTTACTAACATTATTAGTATGGAGAATCAGGATGGAAGTCGAAGATTACTCACAGTCCAACCGCCGTATAAATTATCACCACCTCTGCTCACCCACGTTATCGTTACGCGTTATCTAAACTTATTTATTTGGTTCGAGGATTGCTAAGAACGTCTCACTGATTAAGGACGACTCTTCGTTACCACTTGCGAATAAATTCTTTAGTGTTCTTTTATACTTTTCAATATTTCACACTTGACTTTCCGCGAAGGCAACAGTTAACGCCAATCCTACCAGTTGCACCAGTTAGATTTCGGGAGCGGAACAATGGCTAAAAATATAACCTTAGGACTCGTTTAACTAAGAGTTTATTATAAAAATCTGTAAAGATTACAAGAAAACCAAAAAAAAAATAAAAAATTAGGCTGGTATCACAGTTATCCGGGAGACCCGTCCGGGCCGTCCCTACACGGGAGACCCCGTACGGGTAGCGCCCACACTGCTCTGAACCGAGGCAGCAGTACGATACGGTTGCTAGCGACAGACACATAAAGAATGAATGGGAACTTTTTTTAAATTACTGTTGTATGTTTAATTTGTAAGAGACGACGACGACGGAGAAATAGACTATGAGTACATCATACATCTTCGAAGCAAGATGTTTCGAAAGTGCATTTGTGAACTTAAATGATAAACTCAGGAACGGTTCGTGCAAATTTTTCAACTATTTTCGTATGTCGATTAGTTTTGATGAACTACTATCCAGGTTGGAGAATAGAATAAAACATCAAGACATTCGATTGAAAGACTGGCGCTTACTTTGAGGTAATTATATGTTATTTAATTGTTTATTGTAAGTACTTATTTTAACTGGATTTATTGTTAAAATTTTAAGATTAGAAAGATGGGGAATCGTTTGTGGGCACGATGAATGAAGACTCGCCAGAAGCACTCGGTTGTACACTGTAAGGTGCCGCCGTAGATTGGTATCCGATTTGCATTTGGGTCGAATCGTTGGTGGACACGCTTAATGGAGAAGCATTTGGTTGTACATTGTAAAGTTCCGTCGTAGCAGCTTTTGTTTGCATTTGCCTCAACTCGCTTATTAAAGAGTATATATTAGAATTTGACATTAACTGAATACTCATGGCAGAATTTAATACCTCCGATTGAGACAAAAGCTTTTGATATGTCGTCAAATTCTCTATGATCGGTTCTAAGGACTGCAAAGTAACAAATCGTCACTGTTAATATTAGGTACACTTTGATTAGTCAAATGCTCATCTTACTGGACGAGCATTAGATTGCCGAAGCGAAGGGTTGCCACAGTAAGTAGCCAGTGCAACGTCCGATTGTGGAGCGCACTGGAGGATGCGTTTCGCGAGTTGTTAGGTATCTGACGGGAGCGGGGTACAAACACGTGAGATCAAACAGCGAGTCAGTGTCATACTCCTTTATTGAACGATGTCTCTGTCGCACGCGCGCCGACACACGCAGGTGTCGTACGCGCACTCGCATATACTACATTCCCTTCCCCACATAGTTTAGAAAAATGGCTTATAATTAACAGGCATAACACGTCGTTTGGATCTCTGATTTGGTTGGTCGGTTTCTAAGGCGTTCTCATTATCTCCCACTGTCTCCTGTGGTGCTTGTCGATCCGGACTCGTAATAGAACGATCTGGCAGTAATGTTAATGGCTCAACACTCGTACCTTCCCGCTCTCCAAGATGGGCCTTTCCAGTTGATATTGGTGATTGTTCGCTTACGTGTACTGCGGTCTCATCCGTTACGTCCGTAGCTTCCGGCTGCGCAATTAAGTTGCTATCATCTTCTATTTCTATGTCCGAGTGCCAATCATTACTTTTATTTGCCACCTTTAGCATTCGGCTTGAAAACGTCGAATCTGGTCGATGTGTCGAATCACCTTGCAGTTTAGTTCCGATATATACACCGAATACATCACATTCCCAATTTCCTCTTTCATTATAACTTTCACCCAATTATATTTATTGTTTCCTAAAAATCGTTTAACCCAAACATCCAGTTTAAACTTTTGTCTTCTCCTTCCCCCCTACTCTGTAAGGACTGTTTTTCTGTTACGGTCAACGAAAGATCGGTGGATGTCGATGCGACTTTTGATGATTGATTAAGTCCAGCCGCGAGCGTAGGGGTCGACCATACAGTACTTCCGCTGGAGATTTACCTGTGGTACTATTTTTGGAGTTCCTATAATCGAATAAAAACTTTGTAATTTTTTCTTGCAGAGGTATTTTAGTGTTACCTTGCAAAATTATGCTTTTATGATCTTTTTTAATTATTTTTACAATACTTTCAGCTTGGCCGTTACTTGAAGGATGATATGCCGGTGACAATATGTTGAATGCCGTTTAAATTGCAAAAATGTTCGAACTCCCTAGACGTGAAAGAAGTACCATTGTCTGTGACCAACATGTGAGGCACACCGGCTCTTGACATAAAATCACATAACTTACTTATGACAGTTTTTGCTCCATATGATGTTGTACTAACCGTATAACATTCGACCCACTTAGAAAATGCATCAACTATAACTAAAAACATTTGGTTATGAAACGGCCCAAGAAAATCTAAATGAATTCTATAAAATGCATGGGGCGGATAAGGCCACGGCGAGGAAGGCGAGCGGTGCGGCGCGGGACGCAGTTGCGTGCATACGCTGCACGCGGCTGCCAACCGCTCGAGCGCCGCGTCGATTCCCGGAAACCACAATCTTTCGCGCGCAGCGGCTTTCATTTTTAGTACCCCGAAGTCCGAATCGTGTAATTCTCCGAATATTTTATTTCTAAGTGCATGTGGAATAACTACTTTATGACCACGCATTAAGCATTCATTTTCAAATCACAATTGAAACCTTACGTCAAAATAGGGTCGCAATTGGGGGTCGTGAACTTTACGCGGCCATCCTTTTAACACATAATTTTTAACTTTTTTTAAAATCTCGTCACGGTCTGTTTCGTAACGTAATTCATTTATAGTAATGGGTAAACTTCCTTCAACATCAAAATTTACGTAAGCAGCACGCTCTTCACAGTCGCGGTCCTCCCCCCGCGCCTCGTCCTGCGCCCGCTTCTCATTCACTAACGTCGCTCGCGATATGAAATCTGCACTGTTATCACTGCTACGAATATATTCGATTGTATAATTGTACGCCGACAAGAATAATGCATACCGTTGTAGTCTATTCGCCGATACCTCAGGGATGCCACGATGCGGACCAAAAATCGTTATCAACGGTTTATGGTCCGTAGGTAATATGAATGGTGTAGTACGACTATATAGGTACTGGTGAAATCTTCTTACACCATAAATTATTGCCGTTGCTTCGTTCTGTAGCTGTGAATAATTTTTCTCTGCTGCTGTGAGCGTCCTTGAAGTAAATGCGATAGGTCTCTCGCGATCGTCAGCAGGTGATAACTGAGATAGAATGGCACCTAAACCTTGTGGCGAAGCATCCACGGTTAGCAACAGTTTAGCGTTTGGATCAAAATGGGCTAGCAACCGGTTGGAAGCTAGCAGTTTCTTTATTCGTTCGAATGCCTCGTCGTGAACTGAAGTCCATTCCCATTTCATATTTTTATGTAGTAACTTATATAATGAGCTCAGAATTGACGATGCGTTTGGCACGAATCTTCTATAATCGTCGGTTTTGGTGCTTTTAATATGGCCAGAACTTTATCTGGTGATTTCCGAATACCATTTTTATCAATAATATGACCGAGGTAGCAAATTTCGTTTTTAAAATATTCTCTTTTTTCCTGCTGAACAGTCAAACCTGCGTCTTCCAGCTGTTTTACAAAGAAAGAAAGAAAGAAAGAATAACGTTTATTTGGATACAGTTCGTGAAACACAATAAAAATAACAATAAAAAAGTGAAAATAATGTTTTTAATAAATAGTGTGTGCCTCACGGCTGCACCAAAAAGGTTCATTTCAGCATTAATGCCAGACAGATGCTGCCTGACGCTGGTTTTCTAATGAACCTTTAGGGACAAGTGACGTCCAAGTACAAACAGCCTCAACATACCTAATACATATTTTTACTCATAAATTAATACATTAATTAGTAATTAAACATAATAACAAAACACAAAACATACGAAAACAACAACTGTCCCAGCAAAAACCTGTTCCTAGCGATTAGCTAGATTGATCCGTGCACGGTACAACTACTGTTAATCAATTTCTGTGCTCGTTAATATTACTCCCTGTTACTAAAATATCATCTAAAAATATTGTTACCCCGTCTAGGCCTGCAAGCACACATTCTATCGCCCGTTGAAAAATGGCTGGAGCACTTGCCAGACCAAACACTAGCCTGGTATACTTGAAAAGGCCACGATGCGTGTTTATACATGTTAGGGTCTGTGAATCTTCTGTCAGTGGAAATTGGTTGTATGCACGATATACGTAAAGTTTGGTGAACTGCTCACCACCGTGTAGTTTAGAAAATAACTCATCAATAGACGGTAATGGGTATTTTTCGATCATTAATTGCTTATTAATAGTTACAGAGTAATCTGCACATATTCTAACACCACCGTCTTTTTTTAATACGGGAACTATGGGAGAGGCACATTCTGAATATTCTACAGGTTCCAATATCCCTAGATCCACAAGACGATTCAGCTCCGCATCGATTTTGTCCCTTAAGGCGAAAGCAACCGGTCTTGCTTTAAAAAATAACGGTTTTACATCTGGTTTTAACTTTAAACATGCCTTATTTTTGTTGAAGCAACCTAATTTACTGGAAAATAATTTTGGAAATTGCGAAATAATTTCAGTGGTGACCTGATTCTGTGATATACCCATATAAATAACGGGCGCCGCCGGGGCAAATTCTAAGTTGAGAACATGTAAAATTCCAGACCTAGTAGTGGCGGGCCGCCGCCGCGCACTACGTAGAACTTTAGTTCATGCGCGTTATCTGCATACGTCACGGTAAGTTGAATAAAACCTAAAGTTATCATTTTACCTCCCGTATAACTAAATAGATTATTATTAGTGTCGGACAATGGTACTTTCTTGAAATACGATTGGTAGGTATGATCTGAAATCACATTAACGGCCGAACCACTGTCTATTTCAAACTCCAAAAATATACCATTTACCTGCACGAATTCTGTCATTGGTCTACCTCTCTCGCATTTAATATTAAGCACAGGTGACTTACCATCGTCTCCGACATCCGCATTATCTTTCGTGACGAAATTTACTCTCGAGTTAGACGCACACATTCTACTTAAATGACCCTTACGGTTACACTTTTTGCACTTGATTGGCTTTATAGTTGGTATACCCGTACACACTGCACTTTTCGTTTCTGGAGATACTGAACACGGCGTTGGGGCCCGCGCTGCCGGCGGCCGCGGCGGGTACCGCGTCGCTCGCTCCCGTTGCCGCTTACACCACTCGATAGTTGGGTGGTAGTTGCTGCTTTGCGCGCTGCACACACGTTCTCTACTCCACGGCCTTCCCCAGCGTCAGTTCCTGCAGATCCTTTGCGAACAACTTTTCGGTACGAGACCCGCTGCCATTCCCATCACAAATTTGTCGAGAAGGGCCTCTTCCAGATTTTTAAACCCGCAATGTGCCGCCAATCCCCTGATCCTTGCTGCCCACTGGGTATGACTCTCGCCTGGGCGCTGCGTAGCTGAATATAAGTGGTATCGCTCCGCGAACCCAAGCCGTTTCGGGGTAAAATGACTGTCCAACAGACGGATGATGCTGTCATATTCTACCTCCTCAACTTTCTGCGGCAGCGCCAGGTCACTCACTAGTTTGTAGCTTGACTCACTTAAAGCACTTAACAATATTGCTACAGAGGCATGAGGAACAGGGTGTAAAGTTCACTCATCCTCCATAGAAAAGGGAGGATCCTCCGACCAGACGGGTGTCGTGTCTGGTGGGCAACTGCCCGACGGTTGATGTCGGGATGTTGTATATATGCTAGTTGCGCGGTAAACTTTGCTTGCGCGATGCAGGATTTTTGCGTGACGTCAGTGTGATGCGTAGTTCGTATGTGGCGCGGTAGATGCCGCCACATCACTCCCCTCCGGAGACCGGAGGTCGATAGTGGGCTGAGTCGTGTATCTTGCGATGCTTGCCAGTGCCAGGTGTGGGTTCCAGTGGGTCGGAACCGGTTGTCGCATAGTTCGCGGTGGGTCGGAACTGTCTGCGGTGATGATGCCCCAGTGAGTCGGGGTGGCACTGCGTTATGCTCCAGTGAGTCGACGTGGTACAGCGCCGGGTTGAGGGCTGACTGCTGGCGTCGACCAGGAGAGCGTTGAAGAGCTCTGCTTGTTGACCGGCCGAAAGTGCAGTGTGCTGTGCCAAGGTTGCTGATGAGGCTTAGGGTGATGACCAGGTATACGCGGTCGCTGCATGCTGGTGGTCAGGATACCCGTTGAAGCCGTGGGTGCTGGCTGGCTGTGTGACTCGCCGCTCGAAAGCTTGAGGAAGTGATGATGATGACGTCACGCTGATGTAGTCGCACGAAGGCTGCGCTGACGTTCATACTCGGGGTCACTAGTATAGAGGCATGAGGAACAGGGTGTAAAGTTCACTCATCCTCCATAGAAAAGGGAGGATTCTCCGACCAGACGGGTGTCGTGTCTGGTGGGCAACTGCCCGACGGTTGATGTCGGGATGTTGTATATATGCTAGTTGCGCGGTAAACTCTGCTTGCGCGATGCAGGATTTTTGCGTGACGTCAGTGTGATGCGTAGTTCGTATGTGGCGCTGTAGATGCCACCACATTGCCTTCCGTTTGACCATGGCTTTGTCGTATAACTTTGCCGACCAGCGAGATGAGACCGCTCTCTACAACGATTTGGCTTTACTTACACAAGGTTACGGCACGCCACAGGAATTTTACGAGCGTTGCCAGAATCTTTTCAGCACCGTCATGACAATGTTTCATTGCACGATACCCTGGAATCAACCATTGCGGCCAAACGCGATTTATATCGTAAACTAACTTTGCAGGCCTATCTCCGCGGTTTGAAAGATCCTTTAGGTGCGCGTATTAGGTGTATAGCAGGCTTAGCCAAGTTGACAATTTACAATCGATAACGCTAGTAGAAAACGAATCAAATGTATGGGAATGACATAATCTCAACGATAAGTCACGTGGTCAGAACAAACGAATAGAAAATTTGTAACCAAGTTTACAACTTAACTAATCGTTCAAAATGATAGAATGAAATGTGAGCGTTTCTACAAAGTTGATCGCTACATCCCCTAAAAATGGTAGCCAAGTTACAGTTTTGACAAGCGCTAACGAAACGATGTCGAAGTTTTTGTACGATAGCCAAGCGATCGCCGCGACCCAAGAGTAAACGATTAAAAAAATGGCGTCTTTATTGATACAGGTGTGTTGAAAGTGTTGAGACCGAGAAGTGTTTTGTTTATTTACCAGAATTTTGGATATTTACCATTTAGCATTTTAATGCATACTTTAAATATGTTGTGGAGCGCTCATAATGAAGAAGTGTGGCTAAGGCGCCGAAAAAGAGACAAATCGTCAGTGCATGGAGACAATATGCGAAATGCCGGAAACTTTATTTGTGCAGCAATTTCGGCTAGACAAAACGACTTTCCAAGCCCTTTGTCAAGAACTCCGACAAAAAACTTCGTTGAAAGGAACCAGCGAGATTCCCCTAAAAGTTAAGGTAAGTGCTTATTAATCATTTCTATCATTTGATTTCCTCAATGTTTGTGTTTTTGTAGGTGTTGTGCGCTCTTAGTTTCCTAGCCACAGGATCCTATCAGCGAATTGTTGGCGTCACTCAGCATCTTGCCCAACGCACAGCTAGCTGGTGCATCAGACAAGTTGTTGATGCTTTGAACCACCCTGCTGTCATGGCAAAATGAATTGTGTTTCCGAAAACACGACAAGACAGAGCATTCATAAGACAAGAGTGAGTACTTAACAAACAATTTAACAATATTAAAATTATTAAGTGCATGTAATGTAATTCAAATTAACAATTATTGTTTCAGGTTCCAAAGATTTGGCCTGCCTGGTGTAATTGGGTGCATAGGTTGTACCCATGTAGCTTTGGTAAACCGCAATGATGACGAGCATCTGTTTTACAATAGCAAAGGGTATCATTCATTAAATATTCAAATGGTAGATATATTGTTACGTTGTAAATTTGAGTACCTACCAAGGGTTGGTATTACACAGCTGCATTACTAATAAGTAAAGTAGCATTTACCTGAAAACATTAGTAGTACCTTGTGAGGTTTCTAAGTAATTTATTTCATTGTAGTTGTGCAAGTAACTTTGGTCTGCACTTGATGGAAGGACTCATTCCTTCAACTATATTTCGTCACTGGACTCTTTAGTAAACACTTTCTAACATTAAATCAATTTTCTAAACCCTGATAACAGGTTTTCACAATTAATTAGAACAATAAATATAATGTTTACATTCCAACTGTCATCCAGTCGAACGTCAGATTCTGTCGTTTAGAAACGACATCTGATGGTCGCCGGTTCACAGTTGTAGTTTAATCAATAATTGAACTTATTGATTGCCAACCATCGAATTAAATCGTATGGAACAATCCTTATTAATTTTCAGCTTTCAGTAAAACTTAATAATAAAATAAATAACCGAAAGCGGAAATGAAATAGTTTTTACAATATAGACTTTTCTTCTAGAAACTTCGATGTCAAATAAATCCATTTTTAATCTGTGATTTATCTTTGACATAATGTAGCCAGGTTGTACGTTGTTAATTACCCCAATTAATATTTCGGAATAATTACCCCGATCAAGACAAGTTTTAGAATTGGGATTTATAAATAAATTGTTTGTTGGTCTAGATCATGAAGATTCTTATTGTTTCAGAGTTTAAACGTCACGTTGGAATGTTGTTAGTGATTTTCAAGAATTTATTATCTTGGTGTAGTATTTATCTTATAATCATTTTACCCGAAATATGGGAGATTTTAGAAATAGTCTGTCTATTTCCGGTTTGTAATCCGTGACAGGATTATTAAAGAGTGGTGGCGTCTATTTGCCCTTGAACACGCTTGAGTGATACTGGAAAACTAATTCCATGTTTTAAAAGGTAAGGATTTGGTGGTAATAGTGCCTAGAAGTGGTCTGTGAGTCCTTCCCTGGTTGTTAAAAGGATATTCTAGTGATCCATGGATATTTATTACAGGATTCCAAATTGCGCATACGCAGACTATTTTCCAGCCAGTCGAGGATCTTACAGTCAAGTGCTTTTTCCCTAAGCCAACCGTGAGTACTTCACCTGCTGACTATTTGCCTTAGATATTTCATGGGATATTCCTCAGTGTTAACAATGGATTAGATTCTTGTTCAGGGATACGCAACAAGTCCTTGTTGCGGAGTTGATGGATGCCACATGGGTAATCCTCATTACTCTTGTCCCACCGCTCAGGATCAGGCAAACAGAAGTCGTAACTCCTTATGTTGTATTTGAAACAAGGCCAAGTTAACCGGCTAATGTATTAGCCTTTTAGATTTCCAAGCTCAGTCACCTCCCGGAAGGTTAATTTGCTTCCCTTATATTATTAGGTCCCCGTATTGTCAATTCCAGGAGAGGCACCTCGAGAGATTCGTCTCGCCGCCAGGATCTAGAGGAGAGTCTGGGACCTGGACGCGAGACCCGTTCCTCGAGGCAACTCGAAGCCTCTTGTGGAGACGACTGTGCGGCTGGCAGACCCCGTCTAGCGAAAGCGCAGGCGGGACGGTTTTTTTTTTATACCTTATTACTTTTCTATTATAATAAGGTTTCAGTAGGAACCTATTGTTTACCGCAGTCCGGTTTTCTGTAGTGGAAACCGGTCTGACAACTAAATTGAAATAGAGGATCTTGGGTTCGACAATCCTCGTTCATCCAGACGAATATTGGACACCTTCGTCGGCTCCAGGATCCGGGACTCTTCAAAGTCCCTGGCGCCCATTTAATAAATATTAACATACATAATAACTGGAAGGTTAAACAATAATATTCAAATTAATAATATTAAATTAGAACTTTTAAAAGGAACAGTACTGGGTTTATCTCCAACTCCCCACGACCGAAGCTTTATCCGCTGAATTATAAGCTGGCTGGCAAAAGTAGGCTTTCACAGTAGTCGCCTACCTCATTTTTAAGACGGTAGCCCCGTATCGGCTACCGTGTGTTATGTTGTGAAGAATTAATTTTATAATTATACTGTATTGAAGATAGTTTCTTGTTTGTTTTCAATTCAATACCCAACCACCTGGCCTCTGGGCTTATGTTAGTTTACCGCTAGGGGGAACAAAAATAACAATATAACAGTGGCGCCCAACGTGGGGCGTTGTTACAAAATCGCGTGTGGGGTGTTGGGGCGTTTGAACAAAGGAGGACAAAATTTTGATAAGTCCGATTGGGACAATTATTTAAAATTTTTAAAATTATTTTTTCATTCACTAAGGGTAGAAACAGTACGCTATAAGACCACGGGCGATAGTCGTCCACATTTAACAGTTTCTATAAATGATGTGCAATATTACGGTTTACTCGACTCGGGTTCTAGCATTTCAGTGTTGGGTTCCGATGTTGGCCAACAATTCATAAGGGCTGGTGCGACTCTACACGCCGATAGACAGTTGGGCAGCATCATAACTGCCAATGATTCGCGGGCATCCGTGGAGGGTTATTTATTCTTACCAGTGACTCTCATGAGAGTGACTAAGGTTATTAAATTCTATATTATTCCAGACATTACCACGCCGTTGATTTTTGGCGTTGATTTTTGGAAAGCCTTTAATTTGGCACCTAAAATTTTTAATAAATTACCATTTAAATATATACAAAACAATAGAGGTCATACATGTGTCTCGGAGGTTAGGCACCTACAGCCGTTTGACGAATTAACAGCGGAACAAAAGAATGAAGCGGAGTTATTAATTAAAGATTTCAAAAAGGTTTCCTTTGAGGCTAAAGGATTGGGTCATACCCATCTGCTGCGTCATAAAATAGACACAGGAGATGTTCCTCCTATTAAACAGCGTTATTATCCTTTATCACCTGAACGCCTCAAGGAACTAAACCGACAGCTGGATGAGATGTTGGAGATGGGAGTGGTGGAACCTAGCAATAGTGCGTGGAATAACCCGGTTCTACTGGCTCCTAAACCTAATGGGGAATGGCGATTTTGCCTGGACAGCCGAAAGCTGAATGCGGTCAGCAAGCAGGATGCGTATCCACTACCCTACGTCTCTCACATCTTAGACCAGTTGCGGGACGCGCGATACCTTTCATCGATTGATTTGAAATCTGCTTTTTGGCAAATCGAATTGGACTCCGTTTCATCCAAAGAAAAAACCGCGTTCACGGTTCCCGGTCGAGGTTTGTTCCAGTTTAAAGTTATGTGCTTTGGGTTGACGGGAGCCCCCGCCACCCAACAGCGTTTAATGGACAGACTTTTCGGCCCGGAGTTTGATAATAAGGTGTTCGTATATTTAGATGACATCATTATTTGCTCATCAACCTTCGAGGAGCACATTTCGCTTCTTCAACGAGTTTTAGACAAACTAAAGCAGGCTAATTTGGCAATTAATTTACCAAAGTCCTGTTTCTTTCGACGAGAACTAAAATATCTTGGTTACAAAGTGGATGAGCATGGCTTACACACTGATCCGTCGAAAGTTCAGTCAATTGTCGACTTTCCAACACCTACAACTCGTAAGGAAGTGAAAATGTTTCTTGGAACGGCCTCATACTATCGACGTTTTATTAAAAACTTTAGCTCGATAGCAGCCCCTTTAAACGCACTAACAAGTACAAGCAAAAAAGCGCCGCCTTTTGAGTGGACGGCTGAAACAGAAACCGCGTTCTCAACCTTGAAAGAGGCATTGGTGTCTGCTCCAGTATTGGCTTGTCCAGATTTCTCACAACCTTTTGAGATTCATTGTGACGCATCCAGTTTTGGGATAGCGGGCACTCTGACTCAGGTTATGAATGGGGAGGAGCACCCAATAGCCTACTGCAGTCGTTCGCTTAATCCGGCGGAACGCAATTATTCAGCAACGGAGCGTGAGGCTCTCGCTGTAGTCTTCGCCGTGGAACACTATCGTCCTTATGTAGAAGGCGGTCCTGCATTTAAAGTGATAACCGACCACTCGAGTTTAAAATGGTTCTTTAATTTAAACAATCCCTCTGGTCGATTAGCTCGTTGGGGTTGTCGGTTATCACCTTATAACTTCACTATTGAACACCGCAAGGGCAGGGACAATGTGGTTCCAGATGCCTTATCTCGTGGCGTTCCGGTGCTGGAAATTAAAGTGCCTGACACGGACACTTGGTTTAAAGGGTTATGGGATAAATGTGTCAGTACCCCCAGATCGTGTCCTAACTTTATTATTAAGGAGGATAAACTATACCGTTATTCAAAAAATAAATTCGGGGTGGCTAGTGACTATGATTGGAAGCAGGTAGTACCGGAGGGCAATCGTCAAGAATTATTGAAGAGTCACCATAGTGGCGAATTATCACCACATTTTGGAGTGTATAAAACCTATAAAGGACTTGCACTCCGATACTACTGGCCTAACATGTATAAGGATGTGATTAACTACGTTGGTAAATGCGATACGTGCGCCGCATATAAACACTCACAATTACCTCCTCCCGGTCTCTTAGGTGATGCGAAAGAGTGTTCCAAACCATTTGAAACCTTAAGCATTGACTTAGTAGGTCCGTTGCCACGGTCTAGAGCGGGATTCACATATCTCTTAGTTGTCGTGTGTTGCTTTACGAAGTACTGTTTACTGTTTCCTTTACGTAGAGCTGTTGGTAAGGCTATAGCACAGAAACTAGAAGACGGCGTTTTCCTCGTACACGGTATACCCCGTACGGTGATAGCAGACAACGGGACGCAATTCACGGGTAATGAGTTTCGTTCACTCTTGGAGAGGTACAAAATACCTCAAATCCACTTCACACCTCGTTATTGCCCAAGCGTGAACACCGTGGAACGCTATAACCGTACCATAATGACCGCGGTATCAATTCTCGTGGAGGATGATCATCGATCCTGGGATGTGAACATCTCAAGGATCCAATTCGCTATGAACACCTCCACAAATGTAGTCACTCGTTTTACACCGTTCTTCCTAGTACATGGCAGAGAGGCAGTTAGTTGTGGTGATGTCTTCGGCGATGTTACCGTTGGACAGCCCACTCTAGCCTGCGCTTCCCGCAGTTCATATGCAAATCAGCTAGGGGCATTGGATGGTATCTTCGATAAAGTAAAGGACGCGCTCATCAAATCTCATGAACGTAGTGCTCGTTATTATAATAGTAGTAGGAGGCACGCGGAGTTTGAGGTAGGCGACACTGTGTGGAAGAAAACATATCCCCAGAGTGACGCCTCCAAATTCTTTATGGCCAAATTAGCACCTAAATACGAGAGATGTATAATTAGGAAAAAACTTTCACCCTTAGTGTATGAATTGGAAGGCTGTAGTTCCGGTAAAAACCTTGGCACATGGCATATCAAGGATTTCAAATCACCATGTAGCAAGGATTAATTTTTTTTGTATATTTTCTTCGAATTTAAAATATAATTTAAATTCGTTGGTCGCAGTGACCATTGAGGGCTGTATATGCCTTGAGGTTGCTGGTTTTTAATTTAGCATTGGTAGCTGTATATGCACGGTGCTAGAAAACCGTAGGTTCACATTTGTGAGCTATATGGAGTAGAGAAGGAGATTGTTTAAAAGTTGTTTGTAGTCTGTGGTTGTTGCAGGTTTGACACCCCTGTAGAGTGTATAAAACCTCCGGACTGCTGGTAAGGCAGCAAAATGATAGTCCTGAGATTGGAGGCCATAATGGCGGGCGTGTAGGCTGCATTGATGGAAAACGTTTAAGTTGGTATTTTTTTTCAGGGGCGAATAACCGTCTCGTTCATTTTATGGAAGACGGTTAGCCAATTTTCATTATTTTGTAGCATCTAATTTCTTTTGGTATTATTTGTGTACCAGCTCAGCATTATTATAGGCTGTCAGCTCATTGTAAAAGGTGGTGTACGATGGAGTAGGGTGGTCTCTCCTATATAAATATAGTAGGTCAGACTTATATTTTTACTCTTTTTGGAGCTTGTCTTTTACATGTGTGTAAATGGATTAGACTCGCTCCAGGAGAAATAGTATATATTACACAGGTCACATGGATAACTATAAATAAGCCATAAAACACGGGCGGAATTGTAGACTCGTTAACCAAAGCCATCTACAATGTCGCCTAATAGAGCGGGTTGTTACTCTATACTTGAAGTGTGACCAGAATTCTTTTAGGTCGTAGGTTTATGTAGTTTAAAATGAAAACCCAAATTAGTATATTTAATAAAGGTTACATGGATAATTAAAAATAAGCCATAAAACACGGGCGGAATTGTAGACCCGACAACCAAAGCCTACTACAATGACGCCTAATAGAGCGGGTTGTTACTCTATACTTGAAGTGTAACTAGAATTCTGTATTGTTTATGTATATACCTTATCCTACCTATATAGTATCATTTAAGTTTACATCAGCTATGACAAATAGAAATCGTACACCAGCTTCCACGTATTTTTTTTTTCTTTTCTTTTTCTGTTCCTGTTTTCAGGCATGAACATTGTAGATTGTTGTAGACGTGTTTGACTCTTGGAGTCTGCTTTGACGCTGGAGGGCCAGCGTCGAGATTTGCCCTAGGGGTCAAATCTCTGGTGGTTGGGGAGGTACTGTTACGTTGTAAATTTGAGTACCTACCAAGGGTTGGTATTACACAGCTGCATTACTAATAAGTAAAGTAGCATTTACCTGAAAACATTAGTAGTACCTTGTGAGGTTTCTAAGTAATTTATTTCATTGTAGTTGTGCAAGTAACTTTGGTCTGCACTTGATGGAAGGACTCATTCCTTCAACTATATTTCGTCACTGGACTCTTTAGTAAACACTTTCTAACATTAAATCAATTTTCTAAACCCTGATAACAGGTTTTCACAATTAATTAGAACAATAAATATAATGTTTACATTCCAACTGTCATCCAGTCGAACGTCAGATTCTGTCGTTTAGAAACGACATCTGATGGTCGCCGGTTCACAGTTGTAGTTTAATCAATAATTGAACTTATTGATTGCCAACCATCGAATTAAATCGTATGGAACAATCCTTATTAATTTTCAGCTTTCAGTAAAACTTAATAATAAAATAAATAACCGAAAGCGGAAATGAAATAGTTTTTACAATATAGACTTTTCTTCTAGAAACTTCGATGTCAAATAAATCCATTTTTAATCTGTGATTTATCTTTGACATAATGTAGCCAGGTTGTACGTTGTTAATTACCCCAATTAATATTTCGGAATAATTACCCCGATCAAGACAAGTTTTAGAATTGGGATTTATAAATAAATTGTTTGTTGGTCTAGATCATGAAGATTCTTATTGTTTCAGAGTTTAAACGTCACGTTGGAATGTTGTTAGTGATTTTCAAGAATTTATTATCTTGGTGTAGTATTTATCTTATAATCATTTTACCCGAAATATGGGAGATTTTAGAAATAGTCTGTCTATTTCCGGTTTGTAATCCGTGACAGGATTATTAAAGAGTGGTGGCGTCTATTTGCCCTTGAACACGCTTGAGTGATACTGGAAAACTAATTCCATGTTTTAAAAGGTAAGGATTTGGTGGTAATAGTGCCTAGAAGTGGTCTGTGAGTCCTTCCCTGGTTGTTAAAAGGATATTCTAGTGATCCATGGATATTTATTACAGGATTCCAAATTGCGCATACGCAGACTATTTTCCAGCCAGTCGAGGATCTTACAGTCAAGTGCTTTTTCCCTAAGCCAACCGTGAGTACTTCACCTGCTGACTATTTGCCTTAGATATTTCATGGGATATTCCTCAGTGTTAACAATGGATTAGATTCTTGTTCAGGGATACGCAACAAGTCCTTGTTGCGGAGTTGATGGATGCCACATGGGTAATCCTCATTACTCTTGTCCCACCGCTCAGGATCAGGCAAACAGAAGTCGTAACTCCTTATGTTGTATTTGAAACAAGGCCAAGTTAACCGGCTAATGTATTAGCCTTTTAGATTTCCAAGCTCAGTCACCTCCCGGAAGGTTAATTTGCTTCCCTTATATTATTAGGTCCCCGTATTGTCAATTCCAGGAGAGGCACCTCGAGAGATTCGTCTCGCCGCCAGGATCTAGAGGAGAGTCTGGGACCTGGACGCGAGACCCGTTCCTCGAGGCAACTCGAAGCCTCTTGTGGAGACGACTGTGCGGCTGGCAGACCCCGTCTAGCGAAAGCGCAGGCGGGACGGTTTTTTTTTTATACCTTATTACTTTTCTATTATAATAAGGTTTCAGTAGGAACCTATTGTTTACCGCAGTCCGGTTTTCTGTAGTGGAAACCGGTCTGACAACTAAATTGAAATAGAGGATCTTGGGTTCGACAATCCTCGTTCATCCAGACGAATATTGGACACCTTCGTCGGCTCCAGGATCCGGGACTCTTCAAAGTCCCTGGCGCCCATTTAATAAATATTAACATACATAATAACTGGAAGGTTAAACAATAATATTCAAATTAATAATATTAAATTAGAACTTTTAAAAGGAACAGTACTGGGTTTATCTCCAACTCCCCACGACCGAAGCTTTATCCGCTGAATTATAAGCTGGCTGGCAAAAGTAGGCTTTCACAGTAGTCGCCTACCTCATTTTTAAGACGGTAGCCCCGTATCGGCTACCGTGTGTTATGTTGTGAAGAATTAATTTTATAATTATACTGTATTGAAGATAGTTTCTTGTTTGTTTTCAATTCAATACCCAACCACCTGGCCTCTGGGCTTATGTTAGTTTACCGCTAGGGGGAACAAAAATAACAATATAACAATATTATAATACCTATTTATTTATACTGTATGGCATGTTAAAGCTAGATAAATCAGTTCTTAATAATAGTTTTATTTTCAGTCTTGTGATTCCTAATTTTAAATGTGAATGCAAAGTTTGGTGGAGCTACACATGATTCACATAAGTCTTCTAGTAGAGTTGAATCATATATCTATGAACTTCATCAAAATAATGAACAAGTATGGCTATTAGGTAAGTATTTATAATAGTAAAAAGATCTAATCTATAGGAGTTTTCTTGTGATTTGTCTACAGAAACGAATGGTTCAGGTGACTCTGGATATCCACAACGCCCTTGGCTTATGATACCTATCCTCAATGCAGTTCAAGGTACTATTGAAGAACGATACACTCAAAAGTATGTGCAAGCCCGTAACTACATTGAGTGCTGTTTTGGATTACGCAAAGCACGATGGAGATGTTTGCTTAGAGACCCCTGTCTCTAAGCAAACATCTCCATCGTATCGGAATCATGAGGATGATACTGAAGGACCCTTCCTTCAGAATCATCCTCATGTAACTAGCAATATTACAATGGCATGTTGTGTAATACACAACATAGCTTTGAAAGCTGGCTTACCACCACCAGAACCACTTCCTGCTGCACATGACGATGGGGATGATATAACCATGCAAGATCACACACCCACTGCAAATCTGGGTAGCCAAAGTGAAATAATCCAAGGAAGAGCCATGCTGAGTTGTTTATTGAATAGGTTTAGGGTAGGTAGGTTTTAGGGAATAATAAGATCATTTTAAGCTGTAATACGATTTTATTTTACATTTCCTAATTATAAATTAAACTTTTTATGTAATCTATATTTTTAATTATTATATAAATATGAATAATAAGTTATTAATAGTATTTTTGAAATTACCCAGTTCATTTTATTTTGAATGTAATGTACTTAGATAATAAATTATTAATAAAACAGCTTGATTATTACATACCAGTTTATTATTGTTTTTTTTTATTAAAACACTGACATTAATAATAATTTGGGGGTGGGGTGCATGGTATGTAAGCAGGAAGGATTTTCTAGTTATCCAATACCTACTTGGTATTTACAATTCACTACCTACATTTTAGGTATTATTGTTATCAAATACTTTACATAAAATCAATAACCTAGTTGCTGTACATAAATATTGGCTTTATTCTTACATTTCCAGTCAAAATTAAAATAAGTTTTGTTTAATACTATAAAAAGATCAAATTTTAATATACTGATTAAAAGAAATAAAAATGATACATACACTTTGTACATAAACATTTTAGAGAAGGGAAAAGTAAAGTGGATTGGAATAGCAAACAATTGAAATAAAAAATAATATTGTTACTCTGATATTGTAGGCAATTTGAAATGTTCATTCCACAGCTGAAATCACTATAACTACATACGGTCAATATCTGTCGAAGGTAGTGATGATAGTCTCAACTGTGGTAAAATTTCTATCAAATTGTCTACAGTACCAGCCAAACGACTTAAAATTTGATTTTGGTTTTCTTCCATTTCAATTCTTCTCGATTCCCTTTCCATCCTCATCTCATGATATTTTTTTTGCCGGTCTGACTCTAGTTGTAGCCGGCGATGCTCGACAGCCACAAACTTCGCTCGTGATTTTTTTTTAGTTATGGCATCTCGTAGTTGACCTTGAGAGGTCGTGACTACTTAACCGGACTTTCCTGTGGCTGCTTTAAGCGAACTCAAAGCCTCCAGCTAGGGGCGAATTTCTTACATTACTAAGCGACTGCACGCTAAGGGCACCCCCTGTGGGGTACGGACCTCGGCTTAGGGCGTCGCTGGGGCGCCCCCCAGCGACGCCCTAAGCCGAGGTCCCACCTTGCTGTCCTCCGACAGCAAGGTGGGACAGGCTGGATCTGATCAGAATTATTATTATTCGGGGAATTTAAAACTACAGGCTCAGCTGCGGCGCGGGCTGGCGCTTCATCGAGCAAGGGTCGGGGGGGACAATTACGTCGGGGTTTACGCGAGGGACCTCGGCGGCGAGGTCGGAACGTAGGTCGGTGTGTTTTGTGCACTGTACTCGTGGCCCTACTGCTTTCCTGGAGGAGGGTAATGGGGTCATCGGGGTCGGTGAGTGTATGCCTTGAACGGCGAATAGAGCTAATGGTGGAGGGCCTATAACTGGCGGCCTGCACAACCAGAGGGTTGCAGTGGGTGGCGGCGGAGTCAAAGAATCGCTTCGTCATGCGCTTCATGAACTGCTTGTTCGCTCGTGGCTCGTTCGAAGCGTTTATATACGGCGTGTGCTCGCTCGAAGCAGCAGGCGACGCCGCGGACGACGGGCTTGCCCTATGCCGCCGCCGCTGTGGAGCCCCGTGTCGTGGACGTGGTAGGCAACGTCGCTGACACACTGAGATCTAGATTCCATTCTCATTCATATGCATCCTGCATATGAATGAGATAATTATAATTATATCATAACATTTCGAGACAGTAATGTTTAATATTACATTCCGCATTCTGATATTATAATAAACAAATTATAAAAAGAACTTTACTTATTTATAACGTAAATAATTCCTTCCTTAATAATTCAAAATAAAAGTTCGATCCGCGCACAAAGTACACAACTGTGACTATGAATGACGTTAGTTTGACGTTTGCAGTGGTCTCGAACGTCATAGAGCAAGATCGGTAGAGTTGCCAGCTAAAATCGGTATATTTGTACCCAAAATCGGTATTTGACAAAAAACAAACAGTATTCAATCAAATTCGTTTATTTATTGAAAACAAAAACTTACAGACTAATTTATATACAATCACTTACAGACTAGTTTATATAATCATTTTTTATACCAATATTCTTTGGCCATAGCCGCGGTCATCTTCGAGTTGATTTCAAAGTCATAACAGTTAGCTGTATTAAAGAGTCGTTTTGCGTGTAATAGACCAGTGATTGATTCAGTAGACAGCCTATTTCGCTGTTTTGTTTTCAAAAGATTAATATGTGAAAATATGCGTTCAACGTTAGCGGATGAATGGGGAAGTGATAAAATATTAAAGATGAAATTAGATAACAAAGGAAACATTTGAGTTTCATCGCCACGCTTTAGTAAACTTACTTCATCCCAAAATAGTTCTACATCATCAGGAAGTGTTTTGATTTGTTCACAATTTCTTAAAATGCGCCACTCTGTATCAATTTCCTGGAAATCATTGCTCTGAACAATATTGGGAAAAAGCCTACTCATAGGAACTATCGAAGAGGTATTGCCAATTTTAACATTTTTTGGGTCAATTATGTCTAAACCCTTTATTGGATTATTTTTCAATGGAAACCGCGTGGTTATTTGCTTACAAGCTTCGATATAAAAATCTAGGCATCTGCATTTAAACAAATTTACTTGATCTGCGTTTAGATTTTCTGAACTACTTAGTAGTGTATTAGACGCAGCAGCACCATAGTATACGGCGTCAATATCCATAAAATTTCTAGGATTTTTAAAATCAACATTTTCGATTGGTGTGCTAGTTAAATATTCTCTTTTTAAAAAACAATCAAATATAGTTTTTAATGTTCCAGTTATTTTTTCATATAAAGTATGAATTTTCGGGTGTTCTGCTTGCATTTCTTTATTTAAATCGGTAAATAATGGTAATACAAAATCTAAAAATTCCAAAAATAATACCGTAGTGGGATCTTGGAGCTTTTGTAATATATGTTCTGCAGCTAAAAGATGATCATTATTAGAGATTTGGTCTATAAAAAATAGTTTTAGAGCAGAGAGTTGTTCCAATATTCTCTTCACTGCTGCATGTACTGATAACCAGCGTGTTTGAGAGGGGTGAAGTATTCTATGTACTTTTAAGTCGCAAAACATTTGAAAGTTTTTAAACTCTGCTACTCTTTTTGGACTAGAAGAAAAGTAGTTGTAAATGTCCCTTACTAGATCCTCTATAAAGCGTGGCAATTTGGTACAAGCATATGACGCGCAAAGATGAAACGAATGGCAGGTGCATTTAAGTATAAAAATGTTGGGAATTTCATTTTGCAGCAATGTTACAACAGAATTATTACGTCCCATCATTACGTTTGCCCCATCAGATGCAAACCCTATTAGATTATTTTGATATGGAATATCATTGCTGCTAAAAAAGTTTACTATGTGTTCAAATAAGGTTGCTGCATTAGCTTCTTCTAATGGAATAAGAGCTAAAAAACAATCTTTAATACGATTCATTTTCGCATATCTCACGACTAAGCACAAGTGTTTGGTTGTACTAAGATCAGTGGACTCGTCAATAATAAGCGAAAACTTAGTTTGCCGCAGATCTTCACATAAATTATCGAAACTTTCTTTACCTATAATATGATCAATTATGTCGTGAGTTTTCGTCGAAGAACATTTGATTTCTTTGCCAATTTTTGAATCAGGACAAACGGCTTGCATCAGCTTCGGTAGGTGCTCCATAATAGTGAATGGTAGATTGTGTTCAGCAACAAACGAGGCTAATCTTATTTCACCTGAAATTAAAATTTAGAATTAAAAATTATGTAGGTATATCTAGTAGCGATTAGGGTCTAATTATATCCACTGCTTCTATTTATCGATAACTAGAAAACAAAATAATATAACAATCTAAATAGTACCTAACAAATAATTAAAAAGAAATTACCTTGCTTAACCAGTGTATCAGTTTTTTGAGTTTTGGTCACAGTAAATGATGATATCTTCGGTTGAGATTTTATATTCTTTGATGATACTGAGTGTGTTTGTGAAGAACTATGTTTCTTTAAAGCGTCTTTTCCTGATGTGATGTTGATATCTTTATCACAACTCTTACAATAGGCATAGCTTTCGCCTTTACGACTATCTTGCAACCAGCCTGGAAATTCTTTTTCCCATTCTTTTCTATAATATTGTAGATATTTTTTTCTTCTTACACTCGCACTTGTGCTTGGCTCCTCGTCAGACGACATTTTAACTGAATGGTCTTCTCACGCACTCTTTAGGATAAGTACTCTACTATCTCTTCAAAGTTAAGAAAATTAATGAAAAAAATAAAACCGAATTCCTGTTTATATAGACTAGACTGGTTACAGGTAAATTCCCTAGCGGGAAGCCCCTTATAACATCGAGTTGTAAGACAACAAGTTGTAGGAACAAGGGTATTCCCCAAAATATATGGAACATTCTGCACTAGGCCCATACTTACTATTGAGGGCTTCCCCGTCCGTAACATTAAATTAAACATAAATGAAAAGGGTTGCCAACTGAAAAGTGTAAAATCGGTAGAGAAATCGGGAGAATTTCCATGTGCATCCAGAAATCGTAGAAAATTCGTTATATTTCGGTATTTCGGTAGCACAGAGCCCATATCGGTATAAATACCGATAAATCGGTAGGTTCGAGAACACTGGACGTTTGTAGGAACGCTCACCATAGACTAAAGTATAGGTTTTTTCTAAATACGTTGTAGAACGGGCGATCGACTCAGTCGTGTCAACTTGGCTACCAACTTATCGTTTTCTAAAATCGCTAACACCGAGGCGTTAGCGATTGTAGAATAGAATTCGATACGAAACGTTTGTAACTTGGCTAGGCCTACTGATACCATTGAGAAGGCTGTAGAGTTCGTGGATGAGGTGACTAACACCATGTACTTGCAAAGCAGAACTTGCCGGATAAAAAATCATTGGCTCGAATGCCACCTAAACAACAGAATGAAATCAACCATAAAATGCCAGTCTATCCAAATAATATGCTTGCTCCGTTAAGACCTAATCCTTTCAACATACCCGGTCCGTTCAGACCGCAAGGATCACAATTTATGTTACGGCCTTTGCAATCTCAGAACCAATTCAGGATGCTGATTAGTCCATCTAACATGCAACCACGTGGCCCAACCCCTACGCAACAAGTATTTGGGACACCACCACATAAGAACAATCAGGGTGGTTCTGGATTCAGAATGCCCCTAGGGAACCACTATCCGCCAAATAACGGTCCTAGACCGATGAGCGGCGTAAGCCACTTTGTATCTAGGCCTCTGCCTGCTACTAACAGATGGAATTGGGCCCTACAGGGTAATCCACCACCTTCCAACTATATTAAAACCCGCGATGTTAATGTGAATGAGTGTCTTATTATGGGCAGGACCATTATTACCCCGACTTGCCCGACTACTTTTACACTGATCCCTATAACTATGGCGACTACAACAATGATGACTTTTGCTTCAACGACTGTACTTATGACCACGTCACACCGCAACAGGCTGACGGGACTAACGACAAGGACCAGTCAGGTACTGCGGACCAACCGCAACCCTCAACCAGTCAGGATTTTCAGAAGGCTCCGGAGTCAAACAGCTTAAGACAGAATTAAATCTGCAAACCCAAAGGCAACTACCGTATCTACGTATCCATAACCCTACACTCAACTTTCTAATAGATACCGGTGCAAACCAATTATTCATCAGTCCAGAATCAATCCAGAATTATTTCCCGCACATACCTCTTAACTACGATCCATTCGAGGTTACTAACGTACATGCCACAAGTTGGAATGACAAATTAAATTATTCATATTATACAGATTCCACGATCGTTTTGATGGTTTGATAGGAATGGATCTACTTACCAAATGGAAGGCTAAACTAGATTTGAAAGATCTTACATTGATAACCAAGTTTGCAATTAATCCCATCCAAATTTATAACTCTCGAAACTTAAATCTCTACGAGGAAATCGTGCCAGCGGGAAGTTCTAAGTTAATACGGCTACCTGTTAATGCACCGGATGGTGAGGTTCTTGTAGGGGAACAGATTATTTGCAATTGCATTATATCCGAATGCCTGACTGAATGCGTTTCTAGTAACCGCGGTATGGTTGAAGTGAGTAACCCAACCAACAACGATATAATATTCTCACTGGACCAGGCCACTCAGGCAATGATATTTAACGTTGAAGGCATTGAAGAATGTCAACTCGCGCTAAAGATGTCACATCCCGGATACGCACCGATCACTTAAACGAGGAGAAAAAGGCAAACTTATTAGCACTATGTTCAAAGCACGCAGACGTCTTTTACATTGAAGGCGAGGCATTAACCTTCACTAACAAAGTAAAGCACAGTATTAAAACTACAGATTAAATTCCGACCTACACTAAAAGTTATAGGTATCCATTTATACACCGTCAAGAAGTTAGTGATCAAATAGAGAAAATGCTAGATCAAGGAATCATTAGGCCGTCTGAATCTGCATGGAGTTCACCAATTTGGGTCGTCTCAAAGAAGGCTGACACCTCCGGAAAGCAGAAATGGCGTCTAGTCATTGACTTTCGGAAGTTAAACGAAAAAACGATGGATGACAAGTACCCTATCTCGAATATTACAGACGGCTTGGACAAACTAGGAAAGTGTCAATATTTCAGCACTCTTGACCTGGCATCAGGATTTTACCAGGTTGAAATGAACCCTAGTGACATCCCCAAGACCGCTTTTAATGTAGAACATGGGCACTTCGAATTTTTGAGAATGCCCATGGGACTTAAAAACTCTCCTTTTACGTTCCAACGAGTAATGGACAACGTATTCAAAGGACTCCAAAACGTTATATGTCTCGTGTATCTCGATGATATAATTATATTCAGCACTTCTCTCCAGGAACACATGAACAACTTAGAGGTGTTCCAAAGGTTAGGAGAATCTACTTCAAAATCCAGTCAGATAAATCAGAATTCTAAAAACTCGAGACCGCATACCTAGGTCATGTCATCAGCATCGAAGGAATAACGCCTAACCCAAATAAAATCACAGCTATTCAAAATTATCCTATACCTAAAACATCTAAAGAAATTAAACAGTTTCTCGGACTCCTCGGTTACTACCGAAAATTCATTCCAGACTTTCCCGTTTTACCAAACCCCTGACACAATGCTTAAAGAAAGGAATGAAAGTAACTTTAGATTCAGATTATATTAACTGTTTCGAGAAGTATAAAACCCTACTGACTAATGACCCTATCCTTAAATATCCCGACTTTGACAGAGTTCATCTTAACCAGAGACGCTTCCAATTTTGCAATCGGCGCGGTACTCTCACAAGCACCTATTGGCTCGGACAAAGCCGTAGCTTTTGCTTCACGGACACTTAATGAAAGTGAAGTAAATTACAATAGAAAAAGAGTTACTAGCGATTGTATGGGTGACAAAATACTTTCAGCCTTATCTTTTTGGACGCAAGTTCAAAATAGTAACGGGCCACAAACCATTACAGTGGGTCATGAGCCTCAAGGAACCAAATTCACGGCTAACCAGGTGGCGGTTAAAATTAAGTGAATACGATTTTACCGTCATATATAAAAAGGTCAAACATAACACCAATGCCGATGCTCTCTCTCGCGTTGAGATCTATAACGAGGAGGTTAGTTTGATGATTGCAAACGCAACTGACAGATCACCATCCCTAGCTAATTCCAACACCCTGACAGCACATACCTCTGAAGAAAACCCTATACTTGAAATACCCATCACCGACGAACCACTAAACCAATTTCACCGACAGCTATGCTTGACCGTAGTGGGTGACTTTAAAAGACGGCCTGCGGCAACCAAACCATTTGACACCCACACTCAAACATCCTGTTATAACCGTGTTCCGGATTAGGTTTTTAAAAAAAGAAACCACTTTAAGCTAGAATAAAACTTGTATTAAAAATAGACACGAGTGCAAGGTGTGTGCACGGTAGGATGGTTGGGAGACGACTAACTGCTGGACTGAGAGGAGCGGGAGAGAGGAATGAGAGGATGCTGCGTCAGCAGCGATAATGCGGCGTAGACTACTGAGTAAGCCAGAAGGGGTACAGATGGAAGATGTAACAGCCCCTGATTAAGAGGAAACTTACAGGTGGAAGGTAAGTTGACGGCGGAAGGAAAGGTAAGTATATTTTTTCCAGGTTTTAGGTTATTCGGAGTCGGAGAGCAGGAATATCTTCGACATCTATGGATGCCATTTCTATGGGAGTGTCAGGTATAGGGTTACATCTAGAAGTCTTAATTAACTTATAATAACAATACTATTTATAGGAAATAACTAAGATTATAATTAGGCTTATACTAATAGTAGTATAGGAATAATAGTTACCGTAAAGGACAATATGAGGTTTTTCAATTATTCCATTAAGATTTGTTTTAATTTGATCAGTTACTTTATTATAATTTGAAAAAAAGAGAATCTAAATTATTTATGTTTTTTAAGTTAACGTAAGGAACTTTAATATTGTCTTTTAAGTATGTAGTAGGACTACAACAAATATCGTTAATTAATTCGAAATGCAATACTATTGGTTGTATTTTATTTTCGATACTATGTTTAGGTGTTAACTTATTGTCGTTGCAATAGGCAATAAAATTGTCTGGTATAGTTAGTATACCAGTACCGGAAATAAAAGATTCAGATAAATCTTGATTATTACATTCTATTGTAATTTTAGAATTTTGGCTAATCATGTATATCCATTGGTTATTATGTAATTTATGAAAGGTTTCGAAATTACCATTAACGAATTCAGTTTTTTGCAAAGAGACGGAACGGAAGTCAGAGCTTTTGAAATCAATATTGCATATTTATAACTTTACAGGTATTTAGTGAATTTAATTCACAATAATTTTCTATCTTTAGTTATGCCCAAATATTTAGTGGATGTTATTATTGTAATTATTGTAGAATACAATGTATCGTTTACAGTTTTGAGGGCAACAGGATAAGGTATAGTGTGATACAAGTCAAATTCTTTTGTATTTACTAAAGGCATTTGTAACACAAATATTATTTTGTTATTTGCATAATAACTGGATACATCGGATATGTTTTCTAAAATATGGATATTATCTAAGATTAAGGGTACAGGTAATTGCTTAGAACTAGGAAGGAATCTATAATTACCCACGACGTCTGAAAACAGTTGTTTAGGGGTAATAATAGATGGATATAGTATATTAGACTTACTAAACATAATAGCGTTAATAATATCTTCTAACTTAAATGATAAGGATAATAAACTACTTTCTAAAATATTCGACGGTCCCGATATTTTAGATTTCATTAGTAGTTTATTGGAAACTAACGTTAAATTTGCCATTTCCTGGTTCAAGGTATCGATAGCATAACTTAGACTAACTTCATTTGCATTAATTTTATCAATTACTTCTTTTAGAGACAATAGTGTGGATGTTGTAACCATCATGTTTTACTTCATGAGAGTTGCCAGTTTGGTTTGATCATTCTCTAAAGTTTGAACGGCATTACTATATTTTTCGGCATCATTTTGGTCCATATTACCGAACAGTTAATTAATTACTGAGCCGATTCCACCAAACCAAGCTGATCTTTTATGAGATTTGGCTATAAGATGTGAAATAGAATCAAAGTCTCTAACTATGTCAGAATAGCGGGATGATAATGGTTGAAACAAATAGTGACTTTCGCCTTCATAGTATGCATTACTTTGATTACATAAGAATTTAGAAGTCCTCGGGATATCCCTTATATTATCTAAATGTGGTTGAATGAAAGAGATATCTATAGGAATGATAATATCTAGAGTATCGTCAGTTATTTTTATAGAGCCAATGGGGTCAAAGTTTGCCTGCGTTGTCTGATGCCGGCTGGACATACCCTTGACCGTTTGACGCCAGGTACGCTTGGTAGGATAAATGTAACCAATTCTGAAAGGAAAGGTAATTTAAATTAACGAAGTTGTAGATATATTAAAATACTATGTTTCGTTATTAGTGGCTAATTTAATTTCGTCAAATTGATGTATGACGTGACGTCTGTTTATTAAGAGTGATACCGTGTTATTTCCATGAATTTTCACTATTTTAAAAGGGCCCTTCCATATAGGTGAAAGGGCTTTTCTAAGGCGTAAATGATTTTTAAGGTAAACAAGATCGCCGACTTTATATGTAATAGGCCTTGTGTGAGTATCGTAGTAAGTTTTGGAGTTTAACTTAGATTTCTGTATGTATTCTATTGCCTTTGTGTATGTATTATGTATGTATTCTATTGCCACTGTGGGCATTCAACTACTCATTTCTCTCCCTATGAACTTATATTTGGAAACAAACCATATATACCAGTACAGCCGAAGTACTTGAGTCTATTTTAGAGTATGCGGACATATTCTGGGTAAGTAGCGCCTGATGTTTCTTCGTAAATGGAATCTGGTATATATGGTTTGTTTCCAAATATAAGTTCATAGGGAGAGAAATGAGTAGTTGAATGGATGGCTGTGTTATACGCAAGCATAGCTGTGTATACAAAGCGGGGCCAGTTATTTTGTTGCTCATTTACAATGATTTTAGATATTCTTTAAGAGTGGAATGACTTCTCTCAAGAGCACCCTGAGTCTGAGGGTGATACGGGGTGGACCATAACTGTTTGATTTTTAATAAATTACACGTTTGTTTGAATAGCTCGGCTGTGAAGTTGGTGCCTTGGTCTGTCAGGATTGTTTTGGGTATTCCAAATAACGTGATAAAATGAACCAAGCATTCGCATGTTTCTTCAGCAGTAGTGTTAGTGATTGGATAAGCGGCTGAGAATATGGTAAGGTCATCTTAGAGAGTCAAAATATACTTATATCTGTCGTTACCGGCTTCTGGTAGTGGTCCTACGATATCGAAGGCTACGCGTTCAAAGGGGCGTGTGGAAAGAGATGTGATTTGCATAGGGGCACGATTGGTTCTTCTAAGGGCTTTATTAATTTGGCACTGTGGGCATTTCTTTACATAATTTTCAACTTCTGTTCGCATGTTTTTTCCAGTAATACTTTTCCTGGATGCGTTTCAGCATTCTACCGGAACCTAGGTGACCAGCTATGGGGAGGTCATGATTTTCTTTCATGATTTTAGGAATTTCACTTAGTGATGGGTAGATAATGGTGTTCTTATAAATGTGTATAGTCATTTCTGAGTTGTGGAATAAATATAGGATTATATTTTATAGTTTAATATACTGATGAGTATCGAAAGGATTATCAAAGTCAGATAAAGCTATTTCAGGGTTATTTTGACCTGTAAGACTGACAACTAACTCATTTCTTACGGATTTAAGACACTTATATATATCCTCATAAGTACAAGTGTCAAAGTGATTGACCTTGGTAAAAATGAAGTAATAAATTTTATTTTCCGATTCATATTTAAGGAAAGAATGTACATTACATTCTTTCCTTAAATATGAATCTTTCTAGTAAGGAAAATTCGTTCAAATTGGGAATATTAGATATGACTTCTTGAGTATATGGGATGGATTCATCCATGTCTATAGATGTAGGGATGATAACATATCTTTTATCAGTTTTGGATAAGCTTTCGCTGTGTTCTATTATGGTTACGTTAGGATTAAAATCCTTAGAAGTGGTTTTAAGGAATTCTGAGTAGTTACCATCTGGAGTACTGGAGCTACTAGGGCTCGAGACGTCAGGAGGTGGTATTGGGCTTGGACGATTAGTGGGAGTTAATGTTGAGTCTTCGTTTATTATGTTATCTAGGTCATCAAGATTACCTAACTCTGGTAAGCTTGTGGGTTGAATAAGGGGATCTATGAGATCTTCAAGTTGGATTAAGTCATCCGGAGAAACAGCTGGGAGAACATCTGGATTTGATGTTTCATCAGAATCAGGTGAGTTTAAGTTCTGATTAGAAGTGCTAGGTATAGGATTTATAGGATTGACGGATTTAGTTATAGGATAGCGGGATAATGCATCAGCGGCATTATTTAGTTTTCCTTTTCGGTATATTATTTCATACTCGTATTCCTCTAATTTTAATCTCCATCTCTGGAGTTTACTACTAGGGTCAGAATGATTGAACAGCCAACGTAAGGGACGATGGTCAGTAATTATTGTGAATTTTCTACCATAGAGATATGGACGGAAGGTTTTACAGCCGAAAAGGATTGCAAGTAATTCCTTTTCAGTCGTACTATAATTGCACTCATTTTTGTTGAGTGTACGGGAAGCATAGGCGATAGGCTTGTCCTTGCCTATTTCGCCTTGGGAAAGAATAGCGCTGATCGCATAATTGGATGCATCACAGCTGAGAAGGAATGGTTTGGAAAAGTCAGGATATGATAATAACGGAGCTGTAGTTAATTTATTTTTTAGGATTTCAAAGGATAGCTGATGTTCGTTTGACCATACGAACTCTACATTCTTTTTCAGCAAATTAGTTAAGGGTTTTGCAATGCTTGAACAATCAGAGATGAATCTGCGATAGTAAGAGACGAAACCAAGAAATGATTTGATGTCTTTGGGGTTTTTTGGTATAGGGAATTCGTGAACTGCTCTTAGTTTTTCAGGGTTTGGTTTTACGCCTTTGTCGGTAATGACATGGCCTAGATATGAAACTTCCTTTCGTAATAATTCACACTTATCTGGTTGCAGTTTTAATCTGAATTGACGGAGTCTAGAAAATATGTTAGTTAGGTTATTCATGTGAGAAGGGATGTCAAATGAGTAGATGACAATGTTATCGAGATATACGAAGCATGATGCCTTGGAGACCAGATAAAGCGGAGTTCATTAATCTCTGAAAGGTGGACGGTGCATTCTTTAATCCAAATGGCATACGAGTGAATTCGTAATGCCCCGTTGGGATTGAAAATGCTGTTTTAGGAGAATCATCAGAAGACATAGTAGAAACCGGAAGCTAGGTCTAATGTGCTGAAATATTTGCACTTACCTAATTGGTCTAGGATTTCGGCTATGTTTGGAATAGTATAGGAATCGCCGATGGTCACGTCATTGAGCTTACGGTAATCGATTACAACGCGCCATTTTCTTTGGCCAGAAGCATCAAGCTTCTTGGGTACTACCCAAATTGGTGAGGACCATAGGGACATAGATGGCTTTATTATACCTTGTTTCAGCATTTTTTCAACTTGGGAATCAACTGATTTCTTATGGCATTCGGGAAATCTGTATGTCTTAACATTATTTGGGCTATCAGAAGTGGTTTTAATTTTATGTTCTATTGCATCAGTGCAAGTTAACTGATCGTCAGGTAGGTGGAAAATGTCTGAAAACTGAGAACAGACAGAGTATAATGCCTCAGTTTCTTCAGGATTAAGGTGGGACACGTGAAGTTGCTTTAAAACCTCTTCTGTGCGTTCATGAATATGGGGTTCATCTATGGTACCGATAAAGACTGAAGCCTGTAGTTCAAAAGGATTTAAATGTAATTTAAGATCAGACTTAACCGTTACGGGTTCTTCTGATGTGTTAACAATGGAGATATTAACACGGTTGTTATTCTTAACTTGTACCATACAATTTGCTATTAATAAATTTTCGGACAGATGTTGGTCGATTATTAAACCTTTTCTGATTTCTGGATTTACTACAGTACATACAATTATGGTTTCGCTGCGCGGTGCAGTAGTATAAACGGGTTCATTGAAATGTATTTTGAGTTTAGTATCTTTTAAGTGCAGCATACCTTTATCATAGTTAATTTGACCACTCATGGAATTAAATAAGTCATTGCCAACAATACCATCATAGGGTAAGCTTAATTCGTTGACTAGATTGAATGTATATGTTAGGTATCTACAATCACTATGAGGTTCATCATGTGTATAGATGGTTATGGGAATTTGTCCTAATGTGTGTAGAGGATTATCAGTGGTTGAATCGATACCTTTGATTTTGAATGTAATTGATTCGTCAATTACGGGCATATCGTCGATGGCTGATTTTTTATTATACTTATGGATGCACCAGTATCGACGAGGAGGGATAAATCATTAGAGGACACGGGAGAATTCACTTTTATACATGGTAAGTATTTATTTGGTACATTAGATGTGAATTCGTATATTTCATTATTCATATTTTTTTTTATTTTCAGGATCTTGGATGATGTCTACGGTTTGGGGCTGGTTACCCTGTTGCTTGACTTCATGAGTTTTTAAGGATTTGGAGTCTACGATTTGGGGCTGGTTACCCTGCTGCTTGACTCCATTAGTTTTCAAGGATTTAGAGTCCATGATTTGGGGCTGGTTACCCTGCTGCTTGACTCCAATGGGATGACTTCGAGTTTGGGGCTGGTTACCCTGTCCATGGGTCATTGTTTGGGTTTTGACGTCGTCTATTATGGAATTTATCTGTCCCGTGCGACGTCTATTCGGGACATTATTTAGTTTAAATTGTTGTCAACAGTATCATAACCATCTGCCTCGGTTACGACATTAATATGGGGTTTGAAAGTAGATGTGCTCGGCTGCGCACTTGAAGTGGAAGGTTTATTTTGATTGTTAAATCTTTTATTATTATATTCGCGGAGTTGGCATTTTTCTAGGATATGCCCTGATTTCTTGCAATATCTGCAGAACGGATCATTTGAGGAGGTTTGATAAGAAGCAGGTTTTTGAGATTGATTATTATTAAAGTTATTGGATTTATTTGGTTTAGTATTTGGATCATTATGGCGAAATGATTTTGCGGCTAAATTTTGTTTATAGGAATATTGTTGTAGTTTTTCTTCGGAAATCGCGTAATTTATTGCGTCATTTAGATTTTTCGGGTCCCTACACCTAACAATGTTAGCTATGCGTAGGGTAAGGCCCATCGTGAATGTACGCAGGGCAAGGTCCTCCATTGCAGCTAGTCTGCCGGGGGTTTCATTCTTCCTGTGACCGGATATGGAGATTTCTGTAAGTAATTTAGACAGACAAGTTTCTATTCTAAGTGAGAAATGGTTAACATTCTCCTGGGCGCCTTGCCTGCAATCCTGGAGCTCTGCTAGAAGGTGAGCGTAATGTTTACGCTCTCCAAATTGGTTCTGAAGGAAATCTTTAAGGTCCCTTAAAGATTTCCTTCAGAACCAACAAACAGGCCATGAGTCAAATTCTTTAATTGAACATGCAATCTCGGCTTTACCGTCCAGTTGGCTGATGACATACTTGAAAACGATGTCAACTTAATAAGAGGAGGCTAGGGAAATCGCATTATCACAATTATTTATAAATGCATTTAGTTTTTCTCGGCTGCCATCAAATGGCTTAATGAATTTTAGAATTACGTTTAAAGGTATTCCTTCTTTAGAATCCTCTTTCAGGTTCATTGAGTCTTTGGACATGGTTGACAACAATGGCAGAAAGATTTATAATTAAAAGAATGAGATTAGTTAACTATAACAAGTCTGGAAATAAGATTATTAGTTCGGTCGACAAAATATGCAAGTATTCGGAAGCCTTATCGCCTATACTTTGTGTTGAGACTGGAACTGCGACGAGCGACGAGACATAACATCCGTTGATATGACGTATGTTGTAAGTTATTTATAAGTTAGATTGTGATCACTTTACTTTTATGGGAAATTATGTTCACAACTCACAGTATTATTACGCACATATTCTTCATGGTTTTGCTAGAACTAGAACTGGATCTGGAGCTTGAACTGGATTGACCTTGAATTTGGTCAGTACCGGGTTTACCAGTGAGGCGAGTCGTCTCTGGAGATTTGGAGGCACTTGAGCACTCTCACTTTTGGCACTTATCACTTTAAACTTAGCACTCTTTGGGAGGATTTCAAGGATTTTCTATCCCACCGCTGCCACCAATGTTATAACCGGGTTCCGAATTAGGTTTTTAAAAAATGAAAGCACTTTATGCTAGAATAAAACTTGTATTAAAAATAGACACGAGTGCAAGGTGTGTGCAGGTAGGATGGTTGGGAGATGACTAACTGTTGGACTGAGAGGAGCGGGAGAGAGGAATGAGAGGATGCTGCGTCAGCAGCGATAATGCAGCGTAGACTGCTGAGTAAGTCAGAAGGGGTACAGATGGAAGATGTAACAATCCGTTCAGCTATCTGAATCGAACCTAGAAGAGGATCTGGTTAACGCCATTAAGGAATACGTCAACCCTAAGACTAAAACTGCCCTGCTGATAAATCCACCCCTTGCAATTTATAACATAATCCCTTTATTACAAAAATATTTTAGAAGTTCATCTTTGAAATTGGTATTGGCTAAAAAAGAACTAGAAAACGTAACAGAATACCTGGGTATTTCTTCAGTTTCGACATTATTTGCGCAATTTTGGTAAAAATATCTCAATTTAATTTTTTTTTAAATTTGATAGGTTTATGATATTTGGCATTATTTTACTTATTAAATAAGTGAAAGGCACGCGTATACATCAAACATTGAAAGAGTTATTGCCACTTAAAATACGTGACAAGCTACGGTAATGAACGCCACCCTTGGTAATGAAATTTTAGGTATACGGTGATGAAATATAGAAGCAAGGTAATGATACAAAATGATGTGATATTAAAAAAAAAAAACAAAGATGTTGTAGATTATAATTTATTTTAAAATCGACTTAACAAAATAGGTATCTAATTAATAGTTCTTCCATTATTGAAGTTTTGGTAACAATCAGCCTTTTAATGTCTTAGTAAACGAAAATAAAGTACAAATAATAAACTAAACAACAAATAATAATTGAATTCTTCCTTAAAAATTAAAATTATGTATTTTGGTAATAATCAGCCTTCTTTAGAGTAAGAAAATATGAATCAGACTTTGTCAATGTGTACAACCAATGCAAATAAAATATATAAAAAATCAACAAGATAAATTATTTTAAACATAATATTAATATGTGATCATAAAGTACTTTTTATACCTACTGTTTTTGTTTTAAGTGTTTATTTTTTTGTCTATATTGCTTTTTTATTTATTTTCGTTGTTTTTGTTGTTTTTTTTTGTTTTTTATATTTTTGTTGTTTTTTTTTTGTTTTAGTTTTGTTTTTTTTTTGTATTTTTTTTTATATTTTGCGAATTTACAAAAGACAACTTTTTAATTTATTCCTGCTACATTTTTTTGCCGGTTTTTTTTCCTACTCCTTTTCCTTTATATTTACTTTTGTCTTGATGTTGATTCTCAATAATATTTTCTTTATTTTCTCTCTTTTCTATATCAGTGTCTGGGTAGTCCTCAAATTTACCGAAATCAGATATAAATTCCTCAAATTTATCACAATATGACTTATTTTCAGAACCAACAAAAGTTGAGTTCTGCCAATCGTCAAGTTTTCTAATGTTAGATAAAAGGTGCACCTTTTCTGGTGATTTAAATTCTTTTGATGTGGAAGGCATAGCAGGAAATATTATTATGTCACTAGCTAGTCCTTCCTGTCTTATTATGTTTGAATGCAACTTCTTACTGCGTTTACGCGGGTATGTGGTTCGTATGAGTTCTGGACTATAACTGCCTGATTGTACATCATAGATTTTAGGTTCATCAAAAGTTGGTGCTTCATAGGTTTCCGAAATAGGAACCGGTATGGATAAATTATCTTCAAGGGTTGGTTCTTTGCAAAATTGGGAAATCACTTTTTCGAGGCTGTGAATACCGAGACTGTAATGTTGACACATTTCTTCCTGACACCTGAAACAGCTTCGGCTACGCATCTCTAAATGATCTCTTGAGCCACACCTCCAAATGACCTGGTGAACGGCCATAGTTCCTTTAAAAGATGGAATGCAATTAGGCATCATGGCTTGCTTTTCTTCTATGTCTGCATTTGTGATCTCCACAATTTTGATATTTGGCAGGTTTGCTCTTGTAATTTCAACAAATTTGGAAAATGTCCCGACGTCTGTTCCTGTGTTGACAATTCTATCGGCGGTCCTTTTGACTACCGCTCCTAGGCCATCTGGAGCACTTTTTCCGTGACCCACTTCCATGTAATTCCAGGTTAACGTACGAAGTGCTAAAAACTGTTTTTCCAATTGAGTCAAAATATAAAACATGTTTCGGTTCCTGTATTGACTACTGGGGCTATTGCTATAAAAGTGTAGGGTATCAATAAAAGGTGATATTTCGGAAATTTGACTCAAAATTGGGCCCAAGTGTGCCCAAATTGCAACGGCTGTGTGTTTCAAATTGTCGGATACGGTGCAAACTGAGTGAATTTTTAACTGGGACGTTTCGAAGTCTTTGATATATATTACTACAGTGTGAATAGACACTTCCTTTCTACTGCCGCCAATATGAAAAGACTGAATCTCCGTGTGATGTTTAAGAGCGTAGTTTTCGCTAAAATCTAAATGTACCACAGCTTCGTTTATCTGAATACTATTTTTTAGTTCTTTTAGAGTTTTATTTTGCACAACAACAGTAGCGCAATGCGGCAAAAATGTATTAATATGGTTTTCAAATTTATGAATAACATTTAAAGGTGGTGCATAATTTTCAGTTTTAGCCCAAAGAATGTTATGTTTTACTTTTCCATCCTGCTCATAGGTGTTAGAAGTGTTACGCCATTCAAAATATTTGATGTGTATATCGTTACTAAATCCAAAATATTCAACAACCTTTTGTTCACAATTAGAACATTTACGATCTAAGCATGCCTCGTTATATCTATCACAACAAAGGATGTTTAAAAGATCATGATTTGTTTTAATATTTATGATTTCTGCCTTATTTAGAGCCTTTATTAGTAACTCTGAATTGCAGTGATAAATACATTCGCATGTGTTTCTGTTTGGTTTGGGAAATAACACCCAAAATGGCCTTAATTTACAGAAGAAAGTGTAAGACACAGATGTATTTGGATTCTCAAGGCAGAACTTTTTGTACAAATTTATAAGAGTATCATTTAAGTACCTTTTTTGTTTTCTGTTTTTCTTTCTCGTGATGTATTCTTTTTTGCCTGGTGCTACTCTTGTGTTATCGTCTTCATTATAAAAGCACTCAACTTTTTTAACAACATCTTTTTCTTTTTTTTTGTAAAAATTATATTGGATCTTTTTTTTGCCTATTTTTCTAGTCGGTAGTTTTACATTATTCATTGTATTGTCTTTTATCTTCTCTTTATATATGTTTAAAAGTCTCTTCAATTTCTTGTTTTCTTTTTTTATGTTGCAAAGCTCATCTTTCATTTTTTTCATATCCCTATCTCTTTGATAACGTATATGTCTTATTTTTGATCTTAACTTAAAAGTTTTATCAGTTTCGTTGGTCCCAGTTTCTTTTACAGAATTTGATGGAATTGATTCTTCAAGCGGATTATTTTAATAGCCCTTCAACATCTCAAGCGAAACCAAAGGAGTTGCTTAAGCAGCAGCCTAACAATAGTCCTTTTCATCATAACCTAGTAAATCCAGCAATGTCGCCATATAAGTCCCAACAGCGTCAACAATACATACAGTCTATGTTGCCCTGGAAAAACCGACCAGCATCAGGTAACTTCAGACATGGTGGCTCAGGTAATGTTAGTAGTGCAAACTTTAGAAAACAACTTAACGTTCCAAAACAGCAGATTAATCCTCCTGAGGTATCATCAGACGTCACTTTGCGTACGGCAGGTAAGCCAGAAAAACCACAGTTTTCATAGGGGCAGTTATTCTATATCCCGAGCCAAATTGTATTGCCATTGGTAGTGAGTATTTCGGCCAATTCATAGATATTAATAGCGACACCTCCGAGCCTAACGTAGTATAGACGAACAATCCAAGAACAGGAGTTTACGTTGAACCCCGATCAAGACAATCGGACATAGTATCCATTAAATTACAAGCTAGACAATTTTTACCATATATTGAGTTGCCAGAATTCAAGGGTAAGTTACAAGGTTCAAGGTTATTCAAGGGTAGATACAGTCATTATGTTATTGCATCTGATGAAATTGTTGGTACTATTTGTGAATACTGTGTAAAAACAGAGCCATATCAAATAGTTACGGCTCATAGTTCTCCAGTTCACGACAAAGTAGTGTACCTGCCCTTGCCCCCTGCATTTAATAGCGATTTAATCCATATTTTTTTAATATTTGATTTCGATACGAAGTACAAGGGTCTAATAGGACTCGATCTTGTGGAAACTGAAAAGTAATATTGATTTGAACAATAGCGGGTTACGAACAGCACAAATACCTATTCACTTTAGCTCTCCACCGCAAAAGATAAAAATCGATCCTAGGTGTGAAAAGATAGTTACTGTTAAAACTACGTGGATGGGCAATATTTACACGATGATTTTTATCGGTCAGATAACTTGCAATCACCGGCAGCTATAAGTAACGTTATTAATGGTTGTTTTAAAACGACAGTTATTAATTTTAGTGATGATAAAAAATATATTCCAGATAAGAGTTCAATTGAATTAGAGTTGAACACTTAATGACATAATCCGCCGGTCTCTTGCCAGCATCAATGTGCCTGCTCTTCTTGAGCCGACTGGCATTGTCAGAGATGATGGCAAAAGACCTGATGGTGTGTCTTTGGTCCCGTGGAGTTTGGGACGGATGCTTGTGTGGGGCGCTACCTGTGTAGACACACTGGCACCGTCCCACCTCCAACGGACTACTTCTAAAGCGGGTGCAGCGGCAGAAAATGCCGAAAATTTGAAAGTTATTAAATATGGAGGCCTTGGCAGAGAGTACAACTTTGTACCCTTTGGCGTCGAGACCCTCGGTCCGTGGGGTCCCAGTGCGCATAAGTTATTTGCGGAAATCGCGAAACGTCTAGTTGATGTAACTGGTGACCGAAAAGCTGGCGGCTTTCTCGCGCAACGCATCAGCATTGCAATTCAGCGAGGAAATGCTGCCAGCATCCTCGGTACAAAGCCCCGAGGGCCTTTTTTAAGCTTAACTTAGTTTTAATTGAATTTAGTTAATGTTAATAATCATCTTGTAATTTGATTAGAGTTGTATAATGAGGTTAATGCATGAGGAAGATCAGCGTGAAGTCACTTGGCTATGTAATCAGCATAGGGATCTATTTTATTCACAAGATATTCCGTTAACCTTTACACACGCAGTTAAACACGAACTTAGAATAAGCGACGATACACCAGTTTTTGTACGTAGTTACAGACAAGCCCCCCAACAACGCGATGAGATTAGTAAGCAAGTAGATAAACTTTTACAGCAAGGCATTGTTCCCGTGCATATTGTTCCAAAAAAAACTAGCCTATAGACGACTAAATGACCGTATAATTGAAGACAAGTATCCTTTACCCAACATTCATGACATCTTAGATAGATTGGGGCGTGCCCAGTATTTTACGACTATAGATCCCGTCAGTGGTTACCACCAAGTGAAAATGCATCCTAGTGATATTGAAAAAAAAGCGTTTACTACTGAACGAGGGCATTACGAGTTTTTAAGAATGCCCTCTGGCCTAAAAAATGCGCCAAGTAAATTTCAACGCTTAATGGATCACATTCTAAGAGGAATAGATAACGTTTATACTTATTTAGATGACGTAATCATTATATCAACATCTTTACAATAACACATGGAAAAATTAAAACAAGTATTTGATCGGTTTAAAACTCACAATTAAAAAATTCACTTAGATAAATCAGACTTCTTACAGAAACTTTTTAGGTCACGAACTTACAAATGAGGGCTTGAAACCTAATAAGGACAAAATTAAGGCAGTATTAAATTTCCCTTTGCCTAAGACCCAGAAGGACATAAAAGCTTTCCTAGGCCTAGTAAGGTACTACAGGAAATTTATTAAATATTTTGCGAAGTTAACTAAACCAGACCTTATGTCTTAAGAAAAATAGTAAAATTGTACATTCCCCAGACTTTCTGGAACCTTTTAATAAGTGTAAACAAATTCTAACAAATGCCCCAATCCTACAATACCCTAATTTTGATGAACCTTTCGTGATTTCCACTGATGCATCGGATGTAGCATTAGGTATTGTCGCAAGGCATTGTAGGTTCTGATAAACCGATAGCTTACGCGTCAGATACCGAATCTCGGTATTCTGCTATAGAGAAAGAGTTACTAGGATTAGTATGGGCAATTAAGTATTTTCGTCCTTATCTTTATGGTATAAAGTTCGTTATTTACACAGACCATAGGCCCCTAACTTGGTTAATGTTAACTAGGTACTTAAAAGATCCTAACTCTAAATTAACTAGATGGAGTTTAAAACTCGCAGAATATGACTATAAAAGGGTCGTCAGAAGACTAATGCGGATGCCATATCTAGTGTTAAAATATTTCATGGTAGTATCGATTCATTAACAGTCAATTTAGATAATAATGAGGATGACGAAATAATTAAAGAATATTTGAGAACGCACGTAGAGTAGCTAAAAATGAAGCAGAGACAGCCGTGCCCCAAGATAATGACAATATTCAATCAATAAACCCTAGCGTACCCCAATCTCACATAGGGCAGAATCAGATAGTATGAGCATAGTGTCAGCCGAGCCTGAATTAGTCTCTACACGGCATACACAACCAGACAATGAAAATAAGGGCATACCTATAATATCAGACGCTATAGATCGGCAGCTGAAAAAATTCCACATAAGATCAACACCCGGCTCAACTTATAGAGTAGATAACAGATCCACTTACTCTTAAGTTGTTATTAAAGATGTTTTTATTCCAATTGATAATACAGAATCAGAGATAGTCAGATTCTTAAAGGAACACACAATTGCCAACCGAGTGTTTCATTGTTATTTCCATAGTAAAGAACTGTATCATGCTTTCTCCAGAGTCTATACTACTATATTTAACGAGCGTGGCCCAAAGTTACTCAAATTCACTACGCGTGTGACCCTAGTAGAAAACAAGACTGAACAACAAGAGTTAATTCAAAAATATCAGTACATCGCGGTATTCAAGAGACGTATAAACAGTTGCATAAACATTATCACTGGCCTAACATGTAACTTACCATACCAGAGACTACCAGACCAGAGACCAGACCAGACCACCAGAGATTACCAGATTTACCAGAGATTTGTTAATCAGTAAGAGATTTTTTTGCAGTCTAAATATGAGCGCAATCCTCTAAGACAACCTCTAGCTATTATTAATACACCGCGCAAGCCAATGGAGCACATATTTATGGACCTTTATTCAACAGGCGGAGTAACATTCCTTACAACCATTGATAATTTCTCTAAATACGCTCAGGCAGTTCCTTTAAACGCATGTAACGGAAGCATTATTTGACGTCCTCTCGGTGTTAAGTTTACTAAATAAAATAACCACGGACTCACATACCAAGTTTGAAAATTACGTCATAAAAGATATCTGTGCCTTACATAATATTCATATACATTTTACATGTTTGCGTCTGGGCGCTCCTTGCGGGGCTCCACATCGCTATCAATGCGGTGAAGGAGTCGACTGCCTTGGACATCATGGCCTATCCTGTAGTAAGAGCGCTGGTCGTATGGCACGGTACGCCAGCATTAACAAGACCATCCGTCGGACTATTGTCACCACCGGGGTGCCAGCTGTTTTAGAACCCAATGGCTTGGCACGTGATAATGGGAAGAGGCCAGACGGAATGACCATATGTAATACCGTGGAAGTTGGGTAGGCCTATGCTGTGGGATGCAACCTGTGTCGACACTCTCGTGCCTTCCCATCTTCCTAGCACGGCGGGCTGTGCTCGGGCGGCTGATACAGGAGCAGAAAACTTCAAACGGCGCAAATATAACGACCTTATTGGGAGCTATATGTTTGAGCCGTTTGGGGTTGAAACACTAGGGCTTTGGGGTCCGAGTGCTCATCGAGTATTTCGGGACATCGCCAAACGGTTGTTAGAGTCTTGACATGACCAGAGGGCTGGCCTTTTTTTAGCCCAAAGAATCAGCATTGCCATCCAACGTGGCAATGCTGCCAGCCTTTTGGGCACTTTGCCCATTGACAGCGATGCGGACGAATTTTTTGATGCTCTCCCGCCTTTTTGTTATTTTTATTATATACTTGTACATCTCGTAGGTATTTTTAAAGATTAGTATATCTATTTAAATTTAATGAAAAATTAAAGAAGTTTAGATATTGGACTTAAACTTAACTTAAACTTTTTTTACAACACCCTAACTCTAATTCACCTATCGAACGTTTACATTCCACATTAGCTGAAATAATTAGAATACAACGAATGATCAATAAAGACGATCCCATGCAGCTTATCATGAAGTATTCTATTATTGCATATAATAACTCTATTTATTCAGCAACAGATTACACACCTCATGAGCTATTATTCGGACACAGAGGATCTAGAAATCCGCTGGAATTATACTATCCAAAATTATTCCATCAGGATTATGTTATTAAGCACCGCGTTAACGCAGAGGCAGTTCAAGAATGTATTGCAACACTTATGTCTAAGAATAAGGAGCAGGTGATTTCTAAACGAAACTAAGAAGCAGAAGAAATCGAGTTCAAGGTAGGTGAGACCGTTTACAAACAGGTAGCCAAGTCAGCACGCAATGATAAAACTAAGCCTGTCTTCAAAGGACTCTACAAAATCATCCATCTTCATGCAAATAATGTGGCTGAAATTATAGGTAACCACCATAACTCTAAGTATATTAGGGTCCACTTTAAGCTACTACGGAGGCCTCATCTTGTTGCAGGATCCTCGTCTCAGGAGCCATCGTGCTCTACGCAACAGGAACCGTAACCATTGACCCACTAAATAATGAAAATGGTATGCTTCTCCTAAAACAAGAACAGCTCCTTAAACAGAATTACTACTTTAGTCTCGCTTGCGTTTACAATATTACAAATATTCACTTAACGTCCATCCAACTTATGTCGTTATTTGCAAGCACTAAAGCAGCTGAAAGTGTAATGTCAGGAGAGTTACATAAAACGTATAGAAATCCAATAGAGTAAAGCTTAGATCAGATAGGTAAAAGATGAAGTTTTTAAGCCCGCAAGTTAGAAAAAGACGCGGCTTGATTAATGGGTTAGGTACTGTTGTTAAATCCATGACTGGAAATCTCGATCATGATGATGCAGCAAAATTCGAAGAAGACATATTAAACATGAGGAATAGAATTAATAATGTTCAAAATATGCAAAGAAAGTCCGTAGTTCTAGCACAAAATACAATAAATGAGTTTGGCAATCAATTAAGTAAATTGAATAGGAATCAGAAAAATTTGGCTGCTTTCTTTCTGCTTTTTTTTTCTTTCAGAAAATTTTACTGCAAAACATTACTCGTAATAGTAACGACGTAACTAACCGTATACATTTTATAGATATATACGTACAATTTTTTTACGTACAGATTTTAGTTAAGTTAATGTTGTTAGAAGATGCCTTGACGTTTGCACAACTGGGCACCATGCATCCTAGTATTATAAGTCCTCAAAACCCAATAGAGGAATTAATCAACTTAGGTAACATTTATTCGTTTTGACCAGTAGCTACCATTAATCTTAGTAATATTCATAGAATAGAAATATCTATTAGATTTAAGGCAGTAGGTCTATATACAGTATACTCCATAAACTTTATCCTAGAATTCCCATCAGTAGCCCTACAAACCTATGACCTTATTCATATCTACTCCATTCCCAATAAAAATAACCTAACTATTATCCCTAAATCCAAATACCTTGCACTTGGAAACGATGAGTACGCCTACGTATAAGAAGACTGTCAATCCCTCACCGATGACATCCAGCTTCGCAAGACCCTGGACACTAGAAGAATCGAAGACACCGAAGACTGCATTCCATCCCTCATTCAGCAAAGTCAAGCAAACTGTACAGATGCCAAGATGAGCCTAAGAAGAGGTAAAATTTAAAAGAGCGGAGATAACAATTGGCTACTTGTCCTGAAGTAAGATGAATTTGTCAAAACACAGTGCAAAACTAAGACAGACTACAAAAGGCTAACTGGGATTTATCTCGTCACATTAACAGAATATTGCCATATAAACGTCATGAACAGAACATTACGCGCACACACAGACACAATCGTCATCAATGAGCAGCAACCCTTACCAGAGCAACATCAGGTCCTAGAAGAAACTGTTCAATACGAATTACAACTAGAAGACATCTCACTAGACAGCATCCATGAACTTATTAACAAAGCAAGCGACACACACGACACACAAGCACTCTCCTTACCAGATGACATCAATTGGCCAATGATGATGGCCACACCGAGTTGGACTACGGTACTTCTCTACATCTTATTAGTAGCAGCAGCATTCTGGAAGCTGTACCAATGGAAGATCATTAAGATCTCAGAGGACATCAAAGGCAGCGAGGACACCAAAAGGCAGCGTGGACGCCGCCAGAAGCAAGAGTTACCTTTATCTTATGGAGGGAGGAGTTATCTCAGCATAACAACCGTTTACGCTGAGTACGCAGCCGCCAACCTACATATTAAAGTGCAACTTAGCAATTAGATCAATTACATGTTATTCCATATCATTGTTTCTAAAAACAGTTATTAGATAAACCTTCAGCTGTTGTAATGTAATACACTGTTTTCCTATAATTCAAATAATTGTAATAAAGTTTAAGCGGAAACATAACTAAATATCTTATTTCATAATTAAATAAATAAAATAAAAATAAAAATGTTTATTTCTAAAAATGTTTATTACAATAAAAAAAAAAATACAATTTAGTAGGACACGAACTACGTGCTTCGAGTATTACTTGTGTCTGCAGTTAGCGAAGAAGGGATTATCTGTGCACTAAGCAGGTACCAAGAGCTCTGAAAATATAAAATTAGTGATCAAACATAAAACCTAAGTCCACAACATAGTAAAACGCATATGTTAACAGATTCAAGCTTCAATTTCCATTAATTTGCAAGTTAATTCATCTTTGATCTCAATACTTGGAAAGACGAAGCGTTAAGCGATGGTCAAGCCTGTTGACGGATCACCAAGAAGTACTGGGAAACGTGACACTCCATAAAGCTACGGACTTTAGCAAATGGTCGAAGTGTTGAGAAGGTGTCACAATCCTCAACTAACGTTGAGGAAAGGATTTGGGAGGAGTAGCAGGACGTCGATATTTAATGCTGTGACAGCGACACGATACTGGTATCTTTGATAACAGGTATAGGTAGGTGCAATACACTTAATGCATAAACACTGCCAAGAGTTATTGTTATAATGCCTTTTAATCGTCTATCATTCAGCTGAAAGACGTTCTCTGTTGGAAATAAGCATCGCCACAACGACTATCCTACGTTTTCTATAATCCAGGGAATTTCGCGACCTTCACCAGCTCATTGGTCCACCTTGTGGTGGGCTTTCCCACGCTGCGCCTTCCGGTACGCGGTCACCAACTTAGAACTTTTCGGTCCCATCGGCCATGCATTCTGCGAGCAAAGTTTTCTAAGACTGCAGACTAAGTATTCGTGCACAGCAAGCAGCTTTAGGTTTATAAGAGTATAACTTACATTGTACATTAATCTGTGCAGTGTCAGACTGCGAACTGTATGGGTTACTGGCGTGGCAGGCGTACAGCCCGCTGTCGGCGACCGAAACCCGCGTCACCTTCAATCGGGACATGAGCGTGCTACCTGTTGATGTCAACAAGGGATGGTTTAGAAATAAAAATAACACATACAGGATGTAAAAAGGCCCACCACGAAGCCATCACCTACGCATTCTGTGCTTATGGGTGCATGCAGCGGTACAGGGATCGTGAGAGTATTTATAGTTATAAACATTTAAAATTAGTTTTTTGTAAAAAATACGTCAAAATAGTTGGAACTTTAACCTTCAATACCTCCGTAACTAGAAGGTTCCCAGGTTCGGACCAGTACTTTTACACCCATTGTAATAAGTTATAGCACAGTGTAATGGTGCAGTAACAACAATGTTTATTATTAAAGTTAAAGAGTTTACTCTCCGGCTCTTCCAGCCAATTAGTTGTTAACAATATTATTAATTGTTTGTTTGTTCATTACAGAATGAGTTTCATAGCTCTAGGTAATCTAGGTATCTAGTTGCTTATTTCCTTTTTTACCGCTTGTAAGAAACAATTAACACGCGGTCTTAATCTGTTAATACGTACCAAGAGGTCTCAATAAATTGAAAAAGTGTGTGGCTGTGATTCATGAGACGATGCTGATCGAACTCTAAAGTAATGTCTAGAGATACTACTTCATCATTAGAACTATTCAATTTCGACGCTTAAGGCGGCACTGCTTAACTACTTAAGGGAGCATACTGTGGAGGTCTGCCCCGCTTGGCCAGAGCACCGCCGTGTCCTCGTGGAGGCGATCGGCGGCAGAGATCTCTCGCGTCCGGCCCTGGTTCAGGCCATGGTACGGAGCGAGAGGGCATGGGCAGCCGTCACCTCCTTCTGCGAAGCAGTAATGCTCGCAAAGGAGGAGGCGAGACGGTTGAGGGAAAGGCAAACTTCGCGCCCTCTCGCCCCTAGCCGCCGCAGGAGACGCCCTGGGCGTCGGGAATCCCGGGCGGATTTCCGGCCACCGTAGGCGCGGGCTTGCAGACGGTAAGCAATGGGTAACTCACCGTCCGGTAAGGACCAGGCCCGGGTCGATGGCGCGTTGTATTCCACGCGCGCCTCAAAGAGATGTTGTCAGCACAAGTGTAGGGGTCCACTAGGGCCGATGCCTGCCGGGGTTGCGGGAAGGTACTAAAGGGTCACCGAGGCCCCTGGCAACACAGGCAACAGGACGGAATACGGGTGGGTTTTAGTCAGTAAGAGTCTGACACACCCTCCTGCTCCGCCCAGAGCGGGAGAAGTTATTTGATGATTTCCCATCCAGAAAAAAAAAAGGCGGCACTACTTCAGCGACTCCGAGAGGGAGTGGAGTAGAAACACTTAACTACTGACTACTGGTAGAACTTACCAGTGATAGTGATCCTGCCGTCCGTCTGTATGGTGCTGCCATCTTTGGTCCAGTGTATGTCAGACACGGGTAAGCCAGCCACCCCGCACGCCAGGCGCAGGTCGTCGCCGATTTTAAGTGCAAATGATGGCCTAAACAGATGAGTGCTAACCGGCACTGTTCGTGGAAAATAAGGGTAGTAAGTAAGGTTTTAAGATGTTTGGTTTAATATTACCTAATTTCAGCTTGCATTGTCGGTATGCGTGATTTATAAAGACTTTTACAAGTAGAGATAGTTTTATTTAAAACTTTAGTCCCCTCCAATACTTGTTGCATGTACACATTTCGAACTTTCAAAAACAATCCAACATCGCTAGAAGAACCATGCAAGCTTGAGCATGCATATACTCGTATATGCTCCATGCAGAGATAAGCCATTCCCTAATATTAATGGAAGTAGATGATTGTTGATCTTACGTCAATTGTAACATTCGCAACCTATTCAATCTATAAAAAGATATAAACTCACATTTATCTCTGACAGATGTTAATATTGGAGAATGTTTCCGTACAGTTAATTCAAATGAACTATCGTGAGACAAACAATCAGCTAAAAAGTTCATTGATATAGTTGACGGTTCCTAATCTTACCAGTGAACAAAGGTCTGGGCGCTTCAGTAGTGGTTGAAGTGGTGGTGGTGGTCTTATCCGCGGTCGCGGGTGGTTGTGTTCTGGGTCTGGATACCACCATGTTTCCTGGTACCAACAACTCATCATCAATGACTTAATGAACAGTAGTAATATAATACCTTTGTTTAAATCGGGCCGCACCTTCAGACCCCACAAACTTTAAACCAATTTCTATGCTTCCCACTTTTAGTAAAACATTTAAAAATAGATGCTAGATCACACACACATCAACGACATTTTAATAAACATAAATTATTAAACAGTAAACTATTTGATTTCACAAAGGGTCGCTCGACTACCGACGCTGGTGTTGAACTTCTTGCACATACAGAGAAATCACATGATGCCCTAGGTATTTTATGACTTATCTAAGGGTTTCGATTTTGTTTCTCATGATACATTGGTCAGGAAATTTCATCACTATGGTGTTAGAAACACTGCCTTGGATATTCTAATTTCTTATTTGGACGATATGATCCAAAGAGTGGACGTAAACGGCAAGCGATCCCCGGATTGTATTGACACTATGGCAGTTCCGCAGGGCTTAATTCTTGACCCTTTTTTATTTCTCGTATATATTAATGACCTACCTTGCCAGATGCAGATGACACATCACTTTTATTTAAGCTTAAACGACAACAGACAGTTAGTGACGCTGTAAATAATGCTCTCTCTAAAGTTTTAGTGTTAATAATTTACTTTTAAACGAGAAAAAGACCAAATGTATTAGATCTCTGACACCTAACGTTAAGCAGGTAAAAACCAATATATTGTAAATGGGGCGGAGTTGGATCTTGTGGATACCACCGTTTTCTTAGGTATTACTTTGAACTCGAAACTACAGTGGGACCCACATATAACCAAATTGTCGAAGCGGCTAAGCTCTGCAGCCTACGCGATCTATAACTTCCGTCATTTGACTGATGTAGAAACAGCTCGATCAGTATATTTTAGTTATTTCCATAATGTAATGTAGTACGGCATTTTGCTGTGGGGAAATGCAGCTGACATTCAGGCTATATTTGTGCTGCCTCAGCCATTCAAGCAATTTATAAACTAAGTTGTAGATATTGACTGAAGGATAAATTTAAGGATATTATAAACTTAATGACAGTCGCATCTCAATATGTATATGAGAACCGGATTTATGTAAAAAATAATTTTAATCTATATTCTAAACTAAGCGACATTTATAGCATAAATACTAGAAACAAAGACTTACTTATTGCGCTCCAAAAAATTAGTAATTCAATTAAGTGCCAAAGTATACGTTTTTACAACAAACTCCCAAGCCATGTTATAGAACTGACCCACAATAAAATTAAATATGTTAAAAAGGTTTTGTGAGTGTTCCAGGGTAGTGTGTACGGAGAGAAATAAATAGATGTTGTATGCTATATAAGTCTTTACTAGAGTTGATATTACAAAGTTGTATTTGCGGCGCGTGTATAGCGGAAGGCGGTTTCGGGCGAACTGGCTTCGCCGGGCGCTGCGCATGCGAGGAATATAAAACGACTGCGTCAGCGCCCCTACACTATTCCTCCCCTTTTTTTTTAAAAAACTGTAGGTTTTTACAATAAAATCTGTTACTCTAAAACGTATTATTAATTATGTTGTGTACTAGCAGGATGTATGTGTGTAGCGATGCGCGGCCACGTAGGCTGCCTGCGCAGACGACGCCGCGCAGCGCCCCGCGCCCCCCGGATCGGGCTCGCGCACGCGTGTCACAAAATAAAGCGTCAGTGCGTTCACAGCCCGTCCTAGTTTTACTCGTATCCCCGTGTCCCGTATCCAACAGTGGCGACGAGAGCGACCCACGCTATATCACGATGGCTCAGTTTAGTTTCGGTATATTAAGTAATTTCGACCACACAGTGCACGAATGGCAGGCGTACAAAAGTCGCCTGCGGCAATGGTTCGTGGCAAACGATATTTCCGAAAAAAACGACGCAACGGGTTCAAGACGGCGAGCAATTCTACTGAGCGCACTCGCGGACGGCACCTACCAGCTCGCAGCCGACTTGGCTTTGCCAAAACAACTGGAGGAGGTGCCAGTAGAAGACATTTATAAGCTTCTCGATACTCACTTTTCCCCAACAAAGTGTGGATTCGGGGAGCGGTACGCATTTTACGCGGCAACGCAACAAACGGGTGAGACGCATGCGCAGTGGGCGGCAAGACTGCGTGGCCTCACGAAACATTGCAAGTTCGCCAACGTAGAAGAGGCATTACGAGACCGTTTCGTGATGGGCATGTTGGCAGGTCCCGAGAGGGACAAACTGTTCACAAAGGACACAGATACCTTGACCCTGGCCAAGGCAGTGGAGTTGGCGCAGAGCGTCCGGGGCGCGCGGGCAGGCGCCGCCGCCGGCGCTTCCACGACGGCGTCGATCACACAGCAAGAACATTCAGTGTTCAAGGTGCAGGGCAAGAGTGCGGGTTCTGATAAGGAACCGGTAATGGAGAAGTGTTCCGTGTGCGGACGCAAGAACCATGCATCATCTCAGTGCCGATTCGCGAACTTTTCTTGTAGGAAGTGTAATACAAAGGGCCACTTACGTAGAATGTGCAAAGTAAAGAGTGTTGTGACTGGTGACGTGAGTGAGAAGGACGACGATGGTGAGTTTTTATGTTGTAACATCACTTCAGAGCGGGGAGAACCCATGACAGAAATCGTGTCCATAAACGGCTCACAAATCAAATTTGAGATTGATAGTGGATCTGCAGTAACGGTAATTTCCGAGAGTTTATACACAAAATGTTTTAGCAGGTTGCCCTTGTTATCACCTAAGAAAAGGCTATTTACCTACACGGGCAGTAGTATTATGTGCCTCGGTATAGTTCGCCTATCGGTCACATATAGGCTCAGCACACACACACTAGATGCTTACGTGGTACGCAACGAAGGCCCGCCATTGCTCGGAAGGGATTTCTTATCCTTATTTAAGTTAAAAATAGCACCCTGTAATTTCATAAAAAATGAAGTAAAAACAATCGATGACTTGCATAATAGATTCAGAGACGTATTTTCAGAAAAATTAGGTAAATTCAACAAATTCGAGGTCAAATTACGTTTAAAAGATGATGCAGTGCCAATATTTTTCAAAGCGCGTCCCACCGCTTTTGCATTGCGAGACAAGGTAGATAAAGAGATAGTCCGCCTTGTAAACTTAGGGATACTTAAACAGGTTGATCACTCAGAGTATGCATCACCTGTAGTGCCAGTATTAAAACGGAATGGAAGTGTTAGGCTGTGTGCAGACTATTCTGTAACCATAAATAAACAATTAGTTGTAGAACAATACCCGTTGCCTACAGTCCACGAGCTGTTTTCAAAATTGCACGGAGGTCAACAGTTCTCAAAGTTAGACCTGTCCATGGCCTATAATCAATTTGTTTTAGACGAAGACTCACAAAAGATTACATGCATAAATACTCACCGCGGATTGTTTCAGTATACACGTATGGTTTTTGGGTTAACCAGCGCACCGTCTATTTTTCAGCGCGCAATGGAAAACGTATTGTCTGGTATGGACGGTGTGTTGTGTCTTTTAGACGATGTCCTTATCACAGCCAATGGACCGGGTTTACATTTACAACGGTTGACGGCAGTGTTACAGAGGTTGCAAGATGCGGGACTTACCTTGCAAAAAGAAAAGTGCGAATTTTTTAAGAATGAAATCAATTACTTAGGGTATGTAATTAACAAAGACGGGTTAAAAAAATCATCAGATAAAGTAATAGCAATTGAGAAATCCCCCGTGCCCACAGATATAGGCAAACTGCAATCATTTTTAGGATTAGTAAATTACTACCGTAATTTCGTACCTAAGGCGTCCGAAATTCTAAGTCCCTTATACGATCTTCTAAGGAAGGGTGTTAAATGGCACTGGGCCGACGAACATCAGAGAGCGTTCGTCGAAATAAAAAAACATTTAACGTCGGATCAGGTGTTAGCGCATTTCGACGCAAATGCAAAGTTAATCCTCACAGTGGACGCTTCACCTAATGGGTTAGGTGCGATTTTATCGCAAAGCGATAAAGATGGATGCGAGCGTCCTATTTCATTTGCGTCCCGCACTCTAAACACAGCTGAAAAACGTTATTCTCAAATTCAGAAAGAGGCAACTGCTATTATTTTTGGAGTTCGAAGATTCCATCAGTACTTGTACGGTAAGTCAGACCCGTTCATCCTTCGCACCGATCACAAGCCTTTAATTTCAATTTTTGGCCCGCACAAAGGTATACCGGAGGTTTCGGCAAACAGATTACAACGATACGCGTTGTTCCTCAGCGCATATAATTATAAAATCGAATACGTTCGTAGCGAAAATAACAGCGCGGATTATTTATCCCGTGCAAGTCTTCCCGACAACGATAAGCGGTCGCGGTCAATGACCGCCGCGGACTGCGAACGGGGGGACAGCGCTCAGCACGCTGCCGCTGCGGCCGCCCCGATTGATCGCGCGTCATATGTTCACTTCGTAATAGACGGACATATGCCAGTTACGCGGGACGAATTACGCAAGGAAACTACCCGAGATGTTAATTTAATGAACGTGATTGATTTTATTTTTAAGGGTTGGCCTAGAAGCGTTTCTGATGAGATTTTAAAACCGTTCCACGCATGCAGGAATCAATTATCGTATGAAGACGGCTGTGTTATGAGAGGCCATAAATTGGTTTTACCAGAAAGGCTAAAAATGAAAATATTAAACGAACTTCATACTTCCCACCTGGGAATTGTAAAAACAAAGGCCGAAGCTCGTTCCCGTTTCTGGTTTCCGGGTATTGATAAAGAAATAGAAACTATGATCAACTCTTGTAGTGTTTGCATACATTTACGACCTACCCCTCCGCGCGCCCCGCTTGCCCCCTGGCAATACCCACCTCACCCATTCTACCGGTTGCATATAGATTTCTTGGGTCCGTTAGATAATAGACATTATTTAATTGTAGTAGATGCATATACGAAATGGGTGGAAGTTTACGATATGTGTGGTTCAACGACCTCATCAGCTGCAGTAGAAAAACTATACGAGTTTGTATCAAGGTTCGGGTTACCAAATACAATTGTAAGCGATAACGGCACGGCTTTCACGTCACAAGATTTTAAAACGTTTTGTACAATTAACGGCATTGAGCACGTGACGTCACCGCCCTATAATCCTGCGAGCAATGGTCAGGCCGAAAGTTACGTAAAGATCGCAAAAAAAGGTATTAAATCCTGTATTTTATCGACTAACAGCCAAAAAGACACTAGGGTCAAACTGTTAAAATATCTTTTTGATTACAGGAATTCAGTACATTCAGTGACAGGGTTCTCTCCGGCTCAATTAGTTTTTGGTCACAAGCTAAGATCAAGGTTGGATCTATTGTCGCCAAAACCGCTGTCGTCGCCTTCCAACGCGTCACTGGACAGCACAGTGAAATCTAAACAGTGTTTGCAGAGTAAATTCTATGGCGGTAAAAATAAACAATTTTTTAAAAACGGGGACGAAGTTTTATACAAAAAATTTAACAATAAAGAAAAGTTCACATGGTGCAGAGGCACAGTAATAGACAGGAGTGGTAGAGTTGTGTATTTAATTTCCGATCATTTAACAGGGAGTGTAATAAAAAAACACAAAAACCAGATTGTGTTATTTAAGGGGAACGGCAATGTACAACAAAGTTGGAATACTGGCGAATTAGAGGATGATGGTGACGAGGACATATCATCAGCGGCACCACTGAGCCCCCAACCCGCGTCTCAAGCTGACGCAGCGGAGGAGGGCGGACAGGGTGTAAATACGCCACCAGCGGCGCCGACCTCACCGCCCGCGCTTGTGCCGCCCGCCCGTCACGGTAGGATGTTGCGCCAGCTTCCAAAGGTGGACTATAGAAGCCTTGCGTTAGGCAAGTGACCAGTGGATGTCATAATTTTGTACTTGTATGTTGTTGTAAGGACCTTTAAGTATTTTAGTATTATTATTATGTTTTTAATCCTGCTACTATGCTATGCTATTGTATCTTGTATTATATCTTTAGAAATAAGGTTGGGAGATGTTGTGTACTAGCAGGATGTATGTGTGTAGCGATGCGCGGCCACGTAGGCTGCCTGCGCAGACGACGCCGCGCAGCGCCCCGCGCCCCCCGGATCGGGCTCGCGCACGCGTGTCACAAAATAAAGCGTCAGTGCGTTCACAGCCCGTCCTAGTTTTACTCGTATCCCCGTGTCCCGTATCCAACAAATTACATCTATGGCTAAAAGTATTACTTATAAGTTACAATCAGCATTTGGTTTGAATAACAATGTTGTAACCGGATGTCTGGCGTGATTGCGTCATTGACGCCTTATACATTGTTATGACTTACATATCTAAGTTTAAATATCTTTACGCTATTATTGCAATGGTATAAGCAGTGTACAATTTATTTGTATGTACAATTGATTCAAAAGGTTGCTATTATTACAAATTCTTACAATGCATTTTTATTTTTTTTATTTTTTTAAAAACTACTTGATAATGAAATACAAAGTCATTTGGAGGAATAAATCTTATATTTAACAATACCTGATCTTAAGCTAGTGCGGCTACCTGCTTTTAAAGGTGCCGTCTTGACATTGTACTTAATTAATATATATATAAAGTTACGACGTTAAGGGTAGTCACCATGACGACATGCTCTGCCATAAAAAGAAATTAGCACCCCTGCGGAGTCCACAGCATTCGTCATGGTGACGCCAATTAAGAATACACACACATAACAATAATTCACACATTTCACAAAGTAGCACTTGCACCGTTAAACGTCACTTGGAATTTGGGACCTAAACTTTATGTAATTTGACTTGAATGGACGATGGTTACTGAGCAGGTTATTTTAAAAAATGACTTTGGGGTTAGGCGATTCTTGCGGTTTTTGGACCGTTTCTACCCTTATGCTCGGTGTGGCTATCGAACTTGCCACTATTTCCTTTTTCAACCACTTTCGAATGCTTTTGATAAACCTTCGTTTTCCAGCGTAGATTAACAATATGGTAAGTAATATTATGGTAGCTATCATGACACAGCCAATGATATTCAATTTGTTGTCCACTTGTGCAACATTTGATAGCTTTTCGTTAACAATTACTTTTTCTTTTGTCTGATTGGTGCCCATTTTTTTTATTAATTTGGTGTACGTGGTGTAATTTCGCGACTGTTTTGATTCTTACTATGTTTCAACTGCGATACCTAGTACTTATATTCAATTAATTGACCTACATTATAAAAATGCTAATTTCGATATTTAGAGGGTCTTTTGCTTATTCGTCCAGTTCGCGTTGTATATGTTTCGTCACTGGGTTTGCTTGTTTGAAACCTTACTTTTTTCTGTATTTTATTCTGTACCTGTTTGTTTTTTTTATTATCATTTTTTTCTAATATGTTTTTATTTACTTCCTCTGATGGCAATTCATTATCTATCAATATATATGCTGGTTTTAAGCGATCTATAGATATGTTGGCTTGTCTGTCTGGTAACTGTACGCGATACACTTTTTCGTTTCTACTTATGACGCGATATGGTCCATCGTATGGAGATTGTAATGGTTTCCGTACAGCGTCATTTCTAATGAATACATAATCACTGGTTAATAAATCTTTGTGTATAAAAATCTTGCGAGGTGACTTGTTTACTCTAGTGGACGGTTTCAATCCATCTATTACGTCCTTAATTTTTTTAACGAAATTGTTGTCATCATGCAACTGTACATTGCTATGGTCATAAAAGTCACCTGGTAGCCTAATATTACTGCCGTATAGCATTTGTGCTGCGGTTACGCCTGTGTCGGACCTAATTGTCGTGCGCAATCCTAACATTACTGTTGCTAGTTCATCTATCCAGCTTTTATTGTCTAAACGTGCTTTTAGTGCTGCTTTTAATGACCTATGCCATCTTTCTATCGCTCCATTGCATTGAGGATGATATGGAGTGGTACGGGTTTTCTGTATTCCCATAATTGACATTAATTCTCTAAATAAATTACTTTCGAACTGTCTTCCCTGATCACTTGTGAGTTTAACCGGGCACCCATAACGACTAATCCAACCTTCATATAAAGTTTTGGCTACTATTTCTGCAGTTATTTCTTTTAATGGAAATGCTTCTGGCCAACGCGTAAACCTGTCTATTATCGTCAAACAATATTTAAATCCCTCTGGTGTAGTTGGTAGCGGTCCTACTATGTCTATGTGAATATGTTCAAAACGCTTACAATTCTCAAAGGTACTTAATTAAATCTGCATTGGTATGCTTTTGAACTTTCGCTTTTTGACATCTAATGCAAGTCTTGGCCCAATTTCCAACGTCTTTATTCGTATTTGGCCAAAAATACCTATCACTAACTAATTTTCTACTTGCTCTAATGCTTGGATGGCTCATATTATGTATTGAGTCGAAAGCTAAACGTCGAAACTTTCCGGTCAAGTATGGGCGTGCTGAGTCGGTTGAAACTTCACAAACAATTTATTTCTCTGTATTGTATATAGTTACACGTTTCAACACTATGTTGTTATTGTTATTCGATTCGCTTTGCAATTTTGCTAGCTCGCCGTCCGTTTCCTGTGCGGCTGCAAGTTCTGCGAAGTCGATCGTTGTGGGGCACGATATTGTTGCTACTCTGGATAATGTATCCGCAACTAAATTATCGTTCCCACTAATGTGTCTTATGTCCGTGCTGAATTCGCTAATGAACATGATCTGTCTAGCTCTCCGAGAAGTTTCTCTATCTGTACCTATTTTACTAAATGCAAATGATAAAGGCTTATGGTCTGTAAAAATAATTAACTGTTGACCTTCAACCATGTTGCGGAAATGAATTATGGCTGAATATATTCCTAATAATTCCCTGTCATATGTACTATATTTCATTTGGGCCTGTGTTAATTTTTTAGAAAAATACCCTAATGGTTTCCACTTGTTGTTTAGCTTTTGCTGTAATACTGCGCCCACACATGTGTCTGACGCATCGGTCATTAACGCTAACGGAGTATTTGACGTTGGATATGATAACATAACCGCGTTCTTTAGGTCTTTCTTACATTGCTCAAAGTTGTTTTCAGCTACTGGTGTCCAGTTAATTTTAGTTTTATCTTTGCGTTTTGTATTTCCTAGGTATTTATTCAACTCTGTTTGATGATCAGCCGATTGAGGTATACTTGCCCTATAAAAATTTAACATTCCTAGAAATCTTCTAAGTTCCTCAACTGTTTCCGGTTTTGGAAAGTCTACGATGGCTTTTACCTTATCTTCTAGAGGTCTAATTCCCTCTGTTGACACTTCATATCCTAAAAAATCTAATTTTTGTTTACCGAACCTACATTTGGAAAAATTTATAGCTATGCCGTATTCATTAAATCTTTCGAAAACTTTTTCTAAGTGTTGTTTGTGCTCTACTTCGTTATCTGATGCTATGATGACGTCATCTACATAGTTGAATAGGAAATCCAAACCTTGCAATACCGTGTGATGCATGAAACGCTGAAACGTTTGTGCTGCATTACGTAATCCGAAAGGCATGCGCATAAATTCAAATAAGCCAAAAGTTGTTATGACGGCAGTTTTTTCAATGTCATTTACGCGACAGGTATACAATTGTATGCTCGGTTAATATCTAACTTTGAGAATATTTTCTTATTAGCCAACATATATGTAAAATCATGAAGACGAGGTACAGGGTAGCGATCCGGTTTGGTGATCGCATTTAGACGTCTGTAGTCTCCGCATGGCCTAATATTACCGTCTTTCTTGGGTACCACGTGCAGAGGACTTGCCCAAGCGCTGTGGCTCGGCCTGCAGATCCCCAGCTCTTGCATGACCCTAAATTCATTTTTAGCTTTTACGTACCTGTCCGGTGGTAGCTATCTCGCTCGTGCGTGCACTGGGGTACCTGTTGTTTCTATAAAATGACGAACGCTATGTCTAGGTGTCTCTTTATATGAAACTGGTTTAGTTACCTCTGGGAACTTACATAATAACTCATGATAGGGGCAGTCATCAACAATGGTTTTAACCGTGGGCTCAGTCGAGTCGGAGAGGTTTCCTCTCGCGCCTAAATTTATTGCCTGGTCGACTAGCCTTCGTCCGTTCAAGTCAATTAACAAATTATATTTAGCTAAGAAGTCGGCACCTAATATTGGTTGCTGTACGTCCGCTATCGTAAATAACCAACGGAACGCTCGTCTAAGATTTAAGTCTAGTTCTAACATGTGTGTACCGTACGTAGTTATTTCGGTTCCGTTCGCAGCATATAACTTATAACCGGCACTTTGTGCGTTATTTTTCTTGAAAACCACTCTGCGAGGTAGAACTGACACATTTGCACCACTATCTACTAAAAAGTTCAAACCTGAGTTCTTGTCCCGGACGCTTAGACGGTGATTTCCGTGCACGCGGTCGCAGCCTCCCGTCGCTGACTGCACCGACACTAGTTTTCCGCTGGCTTCGACTTCTTCCAATTGCACGGATGTTCGCACCTCGTCGCCTTGTTACGGAATCGGAAGTGGTACCGGCACAACCAGTTGGGGTCATCACTTGTCGTCGCCTTGGTAGACCTGGAGTTCGATCCCGACCTGGATCTGCTTCTTCTAGATCTAAAGTTTCGCGAACGACCTCTGGGTGTGCTCTCGAGCCTGCGTAATCTGTCACCAAGTTGTCTTATTTCGGCTATCACTGCGTCATCCTTTTTCGATGGGCTTGACGCTTCTTTCACACTAGCGACACTGTGGACCGGAGTTGCGTTTTCTGCTACATTGTCTGCGATCGACGCTAATTTTTCTAAGTTTGCCTCGTCGGATACTGCCAAAATGCTGCGTATAGACGGTGGTAGTTGGTTCTTCCACATCACCCTGAGTGTTTCGCCTGTCACCCTTCCTCTGGCTAGCTCCCTCATTTTGCGAAGAAGGTGTGATGGCTGCTGGTCTCCCAGCTCCATTCCGCAAACAAGCTTTTTGATTTGACATTCATCCGACTCTCTGTAAACTGAGAGTAACTTTGCCTTCAAGGTCTCGTATTTTTTTTCTTTGGGCGGTTCAAATATAATTGATGCTACTTGTTCTGTGACTTCCTGGTTGAGCTTCGAGACTAATATTCGGTACTTGGAGTCGTCGGACATCTTCTGCGCGTTTATAATTGTTTCCGCTTTGGCGAACCATAATTCTGGTGACTTGGTCCAAAAATTTTCTATCTTGTCGGTCACGGACACGGGTGAGAGAACGTATGCTTCAGCGGTCGCTTTTTCTTCCATCTTCAGGCTTGACTTTGTGACTTTTTCTCAATAAGCACTGTGGGTTTTCACACTATACCGCGTGGATGTTAGGATGAGTTGCCAGTTCTCGATCAACGCACACACTTTTCTATCACGTCGGGGCCACCAATTTTGTGAGTGTTCCAGGGTAGTGTGTACGGAGAGAAATAAATAGATGTTGTATGCTATATAAGTCTTTACTAGAGTTGATATTACACAGTTGTATTTGCGGCGCGTGTATAGCGGAAGGTGGTTTCGGGCGAACTCGCTTCGCCGGGCGCTGCGCATGCGAGGAATATAAAACGACTGCGTCAGCGCCCCTACACCACTAATAAATAGTTTGATATCAAAATTGCCTATCAAAAAGCCCCCTTATTACATGGGACTTAAAAACATAACTGGCGAAATGTGGGTGTACTACAGGTACACCTCTGCTCAACCCTTCGGGGAAACAAGGCGTCATGTTATGTTATGTTTATGTTATATCAAAATTGTAAGTATATAATGTCAAATAATGAAAATATTATGGCAAGGAAGTATGTATAAAAAAGAAAAGAAAACAAACATCGTAATTTGGGAGCAGTTAATAGACATTTACATTCACATTTTCATTGACATTTTCATTTTATTTTAAATATGTTTTTATTATTTTATTAATATATTACATAGATATTTATATTTTGTTAATGTGAGAACATTGTAGGCTTGATAGAACTAGATATGCAGACCATTTATTTTTTGTTAAGTACCTACCGGTACTTCTTGACAGGCCTACACTGTCCTCCCATACCTAATAACACTGTAATTTGAAAACATTGTAAAAGCCAATCATTTTTAAAAGAGTAACCGTGGATTTCTTGCCGGCTCTTCTCCATAGGAAACGATCAATTGGAACCGTGCACCTAGCTTCTGACGTTTCATAAGTGTCCATGTAGGTTTATGTGAAATAAAATATTTTGATTTTGATTTTGAGGAGAACCAAGGTAACCGAAATACTTCGAAGAATTATCAAACTTAAGTGGCAGTGGGCAGGGCATTACTGGCAGAACAGATGGCCGATGGGGCCGAAAGCTTCTGGAGTGGCGACCGCATACGAAAAGGTTCTGCAGCATTGGACGTCTTTCGGCTGGAATGATGATGATGATGATTTTGAACGAAGACTAGATATCCACAGATTTTGAACATCTTAGGCCGTGCGCTGCGTTAAGCGGCTTAAGTGACTGACACGGACAAGTCCGTGTCAGTCACACATTATTCTATAACATGTGACAAAGCGCCATCACAAAGTTACTGAAACCCTTTTCCGACACATTGTTACTGAACTGTACCTACAACCACGGAACAGAAAAAACAGTGGAAGTGCAATGCAACAAACTCACTATAGGAACCGTTGTCGCCAAACTCACACAAATAAACTGATAATCATACAATGCACTACAAATAAACAATTCGTTTGATTTGTCGTTTTAATTTTAGTCAAAACTAGCATAAGTCACAGATCCTTCATCTGGGAATAAACCTTCAGTCTCTACAAATAGGATTTATTTTGCTTTAGTGCAAAAAGTCTTTACAACGTTTTGTAATCTATAATCAAACTAGATTCGATTGCCGAGTAAATTCCGCTACCCGACTACAGATGGCGGTTTTCTCAGTGGTTGCAATTATAAACTTTAATGCGTTAAACATAAGGTTGACATTCGCGTCATAGGTCATTGTGTACTGCTACTCGACCAGTGCAGAACATATTGAATTTTGAATTACTTTATCGATATCGATTTGTTGTTTAATTCGAAAAAAAATAAGACTCGTTGGGAGTTCAGTAGAACTGTAGGACAAATAACGTAGTACGTATTATTCAAAAATAAAATATTTAAGTACTAATATAAATTATTTGCTTTATATATATTAATGTTTTTTACTGATACTTGAGGTAAAATAAAAAAAAACTCGTTATTTTTACTTTTTAATTCGAACTGAACTGAACTGTCTGTGGAATGAAATTGCACAGGAATCACGTCATCGCCTTTCTTTATTAAATTTGGTTCAACTTTGTGAGTGTTCACGACTCGAGTCTTCTTTTTGGCTGTGACTTAACGTCAGAGTATATAGTAATATATAGTATACAGCATGTAGATGTGTTGATTAGTATCGTATCGTATTAAGTATTTTCAATCATTATTTTTAAGTGATACAAATTAAATATGGTAACTTACTTCATTAAAAAACTTAATGATTTTCATAGATGGAAGCGCTGTAGGTTTCGTGTATCTATATACTTTATTTGAGCATATAGTGCTTAATTTGGATGGCATCCAATTAACTCTGCCCGTTGCATCAATACACACCTCCACCTAAAATAAATTTCATGTATGAATGTTATTCGATCATATCGTCGGCTTATTGCAAGAACTCATTAACTGCAAAAAATCATTAAATACGTTTTTATCTTTATTGGACTCCTTTTGACACATTCTACTAAATGCAAAAACTCACTAATTTCTATCTAGACTAAATAGAAATTAGTGAGTTTTTGCATGTGTCAAAAGGAGTCCAATAAAGATAAAAACGTATTTAATGATTTTTTGCAGTTAATGAGTTCTTGCAATAAGCCGACGATATATTTGTATTGTAATGTTTATAATAAATATTGTTTACTTATCTTCTTTTATCGATATCAATCGATAAAATCAACATCCGACCAGACTACATCACTAATTGAGTAGCGAAGAACTTTCGAGAACGAAAAAGTGAATACATTCAAACCAAGATAAACTTTATTTTAATGAACATAAGGTTGATTTTAACTAGACCTTCTATTAAATTATTAGTGAATTGAAATTAACTTAGATTTTATTAGAAAACAAATAAAATCGTACCTACCGATGGTACGAAACACCTGGAGGTGTTTTAAGATTTTTTCTCCTACTAACATTTTTGCACTCCAAAATGGAACAATACGGCATAGCTACGGAAAAATAAATTTATCGTGAGACTAGCGACTCGACGCGATGTTAGAACACGACTGGGATCAAGTAAGCGTAACAGTGCTTATTTGTGACACGCGTGCCACGCCTACTTTGCACTTCCACTGTTTTTTCTGTTCCGTGCCTACAACAGATAGAAGCAAAACCCCACATACCTAGTCGCAATGTGTGTTTTCAGTTACGAAACTGCTGAGACTTGTTTAAATCTTTAAAAATCTGCGACCTAACATGGTTACATAGTAACCATGTGGTTACATAGTAACCATGTCATTAAGGTTGTCTTTAAAAGATCGCTTTTAGCGATAAGACCGCCCATTGTGTCACCCTATGTAAAATTTGTACATTTATAGCTGTAATTTTTATGGTGTACATAATAAAGAGTATTCTATCCATCTATCTATCTACATGATCTTATGAAAAACAGTTTACCGTACAGGTGTGGGTGAGGGTGTACAAGTTACCGTTGTTTAAGTCGGGAATTAAAAAACTATTTCAGTGCTTAATCCCCGATGAAGTTTCTGGCGGCTCCACCACGGTTTCGCGACCGGAAGAGCAACCGTGATGTCAGTGTATGGAATGATTTATGTTCATGAAGTTTTGATACGCGCCTCGTCTATGGCTCGACTCGCGCCCGGAACGGTGTATAAATCATCCCTTTTTTTTGGGTGGGAAATCAAATAACTTCTCCCGCTCTGGGCGAAGCGGGAGGGTGTGTCAGACTCTTCTGGCTAAAACCCACCCGTATTCCTTCCTGTTGCCTGTGTTGCGGGGGCCTCGGTGACCCATAAGTACCTTCCGGCGACCTCGGCAGGCATCAGCCCTAGTGGACCCCTACTTATAAATCATCCCTAAGCTGTTACTCGTTGCAGACTACTTGTTGTTTGCTCCTCCCTGATTTGGATTGCTATAGTTTCATGTATTATTATTATTTGAACATTGGAACCCCAACACGGCGTCTCTACCCTTAGCATGTTCATACCACGCAATCATACCTACCAATTATTACTAAGTAGATTATAATTTAGTGTCGATGTAAATATATTATGGGCAATAAAAAACGTATTAGCAAAATGTTGTGTTTAATTATTTACCGCTTGTCAGAATTAAATACATAGCTGAATATTATAGACAGTGTGATGGCGAGGCTCGTTGGATCCCAGCAATAGAACAATGAAAGCTTAGTAGAACATTACTAAATGAAATACATTTACTGTTATAATATTCGGGAAGTCGTGACGCCAACAAAAATAAAAAGAAACATTGCGATAACATAAATTTTTATTTACATTCCGAAATTCACAATCAAATATAACAATAAACGTCCTACGTCCAACTTACCTGTCAATGAAAGTACAGTGAGAAACACAGAAGTCTACTGGTGATTTATCTATATACACACATACATTCACAAGTTGATCGCCACCGCCCCGACCGGCGAGTGCCGCACTAGCTATAGTTCGTCAGCTCGTCCGCGGTATCGACACCACGACTAGACTGAGGTGGCTAGGCCTGTACACAATTTACTACCAAATGAGTTATACAATTTATTTCATCGTATAGTTCAGCCGCCTCCGACTACTCTTATAGAGCAATACAGCGATACATATAATAATATATTCTTAGAATACAAAAATTAAAACAATAAGTTATATACATCAAATTATAATTTCATGTACATGTGTGTCGGCACGCCCCGCGGCACGGTCCCGCACGACGACACCGCGCTCAGTTACATGTCGTCGCCCGTACATCTACTGCTCCTTAAATATCTTACCGGGCGCCGAGCGGGCCCATTTTAGTATCACAATGTGTGTTAAACTAAACAGAGGTCCCACTAAATCCTAAACGCCTACTAAAAAACTATATAAAACCGAAATCTACTACAAAATAAAAAGAAAATTCTTTACGAACAATAATAAACTCGCTAGAAAGGTGTGACGAGCGTACGGTAGGTGCGTCGGACAGTCGCGATGCGTCGCGGTGGGGGTGGATGGTTGTACTTGTGTCGCGCGCGGGGCGGGGCGTGTTCGGGCGAGTTCGGGCGTGCTCGGGCGTGCTCGGGGCTCAGTCGAGGACCTGCGAGACGATCTTCTCCATGTCGTGGTCGATCTCGTCGTTGGTGGGCGGCGGCGGCGCGGGCCCGGGCGCGTCGGGCGCGGCGGGCAGCGTGAAGGGCTCGTCCAGCTCCTCCAGGCCGGCCGGCACGGGCAGTTTGCCCAGCTCCTCCTGCAGCTTCACGTAGTGCCGCTGCGCAAGTACACACACCTCATTACATGTCCAAAAGTAAGCCCTCGTACACGCGGCCGATTTTTTATCGCGCACTGGATTTTCAACGCACTGCTTAGCGCCGAGAATTGAAAATTTTTTTTTTGACGCGCTGTAATGTTCTCTGTATCCCACAGAGAACATTACAGCGCGTCAAAAAAAAAATAAACTGTTTTATTTTCAATTCTCGGCTCAATGCTTGTCTCAACACTGGAGAGTCGAAAATCCAGTGAGGAAAAACAAATACCGCCCGTGAGGACCTAGGCTAACAAAATCGCTACCGAGGTAGTAACCTAGAACTCTTATTAGAATTACAAGAGAAGTGTATTTTATAATATTTTTATGTTAAGCCTTACCTTGAGCGCCATGAGGTTGAGCTGTATGCTCCTCTGCGTACGCTCGTCGCCGCTCTGACTCTCCAGCTCCGTAATCCAGTTGGCCACCGTCTGCATTATTTCGTTGCGTTTTATCCAGAAGTGCGTCTGGATCACCTGGTGAACCAAACGTTTACGTTCATATGTCTGGTCATAAACACATCCATGCCAATAACAACATTGTAATTCCAAAATATGATTAAATACGGCATATTCATGCAAGTCTTATCCAAAAATAGACTGAAATATCAATCTTAGATATGATAAATTGGATAAGGATTATGTACGGTCTCACCGCCGCACATTTTTTCTGCTGACTCTGTAACCTAATTGACCAACGATGCGCGTCATAATTTAGCATAATAAAATAACATGACTCATCATCATCTGCCTGCCTTTTTCCAACAACGTTGTGGTCGGCTTCCAGTATCATCGGATGCAGCTGAATACCAGTATTTTACATGGCGCGACTGCCTATCTGACCTCCACAACCCAGTTACTGGGTAATACGATACCCTTCGGTAAGACTGGTTGTCAGACTTTCGGGCTTCTGATGACCCGTAATGACTGCCCACAAATGACAGCCGGGACCAACGTCTTAATGTGCTTTCCGTGGCACAGAGGGGTCTTGGTATGTAAAGATGGTCACCCATCTACGGACCAACCGCGGCAATCGTCGCTTAACCTGATGGATTGACCCGTGCGGCTGTTATTATTTAGCCATAAGCCCCTTAATAAAATAACATAACTAACGAATTTAAATATAGTGAACTTAAACTGTTTAGCAACAACTGAGAGAAATAATCGCCTTCCACTCTAGTAGTTACTTATTTATAAACTTAACTACTTTATTTATTTTATTTATTTATTTGATTTACACTGCTTAAGAAACCAATTACATAAACCAAAGTATATAGAATAATTACAAACATAACACATACATTAATAACAATTAAATACTCTTATTCTCACATAAATGTACCTTAGTGCAATGCAATGTAACTTAGTGCATCTTAGTGGAACGTGTTTCTCTATATTAACTGATCTTAGGACCTTCGCACCAAATCGGTGTACGGAGTTAACTACTACAATCCGTACAGGTTAATTACTTAATTTCCGTGTGTCGTGAGTACTAGGATCTTCCATAACAGTACATGCAAAACAATAACATAAGATAAAATAGATTATTAAAAATAATTAATTAATTATTGGAATTATAAACATACCTCCTTGAAGCAAGGCTCAGGGTTCCTTAGATGGTCCAGCATGGCCCAGCGCACGCAAGCCTGGTAGATGTTGGAGTTGTACTCGAGCGAGGCGCTGGAACCGACGCGGGTGCCGCGGCTTCGCTCGTACCCCGGCTCGTTGAAGTACGGCTCGGGGACCAGGATCAGAGACTGGATTGATACCAGTACCTGAACACGAGCAATGATGATAAATGACAAATGATTTTTATTTCTGTAAGTAGGTTTGTACAATAAGTCCAGATATAGGCCATGTAGATTGGTGTCTGAAATGGTCCTTTTGAGGAAAGAACCACACAGATTGAGTGGACCTGCCCAGTCAGTGCACGCATTTGTCATTAATCGTGCAGTTCAACTTAGAACTTAAGGAGCTCAAAGATGCGACGAACAATACCAAAGAAAGAACATTTTGGTAGGCCGCATAAATTACTCAAAACTGCCAGAACGTGATTAAAACTAAATGTAAAAAAAAAGAAACACCCACATAGTCCTCACATTTACAATAATTGAAAACAATATATTACATTACAAGTAAATATTCATGTCATTGTATATATAAAATTCATCAATGCCGATGTGTATAGAGTACCATGTAGGTTGGCGTCTGAAATGGTCTTTAGAGGAAAGAACCACACAGATTTGAGTGGACCTGTCCAGTCAGTGCACGCATTTGTCAGTAATGGTGTAGCTCAACTCAGAGCTTAAGGAACTCAACGACTCGTCAAACAATACCAAAGAAAGAACATTTGGGTACGCCTCAAACTGCCAGACTATCATTAAAGCTAACTGAGAAAAACACAAAACAAAATATGACCCATATAGTCCTCACATTCACAATAATTTAAATAATAATATATACTCCACACAGTAAATAAATGTCATTGTGTTTAGAATAATCAATAAATGTCATAAGTGTAAATATAAAACAAATATTCAGGATGCAAAAATTGGAGCAGCTCAATCCCAAGCCTTTTTGTCCTCAATATAATCTTTAATGATTAGATTAAATACATAAAAAAATGCTGCCTAGTACTTTGGCGCGAGACCAAAAGCTGAACTAACGCCGCCATTTTGTTTTGTCAATGCTCGCGCTCTCTTCTCTGTATTAGAAGAGGCCTTTCAAAAATTCAAAATTATTTATTCATTATAATTTCGTATGGTGTAGACTTGCCTGTAAAAAGCTAGAAGTGTGCGCGTTCCACTTCTCCTCGGGGCGTCCGTGCCAGGTGTTGAGCACCGACAGACACACCTTGCCATCGTTGTACAGGTTGGGGTTGAAGCGCACGGAGTGGCGGCCGGTGGTCTCGAGGTTGATGAGCATGGGCACGGCCGGGTACTCCGCCGGGAAGTACACGTCGAGGACGAAGCAGCCGTTCGCGTACGGCGTGTCCGATGGACCTGTTATTAGGACCTGTGAGGGAATTGATCATTTTAATGTTGTATTCACACTATTCACACGCAAGGTTTTTACGCCTTGACTTCGAGATTTTTTAATATATTTATTTCATTTTATTTATTTATCACAAACACTGCTATCATTACAGGAAATTCCTAATGCTTAATTAAAATATCTTAAATAACATAACACATACAATATTATTTTTGTGAATTCATTCAGAGAATAGGAGAATAAATCCATCCTGTCAGCAGTGCCATTCAGTGCATGCAAGGCGCACGTCAGTGGCGGTTTGCTGAGCAAGTTGGTTCGTGCGTGTGGCACCGCTAGCAACCGTGGCTTCCGGCGTCACGATACGTAATTGTCAGGCACATTCCGACAAGACACATGACAGATATATGTAAGTTTAAGGCGCTGACAAGACCCAATTGACCAAAATAGGCTTCTCTTAAGAAAGAAAATTGCCAAATCTGTATAGTTTGTGGTAGCGGAAAAAATATATGTTAAGTTTGAAAATATATCCCAGAACTTGGTTGTCACCAAAACACGTTTTGAAAAAAAAAATCTCGATATAAACTAACGCTAAACTAACCTCTTACCTTGAGTTCTAATCCAAAATATCTGTATTAAATATCAACATACATTACGTATTTAATTAATAACAAGTACGTCTTATTCTAATGCAGAACTTGGTTGTTTTTTTATTTTCGATTACTCAACTCAATTCTGAGTAAATAGATAATTACTTCATATTTTGCAATAAATTACAAGCGTTTTGTCGTCGCGCTTCTCTTTCTTTTCTATGCAATCTGACAGTGACCGCGGTTTAGGTGTTGTCATCGTCTTAATATTAGAATGTATTATTACTTAGAGTTCGAGTGTGTGTACCTTCATGACGTCGAGCCGGTCCGCGTCGGTGCGCACGAACACGGACGAGGAGTAGGACAGCGGCAGCGACGTGGCCAGCGTGGCGGCCTCCTGCGCCAGGCGCTTCATGCGCGCCGGGTGCGCGCGCTCGCCGGCCGCGCGCACGGCGCCCTCGAAGTGGTACGGCACTAGGAAGCGGAACCCGGACTCGGCGCATTCCGCTATCATCTCGAAGGTCTCTGTAAACGTACAACATTCATTGAGAGTGCAATTCTAGACTGCTGGACTGAGTAAGAGCGAGTGCGTATTTTGACAGTTACTCAACGCCCGAAAGCAAGTGCGCGAACCTATATACGTCGCACTGAGCCTAACGTGCCCTAAACACAAGACTCACCACCTAGTTACAGTGCCGGATTAACCACGTAGCAAGAGTGGCTATTGCTACGGGCCCCGCACAAAAGGGGGCCCGGCGTATTCAAACCCGCCCACCTCCGCCTGAGTGTTTTTGTTTTTTAATTTTTTTGAGTGAAACTTATTAAAACGTGGTATATTGAATTTATTTTATGAATTGAATTTATGAAGTCACAGAACCGTTAAACGTAGCACCTTTTCAGACTAAGACAATTCACGTCAGACAATCGGTAACCGATTATTTCGTTGGCGGAAAAAAACAGAATTATATACGATAAACGCACAAGTTCTACAAGAAATGCTCGTATAAATGTATAAAATTTTAATAGGCCCAATAATCGGCTCAAAAAAAAGACTGACGTGTGCGAACACCCTTACTCGACACTCAGTGTGGATGCGTAGCAGAATTGAAACGGCTCGATTCAAAATGTTAAAATGGTATATTTATTTGTAAGACTTAGTCTACATTATTTTTATTATAATTTAATTTATTATATACCATTTTTTTACCCTCCTTTATTTCACCACTTAAGAATCCACGCTTGCTTAATCCGGCACCACCATAGTTTTCTATTCTAGATTTTGATAAAATTGTACAGTCAACTGCCTAAACTACCCATTATCTTGCTGACTGTACATTTTTTTTTAAATTTGTGAATGCAGATCTAAATGTGTCAAGAAGTTAAGGGCGGTCTCCTAAGACCGTTTTCCTGTAGCTATAACGGTTAAGGTCCTTACTGTCCCGTCTCAAAAATCCACCTTGTGTATCGACTGGATTGTTGGCTAGTGGTCGCAAGCACTACTGCTGAGCATGAGATCCTGGGTTCGATTCCCGGGTCGGGCAAAGTTTTTTGAAAAAAGATTGGGTTTTCTATCAGGAATTTCTCAGTAGCAGCCCGGATTCGGGATTTGTACCCGGTTGATGGCAATAGGCTCGCCCCCTATTACATGGGACTTAAACATGACTGGCGAAATGTGGGTGTACTACAGGTACACTTCTGCCCAACCCTTCGAGGAAACAAGGCGTGATGTTATGTTATGTTTGTTATTATATTTAAATATATATATATATATATATATATATATATATATACATACATACATACATACATACATACATACATACATACATACATACATAATCAGCCTATAATGTTCCCACTGCTGGGACACAGGCCTCCTCTCTGTGAGAGGGAGTGGGCCGTAATCCACCACGCGGGGCCAGTGCGGGTTGGTACATGTCACATGTCTTCGAATTTTTGGTTCTAGGACATGCCGGTTTTTCTCACGATGTTTTCCTTCACCGTTTTGAGAGCAGTGGTGATTAAATAATTTACACAAAATAAAGCGCCTGTCCGGGTTCGAACCTAGGTCCTACAACTCGTAAGCCGCGGCCGTTACCACTGGGCCACCACTGCTCTTGTGCTATTATATGCCTAGAGTTAAACCAGGATGCTTACCGAACTGCATGGTGCGCATGAGCTCGATGTAGCGAGCCTCCCGCGAGGCGCCGCTGAGCGCCAGCGGCGCTCCGCTCGCGCGCCCCGACTCCGCCTCGTTCTCCGCGCGACACATCAGCGCTGACGTCGCCTGGGACACATAAATACTGTTCACTCCGAGCGAGACAACAAGCTTAGAAATACGTGTTATAAAATACATTCACGATACGTTTCGAATGACGTGAACCATTAGTAAATAATTGCAATATAACTCTTACCTCATTATAATTTATAACTTACCTTATTGAGATAAGGTTACTCCTATCTCAATAAGGTAAGGTATAATATAATAGGCTATTTACGTCCATATAATATATAATAATAAAATATTAGACACGTATTTTTTGCTTTATCGTATTAACAAAAAATGACTTAGATAAAATGCATTCAGCGTCACAATTCAGTATAAAATCTAGCAAGGCGTGACGTCATGTCACATTTTAACTCAATGTATTGCTGCAATCTTTTGATTACGTAAAAAAACAAAAAAAAACACGTGTACAATATTTTAATAATCTTGGCAACCCAACGGGCAAAAAATAATATTTTTCATCATCCCATAGTCAGTATAATGGTACTCGTGACCGACGTCTGCGAACAGTGTTTATCGTAACCCAATTACCACAAAAACTACACACATTACGTTGTTTTCGTTGCCTTTTAGGAACATTGGTTGCAGTTCAGGGCCTGCTTGCAGCGCAAATCACTAAATGCGTTTGACATGCAATACATTGATTGCCTCTCAAACAATTCACAAAAATAGAACGAGGTTTTACAATTCGTTTAGCGCTAAATATATTTAGTATTTTGTGGTACAAGCGGGCTTAGGCCATAGCGTATTCATATAAAAAAAAAGCAAAAATAGATGTTTGTTCTGATTTTTTACAGCGTGAATTTAATATAATGTTATTTACTTACTTGTATGTCGGCAATAAGCGCGGCGAGTCCTTCGTCCTCCTCGGACAATTCTGAATTACTTGAAGTACTAAATCTTTGGCTATATGTCATTTTACCGAAAATATTCTTCTTGCTCATCCTGAAATATAAATTAAGTGATTAAAAATATGTCAGTGCAAATAAACAGTATTATCTGCAAGGATAATGTCGTGAGCGGCTGTTGGCAATGAAACATCGAGAGGTTCAGAAGAAGTGCGGCTTTGTGGAACAACGGCTCTGAGTGTGTCACCAATTTATCATACTAGGGTAACAGTCGATTTAAGATGTACTATATTTATGACATTCGAGAACCGAATAAATATTGATGGTCAAAGCCAAATATATTTTCACGAATATTTATTCGTTAGATTTTGAATCTCAGTGTGTCCTATCAATTTGTTTCTTAGTTAGATGTAGAGAATGCGTAGATGGTGATGCCGTAGCTTGGTGCCGGCTAGTGCGGAGGCGTACCTTAGCTTGGTGGCGTAGGAGTTGGTGGTGCGGCTCATCATGGCCAGCAGGCGCGGCAGCGGGCGCAGCGCGGGCGCCAGGCGCCGCGCGCCCAGCGCGTGCAGCGCGCGCGCGCCGCGCAGCACGTGCACGTACAGCGGGATGTGGCGCGACATGTCCAGCACTGCGCACAAGCATTCATTACAATAATGTCCGGGAGCAGGCGGCCAATCACAACGGAGGACGCCAGACACGCACGTGATATTATAGTAAGAGACTAAAGGACTGTATTTTATTCTCATAGTCCGATGGGACGGGAATCCGACACGACCGGTCGTTCAAGCCGTTACTTGAACGTGCTTTCAGAGCCACGGAGGTATCACACACAAACTTTTAAGCTCCGGGCTAATAATGAGAAATTCCTAACACTTTGGTTGCTATGAAATTTGCACTTTGTGATGTATGACATTGAGTTTTTAGTCCCAAAACACGATAATTATTAGTTACTCGATAAATCTTACTGTGGAACCATCACAATCACTCTTGATACAAACTAACTAGGTTGTAAATGTGTAAAATAGCTGTAGTTTATACTTTAAGGTTATACTTTTACTAAAAAAAAATACTATAAGAATATTGTTCGTCCATATTCCTGTATTACCTGGAAAATAAATATATTTCTATGTTACTTACCCGAATCGTTTCTCAGATAAGAGCAGATGGCGGGCACAAGCGAGCTGTTGGCTACGAGGTCAATGAACTCTGCGGGCAGGTCGTGAGAGTCATCGGAGTCGCCGTCGCGGTCTGTGCTCTCGGCCGCGCCCTCTTCGGGAGGCCACTTCTCTCCAGGGTTCATGTATGATGCTAATACCTGTGTTAAAATGTGGGTAAGTTAATACAACTTCGAAAACAAAATATAGCTTTAGAAAAACATAGTTACACAGATGCGACTGACAGATACGACGCTTTACAATGTATACAAAGCTAGCGCTTTTATTCGCGCCGGGAACGTCCATGTCACGCCGACAGAACCGCCTTCGCGACATCGCCTCAAGACGCGTTAACACTGTATTGGCGTTGAACTGTGGAAACGCTTCACGGGTCACGGCTGGCGTTTTCACGTACTAAAGCCGCGGTCTGGCGCGCGGCCACGGGTGTCGAGGCCTGTCGCGCCTAATGCCGAACATTCCCACCACAGGCGTCATCGAATCGACGGCTCCCACAGCCTATCGACCTGGCCTGGCGCGACTGGCCTCTGAGAAAGCGGACCGTGGGGATCGCAACACAACGCGTACGAGTGTTTGCCTCGCCAGGCTGCCCGGTCGGTTTGGACCCGGCTAAAGATGTGTGGTAACTATCTGTCAATACTGAAAGTCCTGTCATGTCTTCGGCAGAAATAAATGAGAAATTTAAAATAAATGTCTGACCTGCAGCAGAACAGTCACGTGTTCCTCCTCGGTCCTCTGCCTGACGAGCGCCTGTTCCACGTTCCACGACTGCTGCGTGGAGCCGGTGCCGAAGCCCGTGCCCTTCGCCCAGTACAGCTGGCTCTTCTCTTCGGACTTGCCTGTTGAGCCGTTTGAACCTTGGCTATTCTGTAATAACACGTAAATATGAGGTCATTGAATAAGGACTATCTATGAAGTGAGTAGGAAACGCATGAAAGCAGTTATATTAAGTCATGCATGACCACACTTGTTCACATTCGCTTAGACGAGTTTTATATTTAAATGCATATAAATAAGGTCCACATTCGTCATACTTAGAAAACTAAAATCAAAAAGCGGTTGGTGAGGGTTTGACTAAAACCGAATTCATTCAGGATTTTGATCCCATGATCAGCGTACTAGTGCCCTTCTTCCGTTTTTCTTTATTAGTATTGGAATGAAATAATTCGTGTTTACTTGGCAATATCATGCTGTGATATAATATGTGTGTAAGTGGCACTATAAATTGAGGTACGTTTCCTGATTCTTTTGTTTACAATTTCAGCAGATACTTTTGGAACAAGGTGTAGGCATATCCAGCAATTGCGACCCATGTAAAGTGCTTCTATTTTCTAAAACACAATATTCTAACCCTCCCCAGTATTTACATTTTAGAAACATGTAAATATGTCCGTAAGCATCAAGATTTCTACACAAAACGCGAAGACATCCAATCACAGTAAACACTTAGGTACCGATCTAGGCTAAACATAACAAAATCCAAGCTAAAAATACATTCTACAAGTCCCTACGTAATGTCTATAAAAATATATAATAAACTGCCTGACGTAATAAAGAAAGAAGAAAAGTTAAATATATTTATAAATAAACTTAAAACATTACTGTTAAACAAATGTTATTACTCCTTAGACGAATATTTAAATGATAAACATAAATAATAGGAAAAAACATATTAATAATAATGTAATTTGTATATATTAAAGAAATTACTAATATAATAATAAATAATATACTTAATAAAAATAATTCATAACAACAATTAATGATAATCACGCAACTTGTAGGTATGTTTAAAATATATTAATATAACAGTACATCATTATTAATAAATAATTTAATAATAATAATTAATTATTAATATATAACTGGTTTAATGTTAACAACCTACTTCTTAACGAGAAAAAAACCAAATGTATTAAGTTTAAAATACCTAATGTTAGACAAGTAAAAACTAGTGTTCTCATAAAGGGTGAAGAGTTGAACCCCGAAGATACCACTGTGTTCTTAGGCATAACTTTGGATGCCAAGCTTCAATGGGGCCCCCATATAGATAAATTGTCAAAAAAGCTTAGCTCTGCAGCATACGCCGTTAGAAAAATTCGTGATTTAACGGATTTAGACACAGCCCGTTTAGTATACTTTAGTTATTTTCATAGCGTAATGTCGTACGGTATTCTGTTATGGGGAAATGCCGCCGATATTCAGACAATTTTTGTTTTACAATATAGGGCCATCCGTTCAATTTATAAATTAAGTCCCAGATACTCCCTCAGAGAAAAAATTAAAGAGATTAATATAATGACTGTAGCTTCTCAGTATATTTATGAAAATCTTTTGTACGCACATAAAAATATCAATTTGTTTAAAAAATACAGTGATATCCATAATGTAAATACTAGGAACAAACACAAATTTGTTGTTCAACCAGGCTCAAAAAAATAGGCAGCTCGTTTAGATGCCAATGTATACGTTTTTATAATAAACTTCCTAGCCACATTCAAGAACTAAGCCTTAATAAATTCAAATGTTTTATAAAACAGAAACTGTGCCTAAAAGCCTTTTATACTGTTAAAGATTATATTGAGGACAAAAAGGCTTGGGATTGAGCTGCTCCAATAAACTTATAGTGAATGTTGTTTTTTTACTCTTTTTATTTTGCTAGCTATTTATATTTTCTCATTCTATATAAACAATGACATGAATATTTACTTTGTATAGTATTATATTATATGTCTTCGAAAACACAGCAATGATATGAAGAAGCAGTCCCATGATTCTGTAGAAAATCGAGAATATCATCCCTTACCGAGAATATCTTCCCTTTTTGTTCCCTTTTTCTTCCACCAGAGGGCGGTTTATTAGGTACTTTACCGCCAATTTAGACGATAGGCGCCATTGCATTCTTGTGATTCTTTCTAAATGCCACGAAACTTTTTAGAAAAAGTATTTTGAAGTGAACACTACTATTATTGTGATATAAAGTGGTAATAAGTGTGTTGTTAGTGGTGAAAGGAAACACAGCAGTGTATTTCATAATAAAAAATGGAGCCGGTAAGTAAGGGTAACGAGAATCGTGAGCAGGACGTTGTTGTTGCTTCGGAGGGAGGACAATCAGCGTCATCGAGCTCTAGGGCATCGGAAAGCAGCTCCTCCTCATCCTCGGAGTTTGAGGAGGGCATAACGTCACCTTTGCCCAATAAACGTTCTCGTACCTCGGCCAGGAACCGTAAGTACAAGTCGAAACCTGTTCGTACCGATCCTCGTATTGATACCATAATGTCTCAAATGTCATACGTTTCGAATTATTTGAATCAATATCCTATCTATTGTGTTAATAGCGATAAAGTTTTGCCCAGTAGTACAATTACGAGCACCCAGAATTTTAATAGAACTGCAGAGAGTGGGTCAGGGCAGTTCATCACTTTGCCTGCTCAGCCTGAATCTCTCTCTCTCAATTGGGGTTCTTTAATTACCAATATTGATGATAAAAAGATTATTCCAGCAAGTGATAAAGATAGGTTTGCAGAATTAAATAAGTTACAGCAATTTGACTCTCAGGCTTGGAAGGGTATAAGATACAAGCAAGCTTTACAGAGTTGCTTGGCAACTCCAGGATTTACAAGAGTAGGGAGGCGTTACAACCTATTATTCAGTCACTCGGAGGATCTCAGGTGTGGCTCAATACACCAGCCTATTTAAAAGAAAAGAAAGTTCCAGAGCAGGGGGAATATGTCCAACATTTCCATAATAAAAAAGTTTATAAGAACAAATTTAAAAAATCAGATAAGAAATTTAAACATACAGTTAATAAAAGTCGGCCCTTTCGTAAACGTCACGGCAATACAGAAAAGTCCGCTAAGTCCAAAGAAGATTGACTCACAACGGATTTTCAGAGGGGGGTGTCTAAAATTTTACACAAAAATATGGGCTCAGCTAGGAGCAGACCATTTCATATTAAATACAATAGCAAATTACCGTTTACCTTTCAAAGAGAAGCCTCCTCTGAAATATCCAACCAAAAATTTTGTAAAATGCCTAACTACCCAAGTTACCCTGGAAATGACCCAAGTAATACAGGATTTAAAAAATCAGGGAATTTTGGAGAAACCACCATTGCTAGACCCAGGTTTCCTATCAAAAATGTTTTTAATAAAGAAAACGGATGGTGGGTTACGGCCAATTTTCAACCTGAAGGCCTTAAATACGCATATTGCAACAAAACATTTTTATCTGATTTCACAACCAGACATAGTCAATTTTCTCCAACCGGACGATTGGTTGGTGAAAATAGATCTTCATCAGGCTTATTTCCATCTGGGGGTTGCGGAGACCCACAGAAGGTTTTTAAGGGTTGCTTACAACGGAGAGATTCTCCAGTTGACAACGTTACCGTTTGGCCTGTCTTCGGCACCCCGAGCGTTTGCAGCAGTTTCAAACTGGGTGTCCGAAATCCTCCGGGGCAGGGGCATACGCCTTTTAGTTTACCTGGACGATTACCTTCTGGCTTGTCAGGACAAATCCAAGTTAATGGCACAGGTTGCGGAAACGCTGACCATCTTGGAATCACTGGGTTGGCACATAAACTACCTGAAATCGGTAACGGAGCCCACACACAGATTGGAATATTTGGGCCTGGTCTGGGATACACAGAACCAGAAAATAGCTTTGCCCACCCGAAAGATACAGGGCATAAAAAAGTCTCTGACAAAAATTTTAGATCGGGACAGCTGCTCTTTAAGAGAGCTCCAGAGTTTGTTGGGCACGCTAAATTTCGCCAATTATGCGGTCCCCCAGGGCCGTCTTCACTGTCGCAGAGCACAGCTTTTTCTGGGAAGATTTTCCCAAAAAGGCCAGAAAAAGGCACTATGTCCCAAAATGCGGGAGGACTTGCGGTAGTGGTTGGATGCAGTAGAGGGCAGTCCAACCCCCCTACACAAGAAAGAAGTAACTCATTTCTTGACCACAGACGCAGCGGATGCGGGCTGGGGAGCGAATCTAAACAGTCAGTACCTTTCGGGCAAATGGGCCAAAAACCAAAAAGCCTGGCATTCGAACATGAAGGAGAAGTATGCTGTTTTTGCCGTAATAAAGTCCCAGGGCGCACTATTACAGAATGCCCATATCTTAGTCCAATCGGACAACAGGACTCTAGTAGCATACGTCAGGAATCAGGGCGGAACTCGCTCCTTAAATCTATTGGGTCTGACATCCCGGTTGCTGGAGTTGACAGGTCGGTTAGACATTATGATGACAGCTTATCATCTGCCAGGGAATCTAAACGGCATCGCGGATTGCCTGTCAAGAGGAAGGTTAGTCCCCGAGTGGCATCTGCTGCCAACAGCCGCGGAGGCTGTATTCAGGCAGTGGGGTATTCCCGAAATAGATCTCTTTGCAACAAGAGACACCGCTGTAGTCTCGAGATATGTAAGTCTAGACTCAAGGGATGGTTCCGCAGAATTCTGCGACGCCTTCAGCCGAAAGTGGGAGTTTCGGATAGCGTGGGTGTTTCCACCTCCAAGCATGATGCCCAGAGTCCTTGCACACTTGAACAAAGCGGTAGGGACATACCTGGTGATAGCACCACAATGGACCCAGTGTTTCTGGTTCCCCGAACTCAAAGCGCGCGCGCTAGCTCCCCCGCTACCGATAGAGAATCTGAAAACGGTCCTGCTAGATGTGACAACGGGGTTGGCCCCACCTCAAGTGGACAGGCTGGTACTTCATGCCTGGAAAGTTGGGGGTGGGGAGATCAAGTGAGAGACTGGAGTAGGGACGAACAACAATTGCTGAAAAACAGTTGGCGTCCTTCTACTATTAGCACCTATAATGCACCCTTAAAAAGGTGGTTGCACTGGTGCGAATCTCATAGCGTAGATAGCAACCGCCCAGAAGGTAAGGACGTAGCTAGATTTTTGGCTAGCTTATATCTTAAAAATAAATTCGCGTACAGCACAATTCTGTTGCACAAATCGGCGATCTCAACATATTGTGCATTGAAAGGTGAGGATTTAGCAAAAAACTTCTTCATCCAACAAGTGTTAAAAGCTGTGAGTTTGGACAAACCACGCCCAGCCAAGCCCCCAGTATGGGATGTAAAAATCTTATTTGACTGGCTAAAGTTGTCTGAATTTCCAGACACTTTATTTTACCAAAGCAGACGGACTGCATTGATTCTTCTACTGGCATCTGGCCGTAGATTGCATGACCTTACCCTCCTAGAACTCAGTGAGCAAAGTTTTGCTGAGACTGAGGATACAGTAACATTTTGGCCAAGATTTGGCTCAAAAACTGACACAGGTTCTCATAGGCAATCAGGCTGGCTTCTTATGAAGCACCAAGACCCTAAAATTTGCCCAGTCACTAATATAAGGAAGTTGATTAGGCTGTCAGAAGCCAGACGCTGCCAGGAGAAAAATATTAAATCTCTTTTTATATCAATCACTGGTTGCATAAGGCCTGCTTCGAAAACCATGATTTCGGGTTGGGTAAGATCAGCTTTCAAACTAGCTAAGATAGATGGCTACTCCCCAGGCAGTATAAGATCAGCAGTAGCCTCCAGGGGTTGGCTGGACAATAGGCCTATTCAGGAGATATTAGAAAGAGGAAATTGGAAGTGTATAGAGACCTTTTCTAAATATTATTATAAGGATATAAATAGGTCTGTCAGTGAAGAGGTTCCAGCAGATCTACTATATAACAATTTCAAGGCAGTTTGATTGTATGCCGTTATTGTAATAATATGATTTTGATCTCAAGATTTATGCTTAAGTTATGAGTTTATTTTATGATTATTTTTGTTTTTATGTAAGAAGGTAATAGCAGAGTTCCAACTGCTATTGGCATATTTTAGTTTTATAAGAACTAAGTTTTTGTTTTATGTTAATTTTGTGGAAGTAAAAATAAAGATTTTATACTTCAAATTATTGTTAAATTCTTATTCATTTTTATGATAGAAAACCCAGAGGTTAGTTAGTAAAAGTCATCTTGGTTTGATTTAACAATTTACTTTCACATTGCATTCTTGTGTTTTACTTTTTCTGAGCACCAGCAGATATCAAACAGGTCTTCATATCATTGCTGTGTTTTCGAAGACATATAATATGACTGTTTTGCATTAAGACAAAACAGGTATTATATGTTGAAGAAAACACAGCAATGAAACGAGGAGCTTGCTGATGATGAAGACTGCAATGGCGCCTATCGTCTAAATTGGCGGTAAAGTACCTAATAAACCGCCCTCTGGTGGAAGAAAAAGGGAACAAAAAGGGAAGATATTCTCGATAAGGGATGATATTCTCGATTTTCTACAGAATCATGGGACTGCTTCTTCATATCATTGCTGTGTTTTCTTCAACATATAATACCTGTTTTGTCTTAATGCAAAACAGTCATATTATATTATTTTAATTATTAGGAATGTGAGGACTATGTAGGTCATTGTTTGTTTTTTTTTTTTTTTTGTCTCTTACTTTTAATGATGGTCTGGCAGTTTGAGTACTTTATGCGGCCTACCCAAATGTCTTTTCTTTGGTATTGTTCGTCAAATCATTGAGCTCCTTAAGTTTTGAGTTGAGCTGCATGATAACTGACAAATGCGTGCACTGACTGGACAGGTCCACTCAAATCTGTGTGGTCTTTCCTCAAAAGACCATTTCGGACACCAACCTACATGGTCCTCAAATGATCTGACCAAGATTATGTCCGAATACACACATTGACATTGATGAATTTTATTTATGCAATGACATGAATATTTACTCTGTGTAGTATTATATTGTTTTAATTATTGTAAATGTGAAGACTATGTGGATCATTGTTTAATTTTGTTTTATTCTCAGTTAGTTTTTAATATGGTCTGGCAGTTTTGAGTATTTTTTGCGGCCTAGCCAAATGTCCTTTCTTTGGTATTGTTCGTTGAATCGTTGAGCTCCTTTAGTTATGAGTTGAGCTGCACAACGACTGACAAATGCGTGCACTGACTGGACAGGTCCACTCAATCTGTGTGGTTCTTTCATCAAAAGACCATTTCAGACACCAATCGACATGGTCTTCACATGATCTGACCAAGATTATATCTGGACTTTAAAAGAGACTGTGACCTCTGAGTTTGTTTCGGCCTTTCTTCTCAGAGTAGTCAGATAGGAAACGCCGGCCTCATTTAGTTTAAAAAAATATGTTTTGACGTGTAAAAGTGTTTGTAAAAACCTACTTACAGAAATAAAATCATTTATCATTTAACAATAATAATAATGAAATGAAATAATTATTCAAAGAAAAACAATTTATACCAAAAAATAAACAGCATTGTAATACATATGTACAGGTATATAAAATTAGTTTAAAATATTTAAGTACTTTTTCAGATAAAATAATAAATAAATAGTAGATAGGCGAATTGTTACTATCATATTTAGCGATCTCCTGATTTTGAGTATATGAAAGTTAAAATTCTCTATATGAAAGTTAAATCTCCTAAAACGCGGCTTCCTCTCTCCTACCCTCTTGCTGTGCCCTACAGGGTCTATAATGATCTCAATTATATAGTTACCATCTAAGTACACATTATGGTAAAGCAATAAAGATATTGAGTATTGAGTATTAATGTCCCTCGGCAAACTTCGTGTTTCGTCAGTCGACGGATTTATATCAGTTGCCCTTTGCAACTGATAGAAATGAATGAATGCTGAGAGACATTACGAAAATAGAAGCATTGTAGTTGCATTGTCTGATTTGCTATTCGCACGGACATATACAAACAACAAAGCGCTAGTTATCATTATCACTACAGTCCGCGCGCGACTGCTGGTCACCTGGGTAGTCAGCCTGGGGTATGTGAGCGGTGTGACGGGGGAGGTAGAAAAAAAGGCCAAAAAGAAAAAAAAGGTCTGCCAATCTTATCAATCGCGCCCTCCCCCGTACCTCTACCTAAAACCCTTCCGGGAAACGTGAAACGAAAGCGTGATGTTTTTCAAATGTTAAGTACACTCACATCATTGGAATTAGGTTTGTGATGCGTGAAGACAGCGAGACAAGCGAGCAGCAGGCGCACGGCGCCCCGCTGCAGCAGCGCGCGGCGCAGCGCGCGGCCGGCGCCCGAGCGGCGCGGCGCGCGCTCCAGCAGGCGCGCCACCACGCTGAAGGGCAGCGTGCCCAGCGAGCCCGCGCGCCCGTCGCCCACCGCGATGCTGCCTGTTGTAAACAACTCAACTCAAACTCAAAGCATTTATTTCAAATAAACCAATTACAGGCACTTTTGAATTGTCAAGGGTTCGGTCAGTCAGTCAGAAAGATGAAGCTAGAAACAGAAACGCGTTTCAATGTGATTCACCAAATAATCCGTTTCCCAAATATTACTCACTTCACATCTGGGCATCAAGTCTGCTATTACAATAGTGGCAGAATGGTCTGGGGGGTAACCATCACCTCTTATAGCAATATTATTATAATATTACTTTACAGTGGGAAAGTGATGGAGCTATACAGGACTTATAGCTCCATCTCTTTCTCACGCTAAAGTAATATTGAAATAATACTGCTATAAGAGGTGATGGTTAACCCCCTGTTCCGATCCTCATTAATGACGCCATTATATTAGTAGATTACCAAACTTGTCAAAATCAACAATTATGAAATCAATGATAGACCATTCTGACACTATTGTAATAGCAGACTTGAGGCCCTGGAGAGATGTGAAGTAAGTAATAATTTGTGTCTAACGGGAGTCCCTTTTGATGGGGTTGGAATTGTCTAGCATCTGGAGAAATGCTAGCATCTGAAGACAAACATTTATTACCAGATGTTCGTTCTTTAAGCTCATTGGTTTTTAATATCTTGTATCTTCGTATGAAGACGGGAACCGACGTTAACACAAATCTTCTGGCAAAGGCAGTTTCATCTCCCAAATCTGTTGATGTGTATTTTCGACAAACAGTCGCATGATTAATTACTATAATCTCTCAAGCAAAGTCACTATCCTTACACTACGTCTTGCCGTAAGTTCTAAATGAAACAACGAACAGATTTTTGGCCAGAATTATATGAATTGAATAATGCTGGAAAAATAAGTGGAACTGCGAAATTAAACGATATTGATTCCAGAATGTGTACTTACGCCCGTCCTCATCATGCGTAACTCCGAGCAACAACCTCAGAAGGTGACAAGCGCGGGCGCCCTCATCCAGCAAGGCGTCAGCGTACCCCGGCAGCTTCAGCAGCAGCCCCAGCGCGATCAGCGCATGCGCGGGCACGCCGGTACACCCACTCTCTTCCATACCCGTGTTGGCAGTAGTGACCCCGAGTTCAACGACCTCCTGCAGGTAGTATGGACACTATCAATATACATACAACTGTCCTTTTAGTATGGTGATCGTAAGCGGGGTGGGATTTTAGAGAGAGAGGGGAGGGTGTTAGGGAACGTTTACTGAAACGTGGCAAATAGAAACCGACCAATCACAGACGTAACGAAACACGCGATGTGGATTTCGTCCAATGTGGTTGGTCGATTCTTCGCTCCCCTCCGCTCGTCTACGCTTCAGTGAAAAGCCCCATAAATCACTAAACACCGTTAGATGTATTTAAAACATCGTTCTGATTCTGTTAATCGTTTGAAGATGAGATAAAACGATGTTTTAAACGCATTTAGTCATTTGTGATGCAAGCGGGCCTTGTGTGAGGGTTTGGGTAGTTAGCAGCAGATGGAGTGTGTTGACATGGGTCACATAAGCGCCACCATTTGTTCCCATCATCAGTAGTTCATGTCATATTAGGTCATCAAAGGATTGCCGTCAATAGTCGCAATAGGGGGCCATTCAAGTATTACGTGAGCACCAAATAGTGGTGGTGGTCTGGATGGTGATCAGGTCAGCTATATTGATTTATTTACTTTAGATTATTCAGGCAAATTTACTAGATTCTGATTTGAACAAATGTGGTAATCCTACTTGTCTATACTCGAAAGCGAAAAGCATGTCCAGGATTCTCCAAAATAATTGATATTGCTTACTCGCTCTCACGCAGTGATTTAAGGTAAAGTTAGAAAGATGCATTAAAAGAAATGGGAATTAAATTCCTTTCTAGTTTATAAATTTCTTATTTCTAGACTCAAGAAAAACAACAAAGAAACATGACCAGATAAAAAATATACCAATGTTTACGTAAGCATAGGAGGGGAGGTTTGAGCTTTGCTTACTTTTGTTGACAAGGGGGAGGGAGGAGGTAATACTTGAATGGCCCCTAGGGTTAAATTGAGAATGAAAGTTAGTACGGCAATATGACATTTTTGACAATGGGAACCTATCGGGCGCACGGCTAGTTAAATCCTAAAACAGAAAATTCAACATTTACATTTGAAATCTACGATTACAAGCATGCCATCTTGCCCCCCACCGGACAGAAGCTACACTGAAGCCTTATATTACCTCATAGGGATCGTCGAGCTTGACCCAGTCCAGGTCGTGGTGGTGGTGCACGAGCGCGGGCGGGTCGGGCGGCGGCGCGTGCGGGCGCGGCAGGCGCGCCGCCACCAGCGCCAGGCCGCCCACGGCGCCGAACCAGCGCAGCACGGCCGAGCCGCCCGCCGCCGGCGCCGCGCCCGCGCCCGGGCTGGCCGGCGCCGCGCCCTCCCACGTCGGGCCCGACCATGCTTCTGGAATGGTGGCGGAATTTAGTAATACTAAATACCAGCCTATTAACTGCAGGACAAAGCCTCTTCTCATACAGAAAAGTCGCTTGCTCAAAACTGGTTGGCGATTTCTGACTTATATTAACTACTAGCTGACCCGACAGACATTGTCCTGTCAAAAAACTCATACATAAATGCCATAGAAAAAGGCTTTTTAAAGAGAGCTTTTCAGATTTTTCTTTCCCTAAAACCCTAATTTGGACTATTACGAACATTTTAAAACAAAAAATAGCCAAATCGGTCCAGCCGTTCTCAAGTGATGTACTTATAAATGAGGCCCTTTGTCCACCGCATGACGTCAACGAGAAACAAGATAATAACAACCAAACGTGATATTTCCGGTGACGGCGTTTACCCACCGCAACCGAACTCTGCGGTTCTGTATGTTATGATCAGAGGTCAGAGTTAGGTAGAGTTATTTATGTACTTACATCGAAATGTTGATATTAATATGAATCTTCCCGGGATTTCTAATAGAGAATCCCGTGTGCTCCGCATTTCCGCTATTATTTTCATTTGTTCTCACAAGCTATGTTGTGCGAACTACAAATGTGACAACATCGCGCGTGTGCGCATTGGAATTTTGCAACTTCAGACATCCTATGTGTGGAGAAGTTATTTTATGATTTCCCATCAAAAAAAAAAGACAACTGATATCGTTGATGTAAATTTGGCAACGGCGCGCGTGCAGTGCTTTAAATTGTGTAAAAGTAAATAACTTTTTATTTAAAAATCACGGGATTTTTCTGCTATTTAAAATTAATCTAGGGATTTAAGGCATATCCACTTTATTCTTTCGCTGTATGAAATCAGTATAAGTACATAAATAACTCTACCTAATTCCGGCTCATCATACGGGACTATTTGTCAAATCGCACGTTCCGCTAACGAATAGGAGAGGCCCTTTCATCCCCCCACCCGATTCGAGCTGGTGTTCCACAAGGCTCCGTGCTCTCCCCCTCCCTCTTCTCGCTCTACACAAGCGACATACCCAGACACAACAAGTGTCAGTTGGCCCTATTCGCTGACGACACAGCAATATACCACTCAAGTCGCAGCACTGAGTGCATCCATACTCACCTCCAATCAGCAGCCAGCGCTCTAGAGCAATGGTTCAAGAAATGGAGGATTGAAATCAATCCATCTAAAAGTGCAGCTGTACTGTTTGTCAAACAAGGCAAACAGAAAAACCGCCACTTACGCACACTCACCCGACCCATCACTATGTCAGGCCAACAGATCCCCTGGGACCTAAAGGCCAAATATCTAGGGGTAACTCTCGACCACTACCTCCGCTTCAACGAGCACATAAAGACAGTACGTAACCGTGCTGCCTTTGCGCTCGGTCGCCTCCACTATCTTATAAATGCACGTAGTAAACTAGCCCTTAAGTCTAAGTTGCGAATTTACACCACGTGTATTCGACCCATTATGACATATGCGGGCGTCGTGTTCGCACACGTCAAGCCATCCCTGTTAAAAAAAAATGCAAGTCCTCCAAAACAAATTCATGCGTAGAGCCACGGACAGCCCCTGGTTCGTACGCAACGATCAACTACATGTCGATCTAAAATTGCCCACCATCCGGCAATTTCTCAAAAAATCTAGTAAACGCTTTTTCGATTCTGCTACCACGCACACTAATCCACTAGTGGCAGCAGCTGCCAATTACACTCCCTCACGCATATCACGCACACGACGACCAAAACACGCACTAACCGACATGGATGACGACATCACTCTCTACCAAGAGAGTATGAAGTTAGCCAACCAAAAACAAAAACACACCACACCGACCTCCCGTACTCGACGGCGAGTACCTCCGCGAGCTAGATTAAAAAGAGTCATAAGTCACTCCCCCCGACCCTTGAACCCGCCCGCCCGCGCGGAGCAAGATAATTCAAATAATTTCCCCAATAATAATAACATAACACGACAAGTCCCCGCTTGCTCAGTAACCGGTAGCGCCCTAAGCCGAGGTTCGAATCCCACTATGGGATGCCCTTAGCTGTGCTGCCTAATTTTAAGTTCAACAGGTGAGAGGCCCTTCTGGCCCCACCGACACCCGGTAAAGCAGTCGAGGTCCCCCGCGGGACCACTGCATAAAAGCCCGCATCAAAAAAAAAAAAAAAAAAACCTAATTCCGACCTCTGGTTATGATAGATAAAACAAAAGCCGGGAAAACAATGCTGGCGGGGCGGCAGTATGTGAACAAGATCAAACGTGTTTTGTATTGCCAGCACGTCGACCCATCACAATCTCGGGCCGAGACCTAGCTAGCCGACGCGGGCGGAAGCTAGTTATATTAAAAAAAGGCGGGAATTAGTCGTTTGGAATTATAAATAAGTATGCAAGAATTTGGGTTGTGTTTATGAACACATTTCTTTAATAAATGTTTATGTGTGAAGAAATGAGCCGAGAAAGTTAACTAACAAGGATCCTCAGCTAAATAACCGATCAAGAATTAAATAGATCGAGACAAATGAAAGAAGTACAAACTTTATTATAAAATCTACGAACATTATAAAATAAAATAAAACGCACAGTTGATTTAGTCTACTTTTAAGAAGCTTTTCTTTGCAGGCTAGCCTCAAAGTCAGTACATACCTCCATTGGTGTTGAGATGTAACGTGAGCGCTAGATGTGGTCCGAACACGTGCGGCACGGCGGCTGTGAGCTGCGCGAGTGTCGTGCTCGGCGGGATGAAGCCCTCCAGTCCGGGGACTTGCACCCGGATCGTGGTCTCTATTAGATCTGTAAAACGTTAAGGCAAACGTCAATATTGGCAAGAAAATAGTAAGAATGTTCTTGTTGAGTTGAGCTGCATGATAACTGACAAAAGGGTGCACTGACTGGACAGGTCCACTCAAATCTGTGTGGTTCTTTCCTCAAAAGACCGGGGTCCGGGGATATACATTATGTCCGGGGATATACACATTGACATTGATGAATTTTATTTATGCAATGACATGAATATTTACTCTGTGTAGTATTATATTATTTTAATGATTATAAATGTGAAGACTATGTGAGTAATTGTTTAATTTTGTTTTATTCTCAGTTAGTTTTTAACATGGTCTGGCAGTTTGAGTATTTATGCGGCCTAGCCAAATGTCCTTTCTTTTGTATTGTTCGTTGAATCATTAAGCTCATTTAGTTCTGAGTTGAGCTGCACAACTACTGACAAATGCGTGTACTGACTGGACAGGTCCACTCAATCTGTGTGGTTCTTTCATCAAAAGACCATTTCAGACACCAATCGACATGGTCTTCACATGATGTGACCAAGATTATATCTGGACTTTAAAAGAACTAATTATTATTTTCTTGTCTCTATTAGTTGTCGTCACGGTAGTCACTCCCTTTCTGGCCATATCATCTTTCACACAGTCCATCCATCGTTTCTTTGGTCTTCCCCTACTCGTATAGCCATCCACATGCATACTCAAAACTTTCCTGGCGACATTTCCCTCATTCCTCCGCATCAATGCCCATGCCATGACAACCTTTTTCTACACAATTCAGTCACCGGTGTCACTTTCAGACTTCCTCTTATATGAAATGATTTTATTTCTGTAAGTAGGTTTGTACAAACACTTTTACACGTCAATCATATTTAGAAAAAAACTAGATGAGCTCAAGGCCGAAAGGCCGAAACAAACTCAGAGGTGACCTCTGAGTTTGTTTCGGCCTTTCTTCTCAGAGTAGTCAGATAGGATACGCCGACATCATCTAGTTTAAAAAAATATGTTTCAACACAGCACATCAACTTACCACAAACTGTCGATTTATCTAAATGATTTTAAAACTTACAATGTTGATGATTAAGTTCAAAATCGAATGAGAAAGACGGTTTGACTGTTGTGCTGACTGTACTTTCAACACCCGCGCGTGCGAAGCTTCTATTTTTTTTAGCAAAAGTGTTCATTTAGAACGCTCTGGACTTGGGGCACCCCGACTCGGACAAGTTAGGTTCGAAGTGGAGGTGTTAAAGTACAGTGGTTCCACGCATTCTCTCGGCGCCCGAAATATAGTTTAAAATCAATGGCGTTTATGAAAAATACGCCGCAATAAGAGAGGTCATCTCAGGGTGTGTCAACTGCTAAACGAGTTACTTGGTCCGTGGATATGACCTATAAAAGGCTAAACACGTAACATTACGTCTAACTGCAGTCCCCGAAGTGTTGCATGTCTATACATGCAGCACGTAAGATAGTAAAATTTAAAAAAGGTTGGTAAATCCTTGTCTTACAAGACAATAATAAACTCACCATCAGTAACAGACAGCACGGACGCATCGTTGGTCTTCGTTTGCCTCTTCTTGTTATTCTGTTGCTTCAACGACGTATTCTTCACATCCTTGACTCTTTTGTCTTTCGAAGCGCTGGCGGCGGCCAGGCTTAGCTCCCAAGCCTCCGCCACTGTCGTAATGGCGGTGTCGGAAGCGCTGCGAAGCACGGAGGTGCCGCCCGGTGTGGGGGACGTGTTCATGCATACTTTTGTTGTTTCTTCCATTATTGGTACTGGGGATGTGAAAGGGAATGAGTTAGTGATAATCTTATGTATTTTTGACTTAGAAAAATATTATCTTGAAAAAAAAATATGATAAAGGCTAACTTTAAAATCTTGTCTCGAAGAGAATAGGTACAGTCACCAGCACATCAAGTTACCACAAACTGTCAAATTTCTCCGAATGATTTTAAACCTTAAAATGTTAATGGTTAAATTCAAAATCGAATGAGAAAATTTGACCGTTTGTGGTAACTTGATGTGCTGGCGACTACCTCCGTTGGTTTAAGTAGTTAACTAAAGGTAAACAAAAACCACGTGACGAGAAAGCTGTCAAATGCGTCTGGTTTACCGACTAAACGTAATACCTGTCAGTTCAGTTGTTATACTACGTCACAGTTCTACTCTTCAATTTAGCAACGTTATAATTCGTTGAGGTTTAGAGAACCTATCTTTTTGAGCTCTTTACAACAGACATTACAAAATATTATATTATTATCATAAATATAACAAAAAAAAAATCATGCTCAAGCAGTTACATCTACGAAGAGTAGTCTGAGAATAAATAATAAAGTTAAACAAAAGAGGAACTATCGTAAAAAACTGAAATAAATTTAATTTGTTTATAACGTATTTTTGAACAAGAAAGTGTCATCTATAAAAAAACTTTTTGACGATTATTTTGTTGACCTTTAATTAATTAATTAATTACATATACCAATGGAGAATAGGAAGTCGAAATTTCGCAATAGACACATGCTAAGTAGAGTGCTCCAAGGATTTGGCGCCAGAATGACATTGTCAGTTGGTAAACATTTCTGAAGTTGTCACAGAAATTGTTTTGACAAAAACAATTTCTGTGACAACTTCAGAAATGAAAAACAAGATGGCTGCATTAGTCCCAATTTTGACCACGCGCCAAATAGATCAAAATTTACTTACGGCAGCTGGCAATCGTAACGTCATTTCGCCAATGCCAAAAAACATATTTGCGGATTCCACTGACAGTTCAGATACTGCATTAAGACGAATGCGGAACTAAAAACGGCGAGCCCGCTTCCGATCCCGCATTCTACCCTGTTAGCTGATTTTCTTGGTTCACTTATACATGTGCTGTACACTCACGCGGCGGGCGGTGCTCCGCCAGCAGCTCGCGCACGGTGCTGCACAGCGGCAGCGGCAGCACGGCGTGGCCCAGGTAGGCGGGGTGCGCGCAGCCCGCGCCCGCGCCGCCGCCCTCGGCCCAGCGCAGCGACACCCACACGCGCTCCGGGGACAGCACCAGGCGCAGGATCAGCGCGCGCGTGAAGCCCGAGATACCGTCTGCAGGCAATTAGGATTGTGTGATACAGGTTTTATAAAGAATGTTTGGTTTACGAAGCAAAAGTAAGAGCAGTTACAGACCGAGGCGATATCATCTCGTTTTGACATACGTCAAACACAACCCCGCGTACAGGAACCAGTGGGTAAGACAATAGCGTGAGTTTATATGCCCGTCTATGCTCGGATGAAACGCACGAGTGGCAGGGTTGCTCGTTTATGAGCGTATAAAAATAATTTATAATAATAATTCATTTATTTCAGACAGTCCACACACGCACACATAGGAAATATCTCTTCGCTAAAGTTAGCAGTTTCAATTTGCTGCCCACGTTAATTTCAATGACCCCCATATATCACTTAATCCTATCCTAGCTAAGCTAGCCTAAATTTTCCCTTTTCCTCTTCTAACTACAGGCAAAATTCTTACCTAATGCGAGTGAATAAGGACTGTAATTAATTATACTTTGTAGAGTTCTCATTATTTACCACCAAAACATCGGCACGCACTCGGCTGAAATTACTTTTTCTGTGCACAGTGCTTATTGTACCTATTTTTTTTATCGTGCTTGTTAGTGATCCTAAGATTTCCTTGGCTCTCTGTTTTTACCTGTGAGAACCTGAATTGACTCTAATCTAATCATTATCTTTCTGTTATAGATAGTGTTGGGTCGAGAAAATAATCTCTCACGGAGAATGGTTTCCGATCGAGAATATTCTGCAATATTCTTTGCGACGGAAAATATTCTCGGAACATAGAGAATTTAAAATTGAAATAATTTCAATGTAGTAGTTAATTATATATGATGGACAGGAGGCAATAAATGTAACTGCCAATACCAAGTAACAACTAAAAACATGTTTTACTACAATCAGTCTGTTCCAAAGAAATTGTGATTGTTATTATTTATTTTACCTTACCTATAATGTATTTTATACATTTTGTTAAAACTGCTTATTTGTAAATCATAGTCCAGTGCATATTATTCATTAGCTTAATTAAGCTCTAATCAAATTTTAACTAGCTCATACATTGTGCATGCTGTGTTCACTATTTTAGGGCATGCAGTGTAATGTGTTTCTTTTGCCTTGTAGTAATACTATATTGCCCGAATTGTGAACCAATAATAATAATAATAAAAAGTTTGTTGTAATACATAAATTCTAATTTAACATTATTTCTTGGAAATATTCTCGAGAATTTACTCGCTTAGGAGAATTTACTGAGAATTTAAGTGGTGACTTCGTAAAACGTTCAGGTCCACTCAAAACTATAACATCCAATTTTCTTAACAGCACAAGTTTTCGCAAGGAGAATATTCTCGGGAATTTACCATCACTTGTTATAGCTATTGGTTCCTGTACAAAAATAAACAACTTTCACACAATGCATTCATCGTCTAAATCAGAGTAAACAACTCACCGGTACATTGGAGCCCCTCTAATATGCTGTGTAGTGTGGACGCGAACAGCTTCTGGTTGACCGGATGACATACGGTCAGCTCGGCGAACAAACGGATCGTACTCTCTTCAAGCTGGGCGTATTGAGCGTCTTCTTGCCAGGTACTGCTACGGAAATTATATCGTTATAAATGTGGAGTTGGATAGGGGAAATTTTGTGGTGATTTTCTACTAAGTGAATGTCAACCAAGTATGTCCAACCGAATTAAATATTTTTTGTACATGAGCAATAATATAGGCCCTAAACAAGTTGTAACATAAATATCACACAAACTCTTAAGGAGCCACCATCATTACAACTCATCATTATAAACAACTTGTGCTATAGGCCCAAACCTGAAATCACGAAAAAAAATCTGCTATTCCCTACATCTTGACGAGTTATGATAATATAAATGTAGGGGGCCAGCTAATTTTTTTGAGCAAAAACTTGTAGAAAAAGTTAAGAGAGAAAATGTTTTTTTTTTCTCTCTAATATTTTTCTAGTTTTTCAAACGTGCTTGGTAATTCGTTTTTTTCGATTCGGCATTATTTTGACAATCTTCTTCGAGATAAGTGGAAAATGTTGTACTGGTCAAATCGTGATTAGGGGCCGAATATATTACTATGAAAACTCGTGTAATATAAAATGGAACGATTTTTTAAATTCGATACATGGCAAGGAGTGAGGTAAGTAACATATCAAAGATGTTATTTCAATTTTGTTTTGGTTGCAAAAAGAGCCGTTTGAAAGTAATAAAAACCGGCCTAGTGCGTGTCGGACCACGCACAATGAAGGGTTCCGCAGTTGGGATGAATTTATTCCAAAAACAAATTTAACATTGTAGTTGAAGAACGTTCTCCCTTAAATCTATATACGTCACGGTCAATTCACCAACTGCAAATGTAAGTCGGTCGACTATTACTCGTTAACTTGTAAAGCCTACTTAGCTGCGACAGTTTTCCTTTTAATTGCGTTTTATGTACTTCTGCCATGATTTTTTTTCACATATCCAAAAACAACACTTGACTAACAAGAAATAGCACTTTATTGCGTAATATTACGCAAACGGATCCCTGAATCGAAAAATGGTGTACACAGACCCGCACTATTTTTGAAGGGCCTATCCAACGATATCCAACCACCATAGGACAGACGAGAAATAAAAATATCATCCCCACTGCAATGGAGGTAAACGCTAAAAAATTTTTTTTCAAGATTTTATTTTACTACTTAGTCGGCGAGATTAATATGTTTACCCATGCCAAATTACAGCTTTCTAGTACTAAGCGTCTCTGAGCTACAGCGGGGACAGACGGACCGACATGGCGAAACTGTAAAGGTTCCTTGTTGACTAAGGCCCTTACAAAGAAACAAGTGAACTTATTGGCGCGTGAAAAATTATTGTTGTTCGTCACTGATTCTGGAATTTATAGTTAATTTACTTAGTTTGAATTTCTGCGCATTATTTGAGAAAAGTACTATAAAAGCTTTGGCTGCAACCAGGCATTGATGGACGAAGATGTTCACGTTCGTCCATCAATGCCACTTTTGCAGGCCGCAGCAGTAATGTAAAATTTTTTCATAAAATTCTGTTCTGTTTTTTTAAATAAATGAGTTTTATTTAACACCAAAAAATAAACCAGTATTTTTTTGCAAATTATATATGAAAGAGTGTAAACAGAAGATGTCTGTTATAAATGTTTTTTGTTTTTGCCTAACAGCCTATGTTTCCGCTGCTCGGACACAGGCCTCCTCTCTGTGTGAGGGAGTGGGGCCGTAATCGACGATGTCATGTCGATGTCTTCGAATTTTTGGTTCTAGGACATGCCGGTTTGCTCATGATGTGTTCCTTCCACCGTTTTGGGAGCCATGGTGATGAAATAATTTACACAAAGTACAGCACCTGTCAGGGTTCGAACCTACGACCTACAAATGTCACGGTCGTTACCACTGGGCCACCACTGCTCTTTGTATTTTTTTAGCAGTGGCCAAAGAATATAAATTGTATCACACGCATTTTGGGGTTGAAACGCGGTACAGTGCGCGGTCGCAGGGTTAGCTTAGCATCGACCGAGCGCCGCCCGCGTTTCCTCCCGCGCACCCGAGTCAGTCGCGCGCCCGCTACGACGACCGAACTTCACGTTTTTCTATCGTCCGCGGCTCTCGCTCGCTCCCGCCAATATCTTGTAAAAGGTTACGCCATAGAACTGTTTGTTGATATAAATCTTGTGTGGTGGAATTAAAGTGTTTGTCGTGGCATAAAACTCCTCTTTCACTGTTAACAACCCACGCCTCTTTAGAATTGTCAATTTTCTGAAAGAAACTATTTTCAAAATAGGCGATCTAAGCTGGTGACCGCCAACAAAGTCGCAGGTGCAAAGTAACTTTCGATGTTCACTATACTACTTTTCATTAGTTTGCCACAATAGCCACATTTTATTTCGGCCGAGGGCAAACGGAAGCTATTGCAGTCGTATTTTTTTTATGTGATTTATTTATCAGTAACAACAAAATACTTGTAATGCGGTCTAGGATGACAGCAACGTGAGCAGCGGTCGCCAGAACGTGTTGCCAGGACCTCCGAGTCCTTGAGTAGCTTGGACCAGCCCATGGTCCTCGCTCACTATACCAGTTGCCACTTACTCTTCATTGAAGGCGGTCGGACTTGGACTGATAGTAATACTATAACATACCTGTAATGCGGTCTAGGATGGCACAGCAATGTGAGCAGCGGTCTCCAGAACGTGTTGCCAGGTCCTCCGAGCCAGTCCTTGAGCCGCTTGGACCAGCACACGGCTCTCGCCCACTCCACCAGTTGCCACACACTCTTCATTGAAGGAAGGTCGGACTTGGGTTGGGTGGCCTCCTTGTCAGGGTCAATCATTTGCACATCCTCTAGTGAGCCGCGTTGCTCTTTGATTGATTCTAGTTTTGCTTCGCTGAAGTCTGAAATAAATGGGTTTATTAGTAATGTAAATAATGGGTTGATATTTTTATAATTATGAGTAGTATAAGACATCCGAACAATAATTAGACGGCGTAACATTTCAGTCAGGCGCAAAATTTTACAAACCAGTTGCACTTCACCCGGTCCACAATCGTAAACGTCTGTGCATAGTTCCTTTGTTACAAGTTTGCTAAAAGCCTTCATATATTTTCGCAAGTATCGGCTATTTGTTCACACTCAAATGAATTGCGCATACACATGCGTCTCATACACACATATGGGTGGGGTATATTGTGTCAAACCTATCTAATATTATAAATACGAAAGTGAGTTTGTCTGTTTGTGTTACGACTTCACGCTAAAACGGCTGAACGTATTCTGATGAAATTTGGCCAGGACATAGGATACTTTATACTCCGGTAGTACGTACCCGTGGGATAATTTCAGACACAAGTAAGTGGGAAATAATAATGAAAATGAAGTTGATTACTTCGTACATTTTTCGTGATTCACTTAAAATTGTTATGTATTTTAGAGGACGTCAACCCATTATAAATCTTTCTTACCAGCAATAGCCTTAACTACGGCAGCGGGTAGCCTGGAGTGTAACAGCGCCAGGGTGGCTGCAGGCGACATGGCGGCGGCCGCGATGGTCTGCAGCTGCCAGCCTCTTGCTTCCCAGGACACAGCGCCCGGCGGGGCTGATGAGGGCAAGGGACTGCTACTGCTTGGAGACTGGACCTTTGTGTCGTCTGTAAGGCCTTCCATGCTGGAAATAAAACAAATCATGGGATATGGCATAGCAACCCAGTACGGCTGTTTACACGGCGCTATACTGTACGACATTATACAGTAAAATATTGGGATTATAATTCAACATTCGCACTGTTTATAGGATAAAAACAAAATTACGTTATGAAACTGCCGTGTGATCCCAAAATTATACAGTAAAGAACTGTATCGAACAATTCGTCGCCGGGTGAACATGGATGAGTATAAAAAAAAACCGGCCAAGTGCGAGTCGGACTCGCGCACGAAGGGTTCCGTACCATTATCTATAAAAACGGCAAAAAAGATCATGTCAGTTGTATGGGAGCCCCCTTAAATATTTATTTTATTTTGTTTTTTTTTGTATTTGTTGTCACAGCGGCAACAGAAATACATCGTCTGTGAAAATGTCAACCGTCTGACTATCTCAGTTCATGAGATACAGCCTAGTGACAGACGGACCGACAGACTTACAGCGGAGTCTTAGTAATAGGGTCCCGTTTTACCCTTTGGGTACGGAACCCTAAACATATCAAGAGAGCAAAAGAGACATTAATTTCATATTTATTATGTTTTACATATTATTATCTTCAAGTTATTTTTACCTCTCATCTTGATCCATGGGTATGTCCATATGTTCTAGTAGCATCTTGAACAGCTCCGGCCTAATGTAGCACATCGAACATAGAACTGAAAAACAAATAGAAAATTAGGAAATGCATACATACATATTGAAAAGCATATAAATACCCGAAAATGATAACGACAAAATTGGAAGCTTTATCAAGTCAGAAAAGTCATTGTTAGATTTTTTATGATTTGAATAAAAAACAATTAATTGAGGGTTAATATTTATTTTATTACCTAAATACTAGTTTTTAGTCCTCATTAATATAGGCACGTTTTTAGCGCATAAACACTGCGTTGAAAAAGCATCCTTGCGAATGAGGATTAACTGATTTATTAAACCATAATTTACAAAGGCTTTTCTATTCAAGAACGGGTCACGAATTTATCATCTTAGTGTGGAAAGTACAGTACTCACTAGCATCGAGAGACTTCTTGAGTAGACTAGATTCGGGCACGTCTTTGACCCAGGTGTACACCAGCTCGAACAAGTCGTCTGTTATCAACTCCTCTAAGTTCTCCAGGATGCGCTTCTCCTTCAGGGTCCATAATACCTGTAAAGGAAATTATGGTTTACATGCATATCGGAACAAAATATTTTCTAATTATGTTCATTGTAAGGTCACCCGGGGCGAAAGCAACTATGAGGCTAAAGCAACTAATTCAATTTTCTCTCAATCTAATCATTTTTGTAGATAGCTCTATCTATTGGAGTAAAGCGGAATCATAGTTTTTTCAAATAAAGTACAGATGGCATCACTAGTTCACCTACTGTAGTACTGACAGATCATTTTCTGTCAGCCGCCATTTTGGAGTCGCATTCACCCCATAAAAAAAGAAAAGTAAATTTGCTTGAAACTGAACTCTATCTCGGCGACGCTATATAGCTTTTACAGATAATTCTGTGTGCATCTACATGTACTCTTGACATCAACATTTAGAAACAGATTACAACTGAGTTATAACGAATAGTCACATTTACCCCAAAGTGGGGTGAATGTAACTTTTACTGGTCTTATTCAACAATAATGCAAATTAATGAAAAACCAAAGTTTATTTGTAACTTAATTTATGTCGAAACTGTTCATCGAAAGCTATGCAATGAAGTACGTTTATTAGAATATCCCTATTATTTAAGTAGCTCATGGTGGAGGGAATCAAAGTTTCAGAATTTTTTTTTTAGTTGCTTTCGCCCCGGGTGACCTTACATACAATCTTTCAGTTATTTGAATAAATGTAACTACAAGGTCTGACTATAAATCACTATTTTTCCTAGAATTTGAGTTGGAATCAAATACAAGTCATAATCTCAATACTCTAAAAAATAGAGTTAACAGAATATATCAGACAGAGTGCGTTCATCTAGTAATTGTGAGAAGACACTATAACTTTTTGAGTCCTGTTATCTATAACAAAATTAATGAGATATTAAATATTTATCCACTCTTGTTGAGAGAGTGTAAATTGAAAATTAAAAATTTGGCTATAAAACCTGACATATGAGGAAACAGAGAGAGCCTCATACAAACTTAAAGTACATTAACATCACATCCTCCCCATACAAACACACGCACCCTTCCCACACACACACACACACAGACGCAAGAACCTCCACGCTCTCCCTCACACACACACACACTCACTCACTCACACACCCTCTTATAATACTACAACTGTTATCAATAAATGTCTAGTTCTAGTTTTATTATTATTATTAAATATTTATGTCTAGTTTCTGCCTCTAGTTATAACCAATATTGTTGTTATGGAACTCAGTAGTCTTTTGCTCCCGGGGAGGGCGCTAATAACTGCGACACAGTTACTAAATTAACGCAGTATTAACGTACACAAAAATTGTAACATGTTTTTGTTCCAATAAAATATTTGTATATTTGTAATTTGACCTAACATGGTGGAACTTCTCGGTCATCGAAACTGTTCATCCACACTTTACACTGGACTTAGTACGCTGCTGCTGGACATGGCCACGGGCAACTCCTATCGCACGTCATTTAATTCCATCGTCAGCTACTATCAGAATCAGAATCAGAATTTTATTTGCTATGAATGCAGGTACAGGTATAAGATGTTGTACATACATTAATGAGATTGGCTACAGTCTACTTTACGGTGTGCAAATTATTACATAAATTCAAATCAGCATCGGTTGTGATTATCAAACGTATGTGGGAGGTGAGCCGGGCGTCGCTTGATCGCCCCGCTGTTTTTGCCCGTTTTGTGCCCGCTATTTTGTGAGCGTAGTCTCTAGTTTGTGATGTTTTGACAGAGAAGCAAAGTAAAAACGGATATGGAGGATATTGTCATAACTTACTGAAGCCAGCGTGTGCGTGAGCGCGGCGGAGGGCGGCTCGCGCTGGCGCAGCCACAGCTCGGCCGCGCCCGCCAGCCACTGCACGTAGGCGGCCACGGCGCCGTCCGCGCACCAGCGGCACAGCTGGCGCACCAGTTCGCACACGGCCCACATGCTGCCGTTCACACGGCCGTTTGTTGATACTTGGAATGCTGCGAAAATAAATTATATTATAATGGCTGTATTTTCTGCATGGAAATCGTAGTTAAGACCACTAGACCGGTCCTGGCTGTCACTTGTAGATATTTGACAGATATTACGGGTAATCCGAATGTCACTAAGGGATATCGTGTTATCGAGTCACTGGGTTGTGGACGACGGATTGGTAGTCGTTCCATGTATAATAGGGGTAATTAGTTGCATCCGGTTAGACTGGAAGCTGACCCCAATATAATTGCGAAAGGCTAGGCAGATTATGATTATGAAGCAATTTCAAACTATTTCGGATTGAAAGTTAACGTCACGTCTCTGCTTCTAAGCTTCATTACAAAGTTACCGTGGGCAACATAATTACTAAATAAATACATCAGGTAGATTAACGATCTCCAAGCTATTTGAAACACAAGTTATCAGCTACTTGGCTACTAGCCTGTGATCAAACAATAATATAGTGTCATTCATATCATACAGATAATTAATAAATCATAAATAGAACCTTAGACTATTATTATTCCTGTTTTGTAAAATGCTAGCATTTATGAACTCAATCTAATGTAACTCGAGGGATTTAACGCTGTTAGCCGAAATACAGGTTCCTCCTAGTTCGGCTCCAGATGTTCAAACTTTTGTGTACTTTTGTTTAAAGGTGCAATTCCAAGATGGACCGCAGGTCGCAAACTGCAGCTGCAGGCTGCAAGGGACACTACTGGTTTCTATGCATCTCTATGAAATTTATTCCAACACTGCGGGCTTGTGGCCGCGCCGTGCAGCGATTGCAGTATGAAGCGCCGTGGTGTTGCAGAGAGTTCACATGTGTCACACACAAAAATGTCAATTTTTCGGAAGATGGTGAAGAGAAATTGATTAACTATGTTGGCTGTCATCCAGTAATTTAAGACACATCCAATTCAAATTATCGACTTTTATAAAAAAGATTAGATGTATTTCTTTTTTTTCCGACATAAAGTAACAACAAGTCGTCATCATCTTCCTCTTCTAACAAAAGACGTATTAGTAAACTATCGGTAGTATTGTCCGACATTCTGTCTCGCACAAAGGTATTGGAGTGACTGAGGCATCGTTCTATGCATTGTGCAGCCGCGGCAATGCCGTTGTGCTTGGAAATAGAAGCAACCGCAGCCGGTAGCTGCATTGTCGCCTGCGGTTGCAGTCTGCAGCCCATCTCGGACTTGCACCTCTATCATAGCATTTAAGGCGCAGACAAGACCCAATTGACTAAGGCTGCCTGTCCATTGAAGCGGAGCGGGGCTGTGAAGCGGAGAAACGGAGAAATATTAACCAATAGGATTGCATAAAATCTTCGCTCCGCTCCAGTAGCAGAATCCTATTGGTTAATATTTCTCCATTTCTCCGCTGCACAGCCCCGCTCCGCTTCAATGGACAGGCAGCCTAAAATAGGCTTCGCTTAAGAAAAAAGTAGCGTAAGTAGCGGAAAAAATATATGTTAATTTTGAACATATTTCCCAGAACTTGGTTGTTACCAAAACACGTTTTGAAAACAAAATCTCGATACAAACTAACGTTAAACTAACCTCTTACTTTGAGTTCTAATCTAAAATATCTCTATCAAATATCAACATACGTTACGTATTTAATTAATAACAAGAACGTCTTATTTGAATGCAGAACTTGGTTGTTTTTTATTTTTGATTACTCAATTCAATTTTAAGTAAATAGATAATTACTTCATATTTTGCAATAAATTACAAGCATTGTGTCATCGTGCTTCTCTTTCTTTTCTATGGAATTTGACAGTGACCGCGGTTTAGGTGTTGTCAGCGTCTTAACTGTAATGTAATCTAAGTACTGTTTTTACAAAATAAACCTTTTATTTATTATATATTAATTCTCACCGTGCGCGTGCGCGTGCGCGTCCATGTTGAGCAGCGCGGTGATGAGCGGCGCGCGCAGCGCGGGCGCGTGGCGCGCGGCGGCCAGCAGCGCGGCGTGCGCGTGCGCGGCCGGCGCGCCGCCCGCCGCCACGCAGGCGCACAGCGCGCACACGGCGCCGCCGCCGCGCGCGCGCGCCAGCCGCGCGCCCGCCGCGCCGCCCGAGCGCGTGCACGCCGCCACCACGCACGCCCAGTTGTTGCTGCTGCGGACAGGCGGGCTGCCACAATGATCATGACGCAATACACGCAAGCGAAAAAACTTTAATAACTATGTAGTACAGTCAGCGTCAATAATATCGAGACGAACAGACTGGTCAAAATTATCTAAACAACTATGAAAATTAAATATTAACTCAATGACACAAGAACTGTTTCAAAATGAATAAAGAACACGACAACTGTCATTCTGACAAGAATTTTATCAAATCGACATAAAGTTTAATTTTCCTAGTTGTTGAGATCATTTTGGACAGTCGGTTCGTCCCGATATTTTTGACCCTGACTGTACGACGAGAGTCCAAATTGGACCACTTTCAAAACAAAATCCCATGCTCACAATATACACATCTGTTTACCGTCCCTTTTTATACAAAACCAATAAAAACTATTTCTTTTGTTAAAATAAATTCCTCAGGCTCTATTACAATGATCACAGTTATCTGACCACCCTTTACCCGTATGTTACGCTTTCTTTTCCTTTACAAAAACAAGAGGTTCAGCAAAAATCTGATGCGGCGATGCTATTATTGGTTGATGAGCTTAGGTAAGCGTTACTATAGCGGCCAAACGCTACGAGCAGTAACAGTCCTTACGGTGATCCGATTTAGACACTCACGATAGTAAATTATTCTAAACGAAAGTAACAAAAATCTACAATTCATAAAATGACACTTTAGATAATCCCATCTTCTAATACAAATTCCACAATACCAAAATAATGGGCTGATGCTGCTAGCAACCTGAATTGCAATAAACCTTTGTCTTAACTAAAAAGAATAAACCCATTTGTCTCTGAACTTGTACTGTTCAGAGACAGAACTTGTACTTGTACTATTAATCTCTAATTTGGAAAGTGATACAAACGATAAGTCTAAAAACGATAACGTATCAGCACAGTACCGATAGTTGTGGCAATATTTGGGGGATACCAACATCAGAACGTTAAATAAAATAATAATACTTACGTGATAGGCGTAGAACTCGCGTGACTGTTGAACGCGGGAGCAGCTAACAACCTCAGCTGCAGTAAACCCATGTTGGACGAATCCCTGGGCTTATACAGTCGTATTTGCACAGTGGTGCAGACGATGGGCCGCGCCACGACCAGGCGGATGAAGGTCATGCCGGCCGTGTTCTGCGGCGGACCCAGCGGCGCCAGCGTGCCGCCGCAGCCAGCCTCCACCGCCACCGCGCCGGGACATGCTAGGAACATAGACACGCTGTTAGTGATGCACCCTCAACATACTGAGCTGCCTACAAATTTATATGTTTTAAGAACAGTAACTTTATCCCTTTATTTATAAATTTTGTTTAAAGTTTTAGTATTGATAAGCGACTGTTTAACCATTTTTGACGTTTAAACGTCTCTTAAACTAAATAAACCTCATAACGTTATATATTGAAAATTAAAATAAAGAATCGAATTCACAACACAGTAATACGTTCGAGGACAGGCATCGCCGATTTTGACGATAAGACCACGAGGCTGAAATGGGACTGTGCGGACCACACCTACAGGATGCTTTGGGACAGATGGTCCAGGGTCGTCATGCAGTGGGTGCCTGAAGAGGAGCGTCATCACCGATGCAGGCCGGCGAAGAAACGCCGGCGCAACGACCAGTCTAGGTTGTCGCGCCAGCGTTTCTTAGGCGTTCTTAACTGATAAGCCGGAAAGGCAACAGAAAAAGATGAATGTAAAATAATAGCGGAGATCTTTACCCAGCAAAAATCAGCAGGTGCTTGATAAAGCCTATATGGATTGGAACGCTAGGCCGTGAAGAAGACGGTTGAAAAAAGATTGCATGCAGTGGATATGAGAATGTTGAGATGGATGTGTGGAGTGATGAGAATGGATAAAGTAAGAAATTAATATAAGTGGCCCCAGTGACAGAAAAATTGAAAGAAAATCGCAATGACGAGGAGGGAGGAAACGCATATGACTAAAAGAGTGATGAATATAAATGTAGATGGACGGAGAGGGAGAGGAAGGGCACAGAAAAGATGGATGGATTGTGTGAGGAATGATATGAAAGAGAAGGGAGTGAATGATAGCGTGACGGGTGACAGGGGAGAATGGATGAAAAAACGTTGCGCCGACCCCACGTAACATGGGACTAGGGGGCAGGAAGATGATGATGATGATGATGATGAACCTGAGTTTGTGAATTGTGATTTTTATTCTTTCTTTCTTTTAATACTCACTAGCTAGACTAGTCAGATGCGGCTGCAGCTGCACCTCGTGCAGCTGCACGGCGTACGGCAGCGTCAGCGTCAGCGCGAGGCTGGCGTCGTCTGCGCTGAAGAAGTGGTAGGACCAGGCGGCCGCGCGCACGCGCCGCGCCGCGCACGCGCCGCGCACGCTCATGCCGCCGCCGCCGTCCAGCAGCACGTCGGCGGCCTGCGCCGTGGGGTTGCCGCACGACACGGTGCCTGGGGGGGTACACGGAGGTTAGTTGTGTGGTTTGTCTTTTATTTAGTTTAATGGTCGAATAAGTAAACAACCTGCAATTTGAGTGGTTCGGCAAATGATACCGCCAAATGAAGGCCCGAAACCACGTTGATGGGTGCTTATATTTGGACACAGACAGCATTCAGCCATCCAAAATTGTATTGCAGGTGTAATATTCAGGACACGTTCAAACTGCCCTTTGCAAGACACTTGGTAACAACGAAGTATAGAAAACGCACTTATTATTAAGAATAACGCCTGTTTCAACATCTGACGGACGGACTACAATGATCTACGTAAATTTATGTCAACACACACTCACACGCATCCGCCATCTTTACTCATAAACGACAAAATGGAATGAGAAAAACACAAAAACAATTTAAAATTCACCTTAACCAATTGTAATAGGAACCATTCTCAATTCAATGAACTTGAAGAAAAAGTAAGTAAACTTATAAGTTTATAACAGACAAACGTATTGCTACGGAGTTTGTTGCGCCACTTCTTCCCAGCTAAAAGTTAAGAGGTGAAAGATGACGTCTTGGATCATCTATTGTAACTTAAACGTTCAAAGTACTATGATTATCAGTGTAATTCGTATGAATCAGTTACTTATATTATTTTAATATTCATCTTTCAGACATGACTCACAAAGCGGTGCAATGTTAACCAATCCATTAGCAGTCTCAATAACAGGCGTCTGACTCTTCTTATTGCCAGAAGCCGGCGTGGACATGTTCATCATCTGAGGAGGAAGCTTCAGGTAGTTCATGAGCGAGGATACCAGACCCTGCCCGCTGCTTGGACCCGCCTGAGGACAATACATGTGGTTTTAGTTGACGATCATCACAATCAGCCTATATTTTTTCAACAGGAGAAACAATAACCCATCATGTGGGTTATATACAGGTTGAAATTGAAAACTTGCGACAAACTGAAATGGGACATTGTATACATCATTATTAACAACTTTTACTAAGGGACCAAAGCTATAATCCCAAAAAAAAAATCTGCTTTTCCTACATTTTGATGAGGTATTGCGAACATAAATGTAGGGGACAGCAGTTTTTTTTTTGGGATTGTAGTTTTGGTCCCTTAGTAAAAGTTGTTCATAATGATGAGTACAATCTCCCATTTCGATTTGTCGCATGTTTTCAATGTCACCCTGTATAATATCACGCCTTGTTTCCCCGAAGGGTTGAACAGAGATGTACTCCTATGGTACACCCACATTTCGCAAGCTACGTTTAAGTCCCATGTAAGAGCACGCGCGTCGGCGGCTGCAGTTACCTCTGCCGTTGGGAACATGCCGCTCGTGTGTAAGAGCTCTAATTTATAAGGGCCTATTGCCATCAACCGGGCTCGAATCCAGACAGGGCTGCTAATGAGAAATTCCAGATAGAAAAACCCAGTAGCAGCAGTAGCGTTTGCGACCGCTAGAGTATATATAGTATGCAAATAAGCCTATTTTTTTGTTATAGGTTAAAAATAACATCTATACACGTAAATATTTTGATTAAAACTAGACGAGGTTGGTGTGCCCTAGCCGACTACTCTAGAGCAGAAACACCAAAACACTCTGTCAGGAGTGGATCTGTTGGCGACACAGGTCAAATTCGAGTTAATAAACGACAATGACTTAGAACTTGTGGTTCTAGGTTTGCAACTGAATACCAGTATTTTACATGGAGCGACTGCCTATCTGACCTCCACAACCCATTAAGTGGGTAATACGATACCCCTTGGTAAGACTGATTGTCAGACTTTAAATTAAAACACAATGCATACTGTATAGTGTTTATTACACAATCAAGTGAATCCAGATTTCCCAAACAAATAATTCTCATTATCACATACCTGATGACAAGCAGTGAGTTTCTCAAGCGCCAGTTCCAACCCGCCTGCGTCTATGAATGCAGCGAGCGCTTCAGGGTAGTCGAGCACGCGAATGATCAGTTGCTGCATCGCTTGAGAAAGATTTACTACTTCTTCTTTCCCTGTATTATGATAAATAATTGGTTTGGTTAAACAGGAGAGCTACAACATAGTCAGCGTACATTATTTACAGAGCTAGGACTCAGGACTCCTCTCTGTGAGAGAGAGTGGACCTATATCAGCGATGTACAGACCGCGGCCCGCCAACAAATTAAAAAAATGCGGTAAATAAAAGAAAATTATAAAATAAATGTTGACAATGTTGTATACGTAATTACCTACATTATACGTGCATGTGTTACGAGCTTGCGATCGGAGCTACTCGGAACTAGATTTATAGCATGGTTGTAGGTAGATAAACGTTTTAAAAGAATTTAATTAGGTTTTTGTTTTTTGTAAAACTTACAATATTTAGTTGGGTGCATGGCATTGCATTGTCGTGATAATTTTTTGCGCGCCGCGCCCCACCCCTCTCGCCCGAACTCACCCAAGTGCTATACTTATTTTTTGTTGTGTTTGTTATTACTGTCAGAAGGTTCATAAGTAAGAAAAAAAACATCCAAGCGGGCGAAGCCGCTGACAAAAGCTAGTCCTCTGTAAAAGTTTTTGAAACAGTTAGCTTATTGCCAACATTAAAACAACCGGTGTCATAGTAACCATAATATCATCCAAACGAGTGTTATCATGTTGTACTAAATTTCATTATGCAACTCCTTTTCAAAAAAATAACATTGTCCTGCACGCGCGTTTCACTACCATAGAGCAATTTAAAAAAAAAACTTGTAAGTTATTCGAATTCACGTCGCATCCCACCATTTTTGTTCGATATTAGTATTGCAAAAATTTATTACTTTGTTGTTTACAAAAATGAGTGATACAAGCTTTGATAACACACCACCAGATATTTCTAATGCAGCAAAGGACATTTCTAAACAATTTTTACCATGAATAATTCCATGAATTTACATAGTTCTTACAAGACTGTACAACACCCTATGGTTTCAGAATGTCTTGTATGCAACTGTACATAATAAGGTATACTCATGTGGAAGTATTATCACAAACTCACATTCGTGTTTTAACCCCCCCCCCCCCCCGCGCCATTATACAACAGTTCCTAACTATTACCTAGTTATTATTCCTTGGCCACATTAATGATAAGGGGGCAGGGATGCACAGACGTAAGTCTGTGCATAATGTCGTGCAAAACGTAAGTCTGTACAAAATGGTGCGATCAACGACTGAAGCCCCGCGTGTCACCGATTCGGTGTCAAACCATAGAAAATCAATTGTGTCTCATTAGCTGTCCTTGACCGATTAATTAAGGCTCGTTTATTTTCTGATTACCTGCTGAAAAATACAATTCTTCAAAGTGCATTGTGCACAACGCTGATATCTTGTCGTCGATTTACATTCACTAAGTTGATAATAGCTGCAACAAAATGACGTTCGGGAAATCATCAGCTGTGCCATTGGAGCAAGCATTAATTTTCCCAAAGGCCCAATATTACAAATCAGAACCCAAACACAGATTGTTTATCTAAAACTTTGTTATGTAGTTACTCACTGAGGAACTCCATGAGGCTTGTGACCATGAGCGCAGGGTTTGAGGCCACGGTGGCCATGTGAGCCACCAGCCAGAACACCTCCTCCTTGAGAGACGATGGCTCCGAAGACATTCCTATAATAAAGACACTGGATGTAGTAAAAACAATATTTTAGGTAGAAACTGCTTCTCAGCTTTTGTTTCCTATGATTAAAGGGCTTCAGTATAACAGTAGTTCATTAATATTGTGGTAGTTCCAAGAATTGGCTATGCTTACACAACTTAAAATATTTCTTAGGAACAAGTAAGTATTCACCTGAGTTCAGTGCAACAGTGTTCATTCCGTCGCATATCGAAAGCGTCCTGTAGAACTTCTGCATTATTTGTTGATGTTGGAGCACTGTTGACAAATAATACAATGAAAACCGATCTATACAAATCTATAAAATTGTAGTCTGTTTATAATGTCAAAATAACAACTTTTTACTAAATGCATATGAAAGTATATCCGTACTTATAATAAAAACGCATTTTTTTTTTGTCTATCTGTCTGCTTGGTACAGCTAATCTCCGAAACGGCTGGACCGATTTTGACGGGACTTTGACTGGCAGATAGCTGGTGTTATAAGGAGTAACTTTTATTTAAGACAAATCCACACGGGCGAAGCCGCAGCCAGCAGCTAGCGTTGCAGTATTGTTATTATAGTTAATAAATATCTTTTTATCTCATCTATTCGAAAAGAGGCGAATGGTTCCTCGATAAGTGCGAGCAAAATGGGTCATTCCGGCGCACTTAACAGTGACAAAATGACTTTTGAATTTGGAACCCTATTTAATTAAGAATTTTGAACGCAATTCGCTTCGATAAGTTCCGGCCGGTAATACATTATTTTGGTCCCTTATGACACAATCTACTATTCTAGGGGGTTTCGTTTACTGTAGCGCATAATGTTAGCTTTTCTTTAATGAGAATCTAGTTTTGACTAGTTTACGTACACCCGTTTTGGCCCATTTGACACAAGCATATTAGAACTTCTTTTTGTGTTTTTTATGTATCATAGTGGAACAGAACTCGTATAAAATAATGTCCTCTGTGAATGCGAAAGTGAGCCGGATATAATTAAGTATGTCATCAGTTAAACAAAGCTGCTTTGTCTTGCATTTCGACAATGGACATAACCTTATTGACCAAAATCCACCAGTGTAAAATAGTTTGTAGTGACATCTTACCTGTGTCAGCGAAGCACGGCGTGCGCGCGGCTTGCTGTTTCCTCTCATCCTCCACATTAGTAGCCTCGGCAGTGCTGCTGTGTTGTGCCTTGCTTTCATCCGTCTGTGACTGTTCACCGCTAGTAGATACTGACGGGCTTGACGATGACTGTTTAGGAAACATTATACAAATGAAAAACAATTTTTAAGTATAAATTACTTTTGGTCCCATAAATTTTAAGTATAGATTGGTTCATAAAAACATAAAAAGTAGTTGTAACCAAAAGCATTTCTATTATTTTAATAAAGGATATCAAGAGACGTGTCAACATACCATTATAATATCCAAGTACTGAGTTAATTATTTATCTAACCTCATTTAGAACAACAGATGAATATTCTCTTGCAAAAGTTTACTTGGAAATGCCATGTTACATTATGTGAGTCATAATTACCATGTTGCTAGAGGTTATTCATTCTCATTCATTACATAGTCAAGGGAATCCCAGATTAAGGATCAGAGCTACATTACTTTTTTTAATTGTTGTAAAAGGATTTGTAGACACTTTCCTGTTTGCAGATTGCTATAAATAGTAATTCGAATTGAAAATTGTATATTTCATTATAACATTATTTTTTTTTTGTCTCATCGACGGCATAATCTCCCCCTTTTTTTGAAGTCGATTAAAAACGTTACAGTTGTTAAAAATAGAGGTGAGTTTGGTGTATTTATTGGTTTACCTTTAACTTTCTGTTTAGTTTTTAGAGTACAAAGTAATGAGACAATAATTATGATGCTTCTACTATGATGGTGAATTATTCAGATCAAGGATTCAAAAACATTTCATCTGTGTGTTAGTTCTTTAATTTTTAGCATCATTAATAATAATCTTTATTGACATAATATGAGGATACCGAACTTATGAAGCCTCTGAATCCGTAACTAGGTAAAAAAACTGATGTTATTGTAAAATATATATTTAATGTATTTTATAAGTATGCTAAAAAATAACATCCAATCATGCGGAGCTAAAATCAACTTAAACTATAGTGAGAAGATAGCAGTATGTCATTTCCATAAATATGATGACAGGGTATTTCAATAATAAGAAGAGAGGGAAGAAGATTGTGATTGTCGAAATAATAAGTTAGGACAACAGTTAAATAAGTACACTATTACATTAAACAGCAAAAATCCTGTAATGATAGACGTAAGATGGACAAAGAAATGAATAATAGGCTCACGTTCTGCGGCAGCTGCTGCGGTGGCAGCGGCACGGCCAGCAGCTTCCTGCAGTAGCTGAGGAGCTGCTGCAGCACGGCGCGGCGCAGCGGGGCCCGGCGCGCCGCGCCGCCGCCGCCCGCCAGCACGTCGGCCAGCAGCCCCGGCAGGCGCGCCTCCGCGCCGCCCGCGCCGCGCCAGCCCGACGACTCGCGCACCCACCACACCGACTGGTGCGCTGGGGGCGACAGTGATGTTACGACCACATTGACACACGTCACATATTTTAGGGCCGAATGTTCAATCATCAGAAACAATGAAATGAAATGATGTAGTGAAATTAGGTTTATTTCTGTAAGTATATCTTTTAAGACACGTAAACTTTTAGGTCAGTATTTTAAAACAAGATGGCGCCGACATTTCCGATCGGACTGTTCCCTTAGAAAAAATGCCCAAACAAACCCAGAGAGCTAACTTAAGATTAAAAGATAATTAGAGATAACTGAGGAGTAAAAATTTCTGTCTGACCGAAATTTTTATTCCTCAGTATAGAAAGTGTATTTTTATATAGAAAGTGTGTCACGCTGCCTTAAATTTATTCATCGGGTAAAAATTATCTGCAATTACAAATAGGCCCTTAGTTGACTGAAATAAGAAATAATTAGACAAAATTAATTTAATTAAACTACCCCACCTGTACTTCACACATCGTTTGAATTTGCAACTTTGAAGTTTTGATTGAAACTGATTTTTGTTTATTGGAATTTTGAAAAACGTCAAGTATTAGTCCTAGTTTTAAATGTATGAACACACTAAGTACCGCGTTTCTGGCAAATAAAATACTTTGACTTTAACTCTTGCCAGAACCATAAGTGCTAGTAAACGCAATACGATGTAAACATGCTTATTCGCTGTTGATCGCAGTCCACTGTTTTAATAATTACATTCTTTACCTTCCCAAATTCTTTGCTAAAGCGTACTCACTCACAAAAATAACATCGACCTTACATTTTAAAATTTGTCATATTATAAACCAGTTTAGAAAAGGATCAACTCACCAACAGTAAGGAAGAGCGGCAACGCGTGATGCACATGTCTTGCACTTAGCACTTGCAGCATCGGATGCGCAAGTCTCAGTAACGTGGCCTGCAGGTCATAGGCGTGGCCCGGGTCGGTGTCGCGGCGCCACACGCCGCACACGGCCCGCAGCGCGGCCAGCGCGCCGCCCGCGCCGCGCGCGCACACCACGCGCGACACCACGGAGTGCAGGGCGGACGCTGCGCCTGCGCCGGCGCCGATTTGTGCGCCGCCCTGTGTAATAAACACGGTTATTTTGATCCTATATATGCTATGTTTGCTAATACTGATTTATTTTAGTTTTAAATCTTCCATGTTTTAAATAACTCGTCCTCACCGAAAATTCTGCATGCATTACTCAATAATTAGGCCATCGCTAAGATTATATGAAACTTCCAAGTCATTCAAAAGCTTGCATTAGTGTTTGCCTGGGATATTATCGAAGTCATATGCAAATGCCATTTCAAAGAAAATCCTAGTTTTGTACTTATAGCACTAAAAAGTACCAATTATTACTTACCAAATAAGGTTCAGAAGAGGCAACAGCACCGTCAGTGTTGACATTCATAGTAATAAACTTGACGAGAGCCGGTACAAAGTGCTCGCACTCCAAAATAACGCGACCCATAGTCTGTGTGCTGCTGCCTTCCGTCTACGAAGAAAAAACGGTTTTATAGACCTGTTCACAAGAACAAAAATATAAAAAAAAAGTCATATATAATATCTAGTAAGTGAAAGGTACGGTACCTGTAGTGGCAAGCTCGCAATCCACGCCAAAGCCTGCATTGAAAGCACCCAGCATCGTAATGATATATTTTCTAACCTGTTAGAAAAATGAATTTTATCAGACATTTTTATAACCAATGAGAGAAGGAATTGGGGAAAACCGACGGGTCCTAATCCACCACTGTTTTACTCCATACATACTATCGAATTTAGTGATTTCCGTCACTAAGTACACTTACCGTCACAACTATCTAGAAAAATAAATAAAAATATCTATGTACCCACCTAATTGTTTTAATATTTATCAATGATAATATTAAAATACTAGCTTTAGCAAGGGTTCATGTAAACAAAAGAAATAAAAGATTCCTATGAGTACGTTGCCATGTATACCACATCTAGTAATACATCTACTATTACTTTAGATCCGTGTTTACTCGGTTGGTGATTAGCTGTTGACATTTACTTTTTATCACTACCTTCCTATTTATTATAAATTTACTTTTAACGTCATTTTGTACGCTCATAAACATTATATGTAAATTTAGTTTTTCAGTAAGTCCTAGACTTAAAAAAGGGCTTTTGACACCGTGTCTGTTCCCATCCTAATAAACAAATTGGAAACTGCAGGAGTAAGAGGAATCCCGCTCAAATTTTTAAAAGACTACCTGGCAAGCCGAAAGCTACGGGTCAAAGTAAGAGTATTAGTAACGACGCAAACGTCTTATTTGGTGTTCCTCAGAGAAGCGTGCTTGGTCCTACGCTTTTTCTCCTTTATATCAATGACTTATGTAACCTCAGGATCAGTAATGCTAAAGTGTTTTCCTATGTCGATGACACCGCTGTTGTTTTTACCCGGAAGACCTGGCATAATGTTGCTCGGCTCTACCTTGCTTCATCGAAAAGAAATTGCCAAATTATCACTTCCCAAACAATTTTCCGCGTAATTTCATTTGCCAAATTATTACTCAGCAAAAATTCTCTTCACAAATAATTGTAACGCAAACCTAATGTTTGTCAAGTTATAGAGGCATGAGGAACAGGGTGTAAAGTTCACTCATCCTCCATAGAAAAGGGAGGATCCTCCGACCAGACGGGTGTCGTGTCTGGTGGGCAACTGCCCGACGGTTGATGTCGGGATGTTGTATATATGCTAGTTGCGCGGTAAACTCTGCTTGCGCGATGCAGGATTTTGCGTGACGTCAGTGTGATGCGTAGTTCGTATGTGGCGCTGTAGATGCCGCCACAAAGTGAACGTTTAAACAATAACTTGTTTACGAACTAGTACTTTTGCCAATTTTTATGTAGTCAAATATTTCAGTTGGAATAACTGATTTTACGCAAAATAAAATTTCTACCTCGTCTAAGTATGTAGTCCGGTTCTCGATAGCTTGCTAAAAATAATCTCTTTTTTTACATATTTTTTTCTATATCATCTATTTGTTTCTGGCAGGAGATAGGAGGTAGGAGGTCTCAGTTTTAACCTAACCTAACCCATCAATTTTTTTAAATAATTAACCTACTCTAACTAGTTCCATAAGTAAACATAAATTTGACTTGTTTCAGAAAAATTCAAGCACATAACTTCTCTAACGTTTATTGTCTAAAGATTGTTTGCTGTAATAAATCATTTGATTAAAGACCAAATGCCTAAATGACATTATCCTTGATAATATTCTGCCAAGTAAAAATTTGACCAAATGAAAATGTGCGTACAAAAAACATTCCAAACATTGCATTGGTAAAAAAAAAAGTTTGATAAAATTTGTTTGGGTAGTGAAATTTTGGCAAAATCTTTTCGGCAAAACGACAGGATCCCATGTTGCCCTGAGTGCTGAGGCTGGTTTTACCCAGGTAGCTACATGGCTAAATGATAACTTGTTGACGTTTAACCCAGCTAAAACAAATTATATCTGCTTCAGTATATCCAATCGTTCCCAGCCTAGTAAAGAACTTAATTTAAGAGTACATATACCTGTGACGGTTCAAATAACTGTTTCTGCCCAACATTAGAAAAGGTATCACAAACGAAATATCTAGGTGGTATAGTTGACGAAAAACTATCCTGGTACCCCCACCTTGAACAGGTAAATACTAGAATTAGAAAACTGAGCTCGATTTATTTTTAAAACGTTAAGGCATATTGCTCCAAAGAATATACTCACTAATTCGAATACCCCTAGACGCCCCCTTAATGAAGTATACATAGCGTTGGTGCAATCTGTCTTGACGTACTGCATCCCCTCGGTCTAGAGCAACTAAGGCACCCAACTGATCAGACAAGCCATTTAAACCAGAGTATGTAGAGTTCCGAGTGTTCGGATTTCTATACATTTTGATGCTATTTTTGAGGTTTTTTCTTTCATGGACAACTCCGGTATGAAATGTCGGCAGTTGGGTGCCTCAGGCGCTCCAGACCTCCTCCATCCATACTCTGGACAGCTGCTATCAGATCTCATCAGAATCGTTACCTGACGGATAACCGAGCCATCGAAATTACCACGTTTGTATGAGATGTGGCTCAGTGTAATTAGTTTTGACGGTAAGTGCAGTTCCCAATGTAGTTGCATCATGCAATACGTTGAATAGATTAATACAAGTGTGATGCTATTGGACATAACACGTTGCGCTAAAGGACCCTCTATTTAATCAGCCTATAATGTTCCCACTGCTGGGACACAGGCCTCCTCTCTATGAGAGGGACGGGGCCGTAATCCACCACGCGCGCCCAGTGCGGGTTGGTAGATGTCACATGTCTTCGAGTTTTTGGTTCTAGGACATGCCGGTTTCCTCACGATGATTTCCTTTTTTGAGAGCAGTAGTGATGAAATAATTTACACAAAGTAAAGCGCCTGTCTGGGCCTACGATCTACAACTCGTAAGTCACGGCCGTTACCACCGGGCCACCACTGTTCAAGACTTTCTACGAAAGACGGTCTTTTGGTGCGTCCGGTCAACTTGAGCAGTTCGTCCCGCTGCCAGCAAACCTAACCTTTTAACTGCGGCATAGACCACGATAGTCCAAACATTCAATAGATAGTAAATAATTGTTATACAGGGTCATTTTAAATTTGCTAGAGAAACTGCAGACGCGATGGGTATCGATCGATAAATAACCACGATAAAATAAAAACAAAAATGATTTGATTTTTTTTGGGGGTCAACGATCGCTTGTAGTTTCGTTACTTGAAGCATGAGTTAAGAAAATTTATTTTATTTTGTTTTATCGTTTTTGGATATTAAGGCACTGACAAGACCCAATTGACCAAAATAGGCTTCTCTTAAGAAAAAAAATTGCCAAATCTGTATAGTTTGTGGTAGCGGAAAAATATATTTTAATTTTGAACATATTTCCCGGAACTTGGTTGTTACCAAAACACGTTTTGAAAAAACATCTCAAAAAATTGCCAAATCTGTATAGTTTGTGGTAGCGGAAAAATATATTTTAATTTTGAACATATTTCCCGGAACTTGGTTGTTACCAAAACACGTTTTGAAAAAACATCTCGATACAAACTAACGTTAAACTAACCTCTTACCTTGAGTTCTAATCCAAAATATCTGCATTAAATATCAACATACGTTATGTATTTAATTAATAACAGAACGTCTTATTTGAATGTAGAACTTGGTTGTATTTTATTTTCGATTACTCAACTCAATTTTGAGTAAATAGATAATTGCTTCATACTTTGCAATAAATTACAAGCTTTGTGTCATCGCGCTTCTCTTTCTTTTCTATGCAATCTGACAGTGACCGCGGTTTAGGTGTTGTCGGCGTCTTAATACCCATCACGTCTGTGAAATTTACACAAAAAACAACATATTTTTCAAACTGATATTTCAAGTGACTACACTAACTGCGGTCGATGACCCCACAAAAAAAAAACATTTTTTTTTTATCTTGTTTAGATATCGATATCCATCATGTCTGCGGAGTTTCGCTAGCTAATTTCATTTGACCCTGTATATACCACCCTTTCCTTTATTGTTTTTTTTTGTTTGGGAAATTATCAAATAACTTCTCCCGCTCTGGGCGGAGCGGGAGGGCGTGTCAGACTCTTGCTGACTAAAACCCACCCGTGTTCCTTCCGTCGCCTGTGTTGCCAGGAGCCTCGGTGACCCTTTCGGACTTTCCCGCGACCCCGGGTATATACCACCCTAGTCCAGTAACACAGTATAGTAGATGTATACTCACGTGCAAAGCGAGTGGAGTAACGCGTTGACAGTATCAGAAGCAAGTCGTATGCGTGGTGTATCAGCTGGCACGGCTAGTGTGGCCAGAGACCACGCGCCGCCGCTGCCCCACGCAGAGCCATTCAGCGTCAGCCATAGAGAGATCACGTTCTCCATGAATGTACAGTCCATCTGGGTGATAAAGATTTAATAATAATAGGCATGTCTTGTGTTGGAAGAATAAGATTGGTTGTTGTTAAGTCTCTTTTCATAGAGTAGTCGGATGGAAAGACCAAACTGTAGTTTTAAACGTACATAATTTATTTTTGACGTGTTTTTGAAACCAATTTACATGAATAAATATAATTTTCACTTCACATGCTCTAAAAGTTCGTCTTTATATTATGCGTAGGCGACATAAAGTAGCTTTTTATGCTCTGGGGGGTAACCATCACCTCTTATAGCAGTATTACTTCAATATTACTTCAGCGTGAGAAAGAGATGGAGCTATAAGTCCTGTATAGCTCCATCACTTTCCCACTGGAAGTAATATTATAATAATACTGCTATAAGAGGTGATGGTTACCCCCCAGGTGCAAGTATTTTTTTTTTCTAATTCTAAGATAATCAGGCCCAGCAGCCACACGCACAATAAAACGTCGCAGATTAAAGTCGTTATTTTATTTCATTTGCTTTAATTTAATATCACTTCCGTGTTTTATATCGTTAATTTAATAAATTCAGATAAAATAGTTGTCATTTGTAAAATAGTTCAAAAACGCAAAGAAACGTTTTTATGACTTGGCAGTACCCAAGTCGAATGACACATGTTGAGAATTAAAAAAAAATCTTTTAAAAAGTTTAGTGGTGGGATTTAGCTATTCTCTTCTTCAACTTTGCAACATTTTTAAACAGTGAACATTGATTAAACTAAAAAATACACTTTATGCCTGTTTCCTTTTCTCGTAATTGAAGGGAAAAGCATAGTGTATAAATCGGGCATAAACGAGCCATTTTACCTCTCGACTTAACTATTCAACCTCGGCTGCGGCTCGGGTCGATATAATGGTCTCGGGGTAAAATGGGTTCTTTTATGCACTAGTTGTACGATCTTCAATTGTTATTTAATGAATTGACATAAGATATGACAGACAATAGATTTATACATGAGAGAATTGTTTTGATCTACGAGGGCTGCACTAAAAGTATCGGGAATGGAATATTTCCACTGTTCCTGTCATATTAAAATCTTTTTAATTGAAAACTCCTTGGTTTTAAAAATCGAATACCATTTATTTATTTATTTAAAAAAAGATTCTCGGTCTTGTCACAAGGTTTTGTCAAACTTGTTTAGTCGTTGAGAAAATGGAATTGACTCGAGAAAATTCAAGAGCGATGATTTATTATGACTTTCGAAGTGGTTTAATACAAAAACAGTGTGTTGACTGGATGATTTCAGCATTTGGTGATGAAGCCCCATCCAAAACCACAATTTATCGCTGGTTTGCTGAATTTCAACGTGGACGTGTCAAGCTCAGTGATGATCCCCGTCAAGGTCGTCCAAAAACTGCAGTCACCCAAGAAAATGTTGATGCTGTGCGTAAGCTGATTGAGGAAGATCGACATGTGACATACCGCGAAATTCAGGCAACTTTAGACATTGGCATGAGTCAAATACAAATAATCTTGTATGAACAATTAGGTGTAAAAAAAGGTGTTGTTTTCCCGATGGATACCGCATTCGCTCTGTGAAGAGCAAAAAGCGGCTCGCGTTACTTGGTGCGTCAGAACTCTCGAAAGATTCCACACAGGATCCTCAAATGCTGTATACAACATCGTATCAGGTGACGAATCCTGGATATACGCGTACGAACCCGAAACAAAAAACCAGTCACGAGTTTGGGTGTTCGAAAATGAGTTAAAGCCAACAAAAATTGTTCGTTCACGGAGTGTTGCAAAAAAAATGGTGGCCACGTTTGTCTCCAAAACCGGCCATGTTACGACTATTCCTCTTGAGGGACAAAGAACGGTTAATGCAGAATGGTATGCTAGCATTTGTTTGCCACAGGTCGTTTCTGAACTCCGTAAAGAGAACTGCAACCGCCGCATCATCCTCCATCACGACAATGCGAGTTCTCACACCGCGCACAGAACAAAAGAGTTTTTAGAGCAAGAAAACATAGAATTATTAGACCATCCGCCGTACAGCCCAGACCTAAGCCCTAATGATTTCTATACTTTCCCTAAAATAAAGAATAAATTGCGTGGACAGAGATTTTCATCACCTGAAGAAGCTGTGGACGCCTACAAAACGGCCATTTTGGAGACCCCAACTTCCGAATGGAATGGTTGCTTCAATAATTGGTTTCATCGTATGGAAAAATGTGTCAAATTTCGCGGAGAATACTTCGAAAAGCAATAAATACATTTTTAAATAGTAATGTTGTGTCACTTCCTTGATTCCCGAAATTTTCAGTGCCGCCCTCGTATACTCGTGTTTTTTTAACAAACGAGTACTGAGTATGTCTCTCGCACATTTCCTATATTGATAGAGTGAGATGGGTCATTGGTCGGGGTGGGCCCAACGCCTTTGTTCTTGTTTTTTTTCTTTGACTTTATGTTGATTACGTGGACCAATAGAAACGCGGTCAAAATTTTCGGTAATAATTTGTTAAAAAAAACAGACTATAGTGATATAGCAACCGGGAGTTCCTTTCAATAAAAGCTTGATTCGAAGTCAATTATTTAGTTTCATTAATAAAACATCGTAATTGGGAGGATATATTTTTGTTTGTATGTAAGCTTTTTTCTATCTGTGAAAACTTTTAATTGGCCTTATTTTGTTACTCTCAATCGTGTAAAATGTTTAGCTGTAAGTTTTTCTAAAACTAAAATAAATAAATAATTCGTAGCTTCAAAAAGTGTCACAAGTGCGTACCAAAAAAACCCAATCATGGTGAAACAACTTTTCGACATTATCATCATAAGAAGTGCACTTTCGCAAACGAGACAAGACAAGACTAGGGCTAGTTCTGAATAGATTACAAGAATTAAAAATCGCATCCAAGCTCAAAAGTTTAGTAAGTCGAATTTGAAATAGTAATTTGTCTCACCTGATAATGGAACTCCAGCGCCAAATGCCGGAACACATCGTACAGCGTGTGCGTGAGCGGCGGGTGCGGGCGGTGCGGCGGCGGCGGCGCGCGCGGCGGCGGCGGCGGCGCGGGCGGCGGCGCGCGCACGGCGGCGGCCAGCGCGCCCGCCGTGCGCAGCAGCGCGCGCCGCGCCTGCGCCTCGCCCGCGCCGCCGCCGCCGCCCGCCTCCACGCGCGCGTCCCAGCACACGGACACGTTGCTGAATGAACGATAGATACGATAGATTTATTTATTTGCATAGAAAGTAGGTAATTAATACTTCAATTAGGTGTTATCAATTAGGTATTACAATATTTTTTGAATCCTTACACAATCCGCCTCATGGCATGCAATTTTTTTATTAAACTTATACTACAATTATTGAATTTACTTAAAAAAATATTAATATTGAATTTATTTACATTTTTTTTTTATTAAACTTATACTACAATTATTGAATTTACTTGAATGAATGAATGAATGAATGAAATGCACCGACCCCAGCGTGGTTAAACCAGACTCGATTGCTCGAATGTACCCAAGGATTCGCACTAGTCCCTGGTGCCTCATGTTTAATGGGACTACAGAAACCATTGCATATCAAAGAGTAGACCGGGGGGCGCGGTCATGGTCAGGAAGACGTGCCCTTGGGATAGGAAGGATTATTAGAGCCTACCGGATATGCATTATTGAATTTACTTAAAGCTATTTAATTACTTATTAAACGAACATCGAAATTAAATAGTAATGTCATTTTAAAAAATCTGATACAGAGCAGTAGCATTTTTGAATTAGAAATTCTTTAAGGTACTTTTTAAATCTTCTTAAATGTTACTCTCTTTAATCGTTATTGGTACATGGTTATAAATAAGAGGAGCCATGCACATAACACTCTTTTTCAATAATGCTGTATTACCTATATCCAACTATGCATAACTTGTCTTCGTATTGAGTTCTTAATCGTGTAGTCCTGGTTCTAATATTTTTCAAAGTCGTGAAAACATACATTTTGTTATTCAAGTGAACAAGTGTATGTACCGCAATTAGCGAAAACATGCAAACGAATGATGCAAATTACAATGTTATACGATTTCGTTTATTTACATAAGGGGCCATCCATAAATTACGTCACACGTTTAGGAGGAAGGAGGGGTTGGACGAAGTGTGACATTGTGTGACAAGGTGGTGGGAGGGGTCCTAAATTTCGTGAAGTCACATTTCAAAATGTATTATAATAAAATTATAGTGTTAAAACACGAACTTTAAACTATTACTTTACGAAAACCTCAAAAACATATACAACTATATCTGTGTAAATATAAGATACCAATTGTTTTGTCGACCACTCGCTCGTAAATTTGCAAAATATGTGACGTCACGCTAGGGAGGGGGGGGGGGGGGGGTCTCACAAATGTGACCAGATGTGACAATGACGGGGGGAGGGGGCAAAACTCATGAAATTCGTGTGACGTAATTTATGAATGACCCCTAACCAAATTACAAGATGATTATTAACTAAATTAAATTAAAACTAAGTTAAACCTAAAAAACGCCCTCGCTGATTTGCAATGCTGATGCGTTGCGCGAGAAAGCCGCAAGCTTTGTTATTTAATACAATGTTATTAAGTTCTCTTTTTCATCTGTCGTGATCTTCATTTATTTGTGACTGACGCAACATGTCTTCTTCTCCTATAATCGTATTAATAAACCCCATTCAAACCTTTCAGCCATCCGAAATGAAAATTCTAAACTTTCTTCTCGGCATAGTCTTTCATTTTCGTACCGTTACCATTACGTCATACACAACTATTTTAGATATTACCACTATAGAAAGACTCCAACATTAATTAATTACCTGGAACTATTATCAACCACAACTTTTGTCCTGGTTTCCTTCTTAACGGCATCAATGAAGTATTGCTCAAGCTTCTCTTCGGAAGATTCCGAGTCGTCAGATTCCGCTACTTGCGTCAGTTGTTCCTCCACGTCAATATCTAAGGAAAAGGAAATAAATAGATATTTAGTGGCAAGAATACGTAACTTATAACCCCGTCGTACCAAAACGAACCAAGCCACAGCAAATTTTCACTCCTTTTCCGAAATAAAAGTAACGTTGATTTAAGTCCATTCCATTCTAAGCTAAAGATTTTGATGTTTACAAGATTTTGCTGAAAATAAACGTAATTAATTGGATTATGGACAAATTGCAGTTTGGTTCGGTTTGGAATAACTAGGCAGTTTATATTAAGCAAACTCATATAAAGCTCAAACTTAACAACAGTGACTTATGTAATGCTAAAAACGGCGTGTTGATATAATTTTATTTGATAAAATTATATATTTATTAAGCTGTTATGATTATGACGGTGAATGTTTTTATGATTTCTTAAACTTATGCGTGCTTCACTAATACGCTTTTGATGAATTGTTATGATCCTGCTAACTCCTCATTAAAGCCGTTACAATGTTTTGAATATGATTACGAAAGCGAACTGATACTGTAGTAAAATTATTGTTTGTCAAAGTATAAGGCCTTTTTGTTCAGACCTATATTGATAAACCTCGATAAAATCGTTCTGAAAGCCCATTTAGAGGCAGCGAATAGAAGCCCGTTCGCGGTTAAAAAAAAAGCAAAATAAAACATTTAACTTAAAAAAAAATAAACACGCAAAAGCGCATTCGATATTTAAATCGATTCGTTTAAATCGATTATAAAGGCTATGGTGGTATGCAAATGTATAGCGGTTAGGTGTGGTCTGTTCCTATCACACATACTACATATCAGTGCAAACCGAACTAAGCCCGGTCAATGACCTTACAGACATATAGACTTGTTATTTTACGTATAATGTCCTTACTTGCTAAATTGACACCTGCTGTGGAAAATAGTTTGGGCTTGAAGTTCGTAGTCTTCCCCAGACCAAAACTATCCGCTAACAAATCTGCAATGACAATAACACAGCAAGTCAATTCTGCTAGCTCTTTTAGAAAACGGGTTTTAAGTTATTCTGATCAGTTTAGAAACAATTATTTAAAAAGACATGTTCTATGAAGAAAATAATTTTGATAAAATTGTGTTTAATTATCGAATATTGGTCGGTTGTCTAACTGGGTCATTGTGATAAGTATGTCAACTAATTAAAGTTTGTGAGTGGTTTGTAAGGGCTGCGCCTCCAAAGCGGTTTTCACTGATGTGTAGAATATAGGGTGGGTTGCATCATCTGAGGCCACGCTGCGCTAATGAAAATCAATAACACATTTTCGACGGCAAATAGTGACTATTTGTGTCACTTGATACTCGCAAACTATTCAATCGAGTTTAAACCTTTCCACTTTTGATATGTTCACAGTTTTCATCTGAACATAAGTTAAGTTTTAAAAGTAAATGACAACCCACCCATATGTAGAAAATCCTTTTTATTTCAGAATAAATAATGATAAACTAATTATTAATAGTCACGCTAAATAAGAGAATTTCTTCAGTAAAATAGCATTAAAAGAAATAGAGATGGAATAATATAATTATATTTATTGTTTCTCTATTTACATTTTATTCTAACAAATCGCAGTTGGTTCTTCAGTTTTAATCTTAAAATGGCAGCTAGGCATAGGTACTACAGTCATTCCTGTACTATACTATATGTTACTAAAAAGCCCGAATTTAGGTAAACCCTAAGTATTTCCAGTAAAACCTAAGCTTTATCATAGTTCATTTCGAACTTTTACTCGGTAAATCTTAGGTATTACCACAGAGACACTGTAAATGTTGAAAAATAGTCAAGTCTAGACGTGTTTTTTTTTTGACGTGATAACATCTTATTAATCAATTAACGCCGGATACACGCACGAAAAAGCATGACTCATTGTCACGTTCCGCCTGAGCCGAGCGTGCAAGCGAGAGCGCGGAACTAGCGATGGAGAGGCACGATCGGCCTAAGCGTTGCGTTCGGCTTGTGACGCATCTCTCTCTCTCTCGCTATCACGTAAAATTATCGTCCGTAAATCGACTTTATAGACAACCAATTTTTAAAGAAAAATACTGTTTCAGTTAGCTTAGCCAACGCAAGCGATATTTTGTAGTGAGAAGATAATTTTATTTTGGTTATTTGTTTTTTACTATACAAATAGTATATAAAAGGTGTTTAGAAATTATGTTTTACTAGTTACTAATAAATAAATATATGAAATGATAATAATTTAAACTATGTAAGGATTTGACTGATTGGTAATTATATAGTAATATGATAAATAAAAATTATGATAATTAAAAATGTATCATAATTAAATATTTTTTAAGTTTTGACTGATAGGTAATTGAAATAAATGATTAAACTAAATTAATTAATTCGTTGTTTTATTCCAAAAAAATCCAACATCTACCAACCGTCACTGGTAAAACCTAGCCTGTATCAAACTCTAATGGTAAAAGCCCGAAATATTATCTTTTTTATAAAATCCTTACATTTACCAACTCATATTGGTAAAACCTAAGATTAACCAATACACGAGCTTTTACAGTAACATTTAAACCATATGTTATGAAAATTATTTGTAGTGGCGGTGAAAATGTGTTATTTATTACAAAACATTCAAGTCAAAGTGCGGTCACAAGTCAATGTTTAGCAGCAGGGTGCTTGTTGTCATGAAATGAAATAAAGTGCTCGTGTATAATATGATCAGGCTACGTTTCATTTATCGACAATGTTTGAACGACACCGCTACAACTGTGCCGCGCCTTAGGTACATGCGCGGCGAGACGGGGGGAAATGCCGGCCGCTCATCCATCAACGCTCACAGCGTCCCATCCCCCGCCTCGCCGCGCATTCCTAAGGCGTGGTACAGCGGTTTTGGTCAAACTATATCTATATTACCTTCCAACTTCTGCCCAACATTTGACAGGGAAATACTGGCAAGACAGTATTCTTAAGGTCGGTTTAGACCAAACGAGCGAATGCGTATTCTATACCCACTCTACCAAATTCATTTTGTGTAAACAGGGATAAAGCATTCTCTCCTTAGTCTATTCATACTAAAATGTCAAGAATATCAAGAAAATAATGCTCTTGTTCTAGTACTGTGTTCGTTTGGTTTAAATCCGCCGTTATAATATCATTATATGCCAATGTAGTATGAATTCTGGTCCTAGTTTAGTTTCTTTTTACGATGCGAATTCAATCTATATTACCATCACCTTCTGATAAGTTCCATTTAAATTATCTAGCAGGTTTTTATAAAAAGTTATCTGGTAGATAGTGCCCAATTGGAAACCATGAACCAGGCCTTGTCGTTACAAAAAAATCAGTACAAAAATCTTCCAGACTGCGTATTTACTTACATCAGTAGGGACTGCCTAAGCTTCTATTTCACGCCCCTCCATTCCATGTACAGTAAAGTACAAAAGGGTCACCGAGGCCCCTGGCAATACAGGCAACGGAAGGAACATGGGCGGGTTTTAGTCAGTAAGAGTCTGACACCCTCCCGCTCCGCCCAGAGGGGGAGAAGTTATTTGATAATTTCCCACCCAAAAACAACAACAGTAAACTGACTTCTTATTCTATTGGAATTACATACTACGCCAGACCAGCCCAAGGTCAAGGTCAAAGTGTAACTACCAACGTGCGGTCGGCTTTAGGCACATATTTTAAAAACACACACAGGTGGGTTGCCATTATTGGTCCCTCAATCACCAGCTAGATATGAACATGGAAATTGTGAAATTGGTGCAAACAGAGGGGCAATTCTCGTATTTTAAACCTTAAATTTCGTAAAAAAAACTCAAGTTTTGACAAGTTTTACCTTCGATCAACAACAGCACTAGAATAGGGATTAGGAACAAATGCACATCGCTCAAGTGGCCGCGATTGCAAGTAACCTGATTAACCTTAACACTCAAACATAAAAAATATTATCGTTCGCAGTGCATTTACTATTTCGATTGAAAAGTAAACGTATTTTTAAAATAAGAACAAAATATTTATGGAAAAATAAAACAATTTCTAAGGAATAAGGTTGAAAAATAAGACCACAACATTATTTGTGGTCTTATTTTTCCGGCCGTTTTTGATGCGCTCATCGGAAATCTAGTACTATTGTTGATCGAAGAGTTTTACAAATTGCGATGATACTATGACTTGATACAGCACACATTTTTTAAGTACAAGAATTGGCCTCCAGCTCTTACATTTTGTTACAATAAAATGGCGTGCAATTTTTGTTGAGACGATCTTTGTTCAGATGATTATAATCTTTATACTCAAAACAACAAACCTGCAACAGTAGGTCCTTTGAACTTTCTCGCCTTGACTCCTGGCGACGCGCCAGGTATGGAGTGAACTCTGATGACACGGGAAGAACCCGCGCCGCCCCATGACTCTTCATTCGGAGGACTTGAGGGAGAGTCTCCGCTCTCATACTCGACTAGGTCCTAGTGGAGGAATGAGTTAAAAGGTGAGTAGGGGATTTGAAAGGGGGAGTTTTCTATCAATTTGTTTTGATACTGCGACTAATTCTATGATATTATGGGGAATTATAAAACGATCGAATTAAAAAAAAACTTAGCGACTGATGATGACATACTGTTTTAATAACTTGAGTGGTACGAATTTGAGTAAGCGAAAAATTAACTAAACTAACGACGACTATTGATTAATAATAAAATCCAGAACGAGCTTACAAAAAGTGGGTTTTGATAAATCCATTTCAGTTACTAAAATTCAATCCGTGCGACTACATTACTAAGTGAGCGACTAGAAATACAGAAAGGACAACTTCAATATTAAGATAAATTCGATTTTTCCAATTGAGGTTTTACTTAACGAAGTACTAAAAAGTTCACTTTAAGCAAAGTTTTGCAAGCTGCTTTATTAATGATTATTGGTTAATGGTATTCTATTTGAGGTCTTAGTTTGGCAGCTACAGTGAAGTAGCATTTTAAGGATAAAATCATTCGGGTTAGGTTAGGTTAGACCACTAACGCGCGAAAGCGAGCGAGCGGAGCGAGCGTGCCGCGGCAGCGGCCGCCGAGCGTCAGATCCCCTCGGTTGTTGGTGACTCTCAGTTACCAAAACAAAAACTCGATGCTAGTTCAAAGCTAACAATTGATTATTAAGCTGCTACTTTATACTTAAAATGATACTTCACTGTAGCTGCCAACCCATTTAAGATAAACTGCTGCTCAGTATAAAAAAAAACATTTGCCAAATATTGAAAAAAATGCAGGACGTAACGTTGACACTCAAACAAATATTAGGTCGCTCAAATATTATGAAGCTTCTCATTTTGTATTTTAAGTAACTCAAATTAATGTTTGTAAGTTGCTGTTCTGTTGATTTCTCTTCACTCGCAGTCAGTCGCTCACTTGGTAATACTATAACCTAAATTATTATTTTTTTGACACTTAAAACTTTTATTTACTGTCACTCGTTTTAATACTACCCTTATATTATTAGTTGCGTTAAGCTACAACTTGGACCTTCTAAGGAAAGATTTCAAAATAATTTAGGGCAGATTTTTCTAACGATAGATAAACGAGGAATAATGTAAAAAAAAAAATACCGTTTTTCCAGAAAAAAAAAACCGTCAGCAGTCAATTTCATTTCACGGATAAAAGTGCTGTTTTTTCCAACGCCAGATGCATTGGAAAAAGCAGCCCTTCATCAACAAAAAAACGGTAATCTCTTCAGGACTCCAGTGAATAATCGTTGGAATTGTTTAAGGCTGGTATGTAACGATTAACGAGTGCCAAAAAAATCCTAGTAACTTTCGGTTATTTTGTAACGAATCTATATTTTAGATTTATTTATTAACCTATTTTGCACAATTTGTTAACAAAAATCTACGGAAGTAAATCTTGCAATTACAAAACGCATTTCTTTTTCTGTATTAGGAAATTTTTACTTATACAAATATTTCAATACATACCTGTAATAGCGTAGTGAGTGCATGTCGTGGCCAGGGCGGCAGTGTGACTGCCAGCCGCGCCAGACCCAGGATACATGAAGGATCCAGCAGGCTTGCGCCGCCAGATAACGCGCATAACCGTCCCACTACCTGTTGAATGGCAAAAAGATTACAAAACACTTTGAAACTTGAAAGTCTAACATGTTCAGTTACTCTTCCTTGTTTTTATGAGTCTGTGTAAGTCTCAGAAACCGTGAATAAGGGTTTTTACAATAATTTGTAGCAGTACAGTGTCCGGTAAATATGGCACATCAAGTTTTAGACAAAAGTTCGGTGTTGTAGAGCGTCGTCTCTGTCACTCATAGCTGCGTGACAGTCTCTTATTGTACAACCGTAGTACATACTGTTTGTTAATATAAGAAAAAATACAGGCCATTACTATAGCTATTATGTTGTTGATTTTCCAGAGACCAGAGTAGAGTAAAAGAGTACGTAAAAGGTATATTTAAATAAATATTTATTCCACAGTGTTCGTTATTGCACCTACTACTGTTTGTCTCTGCATCGAGCAGAGGATGACTGGTAGAAAATCCCTATGGCATTAAGCCCGCTTTCTGTACATTTGTGTGCTTAAAGTATTACATAAATAAATATAAGGCTTAAGGCTCTTACACACTATGCCGCCAACAAGCCTGGTGGCATTCCCGGCGGGTGTTGCCGCACGAACGAGCCTAGTACGCACAAACGGCCTGATTATGCCGGCGACATACCCGCGCGGCAAAAACCCGCCGGCTGTGCCGCCGGCATAGTGTGTAGGAGCCTTTAGATTAAAAAAAAAACGAACTTTTCTTATGAAACTCGGTATTTCTTCCAGATGAAGAATTTATTTCATAGACTTGAAGCTATTAAAAGTGTTTATCATTAGTGCCAAATGAATATCACATCAATAATAAACACTTATCCGTGTGGTGCCGGACGTAAAGAATAGTACCATCCCATTTCTTCCCGTGGGTGTCGTAAAAGGCGACTAAAGGACTTACTAGAGAATGGGCAGCAGCGTTCTCTATGCATATTAACACCATACTGCGATCGCCAACCCGCCTGCCAAGCGTGGCGATTATGGCAAAAAAATGACAAGCACTAAAAAAATACGGCCCCTAATACCCGGCGGCCCGCCTAACCTTGGCTACGGTAGCGGTCAAGACTACGGTGAGACAAGGGGTGCTAAGAACCCCCGGAAGAGATCCGGCTACCAAAACCACCGAAAACTAGACCTGGCAACATATAACACGCGTAAACTCCGGACCGACGAGAAGATCATCGAACTCGAGGAAGAATTGAGCAGGTTACGATGGGGTATAGTAGGGTTATCTGAAGTCCGAAGAGAGGGGGAGGACTCGATAATCCTCAAATCCGGGAACTTGCTCTATTTCCGGGAGGGCGACCAACAGTCCCAAGGTGGTGTCGGGTTTATCGTCCATAAGTCCCTTGTGAGCAACGTGGTGAAGATCGAGAGTGTGTCGACAAGGGGTACCTTATACTCAGAATATCCAAAAGATATTCGCTGAAGGTCGTACAGGTTTACGCCCCGACCTCGTCACACACCGACGATGAAGTGGAGACCATGTATGAGGATATTTCCAGAGCCATGCATGGCTCTAAAACTCACTTCACTGTTGTCATGGGGGACTTCAACGCGAAACTGGGCAAACGAAACGGTGATGAGCTGCGAGTGGGGCAATTTGGAGTTGGACGTCGGAACCACCGAGGCCACCTACTAGCCAGTTTTATGGAGAAGGAAGGCCTCTTTATTATGAACTCCTTCTTCAGAAAACGTGAGCACAGAAAGTGGACCTGGCAGAGCCCTGATGGTGCAACAAAAAATGAGATTGACTTCATTATGTCGACGAAGAAGCAAGTATTCAATTATGTCTCTGTGATCAACGCGGTGAAAACCGGAAGTGATCACCGAATGGTAAGAGGCATATTGAATTTAAATATCAAGCTGAAAAGATCTCGACTGATGAAGTCTACGCTCCGTCCAGCACCGATCCAAGTCCAAAACCCCGAGAGCTTTCAGCTCGAACATCAGAATCGTTTCGAGTGCCTAGGGAGCTCCGTGGACGATTATAACGATGGGTTCGTGGAAACTGTCCATACGGTCGGGTCTAAGATCTTCAAGACCCGTCGTACAAATAGAAACAAGAAGCTCTCTGATCCTACTATACGGCTCATGGAGGAAAGGCGCGAGATGATCCTGCAGTCTTCAGTTGATGCGCTCAAGTACCGCCAGCTCAATAGACGGATCTCTAAGTCCTTAAAAAGCGACCTTCGCCGCTTTAATACAGAGCGCATTAAGGACGCGATAGAGCGGAATAAAGGCTCCAAGGTCTTTACAAGAGATCTGTCTATTGGGCAGAGCCAGCTTGTGAAACTGAAGACCAATGATGGCAGGATCGTATCCGCCAAACATGAGCTGTTGAGAGAGATCGAGATTTTCTATGGACAGTTATACACGTGAACAGGCAACCCTGGTATGAATCTGGCAAACGACCCAAGAGCTAGATTGACCCGACACTACACCGAAGACATCCCGGACGTCAGCTTGTACGAGATTAGGGTGGCTCTGAAGCAGCTCAAAAACCACAAGGCGCCGGGTGATGACGGAATTACGGCTGAACTTCTGAGGGCCGGTGGAAAACCCGTTCTCAAGGCCCTCCAGAAGCTGTTTGGTTCCGTCATACTCGAGGGCAAAACGCCAAAGGCATGGAACAGAGGTGTGGTGATACTGTTCTTTAAGAAGGGCGACAATACCCTCCTTAAGAATTATAGGCCCATCTCACTTCTGAGCCATGTCTACAAGCTGTTTACAAGAGTCATCACGAACCGTCTCGCGCGCAGGTTTGACGACTTCCAGCCTCCCGAACAAGCCGGATTCCGTAAAGGCTTTAGCACTGTAGACCACATACATTCGCTGCGGCAGGTTATACAGAAGACCGAGGAGTATAACCTGCCTCTCTGCTTAGCGTTTGTGGACTACGAAAAAGCCTTCGATACGATCGAGACATGGGCTGTACTGCAGTCTCTTCAACGGTGCCAGATCGACTATCGGTACATCGAGGTGCTTAAGTGTCTGTACGAAAACGCCACTATGTCAGTCCGACTCCAGGACCAGACCTCGAAACCTATCCTTCTGTAGCGAGGTGTGAGACAGGGAGACGTTATCTCTCCGAATCTGTTCACCGCTGCACTGGAAGATGTCTTCAAGGTTCTGAACTGGAAAGGGCCAGGCATCAACATCAATGGCGAGTACATCAATCACCTTCAGTTTGCCGACGATATAGTTGTCATGGCTGAGACTATGGAGGACCTCAGTAATTGTACTGAGGTCCTCCTAGCTCGATGACCTCAGTAGAGCTTCCGAAAGAGTGGGTCTTGAAATGAACATGGACAAGACAAAGATCATGTCAAATGCCCATTTTACACCCACTCTCATGAAAATCGGAGACGCTACGCTCGAAGTTGTGGACGAGTATGTTTATCTAGGACAAATTGTCCAGTTAGGAAGGTCCAACTTCGAGAAAGAGGTTAATCGTCGAATCCAACTGGGCTGGGCAGCGTTCGGGAAGCTACGCAATATCTTCTCGTCCCACATACCACAGTGTCTCAAGACGAAAGTCTTTGACCAGTGCGTGTTGCCAGTGATGACCTATGGCACTGAAACGTGGTCGCTTACAATGGGCCTTATCAAAAAGCTAAAAGTCACTCAAAGGGCAATGGAGAGTCTCCCTACGTGATCGAATCAGAAATGAAGAGATCCGTAGGCGAACCAAGGTCACCGACATAGCCCGAAGAATTGCCAAACTTAAGTGGCAGTGGGCATGGCACATTGCTCGCAGAACAGATGGCCGATGGGGCCGAAAGGTTCTGGAATGGCGACCGCGTACCGGAAGACGTAGCGTTGGAAGGTCTCCTACAAGGTGAACCGATGACCTTGTGAAGGCCGCAGGAATCCGCTGGATGCGGGAAGCACAAAACCGGTCGAAGTGGCGGTGCTTGGGGGAGGCCTATGTCCAGCAGTGGACGTCTTTCGGCTGAAATGATGATGATGATGATGATGATGAATAAACACTTTTAATAGCTTTCAGTCTCATATTTACGCCCGGGTACTGCATACATTTGTTTAAATAGGCATTCAGGAACTTTTTTAAAATTATTTTAATTACAAACCTTAGCAGCCAGCATGAGAGCATCAGCATGTGAGCACGTATCGGCCGCGAGCATGTGCGCCACCAATGCGTGCGCCAGGCGCGCGGCGAGCGCGGCCGGCAGCGGGCGCGGCCGCACGGCCTCCGACGCGCCCGAGCCCGACGACTCGCCGCGGGAAGCGCCGCGCTTGCCTACCATCGCCATCCTTGCTTTCAAGCTTAGACGGGCGCGCTGTGTGAATAGATAAGTAAGTATTAGCATGATGGATTCTTTCCAAATCGCTCAACCACATATTATAATCTACTTAATATTACTACACTCTTAGCCAAAAATATGTATGATAAAAAGCAGATCTGTGTATTTTGATTTCCAGAAGGCTTTTGGCCGGGTCGACAACTACATACTTTTAGTAAACTGGCATTGGCAGGTTTCTCTGTCACATATCAAACATTCTTCGCGAACTATTTGCACGATCGCAAGCAATTTGTAACATACAAAAATGACAATTCGGAGCACTACACGGCCACTTCTGGCATAGAGCAGGGCACTAACCTCGGGCCTCTACTTTTTTTAATAGAAATTAACGATATTCCCACACATGTAAGACACTCCACAGTTTTAATGTATACTGATGATGTCAAAGTTGTTCTTCCAGTAGCTAACTCTAGTGATACGGCCACACTTTTAACTCGACATCGACAACATTCTCATTTGGAGTTATAAACAACCTTAGTAAATGCATGACCTAGTCAAAAGCCGCCACACAACCCATACACAACATCTACACTATGAACAATGAGCCCCTGAAACGCGTTTAAACCGCACGCGATCCGGGCGCTCACTTATATCCACACCTTACCTTTGCCCAGCACATAATACAGACCTGCAACAAATCCCGCAAAAACTTATAGTCTAAGATCCGAAGTAAGGTCGACGTTCACCCATCTGTTTACCGGAAATATTTTTTTATTAAATATATATGTGCATGTATGTATGTGTAAGAACGTAAAATAATCAAAAGGAGTATGTAAGGAGCGTAGCAGGTGGCGTTCTATAGTTTCTGCCTACCCCCATGGGAAGAAGGCGTGAGTTTATGTATGTTAAATATAATAAATGTTTACAAATATATTGTAAATAGGTTGCCTAATTAATTATATTCATGGCTACATTTATTTTATTTTATTTTATTAGGGACAACAAACAGCAGTATATTAAATATTACACATGATTGAAGTACTAAAATAATATAATTAACAAATACACTACTCACGACGTTATCCACAGTTTAATTATTAAAAATACACATTTAATTAAAAATACTATAAGTAATTCTTTTTAATTTTTCACTGACTAGTCTATGAAACGAATTAGATTCCAATGGAAAGTATATAAATACAGAACATGTAATAATTAAGTTGCCTACCTTTTTCTGGTGCCTGTTACCGTGTTGCCATGTACAAACAAGCGAATTAGGTTAGGTTATACTTTCAATTGGAATCTAGTTCGTTTGGTAAACAAGTCAGAGAAACATAAAAAAATAGTTACTGTATTTTTAATTAATTACAACCATTAAAAAACTATGCAACCCATTAGCAATATATTTGATAAAAAATTGTAGCTGGTAAACAGATGGGTGAAGGTCGATCTTACTTCGGATCCTGTCCTATTAGGTTTTGCCTTGCGTCAGGCCAATATGTTCACTAATCGACAACCCATAACAATACTATACAACTCATTCATCTGCAGTTTGCTAGAGACTACCAGTGCAATCTGGAACCCCCATTATAAGGTCATTATATGCTAGTCACTTTTGTCCGTTACCTCTAATTAAAACTTTATAAATATTACCCGTTCATGTAGCCAACATTATTCGTGCTAGGTGTGGTGGCTTACCAAAGTTTAGAAGTAAGGAGAAATCTTAGTCCCGTGAAATAATTCACCGCCTGTTTCGTGGTACCCACTTCAATTCATCGTTACTGCAGTAGGTACATCTCACCCATTAGACACACACTTCGCCCTCGACAACGTCTTTTGTTCTCAATACCTTAAACCTGGGGGCCAACCACTGCCTTGTATAGCAGTATTATTTTAATATTACGTCAGTGTGAGAATGAGATGAAGCTATACAGGGTTATAGCTCCATCTCTTCCCACTGTGAAGCAATATTAAAATAATACTGCTACAAGTGGCGGTGGTTTCCCCCCTGTACCTGCTTATAAGTGAGTTGTATAGTCATAATTTGTTTTTGTAAAAATGTTTTGTAAATACTACTAAAATAGTTTGTAAGTACATTGTTATTAACACTATACCATATTACTCGAAAAAATAACGTTTTTATTTATTTATTTATTTATGGCCTATTTCACTACCACCTGATAAGTTACGGTTAAATTATCTGGCAGATAATTTCATAAGCAACAATGAAGCCAATTTAAGAAAAGGCAAAATCGGCGGTTCGTAAAAAAAACAACTCACAAATCATTTCCAAGAATGTCAAACAATCCTACGTATCCTTTTACAACTAACCTGTTGATCCTCTAAAGCGACTTGTATCCCTCTCCTAGCAGCTTCAAGTTCCTGCATTTGATGCAGCAGCTTCTTGTGCAGCTTGCGTCGATGCAGCTTGCACTCGTTGTTGCGGGGAGAGCCTTGAGCTTCGCCCCCCGAGAGGCTACCGCCCGCGCGACCGCCTGTGACCCAGTCCCATCTGAGAACAATTAATTAGGAAAATGAGGGGGATCCGACAAAGTAGGCACGTGTATTTCCTTAATTTATGCTCTGCGTTAGGTCTTATATTGAAAAAAAATGTGATCCGCGAAATGATAATGTTTTACTGATTAATAAATTAATTATAGAAAGCAGCTGACTGCAGACAGTTTGTATTCAAACCTCGTATTCATGTGAAACAAAAGTTTCATTACATTTTTTCACCAACAATGACATTGCAGTGTTGCTAGTAATATGAAAAAGTCTCGTATTTTTAATCTATTAATCTTATATTCTGAATTGTTTTTAACTTATTTATTCTTACATTGTTCTCACACATAGAAGCAGCAAGAATAATGTACCCAGGATTTGTAATATCTTGACTTAAAAGAGTGTCCTTGGAGTTTCTTGTCCGGTCTTCTCCATAGAGATCTATGTTTTGGAATGGGCAATTAGCTTCAACTTTCTGACTAACTGACGGATTCTTTGACAATTCTAAAGTGCCTGTAATTGGTTTAATTGAAATAAATACTTTGAGTTTGAGTTTTATTGATGGTAAACTATTCAAGAGTTTTATATGATCGACAATGTTTGGCAACTTTTGTTAACCATGAATTCAAAGCATTATCTGTGATTTGTTAATAAGTATTCCTTACCTGGCGTGTCTATTAGAGTGTGCAGCCACGGTATCCAGCACAGAGGCGAGCGCAGTCAGTAAGGCGGCCGTGACCGCCGGCTGCGGGCGCGGTGCTCGAACTAAGTCTAAAGCACGGGAGGCGAGGGCGGGGCACACTCCGCCATCTGCTGTGGTGTGCGAGTACAAGCTCTTGCGAGACATATAAATTATTAGGACCAGGCATCTGTGGAAAAAAAAATAACAAAATTATTCCAAGGTTTCTATGGAAAACCACCGTTTAGGTGGCTTTAGGTGTGATCCACATGTATCTGGATTCCGGGGCTGTATGAAGCCTTGAGTCTTTCGAAGCATGATTTGATTCACACGAACTTTGAGCCCGGATGCCCTAAGCCTCGTAGGCAATATTTTCAAACTGTCTGGCTAAAACTTCCGAGTTCAAAAATATATGATAGACATTAGTGCATGAAAGATTTCATCATAAAAGATTTGTGGACGGTGATAAATCTAAGTATGTGAATTGCAAGTATCTTATCAAGTATCTCTCATTTGTAACTACTCAAAAGAGTGCAGTCCAACCGTACGTTCAAAATAACAACTTGACATTGATAGCGCCTTTATTTCGTAACAGCAAAGACGGTTTTCGTAGATCAGGCTTCAACTTATGAGATCATCATCAGTTTCACCAACCCGCTCTATGCTTGCGTGGCCCACTCTCTCTCAAAACGGTAAGCCTGCCAGCAGTGGAAACAATAAAGGCTGCTCATGCATATGCTATCAGTTTCACACAAACTTACTTGTCAAGCGACGTAGGCGGCGCGTCATACGCAGCGAAGGCCGAGGTCAGAGTGTCAGCGAGGTGCGCCCCCCACCAGGGCGCGGCGCCACACGCTCGTGCCACCAGGGTCGCCAGGGCGCCTGCGCCGCGCCCGCCCCACTCCCATACTAGTGGCAGGACTGTGGCGCACCAAGAACGATTCACGTCTTCGTATTGCTAAAAAGAAAGTGACGTTAGTATAAATAACATCACGCTTGTATTCCCTGGACGGGGTAGGTAAAGGCCCCACATTTCGCAAGTAATGTTTCAGTCGTATCTAATTGGGAGCGGAAGTATTCCTTATGACTTTTTGGCGCGTATTTTTGACTGGAGTCAGAAAAATGCTTTTAAAGCTCAAAATATAATTAAATCTTCTCTTTTCGAGTTCCATTGCTAAACTTACACGATTTTTAAGTTAGGATATTTCGATTGAGTCAAATTTTAACAGATAACCAATAAATTAACCAGACTGTTTCAAATTGGAATTTAAAAGTGTTCAATCAGGAAATGTAAGCCTTTGAGAATTTCAATAATTCGCTCTCAACTAAAACAGACAACAAGACAACTGGTGACCGAAAAGCTGGCGGCTTTCTCGCGCAACGCATCAACATTGCAATTCAGCGAGGAAATACCGCCAACATACTCGGTACAATGCCCCGAGGGCCTTTTTTAGACTTACCTTAGTTTTAATTTAATTTAATTAATGTTAATATTCATCTTGTAATTTGGTTTTATGTAAACAGACTGAATATGCTGTATAAGAAAAAAACATAAAAAAAAAATAAAAAAAACAGGATTGAAACTCACCACATCCCCGACTTGGAAATAGAAATACAGCAGCATGTCAACAATCGTTTCACTTATAACCCTCAGTTTATCAGTCGAAGCTGCTTCTAAAAGCGCTTCAGACGACACCTGTCCCTTATCAATCAAATCAGGCAGATTCCTTTGCCCTTCTGCGTTGTTCTGTAACTTCCTTGACATTGAAGTGCAAGTGTGTAGTTGCTGCTGTAACTCTATGCACTCCTGGTAGGCTGTAACGACTTTAGTGTCGGTGTCATTGCTAATGTTTAGGTATGACATCATGTGGGCTGCGTTACCGTTGTAAAGTTCGAGGTACGGGTTGAGAAGGTCCATTAGTTTGCCGGTTGCTAATCTGTAAGAGAATGTGTGTTTTAGAACTTAGGTAAAACTTTCGCTTTATTTTGCCAGCAGCAGAATTATCATCAAATCAAATCAAAAATATTTATTTGCCAGAAGAATAACCATATTTTTCTGGCAAATAAATATTTTTGATTTGATTACTATAATTAAAACCAAATTTACTATAATATCTATTGTAGGTGTGTACCTATAATAGATATTATAGTAATTTTGGTGTCAGGATGTGGCGTGCAAATACATTTTGTTGTGAGTGACAGAGTCATTATGATTTCCTTTATTACATAACATACACATACATTATTACTTAAATACATTTTTAATTACTTTATTTTTTTTATCTTTGGCCCATCGGCATCAAGATCAGGGTCCAAGCAAGGTAGTCAGTCCTCGAAAGAGAGGAACATCCTCACTATGCGTGCCGTGTGCAGGAGTACTACTTTCTGAATCAAGTCTACGACCCAGCGGCGCAATTAGAGTCTCCTAAGGTGTTAGTCGAGGCACTCCTCCATTAGGACATTAACCGTTACAATTATCGTTACAATGATTGCAGAGTCCACGTCCCACATGTCGACAACCTCGTGTGCTAAGTCATGTTTGCCTATAAGTGATGTTTTACACAGTAATGAAGATCCGTGATTCCCTATAGATGTCGTTGATGAGCCTTGCTTACTTAATAATTAAATAGTCTTTGAAAAAAATATATTACATATTTCATTGCATTGTCTCTTTTATACAGAAGCATTCTCATAATCTTTTTATTATTATTATTACCTGAACCGGCACGTCAAGTCCTGGTGCAGCGCATTGAGCGCGTTAATCGAGGGCTGCACGTGCGCTATCTCTGCCACCTCGCCATAGAACCAGCCCAGCGGGATCTTGCACTTCATTGCTGACATGCCGTATCGCCCAATTGTGGTGATCTAGAGGAATAGACAAGGAATAAGTTAAAAATGTAATTATTAATGTTGCTGTAACTTCTGAAGGGAATGAGGAAATGTGCGGTTACAAAAACTCAAAGTTGTAAAGCATATGAAAAAGGAATTAGTCAAGAGTTTTATATATAACCTTATTACATTGTAAGTACCCAATTATTAATTAACACATTTGAAATGTAACGAGAAATATGAAACAAATAAGTTTTTATTTGTTGCCATGTGTAGATGTAGTTCTACGAGCTTCTTCATAGTCAGCAAATCACCTTCAGCGAATTATTTATCTTAGTATTTAAATATATCGTCCCCATAGAGCGAAAAGTCACTAAGTCGAAAATGACCAAAATGAGGCTTAAAAAAAAAAATCGTAACTTTCATTTGACAATAGATATTTCTGAATTTATGATCTTAGCTCATCAATATTTAATTTAGGATTATGTTTTAATACAAAATATTAAAAGCAAATCATTTGTTTTAAAGATAATTAGGAAAAACGATTGTAAATATTTTGTACCATTGAATCAATTAGTTTCGAAGTTATTGATTTTTCGATCTGAGTTAATGATTTCTCGCCCACCTTTAAACTAATTATATAGAAATTAACTTGATTTAGTTATTTTGTAACTTCTTTCTGAGAGCAACATAATAATAAGAAAATAATGACTAAGCATTTTATCAGTCCTAGTAGTTATAATTGAGGACAGGAAAATCATTTTGTAACCAACAGTTTATTCTAAAATTAACTAAATTGTTTTGGTGAAGTTTGAAACAAATACGACTTTGAATTCAACAGTTTTTAAAAAAGGAAAAAATAACTAAGGTTACTTAGATAATTGTCCCCAATATTTAAGGTTCAACATGTCGACATGACGTGTTTACGCACAAGCGAAAACGAAAACCATATTACTTATTTAAATTATAGTTAGATAGAAATTTGCAGAAAAATACGGTGAGTTTGTTGGCATTAAAAACCATTTTCACCATTTTTAGACTTAGTGACTTTTCGTTCTACGGGGACGATATATCAAGCCCGAAGCTTCAGTCATTGTAGATGTGGTATTCCACGAGCGCAAATCAATGCAATATAAACTTTTTGCCAATAACATAAAAGTCACACGTCGCACGGTCGTGATTATATCCTTCTATTCAACGGCTGACTTAGCAAGAGAAAATCTACTAATATTTAGTCATATTACCTTCATAAATCGGCAGATCGGCGCTGGCTGTATGTCCGTCAGCACCAAATGCTTGGTTGCGATGTCAGTTGCGAAGGCAAGCTTCACGCAGTCAGTCTCTTCGCCGGTTACCCACAGGTCGATACAGAGAGTCACCAGGTCAGAACATGATGGTATTATCTACGAAAAACAAAAAAAATGTAAATAGATACATAGAATATGATTTATTGAATACCAAAATTTAAGCCCAGGATCACAGGGGCGATCTTTTTGCTCGCATACTGGATTTTCAACGCTCTGCTTAGCGCAAGAGTTGATAATCGAACAGTGTTTATTGACGCGCTGGGTTGCACTCCGTTGGATTCTCAACGCTTGGCTCAACACCTAGAATTGTAAATCCAGTATGTGATAAAACATTTTTTTTGGATGGGAAATTATCCAATAACTTCTCCCGCTCTGGGCGGAGCGGGTGTGTCAGACTCTTACTGACTAAATACCACCCGTGTTCCTTCCGTTGCCTGTGTTGCCAGGAGCCTCGGTAACCCTTTCGGACTTTCCCGCGACCCCGGGTTTATACCACACTAGTCCAGTAACACAGTATAGTTGACGTGATAAAAGCCTGCCATGATATTTTTACGTCTAGTGCGAACGTGGGCTAACAAAGATCATTTACAAAACCATTAATATTCAGAGTACAACGGCAGTCTTATCGCTAATACGCTAATAAATAATCCAAGAGAGCGCAACACTAGCTAAGGAAAAACACAAGACGCCTTGTTTGGCAGTAAAATGAATACGCGTTTTTTTATTTTATTTCACGTTTTTTTAATTAAAAGCTAATTGCTACTGCGATGCAGGGCGTGCATGGATTTTCTCACGGCACTAATAAAGAAAGAAGAAAGAAAATACATTTATTTAGCTTGGACTTAATTACACTGCGTCGTTGGTCTAGTGGTCGCAAGTGCTACTGCTGAGCATGAGGTCCTGAGTTCGATTCCCGGGTCGGGCAAAGTGAGAAATTCCAGATAGAAAAACCCAATATGGGTTTTTCTATCTGGAATTTCTCAGTAGCAGCACGGAGTCTGGATTTGTGCCCGGTTGATGGCAATAGGCTCGCCCCCTATTGCATGGGACTTAAAAACATGACTGGCATAATGTGTACTGTGTACTACAGGTACACCTCTGCCCAACCTTTCGGGGAAACAAGGCGCTATGTTATGTTATATTATGACTTAAATACACACAACATAATTAGTAAATAAAAATTAAATAAAAAGTGTGTGTGCGCGTAGTGCTAATATGTGTATTTTAAGTTTTACAGAAACGGTTTTAGTGTATGGCTGTAGATGTAAATTTGCCTAACGAATTACCCATCCACGGGTCTGGACGACATATTTGCATTCGATTTTTATTTGTTTTAATTAATATAAAGATTATTTTAACAAAGTCCAGATTAGAGTACTTACAACATCAGTCAACCGCACAGGGTGTCCAAAGTCAAGCACGATATACCGTCGTGCGCCGGAGTGCATGCGTTCCACCACCAGTGTGTGTTGAGGCGGCCGGGTCACTAGGGAGGCCCATGGTATGCCGCACTGTTCTTGGTCCTAGGGATAAAATAGACCACCAAATTGTTATTATTTAAGTTTTTGTTGTTATTAATGTATTTAGTAGTTATTTCAAGTAGTTCGGCTTTGTAGTTTATGTCACTCATACCAGTGTTATCACACTGGTATCTCTTTTTTTTTTGGGTGAGGAATTATCAAATAACTTCTACCGCTCTGGCCGGAGCGGCAGGGTGTGTCAGACTCTATGGGTGGGTTTTAGTCAGTAACTGTCTAAAACCCACCCGTATTTCTTCCGATGCCTGTGTTACCAGGGGCCTCAAAAAATTAAAATCAAAAGTCATTTATCCAAACTAGGCTGAGGATCAGCACTTTTCGAACGTCAAAATTACATAAGACAGTCCCCCAAAACTCCCACCCTTCTCCACTTCCTAGTGCTTTAGCTGGGAAGAAGAAGTGGCCAACAAACTCCCCTCGGTAACCCTTTTGGACTGCCACGTGGCACTTTTTAAAGCCCCATTTGCCATTTGATCGGCCGAGGCCGTTTTTACAATAACAGTGTCTGAAGTTAGATATTTATAGCCTTGGTTACATTTTTGTAGTAAATTCAAATATACAGAATATGTCGGAAGTTATAGCTCGATTCAAACTTTATGGCGGCTCAGAATATTAGGCGAGTCGCTGCGCAGTAATGAATTCATGTGTCAGCGGGGGTGAGGGGTGGGGTACAGCGCAACGAGTAGCGCACTTCAAAGCCGCCATTAAGTCTGACGCGTACTGTAACTTGATATTTATAATTCAAATAAAATAACAAGTTCAGTAAAATCTTACCTTAAAAAATTTCTCCTCTGAGAACTCCATCTTCTCCTGAGGATCACACTCCATAAGGGAGCTCTCAACGTCCTCCAAGGAGTCAGGGTCTTGCGACGACTGTTTCATCTGACCTTCCTTCACGACCGACCAGAGTTGCTGGGAACAAAGTCGAAATTATTAACATGAAAAAGTGGGAAAGAGAAAGAAAGAGCGATTGTATTCTATCAGTGGCACTGGATTGTGTTAAAGTTAACAAAAATTTGATTGTGGCTTCAGTTTTGCCAATTTTACGATCCCTTATATCGTCGATATGTTTTCCGCCGGCTATCGCTGTAAACTAGCGCTGAGGCTCAGTCTCGCATAGGGTCGCAGCATTATGCTGAGCGACGGCCGTTTTGCGTGGATGTGACGCATATTTTCCCCCAACTTGTTCTTTTTTATATTTGTGTTCCTTCTTTGCGTCATGGTTACCACAAATAATCGTATTCTTTCTTTATTTTCTTTTCAGCATAGAAGCACCAACTCCCGCGCAAATAAATTTGGAAGAGAATAATAATAGCGGGCCTAGAAAAAGCCCAGGATGCATCGGAAATATTTGAGTATTGCCACTAAGAAGACATTTTAATATGCTCACCTTTTCAACTTGCAGTTAGAATAATAATTATTAACATATTGTACCTGGCTGGGATCCCCCGGGCCGGCTCCCGGCAGCGAGCTGACCACAGCGGAGTGGTGGCGCGCGCCACTGGACTCCAGCTTGGTGCCATCCGAGGCCACGTGGCACGTCACGTGGAGAGGCATGGCCTCGCTCAGGCCGGCTCCAAAGACGCCAACACCGTTGTTCTGAGCCCACCATGCAGTTGATGAGGTTGCGCTTTTTGCGTCTGTTGAAAGGAATTTGTTTTAGATTATGATAGTTTATTTATGGATGTCGGTTATGGACACTTAGGCCTACAGTATTCTAGAGCGATGCTTAACCTTTTGACCACCACAGTCACGTATAGATGACAGACCAAAATGTGCCCAGCACGCCACAGTCACGACTACATGACAGATTTTAAGGGATAATTCGTAGCTTGGCGCCGAGGGCACGGCTTTGCTTTTTTGACGTGGCGGTCAATAGGTTAAGCACCAATCTCTGCCTGTCACTGCATTCTGCATTTAAGTTCAGATTCAGGAATGCATCACTGGATAATAATAATTTAACCATCTATTAAAAGTAATTTACCCTGTAAGCACCGCCTTGTACAAGCACAAGGAAACAGATTTATCTACAGTTCCAATGCAAATGGGAAGGCAGGGAGGAACAGGGGAAACATGACCAAAAAACAAACATCCATTTAAAACACCACATTAATATTATTACTCACCCATATCCAAAGGCAAGTTGAGCAGTTCCTTCAGCTGGTAGTCAGGTTTGGGCACGGGTGGTGTAGTGGTATCACCAGCAAGCACGCTGGCGTATGTAACAGGGGTGGACGTGCCTCGCCCTAGTTCGGGGATTTCTGTTGCGAATATTGTGCGCTCCAATGGAAGGCCATAGAGGCCGAATCTAGAAGAAAACATCAGCGATGAATTTAGGGTATTATAAGAGGTTAATAAAGAGGGGTTATTATAGAGGTTATTTCTCTTATGGCTATAACTCATCATCTGCCTAGCCTATTCCCAACTATGTTAGGGTCGGCTTCCAGTCTAACCGGATGCAGCTGAATACCAGTATTTTACATGGAGCGACTGCCTATCTGACCTCCAAAACCCAGTTACTGGCTAACACGATACCCTCTGACTACCCGTAACGACTGTAAAGATCTACAAATAACAGCCGGGACCAGCGGCTTAACGTGCTTTCCGAGGCACGGAGGGGTCTTGGTATGTAAGGATGGTCACCCATCCACGGCCCAACCGCGGCAAGCGTAGCTTAACCGATTGATCGACCCGTGCGGCTTTTATTACTTAGCCACAAGTCTGTCCCTTATGGCTATAACTGTGCTACTATTATTACTTTTTCGATAGAGATCGTGAAAGTTATACTGTATGTCTTAGCAAAGGATGGCTAACCTTTTCACCGCCACAGTCATGTATAAATAACAGACAAAACTGTGCCCAGCATGCCACGGTCACGACTACATGACAGATTTTAAGGAATAATTCGTAGCTTGGCGCCGAGAGCACGTTTTTGCTTTTTGACGTGGCGGTCAATTGGTTAAAGTAATTCTTTATATTTTAAAAATCTTCGTTTACTAAATTAAGTACTTCTTTCATTATCAGTAACACGACATTCAACAACAATTATTAAATAAAATTATACCACAATACCTGGCTCTCAAAAGACTGTGATACACATCAGGCCGATCCCTCAAACACCTGGCGGCTCTCTCCAGCAGCGCCAGGCACTTGGCCACGAGCGCGGGCGCCACAGCCCGCGCGGTGCACTGCTGCGCCAGCGCCGCCAGCCAGCGCACGGCGCCGGCCGACACGCTGGCGCCGACGTACGGGATGCAGGCGCACACGCTGTTCGATAGTGTGGCTTCGAAGGTGGATTTCCATGGTTTTGGGAGTTGTTTTTCACCCCTAATGGAATAAAAGAACAAATGAAAATAGGTATTAAATAAAAACTTCCGGTACGCTATCGGTTGTAAGATAAATATATTTACAAGTAGTTGCTGACCGCAGCTTCGCTTGCATGGCTTTTTCTAAAATAAAAGTAAGTTACTCCCTATTACATCAGCTATCTGCCAGTGACAGTCCTGTTAAAATCGGTCCAGCCGTTTCAGAGATTAGCCGGAACAGATTTAATTTTATTATAAGTAGGTACCATGAGTACATGCATTTAGTAAAAAGCTGTTATTTTGCCACTACAAACAGAGAAATCATTTTTATTTATTGGTACAAAACAAAACGTACCAAAATGAAAGTTTTTGTGATTGGTGGATCAAATATCAACACCCAAGTTGGCAGCATGAGATTTTACTACACTATGTTATACCGGCGTTTTGAAACCGCAGTTAAGTCTAATGAAAATGAGGTTGATGCAAGTAATGTAGCATTATTTCTAACCAATTTAGACTTTTGTTTTATCATTTAATATTATGTAAATTGGACCGTTATTTGCATTAAAACGAACAAAACAAAATCATACTCACTCGCTAGTAATCAGAAGAATTTTCACACACTTCTTCGCCATACACCTACTAGCACACAGAATACAGTTCTTGATCAAAGCGTCAGTATGCTTCTCAATAATCTTTACACACTCCAACTGTTGAGTTTCAACCGACTTATCCTTCCCTTTCTCGGTCTTCGCCAGTCGCATCCGTTGCAGCCTTATTGACACCACCCAAATCAAAAGGTCCATTGCTATATTCCTCATTTCAATGTCAGCATTGTTTATAGATATCTCACATAGCGTGTTCAAGAAGCTGTTTGATTCTAACATTGCTATCCGTTGCTGTCTTTCCATTGCAACGTCTGTATGAGGACTGGAGCGAACAGTCAATGAAATTTGGTGTAACCAGTCGCAGCCAATAAAACCTGTTTTCTTCGAACTGCTTTCCCCAGTTTTATTCGTGCCTTTACTCATGTCTTTGGCAGGATCAAAGAGTGTCTTTATATGAATTAGGAAGGTTCTTCCTCTGGCTCTATATAACCGAGGGCTAGTCAGTATCAAAGTCCCGGATTGTTGTGTCATGTCTAGTCCTGAAGACAACAATAAAGGCCCTGCTAAGATCTCCGCGTTATGTGCCTGTAAGTACTCTTCGCTGTTGACGGGGTTCTCCAGATTTGACATGTCTGCGTCTATGACAGGGAAGTGTATCGGTGAGTCGGATCTGTGGCCGAAAGACGCATCTTTCTTGTACCCTATTCCGTGTAAGTTCTGTTTTAGTAGGGTGACTAGTATGATCGGGAGATTGGCTGAGCAGGCCGAGTGCAGGGTAAAACCAAACTCTATATGAGCTAAAGAAACGCTGTATGGTAATGTAAGTTCTAACACATGCTCATCCCACGTCGAAGAAGTATTCTGTAACCTCCAGGTCCTGTTGTTCTGGTGGTCAGATCTCGAACGCTGAGCAGGTGATAGTTCGCACCAGAACCCAGGCACAACCGCGCTATAAGGCACTGTTGTATTAGTACCGTAGTACCCAGTTAGATAAATCAAAGTTTCTAAGTCTGACAAGTCTAGTTCAGTCTTATTGGCAATGATGACGGGAGCAGGCGACGGCCCGCATACTTCGTCTCGAGGCGCTCGCTGTAGCATATCGAAATCAATGTTAGCGAACTCGTCTTCGTCAATATCTCCTGTGTTATCTTTCTCGCCGTTGTTCAGCGCATAGAAGTATATCATTCCGTGTTTAGTTGACACACTGAGTCTTTCCACAGAAGCACAGAACACTACTGAAGTAAACTGTCCTTTGGGTACGCGTTTCTCTGACAATGTCTTGAAGTCAGGTAATGAATACAGTCTTAGACTGCCGTCGACTCCTACTGCCGCGAACGAATACTGATCGTGCTTATCAGTCGGTAACAAACACAAGTCTACCGGACTCTCGTTGAACGGCAGCTCCTTGAAGGACACCGGATGGTCATCTAACGTGTATATTGACGTTTTATTATTAATTTTATACAGGAGGAAGAAAGCTTTCGCGTCGGATTTAGGTTTGTTACTGGGTTCAGTGACCTCGTCGATTTCCATCTTGGTATCACCGTCGTTGTCAGTCTCCTCTTCAACCTTGACCTTTTCGGGTTCAATACTCGATATAACTACGAGTAAATGTTCTTTATCTTCTGTTGGTAGTAAATGTGTTACCTTGGCATCATCTTTGAAGTTCAGCTTGGGTGGGAGACTCAAGCATTGGACGGCGATGCCTTGTGACACAGCCTCTTCTTGGGGAGGATCGCTGTCAAAGCCGTCATTATTACTATTAGTTATAGCAGTTTGTGTACCCACTTTGCTTCCACCTCCGAAGGTTGTAACCTTCACTTTTTCTGTTCCATCTCCGCCTTCATACCACTTCAAGTCCGAGATCTCTAGAGGTCCATTCATGTTCAGATAGTGTGTTATAGGGTCCGCTTGTTGCAACACCGCGTCAGTTTGATCTGCTAGTTTAGTACCAACGGAATCGAGGTTGCCGCTCTTCCAACTTTTGAGCTGGGAGATCTTGCCAACGAAGTCTAGCATCGTCGCTTGCCCAGCTTCTTGTAGCTCGGGTAATAAAGCTGTAGGAGGCGGAGGCGGCATCACTTTGAAATGTTTCGGCAGTATAATTTTCTTCGGTTCCCACATCTTGCAATCCTCTTTGCTAGAAGACGCATTTAGGTTAATAACATTACTGATTTGCTCGTCTAGTAAGCTATTTGTGCACTGTGGAAGCTCTGTGTCCTCGTCAGAGTACTGGAAGTATATTTCGTCGTATATGTTAGCGTCGTCGGGTCTAGCGACGGTGCAGACTTTCTTGCTACCACCTGGTTTTGAATTCCCGCTACTGTTTGACGTGTGTACTACTGTGGTGATCGAGCCGGCTAGTGAGCTGTGTATGTCATAGGTTAGTAGGAACAGCATTTTGTTTGTCGTCAGGTTGTTTTTCGCTTCGTTTTGGTCGTTCATGGCTTGAACGCTTTCTTTATGTGCTCCGGAGTCAAAGAGTGCTTTGCTGGAGTCTTCCTTGATTGGTTGGTCAGTCTGTGCGGAGTTCGTTCGGGTGATGATAACGGCGCATATGAGGGACGGCTTTGTCTTGTTCGTGTTGGTCTCTTTCTCTGTACTCTCCGTGTTCTGTGTTTGTGGGTAAGCCTCTTGTTTTGACGTCATGCCGACGAAAGCCATCGCCGTTAGCTCGACGCCATACGTAGCTACGGAATAAAATAAAAATATTATTACAAGGAAATGTAATAATTGTAAGAAAAAATACGATTAAATTGACCATCATTATACACTATATAACTTGAAACAGCCAAATCAAAAATTAACCTTACATATGAAAAAAAATCAAGGCTGACTATCAATAGGGAATATGCAAGTAATTCTAAACTTATCTATTATTTAAATATACATTGTGTAGGAGTCAAGAAACAAATTCCTATTCTTTTTGCATTTTTAATACACTACTTACTTATTTTACAATTAATTCATTTATGTTGGGTTTTTATGGTGGAACGGCACGCTAACTTAAAACGCGTCGTCTTCGACAACGCCGGAAGTGACGAAAGAAACTATGTTATAAAAATCAATTTTAGCAAAGTGCTTGCTTACTAAGGTAAGTAAGTGCGATTTCTTCTTGAAAAAAGTACAACAAATAATTAAATTTATATGATATGGGGCTACAAACAGATGTAAACAAAGAAGTTTTGTGGCAAATCACGTCACATCTTGCCCGCGACAGAAACGGTCGTTTGAACTGAAGTAGAAAATTGTTGGAGTTTCATTTTTTTTTTGAGCAACAAGCAGTACTTAGGTGAATTTAACTTTAATACTTTTCTTGGGTTTATATTCCTGTCTATTAAGGATATAGTGAAAAAAATATATACATATTCCCTATTAAACTTGAATCACAACATCGCAAAATCATAACCTAAACCAAACAACAACAAAAATACTCACAGCTATCCTTCTCCAAGCTAGCAGACCACACTTTATTACTATCGGTCGCTAGCATGCCGCTGAATATCGAATCATACGGCGACAGGTGAATGAACTTCACCAGTTTGAGGCCACAGTCAAACCGCCAGATGTTGACTTTGCCCTCAGGAGTACCCGTAGCGATCAGGTCCCCAGTATTGCCCTTCGACACTACTGTAACGTTGGTACAGGGAACCGCACATGCTGTCGCGTTGGTCACCTGTTGATAATAAAGGTTTTTAAACTAAGACACAAAGTAACCTTAGTATTAGCGACTGTATTCACAGTCTTACAAGTAGGTAACAAGTAACGACCCGTCATCGTCACGTGTCCTTTTTTTGAGGGGGAGCAACAGTATTTGAACTCTAATCTAATCTTGGTGTTTGTTCAAAATAATAAATATAACTAAAAATGTACCTACATAAATACTCATCATGAATTGCGTAGTCGTTATTACTAAATATTATTATTGCAATATGGTAATACGGAGAAATGTATGACGCGTTATCGCTAAGATATGCAGGATTGCCGAGTCACTGCGGCGAGCCACGCCTCCAAACAGAAACCGATAAATTAGTAATCTCTTGCGTCCGAAGTAACTGACCGGCAGTTCCCATAGTGCGTCCACTGTAGTGCAACTTACAGTGTGTAGCGTGTGCAAAATTAGATGTGAATCAGTGAACGTGGAAAGATCTTACTGTGGAAGTTTACTTATGAAAAGTCTGAACATTCTATCAACTACAATGTTCTGAATTTACTTAGGTTAACTAGTATCCCTAGAAACTGCATAGTCATGCCACAAAAACAAATATGAAAAAATCTGAACTCTAAATCTAGATTTAAATTTAATTTGCATGACTGAGCAGTGAGTACCGTTCTAGAACATGAGTCAAAGTTCTAATCAAACTTTTAATATTTTCAGATAAATTTTATCCCAAATATTGGAAATAACAAGTAACCATTCTGCGTGATTTTTAAACTGAATGCCGATTAATTGTGTTAAGTGCCGTGTGCATGATGTTGTGAATGTATTTAAGACTATTAATTATTTTAGGAGTTATTTATTGTTGAAGCAGAAAGAACTAGTGGCAAATTGTAAGTAAACTACTGTAGTCAGTCAGAGCTTGCTTGTTTCATTTCACAAACCTTAAGAAAATATTAGAAACGACAAACAAATAGTTTTCTGACAGCTGCGCGCACAGATTAATTTAGGCCAGCGGCGCGTACGTCGTTCTCGTTGTACGCAATGTTGCCATTTTAACTATTTTTATTTATCTTATTCTTTCTTTTAAATACTTGAATTTATGTTATTCATATTACAATCTCACTGTGTGCTGCACCGGTCGACGTCATCACGTCAACGCCGGCTATCGCTGAAAATCAGCGCTGGGGCTCTGTCTCGCATAGGGTCGCAGCATTATGCTGAGCGTTGGCCGTTTTGCGTGGACGTGACTCATGTTCTCTCCCAAATTGTTTCTTCTTTGTATTTGTATTCCTTCTATGCGTCATGTTTACCGCAAATAAATTTTCTTTCTTTTCTTTTCTTTTTTATTAGATACCGGGGTCACGGGAAAGTACGAAAGGGTTACCGAGGCCCCTGGCAACACAGGCAACGAAAGGAACACGGGTGCGTTTTAGTCAGTAAGAGTCTGACACACCCTCCCGCTCCGCCCAGAGCGGCAGAACTTATTTGATAACTTCCCACCCAAAAAAAAAAGATAATATTCGATTCAATTTATCCATAACACGCCTTGTTTCTCCGAAGGGTTGGGCAGAGGTGTAGCCGTAGTATACCCACATTCCGCCATTTATGTTTAAGTCCCATGTAATAGGGGGCGAGCCTATTGCCATCAACCGGACACAAATCCGGACTCCGGGCTGCTACAGAGAAATTCCAGATAGAAAAACCCAATATAACTTTTCTCGACCCGGGAACCGAACCCAACACCTCATGCTCAGAAGTAGCGTTTGCGACCACTAGACCACCGAGGCAGCCCAATTCAATTTATCCCTACATAAAAAGTCTCTGTTTCTTTATATATTAGATTATTTATTTTTACAAAGGCTTACCAACTAAATACATACACATCCAACAACTCGACGTCTTTTAATACATCGATTAGCTATTTTATACGTTCAAATCCGTGAAAACAGTTGATGGATCAAAATTAAAAGAAAAAAACCAGCCAGGTGCATGTCGGACCACGCACAATGAAGGGTTTCGTAGCTGGGACGAATTTATGCCATGAACAAACTATAACGTTGTTGTTGAAAAACATGTCCCCCATACATTACAACTGCAAATGTAAGTTTGTACGCACAATATTGAACGGTTTACGATGTAATTTCTAGACTTCTAAATTTACGCTACGATTACGCTTCATTCGAGCCAGCCGTGGCGCCCATAGGCTTGAAATCAAGTTTAAGCACTAATGGCATAAGAATATCTTTTGCATAAAGCCAATACCATGGCAATTAAATTTATAATACGTGTTTTACTTAATTTTAAAAACGAAACCTCTATAAAAACACCCGTTATAAGTTTTCCTGTAATCTATAGGTATAGAACTATTTATTCTCTGTATTTTTTCAGCATTTTAGGCTCAGCAGTTTTCCCTTTTAGTTTATGTTTTACGGGGAATCCCTGCATTGTATTGTACGTCATTTTTATTTTGTTCTCCCAAGTTAGCAACCCTTTTAGTGTATATTTTACGGGGAATCCTTCGACTATATTGTACGTCATTTTTATTTTGTATGCGTTGTCAGTATTCGTTAGTGTTTACGCAGAAGCACATTGCTGTAGTCAGTGTTGTTAAAGTGAGTTCATACTGTAATGTCCTCAAAAGAGGGAGATTTGCATCATCAGCTGTTCTTGGCCTAAATAGGCTCTCATGCTGACTTGCCAGCGCAACTGTGCCAAAACAATGCCAACGAAATTTGGAAAACGGCTAAAGAAGTTATTATTTTGTTTTAAGACTCTATTAGTAAAAAAAAAGGTAAACAGGAGAATGCACGAGAAGAACAATGGTGGATGAAGTCAAAAATGTATGTAAGGACAGGGCCAAGTCAGGAAAATGGCGTAAAGATTAGTAGTAAAAGTTTATTAGGACAAATTTGAGCCCATTTTAATATATTTTATACTTAAGCAAATGTTTGTTACATTATGTACGATTGTTTATTAAATAACAATATGAATAAATAAAATAAACAACATACGCATGTATTGCGAGTAGTAGTTAGAAATCTCTTGTTTTATTTATTGTTATCGCAAACGCGATTAAAACAATAACAATGGTATTTTAGCGACTTTCCGGTACTATGCGCAACATAAAAATGCTCACTTGGGTGTTAGGTAATATTTATGAAAGGGAGGGTACAGAAAACTTCACGGCGCGTTACATGGAGGGGAGGTAGGATCAAAAACTTCAAAAATTGCGTTACGTAATACTTGTAAGCTAAAATAAGGGGGGGGGAGGTCAGTTTTCATCTATTTTCTTTAATAACTTTAAAACTATTTATTAAAAAAAAAAATAATCGCCATAGCAAGTTCTTTCATTTGATTGTCACACGGTACCTACAGTTTGCAAACTTTTTTTAAAATTTTCTAATTTTCCCCCAAAGTGAACGCCCCCCGCCCCGTATCCCCAAAACTACTAACCCTACGACTTATAGATTACAGGAAAACCTATAAGAAGTCTATGGTGTCTAAATAACTTGATAAATCTCTCAATATTGTGCGTACAAACTTACATTTTCAGTTGGACTGTGTGGGGGGAACATGGTTTTTTTTAACTACAACGTAAAGTTTGGTCTTGGGATAAATTCATCCCAATTACGGAACCCTTCATTGTGCGTCGTCCGACGCACACTTGACCTTTTTTACCCGACTGCCTCAGGAGGGTAATGTTTTTCGAGAGTATGTATGTATGTATGTATGTATGTATGTATGTATGTATGTATGTATGTATGTATGTCTATTTCTTTGGCACGCTCTGTAGCCTAAACTGCTTGATGGATTTTAACGTATGAGGTGTCCTGAGATTCGTCTTAATTGTGGGAGTGACATAGGCTATATAATATTTATAAATTGCATCTGCAAATACAAAAAAAGGAGGGGAAGTTTTTTTTTTTTAAATTAATTGCAACAATATTGGCATCAAATAAAAGCTAGTAATGAGTAATTTTCAAATATATATTTCAATAAAACTAAAAAGCTTGAAATAAAATAAATTATTTTAAAAACAAAATACCCGACTGCAAAAACACATAACTGAAAAGGGAAAAACAAGCATTATAATCTATATAATTTTGGTCTTGCAGGCGGGGACCGTCGAATAACCTGAAATATGGTGTCATTTTTTTCTGTCCCCGCCTGCGATACCAAAATTATATAGATTATAATGCTTGTTTTTCTCTTTTCAGTTGTGTGTTTTTGCAGTCGCGTATTTTGTTTTTAAAATATTTTTTTTTTTTCGGTCTAGCTTACATACGCCAAGTATCCAGAGTATCACGAGCGATAAAGGCTCCTACATACTGGCGCGACGCGACACAAAGACACCGCATGTAGCGCTACAAGCGGTGCATTTGTGTCGCGACGCGTCGCGCGACAAGTCGCGCCAGTATGTAGGAGCCTTAAGGAACTTCGTTCCAAAAAAAACTTTAGTATACAGAGAACAGAAACCATACAATATTACAAATTACAATAACGTTAAAAAAGTTAAGTAAGTATACAGTTAAAAAGTAGGAAATGTATTTTGTACTTATACTCAATAGCGCATAATTGCGGATAAGGCTCGTAGCCGTTCAAGGTCCAATCCGCGGTAACGGTGTCTGTCTAGAATGTGATTCATAAGTAAAGCATTTAGGTAACGGAAGACATACAATATTAAGTATTGCAGTAACGTAAAAAAAAATAAGTATAAAAACGGTCAAATGCAAGTCGGAATCGCGCACGAAGGGTTCCGTCCGTACCGTATTAAGATCGAGCAAAATACGTCGAAAATAAACACTTTTCTTACATGGGGTACCCCCTTTAATTTTTTTTTATTTTTTATTTGTTGTTATAGCGGCAATATAAATATACAATCTGTGAATAGTTCAACTGTCTACCTGTTACAGTTCATGACTTACAACCCGATGACAGACTGAGATAAACTGACGGACAGACGGACGGACGGACGAAAAGATACCGGAGGTTTAGTATTAGGCTTCCGTTTGGCACTCTTTGTGTACGCAACCCTAAAAATAACCTTCGTACTATGCTCAATAGCGCATAATTGCCGATGAGCCTACGTCTAATTCGCCGTAGCGGTCAAATTTCTCCTAGCTGCGCCCCGCGGTTTCACCCGCGTAAGTCTCGATCCCGTGGGAATATCGGGATGAAATATACTTTACGACCTATTCTCAGACCTACTATACAATCAAAATTTCATAAGAATCGGTCAATCGGCCGTTTCGGAAGAGTTTTGTTACAAACACTGTGACACGAAAATTGTATTAAGATATTATGGGTATATTAATATAATAACTATTTTAGGAACTATAATGATAATAATATATTTTCAATAGAGCTAATATAACAATAATAATAATAATAATATAATTCAATCATGGTTCAAAAGACACGTGGCGCCATCTATAAAAATAAGAACGTTATTGTTGTTTTCTTCGGGAACAGTACTTTTATTCGGGATGAAAGGTATCCTATGTCCGTTTCTGTACCCCTGACAACGTATATGCAAAATTTCAGGATGTTCGGTTCAGTGGTTCAGGCGTGAAAAGGTAACAAACAAACAAACAAACAAACAAACAAACAAACAAACAAACAAACAAACAAACAAAAAAACTTTCGCATTTATAATACTAGTTAGGATGTGACTCACCATCATCCTTCTAATCTAAACATCACGCTTGTATTCGCTGAACGGTTAAAGAAATAATAACGTTTATTTGGATACAGTTCGTGAAACACAAAATAAAAATAACAATAAAAAAGTGAAAATAATGTTTTACAACAACAGTGTGTGCCTCACGGCTGCACCAAAAAGGTTCATTTCAGCATTAATGCCAGACATATGCTGTCTGACGCTGGTTTTCTAATGAACCCTCTAGGGACAAGTGACGTCCCAGTACAAACAGCTTCAACATACCTAATACATATTTTTAGGCAGAATTGTACTACCCTTCCGTACTTCCTACCTTCCTTCGTCCTTCTAATCTTATACCAATTAGGGGTTGGCGCAGCATGTCTCAATTTCTTCGTAATCTTTCTCTATTCCTGAAGCCATCCACCTTCAAACTCAAACTTTGCTCACAAAGGAATGAGGTACACCTCATTACTTCTATTTTAATTAATTGTTAGTCTAAACTAATAAGTAATAACATTATAAAGAGAAAAGGTTTGATTTGTTTGTATGTTTGTTTGTTACGCTTTCACGCTAAAACGGCTGAACGGATTTGGCACATAGGTAGACCATAAACTGTATTAGGACATAAGATACTTTTTATTCAGATATTCCCACGTGATTGAAACGTATGCGGATGAAACCGCGGGGCTGACCTAGTACGCAAATAAAAGGACAATATTGCGGTAAATCTCAGGTGACTTTGTTTTAAAATGTTCACACTCCTAACCACAATCTCGAGTAGTACGATACTATACGTACTGTGTATTATTATTGTGTTTCGTATTCTTACATCGAACGGTAGTTACGTATGTAGTATTCAGTTTAGTAGACATGGACGAGACGCATTCAAACGAAAAATTACAATGGATGCATTTGGAAAAGTCGAAACTACCAGATAGTAAACTTATCTCTGTTATTGACTGTGCGTAAGCGAAAGCGTGCGTATTTCATCCGCGGTACAAGCAGCGAATGATGGGCACTTTAATTGCATACCTACCTAGAAAAAACAACGTGTTTTTGAATGCAAGGTTAAAACTGGCAGCAATCCGTAGAAGAAAAACGTGCTAAAAAAACAAATTATTAAAAAAAAAACCCGACTGCTAAAACACATAACTGGAAAGAGAAAAACAAGCTTAATCTATAGAATTTATATAGCCTATGTCACTCCCACACAGTGGCGTGCCTAGGGTTTCAAAATAACGCAAGCCCAATAAAATTTTAACCGATTTCAAAAAAAGAAAGTTCAGTTTTCGTCTGAGTATGTAGGTACCTACGTATCTACGTATGTATCATCGCAATTTTCTCATAAACTACTGGTTAGGTACAATAAATTCTCTATCGAGCATTTTAGTAAGGCTTTTGGGCTTATATGAAGGTACCGCCACTGCTCCCACAATTAAGACGAATCTAACGACACCTCTTAAGTTAAAATCCATCAAGCCGTTTAGGCTACAGAGCGTGCCAAAGAAATAGACATACATACATACATACATACATACTCTCGAAAAACATTACCCTCGTTCTAGGGCAGTCGGGTAAAGAGTCATGAGCTCCATTGTAGAGAGTGCATTTGAGTTTTTAGATTATACGACTTTTTTCTATTGAGACAAGCCTGCCACACTATTCTTAATCACTGAAACTCCTCGTTGAGCAGATTCTGGCTTTCAAGAGTCGTAGCAGCAAATACGACGTATAAGTCGACTTATATAAATATAATACAACACTTACAGGAAACAGATATAGTTCAAGTAGGTAAATTCATACTAATTTTATAGGTAATATTATAAAAGCGAAAGTAACTGTCTGTCTGTTACTTGTTCACCCCTTAACGGCTGAACGAATGTGGATGAAATTTGCCACACGGATAAACCGTGACATACTTTTTATCCCGGTAGTACGCTCCCGTGCGATAATTTACGACAACCACGCGGGCAAAGCCGAGGGCCTTAGCTAGTATAAAATATCCAACTCACCGAGATAGGCACATTGTGCGTATATTCGCCCCTAACGAAGGGGCAGTTGGGCGAGTGCCTTTCATGCTCCACCCAAGGCTCGTCCGACTTCTCCCAGCAGACCAGACACACTAGGCAAGTGAAACACATGGCTCTGTCGTCGCCGCTTGGTGAAGGCTGGTGGTAGAAACCAGCTTGAGCCATTCGAGCTGGGAGCGCCCATCTGTGGGAAAATGGTTAGCATAAGACAATTTGCAAATAGCTGTTAATATATTTTTTTAATTATCGTAATACTGAATATTTCGTTATAGGGAGACATTCCAAATGCTTTTTTACACCCACTCCCTCTCACAGAGAGCAGGCCTGTGTCCCAGCAGTGGGAACATTATACTGCCTATAATGTTCCCACTGCTGGGACACAGGCCATAATCCACCACGCGGGTCCAGTTGGGTTTGTAAATGACACATGTCTTCGAATTTTTGGTTCTAGGATATGCCGGTTTTCTCACGATGTTTTCCTTCACCGTTTTGACAGCAGTGGTGATAAAATAATTTACACAAAGTAAAGTGCCAACACCTAGTTCAGTGTTATTATTGCAGTTCATAATCAATATTATAGTTCACTACATAACGATATTTCAACATTTCATTTATAGTATTTTTATATATCACGAAGCGACGCGCGCTTTACTTGTGATTACCAAGTATACAAACACGCTGTGAATGTGTGTGTAGGCGCAGGAGCCCTCGGTACCGGTCGAGACAATGGCGAAGTGTGTGTGACGCTACTCGTCTTCACGCACACATTAACAAAGTGTTACCACTTAGTAAAGTGCACGTCGCTTCGTAAGATAAAAATACTGTAGTTTTATTGATAAATTCATCATAACAGCGAAATTTTTGATACCTATTTACGACGTTTGGCAACTTTCAGAATGCACCCTTTTGAAACATGTTTTTAAACGAAAGCGATAGATGTTCTAAGCAATAAAACAAGAAAGGGTCTTTTAACATTTTTTTCCCCCAGAAGAAAGGGTAACATTTATTTTTAATGTTGTTTGTAAGGCTTCATTCAGTATGCGAAGGATTATGTTGATTAGAGTCACGTGTTTTTTTCTGTACGGCCTGGATTCCCCATCACGGAAGCATGGCAGTAGCTGGCCTACACTGGTTGTGTGACTGTACTCACTTGTAGTCCATGTGCGACCACCGCTTGAAGGTATCCTTCCTCTCGGCCTCGCTGTACGGCTTGGATTCCCCATCACGGAAGTATGGCACTAGCTGGCCTACACTGGTTGAGTGACTGTACTCACTTATAGTCCATGTGCGGTCACCGCTTGAAGGTATCCTTCCTCTCGGCCTCGCTGTACGGCCTGGATTCCCCATCACGGAAGTATGGCACTAGCTGGCCTACACTGGTTGAGTGACTGTACTCACGTATAGTCCATGTGCGGCCACCGCTTGAAGGTATCCTTCCTCTCGGCCTCGCGGTACGGCCTGGATTCCCCATCACGGAAGTATGGCACTTGCTGGCCTACACTGGTTGAGTGACCGTACTCACTTATAGTCCATGTGCGGCCACCGTTTGAAGGTATCCTTCCTCTCGGTCTCGCTGTACGGCTTGGATTCTCCATCACGGAAGCATGGCACTAGCTGGCCTACGCTGGTTGTGTGACTGTACTTACTTGTAATCCATGTGCGGCCACCGCTTGAAGGTCTCCTTCCTCTCGGCCTCGCTGTACATGAGCGGCCTGGTCTCCTCGTCGCGGGACATTGGCACCAGCTCGTTGGCTCGCTGGCCGACCGCGGACGCGATGGCCAGCGCTGGTATCCGTCGGTTCTGGCCCTTAAGCTCTTGGACCACGCCGGTGGTGACCAGCCGGAGCGTGGAGTGCGGTAGGCAGATTGTTACTGTGCTCCACTGGAAGATTTTATTGAAGTTAGTTGGTACACTGTTTAAAGTAACATAATTTGCTGAAAGATCTACGAAAAAACACCGTGGGTTCAACCAGTGAAAGAGTGAGTGAGTGAGTGTAATCATAATTACATTTGAATCGCCATTAATTTCATGTATTGTTTAGGGCACAATTTTTTCGTTTAGTCCTTGTGGCTGAGTATTCTGAAAGTTGGCAAGGTCGCAAATAGCTGTCAAATATTTCGTTGTTTTAGTTAATATTACAGTATTACTAAATGAAATTATGAAATATGTGTTGCAATTGCAATATAATGTTTAAGTCAATCTCAATCTGCCTAGCCTTTTCCCAACTATGTTGGGGTCAGCTTCCAGTTTAAATAGAGGCAGTTGAATACCAGTATTTTACATGGAGCAACTGCCTATCTGACCTCCACAACCGAGTTAGTGGGTAACAGGATACCCCTAGATAAGACTCGTTGTCAAGACTTTTGGGCTTCTGACTACCCGTAACGACTGTCAAAGATCTACGAATGATAGCCAGGTCCTAAAACTAAATATTCAGTGTCACGATATTAGTCATTGTGGTACATAATCAATATTTAAATACAAAACATAGCCATAATTCATAATTTTATTTAGTAATAAAAATAATTATCAAAACTGCGGAATATTTGGCAGCTACTTGCTACGTTGCCAACAGTCAGAATGCACTCTCAAAATGAGGAACATTAGTACAAAATGTCAGATGACCTTTTGTGCCTTGACTCCTTTCCTGACAGGCTCTGCGTCGATGGAGTTCTTCAGCTCGTTGATGAAGTCTGTCAGACCCTCGATGGAGTGTGCGTCTAGACTCTGAAGACATTGGTACAGGAGCACCGCCTGTAACAAATCAAAAGAAAGATTTTTTTATTAATCTGTTTATGAGCCTGCTTGCAAGCAGGCAGCAGGCAGGCAATGCCTGTTTTACCTAACTCTTTGGGGAAAACAGGTTTGATGTTATGCGAGCCTGCTTGCCTGCTGTGCCTAATCCTTCGGGGAAAACAGGCGTGATATTATGTGTTGTTGTATAAGAGCCGTTTAATCAGGCATCGACGATAAAAATGTCTTAAAACTGGATAATAATAATAATATTCTACATAACTTATTTCTAGTTTTAGTAGAAATAAGTTATTTTGTTTTGCTTACTAACATAAGCACGTGTCGGACCACGCACAATGAAGGGTTCCGCAGTTGGCAACTTGAGATGCATTTATCCCAAAAACAAACTAAACATTGTAGTTGAAAAACATGTTCTCCCATACATATCGATGTATGGGAGAACATGTCCCTAGAGAATTGACCGTGACGTGTATCGACACGTCACGGTCAATTCTCTAGGGACACTTGACTCAACGAAAATTCTCTTTAAACCTTTAATTACGCAAACAGACCCTTGAATCAAAAAGTGGTGTTTACAGACCCGCAATATTTTTGAATGGCCTATCCAACCATATCCCACACAATGGGACAGACGAAAAAAAAAAAAATCATCCCCACATTTACGTGTGAAGCGGTACCGGAATTTTTATTTTATTTTCAATATTTTATTTTACCAGTTTGTGGGTATGATTAATATGTATGCCAAATTACAGCTTTCTAGTACTATGTGTCTCTGAGCTACAGCGGGGCCAGACAGACAGACAGACAGACGGACATGGCGAAACTAAAGGGTTCCTTGTTTACTACGGAACCCTAAAAACCTAATATAGGATGCACCTATAATTTTTCATCCATAAGAATGGGGAGAGGGAGTCATTCGGAAATAGACCGTATGATACGATGCTTGCTGCAACCCGACCGTCTAAATGTGCAGTGGCATTATGTTAGTTTATGTTATGTTTAGTTTTGAGTTGAGCTGCACAACTACTGACAAATGCGTGCACTGACTGGACAGGTCCACTCAATCTGTGTGGTTCTTTCATCAAAAGACCATTTCAGACACCAATCGACATGGTCTTCACGTGAGCTGGCCAAGATTATGTCTGAACTTTAAAAGAGACTGTGACCTCTGAGTTTGTTTCGGCCTTTCTTCTCAGAGTAATCGGATAGGAAACGCCGACCTCATCTAGTTTTTAAAAAATATGTTTGACGTGTTTTTAGCGGACGCCGTTAAGGACACAAAACTCATTTGCAAATATCCAGTATTATTTACCTTAAATATGTTTTTTTCTGGTGTCATCATCATTATTTCAGCCGAAAAACTGTTGCATATAGGCCTACTTGCCCCTAGCATCGCCCCTACGGCTGGTCGGGGATTATATAAAACGAATTTTAAACCAACGTCAGGCACTAGTTGTCTCCGGTAAGGACCCAGGCCCGGGTCGACGGCGCGTCGTATTCCACGCGCGCCTCAAAGAGATGTCGTCAGCACAATGTAGGGGTCCACTAGGGCCGATGCCTGCTGGGGTCGCGGGAAGGTACTAATGGGTCACCGAGGCCCCCGCAATACAGGCAACAGGAAGGAATACGGGTGGGTTTTAGTCAGTAAGAGTCTGACACTCGCTCCCGCTCCACCCAGAGCGGGAAAAGTCTGTTATTTGATGACTTCCCATCCAAAAAAAAAAAAAGCACACGTGTAGGGGTCCACTAGGACCGAGGCCTGCCGGGGTCGCGTGGCAAGGGTTACCGAGGCCCCTGGCAACACAGGCAACGGAAGGGAAAGATAAATTAATGTAACCATGGTTTACACAAGTTAAAATAATGAACGTTTTTCGCGAATCCGTCCGCGTGATAAGTTCGTTGCTTTCCAGTATAAAACACACATATTATGACGCGCTTACTCTATGTGCTTATCCAGGATACATTACACTTCCGTGCAAACACCTAACAGCTGGAATGACGTAACTCTGTAAATAACGCCACAGGAATCCAAAAATAGATTTTATATTAATATTATTAGATGGATATCATTAGACAGTTTGATGTGGAATAAGACATCAGCATTATTTTTAGCATACCAATTAATTCTATAACGGGAAAAATATTTTTTAGGCTCATTCCTATCAATTGAGGATCTAAGAGAAAACATCAGTAGACCTATTTATAAATAGAACGTATTCCAAAAAATCGAGACCAGCACCCTAATCGCGTAACAGTTTAAATCACAATCCGAGAGTTTTGAAGGATGCTAATCCATTGCTTCATAGGTTTGAAATATCCGTCTGCCCAACAACGAAAATAACGCAATGGACGTGGGTGAACTGTCAAAATTAAACCAATTGCGATCAATTGGTTTAATTTTGACAGTTCATCATTATTTTATGTGTGTTACGCAATTGCCCCGCTGCAAATAATGTAAGCATGGAATAAGGTTAAGGTCATATGCCAAGGCACTAAGGCCAAGGGATATTAATAAACACAATATTTCATTACCTACTAATTTTAAAAGTCATCTTACATTTCAATTCATGCTGAGTTCTGCGTTGTACACACGGCTACACATCAAGCTATACATTTCCAGTATAAAGGCTCTTACAAAAAAGCGCGACACGCGACGCGACACAAAGGCACCGCTTGTAGCGCTACACGCGGTGTCTTTGTGTAGCGTCGCGTGTGGCGCCTGTTTGAAGGAGCCTTAAGCTGATCTCGCATTGTATAGGATTTCTGTACAATGCGAGGTCAGCGTACACTGGAAATGTATAGCTTGATGTGTAGCCGTGTGTACTGTGCACATCTCTAAACCGGATATCAGACGCCCCCTTTTTTGTTAATTTTTGCCTGTCATGTCACTCGAAGTGAAAAGTCTAAACACAAAATTCATCAAAAGTTAAAAATGAATTCATTAATGAACCGTTACAACGATGTTGGATTTCGGCACTCTACATCTTTCACTCACTTACCAAAAAAAAATAGTGTAGTGTTAAATATTGTAGTGGTACAGTCGGCGTCAATAATATCGGAACGAACAGACTGTTCAAAATGATCTAAACAACTATGAAAATTAAATATTAACTCAATGACACAAGAACTGTTTCAAAATGAAGAAGGTACACGACAACTGTCATTCAACAAAAGTTTTATCATATCGAGATAAAGTTTATTTTTCTTAGTTGTTGAGATCATTTTGAACAGTCGGTTCGTCCCGATATTTTTAACGCTGACTGTACGGAACCCACGAGGGATATCTATACTTTTTTTAAAAACACTAAGTAAAAAAACAAAAGAGGTGGGTTCCGTACCCCAAAAGAAAAAAAAAACGGAACCCTTATAGGATCACTCGTGTGTCTGTCTGTCGGTCCGTCTGTCACAGCCAATTTGCTCCGAACCTACTGGACCGATTAAGTTGAAATTTGGTACACAAAAGCATTTTTGTGACCCAAACACGGACGTGTAACGTAAATAAATAATATTGAATATGAGGGTCAATATTGAGGGCAAATTAAACTTTTTTTTTTTTTTGCACTCTGTACCGTGTGACATATCAAATGAAAGGGCTAGTTGTGAGGGTACTTAATTATTTATTTATTTTAAATTTTCAAATAAATAGTTTTAATCGGTCAAGGACGGCTAATGAGACACAATTGATTTTCTATTGCTTGACACTGAATCGGTGTCGCGCGGGGCTTAACAGGTTAAAGTTAGTAAGAAAAATGATGAAAATTGACCATTTCCCCCTATCTCCGAAACTACTGAGCCTACAATTTTTAAGGACATAAAAAACAAGAGTTCTTTACTTATACATAGATTTCACGAAAACCTATAAGAAGTCTATGGTGTTAATATAACATGGTAAATCTCTCAATATTGTGCGTACAAACTTACATTTGCAGTTGGAATGTATGGGAGAACATGGTTTTCAACAACAATGGTAAGTTTGTTCTTGGGATAAAGTATCTTGTCTTGTTATTATTTGTTGTTTATCATAGCGGCCGTAGTAGTTCACACAAATTTCAGCTGTTTACCTAACACGGTTCAAAGATACATCCCTTTTATTTACTTTTGGTTGGTAAATTATCACATAACTACTCCCGCTCGGGGCGGAGCGGGAGAAGGCGGAAGGGGGGCGTGTTACCAGAGGCCACAGTATCCCTTTCGGACTTTCCCGCGACCCCGGCAGAAAATACATCGCTGTGACGGACGGACGAGTGGACAGTGGGCCTTAGTACTATTACTAAGTCCCGCTGTCCACTCGTCCGTCCGTTCAAAAATAATGAAAATTATCATGGGACCATAGGGTCCCATGATAATTTTAAGGGTTCCGTACTCAAAGGGTGCCCTTTGTGTATGGAACTATGGACCCCTCAAAATGAACATTCACTCGATATAAAGCGTCTGATATCAGATTAAGATAAATCATAAATACATAACAAACAAAATAATATGCGTTCTATTAAAATGTAAAGGCTCCTACATACTGGCGCGACGCCACACAAAGACACCGCGTGTAGCGCTACAAGCGGTGCCTTTGTGTCGCGACGCGTCGCGCGACAAGTCGCGCCAGTATGTAGGAGCCTTAAAGTTATTAAATTAGGTAGGTACACAGATTGACGTCACCACGCGTGCTATCCTGAACTGAACTAGCGTAAGTAAGCTGAGATTGATACTAAAAACCCTTCGGTACTACAATAGCAAAGTACGACTTATTACGTACTATATTTTATTGATCGTTTCTAGGAAAAAGGTTTAATACCTAAGTAGGGCAAACTATTCTGAATTGCTTATAACAGCAATTTGGAACTGGTGTTTGTAAATGGCAGGCGCTAGACCCGCGGCAATACATTACATCTACAACAGCTGTTATCGATGAAGTGAATGTACAGTCGGCAAAAGAGATAAGTAGCCAGGCAGATAACTATAGGTCGACTTTTTCGTTGGTGACAGTCCCATGGTTCTAGTGTTGTAAAAGTCTTGTCTTTTTGTCTTCATTTCGAGACTTCGAGTCGATTTTCAAGACTTGGGACTAATAGTCTCACGAAGTCACGAGTTCTTTGAGTCTTTTGAGTCCTATGAGTTCTTTGAGTCTTTTGAGTTATTTGGGCTGAACTGAGTCATGGGCTTTAAAGTTGGTGTATTACGTTATCAAAATTTAAGGAATAAAATTATAAAATCGATTTATTTTAAAATTATAACATAAATAATATTTGAGACCCTCACAACAACAGTGACCCTTATTATATTAAAAATTCATTTATTTACGTTACACGTCGTGTTTGGATCAGAGACATTCATATGTACCAAATTTTAACTTAATTGATCAAGTAGATGCGGAGCAACCAGCCGAGGTCGCGTGGAAGTTCGAAAGGGTTACCGAGGCCCCTGGCAACACAGGCAACGAAAGGAATACGGGTGGGTTTTAGTCAGTAAGAGTCTGACACACCCTCCCCCGCCCAGAGCGGGAGAAGTTATTTGATAATTTCCCACCCAAAATAAAAATATGATCCTATAAGGGTTCCGTTTTTTCCTTTCTAGGTACAGAACCTTAAAAAATAACCAACTATTACCGTTATGCGTTATGAAAGAAGTACTAAATAAACAAACAAACTGAAGCAGGATGAAATATTATAGTGATGCTCTTGTGTAAGCCAGTAAAATATAGTTTTTAAGTTTTTTTTTTTTGTACTTTTTTTTATTATACTTTATGGGGACAGACCGTTGTAAAGATAATATTTTAGAAATGCTATGAAATGTAATACTTTAAAATAGTTTTATGCCTGAATTTCCGTTCAGCGGTAGTAAATCAGGAAATATTTTTCTTTCTATTTTGTTCGTGTGCTTTATGATTACAAAGTTATTGCGGACGCAACGATCATGAATTTTGCCGACCACGACGTAGTAGAAAGAAGAAAATGATGATGAATTTTTCAAACATGTTGAAAAGCAATGGATTAGTAATTTAATTTCCTTCAAAATCATTCCGATTGTGATTGAAAGTGTGTTACGTAATTAGGGTGCTGGATACCAAACTCTTAAGTGGACTGTACATTGACTTTCCTCAATAAAAACCGGCCAAGTGCGAGTCGGACTTGCGCACGAAGGGTTCCGTACCATTATCTATAAAATCGGCAAAACTATCATGTCTTTTGTAACCGGAGCCCCTTAACCTGTTAAGCTCCACGCGACACCGATGCGGAGTCAAGCAATAGAAAATCAATTGTGTCTCATTAGCTGTCCTTGACCACTTAAATATTTATTTTATTCTGTTTTTTTTGTATGTTTTGTTATAGCGGCAGCAGAAATACATCATCTGTGAATATTTAAACTGTCTATCACGGAACATGAGATACAGCCTGGTGACAGACGGACAGACAGACAGACGGACGGACAGACGGACAGCGGAGTCTTAGTAATAGGGTCCCGCTTTACCCTTTACGGAACCCTAAAAAGGATCTGCACCCTAATTGCATAACAAACTTTGAATACAATTAGAATGATTTTGAAGTATATTGCTTCATATGTTCGATATGTTTGTCTGCTCAACATTGTAAATAATGCAATGAATGTTGTTGAACTGTCAAAATGAAACCATTGCTACTGATGGTGTGCTACGCAATTATCTCGCGGTTTTAGCTTTTTTTGGAGTCGATACTCTTCAAAATTGATTTGATTTTCAGTCAAGTTCAACATAAATTTATAACTCAATGAATATAGTAAAATCTCCCTTTTAATCAGAACCACAAGCAGGAAATACTGGTGGTGATAAAAACGCATTTTTCAGTACTTCTGTCAGTTTCCTGCTAAATTTTTCCCAATCTATTTACAACGCATAATAATAAATTTCGATTTATATTGTAACCTTTCTGCTTTGGCCGAGACTGCACTCAATTAACAATTTTCTCTTAACTTCTCCTCTTGGTCACTTGTATGAACCTTGTGTCCGATTTTCATATCTTTACTAGAACGAGTGGGAAGCTTACATTCTTTCGCAAGCACTTTCCGCGCGTACTAAACCATTGGGCTATTGTCACCATTAGTGACGATTCTCTTGTACACGGAACTAAACTAACTAAACTATCACTAAAATTTCTTACTTTTGGCTATGAGAATTTTATAGTTATTCTAATAATTTTCTCTAAATTAAAAAACTATTTTGACACAACTAAAATCGAGTTTGACAATCGCGACTCCACGAGGTGACACAACTAAAATCGAGTTTGACAATCCAGAATCGGCGCCATTGTCAAACTCAATTTTAGTTGTGTCACCACACAACTAAAATTGAGTTTGACAATGGCGCCGATTCTCTTGTTCACAAACTAAACTAAATTTAAGTTCAGTGCATCTTTTTCTTTCTATTTCATTAAGAAAAGGACAGAAGATACATTTTAGTTTAGTCCTGTCAAATTAATCAGCGCTTGATGTAAATTGACGTAATTTTAGTAGGCAAGTTTTTAATCACGTCTAAACTTGTATAGAGTAGTGATAGGCGCTGATTAATTTGACAGGACTAAACTAAAATTTATCTTCTGTCCTTTTTTTAATGAAATAGAAAGAAAAAGATGCACTGAACTTAAATTTAGTTTAGTTTGTAAACAAGGGAATCGGCACCATTCGCGACTCCACGTGATGACACAACTAAAATCGAGTTTGACAATCGCGACTCCACGTGGTGACACAACTAAGATTGAGTTTGACAATCGCGACTCCACGTGGTGACACAACTAAAATCGAGTTTGACAATCCCGACTCCACGTGGTGACACAATTAAGATTGAGTTTGAAAATCGCGACTCCACGTGGTGACACAACTAAAATCGAGTTTGACAATCCCGACTCCACGTGGTGACACAACTAAGATTGAGTTTGACAATCGCGACTCCACGTGGTGACACAACTAAAATCGAGTTTGACAATCCCGACTTCACAGATGACACAACTAAAATTGAGTTTGACAATCGTGACTCCGCGTGGTACTGTTTGCCCTACTCCGAGAATGTTTTTTAGAGCCGGAGGCGCGCAAGGAGCTTCAACGTGTTTTATATGGAATTTTTCACTTTTTGTATAGAAAATATGAAAAATGATTACCTATATGTTGGGTTTTAGAAGTTTGGTGGTTTCAATAGGGGGACAAAATTTTCATTTGTTTTGCGATAGGACACACCGTTTTCGAGATATAAGCAAAAGAAAAAAAAAAGGATACAGTTCCGTTTTTGCACTTGAAGTCAAGGTGTTGGTGAGAATTTTAATTCATGACAACTAATTTTATTCCACACCTTTTTAATCGCGATTAAAAATAGTCTGATTTGGTTTTTTAATCAATAATTTAGATGAAAAACGTCAAATTCAGAATAGCAAAATTGTCATTTTCACTAAATTAATAATTCAGTGCCATCTTAGTGCTGTCAAACTAAAATATAGTTTAAGTTGTGTCACTTTAGTCAATTTCAGAATGGGAAATCGTCATTTGACAGGAATAAACTAAATTTAGGTGATTTTTAGACAAGAGAATCGGCACCATTGTTTAATGTTCAAGAGGAAAGAGAAAACCATTTATTGGTGCCGATTCCCTTGTTCACAAACTAAACTAAATTTATGTTAAATGCATCTTTTTCTTTCTATTTCATTAAGAAAAGAACAGAAGATAAATTCTAGTTAAATTCTGTCAAATTAATCAGCGCTTGACGTTAATAGACGTAATATTAGTAGGCAAGTTTTTAATCACGTCTAAACTTGTATGGAGTAGTGACAGGCGCTGATTAATTTGATAGGACTAAACTAAAATGTATCTTCTGTCCTCTTCTTAATGAAATAGAAAAAGATGCACGGAACTTAAATTTAGTTTAGTTTGTGAACAAGGGAATCGGCACCATTATGTGGCTAAATGCTTTGTTGTGTATAATTAAATTAGGTTTCAGCTGCTAGTTAGGTCATTATTTCTGAATCCATTACCTACCATATCGCTTACGTCACCTACCATATTTACTATCGCAAAGCCGAGGATACGATAAGCTTCCCCTAAAGCACAGTGTGAGTTGTAATCAATGTCATATTAACTAGTTTTATTTAGAACTTCCTGCAGTAGCACAATGCATCGTTTGTTATGCATATTTCTAATTTAATTGCCAAATAAAACGACGGCCGACAGATGTGTATTTAGTAAAGGCAACAGCTTTCTACTACAGTTCAAACGACCGTTTCTGCCGCGGGCATAATGTGACGTCATTTGCCACAAAACTTCTTTGTTTAGCCCCAACAAAATATATAAATTAAATTATTTGTTGTGCTTTATTCTAGAAGAAATCGCATTTACTATTTCAAGCACTAGCTATGAATAGATTTTTATAACATAGTTTCTTTCGTCACTTCCGGCATTGTCGAAGACGACGCGTTAAGGCTCCTACATACTGGCGCGACTTGTCGCGCGACGCGTCGCGACACAAAGGCGCCGCTTGTAGCGCTACACGCGGTGTCTTTGTGTCGCGTCGCGCCAGTATGTAGGAGCCTATAAGAGTTTGCGTTCCGTTCCACCAATAAAACGCAACATGAAACGCGAATGAATTGTAAAATAAGTAATGCATTAAAAAATGTAAAAGGAATTTGTTTCTTGACTCCTACATCATCTGCCTAGCCTTTTCCCAACTTTGTTGGGATCGGCTTCCAGTCTTACCGAATACAGCTGAATACACTTATACTTTACATGGAGCGACTGCCTATCTGACCTCCACAACCCAGCTACTGGGTAACACGATACCCCTTGGTAAGACTTGTTGTCAGACTTTCGAGTTTCTGACGACCCGTAACGACTGTCAAAGATCTACAAATGACAGCCGGGACCAACGGCTTAACGTGCTTTCCGAGGCACAAAGGGGTCTTGGTATGTAAACATGGTCACCCATCCACGGACCAACCGCGGCAAGCGTAGCTTAACCTGATCGATCGACCCGTGCGGCTGTTATTACTTAGCTACAAGCCCGTCTTCCATTCTTCCGTTTCTTGACTCCTACACAATGTAAGTATATTAAAATAATGGATAAGTTTTGAATTACTTGCATATTCCCTATTAAGACGCTGACAACACCTAAACCGCGGTCACTGTCAAATTCCATAGAAAAGAAAGAGAAGCGCGATGACACAAAGCTTGTAATTTATTGCAAAATATGAAGTAATTATCTATTTACTCAAAATTGAGTTGAGTAATCGAAAATAAAAAACAACCAAGTTCTGCATTCAAATAAGACGTTTTTGTTATTCACTATGTACGTAACGTATGTTGATATTTGATACAGATATTTTGGATTAGAACTCAAAGTAAGAGGTTAGTTTAACGTTAGTTTGTATCGAGATTTTGTTTTCAAAACGTGTTTTGGTAACAACCAAGTTCTTGGAAATATGTTCAAAATTAATATATATTTTTTCCGCTACCACAAACTATGCAGCTTTGGCAATTTTTTTTCTTAAGCGAAGCCTATTTTGGTCAATTGGGTCTTGTCAGCGCCTTAATCAGAACACTGTGCACATCACATTATGCTTAAGGCATTATGTGATGTTCCCATTGTCAACTATTAGTAGTAGGTATAACATGAAGGCATTAGCCTAATATGTAGCATGAAAATGATGATATTGACTGGACATGAAAGTTTGGAAGTAAAAAAACATTACCCTCCTTCTGGGGCAGTCGGGTAAAAAGGGGAAGGCATTTATCCTTTAGGATGTAATATCCAAAAGCTCCCAAAACAATATCCAAATATTGATAAATGATTTTATTTATTATATATTGATTTGGTCTCAAACAGTTACAATACCTTGCTTGTTTAATTTCCTATTAATTCAACTTAAATATATGCCGCCGATCTGCAGGTGCCGTTATGAGGAGGTTTTGCGGCTATTTTAAGTAGCTGTGATATCCAACCTCACTGGCTGGCCAATGTTGTCACCACGGCAGCTATCTCCAAATGGCTCAACCCGACAAAACAAACGAAGAACCTCAATAAAATTAATACTAGCTCAATAAAATCAAAATATTTTATTTCACATAAACCTACATGGGCACTTATGAAACGTCGTGCCAGGTTCCAATTGGTTGTTTCCTATGGAGATAAGCTGGCAAGGAACTCCACGGTTACTCTTTTAAAAATAATTGGCTTAAACAATGTTTTCAAATCACTGTGTTAATAGGTTTGGGAGGACAGTCTATATAAGTTTACATCCCTAATGTAGCCCACTAAATACAAATAAATAAGAATCATTTTGCCATAAATATAAACTCAACAGACACATCACAATTACAAACTCACTAAATCTTTGTATTTTAATTAGATCAGCTGAATGTTCATATTTATTATATTGAAAGCATAATTAAGTAATAACAACTGATAATTATGTTGAAAGTTATGTTCATAAATTCATGTTTATTATCAGTGATGACTAGAGATCGGATATTCGGATGCATATTCACCTAAAGTTGAGATGTTGGCTAATATGGTATGCGCTTTTGTATCGCAAAATCCCGCGGCTCTGGGAATACAAATTTAGGTTTCTGATTATAGAATCGAATGTATATTAACTTACTTTCAAATGTTAGCTTATATGGAATGCACTTTTATATCGATCGTAAAAATCCCGCCCGCCATTCCCGAATCGACAAATTTTATGTTTTTTTCTGACTACATGTGTAATTGGATGCATATGTACCTACTTAATATTATGATGTAAAGTAGGTAGAAACATTAATTTCAAATAAACATGCAATCCAATAATCCCGGGTTTTTTTTTTAATAAATATTTTTTTAGATGTCGCTTCCATACTATACACTGGACTAGTTATGCATTCCCGTTGTTCGTGGCCTCTGTTAAAAAAAAGATTTTTAAGAAGCCGCTTCCATACTTTCATAGCAAAAAATTACTTTAGATAAATATGCATCCGAATATCCGATCTCTGGTGATCACTGATCACAGTGATCACACTGACCACAGATGCATACAATCAACATTTTTGGAATATGGCACTATGTGTACATCTATCACTGTAGATACTTTAAATCTATGGAAAAAGGTGTATTATATAGCTTGTATGTGTTGACATTTCACTACTTATATGGCACAGTGAATTGATTTATGATCCATAAACAAACCCATTCTTTCAAATATTCATATTTCTCTACTGCTGGCCAAACATGTCACCTAATTTTCTCTATAGCAGCATCTTATTTTAATTTATTTGGCAAATCAACCAATTGTACATACTTATTAATCAAGATATTCAGATTATCATGCAAACAATTTACAAATTCTATAGACAACCTTAGGTCAGCATACTTATTCACATTATCTATACAACCTTATACTGTAAACCAGGGATTCCCAAACTACTAAACAATATAGATAGAAATAAGATTTCTAAAATGAACTGATACCACAGACCCTATAGCCAAATGTTTTCATCTTGTACGAACTTGTACATGCTTATCAACCTGTTGAGTTTTTTAAAAGTACAACAATGATACTTCCTACTAAAATGTGAGTCATTCTTATAATAAGTTGGTACACATAACACAACTTATACAGTACTTATCTGAAAGTTTCAAATAAGGACTTGTGTTAATTAATAGGGGTCGATTTTTAGTCCTCGTCGACCCCCAAATTCAGTTTTTGTTTATGTCGACCCCTGGGAAACCGATTTCGACCCCTTTGAGAATCCCTGCTGTAAACCTTAGAAGATTGGTCCTGTCAGGATGCAAATTTGGAGTTTAAAAGCTGAAAAGGTTCTAATTAAGCCTAAGAGAAATTTATGATCAAGGTCCATAAAGCCAACAAGTTCTCTTAATGTACTAAATTATCATCATCATCTGCCTAACCTTTTCCCAACTATGTTGGGGTCGGCTTCCAGTCTAACCGGATACAGCTAAATACCAGTTGAATACAATATAATATAAGATACAGTAAGACTGGTTATCAGACTTTCTGACGACCTGTAACAACTGCCAATGACAGCCGGGAATAGTGGCTTAACATGTTTTCCTAGGCATAGACTAGTCTTGGTATGTAAAGATGTCATCCATCCACAGACCAACCGCAGCAACCTTAGCTTAACCTGATTGATTGACCCGTGCGGCTGTTATTACTTAGGCACAAACCCCTCAATAGTTCCCCCTCTCTTTAATATACTAAATTAGAATGCTTAAAAATGTCATTCCATTTCCATTGCAGTAACCAGATGAAGAGAACTCATCCATTGAGTTTAATTGCAGGATGAAACTCGCACAGACCAGGGATGCATGAGACAAAAGGTAGACAGCCCGTACTCAGTGGGTGGTAGAACACTGCCGATGATGATCATGATGATCGATTATAAGATGACATTGTCTTAATGATAAAGAAACTAGTTGTGAAAACAAGCTTTCACATCAGTATACTAACTTTTATTAACAAGCTAGCTTTTGCCCGCAACTTCGCCTGCATGGAGGTTGTAAATTATCCCACGGGAACATCCTACCAGGATAAAAAGTATCCTATATGCTAACCCACTAAATTTCATCCAAATCTGTTTAGCCGTTTTAGCGTGAAAGTGAAACAAACTCACTTTTGCATTTATAATATTAGTTATGTCAAGACAAAAAAATGTTAGCAACCTTAAATTAGAAAAGTGATTAAAAATGTCAATCAATAATTGCAACTTACAATCACTGTTAATTGAGTGAACAATCTACATAGAAGTTGATAACAGATCAATCTTTATTTAACTGCAGATGCACAGAATATAATCTAAATATAGTAATAATTAGTCTTTGTTCTATCGGAATCAATTAAGTTTCTTAAGTACATTCAAGTATTGTGAAATTAATTACAGGAAGAATAAACAGTAACAATAGTCTGTTCAAATATAGATAAGATATTGATAGAAATCTTGTATATGTATCTACAACCTGATCATTTTTAGTATTGTATTCATTCTTGCATAATTTCAAGTAATTAGTTTTTTTTATGTGATACTGTTGCTACTTTTGATGAAAATGTTTAGTCCTATTTGGTTAGTTTTACCATGTAACAGTATAATCTCCTTGTGCAAATCTTAGAAGCATATTTTAACAGACTGCTAGCAAGATCATTTCTCACAAAATTTATAGCCTAAGCGCTCTCCAGGACAAGAAAATCACAGCGATAGTCACACTGTACCTAGAGCTGGTTCTCATTGTTTGTTGTATGTAGGTACAATTAAAATATTTAGATAGGGTGTAAGAATTCAAAAAACCCTGAAAACTTATAAACATTCACAAAACTAACATCAAGTTCACTTATATATTATGACTAAGGATATTGACAAAAGCATCTCATTTACTTCAAGTTATTGCTATCATGATTGCAATAAGTGCACAGTACCTATGATTGGTGATACCAATATTGATTAAAAATGTAAATGTGAACATACCTCGGATAACACAAGTTCGATCCTTATGATTTTGTCGGGCTGCGACGACGGCAGCGGGCGCTGGAGCGCCGTGTGGAGAAGCAGCACTCCATTGTAGTCGGTGCGCGCACCAACCCCACTGCTGTCCCACACGAACACCCGGTCCGAGCCCCCCGCATACTCCACACCAAGCGTACCACCGTCATCTTCAAACACAAGACAACACTTCAATCCGGCATAAATGGAATTGTTTATTGAGAACTGTCAAATCGAGAAACAATGTAGGGCACCGAAAAAAGTCACTGCCAACTATCTGTGACTAAAATTACCCCTAATCCTTCCAAATACATCATGATTAGTTACACGAATCGGTATAAATCTTTTGTTCGCAGATTATTAGCGTCTTACTTACCCGCTGACAGACAAGAAGACTGCAGTATCACACCCGAGTTCACATCCAAAACGTGTACACCACCTACGTCAGTCTTCACCAATATTATATTTAAGTTGCTATGATAAGTTAGAGAAGTAACAGGAAAGTTCATACGTATATAACCATCTTCTCGTAATATCAAAGAATCATCGCCCATCGTGGCCGTGAACACATCTGTCTACACTACGTAAACGCCATTTGTAATTGTATTTTTTTATGTCAAATATTTTAGTGAGTGGCCAGCTACAAAATTTAAAAAGAAAAAATAAAGAGAAGCTTCGAAGAAAATATTAGTGCAGATTTTTTATTTGGCAAAAGATTCCTGTTAAAAATTATGCAGTTTGGCTGAATATGTCGTTGCTTGCGAATAGTAATGTTTTCCTTGAGTTAGAACACAATATTTTGAACTTAGTTCATGTTAGAGTTGCTAGTAAAAAAAAATACTTTTTGGCTTTTTGGTTATATCATAGACAAGAATTGTAACATTCTTTTAACTAAAGACAACATTTTAAACGACTTCTAGTCTTTTTAGTTACGCATTTTATTTGTTTGTTTTTTTTTTTATACCTCAGAAAACTTTTATTTGAAGAATAAAATAATATTTCTGTTTTACAGCTTTTGTACATAAAATTGTGCTAGGGTCGCTTAGGTGCCACACAATTCGATCATTTATTTGAACAACTTCAGAATTCATTGCACTTAGTGATTTCGATTTACCGCCGAACAGGTTTGTTTCCGTTGTTTTGTTTGTAATTTTAAATGAATCTATTAAATAGATTCAAACCTGCAATCAGTCCACAAAAGGCCAATTCGGACACTATACTGCATTTAATTGCATGAGTTCCGTAGTGTAGAAAGAAAACACGACTTTAATATTCATTTAATCACTTGACACCTTGACACCTCACCACACACACACACAGCGACACTACATATGGTAGATTTCTACTTTTTTGGTAGATTTAGGGCTTGTTTTGGTAGGTTTTTAGTAGGGTTTGGTATATTTACACATTTTTGTTTTTTTCCTCGGTAGATTTGGTTAGATTTTCGGGGTTTCCCCGTCCATAACTAGTCTAGTTTTGTTTATCTGTTTGCCCGTTTGCATACGTGGATATATTTACGGACTATCAGCGCTCTCTTTCTTACAAAAACGCGCGATATGCGAGAAAAAAATACATGAGCATGACAGATAAAATTTTGTACAAAGATGTTAAGATGTTTTGTTTTTAAGTAATAAAGAGAAAGGTGAAAAATAATCATGAAATATGGTTTTATTTTATCTCTATTTTACATGTTAGTAAGGTAAATTTGTGGTTTACCAAGGCCCTGGTAGATTTTGGTAGGTTTTTAAAGCTGCGGAAGAGGATTGATCAATTTAATATTTAAATGTGGTCACGCTGCACACACACACAAACACATAAACGCCCGCTCGCACCTCGCACCCAAACTCACAAGTATAACTAATAAATTAATTTCCGTTACGACATTCAAGGTGACTGACACGATCTCACTGTAATGCTCCACATAGTATAAAGTACTCGGGGGCTCCACGTTTGAGGGCTAACTCCCAAAATACAAACCTTGGCTTAGTTTGGGTATCAGTTTTAGTATGGCAAAAATAAATAAATACTGTTTACACAAATTCTTGTGAATGCTTTCATTATTTTGTGACAATAAACTTTTTTACATTACTTTACTAATTTTACATACTACTATCTGTCACAATAAAATCGCTTTAGGGATAACAAAATAGGATTTATGTACACGTTACACAATGCATATGGTGAAGTGGAGCTGATGGTGAAGTACCAGGAGAACTCCTCAACAATCAACGTCCCTGCATCGGGAAAAGCTATATTTTGTAAAAAGGTGACGGGCAGTTGACATTAGGCTATTATAACCTCAATTGTAATTTATTCACATAATAAATTACGAACTGACCTTGTAAATATGTATTTTTCCCACTTATTCTACGTGGATGATGTTATAATAACTCTGTGAATTTGTGGGGTAAGAAAAGAACCACAGCTAAAAATATAGTTTTTTATTAAAAAACGGTTGTATTTTTTTATAAAAACTATATTTTTCACTGTTTAGCTGTGGTCCTTTTCTTACCCCACAAATCATTTTTTGATATTTTTTTACCCGTGTTTTTGTGACCGTAGTCACAGAATTGAAATTAAAATAAAATGTCAAAGGGTCACATAATTAAATAAATTATAAAAATAAAACAGTCAGATTAAGTGCTATCATTGTCGTATGTAGGGTAGTTAAAACGCTCTGCGATCATTACCAGGACAGTATTGGAGCTGGCCCACACCCTGCGCACTAAGGACGCGCATCGCTTGCGTATGGTGGCGTGAAAACCAGGCGGGGTCATCTCATTGGGTAAACGTAGGAATGGCTAAAGTTACGTTCTCTGTGGGAATGCCTAAGGAGGCTAGACTTAAGTTGCCAAGATCTCCTCTATTATGTGAGACCTAAAAACTCCGATTTCCAATAATGACGTTTTCAAGGATGGCAACATATCGAACGTCGGCTTTGCCCATTGAGATAGGTAAAACATATGTCAATGGTTTTGCCTGAATTAAATGAATTTTATTTTTATTTCTCATATCTTTTCTGTATGCAACTTTGTCTCGGATAACGGCTTTCACTATTGTGCCGAAGGTTGAAAATGGGTCTTAACTAGTCCGTTCGTCAGTTATTTAGTTTGTAGAATCATTGTTTTTTGATTTCATGACCACGTCTCTCATTTATTCGAAAATTTAGGTAGATATGCATATTATGCATATCTGCAACATAGAATATAAAAAGAACCAGAATCCGCGTTCAACTGTCATTGCAAGCCTCACGCTGTGTCCAAAATCAAGACAAGCGTCCCGCGCCCGCCTCACTTCCCACCCGCGTAATGTTGCTAGCTCGGACATTATGAACCCGTTTTGGGGCAAACGTTGAGAGTATTGGTAAGATAATATAAATAATAAAATCACAATTGGTCTTTTCATCGATACATAATTTCATACACCCGCCCCCCCAGGAAATCCTAATAGTCTAACATAGTACCTATTATGAATGTTATGCAATTCTAACAAAATCATTTACATACGGGTTGCATTGATAACCTTTCTTTTTCAAGTCGGGCTTTTTTTTAAGTTGTTATTAATTTAACACTACAACGAATAAATGGTAGGTAATAAAAAGAAGGGAAAATCGAAACTTATACTGGCAAAACTAACAAAGATGGATGCATCATTCTCTATGACAATTACAAATTGAACAATTTATTCAGTAATTAAATAAGACGATATTTTAATGCGCTATTTATAAGTGAAATGTGATCCCATCCTGTTTCATTTTTAAACCCCGCTGCATTTTTACAGGTATAAACGACACAAGACGGCATAATTAAATAAAATTGCACACCGGTAAACACGTTACGCGTTATGACGCTCACAGAGTCAATATTAATCTATGCAGTATGCACAGAGTAACTGATCGGCTGCGCGTCAAACTACTCTATTTAAGAGTAGTTTTTGACGCTTCAGTATTAGGCGTGTTCGCGACTTCTGGTTCTTTCTATATTCTAAGATCTGCAACTAACCAAAAGTCATCTGCCAAGCGAAGCGATTATGACAAGATTGGGGGTATAGTGAACTTGATGAACAAAAACTGCCAAAATAAAATGTATATAATATTTATTAAATTATGCATTTAAAATGGACGGAGTTTCTTAAAGCATTAGTTATTGAGTATTTAAAATATTCGACAAAAAATATACTTACAAAAATAATACTTCCAACTACTTTGATCTGCTGGCTCATATATAAATAAATTATTTTAACTTACAATACACATATCATGATGATACTTATCAATATTCTAAAAACAGTCATTATTCAATCCTAAGAGATTGTCCTAGGCGCATCACAGACCAAAACTATTAATCCATTTTTAAATGGCAGTGCATCGGAAAAGGGCAATGGCGCGTATACCCTTATGGGCATGGAACGATGTCTGGTAGGACAAACAAAACCAGTATCCTATCGCAAACCACTACTGGACATACGCCTCTTGCAGGCTACACTGCAACACCCTGTCCTCCGGCTTCCGCATCCAGTCTGAGCCACCTTGTTAAGGTCGTCGGTCCATCTAGCTGGGAGTCGTCCCACACTACGCTTGCCGATACGCGGTCTCCACTCCAGGACTCGTCTGGTCCACCGGCCATCGGTCCTTCGAATGGTCAGCCCACTGCCACTTCAGCTTGCTTACTCTGCAGGCTATGTCGGTAACTCCGGTTATTTTCTGGATAACTTCATTTCTGATGTTATCCTTCAAAGAAACTCTGAGCATAGCTCGCTTCATAGTGCTCCAGGACCAATATAAGCTGGCCCCTTATTCTATTGAAACTCTACGCTAGGGCGCACAGTGGAACGAATGTATGGGAGCGGTTGGACGTAGACATGTCCGAAAAAAAAGAGTAAAATTATGCCAAACTAATGATGCCATCTTATTCGATTACTTAATGCCTTCATAACTTGTGGTGATGAATTTCTTCATAACTCCCATATTTCGGGAGTAATTTGAGAAAATGTGAAATTTTACTATGAAAATGAGTGTATCGAGCTCTCTCCCTCCTGATTCCGGGCTTGTTTCAAGTAGCGGTCTCTAATATCATAATGCTAATACTAAGAGCTATATTTAATACTAAGACACATAGTGCGCCAAATGTGCACTTTCTGGGATAAAGAGTGATGTTTATTTTATAACACAATTTTTTTATTTTTTGTTTATTTTGTTGATTAAAACCGTTTTTCTAAAGGTTTACCTTATTACAATAACATTTCTGAGCAGCCAATTAGAGAAGATATAAGCTAATTAGGATATATAATTAGGGACTTAAGGTTTACATATAAAACTGATGCACTAATGCTTACTGATAAGAACATTGCTATTATTTAATTACTAAATGGCTCTTAATACACTAATTTAGCATGCATCATTTACTAATTATCACAATAACTAATTACCTTGCAATATTTAACAAAGGATACCTGGGATACCTGGATTTTATATAAATAGGTCACTATTAGTAACTTTAAAATCAGTGTTGATTTACACCTCGTTGTATCCAAGCTAATCTCGCAATGTATTTTCCAAATTTTAATACAAATCTTGATATTCACGTTGCTTTATGCGCACGCGCACATAAAGATTTACGCGACTTTAACTATTTGTTCAGTGTTTTAAAAGATAACAGTTGTGTTCAGTTATGTGAAAGTGCTGAAACAAGTTTAAAAGACTGGTGTCGTCGACTTTGCTACCGCATTTATGCAAAATGGACACAGTCTGGAAGAAGCACAGATAAGTTTCGGAAGAAACATGAGATTTGGCTACAGGCTGCAATTCAATGGCCCGAATTACAGAATGAAAATATGGAACCTTCTACAGAAAATATAAGTGACGTCATCGAGCCCATAATTTCTCCTGCTAAATCTGATGCTTCAACTTGTACACATCCTAGTCCTCGTAAATCTTTTGAGGACCTTAGTAACCGGCAAAAAAGAAGACGCACTGAAGATAGTCTTTCATGCAGCAGTAGCAGCGCTGAAATTATGTTTTCGGCCGAAAGGGCGCTTCAAAAGGCAGGACAAAGCGATACAGCTTATGTTATGAAATACTTGACGGAGAATCCAGAAGAGGCCTCAAAAATCAAAGCCTTCATTGAAGGTAAATCAATTCAGGTACGGGAAATATCCCCTTTGAAGGCATTGGCTCTTTATGTATCGATGAACTTATCGAAATGGCGCTATAACACTCTTCGGGATTTCAACACTCAAGAAGGAGCTCTTCAATACCCGAGTTACTACATGTTGGTTAAAGAAAAAATTAAGTGCTATCCGGCCAAAGAAGATCTCACAGTTACAGAGAGCTCTGCAAAAATCAAATTACAAGCCTTGATGGATTTAACCTCAAGAAGACTTATTAGGTCGTTAGAAACCCCTGTTGATCCCAATCAACAGCTCGTATTGACCAGCAAATGGGGTTTTGACGGATCATCTAGCCAAAGCATTTATCATCAAAGGACGAGTGAAGATGAGCAAATCGATCTTGCTAGTAATTTTATGATTAGTCTTGTACCACTGCGGCTCGTCTCAAAAGGTGTAACAATTTGGGAAAACGAGCGACCATCTTCCACTTCATTTTGCCGGCCAATATTGTTTAAGTTTATAAAGGAAACCAAAGAAAATGTGCAGAGAGAGATGGCTGAAATCGAAGCAGAGATTGAAGCCTTAACTCCATCCACCATCACTGATGGAATTAGTGTCAAACACCAACTGCTGTTGACAATGATTGATGGTAAAATTCATTCCATTATATCCAATACAGCAGCTTCAGTGTGTGACATATGCAAGGCTTGTCCTAAAGAAATGAATAATTTAGAGTTAATCAAAGATAAACACGCAAACGAGGACATGTATAAATATAGCTTAAGCACCCTTCACGCTTGGATTCGCTCAATGGAATGCTTATTACACATTTCCTACAAATTAGACATAAAATCATGGCAAGTAAGGGGTGATATAGCAAAAAGGCAAGTTGATGACAGGAAGAAAAGAGTTCAAGAGGCTGTAAGAAGAGAAACGGGCTTACTTCTCGATGTTGTGAAACAAGGCAGTGGATCCACCAACAATGGCAACTCGGCAAGGAGATTTTTTGAAAACTACACTAAATCTGCTGAACTGACCGGAATAGATGCTATGCTTTTAAGAAAAATCTGTGTGATCTTGCAGTGTATTTCATCAGGAGAGAAGATCAACGTAACTAAATTCCGAGAGTTCTGCTTTGATACTGCTAAGCTTTACGTGGAGTTATACCCATGGTATTATATGCCTTCTTCACTTCATAAAATTTTAATGCATGGGCCAGACATAGTTCAGAACATGTCAATTGTGCCCATTGGTTTTCTATCCGAAGAGGCATCTGAGGCTAGAAATAAAGATTTTAGAAAATATAGAGAGGGGCATTCTCGAAAGCATAGCAGTATCTCATGCAATGAAGATATTATGCACAATCTTTTACTGTCTTCTGATCCACTTGTTACAAGTATCCGTCCAAAAGGAAATAAGTTTGTAAAAAAATCTTCTTTTAAGGAATTTTATGAGCTTACAGATTCTGAGAAAAGTGATATCGAATTTGTTAACATAAATGATTTAGCGGACATCGATTCTGAATTTGAATTAATTGATGATGATGATGATGACGAAGATAATTAAATGATGTTATTGTTTTAAAATGTGTAACTTAGTAAATTAGAGCTTACATCTTAATTATTTATTGTACTTTTAATGAAACTAGGTAATTTATTATCAACTTACTTAAAAGTCATACTCTCATCAGTTCTTGTGAATATTTTTGTTAATATATATTTCTGTATATATATAATATATTTATAGACCTCTTAATAAGTCTGTCTGCGGTTTAAAGTAAATACAAATGGGGAAAAAACGTTTTTTTTTTTAAATTTTCATTTCCTTTTATCCCAGAAAGTGCACATTTGGCGCACTATGTGTCTTAGTATTAAATATAGCTCTTAGTAATAGCATTACGATATTAGAGACCGCTACTTGAAACAAGCCCGGAATCAGGAGGGAGAGAGCTCGATACACTCATATTCATAGTAAAATTTCACATTTTCTCAAATTACTCCCGAAATATGGGAGTTATGAAGAAATTCATCACCACAATTTATGAAGGCATTAAGTAATCGAATAAGATGGCATCATTAGTTTGGCATAATTTTACTCTTATTTTTCGGACATGTCTACGTCCAACCGCTCCCATACATTCGTTCCACTGTGGGGCGGCTCAAAATCAAAGTATTACCATCGTCTGCAGCCGACTGTACAGTGGGTTAACCAAATTGATTCATGCATGCGCACATTTGCCCTCTATCTGTCATGCGCCTAATTATAACTTTTATTACTTTTCTTTTTAAAACTCCCAACTCTCAAGCCATTTCAAGCCGGACATGGTGGAATTAGGCTCATGGGCCAGCGGGCCATTCATGCCGTAAGCTAGCGGCGCAAACAGATAGAAACTGTAGATCGTCGTGGACACCACTACTCCGATGATGCAGTGGTACACTGTTCTGCCTAGCTCAGGGCTCAGGAAGCTCTTGATGCTGGTCAGCAGGTATTCAGTGAGGATACCTGAGGATAGGACATCATATTCATTATTACAATTGTTTTGTAGTCTTTACTGAAACTGTCTGTGTACACAGTCACGAACGAAAATATTTATTACGAACATAAAGGCTCCTACATACTGGCGCGACTTGTCGCGCGACAAGTCGCGCCAGTGTGTAGGAGCCTTAAGTTGTTTTGATATTTCGCCAAATTATCATTTTTTTTTTATTTTGAACATGCTAATGTAGCTCGGGGCAGTTGAAAGAGTGTGAGCGTGTCGTGAAACCCACAGCCTATTGCGCAGAAACAAATTCTATGTCGTCATTTTGATCGTATTGAAAAACACACCTAAGGAGAAACCGGCCAGGTGCGTGTCGGACCACGCATAATGTAGGGTTCCATATATGCGATGAATTTATCCTAAGATGAAACTTAACATTGTAGTTGAAAAACATGTTTCCCCATACATTCCAACTGCAAATGTAAATTTGTACACAGACTATTGAGTGATTTACTATGTTATTTTAAGACTTCAGGTTTTGCTGTAATCAATAAGTATAGAACTATTTTCTGTATATTTTGCAAAGTCCTTGTCTCTGAAACTGCTAAGTCATTATTTTTTGTCAATTTGGTAAATTTTCATCTATTTTCTGTGATAACTTTAAAACAATATATTTGAAATCCCCATAAGTAATCCTTTCATTTGATGTGTCACACGATATATTTTGATTGTTTTTTTTAAGTTTTCTAATATTTACTCAAAAGTGAACCCCATATTCAAAATACATTTATTTACTTTACACATTCGTGTTTGGGTCACAGAAATTCATGTGTACCAATTTCAACTTTAATCTGTCCAGTAAATTCGGAGCAAATTGGCTGTGACAGATGGACAGACAGACAAACAAGTGTTCCTATATGGATTCTGGTTTTTCCTTTTGAAGTACGGAACCCTAAAAAATATTAAGATCGTTGACAACAGAGTTTTTATAGCCCGAGTAAGGCTTTATGGTGTCACCTTCTTTAAGACGCTGACAACACCTAAACCGCGGTCACTGTCAAATTCCATTTCAAATTCTATAGAAAAGAAAGAGAAGCGCGATGACACAACGCTTGTAATTTATTGCAAAATATGAAGTAATTATCTATTTACTCAAGACTGAGTTGAGTAATTGAAAATGAAAACAACCAAGTTCTGCATTCAAATAAGACGTTCTTGTTATTAATTAAATATGTAGCGTATGTTGATATTTAATGCAGATATTTTGGATTAGAACTCAAAGTAAGAGGTTAGTTTAACGTTAGTTTGTATCGAGATTTTGTTTTAAAAGCGTGTTTTGGTAACAACTAAGTTCTGGGAAATATGTTCAAAATTAACATATATTTTTTCTGCTACCACAAACTATACAGATTTGACATTTTTTTTTCTTAAGCGAAGCCTATTTTGGTCAATTGGGTCTTGTCAGCGCCTTAAGGGTTTGTCTAGGTAAGCAAGACTTTGTTGAACTAAGTAAAGGTCTATTAGTTTACCTGTAAGCATAGAGCTGAAAACCAGAGCTGGGAAGTAATGGTGGAAGTAGAGCACTCGTCCCATGGCCCAGAACGGTACGTAGTGGAGGGCCCAGCCAATGAACGTCCAGCCGGCCGCGTTTAGAAGCTCTCGGGTTTTACCATCTGTAAAGTATCTCGTCTGTTATCGCCAAAAGTAAAAAAAAAATAGGCTGTTATGTATGGGGACTGCCGACAGAAATGATAATTTAAAATTTGGGATAACATATACAGGGTGGATTTTTGAGACGGGGCAGTAAGGGCAGCTACCTTAACCGTTGTAGCTACAGGTAAACGGTCGTAGGTGACCGTCCTTAACTTTTGAGACATTGTATGTATGTATGTATGTATGTATGTATGTATGTATGTATGTATGTATGTATGTATGTATGTATGTATGTATGTCTATATCTTTGGCACGCTCTGTAGCCTAAATGGCTTGATGGATTTTAACGTATGAGGTGTCGTTAGATTCGTCTTAATTGTGGGAGTGACATAGGCTATATAATATTTATAAATTACATCTGCAAATCCAAAACAAAAAGGAGCACGTTAAGCTGTTGTTCCCGGCTGTCACTCGTGGATCTTTGACAGTCGTTAGAGGTCGTCAAAAGCCCGAAAGTCTGACAAATAGTCTTACCAAGGGGTATCGTATCACCCAGTTACTGGGCTGTGGAGGTCACATAGGCAGTCGCTCTATGGAGGCATAAGGAACAGGTATAAAGTTCACTCATCCTCCATGGAAAAGGGAGGATCCTCCGATCAGACGGGCGTCGTGCTTGGTGGGAAACTGCCCGACGGTTGATATCGGGATGTTGTATATATGCCAGTTGCGCGGTAAACTCCGCTTGCGCGATGCAGGATTTTGCGTGAGGTCAGTGTGTTGCGTAGTTCGCATATGGCGATGTAGATGCCGCCACAGCTCCTTGTAAAATACTGGTATTCAGCTGCATCCGGTAAAACTGGAAGCGAACCCAACATAGTGATCGGCTCATTAGTGTCGTCAGTCAGACAATCTTGTTAGAATGGGGTGACGATTAGGCAAATTTATTTATATATATATTTCACACCTCCAGCAGGCTTAGCATGACACTCTCTATTCCTTCGAAGAATAGACACGGCTCTTTCCATACAAAGTGACATTTCGTTTCTCCTTTTTTGACATCCCACCGTAGAAATCCTTCTACATAAATAAAATAAATTATTTAAAAAACAAAAAACCCGACTGCAAAAACACATAACTGAAAAGGGAAAAACAAGCAGTATAATCTATTTAATTTTGGTATCGCAGGCGGGGAAAATCAAAAGTTACACCATATTTCTGGTTATTCGACTGTCCCCGCCTGCAACACCAAAATTATGTAGATTATAATGCTTGTTTTTCCCTTTTCTGTTATGTGTTTTTGTAGTCGGGTTTTTTGTTTTTTAAATAATTTATTTAAAAAAAAAGAGGGGAAGTTTTTTTTTTAATTAATTGCAACAATATCGGCAACAAATAAAAGCTAGTAATGAGTAATTTTCAAATATATATATATTATAAAACTAAAAAGCAGTCGGGCGGGGACAGTCGAATAACCAGAAATATGGTGTAACTTTTGATTGTCCCCGCCTGCGATACCAAAATTATATAGATTATACTGCTTGTTTTTCCCTTTTCAGTTATGTGTTTTTGCAGTCGGGTTTTTTGTTTTTTAAATAATTTATTTTATTTATGTAGAAGGATTTCTACGGTGGGATGTCAAAAAAGGAGAAACGAAATGTCACTTTGTATGGAAAGAACCCTGTCTATTCTTCGAAGGAATAGAGAGTGTCATGCTAAGCCTGCTGGAGGTGTGAAATATATATATATAAATAAATTTGCCTAATCGAGAGTTTACCGCGCAACTGGCATATATACAACATCCCGGTATCAACCGTCGGGCAGTTTCTCACCAAGCACGACGCCCGTCTGATCGGAGGATCCTCCCTTTTCCATAGAGGATGAGTGAACTTTATACCTGTTCCTTATGCCTCCATAGAGCGACTGCCTATCTGACCTCCACAGCCCAGTAACTGGGTGATACGATACCCCTTGGTAAGACTAGTTATCAGACTTTCGGGCTTTCGACGACCTCTAACGACTGTCAAAGATCCACGAGTGACAGCCGGGAACAACAGCTTAACGTGCTTCCCGAGGCACGGAGGAGTTTCGGTATGTAAAGATGGTCAACCATCCACGGAACGACCAGCAAGCATAGCTTTACCTGATGGATCGACCCATGCGGCTGTTATGACTTACGCTCATACATTGTATCCTATTAAATTTAGGATTCCGGTCGCCTCCACCACCCATGAAGATTAGATTTGTGTTAAGACACAAGGTGTCACCAATTTATTGTTATAACGTTACTATCTTAAAGTAACAAAATAATGACAGACGAAAACTCTCAAGGAACAAAGTCCCTTAGAGCGAACACGTACTAGGACTTTTTATCGCGCGACAATTTTGTCGCAGAAACTTCATAAACTTCATGCAACTAAAATCGTGTTAGATTATATTGCGCTCCCACTCTAATGGCCCAAAAATGATAAGGACATGTAGTGCTCATAAAAGACTTTCAACTCACCTTGCAGAGGAGTACCGAAAGCCTCCGCCCTCTTCTCCCTAATGGAGTTGATGACGTATACAACGAAGAAGATCGCGAGGAACATCAGGTTCCCCCACCAAACTACCGGGTTGCCTAGCAAGTAGATCCTGTGAGTACTGCCTGAGAAGAATTGACCCTGCGAATAATGTAAATGATATTATTATTTTATTAAGTAAGAATTGTGCAGCACGATTGCCAAAAAAGGGAGTGTTTTGTTTATAATTATTGGCTATGGCAGCACAATTTTGTGCAACTGAACTATTTATAAACCGTGAGACTTAAATGTGCACCTCGTGCTGCGAAAAACTCTTCGAGTTACGTCGCAGCGCGAGGTGCACAGTAAAAATACCAGTAAACAGTAAATATTTTTAACGGCAACGGTAACAAAGATAATATCGCTACTGGACACACGAGGCGAAGCCGGGGCGCCACCGCGCAGGGAAGGGGCAGAACAGTCGCGAAGTCCAGCGAAGTGCACAGTTAAGTCACAGGGTTTTAGTTATTAGTAATTAACTGTAATTAACTGTTTATTTATTTTACTCTGATGGTCCTAGTTCATCATTTGTGACTGTTATGGCTGTAGACATATGTAAGCGGGCACGCCCTTTACACTTGGAGGCTTTTATTTAGGTTTTATGTTCTGTTTACGTTTTTATCTCTGCTTGAGAATAGTTTTCGGTCTTTTTCTTTTCTTTTTTTTTTTTTTGGTATAGTGGTGTGCTAGCTGACATATGGCTAATAATTTAATGTTTTGTGTTTCACGTGGTGTAAATTGTTTTGCATACTATTGTATAGAATACATTTTTTTCTCTAACTGAACAGACAGCTGTGCTGCTGGGGAGTTTGTTGGCCAATTCTTCTTCCCAGCTAAAGCACTAGGAAGTGGTGAAGGGTGGGCGTTTTGGGGGACTGTCTTATGTAATTTTGACGTTTGAAAAGTGCTGATCCTCAGCCTAGTTTGAATAAATGACTTTTGATTTTGAGTCAGTAAGAGTCTGACACACCCTCCCGCTCCGCCCAGAGCGGGAAAACTTATTTGATAATTTCCCACCCAAAAAAGAAAAACGCGTAGTACACATTGACAGGAAGTCAATGTGTCCACATCTATCGAAATAAGTATTATTAAGAATCAATTCACTGTTAAGCATGATGGGTAACTGGATATTTATTTCTTCATCCACCGGCCGTTATGATGGAAACATAAAAAAAAAATCCCAGTGTATATTTTACATTGAGGTTTTTATTTCTAGACAAGGTTCAAAGCTGCCTGCTGACCGACACTCATCATCGCTGAGAGGCTTAATAAAAAACATACATTAATCAAGATTAAGTAGATAATATTAACATACCCTATAATTAATAGGCCACTGCCACGGCTGCGACGTGACTTCGCCCTCTTTAGGTTTGAGCCCCGCGTTTCCTTGGAACATGACCGCGTGAGACTCTAGGAAACGTTCGATGAAGCCCGATGCGTAAGACTCGAAGCTCACCTTTGGCACTGAAACATGAAATAATCTGTAAGGCATCATTGCATTAATTGGTCAAGGACAGCTAATGAGGCACAATTTATTTTCTATTTTTGTCTCCGAGTCGGTGTCGCGCGGGGCTTAACAGGTTAATAATATATTGCATTATTATATTTTTTAATTGCAGAGTTATTTTCTAAACAAATAGCGTAGTCATCTCAATTATGTACCTCTTTACCTTGAATTTGTATGTATATATATGTATATACATAATCAACCTATAATGTTCCCACTGCTGGGACGCAGGCCTCCTCTGTGAGAGGGAGTGGGCCGTAATCCACCACGCGGGCCCAGTGCGGGTTGGTAGATGTCACATGTCTTCGAATTTTTGGTTCTAGGACATGCCGTTTTCCTCACGATGTTTACCTTCGCCGTTTTGAGAGCAGTGGTTATGTAATAATTTACACAAAGTAAAGCGCCTGTCAGGGTTCGAACCTACGACCTACAACTCGTAAGTCGCGGCCGTTACCACTGGGCCACTACTGCTCAATGAAAAGTAATATTGTAGTAAATATGTATTCAATTCGTATTATAAGTTTTTAACCTATTTATGTACTTCTGTACCTATTTTATGTATAATATATTATGTAATCTTTTAATATTTTTCATTATTATCATTTCCTCTCAGAGCACCTGCCATCTTATCTCTTCACAACCCTAGGTTGACTGGTAGAGAATGCCTAAGGCATTAAGTCCGCCTTTGTACCTAATAAATAATTTATTCATAAATAATACAAAAACCGGCAAAGTGCGGGTCGGACCACGAACAAGGGTTCCGTAGTTATAAAGATAAATTTATTATATTTTCTCTAAATGTAATGGATAGGTGACCGACCATTACATATCGAGAACCCTCCGTGCCTCGAAAGCACGCTAAGCCGTTGCTCACGACTGTCATTTGTAGATCTGTAACAGTCATTACGGGTAGTCAGAAGCCCGAAAGTCCGACAACAGGGTCAGGGGGGTACCCAGTAACTGGGTAACACGATACCCGTTGGTAAGACTGGTTGTCAGACTTTCGAGCTTCTGACGACCCGTAACGGCTACTATTATTTTTTACTTACGGTCATCAAACACGTTGTCCTCTACATTCCACAGCGCGTTCTTGTCTCTCAGATTAGGGTTGCACGCCACTTCTTGCTGTTCGTAGCCCCACTTCGGAAGCTGCTTGCCGGATGTGGTCAACACGCATGCCTGAATAAAACATACATTATTTATTTACTAGCGTTTGCCCGCGGCTTTGACCGGGTGGATGGCGGAAAATATCCCACGGGAACGTAGGTACTACCAGGATATAAAGTACTCTATGTAATAATCCAGGTTATAAACTATATGTGTGTCAATCCGGAACATACATAAAGACAAACAGAAAAAAAAGCTAAAATCTATGTTTTCGCCGTCTGACTCGTTCCCTTGTAGCAATTATTACTTTTTTTCAAAAATATTCACTGTTCAATTTTAACTTCATTACTATTTTATTACATGAATAGATTAAAATATTCAATTTCTTTAATAATTGGAATATTCCATTTTCTTTATTAATTAAAATATTCAATTTTTTTTATTCATTAAAATATTCAATTTTCTTTATTAATAAGTCATGCAAGAAAGTTGAATATTTTAATTAAATTTTCTTGCATGATTTTAAGAGTAGATAGGATAGTAAAGGGATGAAGAAAAGGAAGAAGGAGAAGGAAGATAAAAAGGTATAGGCTAACGCGTTGCGTTGACCTTAAATTGGGACATGGGCAAGGAGATGCTGATTCCATCATCGTCACTGCACTGCAGTTGCAGGCTTTTTTTAATTAGTTATTTATGTACCAAAAATTAAGTTTAAGTTTACCTATACAGGGTCAAATTAAGTTTAAGTTTACCTATACAGAGTCATATTAAGTTTAAGTTTACCTATACAGGGTCAAATTAAGTTTAAGTGTAGCTATACAGGGTCAAATTAAGTTTAAGTTTACCTATACAGGGTCAAATTAAGTTTAAGTTTACCTATACAGGGTCAAATTAAGTTTAAGTTTGCCTATACAGGGTCAAATTAAGTTTAAGTTTACCTATACAGGGTCAAATTAAGTTTAAGTTTAGCTATACAGGGTCAAATTAAGTTTAAGTTTACCTATACAGGGTCAAATTAAGTTTAAGTTTACCTATACAGGGTCAAATTAAAATAGCTAGCGAAATTCTGCAGACGTGATGGGTCAAACATCGATATTCAAACATGATAATATGAGAGGATGAATGAAAGGCGACTAATAAAGGTATTTACAAGGCAGATGGAGTGGAAACGCCGGGAGGGGATGCCCCAGGAAGTCATATGGTGACCTCATTGGTGATGTTCTTCAAAAAGGTCAGGTGCGTAGTACTCGCAACCGGCGTGCGTGTATGACCAGATGTATGAACGTAAACGAAGCAAAAGGAGTATGTAAGGAGCGTAGCAGGTGGCGTTCTATTGTTTTTGCCTACCCTCATAGAAAGAACGCGTGAGTTTATGTATGTATGTATGTATGTATAATATAAAAAGATTTGATGTTTTTTTATGGGGGTCAGAAAATCTGTTTTCTTTTGTTTAGTCGTGTTTAGATATCGACAACCATCACGTCTATGAAGTTTAAACAAAAAAAAAAAACTGTTATTTTCAAACTGATACATCAAATCTTTTTTTTTTATTTCAACTGACTGCGTTCTATGACCCCTAAAAATCATTTTTTTTTTGTTTTATTTTTTGTTGATTACTTTTATAAGGTAACAAAGAATTACACAAACCTGCAAATAATGCACCAGCATAAGTTTACTTCTGACGGTCTGTAGTTCATCGCCATCTTTTCCCCCAGATATAACGACTTTCCAGACATCGTTTGCGTCGCCAATACCGTCCTACAAACACATAGTCAAGTGTCATTACATTCTGGTATGTTTCTAGATTCCTTTGTAAATTTTAAAAATTGATTAGACAGTATTGGAAACTTAGCGTGAGTTTTGTGATTTTGTGAGGTGATTACAGAATCAAAGTCTCACTATACAGTCGCGACCTGTAAATGATGTACCGTCAGCAAAAACTTACTTGGAATTTGGAGTTAGTGCTACGTATTCAAACATTTGACACGGTTCGTCTCTGTGTATTTTGACGACGTAAACCTACATATCATATCAAACTACAGAATAATGACTCCAGGAAATTAAAAATTAAAAAAAAATTCAAATCTTTTGAGTAACATATAACTATATCGTGATCTTTATACAAGGTGTCGTTTTGCATCTTCGTCAAATTTCAGGAGGCTGCTATGAAAGACATATATAATCAAATAAAATTACGATACCTGCTCAATAATTAATCCATACTTGTTTTTTAGTTATTTAAGTTTGACAATATTTTATATTACACCACTTTCACAGAACAGAATCACCCCGTTGCGTATGCGGTAGTGTGTGTGTGTGTGAAAGGGCAGTTACGGTGCGGTATCACACGGGCCGCGTTTTAACATGCGTGTCCCACACATGCCGAATTCCGAAAATTTGAAAAAAAGACCTACTTATTTTATTATTGATTCGTGTCGAGAATCATTAGCATAGTTACCTCCTTGAATTTGACGAGGATGCATAACGACACCTTGTATAAACAGGCGAAGCTAGGTGCACTACGACAAAGCGCGACCGTACAAAACTTAGAAGCTTTGCCTCTGTGGAGTGTTTTTTTTTATTTTATTTTTTTATCATTTATATAAAAGAACACAGGATTACATAATTAGAAAGCAACCAAAAAACCACTAAGGTTTAAACTTGTGCTATCATTAGTCTATCTCAATATCATACAATACAATGAAGCATTTTATATGTACGCGTTATTGTCGATACAATTAATAACATCTTTACATGTTTAAAGGAGTCTACACACCAAACCCGCCGACCCGCCGACATGTGTCATGGGGCTGTGTCGGTGAGTTAGTCGGCGGCAAGAAATCAGTACAACTTTATTAGTTAGTGATTGCAGTGTGTACGAACGTGACGTGTTGTTTTTCTCGAATATTGCAGCCTACAATAAACATGGATACTGATGCTGATCTAATAATAGCAGCATGTGTAATAATTTTAGCTGGGTCCCTGAAGAGAAAACGACAGTGTTGGGTTAGACCAAGCTGGAGTGTCGGCGGGCAACTGAGCGTGCGCGTACGCAAGTCGCCGGCCATGCCGCCGACTTGCACGCGCGGGTACGAGTCGCCGACATGATTCTTGAAGCAAAGTCGCCGACACCTAGCCGCCGGGCTGTGTCGGCGGGTCGGCGGGTTTGGTGTGTAGACTCCTTAATAGTTACAAACATTTTATATGTACGCGTCATTGAAGATACAATTATTAACATCTTCAGGTTTTTAAATAGGTAGTTACAGTCTTTTCTACATATTACTTATGTAATATTGCTTAAGTTTACATTTAATATTTTATGTGTAATACATTTGTTTATTTCTGAGGGTAGACTCTGTGGCTGGACGTTCGTGCTAATTTGAAAAAACCAAGATTACCGAAGCGCATACCTATCTGATTTAAGGTGGAACCGCTAGGATAGCTTACGAAATTAAATTTTTCTTACGTTCTTTTGCGATTTGCAGGTCAGTGTCAGGTTGTATCTTGATCAAAATATCAATAAAAATAAAAATATTTTTATTTCACATAAACCTACATGGGCACTTATGAAACGTCAGAAGCTAGGTGCATATGATTCTCGATCTCAATAAATATGTATTTACAGAATTATAATCATTAGAAGGGCTATCGCTGCGGATCCACCTTGACTGTATTTTTTTACTGTACATATTCAAATATTATGTAAATCAAAATCGAAATATTTTTATTTCACATAAACCTACATGGGCACTTATGAAACGTCAGAAGCTAGGTGCACGGTTCCAATTGGTCGTTTCCTATGGAGAAGAGCCGGCAAGAAACTCCAAGGTTAGTCTTTTAAAAATAATTGGCTTTTAAAATGTTCTCAAATTACAGTGTTAATAGGTATGGGAGGACAGTGTAGGCGAGAAATACTTAACAAAAAAAAAAGAAAAGAAAAACGTCTACAAAAGATCTAGTCTATTAAGCCTACAACGTTCTCACATTCACAACGTACACAAGAATCCATGTAAAATAATATTAAAATAATAAAAATAAAAACCTATTTAAACCAAAGGACATGTTTGTACCTCTCCGTATCCGGTAACTTGCATGTACTTGGTGGTAAGAGGCGCCCTCTCGCGGTGCGAGTGCAGGTTGCGGCCAGTCGGCGCATGCGTCAGGCGCACCAGGTCACCACTCCTGACTACTATCACCCCGTCCACTTGTTCCTTGTCGTAAGGCTTTATGAGCCAGCGGTTGTTCTCGTCTTTGTGGGTGTATGTCGTTACCTAGAGGAGATTTGGAAAAAAATGTATTTTAAATAGTTTACTTATTTTTTGTATTATATCTTGGGGTTAACTAATGTGAAATACTTGTAAATGATTAAGCACTAAAGTTCCTACACGAACAGGTGTTGAAGATGAGCTTCTAAAATACTTTTTTTGAGTTTTATTGGAAAGGAAAGTAAGGATCACATAAAATACAGTTAAAGCAAGGCTTCATAAATATATACTATAGGGCTACTAGAGCTTTTTGTAAGCTAGGATCCAACTTACAAACACAGGCAAATCAGAAGTTTATTAAAATACTTCTCATTGAATGAAGACCTGAGATATAAGGTCAAATATTCAAATGCCCATTGTGAGCGACCACGTTTCAGTGCCAGTGTCGCTCACAATGGTCTTATTAGAAGGCTAAAAGTCACCCAAAGAGCAATAGGGAGGGCCATGCTCGGAGTTTCCCTACGTGATCGAATCAGAAATGAAGAGATCCGCAGGCAAACAAAGGTAACCGACATAGCCCGAAGAATTGCCAAACTTAAGTGGCAGTGGGCAGGGCACATTGCCCGCAGAACAGATGGCCGATGGGGCCGAAAGGTTCTGGAGTGGCAACCGCGTACCGGAAGACGTAGCGTTGGAAGGCCTCCTAATAGGTGGACCGATGACCTCGTGAAGGCCGCAGGAATCCGTTGGATGCAGGAAGCACAGAACCTGCCAACGTGGTGGAGCTTGGGGGAGGCCTATGTCCACCAGTGGACGTATATCGGCTGAAATGATGATGATGAAAATGGTTCAAATGCCATGAACCCTAGCGTCATGAACTTTACTTAAAGACCAATAATTAAATTAATTAAGAATTATTCAACACCACATTCACTTCTGGTAGGGGAGCTCAGAGGGTTTTAAGCAAGCATATGCAGGGCGAAAAGTTGATAGCTGAGTAGGTGCGGCATGATAAGAGAAAATACAGAAAAAACACATATTTGAAAAATTCTGATAAGAGCCTCGTGATCAGGGATCCACTTTCAGATTTACAAAACGGGTAAAAAATTATGTGATCTTCAGAGACGTTGATTTTCGTATGATCGTGAGCGGACTGACGCATAGTGACTTAAATAATCAAATATGACGAAGAAATTGTGGGCTTTCCCTAAATTTGAACTCGGATTTGAACAATTTTTAGAAGGATATTCAGGGCGAATAAGTTATTCTGTGCAGTAGTAAGTAAGTTGTTACGTTAAGCCCCGCGCGACACCGATTCGGTGAAAACAATAGAAAATCAATTGTGTCTCATTAGCTGTCCTTGACCGAGTTAAGTTACCTGTAAGTTGTCTTGATAGTGAATATAAATATAAATATTTGAAGGATTGATGGAGCCTTTTGGCAAATATAACAAAATTTCATTGATTTAGAAAAGTAGGTAGGTACCCAAAAGTGGTCATAATTTTGCTTTTAGCTCTAAATCAACGAACCCACGAGTTTTGATTACTGTTTCAATTAGAAGCTGACCCTTCTGTGAAGATTTGTCAGTATTTAGAAATTTGAAAATGAAGAGTTAAAAGTAAAATAGTAAAATTAGAACATCGTCAGAGTACACCACAAACATAATTAATTATTTCAAAATTTTATTAAGTCACTAAGCAAACAAATTATTTCAAAAACCCTTTGGGCTCCCCATAATTTTTTATGGCAACAATAAAAAAAATTATATAGTTTTTTTTTTTAAATCTCTAACGATCTAACCTGCTGCTGCTTAGCCCCAACTCCTGACGGATACAAATGGTGATGGGAATGCAGATAACCCCCACCAGTCCGATGGTTCTTGAAAGATATAAGCGCTCCGTAAGCGACGGTCTTAGGCGCGCTTGCGTTGTGCAAGCTGTTGCCTTCCAGTCGAGCTTGGAAACCGGAGGAGTAGAATCCGTCGCCGTTACCACTGTAGGAAGAAGCTTGTAATTGATTGCAAAATATGAAGCAACTATCTATTTACTCAAAATTGAATTTTGGATTACAAATTAAAAAAAACCACCAAGTTCAGCATTCAAATAAGACATTCCTGTTATTCTATATTATTATTTGTTATTGTTATTCTGTTATATTAGTTTAACGTTAGTTTGTATCGAGATTTTTTTAAATACGTGTTTTGGTAACAACCAAGTTCTGGGAAATATGTTCAAAATTAACATATATTTTTTCCGCTACCACAAACTATACAGATTTAGCAATTTTATTTCTTAAGAGAAGCCTATTTTGGTCAATTGTCTTGTCAGCGCCTTAGTATGGACACTACCGGAATCCCGTGATTTGAAAAATAGAATAGAATACTCTTTATTATGTACTCCATAAAAATTACAGATACAAATGTTGAAATTTTACAAGGGGTGACACAATGGGCGGTCTTATCGCTAAAAGCTATCTTTTACAGACAACCTTTGGTTGGATTAAAGGGGGAAGGAGAGACAATACGGCAGGTAGTCAGTGGTGTACCAGTTAGGTACATATACAATAAATACATACATATATATTACACACATAAATATATATTACTAAATAACCTAGAAATTACTTTGTAAAAAGCTATTCACGTCTTAAGGAATTATAAACGAACACATATCCCTCCACCCCTCCGACGGGTAAGGCTAAGTCGTACCCTTCAAATAATATTTTCTTTAATTTTCTGTAACAACTGTATTCTTTTGTTTCTAAAAGTCATGTCGCGCGTTACACCTGAGCGGCAACATCGTGCGTGTGCGCATTAGATTGGAAATTAGTAACCTGTGCTGATGTTGGTTTGACAACGTCGTGCGCTCACTGCCAATGCATAAGACAAGCTTTCTTTTATCCTTGTTAATAAAAAATACAATTTATTTTTCGAATCCCGGAGTTTCAGTTAGAATCCCGGGGAATGAAAAAGTTGATGTTAATATGGACATTAACATCAACGTTGGCGGTCATTGAACCAAAATAGCTCTACCTAGTCCGATTGCTGGTTATGACTTATGATACTGTCCTGACTGCTTGGAAGAGGTAGTGGTCGCAAGCAAACGCGAATGTTTAGCGTTCGATCCCCAAAGGACCTAACACGAACACGCGATGAAACACGACTATCCCATAGCATTTTGGTGCAATTTTTTTGCGAGTCTTAGGTGCGAAAAGAGTATTTAAATTTTTCAAATCGTTTAAAAATTCAATCATTTTAAAATTGGAAATATTCGTTACGTTCGTTCGTTCGATAGGCCCACAGGTTAGGGTGTTATTGGCTGCCTCAATGGTCTAGTGGTTGCAAGGACGAATGTCAAGCATTGGGTGAAATCTTCAGATCGATCGATCAGATCTTCAGTGCGGATCATTGGTGCGCACCGGCCGGCACAGCAGTGCGTCACCATTCGTCATACTGAGCGTTTACAAATTATTAATTTTCTCGCCAATTAAGATTCAAATCTACATAGTTGACAGTTTGTTTTCCTTTGTAGAACCTTCTAATAAAGTGCACTATTATGACTGATATTATCAGTTACCGTGTTTTAGTCCTCGTACCACCTAGAGGATATAGGTACCCATTCTTGTTTAGGTTTTTCTAACCGAATTTTATCAATAGCAGTCCGGAGTCTGGATGTGTGCCCAGTTGACGGCAATAGGCTCGCTCGCGATCACACGGGACTTAAACAAAACTGGTGTTTCAACACTTCAACAGTCATTCAAATTTATTCATTAGTTTTTGAGAAAATCGTAGACATACCTGCAAACCACCGCTGCGACACTTATTTTGTATAGAATCAAGTTTTTCTAAGTGAACAGACAGGTGTGCTGTTGGGTAGTTTGTTGCGCCACTTCTTCCCAGCTAAAGCACTAGGAAGTGGTGAAGGGCGGGCATTTTTGGGGGACTGTCTTATGTAACTTTGACGTTCGAAAAGTGCTGATTTTCAGCCTAGTTTGAATAAATGACTTTTGATTTTGATTTTTTAAGTACTGCAGCATTATGCTGAGATAGGAGCCTTTTCTCCTCGTACATGACTTTTTATTCTTATTTTCATTGTACTTAGTTTTTGTTTTTTTATGTTTCTATGAGTGTTTTTTTAGTTTAGTTTGTGATCTTCTGTCCCAATAAATACGTTTTCTTTCTTTCTTTCAAACAAACATCTTACATTTATACATATGGGTCGAATAGAAAATCTCCCTTTGGGAAGTCGGTTAAAAAGGCTCACCTTTTGCTGAGAACAGTAAGATGTATCCAGAAGAAGAAAACGTAGAGTAATGTCGGCCAAAGAATTAGAGTTACTGATCGTCCAATTAAGTGTTTCACTGTAAGGCTCTGAAAGAGAAATAAGGATTACTTAACAAACTATTTTTAACTCGTTAGCCAAATTCATCGAGGGATCGATTGCAAATTAGCCGTCATCGGACAAAGTCAGATTCCTCGTGTTCACTACTCGATGACACCTAAATGAAAGCGCACTGTTGGATTTTCAATTTTCGGCGCTGGGCCGAGGGTTGAAAACCCAACAGCGGCCAATCCATTAATTTAGGTGTTGTAGTGTTAGCGAAAACGTACGTTCGGATGACAGAGGATCGCTTTGAACGCACGCTAAGTTTTAAATATTCCGAGAAAAAAGCGCGTCAGTATGTGGATTCCTATAACTATTTATGAATAATTCATGCCAGTTGTGTCGCTAACGTAGGCTTAAGATCTGACTCCGCTGCGTAGCCGTTTCCTGCCATTCTGTGTTCTATGTTAGAGGGTTTTGGTTTCCGCACTTAGTTCTTCAGATGGACCATTGTGCGTGGGCCATGGCAGCCGTCGGTGGTTATTCGAACCAGCCCATCTCCCTCCAGAAGTTGATTACGTCTACTGGTCTGTTTAGAACATCTGGAAAAGATCTGGGTGACCCGAGGGTTTCTGTTCTAATCTAGGTGACGCTCGTGCAAAGTAGAAGTTTCAAAGAGCACATGCGCAATGGTTTACTCCGCCTCCATGTATGCCCTGCACAGAGTACCGTCCGTTATGCCTTTTGTGTGGAAGGGTTTGTTTAGCGAGCAGTGTCCCGTGATGGTCCCCGTCACCAGGGGCAGGCTGTTCCTGTCCAGACTTAATAAAGGCCTGGCTAGCCTGCCTTCTAAGGATGGCACAGCTTCCCTGGACCGCCTTCAGCCCGGTGTCGAGGTCCATCAGCTCTCCGCTTGTGTGTGGGTAAACTCTTGTAACCATCTGCGAAGCTTACGAAGGGGATGGGTACGCTTTCTGCTCTCTATATAACTAATACAACTTCTATACTCACAACAGGTTTACTCAAATCCCCGAGCACGTTCCACAGGTCGGCAATAGTGCGCAAACCGACAAACAGGACGACGAACAATCCGACAAACTTGACCGACATGGTACAAGCAAGTGACGCGCCTAAAAACAGCTGCCATGAGACCATTCGGAACGAGAATGGAGGGAACCCGTCATCTGTTAGTGATCGGACCTGGGAAAGAGAAATAATGGGGTCATTAAAATTAGCTACGCTCGCCCCCTATTGCAAGGGACTTGGAACATAACTGGCGAAATGTGTAGATGCCTAACCCATCGGGGAAAACAGGCTGTATGTGTGTTGCTTAAAATTGTACGACACCAAACCAAGCATACCATCAGACAAATTATAGACAGGTGTGTGTCAGGTGTAAAATTGTACAAGAATTCTAGGTCCAACAAAAATAACTTTACTTGACTTTAAATATTTCGAAATTTCTAAAGAGAGAAGAGAGTGTCTTAATAGGATCAACTCAGACATAGCAGCAAAATGCTCGAGCAGTTTTGATAAATTGATAGTGATTTAAATAATTAGTAAAATAGAGTTAATAATAGCGAGCTGATGCTCAACGGCGTGTTCGAGCATGCTCGTATTTTCACTCACAACTAGACAGGTGAGACAGCAATGAACTTGATCAAGGATTTTGCTGCTGCCTGTGTTGATCCTAACCCCACGTTTACACCAACGTATTAAACATTTATTTCTACATGTTGTGTCTACTGTTTTCGTGTACACCTACCTAAAACAAGTTCAAGTTATTTATTTCATAACAAAAATACACTTGTGCCGAAATATTTGCACAGTAGGTACACAAAAAGAAACAACATAAACAATTATAACATAACCTCGGCGCAAAATACGCGCATTGACGTGGAGTTGCGGACACCAGCCCGTTTTACCTATTTACCTAACATAACCTCGTTCCTCACCCATCATCCCAGTTAGAACGTCTTTCCAAATTGAAAATACTAACTTTACAAACTTTAATATTCTTATTGATACAGAACAAAAACCCTAGTAAAATTCTTCAAAATACATTTAATGTCGAAATATTAAGTATAAAAAAAAAAAAACATTTATAACAAAGTCAAAGAGCAACAAGTACACATATATAATTTAAGTTTAATTTAATACTATTTTTAAGATTTTTGTCATTACAAAATTCGTCAGTGCTGTAATAGGCTTTATTGTAGTTGTAAAGACTAGTTTATCCAACACTTGTAGAAAACTTGTCCCAAAATGTCTAATAGGTATTTGAAAGAAGAGTGAAAGAACACTATCTTTCCACTTCGTCATATATGCGTATGTATTTATTATTTTAAATTACACTTTAAGTTTTAATATTCTAGTGACATTTATTCCAGAAGTATGTACGTATGTTTGTATGTATTTATGTTAGTATTTTCCCTTATTATTTGTTTTGTGTTTGTATTTCTGTTCTACTACACACGTTGTCTACATCTTTTTAGCTACTTTCCTATCGCAGGTATGCTGGAAGAGTTTTTTTTTTTAAATAAGCATCACCTTTGTACGTATTTTTCTGTTGTTTTCTTCTTGTCTGTTTCTATATGTGTGTTCATAAATGGTCAAATAAATAATAATAAATAAATAGATGAACAAAATAGTTAACAAAAAATGTCTGAAATAGGTACATGTTTTATACACGCCCTGTAAGACTTGTTGAAAACAAGTATCTCAATTTGTACATAGGGGTTAAACGGGGTTAGAATGCAATTATAGAAGAGTGTAGAATTATGTTTTGGGGATAGTAGAATCATTTTTCTTTAAATAATTTGATAACTTTTGTGATTTTGCCAAATATAAAATAATAAGTAGGTAAATAGTATCAAAATTGAGTATTTCAATCAACTGGCAGAAAACCTTGTAAGGCTTGATTACATAACCCCCTAGCCCCCTAGCCGCCGCAGGCCCCTAGCCGCCGCAGGAGACGCCCTGGGCGTCGGGAATCTCGGGCGGATTTCCAGCCACCGTAGGCGCGGGCTTGCGGACGGTGAGCAATGGGTAGCTCACCGTCCGGTAAGGACCAGGCCGAGGTCGACGGCGCGTCGTATTCCACGCGCGCCTCAAAGAGATGTCGTCAGCACAAAGTAGGGGTCTACTAGGGCCGATGCCTGCCGGGGTCGCGGGAAGGTACTTATGGGTCACCGAGGCCCCCGCAACACAGGCAACAGGAAGGAATACGGGTGGGTTTTAGTCAGTAAGAGTCTGACACACCCTCCCGCTCCGGCCAGAGCGGGAGAAGTTATTCGATGATTTCCCACCCTCAAAAAAAAAAAAAAAAAGGGTGGCCACTTTGCTCGACCTTCCGCTACACCTAAAACAAGTTGTACGGACTAGTTGTATAAAACACTTGTAGAAAACTTGTCCCAAAATGTCAAACAGGTGAACAAAATAGTTAACAAAAAATGTCTGAATAACATGTTTTATACACGTCCTGTAAAACTTGTTGAAAACAAGTATCTCAATTTGTTTTTGGGGCTTACCCGGGGTTAGATTACAATTTTATTAGAGTGTAGAATTATGTTTTGGGGATAGTAGAATCATTTTTCTGTAAATCAATTGATTACTTTTGTGATTTTGGAAAATATAAATTAGTAAGTAGGTAAATAGTATCAAAATCGAGTATTTCAATCAGCAGGCAGAAAACCTTGTAAGGTTTGATTACATATTCAACCATTTCGCTGAAACTAACATTTTAACAATGGGCAGCATAGAGGGAAAATCCATCTTATTATATTCAAATAGTACAAGGAAAACCAACAAAAGATTTATGTAAACACGTAAAGTACAGTCAGGGGAAATAATTGCTGATCAAATTACAAACACTACGTCAATTTGCCGTGTTGTAGCCATTTCACACAACTGTCAGGGAATGTCAGTTGTGATTTGAATTTATAAGCAATAATATATATTAATTTTTCGACGCCATATTTTAGTTTATTAATAGTTTTAGTTAGGTTAACATAACATCACACCTTGTTTCCCCGAAGGGTTGGGCAGAGGTGTACCTGTAGTTACACCCACAATTCGCCAGTTATGTTTAAGTCCCTTGTAACACCACCTAAACCGCGGTCACTGTCAGATTGCATAGAAAAGAAAGAGAAGCGCGATGACACAACGCTTGTAATTTATTGCAAAATATGAAGCAATTATCTATTTACTCAAAATTGAGTTGAGTAATCGAAAATAAAAAAAAACCAAGTTCAGCATTCAAATAAGACGTTCTTGTTATTAATTAAATACGTAACGTATGTTGATATTTAATACAGATATTTTGGATTAGAACCCAAGGTAAGAGGTTAGTTTAACGTTAGTTTGTATCGAGATTTTTTTTCAAAACGTGTTTTGGTAACAACCAAGTTCTGGGAAATATGTTCAAAATTATTATATATTTATTTTCCGCTACCACAAGATTTGGCAATATTTTTTTTTGAGAATCCTTTCATATCATATTTTGGTCAATTGGGCCTTGTCAGCGCCTTAAGGCAGGAGACTGATTAGTCAATATGATAAACAAATAATTTCCCTGACTCGACATACCTTAAAGGCTCCATATATGGAACAGCTCATAAAAAACAATAAGATTGGATCCAGTAGTATGTACCTGTTCAAGGTAAGAAATCCCACATCTGAAAGAGAAGGATTACGTCATTATTCTAAGTAATATGTCATTGAAACTTATAATGTGGTTTTTACAGACACTGCGGTAAACCGCAGCATTTTTACCTATTGATCTATGAAGTATTTTCATGTCATCTGCACATAGGTTCGATTTACTGTTACCATTAGCGCAAATTTACTTATTAATACTGCGTCTATGGTCTAGTCGTTGCAAACGGGTTCGATTCCCGGGTCGGTCAAAGTGTTATTTGGTTTTTCTATCTGGAATTTCTCAGTAGCAGCCCAGAGTCTGGATTTGTGCCGGGTTGATGGCAATAGGCTCGCCCCTATTACATGGGACTTAAACATAACTGGCGAAATGTGGGTGTACTACAGGTACACCTCTGCCCAACCCTTCGGGGATACAAGGCGTGATGTTATGTTACGTCTTATTAGTAGTCGAAGGTACCTTGTCGCCAGCAATACAATGTGGAGACGACAATATATTTTATTATACTTAGTATATATATTGTAGCTAAGTAATAACAGCCGCACGGGTCGATCGATCAGGTTAAGCTACGCTTGCCGCGGTTGGTCCATGGATGGGTGACCATCTTTACATACCAAGACCCCTGCGTGCCTCGGAAAGCACGTTAAGCCGTTGGTCCCGGCTGTCATTTGTAGATCTTTGACAGTTGTTACGGGTCGTCAGAAGCTCGAAAGTCTGACAACCAGTCTTACCAAGGGGTATCGTGTTACCCAGTAACTGGGTTGTGGAGGTCAGATAGGCAGTCGCTCCATGTAAAATACTGGTATTCAGCTGTATCCGGTAAGACTGGAAGCCGAATCCAACATAGTTGGGAAAAAGGCAGGCAGATGATGATGATGATGATGTATTTTATGTATAAATAAAATTGAAGTGTCTGTTTGTAATGTCAAAATAACAGCTTTTTTACTAAATGCTTAAGAAAGTATACACGGTACTTATAACAAAAAACTTTTTTTTTCGTATGTCTGTATCTGTCGGTCCGGGTAATATCCGACACAGCTGGACCGATTTTGACAGGATTTTCACTGGCAGATAGCTGAAGTTATAAAGAGTAACTTAGGCTTAGATCCGCAGACAGCAGCAGGCTTAGCATGACACTCTCTATTTCTTCGAAGAATAGACACGGCTCTTTCTATGTATACAAAATGACATTTCGTTTCTCAGTTTTTGACATCTCACCGTAGAAATCCTTCTACAATCTGTCATCTTGTCTATCGTTTCTAACGATCTTTGTCTAGGTCCTTTTTTATGTAGAAGCATTTCTACTCTACGGTGGGATGTCAAAAAAGGAGAAACGAAATGTCACTTTGTATGGAAAAGGCGTGTCTATTCTTCGAAGAAATAGAGAGTGTCATGCTAAGCCTGCAGGTAGTACAACAATAAATAAAAACATCACGCCTGTAATCCCCGAGGGGTTAGGCAGAAGTGTACCCATAGTACCTACACCCGCATTTCGCCAGTTATGTTTAAGTCCCAAGTAGTAGGGGGCGAGCCTATTGCCATCAACCGGGCACAAATCTAGACTCCGGGCTGCTACTGAGAAATCCTAAACAATAAAACCCCTTAACACTGCTCGAGCCGGGAATCGAACCCAGGACCTCATGCTCAGCAGTAGCGCTTGCGACTACTAGAAAAGATAAATTAAAAGTAAGAAAAAACTAGCAATAGGAAACTAGCATAAGAGTTTTTAGGGAATATCTAATAAATCCTAACATTGAAATTAAAAAGTGATTTTATCTAACAAAATAAATAATAATGGTTATGGCCGACTATTGGTTTTGCTAATCTTTGACTACCTATAGTCACTAAAGTATTGGATATACACTACGCTATATAGAGTGTTCCAATATAAGGGTAACAATGTAAACGATTGTAAATGACTGAATAGGTCCACTCAATCTGTTTGGTTCTTTCCTCAAAAGACCATTTCAGACACCAATCTATATGGTCTTCACATGATCTGACTAAGGTCCGTATTACAGAAGGAAACTCAAGCATTGATCTCTGTTTAAAACTAGTTTTAAGTCAAGTTTCAATTTTAGAACGTTCCTCAAGGATAGATTCATTGATCATAGTTCAGCTGAGTATCGCTTTATTTTAGAACGTTACTCAGTTCGTAAAGTTCGCTTTTCGCCCAAGCAGTGATTTGATCTGAAATCGCCCAAGTTTGGTCGAGACCGCGCTTGAGCATAGAATTGTCATGCCAATTTTTGTTTCAAGCGTAAGTTGTCGAGTTTTAATATCAAAATGGATATATTTGAAGAAGTAGATCATTACAATAATTAATTCAATGATGATGCAAATAGAAGGTTGAACTTTAGCGTTCCTCTTAGATATTTAAAAGATACACAGGACCCATATAATTGTGAAAACTTCATAAAGAGGTACAGGTTTTCATAAGACGTGGTAAAATATTTAATTCTACCTATGATAGACCACGATTTAAGAAAACCACATAACCGTGGGCATCCCCTAGCCCCAGAATTGCAAATTCTTGTGTTTTATTTTTCTTTCGTCCTGCCATTTAAAAAGTTACAAGAATAAATAAAAATCAGCAAAACAAATCTAATCAAAATATCTACGATGTTTTCATTTGCATAAATTGTTTTGACATACTGACATTTTTATTAAATAGCGTACCTATTTATGGCCATAGATACAAGTCTTTTAAGCCTTACAATAATTATGCTTATAAGATTACTAAACTTTATTTAAATAAATGAGGAATTGTACTACGAGTATTCGGGACCGAACTAGACCGAACTAATAACGCAGATTTCCTAAATAATTGGGCGCTTATGATATATTTTAATATTTTTAATCCAGTGAAGATTAAAACTAAGTTGGTAAATAAAATAAATCGTAAACGAAAACAGGCTGATACATAGACAATACACATCTCTGCTTGAGGTTCGATTTGAGTCTCGATACAGCTGAATAGAGATTGATTACCGTTCAGAGGGCTAATTCACGTAATTAAAGAAGTTTAGTTGCAGTGCAGTTGCAGTTAAGTTTCGATCAAAACAATGCTTTTGGTATTCTCTACCGCTGTCAGCTACGCTCGCGTCAAGTGCGCGTCACGCGAGCGCAATAACGGCATTCTACTACTGCGCGTCATTAGAGCGTGATTCTGAACGCAACTTGATCGGTATTCTACTATTCGTTTGACGTCTCAAAATGACAGCTTTGAAGTTTCAATTTGATCATCGTGCAGTTTCGGTTACGCACAACATAAGAATATGACCGATGCTCGAGTACTGATTCTATACTTAAACAGTGATCGACTGATTGACGCTCAAACTAGACTTGAGGAACCTTCTGTAATACGGACCTAAGATTATGTCTGGACTTTAAAAGAGACTGTGACCTCTGAGTTTGTTTCGGCCTTTCTTCTCAGAGTAGTCAGATAGGAAACGCCGACCTCATCTAGTTTTTGTTTTCTAAATATGATTGACGTGTAAAAGTGTTTGTACAAACCTACTTACAGAAAATAAAATCATTTCATTTCAAACCAAACGAACCTTAGCAATTTCTATGTTTTAAGAAGTTTTCGCTACATAGAGTTTACACTGTATTTGATTGAAAGAAAGAATAAGAAAGAAAGAAAGAAAGAAATAATAACTTTTATCTGGACACAGTTCGTGAAACACAAAAACAGAATAAAAAGTGAAAATAATGTTTTAACAACAATAGTGTGTGCCTCACGGCTGCGCCAAAAAGGTTCATTTCAGCATTGAATTTTCGTATGCAGATGGCAAAAGTTACTACTTATTAGATAATATGCAGTTTAATTCACTGTCGTATTGTCGTCTCTATCTTATATATGTTTTACTAGCACTTCGACCACGATCTTGTTCGTTGATTCGAGTTAATCAAGCCACGCAATAAAATCTCTCCCTCTAAAATTGACTACCCCTTTTTCACCCCGTTAAGGGTAGATTTTCGAAAAACCCTGACATACGTAATTCTTTGTTTCCGGTCTTAAGTATAAATACCAAGTTTCAAATTAATCGGACCGCGCGTTAAAATTCTTCCATACAAACTATGACACCCCCAAATCCCCCTTTAGGGGAAAAAAACGAAAACGACAAACTTTATCATTTTCATAAATAAGTATTCGTGCTAAGTTTTAAGTTTATTAAATCAAGGAATACGATCTTTCATACAAAACAAATCCTCCCTTTCCACCCCCTTAAAGGTTGAATTTCCTAAAACCCCTTCTTAGTGCTCCCCTATATTATATAAGGAACCCCTGTGCAAAATTTCACGTTCCTAGTCCCAGTAGTTTGGGCTGTGCGTTGATATGTCAGTCCGTCATTCAGTCAGTCAGTTTCTCCTTTTATATTTATATAATAAAATAAAAAGAAAGGAGCTAAATCATACATAATAGAATAATGTTTTAGTTATGACAGTGGTTCCCACTATTGTTACTTAAGTTTGTTGAGGGTACTTCATCCTGTGAATATTATTTACATTATAAATGAATAATAACTTGATTAGACGATTGTCATGTCAAAATCACACGTAATTAGGGGAAGCCTCGCGACGCCCCATAGCATCCTTTACGGCGCCCTGAGGAAAGCTTCATTTTAGATGCCCCTGCTTTGTGGTATCATTCTACTTTTCGGTCTAACCACACAGGCTTGGTGTAGCCCAGATTTAAGCATGGTATGGTATAACAAATACTGAAACCCCAGTTCTACTATTTCATGAAGTTTTTAACATATAATTTTGTAGGTAGGTACCTACTCAACCCTTTGACTGCCATGTCAAAAATGCAAAAACGTGCTCTCGGCGCCAAGCTTCGAATTATTCCTTAAAATCTGTCATGTAGTCGTGACCGTGGTGTGCTGGGCACATTTTGGTTTGCCATCTATATATGACTGTGGCGGTCTAAAGGTTAATAATAATACTTACCACACAATAATAGAATAGTTCCAATTATTGTTGACTCTAGTGATTTAGTCATCTCCCATATTGTTAAAAACGTCAATGGAATTATCAATGCACCAAGGGCAGTACAGAACTGAAACAAAACATCAAAATGTGGTTTTGTTTTTTTTTTACTTTATTTTCAAACGCAAAGGAAACCATTCCAAAAATGTATGGAGAGTAAAATGCTTGTCAAATTCACATTTAGATGCAATTTAGAATATTTTACCTTACTTGGACGGCTTTAGAGTTATTATTGGCTAATTAATAATACCATGTAGTTATTAGAACACTTACAAGTCTCATTCCCTCATACCGAGCTCCTTCATACTTGTCTCCAGGTTTCTCAAACGGGAATGTTCCATCATACCCAGTCAGTTTACCAGACAAGGCTATCAGCATCTGATAACAATATGATAAAAGGAAATAATATAATACACACGAATGTGAGCTTATCTTATTGTAATGTAAGAACATAGTTTTCATCTCTGAGAATTAATCACATCATATCACACAGATGAATCCACAGGGCATGAGATGTTTATTTTAAATACAATAAGGTATGCAATAACTATCTGTTTAACGTAAACAAAAACGTAAGTATTGTAATGACTATCAATAATTGTTTTAATTAACATATTAAGTGACGGTCTAAGAAGCATGATATATAAAAAACATTTGAGATGTGTTAAGACGCTGACAACACCTAAACCGCGGTCACTGTCAGATTGCATAGAAAAGAAAAAGAAGCGCGATGACACAATGCTTGTAATTTATTGCAAAATATGAAGCAATTATCTGTTTACTCAAAATTGAGTTGAGTAATCTAAAATAAAAAACAACCAAGTTCTGCATTCAAATAAGACGTTCTTGTTATTAATTAAATACGTAACGTATGTTGATATTTAATACAGATATTTTGGATTAGAAGAGATTTTTTTTCAAAACGTGTTTTGGTAACAACCAAGTTCTGGGAAATTTGTTCAAAATTAAAATATATTTTTTCCGCTACCACAAACTATACAGATTTGGCAATTTTTTTTCTTAAGAGAAGCCCATTTTGTTCAATTAGGTCTTGTCAGCGCCTTAAGCCACGCGCGACACTGATTCGGAGTCAAACAATAGAAAATCAATTGTGTCTCATTAGCCGTCCTTGACCAATTAACAAGATATAGGATACTAGCTTCAGCCCGCGACTTCGTCCCCATGAAATTTCGGCCCCCGACCCACCGCGTCGTATCAATCGCCCGCCCGCGCTATTACTTAGTTTTCGTTTAGCGTTCTTTCTGACTTTTTTTATTTTTGCTCGGTTCCCAAGGGTCGTAGGGTGATGTTAAATAGCCTTTGACCTTTCTCAAGAATTGGACTATATAATGCAAAAAAGAATCTTTCAAATCCGACCGGCGGTTCCAGAGATCATCGCACATCATCTTTCGATTTTACCCGTGTGTGATTGACTAATTTGAACAAAAACGGTTATTGTGACTTATGAGTACTATAAACATGTAGTACATTATTTTTATGCATCATTAATAGTTTTCGCAACGCAAGCTAAATAGTGACTTTTACAGGCAAAGTTTTGATACCTTAGGTTACGTTATTGTAATTTTCGTAGGGATCTGTAATTTTCATGAAAATAAAATACGTCCTATGTTACTGCCGGATAATTTAGTTTTCTATTGGTCAAAAAATGGTTAAAATCGGTCCGGTAGTTTCGGAGCTTATTCGGTACAAACAAACAACCAAACAAAAAATATCTTTCCTGTTTAAGATGTTAGTATACATGTGAAAATAAATACATTCACAATAAGGAAAGTAGGTGCTTAGTAGATAATACTTGTTGTATAATTGGCGAAGAAGTTAAGTCGGCCCAGCTTCCCAACTATGTTGGGGTAGGCTTTCACCCACCCCTCAGACTTGAGGTGGCCCGCAGAGGCGGGCACTAGCCGGGGATCGCGGAAGTCGCATTAGATCTCATGATCCCCGGTGCTAGTGTGGGAGGGGAACACCGGGGTGGTTTTTAGACAGTAAGAGTCTGACAGACCCCTCCGCCTGCCCCAGGGCGGAGGACATCCATGAGGATTTACCACGCCGGAAAAAAAAAAAGAAAAAAAAAAAGGCTTCCACCCACCCTGCCCGCAGCAGGCGCACTGGGCGTCGGCGGAGGGCGGACAATGCCCTCTTCCAGCCCCCTAAATGGGTCTAGGGGCGACGGATGCGGGGACATCCGTCGCCCCGCACATAGCAGCACCCGATGTGGCGACGCGTAGTGTTCCACGCGCGCCCCTATTTGACGTCACGGGGGAGTATTTCTACTTATTACCCCCGCGAGCCTGAGGTGGTCCGCAACGGCGGGCACCAGCCGGGGATCGCGGAAGTCGCACTAGATCCCATGATCCACAGTGCAAGTGTTGGAGGGGAACACCGGGGTGGTTTTTAGTCAGTAATAGTCTGACAGACCCCTCCGCCCACGCCAGAGCGGAGGAGATCCATGAGGATTTTCCAACTCGGAAAAAAAAAGGCTTCCATCTAACCAGATGCAGCTCAATACCAGTATTTTACATGGAGTAACGGCTTATCTGACCTCCACAACTCTGGTTAAGAAATCAAGTACTGTGCAAAATTAAAAGTCATCTATACTAATATTATAAATGCGAGTTTGTAAGAATGGATAGATGGATGTTTGTTACTCTTTCATGCAATAAGTACTGAACAGATTTGGATGAAATTTGGCACACAGATAGTTTATAGCCAGGAATAACACATAGGATACTTTTTATCCCGATATACCCACGGGGTCAAAACTTATGCGGGTGAAACCGCGGGGCGCATCTAGTTTTAAATATTTCAGCTGGACTCACACTGAGGAAATCCCATGCAGATATATGGGATATGACTTATGAAGCTTGCATATTATTATTTTACATGTACTGGGCAGGATTAGCGTCAGTCTGTTTGAAACTTGGATTACCTCATTGGGCTAGTGGTCACAAGCGCTACTGCTGATGAGGTCCTGGGTTCGATTCCCAGGTTGGGCAAAGTGTTATTGGATTTTTCAATCTGGAATTTTTCAGTAGCATCCATGAGTCTGTGACTACATAACATACATAATCAACCCATAATGTTTCCACTTCTGGGACACAGGCCTCTTCTCCTCGAAAGGGAGTGGGCCGTAATTTACCATGCAGGCCCAGTGCGGGTTGGTAGATGTCACGTCTTCAAATTGTCTTTTGGTTCTAGGACATGCCGGTTGCCTCACAATGTTTACATTCACCATTTTGAGAGCAGTAGTGATGATATTATTAACACAAAGAAAAGCTAAAGCCACAGCCATTACCACTGGGCCACCACTGTTCATGCACTGATTTGTGCGTGGTTGATGGCAATAAGCCAGCCCCCTATTACATGGGACTTAAACATGACTGGCGAAATGTGGATGGACTATAGGTGTACCTCTGCCTAATCCTTTGGGAATACAGGCGTAATGTTGTTATGTTTACGTTTGAAGCTTTATAATGAAAAAATATATATTTACCTTGCCAAGTGGGGGATGGACATCAAAAAAGAATGTTCGGTTTATGTACCAACTAGCCATTTTACCAAAATGAGTTTCATCCCAACTGAAATAATTAATTAGTTTTCTACATATTTCACTTATTAAAAAATATAAAACATATATATAAAACATTGTTATAATTATTTGATAAGAAAATCATCATCTTATTAAACATTTTGGTTAAATTTACGATACATAATAGTCTTATTTTAGTTAGCGATATGTAGCAAGCAAAACTTGACATCTTAAAAAGTATTTTGTCTGTAACATTATTTACCATACATGATCAGGTTCCAAAACTTTGTAAAATCTGGTAACAAATGTGGCACCACACAGTATGCCGAATGTGACCCACCATCTAGAAATAATTTTAATTTTAAATATTAATATTTTAGCCGTAAAAGTTAGGAAGCAAAAACTAAGTGTGTGAAATTAGAAAGTACATTTTGTTATTCGGCTTCGTCATAATATTACTTTTCTTCTTTTCAGACATTGTTACAGAAATGATTATTTGATTAGCATGATAAAGTTAATTAGAATTTAACATTTTCATTTACAATAGTTAGAAAAAAACTACGAAAAGTAACGGTATAACAACAAAGCAGATAAACGTCATATAAATAGGCACTAAACAGGTGACGGCGGGGGCCTGCAGGGCGGGGCGGCAGGGAGAAGGACATTGACATTTGACAGAATGACAGAGATCATGCATAGTGACAGTTCTCTCGGGTGTTGCCATATTTATATCTTGATTTTTAACCGACTTTATAATAAGGATGGGGTTCTCAATTCAGTTATATTTTTATGTTTGTTACCTTTTAAATAATATACTTCAAGATTGGTTTCATTTTTATCAAAATCCAGTTCTGATGGTGGGATCCATAAAGAATTGAGGGAACTCCTCAAAATACAAAAAACGTTATATATAATATAACGTTTTTTGTATTTTCATCAACAAGTCAATCATGTTCATCAAGAAAGTATTATTTAGTAAAGTGAACTGATGAAGAAGACCACAGATGGCCACCAAAACTCCTCAATGATAGGTATTTCACGGATGGCGCTAGGATATCTCGATTAATAAGTAATAATAGTATAATTAAGTGACTTTGACGAAGCAAATATACATAATTTTGAAGACGGAAGGTATGCACCGGAACTCTGTTATGATACAATATATAGGATATATTGTATCATTAGCCGTGTTTGGGCTTATTGGAATTATCATGAGATGCACTCTGGCTACAAATGATTTTTAACCGACTTCAAAGAAGGAGAAGGTTCTCAATTCGTCTATATATATATATATATGTATATATACTACATATGTTCGGTGGGTGGTAGAGGTAGCTTGCGCAGTAGTCCCATATAAATTTTAATAACTTTAGTTGGTAAATTTTGGAGTTAGATTCAATAATACGTATTTAACACTGGGTATGTTGATGATGTTATAAAACTTCGTGTCACTGTTTTTTACATAGCAAACATTGGTGTGGGGTAGGTCCGTAGGTACCACAACTAAAAAATAAAAAATCAAAACTTTGTACAAAAAAAATACAACCAACTTCCAAAAAAATACACTAAAAAGTGAAAAATAACTTTAATTTCGGAAGTCGGTGGCAAAAAACGAAAATACACAAACCAAAGACTCCGACTTCCGAAATTAAAGTTATTTTTCACTTTTTAATGTACTTTTTTGGAATTCAGTTTTTTTTTAAGTTTTACCATTTGACTTCAGTCTGACCAAAATGTATGGATCAAACAAAGGTGATATCCGGTGTATATCCGTAATGCAATATTTCGTTAGTAATTAAATATTATATTGTAATTTATTATAACTTTTGTTAATTTTTATAATTGTTAGATTATTAATTGCTGTTTTAAAACTAAAATAGACAGATGAATCTTGGTCCTAAATTATAAAATTGCGTAACGTTTATATGACCGATTGTAGATTTAGGACGAGGGGTGCTCTGGTTCTATTTTAAATACATTATTCCTTTCTTAAAATGAAGTTTTGATTTATGATTAGTGAGTATAATACCTTTAGTAGATAGCAGACCAAAATTATTTATTGGTGTATCTATCGACTTATTTTTATTTCATTCCGATCACTATTAACTATGGCAAGCAGTCGAAATTTTCCCGCCTAAACCTTTAACGTGTTTTTATTCAAAATGAGCCTAGCTGCATAAATGACAAGATTCAATTTAGATTACCATCCCTATAATAAAACTCTGCAACTGACTAACATCAAGCTAAGAGCTCTAGAAGAGAAATTATAATTAATAGTTGAAATTGCCCCACGGAAGGGGAATTACAACTATTTTTGCCTTTTTTGACAAAAACACATTTTTAAGCCTATCTCTTGAATATTTTTCAATATGAGTTTGTAAAAATAATACACAGATAATGACTCTGGAGCGTCAATACATTACATTTTTATTAAAACTATATCATCTAATATTTTTATACCTTCAAAGTTGTGGTTTAGGTTTTAACAGTCGAGATTGCTCGCTGCACCTTACATAATTTTTATTGTAACCATGACATTTTTTTTATATGTATTTTTTATTTTCTTAAATATACTTTTAAAAATATACATTTATGTACATACATCTGACTGTCTCGTTGCTTTTGCAGTAGCAAGTGCGGATACCTAAAAAAAAAAAATACAGTTGAATATCAAAAATTATTCACACGTTTCTCGCGCGCACTGACAGACACTGCTATTGGTGATATGTGCTCGGCAATAAAAAAATAAAAAATATAAGGCATGACTACCCCATTTTAACTTTTATTATTCCTATATTTGCCTGTATAACTACAACAAATACTCTAGCAACATTAACACATCCCTTAAAATCCCTTTTGGTGTAATTCTAAAAAGTGAACAGCACTGTTAAATCATAGTTGGTTATTAATTATCCATTTGATTGTTATTTGCAAAGGAAGTATAGTAATGAAATGATAAATGCCCATCCATAAAACTAAATATTTTGTTATGCATATCAGCCGACTTGAATGCTTGAAAAAATGTTGTTTCGAATTAGAAGGCAGCTATGGAATGTACGGAAAATGGAACGGAATTCTTACGGTGGAAATAACCACTGAATAGGGGTGTTCTTTACTTTTGATATACTTTGTTGAATCAACAACTATTAAGTTGTTGCACCAACCCCAAATATACTGGGATAAGGGCAAGAGAATGATGATGATGAAAGTCGATTAATCGATCGTCGAGGTTACGAAATTTCGCCCCTCATGATCTAACTATATTAGCTGAATCTCTTCTCAAAGAAAATGCCAGTAAGGACATTCCAAATTTTGAATTCAAGCCCATTTCTAAGATCATAATTAAAAGAGCACTCAACAAAAGTTTTAACATAAAAAAAACATTGAAGATTATGGCGGCGGTACGTTTCCTGGTTTCAGAGTGATTTTGTCAGTGTCTAATCAATTAAAGACCTCTAACTGTGCTACCAGTATTGAGTAAAATATATGAAAAAATCATGCTAGAACAGATGTTGTCATATTTGAATTCAAATGGGATTTTACATAGTTGCCAGTTTGGTTTATCGAAAGGTAGATCGACGACTGACGCAAGAGTGAAACTCATCAGTCACATTTTGGAATTCTAGTAGAAGTCGCAGGATGCAACTGGCATTTTCTGTGACCTCCCAAACGCGTTTGACTGTTGTGACCACAGTACACTGATCTACAAATTACACCACTATGGAATTCGTGGACAAGCCGCTAATCTTGTATTTTCTATCTATCAAATAGGCAGCAAAAAGTAAACGTTAAAGGGGCAACGTCCTCGTGGCTCTAGTGAAAATGGGCGTGCCTCAAGGTTCAACTCTTGGCCCTTTCCTATTTCTAGTTTATATTAATGACCTTCCTTACATGATGGCCAACTTATCGGATATAATTCTATTCACTAATAACACTACTCTTATTTTTTAAATAGATAGAAAAGGTACATGTAAATGATACTCTGACTGTTCTTTCGAAATGGTTCACAGCTAATAATCTTTTACTTACTTAATGCGAAAAAAACCCAAAATATCTTAAGTTTTCATTAGCAAATGTACCCCAAACATCTTGAAAAAAAAAAAAAAAAAACTTGATGGCAAGAAAGTGTATTTATATATTGCTATTATATATAATGCTATTACGGAAATTATATTTCTAGGAATTACTCAAGATTAGAAAGAGCAATGGGGCGTTCACACTAGAGCTCTTTCAGGTAGATTTTAAGTTCTTCATATTCAATAAGAAAAATAAGGCAGTTAACTGATATAGCCACAGGTAGTTTAGTAAAATTTGCTTAATTCCCCAGTATTATGTCATATGGCGTTCTGCTGTGAGGTACGTTAGCTGACATGGATTCATTTTACAAAAAAAATAGGCAATTTGCGCGATCAATAAAATAGATCCTCGTGAGCCCCTTAGAAACAAATTCAAAGAAATTCTTTGCGTGCAAGTTTATGTGAAATAAAATATTTTGATTTTGATTTTTGGGAAACCAACATTGTTTTAGCAACAATATTATTGTGTTGCAGAAACGTGTTGTTGGCGGCACGAAATCTTGAAGTATTGCTGGCAACATGCTGTGCTAGTGCTCTGTATTCATGATAAACAAATGTTGCGCAACTTTTTCTCAATCATGTTTTCAATAAATATGCGGCTTAAGCCCCGCGCGACACCGATTCGGTGTAAAACAATAGAAAATCAATTGTGTCTCTTGACCGATTACTTCTTATTATACTTACATAGTTTACTAAAGAGACAGTTTCACTCTATTCTATATTATTAGACAAATAACGATTAATTGTGTCGTATTGTTGAAATGCATTTGCGAAAAGAGAACAGATTACATTACTTTTGTATGGTATTACAAACGCAAAAAAATTATAGCAATCGTCAATATTTACGTGATTGGTACATTGATAGACAAAATGATCGTCAACAAAATTCAATTGAAGCGATTGCCAATAAACACACAAAACATTGATAATTGCAAGTGATCGTTTCGGGGATCCTAAAGTTTTAGCGTGAATAAAAACTTTGCGATGCGATTTAATTATTAAACGTACACCAAAACTTTCAACTGCCCATCACTATTGTCAATTTCACGCGTACGTCGTAATCGTGAATAATGTCAACAAATAAAAGTTTGGCCGTCTTCGCTGATTCATGTGTCGTTGTAGTAAACAAATAAATACTGCTAATTCGATTCGCATCGCCTTCAGAAGAACGCTTATATTGTTCACAGTTTGTGCACGACTATGACGGAGCATTGACGATTACATCATGAATAATATTAAGTATTTTTTAATTGTTCAGTTGTTATTTTCTTTTTGTTTGTGCGAAATAAGTAATGGTCAGAAAGAAAAGTTTTTGAATGGCTTCAAAGAGTATTATAATAGTTTGCCTAATCAAGTTTACCGGAGTGAAGAGGGAGGATCTTTGCTGAGTACGCAGCAAGTGGTGAGTAAAAATTACGTAGTTTTTAAAAATCTTGTAGTTTTAAAGTTTTCTAAGTGAGATGAAGGTTATCATTATCCGAGACCTTTATATCTTAAGTTATCATAAAGATTGTTGACAATATGTGCCATGTTTTATTTTCCAATACCCAAAACTTATTTGAATTTAAATTTAAGTGATATTCTCAGAACAATAGTTTACATGTAATATGTAAAGTATTTTTTTGTATGAACCTATAGGAACGTTATTTATTTTTTTCTGTACCAGTTTTTATTTTTTAAATATATTTGTACGTACATATATACAAGGTGTAAAAAAATCAGCTGTTTCCTACATTTGTTATGCAAATATAAATGTAGGGAACAGCTTATTATTTTTTTCGCGATTTCATTTGTTTGGTCCTGTAGTAAAAGTTGTTCGCAATTACACCTTGTATATATTTAACCAAATAATGGGATAATACTAAATAACTAAATAATAAATAATATATGGGCAGACAGAGAGAGATATAAAATATTTTTGAAGCTTGTTCATCTTCTTAGCATGTTGATTAAGAGCTGCTATGTAGAGGGTACTTAAGAAATTTTTTTTTACAGGATGACACCACCTTCCAAATTGTAGCCAGTATAAGAGTTGCAGAGATCAACAATGTTGAAGCAACTAAGTTACTGAAATGTACAGCAACCATAAAGGATTCAGATAATGATCTTACAATTATAAACAATAATTGTGAAGAGGCTGTGGAGCAAAAGCAAAGTACTGATGAAAATCAGGAAACAACTCTAGAAGCCCAAGTTGAGGTTTCGGAACCCACGATTGAACGAAAACCAGTGCAACTTGTCAATGAAGTACAAACCGACACAGCTGTAAGTATTACATGAAGTTTGAATAAAAATTTCAATTGTTTGTACAGGTGCCTAAATTCATATTTATGTATAGTATTATATACAAAGGCAAGCAATTAAACTTAAACGGATTATAATTGGAGAGGCCTACCTCCAGCACTGTACTAGTACCAGGCTGATGATAATATTTAAGCCTGTTAAGCCCTGTGCAACACCAATTCGGAGTCAAACAATAGAAAAGAAATTATGTCTCATTAACTGTCCTTGGTCAAAACAAACATTTTCTAAAATTAATTTGCCTACAGATCTTTGTGTAGGTCCTTTTATTTGCCAATTACATACACTTCATATTATTAAGATTAGTAACATATTTGCAAGTAATTGTATGCAAATATAGAGTTGAGATAACCCTTTATCATGTCAGTGTATGCTAAGTATGAATGGTCTGACTGACCTAGAAACGTGTTTATGTGTCAAGGATATGTACATTGATTCTGGACATTTATTAAAATTTCAATGTAAGAATAAATTTACTCTTACATTTTATTGTTTCATAAATGCAGGTCTTAACCCACCACGCCAAAACGCTTTTTTGACCGCCACGTCAAAAAAGAAAAAACGTGCCCTCGGCGCCAAGCTTTGATGTTTTCCTCAAAATCTGTCATGTAGTCGTGACCGTGGCGTGCTGGGCACATTTTGGTTTGTCATCTATACATGACTGTGGCAGTCAAAAAGTTATAGGAATTGGGAGAGGCCTTTGTCCAGCTGTGGGACAGAACAGGCTAAGCTTTTGCATACTATTGTATCAAGTTTTTCTAAGTGAACAGACAGCTGTGCTGCTCGGGAGTTTGTTGCGCCACTTCTTCCCAGCTAAAGCACTAGGAAGTGGTGAAGGGTGGGCGTTTTTGGGGGACTGTCTTATATAATTTTGATGTTCGAAAAGTGCTGGTTCTTAGTCTAGTTTGAAAAAATGACGTTTGATTTTAAGCAAAAAAAATGCTGGTCATGAATTAGTATTTACTGTCTTCAAATTCAAAATGGTTAAATACATCATTCTGTGAAAAGCAAATAAAATTTGATGAGGAAAAAAAGTTTATTTCAATGGACAAATAATATTAATTTTCGATCCGTTTTTATTAAGTTTACATAGGTACTATAAATTAAAGTCGTTTTCGTATCTGTCTATTTGACCGCGTGCATCTTCTAAACTGCGCAACGGATTTGGATGTGGTTTTCACAATCATTTAGAGAATTAAGGTCCTATAATAATAATTCATGTTTTATATACCTTACGGAATAAATTCTCTTACAGAAATCTCGATGTTTTGTTAAGTCGTAAAAAACGAGCGAAGCAGGGGCGGGTTGCTAGTAATGCTACAGCTACATTGTCGCAATAACGCGAATTTCACTGCGCGCGCTCTCTGTTGTACAGCGGGACGTCGAGCGGTGTGCGAGAGAGACCGCGGGAAGTGTAGCTCGCGTTATTGCGACAATGTAGCCGTAGCATAACAAATAAAAAGAGAAAAGGTACATGATAGATAATTGTGACTCTTTGTTTGAAGAAGTATTAATATAACATTTACGAAACTTAAAATTTGCAGTTTATACCTAAATTGGTTATCATCGTGCACTTAAATGGCATGCAGCCAGATAATGCGCTCGTTGTAGTTCATTCACATTGTTTGTTCTTCATGTTTATTTACTGTTTTGTTACTTAAATTGGCGAAAAGAGATAAATCGGAGCCTCGATCTCAAAATCCCCACCATCAAGCAGTTCATGAAGCGCATCACGAAGCGCTTCTTCGACTCCGCCACCTCCCACCGCAACCCTCTGGTTCTGCAGGCCGCCAGTTATAGGCCCTCCACCATTAGCTCTATTCGCCGTCCAAGACATACCCTCACCGACCCCGATGACCCCATTACCCTCCTCCAGGAAAGCAGTAGGGCAACGAGTACAGTGCACAAATCACACCGACCTACGTTCCGACCTCGCCGCCGTGGTCCCTCGCGTAAACCCCGACGTAATTGTCCCCCCCGACCCTTGCTCGACGAAGTGCCAGCCCGCGCCGCAGCTGAGCCTGTAGTTTTAAATTCCCCGATAAATAATAATAATATTAACCAGATCCAGCCTGTCCCACCTTGCTGTCCTCCCCCCAGCGACGCCCTAAGCCGAGGTCCGTACCCCACAGGGGGTGCCCTTAGCGTGCAGTCGCTTAGTACTATAAGAAATTCGCCCCTGGCTGGAGGCTTTGAGTTCGCTTAAGGCAGCCACAGGAAAGTCCGGTTAAGTAGTCACGACCTCTCAAGGTCAACTACGAGATGCCAGACAAAAAAAAAAAAAATTCGGAGCTAAAAACGCGGCGAAATTATGCGCCGTAGTTCTGTCGATCGTAGGCTACCATTTCGTAATTTGAAAAGTCCTGACAAAAAGCCGGACATTTGTCAAAAGTTTGGACATTTTAAGTTCCAAAAACTTTTTTTAAAAGTGGTTCCCTTAAGTAGAGAAGTTCGGAGAAATGACAAGGCCGGCCAAAGTCCAGAGGGGGGCCCAAAGCCGGAGATCCGCAAGAACGGTAACCCTAATCGTAAATAAGTCGCAGATGCGTTTTCATTTCATACTTGCACTGGAACACCCAAATATTTGATTGTGTAAGTTTTTGACAAATGCGTGCGTGTTCAAGTTTGTTCATCAATACGGGGACTGACACTGTGTCGAATGCTTTAGCTAAATCCAAATAAATGGCCTTTTTCTTATTATCTAGCTTAGAAATTATTAATTCCGATAACTGATGAACAGCATCTGATGTTGATTTATGTGCGCGGAATCTAAATAGATGTAGCCAATAGCTGATTTTTTTCCAGAAATTTAACTAGTCTGATGTTCATTAGGCGCTCCAATATTTTAGATACTGTTGGAAGGATGGAAATAGGTCTATAATTGTCGACGAAAGCAGAAGGGAATACACCCGTAGTAAATGATAAATTACATTTATTAAAGTTAGAGAAGGAACAATGACGTCAGTGCATTGTTTTAAGATGGTTCCTGAGATTTTATCTACCCCTACTGCGCAATAATTCTTGAGGTTAGTTATATATTGTACTAATTTACTTAATGAATTAACGAAAGCATTCATTGGTTAATTGAGATGAACTAGTGGTGTATTAGTTTTATTAGATGTAATTTTTTCTACCAATGATTTACCAACACTCGCGAAAAACGAGTTTATATCAGTGACCGAAACTGACGGATTGTTGGGGCAAATGAATTGTGTTGGTTTGTCCTTTTTCTTTGAGGTGTTGTAATGGTTTTAATGGTTTCCCAGAACTTCTTGTTATTATTTTCGGCTTTCCTAATCATATCTTTCTCGCAGTCAATCTTAGCTTTCATTAAAATATTATTACAATAATTCCTGTTAGTCCGATATGTGCTTTGAATAATTTCATTTCCAGGATTTTTCTTTGATTTTATATATGGTTTGTCACGGTTTTGCATACATTTTAAAAGTGCCTTTGTTATTCAGGGCTTATAATTATTTTGCGTCCGGTGCTTGTAATGCTGTGCGTGTTATTATCTATTGTTTTAGAAAGCGATCAGTCATGTTATATAAAGGACTGAAATCAATATGTCTTTTTTTTTTTTTTTTGAGGATGGGAAATCATCAAATAACTTCTCCCGCTCCGGGCGGAGCCGGAGGGTGTGTCAGACTCTTACTGACTAAAACCCACCCGTATTCCTTCTTGTTGCCTGTGTTGCGGGGGCCTCGGTGACCCATAAGTACCTTCCCGCGACCCCGATGTCTGACGCTTTCGTTTAATCCTTCGGAATTATTTTTTTTTTTTTTAAAACGTTGCTCCACAGTAGAAATTTCTTCCTGTATTGTGGGTGCGTTTACAAACATAGAACTCACAAACACAAACACCCAGACCCGGAACAATTACTTGCAGATCATACAAATATTTGTTCCGTGCGGGGATCGAACCCGCGACACGCTGCGCAGCAGTCGATTGCTCAGCCATTACGCCAACCGTGTCGTGAATTGATGTGATCGTATGTTTTTTATTGGTTGTGTAGTGCTCATGAATAGTATGACGGAGTCATGATCTAGTAATAGGTGTCTGTGCAACGTAGCAATGATCAGTCGGTCTTGTTTTTAATATCATTATGGTCGAAACATGTACGACTGTGAGTAGGGATTGTGTGGGCTGGAAGCATGCCGTGAAACGCAATCATATCAAGGTAGGCGGAGGAATTAATTATTAACACATTTTTATAAAACTGTATAGGTCCTATCTAATGATATGGTTCTTTCCCATCTCATCTCCAAGATAATTGCTGAAATGAAATGAAATGATGATGAAATGATTTTTATTTCTGTAAGTAGGTTTGTACAAACACTTTTACACGTCAAACATCTTAAAAAAAAAGTAGATGAGGTCGGCGTTTCCTATCTGACTACTCTGAGACGAAAAGCCGAAACAAACTCAAGAGTCCATAGTCCCTTTTAAAGTCCAGACATAATCTTGGTCAGATAATGTGAATACCTCGTAGATTGGTGTCTGAAATGGTCTTTTGAGGAAAGAACCACACAGATTGAGTGGACCTATCCAGTCAGTGCACGCATTTGTCAGTAATCGTGCAGCTCAACTCAGAACTTAAGTAGCTCAACGATTCGACGACCAATACCAAAGAAAGGACATTTGTTAGGCCGCTTAAATGACTCAAACTGCCAGACCAAGATTAAAACTAACAGAAAAAAAATAAAAACAATAACCCACATAGTCTTCGCATTCACAATAGTAAAAAAAAAAAATCGTACTTTAAAAAGTAAATATTCACTTAAGTATATTAAAAAAAAAAATCTCATTATATAACCCTGAAAACATTATGTATAATGAACATATATATAATAACATTAATTGCGTTATTTACGTTTCTGAGCAGACAATTACTTCAGACATATGAAGCAATGGATTAGCAATATACTTCAAATCCATTAAGATTGTGATTGATAGTGTAGGTTACGCAATCAGGGTGCGGGTCCACTAAGAGTATTCAGTTAATATGCACCCCGCATATTAACTGAATACTCTGATTGATAGTGTACGTTACGCAATCAGGGTGCGGGTCCACTAAGAGTATTCAGTTAATATGCACCCCGCATATTAACTGAATACTCTGATTGATAGTGTAGGTTACGCAATCAGGGTGCGGGTCCACTAAGAGTATTCAGTTAATATGCACCCCGCACATTAACTGAATACTCTGATTGATAGTGTAGGTTACGCAATCAGGGTGCGGGTCCACTAAGAGTATTCAGTTAATATGCACCCCGCATATTAACTGAATACTCTGATTGATAGTGTAGGTTACGCAATCAGGGTGCGGGTCCACTAAGAGTATTCAGTTAATATGCGGGGTGCATCATCAATCACAATCTTAATGGTTTTGAAGTATATTGCTAATCCATTGCTTCATATGTCTGAAGAAATCGCTCGAGATTGCCTCGCATTTCTCGAAAAGTTACGAAGGAATTAGGTATGGTCTTTAAGTAGGAGTAATGAGAGATGCTTGAATTCCCATTAGGAACGAAAAAACAACACAAATTCTTTCAATACAAATCAATGAGTTAAAAAGATTTTCATGTGTATCCAATAAAATGATTGAACGAAAAGTCTGAATAATCGATCAACAGCGATAAGCCGTGACCGTTACACAGAAACACAGAACACACAACATAATTTAAACAAGTACTTATAATAAATAACAATAAAAATAAATAAAATAGAAGTGTTTGTTTGTAATGTCAAAATAACAGCATTTTACTAAATGCTTATGGAAGTATATAGGTGCGGTACTTATAACAAGAAACATTTTCATTTTTTTTTGTCTGTCTCATTGTTCTGTCTAATCTCCGAAACGGCTGGACCGATTTTGACGGGACTTTCACTGGCAGATAGCTGATGTTATAAGCCTAAGTTACTCTTAGGTTATTTTTATTTTAGAAAAAACTACGCAGGCGAAGCCGCGGGCAGCAGCTTCACAATGGCGTAAATAATTTTTAATTATGAAAAAATGAAACTAATCATACATTTTGCACAAAATGTGTGATTAGTTTCAATCAGGAAAAACATTGTTCCTTTTTTACTCGTTTGTTAACATGATAATGGAGGTGTGTTATGAACTTATGACATACCTAGCTTTTAGCCACGTTTTTTTATTAGCCATTATTGTCCCACTGCTGGCCAAAGGTCTCCCTACTCTCCTTCCACCTCTCTCTGTCCAGAGCTGCCAAGGACCAGTCTATGCTAAATGAGTCCAGCTCATCCCGCCATCTCCATCTCGGCCTGTCGCGCGCGATGTAGTTTGCCTTTTGTTTGGACCCATGTCGCAAGTCGTCGGGGGGTCGTAAGTTTGGCCCATTGATCGCCTGACATGCGGCAGGTGTGTCCAGCCCAATTCCATTTAAGCGTGGCAGCTTTCCGGGTGACATCAGTTATTGTAGTGATAAAACGGATCGTTGTATTCACAACCCGGTCTACAAGTTTGATACCCAGAATACTCCGTTCCATAGCTCTCTGGCAAACCCCACGGGAAAATACTATCGGTAATTACCAGACGAGAACATACTACCGATAAAAAGTAGGTGTTCAATATCCCAACCCACGTGATGGTTTACAAGTGTGCCAATTTCTTCGAAATCCGTTCAGCGGCTAAGGCGTGGAAAGGCAGCAGACAGACGAGAGCCACTTTCACATTTATAATATTAGCATGGGTGATTTACATAGATGAGTTATAACGGCAGCTGGCAGCTGTTGAGCACTGTTGAGTCAGGCAAACTGAATGCAAATCATTCAAGTTACTCGGCTATAGCGATACGGTAGCCTTTATGAATAGTCAGGCCCCGTATCCTCCGGGGTCGCGGGAGGGTACTAATGGGTCACCGAGACCCCTGGCAACACAGGCAACAGGAAGGAATACGGGTGGGTTTTAGTCAACAAGAGTCTGCCACACCCTCCCGCTCCGCCCAGAGCGGGAGAAGTTATTTGATGATTTCCCATCCAAAAAAAAAAGCCTTTTTTTTTACCAAAAGCGCCCGTCGCTTGAGTACGCGATTGACACGATCGTTTGTATGTATTATGGCGTCAGTTTGTTTCGCCATTTCTTCTCACGGGTAGTCAGATAGGAAATGTCAACTCACATCTGGCTTATTCTTTAATATGACATATTAAAATGATTCCGAAATCCTATTATGATTGGGCGACACCAATTATTCGTAAAAGCGGTAAAAGTAGTATTTTACGATGAAATAAAAACTACTTGGCAAATATTAAATAATGAAACAGGTAGGAAAAAACAGTGAAATACTGAATTTAATTTAGAGACTAGAAATAGCTCAGTAATTTGAAAACTATTTTGCTAGTATTCCCCTTAAAACTACTGAAACTTTAAATTACTCACCCGCGCTTTCTGCTGCCTTACTTAGACAGAATGTGAAGAGAGCCGAGGCTGTTATAAATGCTTTTAAATATCTTAAAATTAAATTAACAGAAGATCTCTGGGATATGTCTGTAATAGTCTGTAGATCTATCATCGAAACTATTGCGCCCTATTTAGCTTTAATATATAACACCAGTGTGGACCAAGGAGTCTTTCCGGATCTCATGAGACACAGTAAGTTCCATTGTTCCGTTGTTGTCCGGTGATAGTAAAGAACCCAGCAATTATAGGCCTGTGTCAATTTTGTCAGTTCTCAGTAAGGTGTTTGAAAAGTTGATGCTCAACCAAATGTAACGTCACTTTAATAAAAATTCTCTTCGTAAAAATTCCATCTTTCATGAACAACAGTACGGTTTCACCAAAGGGCGTTGTATCACTGACGCCGGTGTCAGCCTAATAAAGATCATTTTTAACGCCTGGGAAGAAGCACAAAATGCCATTGGAATCTTTTGCGACCTCTAAGGCGTTCGATTGCGTAAATCATGAAACACTTCTACTAAAACTAGAGCTTCATATCGTATATCATTCCACTGTGGGGTCGGGCTGCTGACATTGAATCCATCTTTATTTTGCAAAAGAGATCTGTCAGAGCCATTTATAATCGTCGCCGCGAATCTCTTAGGAAATTATTTAAAGAGATTAATATTATGAATGACAGTACCTTGCCAATTCATTTATAATGTATTTAAGAACAAATCTACATCTTTTAAAAAAGTGTAAAAAATAAGTGAGTGTGAGCAGTGGTGGCCCAGTGGTAGTGGCCGCGACTTATGAGTTGTAGGTCGTAGGTTCGAACCCGGACAGGCGCTTGACATTGTGTAAATAATTTCATCACCACTGCTCTCAAAACGGTGAAGGAAAACATCGTGAGGAAACCGGCATATCCTAGAACCAAAAATTCGAAGACATGTGACATCTACCAATCCGCACAGGGCCCGCGTGGTGATTACAGCCCACTCCCTCTTACAGAGAAGAGGCCTGTGTCTCAGCAGTGGGAACATTAAGTGATAGACATAATTTTAATACTAGAAATAAATATAAAATAGATCAACTCTTTTTCAAATTATCTAAAGAACTTAATACATCTTTTATGGGGTACTGTGATAAATGTTACAATAGAATACCTTTTTTTTTTTTGAGGGTGGGAAATCATCAAATAACTTCTCCCGCTCTGGGCGGAGCGGGAGGGTGTGTCAGACTCTTACTGACTAAAACCCACCCGTATTCCTTCCTGTTGCCTGTGTTGCGGGGGCCTCGGTGACCCATAAGTACCTTCCCGCGACCCCGGCAGGCATCGGCTCTAGTGGACCCCTACTTTGTGCTGACGACATCTCTTTGAGGCGCGCGTGGAATACGACGCGCCGTCGACCCGGGCCTGGTCCTTACCGGACGGTGAGCTACCCATTGCTCACCGTCCGCAAGCCCGCGCCTACGGTGGCTGGAAATCCGCCCGAGATTCCCGACGCCCAGGGCGTCTCCTGCGGCGGCTAGGGGCGAGAGGGCGCGAAACGTGCCTTTCCCTCAACCGTCCCGCCTCCTCCTTCGCGAGCATTACTGCTTCGCAGAAGGAGGTGACGGCTGACCATGCCCTCTCGCTCCGTACCATGGCCTGAACCAGGGCCGGACGCGAGAGGTCTCTGCCGCCGATCGCCTCCACGAGGACACGGCGGTGCTCTGCCCAAGCCGGGCAGACCTCCACCGTATGCTCCACCGTGTCCTCCGGGCGATCCACACAGTGGTGACACCCGGACGTTTCCTCCCGCCTTATCCGACACAGGAACCTCCCGAAGCTGCCGTGTCCGGTGAGGACCTGCGTCAGGCGGAAGGTGAGGACGCCGTGGCGCCTCTCCAGCCACTCCTCAAAGGCTGTAGTGTGATCACTACAGCTGCGGAATTCGGGGCGCGGAGCCTAGCCGTGGCGGAGCGCTCCTTGCGCCGCTGCCGCCTCTCTCTCTTTTTGGCCGCCCTCTTTGCCTTAGCCGCCTTCCTCTTCTCTCCGGCTACTTGCCATTCGGCATCGGCCGGAAGAGATTTAGGAGGCGGGGGCGGCCGTCTCGCCACCTGGTCCGATGCCTTCGCCGCCAGGGTCGGAACCCTCGCCGTCGGGGCTGGAGCTCTCGCTGCTGGTGCTGGGGCCTTCGCCGCCTGCGCAGTCGCCGTACCCTTTGGCTGCCCCGACGAGCCCCGTTTGGCCGTGGCACCTGCGGCGGCTGCAAACGAGGCCGGTTTCCGCTGGCCAGAGGGCGGCTGGCTCGCCGCCAACGTGGGGCGCAGGACGATGGCCTCCAGGGCGGAGAATCGACTCAGCAGGGAAGCCATTTCCTGCCGCACCAGGGTCAGAACCCGGTCCTCTACAGGCACGGGTCGTCCCTGTCCCTGCTGCTGCCCCCCTTGTGGCTCCATCCGGGGGCCGGCTCCTCGGAGCCCAGCCAGGTCCGCCCGGAGCTTCTCGTTCTCCTTTCGGAGAAGCTCCATGGCGGCTGTCAAGCGGGCGATCTCCGCCCGCATCTCGCACAAACTGTCTTGAGGAGGCCCGACGTGAAGGGCCTCCGCTGCCGCCACAATAGAGGCCGTGGCTGCGGCAATGGCCTGATCCTTTGAGGACCTGAGCCTCTTCACGGATACCGCTTTGATTGCGCCGGCCACGACCTCCGCAAACCTGTCCGCACGCTCAAAATTGGAGCCGCCAGCGGCATCCGGTTCACCACCTGAAACCTCTGAGAGGTGGCGCCTCTCGGCTCGCTGGGCTGGCTTGGCTGGGCTGGCTCTGCTAGGCTCGCCAACCTCCCTGGCGGTGGACCCTCTATCCACGACTTTCCCTCCTCGGGGCCTCCCCCCCGCCGGCTGGAGTGGATCTTTTGCCGCTCTTTCTGGCTCAAGACCCACTCGTCGGAGGACGACCCCGAGTTGGGGCGCTTGCGAGTCCTAATGGCCTCACGGTTCCTACCGACCACCTCCTTTTGCACCGAGCTCCGACCTGAGCCCTTTGCGCTAGATGCAGCGTCGGACTCCAACCCTGCATCACTCTCCTCCACTTGACTTTTCGTCTTTTTGTTGTTATTTTTATTTATATCCATACTTAATCCCACGAGTATGGGGGATATAAAAAGTACACCTAGGTTCACCCCCTGTCCCTAGGCAAGTGTACATTTATAACCCAACCAGGCTGTCCACAATATAATACCTTGTGATATATTTCAATTATATGGCAGAAAATTTAAAACTCATATTAAAAGTTGTTGTACACTTTGTAAACAAACATATTACGTACAAATTAGTAGATTATATTAAAGATAAGAATGCTTGGAAACATGTACCAGCGTCCAGCATGTTTCATCTGCTTCATAAGACTTTCGATTAGTACGCGGCCAGATACACTAAAGGTGATAAGAGACATTAAAAGTGACTTTTCATTAATAGACAGGATTAATAGACTTTGTATGTGTTGTCCCGGTCATAAAGGCAGACTGTTAACGTGAAGTAGTCTTACAATTATCGCTACAGGATTTACTTAATTTTTAACTGACTTTAAAAAAAGAGCAGCTGTTATATGTTCGTCTCATATTAGTCGTAGTATCATTGTATTGTATGTATATGGTTGTTATAGATAACATCAGGCGAACAGTTTATTGCGATTCCTCGAGACCAACCCAGCGCACCGTGCGTTGGATGCGCTTCCCACGTGAACCCACAGGCCGCAGGCGTCAGCGACCTCGCGAACCTCGGAGTGAGGCATCTCGATCTCCACGAACCCTCCGTCAAACATAGTCTGGATAGTGTTATAGACGTAGAAAGACAGGTTCAAGTAAGTAACAAATTGCTAGATAGGTATATCAGATATAATTATTACAGTAACTAGAACTACATTGCTTTGAAATTTCCTTCGCAGGTGGTAAACGGTGTCCGATATGTTTTAACTCTATCAATTAATTCCAACCATTGTACTGAAGTCGAATCTGAAGACTGTGCTTCCTCTAAGACCTGTAAGATAACTATTCTAGTTAAACCATGGGTTAAACTGTCCAACGGTGGAAATTACAGAGCAATCCTAGCAAATAATTGTACAGAAGAATGGCAATACGGAGATGATGGTGAAGTTTTGCCGGAACTGTCTGCTGATAACAATCAGATTAAGGGAAATACATCTGTGGATCCTAGTGACAGTACTGTTCTTGATGGCGATATACAGGCTAAACACAATACAAATGTCGAATCCCAGCCCAATCAGGAAAGGTCCCTTACAGACGAGGATATAAAAACAATACAAGAGCAAATAATTTCGAGTACTCAGTTTCAAGAAGTCACTGAATCATCTAGGCAGTCTTCCACATTATCTCCTGATGCGTCTGATGCAAACAAACAACATGTTTTCAAAATCGAATCTGGTAATAATAATGAAAATTCCATTCCCGTTACTGAATCCGAAAAAACAGAACAAGGTTTTAACATAAATCTGGATAAAAAGAAAGCTATTGATGAAATGTTAGATTTTTTTGACTTTTCTGGATTTAAACCTAAATCTGAAGCTGAAGATGTTATTCCTAGGGTTAGGCGAAGTTATGATTATGATTTGCAAGTGCTGTCACTGGCGAAAGATTTTCATAGAATTAAAAATAGTATACAAAACGCTCGATTTATGTACGAAATGGCCCAAGCTATGGTTGACTACTTGAATGAGATGGATATGGAGGTAAAAAATAGGGCAGTAAAAAATGTTATCAGAGCTGAAGAGGAAACGGAAAATCTTCAACGTTTTGTATACGTACAAGCCCGCGTTACGATACCTTGCGATAAAGTTGAATGTGACCCGAGAGACGTGAATACTCAAATTTGTAATGGTGTTATTGATTGCTCGAACGAAAACAGTCCACAAATTCTAAATACTTTCTGTTACAATGCTAACAAAGAAAGTGAGTATAGAGAAGACATTAAAGAAATATCTCTTGATGACCCTGTTCTACGCAGAATGGCTGAAGAGGCCGTAAAAAAAATTGAATCTGATTCAAAATCTCAATACGCCATGAAAATAAATAAAATAGCGTCGGCTATTACTCAGGTTACATCTGGAACATTGACAAAATTTTCAGTTATAGTTGAGAACATAAAATGTAATAAAAGCGTACCATTGCCATTACGAATAAACTGTACAGTTCTAGAACAATTAGGATCAAAAATTTGTGATGTTATTGTCCATGAGAGACATTGGCTTAAAGAAAAGAAAATATCTTATACTTGTACAGAGAGACCGGCTGACATGAGAATATCGAAAAGTGAAAAAGTGAACAAAAATGTTACTGTAGACGACCCGGAAATTATTGAAATGTTGCAAGAAGCCATACAATATTTAGAATCGCAATCTGATAAAACTAACAAACAAAAGATTGTAAACGTAAAATCTATTTCTTCTCAAATTATTGCTGGATTCTTGACTAAAATAGAATTTATAGTTGGTTATACAGATTGCACAGACGAAAATTACTCAAGAGATCAAATAAATAAATGTGAATTGTTGAAAGGCGAAGGACTTCGTTCATGTCGAGCACAAATATGGGACAGATCATGGATTATGGATGGGAGACAAATTGAAGTTTCATGCGATGATGCTTCGAAAACTAATGAAATTGTCATTATGAGGAACAAAAGATCTATTGGTTCTACTAGTGATCAGGAACATGAAAGTTCAAGTAAAGATAATGATATTGACTACAGCAAATTAGCCAATGAATCTTTATATAAGTTTATGGAGTCCTCATCCAGTCACCAACATTATGTAGTCGTAAAGGTTGACAAAGCTAAAGTTCAAGACATTTCTAGAAAATTAATAAAAATTGATTTTTCAATCTCACCCACAGACTGTTTGATTCAAAATGCTGGTATTTTGTCATCGTCTAAATGTGACATCGTGAATCCTAAAAATATATTACACTGCCATTCTAAAATATTAGAAAATAATTGGATTGATAAAAAACAATATTTTGTTAAATGCAACGTAAAGTACCAAGAGAAAAAAAACACTGTGTTAAAGGAACGTAACCCCAGTGATTCGAAATATTATCAGCTAGCTGAAGAGTCATTGGCAAAATATCTCCACGATACTGGCAATCCACATCATATAATCGTTCGAGTGGAAAAAGTTACTACGCAAATAGTTTCTGGACTACTAACAAGGATCGACTTTATAATATCTCCAAAGAACAATAGCGTCAGTAATAGCAAAACTGTACGTTGTCATTCCGAAATTTTGGAAAAACGTTGGATGGAAACAAAGGTATTTAATGTTTCTTGTCAGATTAAAAGAAAAGAACGCTTAGTTAAAATAAATACGGATAATCCCAAATACATGCAAATTGCTGTGGACTCCTTGCAGAAATACATGAAAGATAAACCGGAATCGAACCTTATGCGTGTGGCTTTTGTGGATAAGGTGAAACAACAAGGGGATAAAATTAAAATTGGATTTATTGCGTCTCATGCAGAAGATGGCGATGGGGATACTTTTTGTTATGCCGAAGTATCCGAAACAAGAGAATCTAAAAGTGACATTGAGGTGAAATGCCATTTAATCGGCAAAATCTATAGAAAAGTCGAAATCACAGAAGATGATCCAAATTACTACAAATATGTACAATTGGCAGATGAGTCGCTCCGTAATTATCTTCAGAAAATTAACAGCTCGCTTTACACTCTTGTAAGTATAGAAAGTGTAACCGTGCAGTGGGATGAAGGCATTAAGACTATTATTAATTTTACCATATCTTCAATAGATTCGGAACACAGCGAATTAATACAGGGTAAACAATGTATTTCTGAAATACTAGAACAGCCAGGGGTACATAAAAAGAACATTGACGTTAAATGTGAATTAGAAAATGACTTGTACAGAACCAAAAGACAAGTTTCAAATTCTAGGGTTCGTAAGCAATTGACATTAGGTGGCGTTAAAGAACACGACCCAGCCAACCCTAAATACAAAACGCTGGCTGAGGAATGTCTGCGAAAATATGTGGTTGAATCTGGTATCACGCAAACTCTTGAAGTATTACATGTTGAAAGGGTCACAACGCAAGTCGTTCCAGGGTCACTGACGCGCATCAATTTTCTCGTATCCGGCAGCCCAGATTCTAAAACAATTAAATGTCACTCAGAGGTTTGGGAACGGCCCTGGCTTAACAGTAAAGAAATCAACGTTTCTTGTGAGAATGATGGTCATAGAGGTAAGAACGATAGGAATCTTAGAGGTAAAAGACAATCAGTAGGTGGTCCAAAAGATCAAGATCCAACTGAGCCTCGGTACAAAGCGCTGGCTGAGGAATGCTTGCGAAAATATGCTATAGATTCTGGTATCACGGAACCTCTGGATGTAGCGCATGTTATAAAAGTGACTACTCAAGTTGTTTCTGGCACCGTGATTCGCATCGATTTTCTGGTAACCGGTAGCCCAGATACTGAACCAATGAAATGTCACTCGGAGGTTTGGGATCGGCCTTGGCTCAAACGGAAAGATATAAGTATAACAGTGTCTTGTGAGCATGATGGTCATAGAGGTAAAAGACAAGTACATGGTGGTTTCATAGATCAAGATCCAAGTGAACCTCGGTACAAGATGCTGGCAGAGGAATCCTTGAATAAATATATGATTGATTCTGGTATATTACAACATCTGGAAGTAGCACGTGTTGAAAAAGTGACTACGACAATCACTGCGGGTTTAGTGACAAGCATCGATTTTCTAATATGCGGTAGATCAGATTCTAAAATAATGAAATGCCACTCAGAGGTTTGGGAACAGGGCCGGCGAAGCTTTAAAGAAATCAAAGTTTCTTGTGAGAATGGTGGTCATAGAAGTAAAAGGCAATTAGTCGGTGGTGCAAAAGATAAAGATCCAACAAAACCACAGTACAAAACACTGGCTGAGGAATGTTTGCGAAAATATGTGTTTGATTCTGGTATCACGCAAACTCTGCAAGTAGCGCGGATTGAAAAAGTGACTACTCAAGTAGTTTCTGGCTCGCTGACTCGTATCGATTTTCTAGTATCCGGCAGCCCAGATTCTAAAACAATTAAATGTCACTCACAGGTTTGGGAACGGCCCTGGCTAAACAGTAAAGAAATCAGCGTTTCTTGTGAGAATGATGGTAACAGAGCAAAAAGACAAATACCTGGTGGGACATCAGAAGTAGATCCACATGACCCCCAGTACAAAGCGCTCGCTCGAGAATCCTTGCATAAATATATGATAGATTTTGCAATCGCACAACCTCTTGAAGTAGTACATGTTGAAAACGTGACAACGCAAGTTGTTGCAGGCTCACTGACGCGTATTGATTTTCTAGTATCCGGCAGCCCAGATTCTAAAATAATTAAATGTCACTCAGAGGTTTGGGAACGGCCCTGGCTTACAAGTAAAGAAATCAAAGTTTCTTGTGAGAATGATGTTCATAGAATTAAAAGGGAATTAGTCGGTGGTGCAAAAGATAAAGATCCAACAAAACCACAGTACAAAAAGCTGGCTGACGAATGCTTGCGAAAATATGTGGTTGATTCTGGTATCACGCAACCTCTGCAAGTAGCGCGGATTGAAAAAGTGACTACTCAAGTTGTTTCTGGCATGCTGACTCGTATCGACTTTCTAGTATCCGGTAGCCCAGATTCTAAAACAATTAAATGTCACTCACAGGTTTGGGAACGGCCCTGGCTAAACAGTAAAGAAATCAGCGTTTCTTGTGAGAATGATGGTAACAGAGCAAAAAGACAAATACCTGGTGGGACATCAGAAGTAGATCCACATGACCCCCAGTACAAAGCGCTCGCTCGAGAATCCTTGCATAAATATATGATAGATTTTGCAATCGCACAACCTCTTGAAGTAGTACATGTTGAAAACGTGACAACGCAAGTTGTTGCAGGCTCACTGACGCGTATTGATTTTCTAGTATCCGGCAGCCCAGATTCTAAAATAATTAAATGTCACTCAGAGGTTTGGGAACGGCCCTGGCTTACAAGTAAAGAAATCAAAGTTTCTTGTGAGAATGATGTTCATAGAATTAAAAGGGAATTAGTCGGTGGTGCAAAAGATAAAGATCCAACAAAACCACAGTACAAAAATCTGGCTGACGAATGCTTGCGAAAATATGTGGTTGATTCTGGTATCACGCAACCTCTGCAAGTAGCGCGGATTGAAAAAGTGACTACTCAAGTTGTTTCTGGCACGCTGACTCGTATCGACTTTCTAGTATCCGGTAGCCCAGATTCTAAAACAATTAAATGTCACTCACAGGTTTGGGAACGGCCCTGGCTAAACAGTAAAGAAATCAGCGTTTCTTGTGAGAATGATGGTAACAGAGCAAAAAGACAAATACCTGGTGGGACATCAGAAGTAGATCCACATGACCCCCAGTACAAAGCGCTCGCTCGAGAATCCTTGCATAAATATATGATAGATTTTGCAATCGCACAACCTCTTGAAGTAGTACATGTTGAAAACGTGACAACGCAAGTTGTTGCAGGCTCACTGACGCGTATTGATTTTCTAGTATCCGGCAGCCCAGATTCTAAAATAATTAAATGTCACTCAGAGGTTTGGGAACGGCCCTGGCTTACAAGTAAAGAAATCAAAGTTTCTTGTGAGAATGATGTTCATAGAATTAAAAGGGAATTAGTCGGTGGTGCAAAAGATAAAGATCCAACAAAACCACAGTACAAAAAGCTGGCTGACGAATGCTTGCGAAAATATGTGGTTGAATCTGGTATCACGCAAACTCTTGAAGTATTACATGTTGAAAAAGTGACAACGCAAGTTGTTGCAGGCTCACTGACGCGTATCGATTTTCTAGTATCCGGCAGCCCAGATTCTAAAACAATTAAATGTCACTCAGAGGTTTGGGAACGGCTCTGGCTTAAAAGTAAAGAAATTAAAGTTTCTTGTGAGAATGATGGTCATCTTAGAGGTAAAAGACAATCAGTAGGTGGGCCAAAAGAGCAAGATCCAACTGACCCTCGGTACAAAGTGTTGGCTGAGGAATGCTTACGAAAATATGCTATAGATTCTGGTATCACGGAACCTCTGGATGTAGCGCATGTTATAAAAGTGACTACTCAAGTTGTTTCTGGCACCGTGATTCGCATCGATTTTCTGGTATCCGGTAGCCCAGATTTTGAACCAATCAAATGTCACTCGGAGGTTTGGGATCGGCCTTGGCTCAAACGGAAAGATAAAATTGTAACCGTGTCTTGTGAGAATGATGGTCATAGAGGTAAAAGACAAATAGATGGCGGTTTAATGGATCAAGATCCAACAGATCCTAAGTACCAAGCGCTGGCGGAGCAGTCCTTGCGAAGATATATTATAAATGCCGGAATCTCACAACATCTTGAAGTAGCACATGTTAAAAGGGTGACAACGCAAGTTGTTGCAGGCTCAATGACGCGCATCGATTTCCTAGTATCCGGTAGCCCAGATTCTAAAACAATTAAATGTCACTCAGAAGTTTGGGATCGGCCCTGGCTCAAGGAAAAAGACATAAATGTTTCTTGTCTTGCAATCAATGAGAGAATAAAAAGAGATCTGAGATTTCCTGGTGGTGCATTAAAAGATAATCTTATCGAATCTCGGTACAAAGTGCTGGCCAAGGATTCGATCCGAGGAAATAGCAGTACAAAAGGTCAACAGCGTGTGGGTATTTTACGAGGTCACGGCGAAGAAGAACAAGATCCAAATAAGCCTGAATATAAACTACTGGCCGAAGAGTCCTTACGTAAATACCAAAAGAAAAGCACGGTTTATCATAAAGTAGTTGAAGTGCAGCGCGTTGTGACTCGTGTGGTTTCTGGTTTAAAGTATAAAATGGATTTTACTGCTGCACCAACAGCATGCTCGGTAAATGTTTCAAGCACGCGCGCACGCAGTTGCAAGGCAGATGATGATGTTCTTCTGTATTGTCACAGTGAAATTTGGGATCAACCTTGGTTAAAGAAGAAAAAGATTGGCGTTCAATGTAATGGCCCTACGGTTGACAATGATGACCTTGCAGAATATGAATCGGATAAAGATTTGTCTTTAAAGCCATCTGATCGTCAAAAAAATAAGGATGAAAAGTATATCAAACTGGCAGAAGAAGCTTCTGAAAAATATTTAACGACATCGAATAGAAAATACGTCCATAAAGTTACAGAAATTCTCAGCGCTAGTGAACAAGTCGCCAACGGCACTCTTACTAATATTGATTATACACTTTCACCAACGACATGTTTGCGGAATGAAACTACTAATAATACGTCTTGTAAGTTGAAACAACCATTGGTTGTCTTTAATTGTAATGCAAACATACGTATTCGCCAGTGGTTGCATGGTGAAAAAGAAATTAATGTCACATGTAAAAAAATTCGCAAAACAAATGGTGAAAAGAGTAAACGCGAATCACGTGTCAGAAATATTAGAGAAATAGGTGACGATGATGACGAACTAGATGAAGATACTACTTACTACTACGCTGATCGCGCTGTTCAACATATAAATGACAAATCGAGTTCCAATAATTTACATAAATTAATATCTATACATGCCGTGCAAAATAGTGTACAAATGGGAACCTTGACCGTTAAAATGTACATTGAAGTAGCCGAAACATATTGTTTACGGCATCACAAGTCAAAGGATCTTCGAAATTGTGAAGAAATGGGTGGTTTGAATCATAGACTATGCTTGGCTAGACTGTGGCCTTCACCCGATGATGAACTGGTAGTAAGACACGTATCTGTTGTTTGTGACGATGAAGAAGATTTTGTGTCAATTACTGGTGTGAACATACCCGAACTAATCAGGTTAGCCGTTGTTGTCCTTGAAAGCCATTCTGAAAATAAATTCAAATTGGTCCATCAAGGTGAGCCACAGGTTATACCAAGTCTCGATTCACGACGTCCTTTTAAACTTCATTTTATAGTTGCTATTACGAACTGTTCAAAAGATGTCAGTCTAGACAAAAATCCTTTCCAATGTTACCTTAATCCAAGTATACCCGCGAGGAGTTGTCACGCTTATATTTGGTTGAAGGCAGAAGCCAAATATATTAGTAACGTCAATGCTCAATGTACGCCAATAGCTATAGCACGTTTCAAAAGATCAGCTCTGGACCCAGAAAATTTAACTAAGGACTATTCAGAAATACAAAAGATGGTGACAGCATCTTTAGAGCAATTAGAAATGCAATCGCTGCATAGATATAAACAGAGAGTTCTTCAGATAAACAGTCATTCTACAAAGATAACTTCGGGAAAAGTAACCACTATTGACTTTGATGTCGGCTACACGTCTTGTTTAAAATTCGAATGGGTTGCAAACATAACTAGTTGCAATTTTCTCGATCATTTGCCGCGAAGGCGTTGTGTGGCGCAAATATGGGAGAGACTATGGATCAAAAACGGAAAAAATATTGATGTGAATTGTGTTGATGACGAGACACCTTTGGAATCTCACGTTGAATTTGATAGTGCCGAAATGGCCAATGAGTTAGCGAAACAGGCTTTGAAACACATCGAAGCGAAGTATCCTCACCCGAGCAAACAGAAAGTTGTTAGGATATTTTCATTGGAGAAGCAAGTAGTTGCTGGTATTCATTACAAAATGAAAGTTGAAATCGGCTTCACAGACTGTTTAGCATTGAGTGACCAAAAAGACTGCAAATTAGTAAAGAAACACGGTATGAACAAGTTCTGTCGTGTTAATGTATGGATTCGACCATGGACGGACCACCCACCTAATTTCCGAGTGTCGTGCGACTTCCAAGAAGGCACTACACGCGATTTGTACCACCATGTACAAGCTGAACATTTGTTTTATAATTTTTTGACCACTTACAGCCCTAGTTATGTAAACAATTATTCTCAAATGCATAAAAGATTTGATATATTTAAGACCAATATTAAAAAAATTCACGAGTTGAACGTTCATGAGAAGGGGACAGCTGTATACGGGGTGACTCGGTTCACTGATTTAAGTTATGAAGAGTTCAGTAGTACATATATGGGTTTGAAAAAGAATCTAACTAATGAAAACCAGGTGCCCATGAAGCAAGCTGATATTCCAAATATTAAAGTTCCTCCAAACTTCGACTGGAGGGACTATGATGCCGTGACGGGTGTGAAGGATCAAGGTTCTTGCGGCAGCTGCTGGGCGTTCAGTGTCACTGGTGAGATATTCAATATGTTATTTCGAAGCAAAGGACAATCTTCGTATGGTCTCCGACCAATCTTGTTTTAATACGTATATTTCTTTTACAGGCAACATTGAAGGTCAATGGAAGATGCAGTCGGGACAACTTGTGTCTCTCTCTGAACAAGAGTTGGTGGACTGCGACAAGCTGGATGACGGGTGTAATGGTGGATTGCCTGATAACGCTTACAGGTAAATCACTTGGTACCGCATAGGTAGAAGAGAGTATAGACGTCACAAGTCACTTCTCCTAAAAAGGAGAAGTGACTTGTGACGTCTATACTCCCCGAAGAGATAGGCAGGGATTGTACACATACATTTCGTTACATACAAGTATCGTACATACTGTTTACCCGACTCAATGTTTTATCAAGAAACTCTCGTGTAAATAAGGCTTATATGTTATGTTATAAGTCTCATATAACAGGTATTAAATCATGATGAGGACTACTTACTGATTTGCTGATTGCATTGCAATTTATATATTTTTTTGCACTTACTGTTCAAGGCCTACCTACCTAGGTGTATCTTATCAACAAATAGATACCTACTTTAAAGGCGAACGACAGGCTTGTATAGGAATTTCGTACCGCTAGTAAAATTTCGTGTTTTGGGATATTTTTTGTTTTAATTGGTAGTAAATATGATAGACAAGCCCTTTTTAAATTCTTGGATTTTTAGAACTTAGGACGTAAAAGTTATAACCAGTTTTATTTTTTAAGGTTATGTACTAGTGTACCAATCTAGATTGTTACATAAAGGCACATGAACATTGTTTCGGTAATAAAGTATATACTTTATTACCGAAAAAAAAAATTGCGACAACCAATCTAGAACATATGTTCTAGATTGGTTGTCGCTATTTTTGTAGTGTTTTACTTACTATCAAGTAGGTAAATAAAACAATACCGTAAATACGTAGTTTTTTTTAAGTACATTTATTATATTTATAATTAATTAATTCTTAATATTACTTCATCTAAGAAGGGGGCAGGTCGGGTAATACCCTCATGGCGAGCCTCGCTTAAATATCAACATAACTGCGTTTAGTTTACGACTAAATTACGTGTAGTTATTAAAATATTTTTTTAAATATTATTAATTAATCCGAACTTCTAAAAATACTACACTTACATGAAAATAAATGGCTTAGTTGCCTTAATATGTGGTACAAATTCTATAACAAAACAAAAAAAGTAAGCGGTACAAAATCTGCCGTTCACCTTTCTTGAGTCAAGTGTTTAGGCTCCTACATACTGGCGCGACATGTCGCGCGACGCGTCGCGACACAAAGGCACCGCTTGTAGCGCTACACGCGGTGTCTTTGTGTCGCGTCGCGCCAGTATGTAGAAGCCTTTTCTCGCGACGTGTTTTTATGACTTGGCGTTACGGTCACGACGTAATTGTTAGATACATAGAAGTTTTAGCAAAATATTAAACTTAATACTTACTGTGAATGAAGTTAGAACTCGTGTACTCAAAATATAAGTCCATGTACCGTCGGCTTGTTGCCATATAACAGAGAGCACATGAGTCATTTCATCTTTGCCTTTGCAATGGTGGTTAACAATTATTTTTCCTGATTTTATGTAAGTAAAGATATCCATAACAATAGTGAAATATAGACCCGCACCTTGTTACTGGTGAATCTGTTACAATTAAAGGATTATCTATGTACCTATTTCATTATTTCGTAATCATTTCGAAGGTCGCCGCATGTCGTTAATAATAATTTCATAGCAAATCGTTAAAGTAATTGAATTATCATTAGACAACATAAGAAATTGAGAATAATATAAAAAAAATATTGTACATTATTTGTGTACATTATTAATGTCCATAAAATGTGTGTTAATTTTATATTAATGTCACATTAATATAAAAATATCATTAAAAAAAACATTGTTAAGTACTATAATCATACCTCTAGTCATTTCGTGTACAGTCTTTACTTACACATCAAAACAAAGGCAGCCAGGGGGGCTGCCCACAGAAGTGACAACTTAAAACTTTGCATAGCTACAGTACTTTTGTTTTTAAGGTTATCTGTATCAAAAAAGTTAGATAGATAGATAGAATACTCTTTATTATGTACACCATAAAAAATTACAGCTATAAATGTACAAATTTTACATAGGGTGACACAATGGGCGGTCTTATCGCTAAAAGTTATTATTATTATTTTATATATACTTATATATCTGGCGACCCTGGGGTCCCGGACCTTTGGAAGGCGTACGAGGGGCCGAAGCCAGCTCGCAAAGGCCCCTTACACAAATTTAAATGGAAAGAGGCACCAACCGACGATTATCCCTGTATGAACTATAGAAATCCACCCAAGGACAATCCCCGGTTGGTGCAGGGCTATTGCAGAACATGGAAGCAAAACATAATGGGCTGGTAGAGGTATACGGCGGTGACGTTATTATTATTATTATTCGTTATAAAGTTTTTCGTCTACCATAAATCGCACAACGCGCCTAAAGAAGTTTTCACTTAAAAAAACATACATATTAATTAATGGTCGACTTATGAACTGAAAGTTACTGTTGGTACAGTTTTCCCTAACTCCTATTATTGCAATCTTGAACCTTATGTTACTAACATAACGGCAACAAGAGAGCTCTTCGTAAAATAGTTTCGTACTATCTGCCTATGTTCTTTTTTGCATCTACAGGGTCAAATCCAATTAGCTAGGGAACGTAGACGTGATGAGTATCGACATTAACACATGATAAAACCAAAAATATTTTCTCAACCCATACTGCAACTACACTGCAAGCGGTCGTTTGTTTGGTTTGTTTGGTGTGTGTTTTTTGTTTTAATATGTTTAGATATCGAACGAAACCCGTCATGTTTGTCGAGTTTCGCTAGCTAATTTGCTAATTAATTCGTTACCCATACTGCAAGTAACTACACTGCAAACGGTCGTTTGTTTGGTTTGTGTTTTTGTTTTAATATGTTTAGATATCGAACGAAACCCATCATGTTTGTTGAGTTTCGCTAGCTAATTTGCTAGTTAATTCGCTACCCATACTGCAAGTAACTACACTGCAAGCGGTCGTTTGTTTGGTTTGTTTGGTGTGTTTTTTGTTTTAATATGTTTAGATATCGAACGAAACCCATCATGTTTGTCGAGTTTCGCTAGCTAATTTGCTAGTTAATTCGCTACCCATACTGCAAGTAATTACACTGCAAGCGGTCGTTTATTTGGTTTGTTTGGTGTGTTTTTTGTTTTAATATGTTTAGATATCGAACGAAACCCATCATGTTTGTCGAGTTTCGCTAGCTAATTTGCTAGTTAATTCGCTACCCATACTGCAAGTAACTAAACTGCAAGCGGTCGTTTGTTTGGTTTGTTTGGAGTGTGTTTTTTGTTTTAATATGTTTAGATATCGAACGAAACCCGTCATGTTTGTCGAGTTTCGCTAGCTAATTTGCTAGTATTTAATGCAAGACAGTTAAAAAAAAAAAGAATACCGACTGCCCAGTGTGAGGAGCTCCTAGCATACATTTTCTAATAAAAAATCATAAAACTACATCAATACTATTACTGTTGACAGTTTTAATTAGTGAAGTCAGACGCTTATCTGTCAATCAATCTGATAAGTTTATTTGTGTAGCAATAGCAGGCATTTTTAAATACATAGTGTCTTATTACAATAATTATTTGTTTCTCTGTTTTATCAATGGACTGAGTTGAGAAATCGAAAATATAAAACAACCAAGTTTATTAATTTGCCTTCAAATAAGACTTTCTTGTTATTAATTAATTACGTAACGTACGTTGATATTTAATACAGATATTTTGGATTGGAACTCAAGGTAAAAGGTTAGTTTAACGTTAGTTTGTATCGAGTTTTCTTTTCAAAACGTGTTTTGTTAACAACCAAGTTCTGAGAAATATGTTCAAAATTAACATATATTTTTTCCGCTATCACAAACTGTATAGATTTGGCAATTTTTTTTCTTAAGACAAGCCTATATTGGTTATTTGCTTTTTTTTTTCTTATCTACGCCATGTCGACAGATTTATAGTGCATTGTTTGTTATTTTTACTAAGTCCTTGAATGCATAATATCTATACCTATACAAAGTATAAAATAAAGTCGCATCTGTCTGTGTGACCGCTTAGATCTTCTAAACTATAGTTCGTTTTTTAATCCCAGAGACTAATTTGACATTTTAAATGATTGTTGTTCGTTTTCTCAATTTGGAGTTTGATATTTGTATGTGTCAATTTAGTCTCCAAGATTAAAAAACAGACTTTACGCAATGGATTTTGATGCAATGTTCACCATCATTAAGACCAGGGATTCCCAAAGTGGTCGATACGAACCCTTAGGGTCTAAATCGGTTTCCCAGAAACGAAAATTTATTTTGGGGGTCGACGGGTTTAAGAATCGACCCTATTAATTAACACAAGTTCTTATTTGACACTTTCAAGATACTGTATAATTTGTGTTACGTGTACCAATTTATTATAAAAATGACTAATATTTTAGTGTGAAGTATCATTGTTGCACTTTTAAAAAACTCAACAAGTCGATAAGCGTGCATAAGTTCGTACAAGATGAACAAAATTGGCAATGGAGATCTGAGGTATCAGTTCATTTTGGAAAAGGGGTCACATGCCCAGAATAGTTTGTGAATCCCTGATTTAGAGCATTTATTCCAGGAGGTTTCTAAGTGTATATATATACATTAATATTTAACGATATAGTAAATAAATCTCGACACTTTGACATGTCGCCACTGCACCCGTGCGAGGTAGGGTTGGGTTTCTAGTAAACTCGCGCCTTATTCTCATGGGGGTAGGCAGCCGTGGTCGCGGGAAGGTACTAAAGGGTCACCGAGGCCCCTGGCAACACAGGCAACACGAAGGAATACGGGTAGGTTTTAGTCAGTAAGAGTCTGACACACCCTCCCGCTCCGCCCAGAGCGGGAGAAGTTATTTGATGATTTCCAATCCATAAAAAAAATGGGGGTAGGCAGAAACTATAGAAATGCTATACAATTCGAGATCAGCTTATACTGATAATGTATAGCTTGATATGTAGCCGTGTGTACAAGTTGGTAGAGGGAGTTTTCTCAACAAATATAACAGTATTTTTCAGTAAAAAATCATGACTAACGAAATAAATCTGTCTATTTATCCAGACGAACTTTGACGCGGTTTTTATAGGTAATGAACCGCTGTCATTATGACGTTTGGGTTCTCCCAAGTGTCATAGTCAAATTATAGACGGATGATTCACATTTATTTCAGCGACGTGGTGTATCCAATGGTATTGTGATATATCACGCGATATTGCGTCATCTGATGTCTATCTCAAAAATCTCAATGCATTTTTGTCTGTACATCATTCTCATGAATATTCTGCCTTGCCGTTATAACTAGCGCAAATAATGCGCATTAGGTGACGTTCTCAATTATACAGATCACACAATTATGAATCCGGTTATTCAGACTTCAGACCGAGCTATAAAAAATATAAACATCGTTTTATATTCATTCAATTGAACATACCTACAATTATGGTATGACTAACATCTCATGCGTTATCAAAACGAGATTTAAATGGATTTATAATATAACTTCACGCCTATAGGGACAGAGTACTTAGGGATAGATAGGGGTCATGTACTTATAGTACGCAAAAATTTCGCCAGTTTTGTTTAAGTCCGACCTCCGAGCACAAGTCAAAACCAGTCAGTCGCGTCAGTGTTTTTATCTCACAAAATGGGTAAAAAAGCCCAATTATTAACCATTCTAATATTGTTCAGGGCCATTGAACAAATGGGAGGTTTGGAGCTAGAGAGCGACTACCCATACGAGGGGACTGACGACAAGTGCCTGTTCAACAAGACCCTAGCCAAGGTGCAGATCAGCAGCGCTGTCAACATCACCACCAACGAGACCGGTATGGCCCAGTGGCTTGTACACAATGGTCCCATTTCTATTGGTAAGTATGACGACGTGTATAAATAGTGCTTACACGACGTAATGTCTGTTTAAAAAGTATCTGATGTAAGTGTAAACAAACTGTTCGGGTTAAATTCTTCCAGAATCAATCAAAATCAACATATTTTATTACACAACATAAACCTACATGGACACTTATAAAACGTCAGAAGCTAGGTGCACGGTTCTATGGAGAAGAACCGACAAGAAACTCCACGGTTAACTACAATGTTTTTAAATTACAGTGTTAATATTATGGGAGGACAGTGTAGTCCTGTCAACAAGTACCTGTTACTTAACAAAAAATAAATGGTCTACAAATCTACAGTCTATTAAGCGTATAACGTTCTTACATTCATAAACTATAAAAGAATCATTGTAAAATATTAATAAAAATAAAAACCTATTTAAACCAAATTACATGTTTGCCACTACAACTGTAACAAGTCTGAATTAATATCCTGTCCATCGCTTACTAAAGACAGAAAATTGATAATATACTAAGTATATAAAACACAAAACAGAAAATTGATAATAGGCTAAGTATATATAACACGAAACAGAAAATTGATAATAGACTAAGTATATATAACACGAAACAGAAAATTGATAGGCACACATTCTTCTGTATTTAGATGGCTTCAACTTTATGTCAAATCAAAATTATTATTTTGCCTAAAACCTGGTGGGTACAAGAGATGTTAATACAAAATTCGATGCAAAGACACATTCCGCCATTTAGTGATGGCATGCAAATATTCAGTAGATAAAGTAGGTATGTTAGTTAAACAGTGACATACAACTACAGACAAATTAATAACAGTTACTGTCTGTTTGAACCATAATATTTGGCCCTGATTCGCTGTTACACTTCATTACTAATTTTACTTCGCAAAAAATGTAATATTTGCAGTTAATTATGCAAATTGCTTTCAAACAACATTTGACAATAATGCGCTAAATTATAAATACCTTGCAAACTAATACATAACACATTTTGTCACGGTATTTTGTAGATTTTTGGCAGTTGTTACGGGTCTTCAGAAGCTCGAAAGTCTGACAACCAGTCTTACCACGGTCGAGGTCAGATACACGGAATAAAAGGTTGTCTTAAATTAAGACAATATCCTTTAGGTCAAGACAAATATTGATTCATATATGGGGAAAACAATGTATTCTGGATCATTCAAGAATATATTGTTTTCCCCATATAAGTAAAATTTTGTCTTAGTTTTATTGTCTTCTTCGAAGACATTATACTTAAATGAAGAATTTATAAGTTTAATTCAATTATGATTATTATAGTCTTTAATCAAAAATATTTGCTTAAGTCAAGAATAAAAACCAAGTATTTATTATTCTTAATTTGAGTAAACAGGTTTTCTTGGACTGAGTACATTTACTTACGTTAAGAAAATATTTACTTGGATTGAAACAATTTTTCTGAGAATATTGATATTCTTCGCTGAAGAGATCCTTTTTTTCCGTGTAGGCAGTCGCTCCATGTAAAATACTGGTATTTAGATTTTAGACTGGAAGCCGACCCCAACATAGTTGGAAAAAGACTAGGCAGATGATGATTTTGTGACGGTACAGATAAATAGAAATTTATTATTTTGAAAAATCAACAACAATAGCTCACAAGCACGAAGAGATTTGTCAGAGCAGCTTAGCGAACCAGAGACTTGAAACTTTACAAACCGAGGAATAACACATAGCATAACATCACGCCTGTTGGGGATTCCAAAGGGTTAAACAGTACCTATAGTACACCCACATTTCGCTCGAGTTATGTTTAAGTCCCATGTAATAGGGGCCGAACCTATTGCCATCAACTGGTCAAAAAATCCAGACTCCGGTAATATTTTCACATAATTTGTATTTCCCTACAGGTATAAACGCGAACGCCATGCAATTCTACATGGGGGGCATCTCGCATCCATGGAAGATGCTATGTAATCCTACCAACTTGGACCATGGCGTGCTCATTGTAGGATTTGGAGTTAAAGGTAAGACTCGTACAGATATTCCATTTTACTAACACGCGTGAATCATTCATTCGCGTGAAGGGCAGGGAGAAGATTTTTGAAATTTTTGGTTTTTTTTTGTAGATACTTGTAACCTTAGTTTGTCCAAGAGGGTTAGCATGACTTTTTTTTTTAATTTCTACTCTGCTGTAGAATAGAAATCGCTTGTCTACATTTTGCCGTAGAAAACTGTCAACTGTCTACAGGGAAACGTCATTTTTGTCTACTTTTCCGTCGACAAAACGCTTCTATACGGTTCTCGTGCTAAGCCTGCCTAGTTGTATTTTAATCCTTACCCAAAACTGCATCGATTGGCATTATAAAAATAAAACGTGTGCATTGACGTTTTTATAGCTTGCTGTATATTTGTATTTTTCTATAATCTGTTAATGCAGTTACCAATTACTCAAAAAATTAAGGACAGTCTCCTAAGAACGTTTTTCTGCAGCTACAATAGCCGACCTTACCGCCCCGTTTTAATAATCCAACCTGTATATGGTTGTTATACATTCATAACGCACTTCCTGATAGTGATTAGAATTATGTTACCATTATGTAAATTGACGTGTAGGTACCTATGTCAAAACGTCAAACGAATAGTTTTCTGATAGCTGTGCGCACAGATTACTATAGGCCCGGCGGTGCGTACGTCGTTGCCGACCGAACGGAATGTTGCCATTTTAAATATTTGTATTTATTTTATTCTTTTATTTCTTATTATAATCTTACTATACGACGACGTCATCACGTCAACGCATGCTATCGCTGAAGACCAGCGGTGGGGCTACCTCTCGCATAGGGTCGCAGCATTATGCTGAGCGATGGCCGTTTTGCGTGGATGTGAGTGTGTTTGTGTTTGTGTATTTTTCCCCAACTTCTTCTTTTTTGAATTTGTGTTCCTTCTTTGCGTCATGTTTACCGCAAATAAACGTATTTTCTTTCTTTCTTTCTTATAAAAGTGCGTTATGTCGAGATATGCCCGTAATTCGCTTTCTAAACAAGGAATGAAACTATTCAAGGTATTTCTACTAAAGGTGCGTACGTTTACAAACACAAATTGCAATTCATAAGGTTTACAAACTTTCTGTGGGCGATACAAATATTAGTATCGTGCAAGAAAGATATTCGCGACACGGAATGAGCAGCCACTGCGTGCCTGCGTCAACCGTTATTTATAAAGAACAGAGAAATGCATTTGTATTTCACTGTAGCTGATGCGAGAGACGTTATCCAGTCTAAATTTTAATTCCCATAGAAGAAAGAACTTTAAAATTTTCTCGAATTTGCGAATGTTCCGGGCAAGTTTTGCAATTTTGTGTTGCCTAAAATCCGGATTATTATGAACGTTAAAAAAAAAATCTAACCAAATCGGTACAGCCGCTCTCAGGTGATGAAATAAAGAAAGAAAGAAAATAAATTTATTTGAGCCAGGTTAAGGCACACAATATTCATACAAAAACAAAAAGCAGAAAGTAGTTAGAACAGTATTGTGTGCCTCACGGCTGCGCCAAAACGGCCCAGTTCAGCATAAATGCCAGACAACTGGTGCCTGACGCTGGTGATGCGCTTACCAACGTACAGCATTTAATTTTTATTTGTATAGATTTTGAACTTATTACTTAATGCCGCCACATAAACAGCCGTGTGACCGATAGGACATCCCCTATTGTTGGGTGTGAATTTACAAAAATCCTTCCTGAGTTCACACTTTCGTTATACAGGGTTATTTTAAATTAGCTAGCGCAACTCCGCAGATGCGATGGGTATCGATATCTAAACATATTAAAACAAAAAAAAATATTAAAAATAAAAATATATATTTTTTTGTTGGGATCATCGACCGCAGTTATTGAAATATCAATTTAGAAACTCAGTTTTATATTTATCTAAACTTCATAGACGTAATAGGTCCTGCCGGGGTCGCGGGATGGTACTAATGAGTCACCAAGGCCCCCGCAACACAGGCAACGGAAGGAATACGGGTGGGTTTTAGTCAGTAAGAGTCTGACACACCCTCCAGTTCCACCCAGAGTTATTTGATGATTTCCCACACAAAAAAAAAAAGACGTAATAGGTGTTGGTGTCTAAACACGATAAAATATCAGAAAACAGTTTTTCTTAAACCATACGTCAAGTATCAACATTAAAAGCGTTGTTGACCTCCCAAAAAAAAAAAAAAACATCAAATAATTTTATTTTTTTATTTTAACCTATTGTGTCTGAGGAGTTTAGCTAGTCAATTAAAATAACCCTGTATAAGGAAGTCGTATGCAAATTTCATGCTTCTATTTGCAGCGGCTTAGGCTGAGCGTTGTTTGTCAGTGAATGACTGCAACAAAGATTTGTATGAAGTAGAAGATCAACCTTTTTTCTCCCCAACAATTAACCATAAACTGTTCACCGCTGATGATTATATTATATATTGCACTTTCTAAAACGTCTCCCTTTTCCACAGACTACCCGCTCTTCCACAAGCAGCTACCTTACTGGATCATAAAGAACTCTTGGGGCAAGTCGTGGGGTGAGCAAGGATACTACCGCGTGTACCGAGGAGATGGCACCTGCGGCGTCAACCAAATGGCAAGCAGCGCTGTCATATAGAACGAGGCTTAAAAAGTAACGGCAATTTTTATATCTTACTGTGCGAGGGCTTGTAATATACGTTCTAATTTTAAAATAGAAGTTTTTCCGTCCAGTGTACTGTTCACTTGGATGTTTTTTTTTTTTAAATATACGCGTTACTTGGATAATGCAAGATCTACCCTGTGACTATTGGAATAAGGTTAATTTTTATTAACGAAATGCCACTATAAGATGTGAGGCGGCAATAACTGTGACACATCGACTTGTAGAAAAAGTTCTGGTGTGACAGTTTCTTTCCAAGGCTCGATTTATCATATTTACTCCCGGGTAAAGATATTTCATTTCACGATCGCTCGTCAATCATTCAGTCATCCTCGTTGCAATGACATAAGATTCACATGACGCGCGCTCGTGAATTACATTATTTATAACAGTTCTTCTCTGATGTAAAAAATTGCTCAAGTTCTTGCTCGGTATTTTTAAAGGCCGCTGTTAAACATTCATGTATTTTAGAGTTGCTAGCTAGTCTAGACTTAAGTATAAGACGTAACGAGACATAAAAAGGCTTCTGTTCATTTTGGACACTATTTTACGTCCATCTCCCCATTTGTATTAAAAACATCCATCTTACTAGTTATAAGTCATCAATGGATGATAAATTGTGTTCAAAAATATTAATATTGCAGCCAAAATTCAAGTGCTTGCCAATATTACTATAGTACATGGTCTATAAATTATCTAGCGAAACTTCACATTTAATGATTATCGGTATCTAACACGAAAAAAAATCATAACTCGTATGTATATCAAGTAACTACAGCTGATTACGAGGCCATTGTTATCGACCAATGGCCTAAGTCGAATTATTAGTTCACTGAAGTAATTTGACATGAGCTGTCACTTTGTGTAATAAAATCGTCATATTTATTGTATTCTAGACTTTGACACTTATTATTATACATTTATTTTACACTTATTAAATCGATTAAACTAAACGACCACCATCACAATAAATATGACCATTTTATTAGGTACACAAAGTGACAGCTAGCACATGTCAGATGACTCCAATGAACTAATATATAATTTGACTTTAAACAGTTAGTCTGTATTTGGGGCTCGGGGAACGAATTCCCGAGTGTAGACTAGAATGGTTATTTCAGGTGCTGTATGCTATAACTGGTATGTTTATGTATATGTGACGCGTGTGGTGTGTGTGGGTGTGTGTACGTGTGCGTATTTCTTCCCATTATGCGTAGTTTGATTGAGTGTCAGGTGGGGTCCGAGTCATCATAACCAGTTTTGCAACATTTTCTTTATTATTTTTTGGCAACTGAATAAGGTAGTTACACAACTTATTATTAGACATTTATTTTACACTTATACATATAAATCGACTAAACTAAACGAGCACCATTACAATAAATATTACAATTTTGTTACACAAAGTTATAGCTAGCACATGGCAGACTACTCCATTGAATTAATAATTCGACTTTAGCAGACACTTTCACACTCACACCGACATCTCACCACACACACACAAACACATGTAAACACACTCTCACACCCACACTCACAAGTATAAACTAATAAATTAATTTACGTTACGACTGTCAGTTATATAAAAGTAAACTGTCATGAAGTTATAGATAAAAATGGAGGCCACACTTGAAACAAAAGCTTGAGTACGTACGTATCTCTATCTTACTCTCTGTGGGCAGACCTCTCTTTTTAGTGTGGACTGTAGTAGCGTAGTCACTTGAAATATGTATGTATACAGGGTAGCAGGAAAATCGACAAATCGATGCACAACTGGTTACCATGGATTCAGTATATGATTCTGGACGCCCCCTTTTTTTTCCGGTGTGAAATTATGAAATAACTTCTCCCGCTCTGGGTGGAGCTGGAGGGTGTGTCAGACTCTTACTGACTAAAACCCCCGTGTTCCTTCCGTTGCCTGTGTTGCCAGGGGCCTCGGTATCCCTTCCTCCCGTATGCAGGCATCGGTCCTAGTGGACCCCTACACTTGTGCTGAAGACATCTCTTTGAGGCGCGCGTGGAACACAACGCGCTTCTGGACGCCCCTGCGTTGACATTAATCGGTGTTTATATAAAAAGAAATGCTTTCCATATATTTTGACCGCGTAGGTATTGCACTTTTGTAGGAAACAGCAATTTTTTGGTCCAGAATCATGTACTGAATCCATGGTCACAGGTTGTGCGTTGATATCCCTGCCACCCTGTATATTATTTTTGTATTAAGTTTAAATGTCGATACCCATAGTGATTGTGAAGTATCGTCAGCTAAATTAATTTGACCCTTTATATTAATTTACCTGCATAATTAATTATTCTGCAGTGCATAGAAGCCATTTATTGGACCTGTCAAAATACTTTGACTTCTCCCTTTAGAAAACCAGTGATCTCAAACACTTCCTAGTTTTTTAAAGGGTAACCCTATTTATTCACAAGATTAAAACAATAATTTAAAATAAAAATATTTCCGTTAAATCTTTTAACGGAATAATGTCTCATTTACGTCGCCAGCAAAACATTTATGTTTGATTATAATGAATAATTAGTACCCTTATCAAAAACATTTAAAACATTGTGGTCACATATTGGGGCCGTCATTGGCCATGACGGCTCAAATGTGTGACTCGTGCATTTGATATTTAACTTATGATAATTATGTATGGCCTCCAACTTATTGCAGGGATAAAATCAATATGTTAAAATATGCAAAACGATGTTTGATCGATTAAATCACAATAATTATTCTAAATATAAAACACTTTTGTAAATAAGGATCAAAATTGCAGTTATATTGACATTAAGAGGTAGAAAAATATTGATGTGAGAAAACCATAGAGAGTTTTTGAAGAGATTGTTGCAATTAAGGTCCAAAATATTTTTGCAAGAAATTCTAAAATATACTATAATACGCTTGCAAATAGGATGAATTTGTAACATGCGTAATTAACATAAAGTCATAGCTGCCATAGTGATTCCTGTTCAAAACCTCACCTGTGTACACGCATTGAAACTGGTAATCGGTGCCCGTCACTTGATGTCCAAATAGGTTTTAGGGGATCCACTCATACTTAAACTGAGATGTTTTTTCCACCGATATGGATTCGTCGAAACTCAGGCATTCTGTTGCGAAATCCACAAAGAATGTGTCATTGTTTTACAATGTTTATTGACACATTATGTTATCGAGGTGTTACGTAAGTGTTTTAAATAGAATCCCTTAGATCGGGGATTCCCAAAGTGGTCGATATCGAAATCGGTTTCCCAGGGGTCGACATAGACGAAAACTGATTTTGGGGGTCGACGAGGTCTAAAAACCGACCCCTATTAATTACCACAAGTTCTTCGTTGAGACTTTCAAGATACTGTATAAGTTGTGTTACGTGTACCGTGTCCTTGTTATAAGCATGACTAATATTTTAGTAGGAAATTGTTGTAACTACTTTAAAAAAACTTAACAAGTCGATAAGCGTGCACAAGTTCGTACAATATGAAAAAAATAAGCTATGGGGTCTGAAGTATCAGTTCATTTTGAAGAAGGGGTCTCATGCCCTAAATAGTTTGGGAATCAGGGGCCTTAGATGTTTTATTTCTATTTACTTAATCAACATACTATTTGTTGTTACAAAACATTAATCACGCACGCCATAACAATATTACTACTATTTACTATTTGCCCATAACCGACACTAATCAATTGTTTTACAATCATAAGTTATTATTAAAATGTAAAGAGGGGAAAGTTAGGCTTCTGAAATTATTTTGCCATACTTTGAATTAGTTATTTTTAAGTTTTACTATATAATCAACTAAATTGATTGACATTTTGAGTATTTTTGTGTATCTCTTTTATTGTGAGTCTCTTATAATTATATTTTTTTGTTGTTTTTTTTTTGTATTATGGATTTATGTTATTTCTATTAATTAACTAAACTGTTATCAATCAATACCTGTTTTAAAAGTAGGCATAAAATATAATAGACAGCCAATGCTCTCCATTTTGTGTAGCTTTATGACTAAGAGTTTCATTTATGTGATAAGCAGACTCAAAACTATACTCATTAATTCATTGGTTAAATACAAAATTAACTTTATTAGTTCGCGCTTCTTCTCGTTAGCACACTCATTACGTCCAGAATCTAAACTGCTAGCATGCATAGATCACTGTCGCGGGAAGGTACTAAAGGGTTACCGAGGCCCCTGGCAACACAGGCAACGGAAGGAACACGGGTGGGTTTTAGTCAGTAAGAGTCTGACACACCCTCCCGCTCCGCCCAGAGCGGGAGAAGTTATTTGAAGATATCCCACCCAATAAAAAAAGCATACATCACTGCGTGATAAACTGAACAAGAGGGTATTGTCACTCCTTCGTGTCCATTTTGTTGGCCTAAAACATCGCCACTTCTACGACGTCGTCGGTAACAGCGCAGAGGTCAATTTATCACGTATGGGATATTTTAGATTGTGTCTCAGTGACGATGACCACTTGTCATTGAAAACAATGTTTGCCTTGTCTTGTGCGGGGCGACGAGCTGAAGTGCTTAGGCCGGTTTATTACCGGCCCACTCATCACAGGGCTAAGATCTATTGAAAAAAAAGAAAAGATTGTGTTGCAATGAAATTAGCTCTAAGAGCATGCTTGCTGCTTATTGTGTTTATCTGAGAAGTCGATACAGTTGTGCCAACTTGTAGAGGTTATTGAAATTAAAACTAATTAAATTAAATTAAAGGAGATGAAAGGTATTGATTGTCACTTATGAATTGTGCTTTTGTATACCTAGTGATTATTTTTTTTGTAAAAAGTAAAATGTTTTAGATTTGTAGCACATTACTTCTGCTTGTACCTGATATTTTGGCATAAGGTTAACTGTTGAATCTACTCGTATGACTCAAGAAATTGTATTGTTCCGATTTCATTACTTTTTGTATGGGATTCAATTGCCTCCATTCTGTAAATTAAATGCATAGCAAATGCATAAAGAACTAAGAAAAGTGCCTTCAAATCGTATCTGTTCCGCTAAAAATGTACATAGTTCCTGTATTATTAAAAACATAGTTAAGAAATTCCACGATGACGCATTTTGCATTTTATCGAACTTAGCACAAGGTTCGAATTTCAATGAATCTCACACCGGCGCAAAATGCAATACCGTTGCTTGGAATTTTAATTATATTGGATTGTTAAAAATGTCTACACATTATGATTTAAGTGTACTTATAAATTGTTATTGTTTTATTCAATTTTGTGTTATTTTTTTTTGACTATCGAAAAATTTTGTTAATTTTACAAATGTATGTGTGTGTATATATTCTCTAACGTTTCATATGCAGTGCTATATTTATGCCGATGAATTTCGTTGGAGACGTAAAAACGCATAATATACGTCACGGTAAATATTAAGCGGAATATTTTGATAAATCACCTTTGCAAACGAATTATACTAATTGTGTTTATTGCAATAAATATATTTTATGAAACCTCGTGTTTAATTGGAACTTTATAAGCATCCTTGTGTAGTGGTGGTCCAGTGGTAACGTCCGCGACTTACGAGTTGTAGGTCGTAGGTTCGGACCCAAAACAGTCGAACAACTTCAGCTTAAAATAACTCCGAAATCACTGCTACCCTAAATACAGTCTCGTATCCTACATCTCTGGGTTGTTTTCCCCAGTGCAGTGCTGGCCCAGTGGTAACGACTCGAATCCTGACAGGTGCTTTACTTTGTGTAAATTATTTCATCACCACTGCTCTCAAAACGGTGAAGGAAAACACCGTGAGGAAACGGGCATGTCCTAGAACCAAAAATTCGAAGACGGTGACATCTACCAACCCGCACTGGGCCCGCGTGGTGGATTACCGTCTACTCCCTCTCACAGAGAGGAGGCCTGTGTCCCAGCTGTGGGAACATTATAAGCATTATATACCTATAATTTATATTTCAGACTTAATATTATTAATATTATTTTACATGGATTCTTGTGTACGTTGTGAATGTGAGAACGTTGTAGGCTTAATAGACTAGATCTTTTTTTCTTCAGACCGTTTCCTTTTCTCTTTTTTTATTGTTAAGTACTTTTCGACAGGCCTACACTGTTCTCCCATACCTAATTTGTGTAATTTGAAAACATTGTAAAAGCCAATTATTTTTAAAAGAGTAACCGTGGAGTTTCTTGCCGGCTCTTCTCCATAGGAAACGACCAATTGGAACCGTGCACCTAGCTTCTGACGTTTCATAAGTGCCCATGTGAAATAAAAATATTTTGATTTTGATTTTTGATTTTTTGCTGATTATGTAAGCACTGAGTTTCTTCGAGGAGGCGTTTTCAATTGCGCCCGATAGATGTCGTGGTACGTCGCATCGATATGAATTTATGAAAGTTACAACTGTGAGAGAAATATTCCTTTACTCTATAACTAATAACTACACAATCGTATGTGTCAAATTATTTTCGTATATACCAGGCCACTCGGAAAGTATTGCGAAAAAAAGTTTTTATGTATGAAAGAATGGCCAGTTATAATTTATTTTGAAAATGTAAGTAAAAATAGGTACATACCAGTTTAAAAATTTCCGTCCACAATCTTTGCGACCTAATTTAAATTATCATGTCTCATTAAAAAATGGATCTGCGCCGGAAATATTTTCGACCTATGATTTTTTACGATTTCAAGTATCGCCTGAAACCGGACGAATCGTACGATAGGCATTCATGGATGAAGGCAACCGTGTATCGTTGATATAACGAATTTAAGCGCGGTCGACTAACTTTGGGAGATGAAGAAAGAAGTGGTCGCCCTTTGACGGCTGTTACGGAAGAAAACATGCTAGCAGTGCAAAATTTAATCCATGACAATAGGCGAGTTACGTATCTAGAGATTCAGAACATACTGCAGGTAGGATCGAGAGCCTTCACGAAATTCTACACATGCATCTTCGCGTGAGAAGAATAGTTTCACGCTGGGTGCCGCACAACCTCACCGATGCTCAGAAGCAGGCCCGGGTGGAATGGTGCCGTGATATCGCACGCTTAATAATAAACCGGAATAAGTCAAAATTTCACTTTTTCCGGATGTCGCGGTTAAAGTTTTGAGACTCTACCTTGTTGAAAACATTTTGATGGTTTTCACGTGTTTATGGTGTTATTTTTATTTTCTTGGTTTTAAATTGTAGAGAGATGTATAGCGAATATAACTGACATAATAGTTTAATTATATTATTTATATCAAATTAATAAATGAAGTTTGTTTTCTAAAGTTACGACTTATGTCAGTTTAGTATAAAAACTAATGATCAATTTTCAAAATTTTTGCAAACTAATATTTAATAATTCAGTTTAGTATTAATAAATAATATAATCTGTTTAGATGTATAATACTTATTATTATTACACTTTAAAAGTAAAACGGAAATAAAAATTAGGAAATATTACGCAAAACACCTTTACATTTGTTAATATAAAATAACAGTTTATATTTTAAGTTTTATCGTAACTGCTTTCTTAACCTGATAACAACAGTAGTTATAATAATCAGTCATAATAGGAACTTATAATCATTTGTACTTAGTAATTAATGTAATCTAGAAGAGATCTAGCTTCACATAATTATGCTGAAGAAAAATAAACACTGTAATACAAAAGAATAAAAACTTCTTATGTACCTACTTACTTGTACTTGGTACATCTACCAACATTAATTATAATAAAAAATTAGAATCAACAGAACTAAGTAGGTTTTACCTATTAGTCTTAATCAGTCTCGTAAGTTGGGACTACTCAATATGTAAAATACTACGAAATATATGCATTCCGTGCTCGCCACCCGCCGTGAACGGACGTGCTGCCGCTCCCGCTCGCTGCACTCGCTCACTGCTCCCGTCGAATCCGGATATTGTTACGCTGCCGTAACTTCCAGTAGTCGTCGACTACTTCCGATCCACGGTCGATTAATTTTATTAATCGGCCGTATTGATCACGAAAAGTGCCTTTTTCAAGGCAAGTGTTTCTTTAAAAGAATAGTGTCAGGGTAGCTTCATAGGCCCCCTCTGGGCTAAAACCACTGTTTCGTAGTCCTCGGTGGATACCTTACGGTGCCAACGAAACCGAGTGGGGTGTTGTTGTCCCAATACACCCGCCGAACCCCTTCAGGGTTAGGCAGTCAATTGGAAGGGTCCCAGAGATAACTGGCCTTGGGGGATCTCCTAGTCGGCTCTGGTGCACTGAATTCCTTTTCAGCTACTCACCTAGTGTCTTTAGGGTGTGTCTACACCCTTCGCGCTAGACTGGTTCAGGGCCCCTTTGCACATTAAGACTGGCAAAGGGTTACAAGCTTAGGGCTCACAATTAGGTACACACCTCCCTGCCTGCACCCGACAGGGAGGGCGACTCATCCCCGGGCCTATCCACCCGGGGAGTTAGGTTTAGGGCCGTTAGGTCTATAGTAGGAGGAATAAGATTCCAAAATTTCGCCCCAGTAGTCCCCCTCTCCCCCGTCATGGAGGACGCCCTTATAGTGGCGTTCTTCAAAGAGGTCCTCTTTAAGGACCCAGACTTCCTCGCCAAGTATGGCGCTAAGTTTACGGCTCTCATTCAGCCGCCGTCTGCCGACTCCATCGCTGACTTCAGCGATGCCCTGGCCCCCGCGACCGTGACCATCCCTCCAAGTCCCTCAGTGTCTATGGACACTGAGGAACCCTTGTCGCAAGACAAGAGGTGCCCGACCCCATTCGCATACTCCGATGTCGAGTCTGTGAACTCATCTTCCTCTGCCCACTTTGCTCCCTCTTCCGAGGATGACGGCTTCGTGGCCGTCACCGGAAAGGGGAAGAAGAGGAAGTAGAGGAAGGCGACCTCCTCGCAGGCGACCAAAATAGCCGCCACGGAGGTTCTCTCCGCTCCCACTCCGTCAGTATCTGTGGCGCCCTCCGCCACTATCCCCACCCCGACCACTTCATCCGCTAAGGATATTCCGGCCACTCCGGCCCCAAAAAAGATCCCCCCTCACCCTCCTGTAATCTTGCAGGATAAGTCTAAATTGTTAGACGTATCAAAATGGTGCGTCGACCTAAAAATCGGCTTCTCGAAAGCCACTACTACCCAGCAGGGTATTAAAATATCTGTCCCAACGTCCCGCGACTATCGGGAATTAACCAGGGTTCTCCGGGCGAGAGGTATGTCATACCACACCTACTCGCTCCCCGAGGAACGCCAGACCCGCGTGGTGATCCGTAGGATCCCGAAGGAAATCCCCACAGCGGACATCAAGGCCTACCTTGAGGCCCAAGGCGTCCCCGTGGACGAAGTGCACCGCATGCACCGCGCCAGGGGGGGTTCAGCATACGACATGGTCCTCGTCGTATGCCCCCCGACAGAAGGGCATCACCCTATCTTTAAAATTACAAATATCTGCCATCTCACGGGTCTCGTAATAGAGAAGCCCAGGAAGAGCGGCGTCGTCGGGCAATGTCACCGTTGCCAGCTCTACGGGCATGCGCAGAAGAACTGCCATGCGACACCCAGGTGCGTCAAGTGCCTGGGTAAGCATGGCACGTCCGACTGCCCCCGCCCCAAAGATAGGTCACTTTGTACCGAGCCGCCCAGCTGCGTGCTATGCAGTGAGGCTGGGCACCCAGCCAACTACCGTGGTTGTCGTATGGCCCCCAAGACTTCTTCCTCAAAGCTGGTGAAGCGTGCAGACGCCCGCCAGCAGAGAGAGTGCTCATCATATGGGCTCTTCCCCCCCCCATGACAGACCCTCTTGCAACTCCCCCAGAGGCTAAGCCCGCAAAGGCCCAGCCCCTGGAACTAACTGAACCACCAGCAGGCCTTCCCTGCTATGGTTCAGCCGAGACCCACTCCGCCTCCCGTCAGACCGCTGATGGATCCCCGCATCCGCGTCTCCGCGCCCGTATCCGTACAACCTGCAAGACCCGCGCCCGCTCCCATGGCCGCTGCCGCAACCGCTGCGCCACGACCCGTCGCCGCTTCAACCACTCCAGTGGTCGGTCCGTTTGTCCCAGTAGATCCGTTCAGCGTGATCTCTGGGACCTTCGCGTTATTCTTTACGCCCCGCGCGCGTAAAATGGCCAACGAACTCGTTGCCGCCCGAAATTCCTGCGATCTCGCTCAGATCCAGCGAATCTTCCTCGCGTATCCCGAGATTACGCAAGCCCTAGAAAACTTGGCGAAACCCCCCCAGTAATGGATATACGAATCCAAGCACGTACTAAACCCCGATCCCTAAAGTTAGGTTTCTTCAATGCCAATGGCATGCTAAAACAACGCGACGAAATCGCTGCGTTCCTCCGCGACCACCAAATTGATATTCTCCTCTTACAGGAAACCTTTTTAAAGCCCAGCCGTCGAAACCCGTCAATTGCCAACTATCGCATAGTTCGCAATGACAGGACTAGATGCCACAAGGGCGGCACCTTAATCTATTATAAAACGTCCCTGCACTGTATCCCAATGGACCCGCCCCCTCTCTCACGTTTAGAAGTGTCCATATGTAAGTTAGGCATGACTGGCCATCAACCGATCACCATAGTTTCGGCCTATGTTCCCCCGTTTGCACATCGGAGTTAGCCCTTCCCCCTCTCTCTGACGACCTTTCCATTTTACTTGGCCTGAGTGACTCCGTTATCATAGCGGGCGACCTTAACGCCAAACATTATGCCTGGAACAGCACCAGGATCTCCACCAGAGGCAAACACCTGTTTGACCTATGTCCCATCCTCAACTTCGACATCATCGCCTCGATGACTCCCACTCACTTTCCCCACGACCCTAACCATACCCCCGACGTACTTGACATAGCGCTTCTGAAGAGTATCAACCTACGGTTGGATTCTATAGAGGCGCTTGACGAACTCTCCTCTGACCACCGTCCAGTTGTCGTAAAGCTGGCCCCACGCCTAGGTCTCCACGACCCTGACAGACCCCCTCTCACCAAGTTAGTTACAGACTGGAGGAAAGTAAGCGACTGCCTGAAATCCACCACGTTAGGTCCCCGACTAGACTCCATTCCCGACCACTTCGACTCTATCGCTGACACGACAGACGCGATCGAATCATTCACGGTACACGTACAATCAGTCCTGAACGACTGTTCAAGGGAGGTTCCGGCGATGGACGACCATCGCTGGAAGCTCCCGGACGATGTGCACGAACTGTTGAATGAGAAGAACGCGGCTGTCCGTGCGTACAGTAACTTTCCCAACCACGCGAACAAAGTCCATATGCGCTATTTACAGAGATCTGTAAAGACACGCCTATCGGAGCTGCGTGACGCCAGCTGGGACAAGATGCTAAGCGAGTTAGAGCCCACCCACTTAGCTTTCTGGGACCTTCAGAGGAAACTCAAATCCGAAGAAGTCGTCTCAATGCCCCCCCTGGTGCGCCCCAACAAGACCATCGCTTTCGATGACGTCGACAAGGCGGAATGCCTAGCCGATAGTCTTGAGGCTCAATGCTCACCTAGCTCTCAACCAGTAGACCAAGCTCACCTGTCCCAGGTCGACGCGGAAGTCGAACGTAGAGCCTCCCTCCCGCCCGTTGAAGACCCTGATTATCCTCTGCCTCCCGTCACTCCAGACGAAGTGTATGATATCATCAAGGGTCTAAAACCTCGCAAAGCCCCCGGCTCAGACGGAATCACCAATAGGGTGCTCCAACTGTTCCCCGCTCACCTCATAATGCTCATGGCCACCATCTTCAATGGAGCCCTGAGCAATATCATCTTTCCACAAGAGTGGAAGAAGGCCACCGTCATCGGCATACCGAAGCCCGGTAAGCCGAAAACGGAGCCCACCAGCTACCGGCCCATCAGTCTGCTCAATGTCGTCGGCAAAGTCTATGAGAGGCTTATTTTAAAGCGCCTCAGAGATTTTGCGGAAACAAAGGGCCTCATCCCCGACCAGCAGTTCGGTTTTAGATCGCAACACTCTTGCGTTCAACAGGTCCACCGCATCGTTGAACACATAAGCTTCGGCTTTCAACGTGGTCTTACGACCGGTGCTGTATTCTTCGACATAGCGAAAGCGTTCGACAAGGTCTGGCACAACGGCTTATTATATAAGCTCTACAAAATTGGTGTGCCCGATCGTCTCGTGTTCATCTTACGAGACTTCTTGTCAAACCGCACCTTCCGCTATCGCATCGAAGGAGCGCTATCCTCCCCTCATCCTATCCGTGCAGGCGTCCCTCAGGGCTCTGTACTAGCCCCTCTCATTTTCACTCTCTTCACCAGCGACATCCCGAAAAGTAGAAAGGCGCAGTTGGCTCTGTTCGCAGACGACACGGCCATCTACTACACCGGGTTAGTCCACGACCATATATCTCGCACTCTCCAGACCGAAGTCAACAAGCTTGACGCTTGGTTTAGAAAGTGGAGAATCGAAGTCAATCCCGACAAAAGTCAGGCGGTTCTTTTCACCAAACCGCGTAGAAACATCATCCCCCCCCCGACCTCTCACCATGTTCGGCAAGCCTATCCCTTGGGAGAAGTGAGCCAAATACCTAGGCGTGACCCTTGACCACCATCTCTCGTTCTCAGAGCACATTAAGCAGGTGCGTTCGCGTGTCGCTTTCGCTCTCGGTAGACTACACTCCGTCCTAAATGCGCGCAGCAAATTGTCCCTTAAGGGCAAATTGCGTATTTACACAGCGTGCATCCGTCCCATCATGACATATGCCTGTGCAGTCTTCGCACATGCTGGGTCAATCTCAAAACCCAAAGAGCACTCCTTTAACATACACCACTGCTTTAAAATCCTTTACGCTGCTAGATACTGACGAAACTGAGGTAGAAAGTATAATTATGACCTTGAAAGAAAACTGTGCAGTTGGCTGGGATAACATATCGAATAAAATTATCAAAAAATTCAAGGACATTTTGGTACGACCACTGATTTACATTTTCCGCATTTGTTTATCTTCAGGTCATTTTCCTGAGTGTCTCAAAAAATCTATAATTGTCCCTGCCTATAAATCAGGCAGCAAAGAGCAAGTGACAAATTATAGACCTATTTCTTTACTGCCTTCTATGTCAAAAATATTGGAAAAAATTATAAACAAAAGGTTGTTGAAATATTTGGAAGATAAATCAATTCTGTCTGAACGGCAGTTTGGATTTAGGCCTAAAGTTTCAACTGCCGATGCGGTACACCACCTGACTGATTATCTAGCGAAAGAACTTGACAAGGGGAACCACACAGTAGGAATTTTCCTGGACCTCGCCAAAGCTTTTGACACAGTTTCCATTCCAATTCTGTTGCGCAAGCTTGAGATCATTGGTGTAAGAGGCACCCAGCTAAAAATGTTCAAAAGTTATTTAGAAGATCGTTCCCAGTGCGTAAAGATTGGCAATGTTCTCAGCGCTGTTAAAAAAAAAAACACATTTTTCGGTGTTCCTCAAGGAAGTATTTTAGGACCCACTCTGTTTTTGATCTACATAAATGACCTTTGCAATCTAAAGCTAGAGCATGGCACCATCATAACGTACGCTGACGACACTGCTCTACTTTTTTCAGCTGACTCAGAAAATGAAGTCTACAATCTTGCGCAACACGGCTTCAATATTGTAAATAAATGGCTTCAAAATAACTCACTAACTCTAAATGCAGAGAAGACACAATACATTAAGTTTTCGATGCGCAAGCAAATATCGAAGAACCCTTCAGCGTTGCATGCTCACTGTTGCCCAGTCTCTGCAAATAGCCATTGTAAGTGTCCCAATATTAAAAAGACAGATAAAATAAAATACCTGGGTATAATAATAGATGATACCCTATCCTTTAAACAACACATGGAAGCTCTAAATAATAGAATTCGTAAGCTGATATACGTATTCAAAAAGCTACTATTTATTGCAAATCCAAAAATAATTAGGCAAGTGTACTTTGCTCTTTGTCAGTCAATTTTGACTTATTGCATTACTTCATGGGGTGGGGCAAGTAAAACTTTGTAATTGCCCATTGAAAGAGCTCAAAGAGCTATTCTCAAGGTGGCTACTTGCCGACCTTTCCTATTCCCCACTAACCTCCTGTATAAATCTTGTGAAGTACTAACAGTTCGACAGTTATTTATAATGAGCACGGTACTAAAACAACACGCAGCACTTCCATACAGCACTGAATATACTAAAAAGAGACGGAAAGATATAGTTTGCCCTCAAAAAAGTACAAAACATGCTTTCACAGCCAAATTTTATATGTACCTCGGTCCACTACTCTATAACAGGCTAAATGAAAAAGGAAACATCTACTCCGTAAATCATAGGAACTGCAAGAAAATCCTTAAGGAAACTCTTCAAACTATGTCCTATGACGATACAGAGAAGTTATTACTAGTGCTAAAGTAAAATATTGTTTGTATTATTGTTATTTCTTTTTTTAATTAGTTAGGTTAAGATACTATAATTTTTAGACACCATTTTACATTTATGTACTAATAATATTAATATGATGTGTGATTATTTATTCAATTAATGTTACCTCCAATCGCCTGAAACACAGGATTTCCTAGTTCAGGCACAAATCATGGGTGAACTTGACATAGATTTAAGAAAAACTGTTATTTAACGCTGTACCTTATATTTTTGAATATATTTTTATTATTATTATTATGCTAGGCCCCACCACATCCACAGGATGCAGTGCCTCCAAAACCGTTTCCTCCGAAAGGCAACGGGAGCCCCCTGGTTCGTCCGAAACGAGATCCTCCATCTCGATCTTAAGATCCCCACCATCAAGCAGTTCATGAAGCGCATCACGAAGCGCTTCTTCGACTCCGCCGCCACCCACCGCAACCCTCTGGTTGTGCAGGCCGCCAGTTATAGGCCCTCCACCATTAGCTCTATTCGCCGTTCAAGGCATACTATCACCGACCCCGATGACCCCATTACCCTTCTCCAGGAAAGCAGTAGGGCCACGAGTACAGTGCTACAAAACACACCGACCTACGTTCCGACCTCGCCGCCGAGGTCCCTCCCGTAAACCCCGACGTAATTGTCCCCCGCGACTCTTGCTCGACGAAGTGCCAGCCCGCGCCGCAGCTGAGCCTGTAGGGTTAAATTCCCCGATTAATAATAATAATACTGATCAGATCCAGCCTGTCCCACCTTGTTGTCCTCCCCCCAGCGACGCCCTAAGCCGAGGTCCGTACCCCACAGGGGGTGTCCTTAGCGTGCAGTCGCTTAGTATTATAAGAAATTCACCCCTGGCTGGAGGCTTTGAGTTCGCTTAAGGCAGCCACAGGAAAGTCCGGTTAAGTAGTCACGACCTCTCAAGGTCAACTACGAGATGCCATACACAAAAAAAAAGAAATATATGCGTTTAATCAGTTAAAGAATTGAGTTGTAAAAACTGGCATAATAAGATGGGAATCCACCCCTTTGCGATTAACTCTTTCAAGTCCTTCTTTTTATTAGCGCTTATCTCCTATTTTTGCGTATATGTTGCCTTCATGGAAATAATTCTGTGACTGATTTCATCTTCCTTCGCTTATTTCGCACATTAACTTCTCTGTAGTTTTCGTCCCTGTAGGATGTCTTAAAGTAAAATAGAAAGGGATTTTCTTTTGTGACCTTTAACACTTTTATATCATTCCAATTGACATTTTGGCCGCTTTCATCTGTACCAAAATTAAAGCCCCATGCCTCTTGCAAAAGTTAAGGTCCAGAATACTGTCGAATGTTAGCTCATGGATGTTGATCGCGGGGTTACATTTTTTTGCGTTTTTAATTAGTGTTATATATTGAACTGGGGTATAGATTGGGCCGGACTTAAGATTTTTTTTAACTTCTTTTTGTATCAAACTGTGTATGTATGTTTTCTGCTTAATTCTGCGTATGCCTTCGGAACATGAATTTATGATGCTTTGGATATTAAAAAGATAAACTGCATACATATACACCGTCATTATAAAACTATTTTTATTCTGACCCGCACAATTATCAGTATGACTGACCGCTGTTACGTAAACATTTGGCTCCGTTTTGTTTCCACTTTGAAGTATCGTTAGTAGCGTTCTTGGCCTCCTTTTACCTCAGTATTTGAACCATCAGAGTCACAGGAACATGATGACGATCCAGATGGCGGAATAAAGAATTTTCTTGGTTTATTTTTGTTTCTGTTGTTAGTCGTGTACACATTTTAAATAGGATCATCTTCACTCAGATCTACATCGCTCTCATCAGAATATAACAGAAAAATCGCATTATTTGGTATGGAATATAGATTTTCTCCTGAGTTAGTTGGGTCCCAAAAACAATGAAACATAATATAAATAATACAGTTTTGAATGCTGAATTTACATTACTTTAATTTATATTTATTTACTAGATTATTTTAAAATACATGAATTTATTTTATTTAACATTATGTATAGTACTTCTTTATTGATGTATTATGTATGTATGTATGTATATTTAAAAATAAGAACATATTATACATATTAATTGTATTAGTCCCTTCTCCTCTTATTATATGTTATTGAATACGTAGGTATTACAGCTAGTTAACCAGAAACCTAATTTATTAATAATAATTAATGTCATGTCCTAATAAACAGGCAAATGACATTAAGAGAATTGTGAATCCTGTTTATTAGGAACATCTACAGGTTTCTGGTTAGCTAGCTGTAGGTCGCACTCGTCAGAATCTTGAGAAGAACAATCAGAATATGAAACTAGCAAGTTCTTGGCTATTAATGGAATTTGCAGGCGTGTGTGATAATTTTTCTTCATTCTGAAATTTTAGGTGAATTATAATAAATTATTGTACTCGTTCTTATAATAAAACAGTTTGTTGTAACAATAACACGTTGCTACTTACGTTGGTATTTTTTTTAATAAGGCGTGGAGGAGTGTCTTTAATGATTTCATTACTGTTACGTTCGTCATCATTACACAGTATCGGAGACGGTTTTTCGGGTATATACGTGAGTTATCATTAGACATTGGAGTCATGAGTCCGAGGAAGACGAGTCTGAAGAAGAACTTGAAGAACTGCTTGACGATGACCTGGGCTTCCTGCATGGTGGCGCTGGCGACCTGGACTTTCTGAATGGTGGTGATCTTGATGTACTACGTGGTGACCTTGATTTCCTGCATGCTGTGCTGGACTTTATCGTCTGTTTCATTGAACAAACTCTAAAATATGTAATACACAACATTAAATACAAGGTAAAACCCTCAATTAATTCGGAGAATATTAGGTATAAAATGTATTATGGATACACAGTATCCAATACATTTTCACGTAATAAAAAAACGAAAACCCCGAAACCCCCCCCCCCGTTTCCGAATTAAATGAAACGAAAAAAAACGAAATAGTTACGATTACTCTCTTGCAAACTTACAGTCGGGTTTCTGAACTTGTAACTACGTAAACATGGCTTTATTTACATACTTTTATTTCGACTGGCTTACAATTATCCGTATCAGTACATCGAGCATTATTTAAACTTCTTATGATGAGCATAAGAAGTTTTAGGCACCACTGCTTCATATTTGCAGACATCTTCAGGATTAAAACTATGGAACTAGAAATTTAATACTTTTTATTAATAGGTATTTAAAATAAATTGAAAGGACATTTTGTAATAAATTGCAGCAATTGCCGGTCTCTTGCCAGCATCAATGTGCCTGCTCTTCTTGAGCCGACTGGCATTGTCAGAGATGATGGCAAAAGACCTGATGGTGTGTCTTTGGTCCCGTGGAGTTTGGGACGGATGCTTGTGTGGGACGCTACCTGTGTAGACACACTGGCACCGTCCCACCTCCAACGGACTACTTCAAAAGCGGGTGCAGCGGCAGAAAATGCCGAAAATCTGAAAGTTATTAAATATGGAGGCCTTGGCAGAGAGTACAACTTTGTGCCCTTTGGTGTCGAGACCCTGGGTCCGTAGGGTCCCAGTGCGCATAAGTTATTTGCGGAAATCGCGAAACGTCTAGTTGATGTAACTGGTGACCGAAAAGCTGGCGGCTTTCTCGCGCAACGCATCAGCATTGCAATTCAGCGAGGAAATGCCGCCAGCATCCTCGGTACAATGCCCCGAGGGCCTTTTTTAAGCTTAACTTAGTTTTAATTTAATTTAGTTAATGTTAATAATCATCTTGTAATTTGGTTATGTAAATAAATATTAATTGCTAGAGCACTTTTAGACTTTAGTATCATTTAAAACGTAAACCGAAATAAACACAATTATTATTTAAATCTACCGATAGTTTTGGTGATAAAGTGATATAAAATGAATTGCTTTTCGAATAAAGGTAATAATTTATTACCAAAATGCACTAATACGCAATCTATCTTATCTATACAATTATAATTTAATGATAAATTGCAACAAGCCTAAATAGTACCTACATGTTGTATTATAATACCGTTTTTAACTAAAGTGAAGTAAAACGAAACATGCTAGTTTAGAAAAAAAATGAAGTAGAATAGTCTAGCCGGCGTTTGAAAATAAACCGAATTATTTCACCTTACTCCACAGTAGTTACAAAACAACGACGCCTATCTCACATCACGGTCGCCTCATCACTGAATGATTCTCTATCGTATGAAATGCATTGTCGCGCGCTTTTGTAGAAAAGAGAGGGGTGATGTAACAATCGGTCATTTTGGCTTGTTTTGCATGGCGGGATTGTATCTATAGATTCTTCAATCGGAGTTAGTTCGTTTTATTAAGAAAAGTGGGAATCCTTAATTTTTGACATATTCCGGTTTATTATTAAACGTGCGATATGATAAACAAATTTAAAGCAGGCTCATCTCGGTGTGTTTACCACATCATTACAGGTGATGAGTTTTGGATTTATCAATACGCTCCAGAATCGAAGCGCCAGTGGACGGTTTGGGCGTTTCAAAACGAATCAACGCCTACCAAAGTGAAGCGATCTAGAACCGGGGGGGAAGATTTTGATCGGCTTTTTCAGTTTGACTGACTACTTGATGTCAATTCCGTTATGGAACCAAAGAAGCATCAACGCTTATTGGTATACCACCAAATCCTTGGCAGAAGTTCTCTCTGTTGTGAGCAACAAGCGACCAAACACAGGGCTCCGCGGGCTACTGCTCTACCACGGCAACGTGCCTTCGCACACCGCGGTCAAAACGAGTGACTTCCTGGACAGCACACCGGTCAAACTCCTGGGTCATCTGCCTTACAGCCTGACTGACTTCTTTTTATTCCCGAAAATAAAAAATCGGTTCAAAGGGATACAATTTTCGTCGCCGGAAGATGCGTTGTCAGCGTTCGAGCAGTCTGTAAACGAGGTGTCTGCGGCGGACTGGAAAAAGTGTTTCGAAAACTGGTTCAGACACATGAAACTGAATAGAGGCTAAGGAGCTTGGAAAGTACTTTGAAAACATTTAATAAAAAAATATTTACCCATAGATTTTTTTTTAGTTGTCGCGAAACTTTCTGACTGTCCCACATACATACGAAAATAATTTTTATAAGACGTGCTAAACTACGACATTTTATTTAAATTTGCAATGAAAATAGTCATGGTCCAATTCCTTAACAGAATCCGAATTCGGGTCTAAACTATGAATTGTAATATTTAGATGTAGAGCAGTATAAGGTATGTATTGTTTTTTTACTCAATCAGCACCTTGTCCACGAATTCCGTAGTGGTGTAATTTACAGGTCAGTGTATTGTGGTCAACGCAGTCAAACGTTTTTGAGAGGTCACAGATAATTCCAATGGCATCCTTAGATATCTCTCAGGATTCTAAAATGTGACTGATGAGTTTTACTCCTGCGTCAGTCGTCGACCTACCTAACCTTTCGTGAAACAAAACTGCCGACTATGTAAAATCCCATTAGAATTGAAATGTGACAGCATCTGGTCTAGCATGATTTTTTCATATATTTTACTCAATGCTGGTAGCACAGATATAGGTCTATATTTAGTTCTAGGTTAGCTCCAGCTTAGGTCTATTATTTCGTTTAATCGACTTATATAACATAACACAATAACATAACATAACATAACATCACGCTTTGTTTCCCCGAAAACTTTTTGCTAACGTTGGTAAAAACTTGGCTGGAAAATCTTTAAATTCTAGTAATTATTCCCCTCAAAACCCGACTCCGACATCCCCTAAAATAAAATCTTTTGTTCTATTAGATTCCGACGTTAACGAAGTAGTAAGAATAATAAACGGGTTAAAATATGTTTGTGTTACTGGGTGGGATGACATACCTAATAATATACTTATAAGATTTAAATACCTACTTGCCCCTCCGCTAACACACATTTTTCAGCTATGTTTATCTAAAGGTATATTCCCTAAATTGCTTAAAAAAGCTGTGGTTACACCTGTATTCAAGTCTGGAGACAAATACTGTGTGAATAACTACAGACCCATTTCAGTTTTAACAGGACTCTCAAGAGTAAAAAAAATCATTAACAGTAGATTGATAAAATATCTGAAAGATAACAGACTTCTTGCAGACAGTCAATTTGGATTTAGGCCCAAAAGATCAACTAGCCAAGCAGTACACAAATTAACTAATTATATTACTACTAATCTGGATAATGGTAAGCACGCAATCGGGATTTTTCTGGACCTTGCCAAGGCCTTCGACACTATTTCTTGTACTTTACTTTTGCACAAGCTTGAAACACTTGGGATAAGAGGAGCACAACTTCTACTTTTTTCAGATTATCTCAGCGATCGTCATCACTGTGTAAAAATAGGTCAGTATACAAGTTCTGAACTTAAAAATAATTGTTTTGGAATTCCACAAGGCAGCATTTTGGGCCCCACGTTATTTTTAATCTATATAAATGAACTGTGCAGCCTGCCACTCCAAAATGGTATCATAACATCGTATGCGGATGACACCGCTTTATTGTTCTCAGCTAAATCAAGAGATGAGGTCTATGAACATGCTCAGAACGGCTTTAACATTGTGTCTGATTGGCTCCATAATAATCTCCTAACATTAAATCCAGATAAAACAAAACACATTTTATTTACAATGAGAAATACCGCTAACATACCGCTTACTAATCTAAACATTTACGCACATAATTGCAGCACGTGTGCTGACAATGCATGTTCTTGGCCCACTTTAGCTAAAGCTGACCATTTGAAATATTTAGGTGTCACTATTGACCCCAATCTAAATTTCAGAAAACATATCGATTTACTATGTGCTAGAGTGCGCAAATGAATATATGTTTTTAAGTATTTACGGAACATAGCCGACTATAAGTTAATTAAACAGGTTTATTTAGCTTTGTGTCAATCCATTCTTACCTATTGCATAACTTCTTGGGGTGGTGCTGCTAAAACAATTTTACTCCCGCTAGAGCGCGCTCAAAGAGCAATTCTAAAGGTTGCTACATTTCGCCCTTTTAGATTCCCTACGCACCAGCTTTACATAGCATGTAATGTGCTAACAGTGCGGCAATTATTTATTCTGAGCATAGGACTACACCAGCACACAGCACTTCCTTTTGACCCAGTACCTTTCGACAAGAGAAGGAAAGACTTGGTTTGGATAACGCCTCAAACTAAACATGCGTTTGCAAATCGATTTTATGTATTTTTAGGACTTTTTCTATATAATAGACTCAACAACGTACTAAGCCTCTATAGTGTAAGCTATAAAAAATGTAATACGATGTAATCAGAATATTTAGCGATACTCAATTACACAGACACAGAAAAACTTCAAGAAATTTTGTCATGATGATAATTTATTCCCTCGTAAGTAATAATTTATTCTCTAGCCTATATAAATATACATTTGTATATTTATATAGGCTAGATTTAGGCATTAATGTAACAATATGCTTTTTCTCATAGTTGTTAATAGATTATTTTTATATCAGTTTTACATAAAATCTTAATGTCCCAATATAAGTGAAATGTAAAGTGATGGCCTGAAACACAGGTTTGAATAAACCTAGATCGGGCGGGTCGCTACCTAACATTCTAATTCCAAACCATCATTACTTGCACCTGTAATTAAAAATAGTTTAGTTTTACTTTATTATTAGGCACTATTATTGTATAGAATATTTACTACTGTTGGCTAAATGTACACTTTTTGTAAACGTTTTTATTAAATTAATTATTATTATTATGTCGTTTATTCCACTTTTTGTCTTATAAAATACATTTTTAAATATTTCTTAGAAACAATATTACAAAAAAAAACATTTAAAAATATATAAAATAGTGGTCCGCCGGTATCGGGAGCAGGGTCCAAGCTACCGGTGGTTAGGGCTCCAGAGACAGGAACCTCCTCACGTAAGAATAACCTACCTACGTTTTGTTTTCCATGTAAGTGAGGAACTCGACATGAACACCACACACGAGTTCGTTGCTCACATACCTAATTCCATTTACCTATGTTATTATATTAGTTAGGGACACACGTGGAAACCTGGAAGCTTGTTTTCTTGAAAGCTAGGTTTACAGTCTCGCTCTTCTAAAACTAAGTTAACTACAAAGCAGATTCAGTAATTACATCGTAAGACTTTGTTTTTCGCGGCCACATTTTTTTTTTTCATTTTGTGTGCTAGTACAGTCGCAAGCATAAATAACACCTACGCTAAATTCAAAACCGACTTTTTTTGTGATATAACAATCGCAACTTTTAGAAAATACCTATTTCATAGCAGTATGTTTTGTAACGATTCCCAGCAGGCTTAGCATGACACTCTCTATTCCTTCGAAGAATAGACACGGCTCTTTCCATACAAAGTGACATTTCATTTCTCCTTTTTTGAAATCCCACCGTAACAATCTTTCCACATAGAAAAGGATCTAGACAAAGATCGTTAGAAACGAAATACAAGATGACAAATTATAGAAGGATTTCTACGGTGAGATGTTAAAAACTGAGAAATGAAATGTCACTTTGTATAGAAAGAGCCGCGTCTATTCTTCGAAGAAATAGAGAATGTCATGCTAAGCCTGCAGGTCGATTCCCAGGCTTGGCAAAGTGTTATTGGGATTTCCCATTAGGAATTTCTCAGTAGCAGCCCGGAGTCTGGATTTGTGCCCGGTTGATGGCAATAGGCTCACCCCACACCTGTCCTGGACATGGGATTTAGACATAACTGGCGAATTGCGGGTGTACTAAAGGGGCACCTCTGCCTAACCCCTCGGGGATTACTGGCGTGATGTTATGTTTTGCAAATAATAAGTTCGAAACACCATAAACAGTTCTATATGAGAAAATCATTTTTGAATTTTGCGTAGTGTAAGGTATTTATTTTTGTGACTGTACCTTATTCTAGATTTGAAATTCATTAGGATATCCGTAGATTGGGTAAAGTCAGCGTCAAAAAGATGCATCGACAAGAACTCATTCGATTGCCTTCAATCTTTGTTCCATAATATTGTATCAATGTGTACTTTTGTAGCCACTAAACAAGATGACCTGGGGGGTAACCATCACCTCTTATAGCAGTATTATTTCAATATTACTTCAGCGTAAGAAAGAGATGGAGCTATAAGCCCTGTATAGCTCCATCACTTTCCTACTGTGAAGTAATATTATTATAATAATACTGCTATAAGAGGTGATGGTTACCCCCCTGGTGAATTTCATACAATTTTTCAGCTGTTCCGTAGGGCTTTTCCTAATTTTCTTATTTTCCTAAACCACCCAGTATGGCGGCGAACAATAAAAAAAAAAAATCAAATCGGTCGATCCATTTTCGAGTTTTTGCGAAACAAACGCAGGCAATTGATTTTTAGGGCTCCGTAATCAATATCCCACCTTATAGTTTTGCCATGTCCGCTTGTTTGTCTGTCTGCCTGTCCACGGCTTAGCTCAGAGACTCTTAAATTTGTACTAAAAAGCTATAATTTGGTATGGCTATACATATTAATCACGCTGACAACGTGCAGGTAAAACAAAATCAAGAAATATTTTTTTTGTCGGGTTCAGTCAGCACATTAGGGTATACTAAACTGTCAAGTTTCTCAAAATAGTTTTAAACCTATAAATGTAAATGGTTTAGTTAAAAATCGAATGATTAAATTTGCCGGTTTGTGGTAACTTGATGTGCTGGCGACTGTACCTCCCTTGCACGTAAAGTGGGGATAATATTTTATTCTTGTCTATCCCATGGTGTGGAATATCGTTGGATAGGCCGTTCAAAAATATTGCGGGTTTGTGAAAACCATTTTTAGAGACAGGAATCCGTTTGGGTAATATTAAGCTTTAAAGTGCTAATTTTTATTAGACTCAAGTGTCCCCCCTGCCAGCTAAATGGTTGTTTTTGGTTGTGAAAATATCTTGGCCGTAGGATGTCTAAACATGTCTAACTTAAAATCTGTCATGTAGTCGTGAGCGTGGCGTGCTGGGCACATTTTGGTCTGTCATCTATATATGACTGTGGCGGTCAAAAGGTTAAAGACTACGTTGAAGACAAGGAAGTTTGGCATGTGGCTTCCCTGGTACATCATTAACAGTATAACTATGTAAATGTCTATTAACTGCTCCCAAATTACGATGTTTATTTTGATTTTATTTTTTTACATTCTTCATTGACATAGGTATTTATTTGTCATTTATACCTTCAATTTTAATTTCAACTATTTATTAGTGGCGTTTTGGACAGGATATTAACTCACATTTGATTTTTGATACAGTTGTAATGGCAATCTTGTAATTTGGTTTAAATAGGTTTTCATTTTTATTATTTTAATAATATTTTATACTTATAGATTCTTTTATATTTTGTGAATGTGAGAACGTTGTAGAATAAATAGACTGTAGATTTGTAGACCATTTATTTTATGTTAAGTATTTGGTACTTGTTGACAGGCCTACACAGTCCTCCCATACCTATTAACACTGTAATTCGAGATCATTGTAAAAGCCAATTATTTTAAAAGAGTAACCATGGAGTTTCTTGCTGGCTCTTCTCCATAGGAAACGATCTATTGAATCCTCTGATGTTTCAAAGTGCCCATGTAGGTTTAGGCGAGTTAAAATATTTTGATTTGATGTGAAAAGAAAACTATCACAACTAAGTAGTAGTTAACGAGTAATATTTATTTATTTATTTATTTAATACTTTACGCACAAAAATGTACAGAGGCGGACTTAATGCCATAGGAATTTTCACCTTTGGGTGATACAGAGACAGACAGCGGTAAGTGCAATAACGAAAACTGGAATAAATATTTATTAAAATATAAGTGTATACATACATATACCTATTAAAAACATTATATATAATATATATACCTAATTATACATAAATATAAGACCAAATAAATACACGAATATACTAAACAGATAAGACAAACAATGGGAAATAATTACCGTTGTGATGATACTGCCAGCTTCTTACGAATAAGCTCGCGAATTTTGACTTTAAAGGATAATCGGTTGGTTGCTATCCTGATTTCCTGGGGGAGCGCATTCTACAGAGAGATAGACTGAACGAAGAAGGAAGAGATAATAAAGTCATTGAAGAAGACGATTGTGTGATGAACGTAGATTTTTACTATGGTTCGCGCAAATGTACTGAAAGTGGGGGGTGAGATAACTAGGAGAAGAGGGAGAGTCAAGAAATGAAAACAAGGTGGTCAGCGCCCTTTGCTCTCTGCGCTGGCGTATGGGCAACCACACTAGTCGACCAACTTACATTTGCAACAAAAATATGAACCAATATCATCGCGGTCATTGTACGATTTCGTCGAGCAGTAATTTGTATGTACCTAACGATCTTGTCTGCGTGTAGTGATACGAGCTCGTCCTCCATGTCGCTCTGCAACGCTACCAGTGATGCGGCAACGTGTCCAAAGTCGACTTATAACACTTTGCGTAGTGCCCAGAGTGATTGCCGCAGCACGTTGCCGAGAACCAGTTTCCAACATTCCCACGGCTTTGATAATTTCTTCTCGGCTTAAATGACGTCTTCTCTCCATAATACCTAACGTTCTTTTGTATTGATTCCACTCAGAAGTATAGTAGAAATTTTACTGATTTGGCCTCAAACCCGTTGCAGGATTATAATAATATACTAGCTGCTGCCTGCGGCTTCGCCCGCGTGACTTTATCTAAATTTATATATTTGACCCCAACTAATGACACCATTGTATATAAAATAATAAACTCTTTAAAATCAACTCTACAGGCTACGATGACATTAACACAAAAATTCTTAAATTATGCTCTACTTTTTTATCAATTCACATTGGCCATATAGTTAATTTTTCATTTATGCAAGGTTTATTCCCATCACGGTTAAAATTCTCAATAGTTAAACCAATCCATAAGAAAGGTGATAGAAGTGATATGAATAATTACCGCCCCATAACACTCATACCAATACTATCAAAGATATTTGAAAAGGTCATGCCTGAAAAACTCTCTAGTTTGTTATCCAAATACAAAATTCTAAATGAAGATCAATTTGGTTTCAGAAAAAATAAATCGACCACAGCAGCTTGTTTTGCTCTTTTAAAATTAATAACGAAAAGCCTTAATGATAAACTACCAATTGTCTTCATTTTTCTAGATATGTCCAAGGCTTTTGATTTCGTGAACCATACACTGTTAATTTATAAATTAGACCGATATGGCATAAGGGGAAACGTGTTGAAATGGCTCGAAAGCTACCTTACACATCGACAGCAATGTGTTGAGATTTCAGGACAAACAGGAAATCAAAAACTCGCATATAGGTTTTAGTACCGTGAAAATAACTGCGGTGTTCCCCAAGGCCAATACTGGGCCGCTTTTATTCTTGCTATATGTCAATGACTTGCCCAGTGTAACTTCCCACAATTGCATACTATACGCTGACGACACGACCCTCAGTATTATAAATGAAAATGACGACATTGTTGAGTACCAAAATGAAATTAACATGACATTAAATAAAATTATTAAATGGCTTGAACACAATAATCTTCAAATTAATATTAATAAAACTAAAATGATACAATTCCAGACCTATAATAATAATAGTACGCGTACACGGCTTAAAATACAATATGGAAATGAGACAATAGAAGAGGTCGATTACGTAAAATTCTTGGGGATAATAATTGATAAAAAACTGTAACTGGAAATCGCACATCGATGATCTCTGTAAGAAAATAGATAGATTTGTATTCATTTTATATAGACTAACACGTGTGGCTAGTGTTAATGCGGCACTATGTGCATACCATGGCTATGTCTCATCGATTTTGCGCTATGTTTCGAGCTCAGAAGAAATGCGTTCGCTCAATTTGTGGAGCGCACCCACTGGACAGCTGTGTTCCACTATTTAAAAAACTTAAAACACTGCCACTTCCAGCACTATACATTTTTGAAATTTGTATCTTTGTACACGTAAACAGACATGAATTTGTTTTGTATAATGATGTTGTATCCAGACCCAGCCGCAAAGTGCACATGCTTAATGTTCCTAGGCGTAGAATTATTTTTTTTTCTAACAATGTATACTGCATGTCCATTACTACTTATAACAAATTACCTGATTGCTTCAAAACTCTTAGCCTCAGAATATTTAAATGTAAATTATTTAACTTTCTTATAAGCAAATGTTATTATTCAACTGAAGATTTTATGAATGCAAAATTTACCTAAATATTGGACATTATTGCCTATAAATCATATATTATATCCTTGACCTTATTGAATTTTGACCTATATATTAATCTCTTTTACAACTATTGTTCAACTTATTTAAATTATCTGTAACTAGAATAATACTTTAATTTTAATGTAATGATGACCCGCAATTACACTATATTTGTACGCCGGAAACGGCAGAATATTCTGATCGTAATACACATATAACAACTTTGTACAATATTCTGACAAATAAATGCATTCTATTCTATAATAAAAGTTACTCCTTATTACATCAGTTATCTGCCAGTTAAAGTCCCGTCAAAATCAGTCCAGCCGTTTTAGAGATTAGCTGGAACAAAAAGACAGACAAAAATTGTAAAAAAAATATTTTGGTATGTATGAACCGTGTATACATCCTTATGCATATTACAAACAGACTTTCAAATTTTATTTATTTGTATGTATAGATGAATACGACTTGGCAGAAGATTTTCTTTTTTTGTTCGAAATTCTGAAACGTTTTTCAAATGACGAAATTTACAAGAAAGTGTCTTTAAGTTATAAAAAATATAATAAAAAAACCTGACTTTTAGTAACTAGCAAAAACGTGCTTGATCCCTAGACACTTTTGAAGTGTGTACATAATTTTGAGGCTACATAATCGGCCTATAATGTTCCCACTGCTGCGACACAGGCCTCCTCTCTGTGAGAGGGAGTGGGCCGTAATCCACCACGCGGGCCCTGTGCGGTTTGATTTTGAGGCTAACTTACAAAAATTCATATTTTCTTGTAGGTAATCTATGTAAGCAGTCATGTCGTGGTAGCACCTATGTACCTAGTGCTAAACTTGTCCTTATATTCGTAATTTTGTACAAGACTTGACCTCTACAAGTGCATTGTTCCCTCACAAACTATTCCAACTCAAATTTTACTCACCATAATAATTCATTACTAGAACGTGATCCAAACTCCGAACAATTAGCTATTCAAACGTCCGCAATAAACCAGCCGTGTCCGACAATTATTCGGCCTGTAGCGGTTCGGTCAAAGGTGGCAACCGTAGGAGTGCCGGACAGCCTCGATTCTAGTCGGTCTGAGGCTTCAAACCGACCGACTAGAATCGATTCAGATTACCAAAGTTACATAATAAGTGACCCGACACCGGTTCTGTAATTGTTGTCAGTTTCTCGTCTTAATTGTTAACAATAGAATGGTCTGGAATAATGGCTGTGTAGTAACTATGGGGATTGTTTTGTACAGAGATTGTTTGGAGACATTTCTGAGCGTGACATTGATATGTTGCTAGAGATCCCTCATTCTTTAGGTTACTTATGATATAATGTCTATAACATCACGGAGCAACATTAAGCAAAGGTGTAGGATACCCACATTTCGCTAGTATTTTTTTAGTTCTAAGTAATAGAAGCGTTTTGAGTCCGGGCTGCTGTCGAGAATGTCCTAATGGAAAAAAAAACAAGTACCTACGTGGTGGACCACGCACAATGGGGGGTCCGTAATTGGGATGAATATATCCCAAGAACAAACCTAACATTGTATTTGAAAAACAAGTTCCCCAATAATAATAATAATAATATATATTCAAAAAATTATAAGGCATAAAAATTAGTACAGTTTAGCCTAAATATAAATTATGTTCCTAAGACTTACGAGCCTGAACAAGGTAATCCTGTGTTTCAGGCGAAAAGTTAAGCACTTTTCGCCTGCGCCAATAGTCTTATAACATTAATAAATAATCTAAAAGTTGACAATAGACACTAAAATAACTCTAGATTATGATCATAATCAGAATCATAATCTAAATTAATCAAAATTTAGAAACTAAGAGATATCTTAGTTTCTAAATTTGATAAACAGTTATCGTAGGTGAGCAAAGACTCTAGAGTCAAGCACATACGCATAAGGGAGGATGCGATCAAACGTAGACCGATGATGGCATCACCCTGCGACAGAGCCCCAAAACTACACTGTTTCCAAAAGCACTACAACATAATACTCACAGAAGAACGGTGCGACTATTCAGGCCCGTATGAGGTAAGAGTATACACCGATGGATCAAAGACCAACTCCGGAACCGGACCTGGCGTTTTCTCACACGACCTTAACATAAACATATCCTGCCCGCTGGGAATGTTCAACACCGTCTACCAGGCGGAGTGTGTGGGCATTATACAAGCGGCGTATGCCATAGAAGCCAGGAGAGTCACGGACACTCATGTACGTATACTCTCCGACAGCGCCTCAGTTCTCCAATCCCTAGGGAAGAAACATAATACCTCGAGATTAACACAAGAATGTCACAATGCGCTAGAACGTATAACGGTATTGAACCGCAACACAGTGACACTGCAATGGATAAAATGACACTGTGGATCGCTGGGCAATGACGCAGCTGACGAACTAGCCAGGAGAGCATCCGGCACGTCAGTCTGCGGACCGGAGCCGATCGTGCCCATCCCCTTCAACCAACTACGCAGGTGGCTACAGGAGCTCACCCACACACAAGCGGAGTGCTGGTGGTCCTCGGTACAGGGGTGCAGACAGTCCAAGGAGGCTATGCCATCCTTGGATAGTAAGTTAACCAGGCGCTTGTTACGCCTGGACAGGACCGGCCTGCGCCTGTTGACGGGGACCATCACGGGCCACTGCTCGCTAAACAAACACTGCCACACAATAGGCATAACGGACAGCCCTCTGTGCAGGGCTTGCATGGAGGCAGAGGAAACCGTTGCGCATGTGCTCTTCGGATGCACAGGCGTCACCCACATTAAAACAGAAACCCTCGGGGCACCCAGATCCTAAACAGAAATTCTAAACAGACCAGGAGATGTTATCAACTTCTGGAGGGAGGTGGGCTGGTTGGAATAACCACCAAAAACGGCCGCCATGGCCCACGCACAATGGTCCACCTGAAGGACTAAGTGCGGAAACCAAACCCTCTAACATAACATAACATATCGTAGGTGAGTATACATATTTACTTTAACACAGTTAATAAATTCTCCGTATCTTCGTATGACATACTTTGGAGAGCCTCCTTAAGAATTCTCTTACAATTTCTGTAGTTCAGGGAGTAAATGTTTGCTTTCAAGTTTAGTCTATTATAGAGGAGAGGACCAAGGTACAGGTAAAATTTGGATATAAAAGCATGTTTTGTTGTATTTGGTGGGCAGACTATATCTTTACGTCTTTTATTAGAATATTCAGTGCTGTAGGGTAGAGCTGTGTGTTGTTTTAATACAATGCCCATTATAAATAGTTGTCGAACTGTTAATACTTCACAAGATTTGTATAGGAGGTTGGTAGGAAAAAGGAATGGGCGGAAAGTAGACACTTTGAGAATTGCCCTCTGAGCTCTTTCGATGGTTAGTAACCTTGTTTTACCCGCTCCACCCCATGTGGTAATACAGTAAGTTAATAACGATTGACATAGAGCAAAGTAAACTTGTCTAACTATTTTTGGTTCAGCAATATGGCGTAACTTTTTAAAAACAAATATCAACTTGCGAATTCTATTATTTAAAGCTTCTATGTGTTGTTTGAACGAAAGTGTTTCATCTATTATAACACCAAGGTATTTTGTCATATTTGCCATTTTAATGTTGAGACAAACACATTGGTTATGTGTTGGAATTGCGCAATAATGAGCATATAATGTTGTTGTAGGTGATGTTTGCTTGCGCATCGAAAACTTAATGTAATTTGTCTTGTCTGCATTTAATGTTAGTGAATTACTTTGAAGCCATTTAATAACAACATTGAATCCAAGTTGCGCAAGCTTGTAGACATTTTTTTCTGAGTCAGCCAAAAAAAGAAGGGCAGTGTCGTCAGCATAAGAAACAATTTGGCCGTGATTTAGATTTAGATTACATAGATCGTTTATATTTATCAAAAATAGTGTAGGCCCTAAAATACTTCCTTGGGGAATACCAAAGGACGTGTTTTTTTCGTCACCGCTGAGAACATTACCGTTTCACAGAACATTAGTATCTTTACACATTGAGTACGGTCCTCTAGATAGCTTTTAAATAGTTTCAGCTGGGTGCCTCTGATACCAATGGCTTCAAGCTTGTGCAACAGAACACGAATCGAAACCGTGTCGAAAGCTTTGGCAAGGTCCAGGAAGATTCCTATTGTGTGGTAACCTTTATCAAGTTCTTGTGCTAGATAGTCAGTCAGATGATGGACGGCATCGTCTGTTGACATTTTAGGCCTAAATCCAAACTGCCGTTTAGATAAAACTAATTTATCCTCTAAGTATTTATAAAGCCTTTTATTTATATTTTTTCTAATATTTTAGACATGGAAGGCAGTAAGGAAATAGGTCTATAATTTGTCACTTGATCTTTACTGCCTGATTTATAAACAGGGACAACAACAGCTTTTTTCAGGCACTCGGGAAAAATACCTGTAGATAATTTTTTTTGGAAAATATAAGCTAATGGCGGTACCATAATGTGCCTGAACTGTTTAATAATTTTATTAGATATGATATCCCAGCCAACCGCACAGTCGTCCTTTAAACTCATAATTATCGTTTCTATTTTAGTCTGGTCAGTGTCTAGCAACGCAAAGGATGATAAAATAGTGCTACACGTAAATGGTGTGCTTGTTAGATATTGTGATTGGCCTTGAACTTTTTCAGCTAAACACTTTCCAACATTAACAAAAAAAATATTTGCATTGTTGGCAGATGTTAACTGTGATGAGTGTGCTTGTAATAAACCTAAAGGTGACTGATTTTGTTTAGAGATATACAGTCAACGTCCAGAAGTCCACTTACACCGCAATGACCATTATCGCCTGCGCTATACGGGCTGCGGCGCCTATACAACATACGCATATTTATGATGTTCCAACGCTAACAAATTAACATGTCGAGTAGCATCGCTACGAGTAGTTATAGATGTGGTCAATCCCAGCAAGGATGACAATATCAGTAACTTGTTTTTTTATCGCAGTCTGATTATTTTTTCATAGTAATACAAAATTTCGACAAGTCAACATAAGTTGACATTAGTTAGATCGGTAACGAGGCTGCACTCGCCGATTTGATCGGGATAGATGAGTTCGAATCCGAGTCGGGCCAGTTTGTTTGATGTTTTATATAATTATTATTATTTGTATGTTTTAGTACTTTATTTTTGTAAGTTACTTTGAACAAATAGATATTACAATAAATATATTATAAAGGTAATTTATTATTATAATATGATAATAAATGAAACAAATTTTGATATGGTAACATTGTAATATTATTTAAGATCTAAAAGAAATCTTTTACATTTATATTATTATTATAGTATTGAATGTTAAAAAAACACATTTTAGGTTACATAAAGATATTATATATTATCATTAAGAGGTTATAGCTTAATTATTCATTTTCTCAATGAAAAGAGGATTGAAACTTAACCTCAATATTACAATAATATAAATACTAATGTGTTAAAGTTACGGCCAATTGTCTTGCACAAAACTTATCTCGTTTAAGTCTTCTGCGGGGTAGATATTACGCACCGTGGGCAACATTACATCGTTCAATACTTCCACATAGTTGACACTGTTGGCTCGCGTCGATATAAAACTTAATTCACCGGGCCCTTGAGCACTTATCCACCACCACATATTCACACTGATTCTGCCTGACTCCGTATTTGGTCTGACATTGCCTTCAGACCAACGCGTGTTATTTATACGCCACAAATGCAGCCTTCCTTTTTGGCACGATTTAAAAGATTTTTCGTCGGTGAATATTGTCGTCTCCCAATCAAAGTCCAAATATTCCCGGGCAAAACTTAACCTCTCCTCTTTATGCCGTAGCGTTAAGAACGGTTTTTTATCTGGCGTTCGGTGATGAAGACCTTCGGCATGGTGTATGCGGCGAACGGTGCGTACTGATGTGCCGAACTCATCGACAAAACGCCTTGTTGGGATGAAACCATTCGTCTCATATTCAGCTACCATATAACGTCGCTGAGGCTGGCTAATAAGAGGTGGTCTTCCGCTCCTCTCACGACTCTTCTCAGGCTACCTTCTTCCTCAAATCTCTTCACCCAACGCCTAACAGTCTCACTCTAAAAAAAAAATCTATGTTACACACTTGCAACAAGCGATTAATCTACCATTATATTTTGTAGGTATCATCACATAAAATAAAATAAAAACTTACGCTCATGCCGGTTTCATGCGATATTTGAGATATAATAAGGCCATTCGAATATAGGGTCACAATATTTGCCTTGGCTTCAATACTAATATTAGCCTGCATATTGAATTCAGAAGAATACTAAAATAGCAACAACAAGATAAAACAAACGCTCGTAACTATGTTCACCAACCAACAACAGCGAATAGTGGAATAATTTATGTGAACTAGTAAAGTAGTTAAAATATGAGGGTAGATTTGAAACAAAGTGAACTTATCACTTTGTTTCAATTCTATCCTCATATTTTAATAACGACGCTAAAATTGAAAGTAATTGTAAAACGAAAGAATCTTCGTTTAGTTGTGGAATAAACATATTCTTATTTCACATGTAATACTTAAAAAATATTTTTCATGTTTGACGTGAGACTCGAACCCGAACGTTTGCCATGCGAGGCAGAGTTCTAACCACTTTGGCCACCGTAACGCTTACAAAACATTTTGAAGTACCTAATAACAATCATAAGCGGGCAACAAGATGCCAATGTGTAGTGTTGTCAAACGTTCTTATAGAAGAAGGTCATAAGTACAACTAATATTGCTATTCCATAGTTTTGTGAGATTGCTAGTCGACTTCTGACTGTTACTGTACGTTGCACTTTACACAATAAAATTCCAGATTTTTTTACTGTTAGTACCAGCTTTTTCTAGCGCAATTTTATCGTAGTTGCTTTTTACGTTTTTTTAGGAGATCATTACAAAAGTTACGATATCGTTTATACGACTGCTGCAAAATTAAATTATCTGGATTATATTTGGCTTTCATATGCAATTTATCTCTATTTTTCATACAACGAATGAGCCCTGTCGTGACCCATGGTTTTATGTTGTAGTTTTTATTGTTTAGCCGAGATATGACGGTGTTCTTCTGAATTGCGTGTTGTACATTTTTGATTAGGTACAACATACAAAACTGCGGATCAGCGGAAATGTATACTGGGTCAAAATCGATATTACGTAAGTCTTCTTCAAGTTTATTTACATTTAGACTAGAAATGGTGCGAGTGGCTGCTTTAGGTAATTTACAATTTAAAATAAGTAGGTTAGCACTGTGATCGGTTATTGTTAAATTAATTACAAGGGCTAGTGCAGGGAAGTTCGACTTGACTTGACTATATGGTCCAAACAAGAGCCACTTTGATGTGTAGGAAGCGTGTGAGCGGGAAGCAAACCGTGGAAGGCGCATAGGTTAACCTTAACCTGAAAGTGCAGAAAGCGCAGACGCATCCGCTGAGGAATACCTATTCCTCAGCGGATGCGTCTGCACTTTCTGGAATAATATTGATATTAATATCTCCGATTAAAATTGTATTTTTGAAAGATGACAGGTTCTGCAAGGTATCGTTTAGAGAGTCTGTGAAATTGTTTATATTTCTAAAAGAGGGGGGTCGATATACGGCAAGTATCGCTAGATCTGATCCAATTTTAATTAACAATCTATTACAATCGTGCATATTAGGTTCCTCGACAGACACATTAAGATGATTTCTTGCATAAACTATCACCCCACCGTTCTGATTGTAGTTTATATTCGTTTTATACATATAATATATGTATCCCGGAATTAGTGGTATGTTATATTGTTTGGAAAGCCAACATTCGGTTAAGACAATAACGTCACAGTTTATGTCTAGACGTTGTAGAAAAATGCTAAAGTTGTCAAAATTCTTAAAAATACTGCGAATATTTTGGGTTAGTATGGTTAGTGGACTAGTGTGGGAGGAGAGATATTGCTTACAGTGTTCAAAATTGTCTTCTTCTAGGTATTTTTTGTAGAAATCGCACAACTCTACGTCTTCAAATTTGAATTTTAGGAGTGAGTTTTCTTGAATCTCGATCAAATCCATTTGTAAGTGTATTGGAGCATTTTGTACGTTACATTTTGTAGGAGTAGCAAATAAACTGAAACAGTCTTCCATGTTTTTGAAGTCGCTAAATCTGTTCGAAAATTGTTCCGACAGTAACTTGAGTTCTTCAGCATATTGAGCATAAGCAATATTTTCATACGCAGAGAGCGTGTTGAAATGGTAACTATTACCAGACAGCATCTGTGACTCCCACAAGCGTAGTTTGATCTGAAACGCTTTCAAATGGCTGTACAAATCATTTACTAACTGTCCTTGTTTTTGAAGTTTCAAATTTAAATCATTCAAATAGCCTGTAAGATCGACCAGAAATGCTAAGTCACATATCCATTTTGGGTCACTTAATTCAGATAGTGGTTTTCTTTTATTTTCATAAAGTCTGCTATCTCATTTCTAAGCTCGTAAAACCGTTTCAACATTTTTCCTTTTTCTCAGCCATCTGACTTCACAATAATATATTACGTCGTTATATTCAGCTGATATTTCATCCAAAAACGCCTTGAACTGACGATGGGTAAGACCTCGGGATCGAATAAAGTTGATGGTTTTTACTACCACATTCATAACATTCTGGAGTCGAATGGACTTAGAACACAAGTTCTGTTGGTGGATAATGCAATGAAGGACTATCAAATCATCTTTTTGCACATTTAATTCTGTTGCATTTTCATTCAAAATTCCGATGAAACCTTTACGTAAGCCGACCATAGAAGGTGCACCATCAGTGCATACTCCAATTAATTTTGACCATGGCAAGCCAAAACTTGTGAATACCTTTTGAACTTCAATAAAAATATCCTCTCCTGTAGTGGTTCCTTTAAGCGGCTGTAAAGCAAGCAATTCCTCAGTAACAGTGAACTCCTTATCAAAACCTCGAATAAATATAGCCAGTTGAGCTGTGTCAGACAAATCGGTGCTCTCGTATAATGCTATGGAAATTGATTCAAAACCAGCCATACGGTCAGTCAATGTTGTTTTTATATCATTGCATTAGCCATCATTTCTATACGTCGAACAACAGTTCGTCTTGACAAACAAATTTTTTCAAATTAATTTTTCTTTTCGGGACACAAAATACTGCAAACTTCTAACATACACTCCTTGATAAATTCTCCTTCGGCAAATGGTTTTAATGCCTTTGCCAATTTTGAGCTCACTATAAAACTAGTTTTCACAACATTATCAAGTTGTGTTCTTTGTTTATGAAACATTTGTTGCTGTTTTTCCAAATTTGCGGTAAGCTTCTGGATTTTGTCTGTTCTTAATTGTCCTGTCAGTGAGTGCAGCGTAGCATGCTTAGTTGAGTAATGCCTCTTTATATTGAATTCTTTCATTACTGAAATGGATTCATTACACAGCAAACAAATAGGCTTACCATTGTGCAAGATAAAAAAGAATTCTTCAGTCCATTTTTCTTGAAACTGGCGACCCTCTGTATCTACTTTTCGTTTCTTTCCACCAGACATCATTTTTGTTTACTTTTCGTTCAATAAACTTAATAACAAACTATAGTTAGTAACCACTCAAGATGCACACATAGTCACAAAGCATGTTGACGGCTCGAGCAGTTCGCTAGGATATCGCTTGTCCAAGTTATCACCTCGGTAGCTCAAATAGAACTGAACTAACGTTCGGGCCATTCACCCACTTATATAGGCAAAATGAAGGAATAATCTGGAATAAACTAGTTTAGAATAATTGAGACGCAATAAATATTTTGATGTGTCGCCCGTGAGGCGGCAAACCTCAAAGAATTTGATCGAGCAAGCCGAGTGGCGGCGATTCCAAAGAGTGAGGCGGCAAACATCAAAGGATTTGATGTTTGGCGCCTCACTGTCACTCCCGTGAGTATAAGTACCTAATGTAATATTTTTTAAATTGGGTTTTTTCAAAATGTCTCGCGGGCCGGATAATATCTTACAGCGGGCCCGTTGTTGCCCATATATGGACTAGAGTAAAGTCTCTCACAGGGCATGACGACCAATTTACAAAAACTCTGTCTTTAGATATTAGGGCTTTACGTATGTCTGCAGATACTTCTATTATATAATTGCAAGTTTCAGCGTCCTTCTTACCTGACTTAGGGCTTAAATTAATGGAGCTCAAAAAGGTATCGAGGTTGCAATCCTGAAGGGTCTCGGCTAGATTTTGGTGGAACAAACAAGTAAAAACTTCCATCTCTAGCATGGATGAGGGCACTCCGATAACTACTACTCTAGGCTTCCTTTTTGGGGGCTGGTCTACTGTCAGGCCTGAATTTGATAGCTGCATCGATTTTTTCACCTTCTCAATATCGTCCTTTGTTTCAGTGCTGATAATGACACCGCCATTTTTCGTTTCGTCTTACGTAGTCCTCTTACATGAAGTTTCATTTTCTCGGGGCATATAATTTTTTGGACAAGTGTATTTGTCTCCTCGCTCGACTTCAATTTGTCGTTAGAGTATATGGCCACTGAGCTTAAATTTATCGCCTGTATAATATTGTTGGAACCTTTTTTAACCATGTCAGAAAAGGAAGTTCCCGTAGCTGGTTTAATTGAAGCTCTGATTGACAGCTTAAGGTCTTGCAGTTGCTGCGACAGATCAATTTGGTCTTCGAGTATTTGGACAGTGGAGTGGGTCTGGACGGCTCTCATCTTAAGGGACTGGTAATGGACGGCCATCTGCGATGTGCCGTGACTAATTTTCCGGCATAGAGAACTTATACGCAGTTTTTGCTCCATGTTTAATTTGCCCTCTGATGAAATAGAGCACACTTCATTAAGGCACTGCTCAATGGACGACATCCAGGTCTGGATTTCTGGCGTTAGTATGACTTCCATCTTGACTTCTTCTCTTTTGCTGGGTGGTTGAGGGTCAGATGCAGGCTCGGGCTAGGGCTCGGGTACAGGTTCACCTGCAGGCGTGGGTGCGGCACAGGGCACAGGTGTAGGAGGTGGGCTCCGAACACATCTACCACCCCGGCTGAAAGGACGGGTGTCCATTCTGATATAAGTTATTTACTTTAAATCACTTATACACATTGTCACATAATCGATTTCCACATGTCATTCCTACGTATGACACAGTTTGCTTTACTACCGGCTATTTGGTAAAACCAGGTCACGATTCAGCAAGTAATTATTTATTAATTTTAATAACATCTTCGACACGTCTGTTCACAACAAAGTTTGATCGATGATCCAATACATTCCAACTGCCAATGTGAGTTTGTATGCACAATATTGCACTCAATATTGTGCATACAAACATTGTGATTTACCATGTTATTTTAAGACCATAGACTTCTTATAGGTTTTCCTGTAATCTATAAGTAAAGAAATAAACTCTGTATTTTTTTCAAAATTTAACGTTCATCAGTTTCGGAGATAGGAGAGGAGAGAATGGTCAATTTTCATATATTTTCTGTTAAATCTTTAAAATATTTTTTTCAATCAATCAATCAATCAACTCAGCCTATAACAGTCCACTGCTGGTCATAGACCTCTCCCAGGCTGCGCCACAACACCCTGTCCTCCGCCTTCGGCATCTAGTCTGTCCCAGTCACCTTTTTAAGGTCGTCGGTCCATCTAGCTGGGGGGCGTCCCACACTACGCTTGCCGATACGCGGTCTCCTCTCCAGGACTCGTCTGCTCCGCCGGCCATCGGTCCTTCGACAAACATGGCCAGCCCACTGCCACTTCAGCTTGCTGACTCTACAGGCTATGTCGGTAACTCCGGTTCTCTTCCGGATAATTTCATTTCTGATCTTATCCTTCAAAGAAAGGATAGCGCGCTGAGCAACCTTGAGTTTGTGGACCAGCCCGACTGTCAGTGTCCACGTTTCGGCACCGTATGCCATATAAATATATCCATATACGCACTGGTTAAAGACCTTAGTCTTCAAACACTGCGGGATTGGCGACGAGAAGACTTGACCTAACCCAACCGGAAACTAATTGTTTTAATATTATAAAAAAAAAACATCATATCAGTTCATTTCATTTGGTATGACACACGGTAACACACACGGGGTCTACTATCTAAGTCCGTCAACGAAGATACGGGTCCGTCCGAAAGTAGTTGATCCGTCAAAACAAGTGACAAACTCTATTTATCGAACGAGCAAAAACTAATCGCGAGTAGAGACAACTGTCAAATCTAGTTGTCATTCAATCTTAGTTCGGGCTCCAAACTAATGACGTTTGAGTAGGTAACGCCCGTATCTTCGACCGAAACAACGGACTTGTGCTTAGGGAGCAGTGCTCCTGTTCGCAATTTTATTTTTTATTTTCTCATTTTTCCCCAAAAGTGACCCCCATATTCATTTATTTAGGTCACAGAAATTCATATGTGTACCAAATTTCAACTTAATCGGTCCGGTAGATTCGGAGCAAATCGGCTGTGACGGACGGACAGACAGACAAACAGCTAGATACGAGTGATTCTATAAGGGTTCCGTTTTTCCTTTTGAGGTACGGAACCTTAAAAAACCAATAACACGTTTCCCGACCTCGGTATTGTAGCCCAAATCTCAAGCTCAGCAGTCGCGTCTGCGACCACAAGATGGAGAAGAGAGACAAACTAAAAAAAAAAATTGTTGTTACCAGGTATACCACGTAAACTCCACTTGAGAAGCACCCATACATCACCCATCCTCTACACCAGGGACCCCTTGGGGTCGAAATCGGTCTCCCAGGGGTCGACATAAACGAAAACTGATTTTAGGGGTCGACGAGGTCTAAAAATCGACCCCTATTAATTAACACAAGTACTTATTAAAAACTTTCAAAATACTGTATAAGTTGTGTTACGTGTACCAACTTGTTATAAGAATGACTAATATTTTAGTAGGATGTATCATTGTTGTACTTTTAAAAACTTAACAAGTCGATGAGCGTCCACAAGTTCGCGTACAATATGAAAAAAATTGACTATGGGGGGGTCTGAGGTATCAGTTCATTTTGGAAAAGGGGTCTCTTGCCCAAAATAGTTTGGGAATCCCTGCACCATACCACCCAACACCATAACACCCAATACCGACTTGTACAACTTCTTAATTAAAACGTGTAAACAGGTAACGAGTACATTTTATGAAGCACGGCTTGAGCACGCACCGCGGTCGGTCACGTTGGTGGGCCGTGGGTCACATTGCACATACGTGGGCCGGTGGGCCTGCAGCCGACACGTCCATAATACCCCTGACTCCCCTGACCCCGTTGGAAGGGGAGAAGGGGAATGTCACTCAACGTTACAACGACTGTTTTGTTATTTTTATGTTGTTGTTAAGGGTAGAATGTTTGTTTTGTTGTCCGTTTTAATTATGGTTTGTATTGGTTGTGTGTTTGATATTTTTGAACATTTTTTTATTTGTAGTCTTCTGTGAAATCATTACTGTGAAAAATTTATCATTGTATCGGGTAAATTAAACTAAAAATATAAGCACCATATATGTGTTTATATTTTTTGTGTCGTGAAATGCATTTTTTAAAATTTAAATTGGATATCCATATATTTACTTAGATACGGCTGGATCTGATAATACGCCCAAATTCGTTATATATATTCAGTTCTGCCGAGCCTATTCCCAACTATGATGGGGTCGGCTTCCAGTCTAATCGGATCGGAGTATTTTACATGGAGCGACTGCCTCTCTGACCTCTGCAACCCAGTAACTGGGTAATATGATACCCCTTGATATGACTGGTTGTTAGACTTTTTGGGCTTCTGACGACCCCTAACGACTACGGCCACAGTTCTTTGGCCAGTAAACTATGTATTCAGAGTTTTAATAATATATGTGACCCAAATGAGATCGTATTCGTACCGGACATAACACTTTAGAGCAAGATGTATCTGGTATATCGCAGGATGTAGCTGAACTCAGAACCTCATTGCAGTTTCATTCAGAGGAACTGGTTGAACTCAAGAAACGTATGGCTGACATGAGTCGACTTAGTGCTGAGCAATCTTGCCAATCTATTAGTCTCCTCGAGTCCAAACTAGATTATCTTGAACAGCAAGCGAGACAGTGCAATGTGGAGATCCTTAACGTGCCAGAGACTCGAGGTGAAAACCTGGTTCATGTAATGGAGTCTATCGGTGTTGCCATTAATTTTCCCGTCACACAAAGGGATATAATTTCTATCCACATGAGTTCCTCATGCTCACCAGCAAACAAATAGGCCTAAAAACGTGATTGTAAAGCTGACGTCACGTATCCTGCGGGACAATTTACTTGCTGCTTTCCGCAAAGTCAAAACCTTTAAAACGGACCAACTGGGTTTTACAGTTTTACATCGACTGTTTGCATAAACGAGCATTTGACACCCAAGAAGAAACATTTATTTCGCAAAGTTAAGGAAGTGGCCACACAGTTTCACTTTAAGTATGTATGGATTCGGAACGCCACTATTCTCGTACGCGAACGGGACGGTGATACTGCATTTGCAATACATAAAGACGAGGATATTCGCAAGATTAAAAACAGCCCGTCGAACAACAACGTTCATAGTGACCCCTCTTTCAACGCACTTTAATTGCAATGTGTTGTTGTACCTTCATAATTTTATTGCTTTTTTTAATGTTTTAGCCTTTTTAATCTGGATTGTTTATGCAACAAAACGTTATTCTATTGTGTACGAATGTTATGTATCTAACTATTCGTGTTTGTCTGTATTGTTCGGTCTTTTTGTGATAATGACCTGCTATAGAAGCTTCGATGTAAATAACGACTTTTTCATAAATTATTTTATACAATATATTATATTATATTATACTTGTTATCGGGTCGCTATAACAAACATGTTAAATTGTATTATAATCTGCTACTGCTGCAATTCTTGATTATTATATCACTACGCATTAATATTGTTTTGAGTCACCATCTTGGAAAAAAATATTTTAAATACTTAAATTGTTCTGTCGTCGGGGTTCAGTCTTGTTGTGTTGTTGGTGTCAATTATGTAACTGAGAAGTATTATCTTTACTTGTACTTAACTTATGAACCTTGTACTGAGCATTGCACGAGCGAATACCTGTTGCGCACTTGTGATTACATTGCTGGTAATTATTATTTTGAATACTTAATATCTCGTGATGAGTAACAAACATTTATCTATATTATTACTAAAATTGCAGAGGTATCCGTACAAAATTATACACGCTATACATGAACATTCTTAACGGTAACCACGACATCATCGTACTCACAGAGACTTGATTGATTCCTGAGATTGGCAATAATGAGTTCATCGATCAGCGCTATATTGTGTACAGGTATGATCGTGATCGTATTAGCACTAAAAAAATGGATGGCGGGGGAGTGTTGGTTGCCTTGCTGAGGACACTTAAGTCCTCTGAATGTGGAATTTCTATAACTCCGGCCAACTCGTTATATTGCAACATTGTTGAACACGTCCTTATAGAAGTGCCTAGTTTGCGACCATCCAAGAGGCATATCATTAGTGCGGCTTACATACCTCCAAAAACCGCTACCCTTGTATATGAAAAAGATTTTGAAAACTTACAGCTGGTACTGGGTGACCCTACCGTTGACTTTTTCTACATAGTAGGCGACTACAATCTCCCAGAAATAAACTGGAACATACCGGGTCCTACGGTATCTTTAATCAGCGGTGGGTCGGGCACGGGCTCGTCCACGACTTGTACCTAGTTAAATAATTTAATGTCATTACTTGATGCTTTGCAATACAATGTCGTGGCAAATTCCAATGGTAAAATTCTTATAATAAGATGGATAATCGTATTCAGGTTGATGCGGTGTACACGGACTTTCGGAAAGCTTTCGACAAGGTGGATCATGAATTACTGCTGAGCCGAATAGCTTACAATGGCATTCGGGGTAACTTGTTGCGATGGTTCTTGTCCTACGTTACTAATCGCTGTCAACGGGTTGTAATCAACGGTTACCACTCAGATGCTATCCAGGTTACCTCTGGAGTCCTTCAAGGCTCTATTCTCGGTCCCCTTTTATTTATTATATTTATAAATAATATTGGTAACTGTTTCCGCAACTCAAAGTTTTTGCTATATGCAGATGAACTTAAGGTATACAGACCTATTCGGAATATACAGGATTGCTATCTTCTCCAAGAGGACTTGGATAGACTGACGGACTATTGTTACACATGTAAGCTTCTCCTAAGCATACCCAAGTGCAACTATATAAATTTTATCAAAAATAAAACCATTATTAGGTTTGTGTACTCCTTATGTAGTATCTCTCTGAACAAAGTAAATTCGGTACGTGACCTGGGTATATTGCTTGATGCTAAACTCTGCCTGGATTTAGATATTGAACAAATCATTAATAAAGCATACAAGGTGTATGGGTTTATAATGAGATCAACTCATGATTTTAAACGGACCTCTTCGTACCTCTGCCTATATAAAACTCTAGTCCGCTCACAGCTTGAATACTTGGTGCCCATTTGGAACCCGTATTATAAAAATATATAGAAATGCTAAAAAATGTGCAACGCAAATTCCTTCGTGCAATGCATTATAGATGTCATAGAACATATCTGCCTTATGACCAATTGCTCGATAAATACAAACTTTTGACGCTCAGCTCCAGACGCAAACAATTAGAGGCACAGACCTTATATAATATTGTTAATGGCAATTTTGACTGTATCGACCTGAATAATGTACTGTGTTATGCTGTCCCCAGAACTGTTCATAGACGCCAGATGCGTGCAGGTTCACTATTTGCAATAGGTACCTGCCGATCTAATACTGGCGAACGTTTACCAATTCGGCGAATGGCAGCATCATACAATACAGACCTAGAACACATAGATATATTTACATGCTCCATGCAAAAGTTTCGAAGCCTTTTGTATGAGACACTTAAGCTCTTAGATTAATTTATGTTATGTAATTTAGTAATTTTATAATTTTGTCATTAGTATGCATAATACTTTACTTTACTTTACTTCTTTTTTCTTTACTTCTTTTTTTCTTTGTATTTGTAATGTGTTTTAACTGTCATGCATGAACAGCTTTTCCTAGCAATATAAGGTTTACTCATTAATGGTAATCTGTGAACAGCGCTGTGGGCTTCATTATTATTTAAGTTATTTATGTTATCATGTAGTAATATTCCATAACGCAGCTGTTTGTTGTTCCCATTTGATAAAATAAAAAAATGAGTTCTATGCCGAGTTCCTTTTACTATTAAAAATGCAATTTAACGACACTCTTCCATTAAAGATTAAATATATTTACACTAAGTTCTTATTTAGTTATTGGGTGACTCCAGGTATTCATAAAATCAGGGAAAAGCTTTTTGAACTTTATGGCCTACAGCAACATATGAATAATAAAAGCTTTCATCAGTATGTTGCAAAATATTCTAAAACTTCTCCCATCACACTTAGAGGCAATGCTTGTCTTGTACAAGATCTTTCCCATAATAGACTATTATGATGTGTGTTACTATGACCTGAATGCAGATCTCCTCGATGAACTTGACCGCCTTCTAAATAACTGCATTCGATTCGTTTTCAATCTTCGCAAATATGATCGCGTGTCCGCGCACCGATTGGTTTTAAAATGGTTGCCCATTCATCAGCGCAAAGAGTTGAGGGCTTTGTCTATGTTGTTTTCCCTACTCGAGATACCCAGTTCTCCTTTTTACCTCACTTCCCATATTCAATACTTATGCTCTGCCCATAGTAAAAATCTTCGTTCCACCAACAATTGTCTTTTAAGATGGTCTTCTCACCGCTCTGGTTTCATTCACTCTTCTTTCTATGTACAAGCGGTTTTTCTTTGGAATGCGCTCCCTCTGAACATCAGGCAACCAGTCTATTATCATTTTAAGTGACGGCGTGGGAATATATTCGTAAGATGTTGGCAGAATCACCCCAGCGCTGATTCGTTTTCTCCCCTATCAGTCGTTATTTCTCCTGACACTTTTATTTTGGTTATATGTATACGTATGCATCTATCTATGTATTAGTATATATTATGGATTTTCGTGTTATCTATCCCTTATGTTGCGCCTGCCACGTTTGGTCTCTGCATCTACCTTTTTTTTTTGGATGGGAAATTCTCAAATTCTCTGGGCGGAGCGGGAGGGTGTGTCAGACTCTTACTGACTAAAACCCACCCGTGTTCCTTCCGTTGCCTGTTTTGCCGGGGGCCTCGGTAACCCTTTCGTACCTTACCGCGATTCCGGCAGGCATCGGCCCTAGTGGACCCCTACACTTGTGCTGACATCTCTTTAAAACGCGCGTGGATCACAACGCGCCGTCGACCCGGGCCTGGTCCTTATCGGACGGCGAGCTACCCATTGCTCACTGTCCGCAAGCCCGCGCCTACGGTGCGCGGTGGCCGGAAATCCACCTGGGATTCCCGACGCCCAGGGCGTCTCCTGCGGCGGCTAGGGGTGAGAGGGCGCGAAATTTTCCTTTCCCTCAACCATGCCCTCTCGCTCCTCTAAGGTTGACTGGTAGAAAATGCCTCGGGCATTAAGTCTGCCTTTGTACGGTATTTTTTTTACTTGTAGTTTTAATAAATAAATAAACAGATGTAGAAACCGCGCGTTTGGTCTATTTTAGCTACTTCCACAGCATTATGTCGTATGGCATTTTACTGTGGGGTCGGGCTGTCTACATTGAATCCATGTTTTTTTTGCAAGAGAGAGCTGTCAGAGCCATTTATAATCTACGTCGCCGCGAATCTCTTAGGGAACAATTTAAAAAGATTAATATTATGACAGTACCTTGCCAATTCATTTATGAAAATATTATGTATATAAGTAAAATCTTTATCTTTTTAATAAAATAAGTGATAGACATAATTTTAATACTAGAAATAAAAATAAAATAGATCGACCATTTTTCAGATTATCTAAAGTACTACATCGTTATTGGGGTACTGTGTTAAATGTTACAACTGAATACCTTGTGATATATTCCAATTAAATGAAAGAAAATTTGAAACTCATGTTAAAAGTACACTTTGTAAACAAGCATATTACGAATTAGAGGATTAATCCAAGGTAAGAATGCTTGGAATCATGCTGGTCCAGCTCCATAGGACAATCTAGACAGAATCAAACTGGTTGCATTGTATTTGTATTATCTATTATTTTTATGACATTGATTATACATTCTGTGATTAACCCACACACTGACCTATTATTTTTTTCTTTTTAGGAAAACGTAAGTACTTTTACAAAGTTTGTAAATATTTGAACGCCATGTATTTATCACATAATTAATTTATCTGTCACTGCTTAGTTTTCACTTCCTTTTTAACTATTTGCATCGTCTTCACATAAAATTGTATAATCAATGTACATATACAAAATATTGTAAAACATTTTTAAAAGAGTAACGGTGGAGTTTCTTGCCCATTCTTATCCATACGAAACTACCTTTTGAAAGGGGTGTCTAGAATCAATTCTATTTTTTTGTAAATTTTGACGTGCAAAAGTGTCCTTTATGTGCCTATTTGAAATAAATAATTTTACTTTGACGAATGACACCAACGATAACGTGCTTTCCGGGGCACGGATGAGTCTCGGTATGTAAAGATTGTCACTCATCTACGGATTCACCCCGGCAAGCGTAGCTTAACCTGATGGATCGTCCCGTGCAGCTGTTATCACATAGTCACGAGTCCCTCGTTTTAGTTTTTAGGGTTCCGTATATCAAAAAGAAAAACCGGAACCCTTATAGGATCACTCGTGTGTCTGTCTGTCTGTCTGTCTGTCTGTCTGTCACAGCCGATTTGCTCCGAATCTACTGGACCGATTAAGTTGAAATTTTGTACACATATGAATATCTGTGACCCAAACACGGATGTGTAAATAAAATAATTTTTAATATGAGGGTCACTTTTGGGGGGCTAATTAGAAAATAAAAATAAAAGTTTTGCTAACTGTAGGTACCGTGTGACATATCAAATCAAAAGGCTTATTATGACGGTCTCAAATATTAATTTATTTATTTATTTATATATACTTTATTGTACACCAAAAATACATAACAAAAATTAAATCAAACACTACAAAATATACAATGGGCGGCCTTATCGCTTTTAAATTGACCATTCCCTTATCTCCGAAACTATTCACCCTAAAATTTTGAAATAATACAGAACATACTTAGTTCTTTACATAAAGAAGTCTATGGTGTTAAAATAACTGGCTAATCTCTCATTATTGTTACCACGCTTACTCAAGGCGGATTGGCGATTTCAGGTTTCCTCACGATGTTTACCTTCACTGATGTCAGTTATGGATCCTTCGATCAATAAAGTATGGATCATATGAATTGAAAAAGTCACATTGGTACTTGTATGGATTTAAGCCCACAACCTCAAACTCAAAGCATTTATTTCAATTAAACCATTTACATGCACTTTTGAACTGTCAAGGAGTCGGTCAGTTAGAAATAACAAGCTAATTGCCTATTCTAAAGCTTAGTAAGTACCTATGGAGAAGAACCGGCAAGAAACTCCATGAACGAGTGTCCATGGAGTTTCATTTTAAATTATATTGTTACGTAAAGATTAGTAAAAATAATGTTGAATTTATACCTAAATGTAAGGACGATATAAAAAAAACGCGTCCATAGCAGCAAAAAAAAAAACATTTTAAAAATAAAATAATTAAAATAGGCCGAGGCAGCTAAGATATGACCAGTCCCAACTTACGGCACCGTTCACGAACGTGATGCATGGATCAGCATGTCGATTCTGTAAAAATCTCACCGTGAAAACTCGCGTGGAGTGAGCTGTCAGTGTCATCCCACTGATGCTAGGGAGTGACCAAGCATTACATTTATAATCATAATCGAGATTTTAATAATATTTTTAATTTTTATACTTATTCTATTGATCATTTTATGTTATTTTAAAACTAGTATTTAAGTGTTGAAACGTTACTATTAAGGGGTTTTTTAAATAAAATAGCAAAACAGAAATTCAGTCAGAAACTCAATTTGGTGTTTTTTATTCCAATAGGTTTGGTAATTTTCACAGCCACCATCTTGCTTTTTAGATTTGACCGCATTATCGGCTTTAACACCCCTGAAAACCATGAAAACGACACCCATGATGAAAAATCTGACTATTTTCGCAGCCGCGATCTTGCTTTTTAATTTTGACTACACTATCGGCTTTAACACCCCCGAAAACCATGAAAACGACACCCATGATGAAAAATCTGAACATTTTCGCAGCCGCCATCTTGCTTTTTAATTTTAACCACACTATCGGCTTTAACACCCCCGAAAACCATAAAAACGATACCCATGATGAAAAATCTGAACATTTTCGCAGCCGCCATCTTGCTTTTTAATTTTGACCACACTATCGGCTGTAACACCCCCGAAAACTATGAAAACGACACCCATGATGAAAAATGATTGTAGCCGCCATTTTGGATTTTGATATAAAGGTGGTAAAACGAAATTTTTGTTTGTCGCGCATTTACAAAAAAAAAGGCAAATTAAAAAAAAAAAAACTCAACTTGAAATTAATAACAGCGCCTCACGCGCATGCGCGGAGTGATCTTATCACTTCACTCGATTCTCGTTGCCATAGCAACATCACTTCACTTGGGCTGGATGAAGTGAGCCTAGCCGTACGCCGGCCGCGGTGCGCGCGCTGCGCGAGTGTTAAACTGTTGAATTTTGTTATAGTATTGATGACGGTGATTTTATGAATATCATTTTATCATAGGCAACGCGTAGGTCGGTTTAAATTGACCTACCTATTAGAAAGGTTGACCTATTGACCTACCTATTAAATAATCCGCATGTTTTTTATTCAAATGGCCTATGTACACATACTCAAACATCGTTTAGTTAGGTTTCCACATAGTTTGTGAGGGGATAAATTCTATGGTCCATCAGCCAGGCACACTTTCTCACTCGATCACTAGGCACACTCGGTTATCTATTCTTATTGAATAGATTTGGGTTAATAACAACGCTGAATAACGTCGCACAGTCTTTAGTCGACTCAATCCACTATCGCTTCTTCAAAACACATCGCGGTTGGGTCATGGGATTGCGTTTATTTAATCAGTTAACTGATTATGATCATTATAATTAGCAAAAATATTTTTAAAATCTCGATTATGATTGTAAATGTAATCCTTGGTCCATCCCTAGTATCTGCATGTCGATTCTGTAAAAATCTCACCGTGAAAGCTCGCGTGGAGTGAGCTGTCAGTGTCATCTCACTAATGCTAGGAAGTGACCAAACATTACATTTATAATCATAATCGATATTTAAATTATATTTTTATGCTAATTCTATTGATCATTTTATATTATATCAAAACTAGTATTTAAGTGTTGAAACGTTACTATTTAGGGTTTTTTTAAAATAAAATAGCAAAACAGAAATTCAGTCAGAAACTCAATTTGGTTTTATTTATTCCAAAAGGTTTGGTACTTTTCGCAGCTGCCATCTTGCTTTTCGGGTTTGACCACACCATCGGCTTTAACACCCCCGAAAACCATGAAAACGACACCCATGATGAAAAATCTGAAATTTTTTGCAGCCGCGATCTTGCTTTTTAAATTTGACCTCACTATCGCCTTTAACACCCCCGGAAACCATGAACACGACACCGATTATGAAAAATCTGAACATTTTCGCAGCCGCCATCTTGCTTTTTAATGTTGACCTCACTATCGGATTTAACACCCCCGAAAACCATGAAAACGATACCCATGATGAAAAATCTGAATATTTTCGCAGCCGCCATCTTGTTTTTTAGATTTAACCTCACTATCGGCTTTGACACCCCCGAAAACCACGAAAACGATACCCATGATGAAAAATCTGAAATTTTTTCAGCCGCCATCTTGTTCTTTAGATTTGTCTTCACTATCGGCTTTAACTCCCCCGAAAACCATGAACACGACACCCATGATGAAAATTCTGAACATTTTCGCAGCCGCCATCTTGCTTTTTCTCTCTGTAATCTCTGTAATTTCCTCTCTCTGTAATCGTCATTCTGTTTTTGTTATGTCATTGGTTGTCATCTGCCAGTGTCGCAACACACTACAGAGTAAATATTACGTAATCGACAGGATTGTCAAACTTAAATGGATTGATTACGAGGCTTTTAGCTACTTTGTACATGTGTTTATTTTACGTAAATTTTTGTAATGTGCGTTTTGTTTGTGCAGAATAAACAATTTTTCTTTCTTTTCTTTCTTTCTTTCTTCTTTCTTTTTAATTTTGACCTCACTATCGGCTTTAACACCCCCGAAAACCATGAAAACGACACACATGATGAAAAATGTTTGTAGCCGCCATTTTGGATTTTGATATAAAGGTGGTAAAACCAAATTTTTGTTTGTTGCGCATTTAACACTTCACTCGATTCTCGTTGCCATAGCAACATCACTTCACTTGGGCTGGATGAAGTGAGCCTACCCGCCCGCCGGCGCTGCGCGAGTGTCAGTTGAACAGTTGAATTTTGTTATAGTATTGATGTCGGTGATTTTATGAATATTATTTTATTATTGGCAACGCGTTGGTCGGTATAAGTTTACCTACCTAAAATAAAATATTACAAAGGTACTTATTAAATGTATAAAAGTAGTTGGCTGTACACCTAAATTGCTCCAATTCTTTGGAAGCTATATGAGGGACAGGCGACAGTATGTGGAGTACTGTGGATTCCGGTCGGAGCCTTATTTCACTAGGTCGGGAGTGAGTCAAGGTAGCAATTTAGGTCCGTTAGAATTCATTATAATGATAAATGACCTGCCTGATGTAATAAGTGATGCCAGGTGTCTGCTATTTGCAGACGACCTCAAGTTGCTTCTGGCTATCGATAACGAGAACGACTGTCACCGCCTTCAGCAAGACATTAATCGAGTAGTGGAGTGGAGTCGAAATAACAAGTTGCAATTCAATGTTACGAAATGTTCAGTTTTAACTTTCAGCTGTGCACGGGAACCGCTCCACTACAACTACAAAGTGAATGACGCGCCTATGAAAAGGGAGACGGCAGTGCGTGACACGACCTGGGTGTTCGTATGGACACTCAATTGAGATTTCGAGAACATATCACTGATGTGTGTAAAAAGGCATACAAGCGATTGGGATTTGTGCTTCGCAGAGCAGCAGCTTTCACAAATATTAAAGCAATTTCAGCACTCTACGACGCTCTAATAAGGAGTCAGTTGGAGGGGAATGCGGCAATATGGGCTCCACATGAGTCTAAGTGTAGTGTCATGTTGGAGCCCATACAGAACAAATTCACGAGATATGTCTACCTCAGACTTTATGGATATACTCCATAAAGTCTGAGTCCCTTCTACCCCTTGATGTATCCAACCTTGTTTGTTTTGGGCATGGTAGGATACAACAAATTGGAAACAAGAAGAGATCTTACGCTGGCGTCGTATATCCTTGGAGTATTCCGGGTTAATATACATAACCCGGGTGTGCTACAGGGTATATGTTTAAGTGTGCCCGACGGTTACGTGCAGCGCCGACGTCAGCCCAACTTATTTGCGGTGCCGCGCGGTCGAAATAAATTGTTGGATAATGCACCCCTCACGCGAACAATGCGCGTACTTAATGTGGTTGCCAATAAAATAGATCTGTTCTCATGTTCACGGGGCGAGTTCGCAAGGGTGACGTTACAGGTGTTGTGCACTTAGTAAGATAATTCTAGGAATAGTATAAATATAAATAAATTGTATATAATTGTCCTCATAACTACACTGCCGCATTGGGAAACTGTAATGGTAGATGTAAGGTTGTTGTAAATAAATAAAAAAAATAATAATAATAATCCGCACGTTTTTTATTCGAATGGCTCATGTACACAGACACACATCGTTTAGTTAGGTTTCCACATAGTTTGTGAGGGGATAAATTCTATGGTCCGTCAGCCAGGCATACTTTTAGCACTCAATCACTTGATACACTCGGTTATCTCTTCTTATTGAATAGATTTGGGTTAATAACAACGCTGAATAACGTCGCACAGTCTTTAGTCGACCCAATCCACTATCGCTTTTTCAAAACACATCGCGGTTGGGTCACGGGATTGCGTTTATTTAATCAGTTAAAACACATCGCGATTGGGTCATGGGATTGCGTTTATTTAATCAGTTAACTGATTATGATTATTATAATTAGCATAAAAATATTTTTAAAATCTCGATTATGATTGTAAATGTAATCCTTGGTCCATCCCTAGTATCAGGTGGGATGACACTGACAGTTCACTCCACGTTCACTTCACTTATGTTTTCACGGTGAGAAGGTTACAGAATAGCACTGCTGTACCATCAGCACGTGCACACGTTTCCGAATTATCCATGCCTATAAATTACACGTTTGACGTTGTGTTATTATAATATATCGATTATATTTTATTATAAATTGACATAACTGGAAATCGATTCAACGCGACACGAAAACCATTTATTAAACAAAATGATAATAAAAGAGTAAAGTTGCAAGGTTTCGACGTGCTTAAAGAATTATAGCACAGTATACAGGGTTAATTTAAATTGGCTAGCTGAATTCCGCAGAAGCTAAACACAATAAAACAAAAAATAAAAATTATTTGATGACTTTTTGTGGGGTTATTAACCGCAGTTATTGTTGTCATTTGAAGTCGTAAGTAAAAAAATCTGTTTATTTTTTTGTGTAAACTGTACAGACGTAGGTATCTTAACAAAATCAAAATCAAAAGTCATTTCTTCAATCTAGGCTGAGAATCAGCACTTTTCAAAAGTCAAAATTACATAAGACAGTCCCCCAAAAGCAAGGGAAGAAGAAGTGGCGCAACAAACTCCTCAGCAGCACACCTGTCTTTTAAGTTAGAAAAACTTGATTCTATACAAATATGCACGTAACACGATAAAACATAAGGAAAATAGTTTTTCTCAATTCGTATTATATTCGTATATTCGTATATTCAAGTAACAACATATTTATCGTTTAACAGCCTGACCAGACCGCCCAAAAAAAAACATCAAATCTTTTTAAACGCGCCTGCGGAGTTTAGCTAATCAATTGCGGCGGAATATTTCGACGCCATATTTTAATTTTTTAATAGTTTTAGTTTTTTTTAAATGAATGTCATTTATGCACATAACCAAATTACAAGATGATTATCAGTTTTAGTTAGGTTAGGCTATTAATTATATCTTCTTTTAATGTACCTACTGTAATAATTAGTGTATAATGTGTTATTTCATCATCTGCCTAGCCTTTCCAGTCGTACCGGATACAGCTGAATACCAGTATTTTACATGGAGCGACCGCCTATCTGACCTCCACAACCCTGTTACTGGGTAACACGATACCCCTTGGTAAGACTGTTTGTCAGACTTTCGAGCTTCTGACGACCCGTAACGACTGTCAAAGATCTACAAATGACAGCCGGGACCAACGGCTTAACGTGCTTTCCGAGGCACGGAGGGGTCTTTGTATGTAAAGATGGTCACCCATCGACGGACCAATCGCGGCAAGCGTAGCTTAACCTGATCGATCAACCTGTGCGGCTGTTGTTAGCCACAAGCTCCTCTATAATGAGTTATTTAAGAAATACAAAAGTTTATTCATACTCATGAATAAACATTTGTATTCCTTAAATAAAAAAAAAAAACATAGGCAGTCATGGGGACTGCCGACAGTAGAGAAAACTTATCACTCAACGCGCCTAAAGAAGTATTCACTTCAATTAAATATTGATTATCTAAAACACAATTTAAACAATGCACAGTATACATAAATTATTTTTTTCACGTGGTCAATAATAATTTAACTTCACTTACAGCATGTCGGCGCGGGCCTGTCGGTGACGCGAACCCATAAGTTTCTCCTCTACCAAAAATCGCTCAACGCGCCTAACGAAGTTTAGTATCACTTCAAATATATTATTAAACTATTGCATATCCGGCCGGCATCTGTAGACTAATGGATGAGCCTAAAATTAATATTTTAGGCTCATCCATTAGTCAACTGTGTACATCAGTTCTTATTTTAAACAGTTATGTTTAAAATAAGAACTGATGTACACAGTTATGCAATAAATATATATTCATCTTTATAAGATTTGATTAGAACGGTCACTGGTTTTCGATCCTCTAATAAGTGGTGGAAGTTTTAAGGCAATTTGGGACAGATGGCAGTGGTAGCCCAGCGGTAACAGCTCCGACTTACGGACTTACGAGTTGTAGGTCGTGGTTTCGTACCCAGGCAGGCACTTTACTTTGTGTAAACAATTTCATCACCACTGCTGTCAAAACGGTGAAGGAAAACATCGTGAGGAAACCGGCATGTCATAGAACCAAAAATTCCAAGGAATGTAACATCTACCCATTCCCTCTCACAGAGAGGAGGCCTGTATCCCAGCCTTGGGAACATTATGAGCTGATTATGAGGACAGACGGGAGATGCTGCAGTTTCATCACCATAGTTTTATCCAAGAAACATTCATCGCAGGACATAGGCAGAACCCCACCAAGAATCTGAAGAGAAGTGATAAGGCAGAAAAATTATAAAAAAAAAACTATCAGTCTTAGGACTGCACGTCAGAACTGATAACTTCTTAGCTCCACAAACTTATACACATCAGTATGTATGTATCTGAGCGGGACGGTCACGCGAGTTCAGCGCTTTTTTCCCATCCCAAAAGTGCCCAACGTGCCTAAAGAAGATTTCAATTAAAGAAAACAGGTAAATGACTACAAATATCTGAAAACCACCGCCCAACTCGCAAACACATTAACAGGAAACTTAATAGGTATCGCAAACCGAGACACAGTTAAGTAGACATAGATAAAACAAGGTATACATACTAGCTATCTAGGTATTGTGGGGACTGGCAGCGAGGCCACGGATCTAGGGCGTTGAATGTACTCTCGAAACGGGGTTACAGCTGCATATACACAAATCCATATATGCGCGAGAATATTTGACTTCCCTACAATATTTGTACAGAGACTGATTGCTTGAAAAGCAAAGTTTTCAATGAAGCAGATGAATGGAGCAGATTCGATGCAACCGCACTTTCAAACAATTCCTACAAATATGTTTTAGTTGAGTCGTTGTGGCATGCCAAGTCGAACAGTGTTCACAATGTTCCCAAAAGCTTTAGTTTTCGTTTACACAGTGGTCGATGCTGGCCAAGTTTCGAAGCTCATTGGTGTATTATCGAGTACTTTAATGGACCTTTTGGATGGAGCGATAGTCGTTGAAAACTAGGTCACTACTCACTATTGATTCTCAATCGAACAAGGAGGGTTCAAAGAACGGATCAGAATATTTTAAAGTAATAAGATATAGACCGTGCGAACTAGTTTTGCTTCAGATATTTCTTCGGAAGATTTTATCTTTGCAGGAGCGTATAATCCAGAAAAAAAAAATCAATAATTTAGGGACATGGACGAGAGGGTGCAGGCTTAGAACGTGGTTTGCAAGTTACCATAGAGACTATATTGTAGTATTTGTATAACTCATTATTTAGGTCACGGGCTGTGCACGAAATCGACTGATTTTTATCAAGTTTTTTATCAAAATTGATCAAATTCAGTCGATTTCAGGCACGGCCCTTCAAAAATAATTTAAACAAAATTATTTGTTATTTAGAAAGTCGAGTTCTTTGTTTAGCATGAGCTGGAAGGGATTTTTCAAATAAATTGAGTATACATGGAAAATCCCTAATATTCACAACAAATTTTCTGAAAAATTACGCGAGACTGACGTTTGATCATCTTTTTAAAAGGAATTACTTTTGATTTTTAACAATATATATACTTGTATATAGCAAACATACAAAATATAACAGAAAACTAATGTTGAAATCAACATTTTTTAAAATCCAGTTAGTAATGTATTTTTTCCTATTATTTAGCAAAAATCAACAAAATTAAAAATCACTCATCAATGTGTGATTTATGAAATCACACTAATGTCTACAGTTATCAATTAAAACTTTATTTTACGATTGCATCTTTATCTTCTTTAAGTAAATCAAAGGCGAAATAAACTATATTTTCGAGAGCGCAAAAGTCATGAAACTAATAACAGGTGCTGTGACTGACACGGATGGTTTAGCACCACGAAAAATGTACTTTTATATTCATACAGACTTAATGTTTAAATTATTTCAAGCTTTAATACAATTAGATAATAAATTGACAAAAGAGGACTTTTTCATGCACGAAGCCTTAAACAAAGATCTTTAACATTTCAGTCAAAAAACAAAAGTCACTCAACAATAAAACGAATTAAAACATAAAATAACAGTGGTGGAACTGCCGTTTCCTTTATTATTCTGACACACAGGAAAAATGTTACGTAACCTTCAGCTTAGCGTAGAAAATATTTGAAAAACATATTTTTCTCTAGGAATTTAATAAAGCTTGCTGTATATGACCGTCCTACGATTTCCAGGTATAGCACGACACAATTAACAGTTCCATCGAAGTACCTTATCGAACGACCAAAACCAGTAATCAATCGCTTATTTTTGCTCCATTGACGAGTTATTAAAACGTTCGAGTAGAGAAACTCTTGTATGTGACTCTTCTATGTAAAGGTGCCAAATCGTAGCCAAAATCGGAGCTGACTCCATTTACATGACTCGCTAAGTAGAAGGTATGAGACAAAAAGTGTAATGCGAAGTGTAATGTGAAGTCGATTTTGAACCGTATGTTGTGCTACTGCTGAGCATGAAGTCCTGGGTTCGCTTCCCGGGTCGGGCAAAGTGTTATTGGGTTTTTTCTATCTGGAGTCTGGAATTTTTCAGTAGCAGCCCGGAGTTTGGATTTGTGCCAGGTTGATGGCAATAGGCTCACCCCCTATTACATGGGACTTAAACATAACTGGCAAAATGTGGGTGTACTACAGGTACGCCTCTGCCCAACCTTTCGGGGAAACAGGGCGTGATGTTATGTATGTATGTTGTGCAACAATTAACTTTTAACTGTCACTGATTGGCTAAATAATCATGGTAGACTTTCAAGGTCTCAGAGATACCTAGATTAAATATTTCTGCTCAAGACTCTCTCAAAAAAAAAACTCTTGCCGTACTGTTTCGGAAATGAACGTGATTGACCGATTTTTTCACTGTAACCTTTAAGTTGTGTCGTAGTATAATTGATAGGTGCGCTGGTTGGCAATCATTCGGGTCAGTAACTCAGCCACTTGGCCTGGCAAAGGGCTCGCCAGCGAACTCGTTAGCCTCTCGATAGGAACTGGGTAGGTAGTTCAATGAAAACTTATGTAATCGAGGAGAATTCATTGAATTGAAGGTCGTTATTTTGCATGGTTTTGTAAAACACTGAAGAAAGAAGAAAGAAAGTTAGAGTTCTAAAGAATAAAACCAAGGACACGATAGATGGATTGTGTGAAGATGATATGGGTAGGAAAGGTCACACTGGGGCGAGGACAGCTGATAGCGATTATAATCCTCATGGATTAACGATGATGAAGGGGTCTCGCAAAAATGCGTAGGAAAACATCTTGAGAAAACCAGCATGTCCAAAGAGGCAGAATCAAAAATTCCAAGACATGTGACGTCTACCAACGCGCACTGGGCCCGCGTGGTGGATTACGGCCCACGCCCTCTCACAGAGACGACGGCTGTGTCCTAGCAGTGGTGACATTATATACTGATTATGTATGCATAAAGCTACCATGGCAACTTAACCGCTAAAACATATCCGTTAAATTATCTCTTTAATAGGGTCTTATACCCATTTTTGAAGTGTCTTAATTAAATTCTATAGTGCTAATATGCCACAAAAAAATCACAAAATTTTTATTCAATCGATAAGTGCCATAAAAATGCATTAAAAATTTTACATTTTCAAATTTCGCGCGTAGTTTGACGAAAACGCTGGACGCAGTGGACGCCATGTTGCTCTGTGGTCATGACGTTACTCGGCTATGAAAACAAATGCGCTGATCTTTTGTATGATAATTGACACGTTTTTGTTTACTAGCCGTATGACGTAATAACATGGCGGCTACTATTTCATGGTGTTTTTTAACAGATTAGAAAAACTGAAAACGTTGAATTGAATTTTAAAATTTATTTTGTTATTTTATGAACTAAAACTAACATTTTCCGACTCCTTTTTGCCTAAACTATTTCAATGATATATTTATAGATTTTTTTCTCGTATATAGTAAAATACCCTATTATTTATCACCTCGTTAAAGCACGTGCTAACTTGAGAAGCAGCGGCTCATGTTCAGAACCGTGCGTTTCCTGATTATGATTAAAATATAATTATATAAGACGTACAGTTCGTTATAGAAGCTTGTAATTTAAACTGCGTGTGCAATTTTTGTCACGGTGTGAGGTAATGATGTGTCGAGTTCCTCATGTGTTGCTGGTACAATAATACGTCATTACTAAGCAATGGATCGAAATCGTGTGAAATGTTCCTGGCTTTTAAAATATTCCTTTAGTCATATTTTTTAAGTGTCATTTATTTTCTGGGATACGGCTTTTGTTTACCATATTAAATATTCACACAAGGTTAATATAGCATATAAGCGGATGACTTGTAATTTTTTTTACGAAAGTTTTGTATGAGGCTTGCTAGCTTAGCTTTGGGACCATAAGGTGAACCGTAATATCCTTACAGCAAGCTTAGCAAGCTTTCTATATCTGCGAAGCATGCCGCTTTCTATTTGTACGAAGAATAGACACAGATCTTTTATTATTATTATTCACATTTTTTCTTCTTAGTAGGTACAAAAAAATGTTAATAATTATAATCGATCAGCTTAGTGTGACCAGCAGGATTAGCATGACGCTTTCTATTTCTTCGAAGAATAGACATAGCTTTTTCTATACAAAGTGACATTTCGTTTCTCCATTTTAGACATCGCACCGTAGAAATCCTTCTGCAATCTGTCATTTTGTCTTTCGTTTCTAACGACCTTTGTCTAGGTCCTTTTTTATGTAGACTATTTCACAAGAAAGTTTTTTTATCCCAAACTGTCAAAATAACACTGACATCTGACATTTGTCTACGGTAGTGAAGACCATTCGCATTTTTCTACTCGACGGCTACAAGGTTTATACGAAATCTACAAAATCATGATTTTACAGTAGAGCGTTTTGAACGCAAAACTGATAATTAACGACACTGAGAAAAAATGTTGTAGTTGTCTTTATACGTGACTTAATATTAGTAAAAATTGAGAATCAAATAGAAAGTAAATCCTATGACAAAACAAAGAATTCTGAGTCTAATTATGTAAAAGAGTGAATTTCGTAAAAAGTGCAGTTGACTCTTTCTACTTTGCTGCTGTCGTACTTTCTACACGGAACGTCATTTGTCATTTGTCTATTCTTCTGTAGACAATACGGTGCTCGTCTTAAGCCTACAAGAGGTTTTAGCACTAATTATTTATGATTTATTGACACACCACATATAACGGTATTTACAGCAGATTAAAAAAAAAGGAATATAATATTTTTGTTTTTTATTCTATAACGACTCGTTTTAATGCACTAAATCAAAGGCCAAGAAAAATACGACATTTAAAAATTCAAATTCCTAAGTCTTTGAAAGTCGATTTTCAGCGCACCGTGAAGCGGACCGATTCTTGGAAAGGGAAGAAGGCAAGGCTTGTTTTCAGATTATTTACAACCTTATTTTTCCAAGTATTGCAACCTAACCTGTTTTTCTTGGCTGTCAAAAGTAACAGCCAAAGCTACTTGATAGAGCAAAAAAAACATTCTAAAAATTATTTTTGTATTTCTTTTTCGTGTAAAATACAAGTGTGTGATAAAAATATTAAGGGTCATCAAAGAATGTCTGAACCTTTTCAGCCCAACATCAAAATGTCACTCTCCGAAGAAATGTTTTCGAGTTACGCTTTACGAAACAAGAACATAAAGAACAGTCATTTCGACTCAGATCCGGGCACGTCATACGAGGTGTTCAGGAATAACACAACAGCAGTTGAAGTTATAGTCAAAGAAGTGCCTAAACCCAAGAAAAAAACAGCACCACCATCAGACTACCAAGAAGTAACATTGATCAAGAGACTCCAAGATGACATCGCCAGACTCAAAAGCGATTTGAATATATCAAAGAATGCGCTGGCCAGATCTCGGAAAGGATTCTTGGCGATGGTACATGAAATGAGAAAGCAATTAGATGCGGCAAACCAAAGCGAAATGGAAACACAGACTAAGAACCTGGCTTTACAATTGGACAACGAGAAATTGAAAAGTATGCTTCTTTCAAAGTCCAATTTACTAAACAAATTGAAGAAGGAGTTGATCAGTATGAAGCGTGTTATGAGGTATGTTATAAAAAGTATATGTAACGTACCTCCACAGGTGTCGGAGAATCTGACATGCAGCTCTGAACCGGACTACGATGATTTCGAGAATGAGCTGAAAAAAAATATTAAAGTAAAGTTTGCGAGTAACATCTTCGATGAAATGGCTACGTTTGATAGCTCGATCTCAAAGGATACTAAATATTCATTTGATAAGCGTATATTATAATATTTTGAGTACATTTTCGTGTTAGTTTTTACGAGTGTAATTATGAACTTGAACGATAGTTAGAAATAAATTTAGATTTTCTTGAATTGTCCTGATATTTTATTGAAATTAGTAGAATTTCTATTAATCTTTTCAATAACCGGTTTCCAAGTGTAGTTTTTGACTCAGATAGCGCCCTAAATTTATTCCAATAAGTTCTTTAAAAGACTTGTGATAACTACTAACTTTTTACCGGGACATTGACATTGGTTCTATGAACTTTTGTCTAGCTTTTGAAGACATTTTCTTAGGTGAGTATTCAAATGTAACATTATTTTGTCTGATACAAGTTTAGGTACTAGGTATATATCTCCAAGAAATCTTAAAAGCTTCATAAAATAATCCCTAAAATCCTATAAGTGAATCTCGAGTTCCATAAGAGCCAAATCCCAGACATAGGTAACATTACCTCGACACACATTCCGTTAACAAAAGAGTGGTCTGATATTGTACAGAATCAATCGCGGAATGCAAGCGCGGGGGGTGGGGCGGTGCATACCCGGCTGCACGGTAACCGGGTCAACTTGTGACCGGGTCACGCGGTCATAGCTACCCGGTCACCGGGTCGTCGGGTCGCCGGTGAGACACGCCCGCCTGCCGGTTATCATACCCGGTAAAGGAAAGGTCGTCTCATCGGATTTGACGGTTTTTGAGTGCCTCCCAGTGCATAACGAGTGGGCTACGAATTAGAGTGGAATTACACGATATTAATTTTGAAAAATATTTTAATATGCTCGGTAAAATGTTGTGACATTCGTTTCTAGTGTAATGTGGTAGTAGAAGGTTCTCGAAAGCATAATTTTAAATGTATTAGGTAGGAAGTGTATGGGATATTGAATTAAGTGCCAGCTCATTGTGTTTTGCGAAGCACTTGGCCTTATTACGATGCAATATTACGACATGTAGTGGTAAATTTACTTACGTATATAGTATTGTTTGTGGCTGCTGGCTGCTGGTTTTCTTCCTATTTAATCATACAAGTAAGTATAATCTTCTTAAAAATTAAACTGACGACCGGTTTTAGCATCCGGATACACTACCAAATGAAGTAATAACAGCTTGTGGGTAGGTAATAACAGCCGCACGGGTCGATCGATTAGTTAAGCTACGCTTGCCGCGGTTGGTCCGTGGATGGGTCACCATCTTTACATACCAAGACCCCTCCGTGGCTCGGAAAGCACGTTGGTCCCGGCTGTTATCTTAGATCTTTACAGTCGTTAAGGGTCGTCAGAAGCCCGAAAGTCTGACAACCAGTCTTACCAAGGGGGTATCGTGTTACCCAGTAACTGGGTTGTGGTGGTCAGATAGGCAGTAGCTCCATGTAAAATACTGGTATTCAGCTGCATCCGGTTAGACTACCCGACGCCAATGACAAATTAAAAGATTTAACAACATTTGCTTGAAATTATTTACCGGTTAAGTTAAACAGATCTTATGAGGAAGAAGTGGTCATAAGTTTCTTTACATTGAAAATCGAGTGTTTTCTAAGAGAAAAACATGCTTTTTCTTGTAAGGAAAATACAGATGATCCAGAGAATAAACGGAAACCTTTTCAAATGAGTGCCAAGGACGATGTCGGTTTATGTTGGCGTAGGTTTTCGTGACGGTAAACAAACCTAAAAGCTTTACTTGTCAAGTTAATAGCTTAGTAGGTAGACGGTAAGTAAAGTTAAAAGAGTATGCGCTCTTTTAAAAGCAAGTTATTAGACTTAAAGCAATTTTGGGTTTTTATTTTCGTTGTATCTACTACCTACTTAGGTAATAATAATAATAATTGTCCAAGGGGCCTCTGCGAGTTGGCATCGGCCCCTCGTACGCCTTCCAAAGGTCCGGGACCCCATGGTCTCGAGATATGTAAGGACATAATGATATAATAATTGTTTTTTTCCCAAAAAATGTTACAGACTTAATTAACTTGGTTAACAAGGAGGTATTATTGCTATCTAGTTGTAGGATGTAAGTACCTACAGAGCAAATAATCTAGGCTGCAGAAATCTGTAAACAATAATTGGTGAGCCCTGCCTCTTAAACTAGGGTTACCTGTACCTTAAGAGACAGTGTTCAGCTAAGAAGTTAATACAGTAAGATTAAGATAGGATAAGAGTAAGATAGGTGCCCGCGACATCGTTCATATTATGGGATATCATTAATGACTATTTGGGCCTATATCAAGTACAAAGGTGTTTTGTCCATTAATTTATTTTTAGTTTACAGAGAGATTTGTCTAGTTTTACTTAATTGTTACCTCCGGAATCTCTAATGCTATCAAATTTAATAGAAGCACTCAAAATCAAAATCAAAATGTTTTATTTCACATAAAATTACTTGGGCACTTATGAAACGTCTGAAGCTAGGTGCACGGTTCCAATTGGTCGTTTCCTATGGAGAAGAACCGGCAAGAAACTCCACCCTTACTCTTTTAAAAATAATTTGCTTTTACAATGTTTCAAATTACAGTGTTATATATAAGTATGGGAGGACAGTGTAAGTCTAGAAGTACCAGGTACTTAACAAAAAATAAATGGTCTACAAATCTAGTCAATTAAACCTACAACGGTCTCACATTCACAAATTATAAAAGAATCTATGTAAAATATTAAAAACCTATTTAAACCTGATGACACGTTTGCCATTACAATACTGTAACAAGTCTTAGTTACAAGTCTTACAAGTCTTAGTTATCCTGTTCACAAAAGCCACTAATAGTTTGTTATCGAAATTGTCGGTATGTACATATACATACATACATACATAATCAGCCTATAATGTTCCCACTGCTGGGACACAGGCCTCCTCTCTGTGAGAGGAAGTGGGCCGTAAACCACCACGCAGGCCCAGTTCGGGTTGGTAGATGTCACATGTCTTCGAATTTTTGGTTCTAGGACATGCCGGTTTCCTCACGATGTTTTCCTTCGCCGTTTTGAGAGCAGTGGTGATGTCATAATTTACACAAAGTAAAGCGCCTGTCTGGGCTCGAACCTACGACATACAAATCGTAAGTCGCGGCCGTTACCAATGGGCCACCACGGTATGTAATGAAATGAAATGAAATGAAATTGTTTATTCTGTAAATAGGATATCAGAATCACTTTTACACGTCATATTAAAAAAATAATTAAAAATAAGCTAGATGGAGTCGACATTTCCTATCTGACTACCCCTGAGAAGAAATGGCGAAACAAACTCAAGGGTCAAAGTCTCATTTAAAGTCCAGACATAATCTTGGTCAGATTATGTGAGGACCATGTAGATCCATGTCTGAAATGGTCTTTTGAGGAAAGAACCACACAAATTTGAGTGGACCTGTCCAATCAGTGCAAGCATTTGTCAGTAATCGTGAAGTTCAACTCAAAACTTAAGGAGCTCAACGACTCGACGAACAATACCAAGGAAAGACATTTGGGTAGGCCACATAAAGTACGCAAAAATGCCAGACTATCATTAAAACTAAGAGAAAAAAAAACAATAAGAAATAAATAAAAATGACCCACATAGTGCTCACATTCACAATAATTAAAGTAATATAATACTTTTCAAGGTACATAAATATTCACGTAATTTTGTTAATAATATTCATCAATGTCAATATGTATATATACATAGTTGTATACAATGATGATTTTGCATAATAATTAAAATGTCAAGTTTTACGGTTTTATCACAAGGCTTAGCAGAGCGAGAAGCTCAATCCCAAGTTTTTTTCTCTTATAAATAATCAGAAATTTTATAGTACCCTTTTTACAAAGTTTGGTTTTAATACAGCTTTTAAATCGTTTAATGGGTAAATTTCGAATATCAATATGAAGTTTTTTGTAAAAGCGTATACATTGACCCATGAACGAGTTGCCTACTCTGTGGAGGCAAGTGTGAATTACAGCAGATTATGTTTATTCCTGGTATTTAAACTGTGGATAACAAACATTTTCTTAAAATTTGATATATATTAAACATATATATTGCAATGATTGCACTCTGAATCAATCTCCACACGGCGGTATAATCACGGCGATAATTTCAAGGCACAGCGTGACTATCACCGCGATTCTCTCGTCCGTGGAGATGGCGCCTTAGGTATCGGTATGAGTGAAGTGTACATCTGTCCGTACATATGGCAAAGGTAACATTGTGTCTTGAAGAATACAATGTATTTTAATTTGGACTAGATCTATTCGGCCTAGTTTGAATTTAGTAAAATAACTACATACAATGTAAACTCCTGTAAAACTTTACTGCACACTTCAGTTGCTGATGACATTGTTATTTTAAAAAGACCGGTTTGAACCAAAACTAATCAGGATTCCTCGAAACGTAAACACGTGACAAATAACCGAGGAGAGTGCAAAAAATTAAGCCCATGTGTCCACGACGCTACTCAAAAGTAACCTTACAAACCCAAAACACCAATCAAAAACCGATCTATTCTGTAAAATCTTGCCGTGAAGACTTGGTGAATTTCCACGGTGAGACTTACAGAATAGCACTGCTGATTCTAGAGATTGACACTGGTGCCGATTCCCTTGTTCACAAACTAAACTAAATTTAGGTTCAGTGCATCTTTTTCCTTCTATTTCATTAAGAAAAGGACAGAAGATACATTTTAGTTTAGTCCTGTCAAATTAATCAGCGCCTGTCACTACTCCATACAAGTTTAGACGTGATTAAAAACTTGCCTACTAAAATTACGTCAATTAACGTCAAGCGCTGATTAATTTGACAGGTCTAAACTAAAATTTATATTCTGTCCTTTTCTTAATGAAATAGAAAGAAAGAGATGCACTGAACTTAAATTTAGTTTAGTTTGTGAACAACGGAATCGGCACCACTGTTGACAGCTTCTCCAAGCTCAATTCACCAAGTCTTCACGGTAAGATTTTTAGAGAATACATCGGTAGTATTGCAATGGCGGTACGCACACTTCACGACGAGACTTACTATAGCTACGGTTTCCTAGAAGGGCGCTGGCCGTCACGCACGACACAGAAAGACAATTTACATTGCGTAATTACTCTGTGTTGCGACATTGGCAAATGACAACAAACTAACAAACAATCAAACCAAAACAAATTGCCGATTGCAGAGTGGAAAAATAACTACACACACTGAAACGAATAGTAAGTTGCTATGTTTTTGTAGAGAGTGTTTTTTGACACCGTGCAGTCAAACCCCACTACATATTTTCATGACAGCCGTCACTGCAGCCGATACGTGGTGGCCATGACACTTCTAGGAAACCTTAGCGCGATATTAATTAGTTTGTGATTGGTTGCATCGTGTACGAGCCGCCATTGAAGTACCAGTCGCTGTGACATTCTCGCTACTCATTGGTGAATTGAATTTGTAACACTTAGTGGCATCGTGGACGATGGGCCTTGAGGGAGTGAGTTACTTTCAATTATGAAAGTAATTACAAGGAACAATATGAAACATTTTGGAATACCTACAGATTTTCAATTATCTAAGGCAAATTTTGGTAAAAACTTTTATTAAAAACAACATGAAGGAGGTAAATAACTGTTTCGTTGTGACTAGGGAGGTCAAACGTGTGGGTGTAATTGTTAGGATAATACCAGGTAACTGGCAATAGGTTGAACACCTTTAGGTATCAATATCAGTAATTTATGGTAACTTTAATGGTAGGTAAACAATAAAAAAATAAGTTTGGAAAATCTAAATTGCACGTCTCCCAGACAGAAACATGTTGAAGAAAATTTCATCGATTTTTGTTAATATCTTTTGAACGGTTATGAGTTTGATAACGACAATCAATAGGGCTCATCCGAACTTCCGAAGGATGAAAGAAAACTTATTAGAAGAAGATTTAGATTAATCCATTGTGTGTGACGTCGTGAATCGGGACGACAAACACACACTTCCCAATGGAAAGCACTACACGTAATCTTTTAATCATATATATCAAGGTATATCTATTTAAATTTATGTACTCGTATGTTATTCTTATAATTGAGAGTATACAAGGTGTCGTTTTAAATCCTCGTCAAATTCAAGGAGGTAACTATGCTAATGATTCTCGACACGTATCAATAATAAAATAAGTAGATCTTGTTTTTTTTCTAATTTTCGGAAATCGGCATGTTTGGGACATACATGACAAAACGCGGCGCGTGTGATACCGTACTATAATTGCCCTTTTATGCACACACTACCGCATACGCAAAGGGGTGATTACGTTATGTGAAAGTGGTGTATTCTAAAATACTGTCAAACTTAAATAACTAAAAAACAAAGTATGTATTAATTATTGAGAAGGTATCGTAATTTTATTTGATTATATATGTCTTTCACAGCAGCCTCCCGAAATTTGACGAGGATGTAAAACGACACCTTGTATAAACGATTTTATGTTGGAATATTTTGACAAGGCGACATATCGATAGTAGCACATTCACACGCTGGAGGCGTGCAAAAGGTGCTGATATTTATTTCTAATACAGGTATACACAGCATTCACTATTAATACCATAAAGTAATTATCTAAGACAAAGAAACTTACAAAATACAATTAGGATACAGAATAAAGTGAATATTTACATTATACCTCCTAGATCATCAAATATTTTGATGCAATATCAATATCGGTCTAATTAATACGTACAATAAAGTCTGCAAACTCTCTGAAATTAAAAATACTACTTTATTCAGTTGCCAAAAAATAAAAAAATAAAATATTGCATAACTCTGGTTATGATGAATGGGAACAAATACGCACATGTACACACATACACACACCACACGCGTTACATATACAGCAACATACCAATTATACCATACAGCACCTGAAATAACCATTCTAGTCTTCACTCGGGAATTCGTTCTTGAATTGAACATTATACCTCCTAAATCATCAGATATTTTGATGCAATATCAATATCGGTCTAATTAATACGTACAATAAAGTCTGCAAACTCTGTGAAATTAAAAATACTACCTTATCCAGTTGCCAAAAAATAATAAAGAACATGTTGCAAAACTCTGGTTATGATGAATGGGAACAAAATAAATACGCACATGTACACACATACACACACCACACGCGTTACATATACAGCAACATACCAGTTATACCATACAGCACCTGAAAGAACCATTCTAGTCTTCACTCGGGAATTCGTTCCCGGAGCCCCAAGATACAGACTAACTGTCTAAAGTCAAATTATATATTAGTTCATTGGAGTCATCTGACGTGTGCTAGCTGTTACTTTGTGTACCTAATAAAATGTTCATATTTAAGGTGATGGTGATCGTTTAGTTTAATCGATTTAATAAGTGAAAAATAAATGTATAATAATAAGTGTAAAAGTCTAGAATACAATAAATAGGTATTGCTCCCCCCACCGAATAATATGGTAATGTGGTACTGCGACACTTTTCGTTTTATTGCATACCTTTTCGGTGTTTAGAGCATTAATTACCATCTTGTGATTTTTTTTGTATTTTTTCTATGTATATTTATAAAAGTACAATAAATTCAATGGTATCGTAATGAACACAACACGATTATTCCCTTAAAATCTAAAGATACATTTTGCTCGAATAATACCATAACAAGTTATTACAGATTGTGCCAGCATTAACTTTTTCGGTAAGCGACGATTACATCTTATTCGCGTAAGAAATGCATATCTTTTACCACGTAAACTATAAAACAATTATATTCATGTCTTATTTTTATTTACAGGATTTGGTTATGTCTTTTTACAAAACGTGTTAGCTATTTATGCAAAATCGGAACGTCGTTTACAGTATCTTATAGTTAATATTTTTGAATATTATTCTATAATATTTTTAAATATATTGGATTTCACCCGAATAATATCGTAATATCATATTGCCGTTAGGTTTTTTGACACCGTATTACAACGAATAATACTATAATGCATTAAGATTGACTACGATATCGTTGTATTTACACGCGAATAATATGGTGATGATGCGTTGCATACTATATTTTTGCCCTTTAATTTCAGTAACATTTTTTTGTCAATAACTTCATTTTGTCAAACTATTATAAAAAAAATCATAATATAAAATATATTGTAAAAAAATAGCTTTGTTTTGACGTATAAATGTCTATCTTACGATCTACCCGTGCTGAGATATACGCATAAAAGAGTTTTTTTATATTTCCTGTAAAATTTAGATTTATCGATTATCATATTATTCGGTGGGGGGAGCGATATGACTATTTTATTACATAAGTGACAGCTAGCACATGTCAGATTAGTTCAGTGAATTAATAATTCGACTTTAGTTTGGGTCTCATTGGTAAATAATACTTTGTAACCTAGCTATAGGTAAAATGTTAAGTTACTCATGTCTTCTCAACTTGGTGTTATCCTGTAAACCTGCTTACTGTATTACCTGGACATTAAACACTATTAATGTGTATACCACAACTCGGCACTTTTTGCTTATCCCATACAAACACACTAGCATTAAGATGTTATAAACAAACAGGGCAGTCTAACATATTTATGCAATATCGGTCATGGCTAGCCTTCATTGTAATCTAGAATGGAACCTAGATTGCTTCCAGTCTAGGCTAAGTTCAATACTAACGTCTGCCGCTAGTTACTAGCGTAAGTTCTCAACTGCGAATATGTAATATATCGATTCTCGTAACTCTAAGATTGTGAGAACCGTCAGAGTTCCGATTTTGGTCACGCGTCTAAGTATTTGTATAATTATGACGTTATCTATGAATTCAGACAAGTGAAATCATAACTTGCGTCCTAACTTGGAATCCCCTTTTGAGTTTTTAGCAAATATTTCCGTCCTAGGCCAAAAATAATTAAATTTTCATGTTCACACTTGTGTTAACACCCCCCGGGCTTCTTGAGAACAGATTATTGGATGACCTCTAATTACCCTTGACCGTGACCTTTTTCAAAATATTTTCGAGTTTTTAACCTGATACCCCCGGAATTCTTGAGTACAGATTAATGGATGACCTCTAACTAACCTTGACCGTGACCTTTTTCATAATAGTTTCGAGTGTTTGACCTGATACCCCCGGAATTCTTGAATACAGATTAATGGATGACGTCTAATTAATCTTGACCTTTTTTAAAATATTTTTGAGTGCGTTATAAAACGTGACTTTTATCACCTAAAAGTAATAATAATAATAAAAATAATAATAATAATAATAAAGGTCGAGCGAGCCTGCGATCCATTACCAGAAATGGGGGCTATTACCATCTGCCCCCAAGATGTAGCTCGTGCAGTCCGTCCGTTACCTAACTGGAAGTCCCCAGGGCCAGACGGGCTGCACAACTTCTGGCTCAAACGGTTTTTAAGGTCGCACGCTCGCTTGGCGGCTCACTACCAGAATGCTTTGGAGTCTGGTTCGCTACCCCAATTCCTAACGACAGGAGTTACCTACCTGCTCCATAAATCAGGTAGCACCGCGGAACCCAAAAATTATAGGCCAATCACGTGTTTACCGATGGGCTATAAAGTTCTTACATCTATTTTGAGTGCATGTATGGGGCAGTGGAGGACGGTCCTTCGCTATCCAGGATGTCGAAATATCCAGAGGAATAGCGAACCGATAAGCATCGAGCGAGGCATATTTCAGGGCGATAGTTTGAGTCCGCTTTGGTTCTGCTTAGCCTTGAATCCTCTAAGCACACTGCTGGAGGATTCAGGTCTAGGCTATCGGTTGAGGAGAGGTAGTCAGGATATATCTCACCTCCTCTACATGGATGACCTAAAACTCTTTGCCTCCAATAATTTGCAACTGATGGAGCTACTGAACATAACTGAAACTTTCAGTAGCGTCATCAGGATGGAATTTGGAGTGGATAAATGTGCAGTCATGCATGTAAAGCGAGGGGAGATTGTGGAATCCGTGGGAACCCAACTCTCGGATTCCATAAACCTTAGAGCCCTCTCCGCATCCCAAACCTACAAGTATTTGGGTATGTCGGAGGCGTTGGGCATCAATGTTACTGACATGAAGCAATCGTTGAAGGAGCGTTTTTTTTTGCCGCCTAAAGAAAGTATTTAATAGTCTTCTATCAGGCGGAAACAAGGTGCGCGCCTTCAACGGTTGGGTCATGCCGGTTTTGATGTACTCTTTCGGCATACTCAAATGGACTCAGACCGAACTCGACGCCCTGGATAGGCGGGTTCGTACGCTGCTGACTGCATATCGAATGCATCACCCACGGTCATCGGTAATGAGACTGTATATCCCGCGAAAGTGTGGAGGTCGAGGTTTTTTAAACGCTAAGACCCTGCACAATCGCGAGGTATGCAGTCTCAGGGAATATTTCCTAAAAGCCGACGTGGGGATGCATCGAGATGTGGTCGCGGTGGACAAGGGCCTCACCCCACTCTCCTTGGCTAAAGAGAACTGGCGCAAGCTTGTAATGATGTGAATGTAACGATCGCAGGGAGGTATGGCAGAGTAAGGAGCTTCACGGACGCTTTTTCCGGGCCCTACATGAGCCCGATGTAGATTTCCAAGCGTCCGTAGCCTGGCTACGTTTCGGTGACCTCTTTGGGGAAACCGAAGGTTTTGTCTGTGCAATTATGCACGAAGTTATCATGACGAAGAATTACCGTAGATTTATTGTGAAGGACGGCATGGTTGACGTGTGTCGGGCATGCCAACGTCCGGGAGAATCAATCCGACACATTATCTCCGGGTGTTCTCGTCTAGCTAACGAAGAGTACTTACATAGACACAACCTTGTAGCCAGGATTATCCATCAGCAACTTGCTCTGAAATACAACCTTGTGGAATCGGAAGTGCCGTACTACAGGTATGTGCCCGACCCAGTTCTTGAAAATGGAAATATCACATTGTACTGGGATCGATCCATCATCACTGACAGGACTATTGTTGCCAATAAACCTGATATAGTGGTGGTAGTTCGAACAGAGCGGCGCGCAATGATTGTTGACATAACAGTCCCTCATGACGGGAACCTCGTGAAAGCCGAAAAAGATAAACAAATCAAGTATCTTGACTTGGCTCGCGAGGTTGTCGACATGTGGGATGTGAATTCAGCAATCATTGTGCCGATAGTCATATCAGCCAATGGCTTAATTGCCAAGAGCCTCGACCAACACCTAAGGAGGCTCTCGTTGGACGGCTGGATTAAGGGCTTGATTCAGAGAGCGGTACTTCTGGACACGGCTCGCATTGTTATGAGATTCCTTTCTCTGGAGCCCTGACCGCCGGTAGCTTGGACCCTGTTCCCGATACCGGTGGGCTACCATTTTTTATATTTTTAAATGTTTTTATATTTTTTTAATATTTTAATATTTAAAAATATAATTTATTGTGTAAATAATGAAATAAAAGATAATAATAATAATAATAATAACCCCACCGCCGTATCTCTACGTTGACGTCGTGGTGGGGCTTGCGCGCTCCAAACTCCAGGTCTGTCCCGGTAGAATTTACTTTGCCGGAACAGGTCTTGGATAAGGAGCCAAACTAAGAGAGATACATAAACCCGCAGGGCAGCATGTGGCGAGCTGTTGGGCAGTAGCGACCCCACGGAACCTATCTCCTGGGAGAAGTCTTGTACCTCATCTCTGGCTTGCCTTTATTGGCCGGCTGGAGTGAACACTGGCGAGGAACAGAGCTCCCACCTCATTCTTGCCTTTATTGGCCGGCTTGAGTGTTGATCCGCAAGAGCAAACGTGCTCGGAGGAAGGAAGTATTCCAGTTAGATGCTGGTAGGGATCTTGACCGTACGTCCGGGATTGTCCTGATAGCCGTGGAATACCTCTCCACTCCTCAAGCACCTCAGGAAGTGTTGCCCCCTTGTCACTACGTCACTATGTGCTAGCGGCCGTTTTCGGGGACCCATTATTGAGTGTGCAAGTCACCCCCTGCCATTTTGTCGGTATATTTTATATAAAGCAATGGTCAGGTTATATAAAAAATATATAAGGTTTATATAAAAAACATACAGTTTTACAAAATAAGTACTATATCTGCAAACGTGTGGGTGAGCACTGCTCTCCTAGCTAGGTTAAGATAACCTGTGTTAAGGAGAAGCAGTCCGGTCCCCTAAGGTATAATGACGTAAAGGTTACATAGTGCTTCTGATGTTACTGTTACAATTTTGGAGTATTGAGATGGGCTAATTAAACTGTACGATACGTTTTATTAAACGTGGAAATAAAATAATTAAAATTTTAAGGTAAATAAATGTGTGTGCGTGTGTGTTTGTGTGTGTGTGTGTGTGTGTGTGTGTGTGTGTGTGTGTGTGTGTGTGTGGTGTGGGGTGTATGTGTGGTGTGTTTGTGTGTGTGTGTGTGTGTGCCTGTGTGTGTGTGTGTTTGCTCATATCCATGTTGTTTATGTCAACATTTTTTCTGTTTCGTCGTATGACTTACTTTGGAGGTACGATTGCACAATCTTTTTGCATTTGTAATACGGTAGTCCGTAGATTTGAATCTCTTCGTTTATTCTATTATATAGGAACTTAAACTTAAAAGTCACTGTTTAACAGTGTCCTTCAAGGGCTCCGCTCCCCGAACCCCTAGCCCAGGTTTGAATAGTATACGTGTCGACCGCGTGCTAGTCCTTCCCTCCAATTCCATAATATACTATTTTCAATAAATATTTTTAATCAATTAAAAATATGGCGGGTTTATGCCACACGAGCTATAAAATAGTATACGATACTCGTGACCTAATTAAGTCTAAATCATAAATCATTTATTTATTTATTTGCAAACATGCATGTAAGAGATACATAGATATTTTTCCTTATAATAAAAATGTCCATGCACGGCAATGATGGGCTTTTTTTTTTTTGAGGGTGGGAAATCATCAAATTACTTCTCCCGCTCTGGGCGGAGCGGGATGGTGTGTCATACTCTTACTGACTAAAACCCACCCGTATTCCTTCCTGTTGCCTGTGTTGCGGGGGCCTCGATGACCCATACCTTCCCGCGACCCCGGCAGGCATCGGCCCTAGTGGACCGCTACATTTGTGCTGACGACATCTCTTTGAGGCGCGCGTGGAATACAACGTGCCGTCGACCCGGGCCTGGTCCTTACCGGACGGTGAGCTACCCATTGCTCACAGTCCGCAAGCCCGCGCCTACGGTGGCCGGAAATCCGCCCGGGATTCCCGACGCCCAGGGCGTCTCCTGCGGCAGCTAGGGGCGAGAGGGCGCGAAACTTGCCTTTCCCTCAACCGTCCCGCCTCCTCCTTTGCAAGCATTACTGCTTCGCAGAAGGACGTGACGGCTGCCCATGCTCTCTCGCTCCGTACCATGGCCTGAACCAGGGCCGGACGCGAGAGATCTCTGCCGCCGATCGCCTCCACGAGGAAACGGCGGTGCTCTGCCCAAGCCGGACAGACCTCCACCGTATGCCCCACCGTGTCCTCCGGGCGATCCACACAGTGGTGACACCCGGGCGTTTCCTCCCGCCTTATCCGACACAGGAACCTCTCGAAGCTGCCGTGTCCGGTGTGGACCTGCGTCAGGCGGAAGGTGAGGACGCCATGGCGCCTCTCTAGCCACTCCTCAAAGAGGGGACTTATCGCCGCAATCGTGGCGTGCCCAGCACTGGGTTGCGACAACCGTATTCTCCATGTCACCATGAGATCCCGCCGGAGCTCCGTCCGCTGTGCCGCGATTTCTCACATCCCATGGTGGCAATCCGGCAAGGTGGCTCGCTGCCTCACAGGAGACCGTGCGGTATCCCCGGACCATCCGGATGGCCATGACCCTTTGGGCCGCGCTCAACTGGCGGGCTGGCCGCAGCACCAGAGAGCGCGCCCATACAGGAGCCCCGTAGAGGGCCATGGACCGCACGACCCCCGCGTAGAGCCTCCGGCAGGAGGCGTTTTGACCCCCTAGATGGGCAGGAGCCGCTTCGAGCACAAGTGCAATGATGGGCTACTTAAGTCACACGTATCGTAATGAAAAACTAATAAAAACTAGTATTACTATAATACTTAAATATTCATTTATAGAATTGACGTGTATGCGTTCTAGCTTAACATGCATCTTTTGCATAACTTACTTGTATTATATGAAGGTGTAATAACAGATTTAAAAGTCGCTAAAATCATGTATCTGCGCCTTAAGTCTAATGTACTACTAGGTTACCTAGATGTAGTTTGAATAAATAGATAAACATACTCACCTAGTCGCCTACTATTACATGAAACTTAAACATAACTGGTGAAATGTGGGTAAGTATATTATAATAGCCTTGGCTTATTTACATAAGTAACAGTATTATATTAAGTTTAATAGGTTGAGTGACTAGCTTTTTAGGGTTCCGTAGTAAACAAGGAACCCTTATAGTTTCGCCATGTCCATCTGTCTGTCTGTCTGTCTGTCTGTCCCCGCTGTAGCTCAGAGACGTTTAGTACTAGAAAGCTGTAATTTGGCTTAGGTATACATATTAATCACGCCGACAAAGTGCTAAAATAAAATCTTGAAAAACATATTTTTTTAGCGTACGTCCCTTGCACGTAATGTGGAAATGATATTTTTTCCGTGTACCCTATGGTGTGGGGTATTGTTGGATAGGCCGTTCAAAAATATTATTTTTCATGAGATGGGGCTCAGAAAGAGTATTTTTGCTCTTCGATATCTGGTTGCAAAAGCCATTTTTATCCGCTAGAGCATCAAGTAAATTGAATTTAGAACATCATGTGCACTAAGTTTATGTATTCAAAACATCATTAAACCTATTTACTTCTCCCTCCATGGGGACGAATTTATCATACAACCTTTAATAATTTGTTAAAAACTCAGACTCGGTGTACTTTTTTTTAATGTGCTTTGCGCGCGCCATTTTCTTTTCTCGTCATATTGTTAAAACTTGAAAACAAGTGAAAAACTTAAAATGAGTGGTTCCAGCGACGAGGAAGTTTGTTTGACGCCAATAGAATTGACTGAAACTGTTAATAATGCGCAAATGAGCTTTCTTCCTCAACAATCACGCGAGAAGTATTTGAAACAGTACGATATGTTTAACATGTGGTGACTAGCTAAAGGAGCCAAAACTTTCTCAGAAAACGTTTTGCTGGCATATTTTATTGAATTCTCCGACACCAAGAAATCAAGCACTCTATGGAGTACGTATTAAATGCTACAAGCAACAATTAAGATGAAAAAAGACATACATATCGACACGTATCCTAAATTAGTGGCATTTTTAAAAAGAGCCTCATCTGGTCATCAACCTAAAAAAAACAAAGGTTTTCACAGCATCTCTAATTGAAAAGTTTCTGAAAGTAAGTCAGTTGCACATTCAGTAGGTATCTATTTAAGAATATTTTAATCATCTACTTAATATAATCTAATACGAACTTAGTAGCAACATCACTAGGCATAATTATGCATGCATATAAATTTTAATAATTTATCGACTACAAAACTCTTTACGTTACAGGTTGTTCTTATTATTGGTATAAACGGAACTTGTCGAACTAATGAACTAACACAACTTAATGTCAAAAACATTGAGAAACAAGAGTCAAGAAGACTTACTATTAATTAGATTCGCAGTGTACAGACGTGCTCGTTAGCAATATTTAATCATTACTTTAATAATAGTGACCTCCTTTAGTGCATTACTAATGTGATGCAACTGTAATTTGGCTTAGTGTGTAGTTTCAGTGAATAATGGACACGAAATAGTGAACTCGAAAAATACAAAATGGATAACAGCCCCTTTAATCCAAGGGGGCCAGTGCACCCTTCCGCCTCGCCGTCGAAGACGACGACGTAAAACCCAGCCCTTGAGTCGGTCCCGGTTGATGTTGTTTCAACGCCCGAGATTCAAAAATGGATGTCAGCCATCGAACCGCACTTAAATGAAGTTTGCTCTATTGCCGCGGATGGCAAACTCAACTCGGAGCAGAAAATGAAAATTTCTACGCTATGCCGTAAAGTAGGATCTGGAACCTCACAAATGGCAGTCCTATATCAGTCACTCAAGCAGAAAGCCATTCACGCGTATAACGCGGTTGATGCCCTTCAAGAAAAGTGCGTCCTGACGGAACATATTTTGGAGATCAAGCAAACGATTAAGGACTCTGGTTCTGCGGGAAATGTTTCGTTTGCCGATATTGTGAAGAAGGGAACAAATGATTTCATTCGGCTGAACAATTTAAGCTCTGTAGCTATTTATCCCAATGATAAATTAAAGTCGAGTGAAGAAACAAAAGACCTCGTGCAAAAAAATCATTCGCCCTGATCAAATGAAGCTGCACGTACGTGGTGTCCGCAAAACCAAAAATGGAGGCGTTATCATTAGTACAGAGACGAAACATGACGCTGATAAACTCAAACACGCAGTCCAGCTCTCTACATCTGGACTTACCGCCGATGAACCCAACAAGCGCAAACCTCGGATCGTGGTTGTAGGTGTGCCGACTGCATTGGCTGAAACTGAAGTCTTCAGGTGCATTTACGAACAGAACGTAGCCGACAAGTTTCCAGAAATGTCGATGGAGTCCTTTTTGACTTTCGTTAAATTAAGCCACAAATCTGGGAAGAAGGATGCGTCGACCTGTAACTACGTTATTGAAGTTACAGCTAATATACGTAAAGCCCTATTATCCCAATCAAGGCTCTTTATAAATTGGACGTCCTGCTCTGTCAGGGATTTCACCCTGGTTACCAGATGCTACAAATGCCAACAATATGGTCATGCAGCAAAAACATGCAGAGAGTTGAAATCTACGTGTGGCCACTGCGGTGAAGAAGGACACTCGATGTCAGAGTGCGCAAAGAAAGTTGACACACCGAAATGTGCATCTTGCTCACGCTTTAAAAAGCCCAATAACCACAGAACGGGAGATGCTGAGTGTCCTGCTAGGAAAATTGCGGAAAACAGGTACATCAACTCTATCGACTACGAGGGCGCCTAGAGCGTCATACTCAAGGCCAGACTTCCGTATTTAATCACTGCTGCTGAATCAACAAAACACTGCACTGGCCTACAAACCCTCGATTTTGTTGATGTCTCAGTATATTAGTCGCCCGCAGCAAAAATCCAATATAAACATAGCCTTGAACGTGATGTGTTGTGCAACATTGACTTACCAATTCTGCTGACGCATAATTATATCGTGTGTTTAAATAGATTTTAAGTGCAAGAAACTATTTTACGCAAACTAAGAACTTACCTTTATAACCCTTTCTGTTGTTTTTATGTTTAAGGTAAATAGTAGTTTTTTAAGTAAACTAAGTATAAAATATTGAATTAATTACATTTTGTCACTATTTCAAGTCTTGTTATGTTAAATATTATTAAGAATTGTATCGTCCTATAATTACCATAAAGTAAGAGCTCATGCCGCCTGTGATACAGGTTTATCCTAGTACAGGCATCTAACATCATAATACCTTTGTTAATTATTTCGAATATTTTGTGTTAATATTTTACCAATTGTTATACTGAATAAATATTTATTATTATTATTTATTATTATTCATTTACCTAATACAATAACAAATGAGACCGCAACTTCGTCATTCGCAAGGAATACGTAACAGTTGTTGAGAAATATCAAGCCTTACGCCCACCTAACACTAAAATATCAAGCCTTACGCCCACCTAACACTAAAATATCAAGCCTTACGCCCACCTAACACTAAAATATCAAGCCTTACGCCCACCTAACACTAAAATTGGCAGTATCCCACGAGAAATAGCAACATTTCATGAACTTCCAGAACCCCTGTTGTACACGGGTCATTGTTTTCGACGAACTTTAGCCACAATTTTGGCCGATTCAGGAGCTGATCTTCTGTCCCTTAAGCGCCATGGAGGCTGGAAGTCCAATGCGGTTGTAGAGGGATACATGGAGGATTCCATCCAAAATAAGTCTAAAATATGCAAAGGCATCGTAGGAGCCATTACACTGAAAGAGCCTCAGTCATATCCTTAGACTGGCCCTTCTACAACAAAAATGAGCCGCTACGAAACATCTAACCATTGCCCTCTCTCGCCAACATTTACGCCAAGGTAATCCGATGAATCGGTACAACTATTAAGTATGACAGATATTTTACCGAAAAACAGTACACAAGTCACTAACACCAACATTACAGTACCTAGCAAAAATATTACACTCAATTGCACCAACTGCAACTGTAGCAACGTTACTTTCAATTTTTCTTAATTATACCTAAGTATTATTTGTTGTAATTTAAAGATTATTTTGTAATACTTACTTATCATAAAGTAATACCTAAACTGAAATAAAAGTATCTTGTGATTGTAAATGTTTTTTTTTTGAATTTAGTCATTTTCTCGCTGAGGTGGGATGAAAAGTTAGTGGTGTGTAAAGTAAAGTAGTGGTGTTAAAGTTAGTGGAAGTAAAAGTATCTTGTGATTGTAAATGTTTTTTTTTTGCATTTAGTCATTTACTCGCTGACGTGGGATGAAAAGTTACGTGTTGCCCTCGAGTGCACAGATTTTTCACCTCGTGCTCTTTTAATTCCCTCGCTAACGCTCAGGATACTAATTTTGGAATCACTCGCTGCGGTCGTGATTCAATTTTAGAATCCTTAGCTTGCTCGGTCATCAAAATTGAGCACGCGGTTCAAAAGCAACTTTGCACTTTTGTATAACAAATAACTATTACTTCGGTGCTTCTAGTTTATCATTTGTGACTGCGTTAAAGCTATAGTTATATGTAAGCGGGCACGCCCTTTATGACTGGAGACTTTTATTTAGGTATTTTTTTTTTTTAGGGTGGGTAATCATCAAATAACTTCTCCCGCTCTGGGCCGAGCGGGAGGGTGTGTCAGACTCTTACTGACTAAAACCCACCCGTATTCCTTCCTGTTGCCTGTGTTGCGGGGGCCTCGGTGACCCATAAGTACTTTCCCGCGACCCCGGCAGGCATCGGCCCTAGTGGACCCCTACCTTTATGCTGACGACATCTCTTTGAGGCGCGCGTGGAATACAACGCGCCGTCGACCCAGGCCTGGTCCTTACCGGACGGTGAGCTACCCATTGCTCACCGTCCGCAAGCCCGCGCCTACGGTGGCCGGAAATCCGCCCGGGATTCCCGACGCCCAGGGCGTCTCCTGCGGCGGCTAGGGGTGAGAGGGCGCGAAACATGCCTTTCTCTCAACCGTCCCGCCTCCTCCTTCGCGAGCATTACTGCTTCGCGGAAGGAGGTGACGGCTGCCCATGCCCTCTCGCTCCGTACCATGGCCTGAACCAGGGACGGACGCGAGAGATCTCTGCCGCCGATCGCCTCCGTGAGGACACGGCGGTGCTCTGCCCAAGCCGGGCAGATCTCCACCGTATGCTCCACCGTGTCCTCCGGGTTTATTTAGGTATTAAGTTCTGTTTACGTTTTTATTTCTGCTTGAGTATAATTTTCGGAGTTTTTTTTTGTTTGGTATAGTGGTGTGCTAGCTGACATATGGCTAATAATTTAATGTTTTGTGTTGCGCGTAGTGTACATTATTTTGCATACTATTGTATAGAATCCATTTTTTTTCTAACTGATCAGACAGCTGTGCTGCTGGGGAGTTTGTTGCGCCAGTTCTTTTTCCCAGATAAAGCGGGCGGTGGGCGTTTTGGGGATTGTCTTATGTAATTTTGTCGTTTGAAAAGTGCTGATTCTCAGCCTAGTTTGAATATGACTTTTGATTTTGATTTTTTAATATTTTATTTCACATAAACCTACATGGGCGTTATGGGCGTCAGAAGCCAGGTGCACGGTTCCAATTGGTCGTTTCCAGTTGTTTTTAGTGCGACGTTTGTTTTTGGGGCATTGTTTCGCCGCTGTCAACTTTTCTCTAGAACTACAAATCCGATTATTATAATGTTTTGTTGATGTATGTATGTAGTTCATACATATATTTCTGTGGAGTTTCAGTGTTATGCCTACACATCGTTTATTATTTTAATATGACAGTATTTCTCACTAGTTCTCACTATCCTCTCAGGTATATTGATTATTTGCTTTAAGTAGGTACTAGTTACCTATTAACCGATATATCTATGCTAAATATGTCAGTCAACTACATAATTCTCACATCTCAAATAATTATTTCCCTACAGCAAATTCATAATTATCTACTCAGTCAAAAGTCAGTCCGACTTAGTTTCAAGGCTGGTTTTTCAGAGCGAAGCCAAACTAAAGCCAGTTCTCACTCTAATTGAATTGCCCCGTTGAGCCACGTAAACTTATACTACTTACAACTTTAAAAGCTGGGAGTAGGAATTCGTACTTACATTGTAATTATATTGACGTAGCACCTTTAATCCTGAGACTATACTCTGTTCCTAAAGCATCTGATGAAAATGAAAACAAATGGATCAGAAAACGCATCTGTGAATGCGAATCACTTACAATATGAGTGTACGATTTGATTATTTCAATATACTTAAATCCGAAATTCTAATTTTGAAACACATGAAAGATGTTTTTCATTTGACAATTGAGATTAATTGTATTACCTCCACCTGAGTTATTGTGTAAAAAAATATCTAAAAAGGGTTTGTTTACGCGTTCATCATATACTTTTGGAACAGACTGTAGAGGTATAATACAAGTAAGTTAGTTAGTCTTTCGTATATCTGTTATTGGAAGCATGTTAGAAATGTCCAGGGTAGACTGGCAACTGGCAACTGCCAGCTGAGCGGCTGCCGCGAGAAATCACGGCACAGCGGACAGAACTCCAGCGGGATCTCATGGCGACATGGAGAGTGCGATTGTCGCAACCCAGTGATGAGTACGGCACAATTGCGGCGATAAGTCCCCTCTTTGAGGAGTGGCTAGAGAGGCGCCACGGCGTCCTCACCTTCCGCCTGACGCAGCTTCGGGAAGTTCCTGTGTCGGATAAGGCGGGAAGAAACGCCCGGGTGTCACCCTACCACTGTGTGGATAGCCCGGAGGACACGGTGGAGCATACGGTGGAGGTCTGCCCGGTTTGGGCAGAGCACCGTCGTGTCCTCGTGGAGGCGATCAGCGGGACCATCGGGAATCCTATGCGGAATTCCAGCCACCGTGGCGTGGGCTTGCGGACGGTGAGCAATGGGTAGCTCGCCGTCCGATAAGGACCAGGCCCGGGTCGACGGCGCGTTGTTGTGTTCCACCCGCGCCTCAAAGATATGTCAGCACAAGTGTAGGGGTCCACTAGGGTCGATACCTGCCGGGATCGCGGGAAACTTCGAAAGGGTTACCGAGGCCTCTTGCAACACAGGCAACGGAAGAAACACGGAACAAAAACTACTGAATGGATTTTAATGAAACTTTACTATAATGTAGCTTTATACATCATAATAACACATAGGCTATAATTTATAAAGATATTGTGTGAATTGTCTAAAATATACTGATAAGTGTCGAGTAAGTTCGTGTTAATCTAATCAATCGTGTTAATCTAATCAATAAATTAAACAATTATGAAATCAAATTAGAAGACAGCAAAAAAATCTATGAAATTGATACACAGCGCTTGCAGTCTGACATAGAGGTACTTGAGAGCAGACTTAGTTCCCTTTACATTAAATATTTGGGCTCTCAGAACCAAATTAAAGAACATATTCTTGCTGCTAATGAGTTAGTTATGTGTCAGTGTACTTGTCAGAAGGTTTCAAACCCTGATGCTGCCCAGCCTGAGGCAACAGAATACCCGTCCCAGACTGAGAGTTTGTCTCAAGACTGCATTCTCAACCAAGATATACCTGATATTGTGCAAGAATTATCTCAAGTGGTACAGTCAGTAGCTAGTAGTGTTTCCTCTTGTAGTAATCAAATTTTTTATCAGTCAGTTATTTTTTCAGATAGTATAGGAAGAGGTTTAGGGAAATTAGTTAGTAATAACTTGAGTTTTCCCACTCAAAATTATTGTTTACCTGGGACATCCTTCAAAGAAATAATGAACTCAATTACAAGAAATCAATATGATTCAAATACTAACATTACTGTATTTGTAGGTAATAGTTCCCAGGTCAAAAAGGAAGATATCACTGACAGTGTTACTGAGATTTTAAAGATAAATTGTAATAAAATTATTTTGTGTGCTTTTCCATATTTTGAGAGGTTATCAAATAGAAAAAACAATTATATACATATGCTTAATAAGCATATTCAGTTCTTAGTAAGTCACTACAGTGACAAACTTATATTTTTTGACACCAACAGTTTCGTTGATAAGTTGAAATCGACAAGGAATACAGTGTATCTGCCCATTAGGTTTAGACATAAAATAGCGAGGCTATTATCTTATATATACTCAGACATAAGTAGTATGTCGAAGTCTTGTACTATAATTAACACCTCAATTATTAGTAGTAATTCTAATGTACAGGTGGTCACCTTAAATAACTGTAGCTCTAATGCTACAACTATTTACAATAATTGTACGAAGGAGGATCCATGTATCACTATGGCAAATCCTTGTCCTAATGGGGGTTCCACAAGTAGTAGGATCTCATTACATGGTGATGGCATGGGAGTCTTGGGGCTCACTCTGGATGTTGATTTAAACTAGATAGTAAGACAACAGAAGATACCGGTAACTATATAGTTACACCTACCAACAACAAGGTGTCTTCTTGCTCTCAAATAGTTAAATGCAAAGAAGGGTCTAAGCAGACTTCCTTGAAATTATTTCATCAAAATATTCAAGGTTTTTCTACCAAACAATTAGAGATTGAACTATTTTTAGAAAAAACTATGTTTGATATTATTTGTTTAACTGAACATTGGTTGAAAGATTATGAAATGCTAATTAATTACGAAAATTATAGTGTGGGCAGTAGTTTTAACCGAAAATCTATGCTGCGTGGCGGTTCACTAATCTTAGTAAAAAAATCAATTAAATCTAAGCCTCGTAAAGATATAGTTGATTTGTCGGTGGAACACAACATTGAACTGTCCTGTGTTGAGCTAGATAAGCATGTAATAGTGTGCGTTTACAGACCCCCAAGTTATCAAAACTACTCCGTATTTGAGTCTGTAATGGAAGATGTTTTAGCAAAACTTGCAACTGGTAAAAAATCGCTAATTATCTGTGGTGACTTCAATATTAATATCTTAGAGAATAGTTCAAATAGCAGTCGATTGTTAAGTCTCTTTAAATCATTCAATTTGTCAAATGTGTTTTCAGAACCAACCCGCATAACTACAAATTCTGCTACATGTATTGATAATGTTTTTTGTTGCTGCGACTACTTAGATAAAGCTATTGTAAATTATCTCCCTTCTGATCACAGCGGTCAAATCGTTGCTTTCAAGTCCAACACACCATTTAAAAAAATTCAGACACAATTTAGACAAATAACACCCAGCAATCTAAATAGATTTAATAATAACTTAATTAGTAAGTTAAGTACACCGGGCCATATTAATAGCAATGTAAATGAATTCTATGAGGAATTCTTTTCGATAGTGCGCACCGAGTTCAAAAATACTTTAAAAAAGAAAACAAAAACTATTTGCCCAATCTTTTTGTTCAGTGACTGGGCAACTAAAGGTATTAGGAAAAGTAGGGAAAATTTGTTTGAGCTGTATGGCCTTAAGCCTTATATTAACTCTGAAACTTTTAATAAATACGTTGCTACTTACTCTAAAACTTTTAAAAAAACCTGCAAGGTAGCTAAAGCCTTGTACATTAGCAACAAGATCAAATCAGCGGATAATAAAATAAAGACGGTTTGGAAAATTATCAACGACGAAACTAACAGGAGTAAAAGTCATAATAATGATTTCACTCTAGAAACTTCGCGTGGTCTTCTAAGCTCAAACAAAGAAGTAGCGCAAGAATTTGTAAATTTCTTTACCAGTATCCCAATTAAAACTACTGAAACCCTAAATTCCTCGTCTTCGCGTTCTACTGATTTATTAAGAGCAAACGTTTCATCCTGCCCGACTGAATTTAAATTCAAGCATATAAACCCCATAACAGTAATAAAAGCTTTCAAGCAAATCAAGATCAAATTAACAGAAGATCTATGGGGAATGTCTATCAAAGTTTGTACCTCCATTATTGAGACTATAGCGCCGTACTTAGCATTACTATTTAATTTGTGTGTTGATCAAGGAGTCTTCCCGGATCTAATGAAATATAGTAAGGTAATACCACTTTTCAAATCCGGGGATAGTAGAGACACCAATAATTATAGACCCGTATCCGTGTTGCCGGTTTTCAGCAAGGTGTTTGAAAAGGTAATGCTTAATCAAATGCTCAATCATTTTAACACCAATAAAATCTTACACGATCGAGATCGAGAGTATGGCTTCACCAAGGGACGTTGTACGACTGACGCCGGTGTCACCTTATTAAAACACATATTTACGGCGTGGGAAGAGGCCCAAGACGCAATAGGAATATTTTGTGACCTCTCCAAGGCATTTGATTGCGTCGACCACGAAACATTACTCTTGAAACTTAAGCATTACGGACTTGGAGACCTTGCGCTCAGTTTAGTAAAATCTTATTTATATGATAGACAGCAGCAAGTTCAAATAAATGATGTCAATTCACTCGGCTTAAAAGTAGAAATGGGTGTACCACAAGGCTCGATATTGGGTCCTTTCCTCTTTTTAGTATATATTAATGATCTACCCCACTTGTTAAAAACCCAACCACAAATGGTGTTATTTGCTGACGATACTTCCTTAATTTTTAAAATTAATAGACGTGCCTCAAATTTTGACGACGTAAATAACGCCCTATTGCAGGTCCAAAATTGGTTCACTGCTAATAATTTAGTATTAAATGGGAAAAAAACTAAGTGCATAAGATTTTCTTTACCAAATGTCAAAAGTAGTATTTGTGAGATAGTATTGAATCAAGAGAAATTAGAATTCGTCGATAAAACTGTTTTCCTGGGGATTACGCTCGACTCAAGGCTTCAATGGGGGCCTCATTTAACTTCCCTTGCAGGACGGCTAAGTTCAGCAGCATATGCTGTGAGAAAAATCCGTCAATTTACTGATGTAGATACCGCACGGCTAGTATATTTTAGTTACTTTCATAGTATTATGTCGTACGGTATTTTACTATGGGGACGGGCTGCAGACATCGAGTCTATTTTCATTCTGCAGAAAAGAGCCATCAGAGCCATATATGGCCTCCGCAGGTGCGACTCTCTAAGGGAACTGTTTAAAGAAATTAACATCATGACGGTACCTTGTCAATATATCTATGAAAACATCATGTACGTAAGGAAAAATCTACATCTTTTTAGTAAAAGAGGTGAAAGACACAGTTATATCACTAGAAATAGGGACCAATTAGTTCAACCAGGTTTCAGACTGGCTAAAGTAGACTCATCTTTCATGGGGTACTGTTTAAAATGTTACAATAAAATACCTCCCCACGTACTTCAACTGAATGAAACAAAATTTAAATCTAGTATAAAACGCACACTATGTAGCCAAGCATATTATAAATTGGGGGATTACATTGCTGATAAAAATGCTTGGCTCAACGCTGGTCCTGCTCCACAAGGGCGCAAAAACTAATTGATTAGGTATTGAAAATAGTGTTGGAGCTGCTGAAGATTTTAAAAACTCTTTGCATTGTATAAATTCAATCTCTTAGTATTGTATAGCTGCACAGCACATTGTTATGTGAGTACTATGCACTATAAAGCTGCCATTTACTGGATACGTCTTTCATTGACTTGAATGTGCCCTGGGGGCTGGGAGTATGTCGTGCTCACTCTAATGTCTCGCTGATGGTGGCGCGTGTGTTGGATCATTTAGCTCCCTTCAAAATGGTTGAGCTGAATGGTGCTGATCCACGCGTCATGTTCGTGAACGGGCGCCGTCAGTAGAGACTGGTCATCTCTTAGCTGCCACGGCTTATTTTAACTTTAATTTTTGAATTGCTTTTGTTTTTGTTGTAATCTTTTTATTACGGACGCTTTTACGTTTTGCATCGTTCTTACATGTATAATTTCAAAATGAATGATGTAAACAATATTTTGTAACCATAATACGTTGATTTAAAAGAGTGTCCTTGGAGTTTCTTGCCCGTTCTTCTCCATAGGTACCTACTACGCTTTGGAATGGGCAACTAGCTTCATCTTTCTGACTGACTGACCGAACCCTTGACAATTCAAAAGTGCCTGTAATTGGTTTATTTGAAATAAATGCTTTGAGTTTGAGTTTGAGTTTGAGTTAAGTAGGAAAAAAATCTGCCATAAATCCTACAATAAAAATGGATACTTACCTTATTTCTAAGTAGGGTAGGTAGGGTAGGTAGGGCAGGTAGGGCAGGTAGGGCAGGTAGGGCAGGTAGGGCAGGTAGGGCAGGTAGGGCAGGGTAGGTAGGGTAGACACTTAGTGCTACCCGTGAGAAGCCGGGCCGGGTAAAGCTAGTATTCAATAAATAAAATATCGCTTAGTAGTTTACAGTTGAATTTCTCAGTTGAATCTCCACGTGGGCGTCAAAACCTTATAGGTACATGTAACCTTTATCGCTTTGACGTCCCCGTTAACAAAATATTAATTAATGTTACGTTATGTGATTCCGTTAATTGAGATTCCATTAATGCGGGTTATGCCACTTTCACAATAAGTTATTGATTTTTTCTGATAGGTAGGTGTTTGTGAGGAGTCTGGATTTATGCCCGATTGATGGCAAAAAAAATGGGATAAATTCTTACCAACTTTTCAACTACGGAACTCTTAATTGTGCGTAGTCCGACACGCACTTGGCCGGTTTTTTTATACTTTGTAGAAATTACTTCCTGAATTTATTTCATAAAGTATTTTACTACAGTAGGTACTATATATATTACGTGTTCTAGTTTAACATATTTTTTTTTGCATACGTACGCCTTCAAATAATGCAAGTAGCATTATATGAAGGCGTAATAACAGATTTAAAAGTCACTAAATTCTGGGCCTTAAAGTACAGTTTCCAATGATTGCCAATAGGGTATTTTACTATATATATGAGAAAAAATCTATAAATAGATTATTGAGATAGTTTAGGCAAAAAGGAGTCGGAAAATGTTACTTTTAGTTCATAAAATAACAAAATAAATTTTAAAATTCAATTCAACGTTTTCAGTTTTTCTAATCTGTTAAAAAAACACCATGAAATAGTAGCCGCCATGTTATTACGTCATACCGCTATGTAAACTAAAACGTGTCAACTGTCAACTGATAGTTAGATAATAGATCAGCGCATTTGTTTACTAGCCAAGTGACGTCATGCCCACAGAGCAACATGGCGTCCACTGCGTCCATTGTTTTCGTCAAACTACGCGCGAAATTTGAAAATGTAAAATTTAAATGCATTTTTATAGCACTTATCGATTGAATAAAAAATTTGTGTTTTATTTTTGGGGCATATTAGCATTATAGAATTTAATTAAGACACTTTTTAAAAATGGGTGTAAGACCCTATTGTCAATCCAATGTTGTCCATGGTGGAGGCTGTACTCCCCCGCGGTGTAATTTCTTTTGTCAAAATTGCATGACTTTAGATAAAATAGTGTGTAGTTGGGACTGCACATTAGAACACTCGTGTGATACTAGCCACTGGTGTTCCTTGTTTTTTGATTCCCTTGTTCATAAACTAAACTAAATTTAAGTTTAGTGCATCTTTTACTTTCTATTTTATTAAGAAAAGGACAGAAGATAAATTTTAGTTAAGTCCTATCAAATTAATCAGCGCTTAACGTAAATTGACGTAATTTTAGTAGGCAAGTTTTTAATCACGTCTAAACTTGTATGGAGTAGTGACAGGCGCTGATTAATTTGACAGGACTAAACTAAAATTTATCTTCTGCCCTCTTCTTAATGAAATACAAAGAAAAAGATGCACTGAACTTAAATTTAGTTTAGTTTGTGAACAAGGGAATCGGTAGGTACCATTGACGTGTTTTTGGTAGCTCTAACTACCAAAACGATGTCACTTGAATTGCTTATGGTAACTGTAGCTACCAAGAGAACTGCATTAGAATTTTTGGCTCTATTTCGATTGCAGTAAAGTTCAGTGGATCCAAGTTTGGTATATTATTAGTTCGATAATGTGACACCATCGTGAGCGCCAATAAACCTCGACTGAGGCTCGCTTTATAAACTCACTCGTGTTTAAATAACCTCTGTTATGTAAAAGTTACATAAACTACGAAGTAATTTGGCTATGCTTGTTTCTTTTTCGATTTTCTTATTTCTCAACAACTAGTGAGTAGCACGTAAAGCCCTATTCAGATGATCTATTTTGTAAAAACCTCACCGTGAAAACAAAGATGAAGTGAGCTGGAAATGAGCTATAAATAGTGCTAATCCTTCACTCCCCAAGCCCCTTTAAAGGGGGCAAGGGAAGGGGGGAGGGGGGGCAGTGGGGGGCGCTCCGCTCTGGAGCGGGAGGGTGTGTCAGACTCTTACTGACTAAAACCCACCTGTGTTCCTTCCGTTGCCTGTGTTGCCAGGGGCCTTGGTATCCTTTTCGGACTTTCCCACGACCCCGGCTGGCATCGGCCCTGTGCTGACGACATCTCTTGAGGCGCGCGTGGAACTCAACGCGCTATCAACCCGGGCCTGGTCCTTACCGGACGGTGAGCTACCCATTGCTCACCGTCCGCAAGCCCGCGCCTGCGGTGGCCGGAAATCAGCCTCAACCGTCCCACCTCCTTCTTCGCGAGCATTACTGCTTCGCAGAAGGAGAGAGATCTCTCGCTCCGTACCATGGCCTGGACCAGGGCCGGACGCGAGAGATCTCCGCCCCTTCAGTCCCCTTGAACTCATAGACTAATTATTATTGTTTGATGTTGTTTTAAAATACATTCTAAAACACAAAGGAAAAATCCTTTATGTTTTTATAATGTTAGTGTAACTGTCATGCATAAACAGTTCACCTCCTAGTGACTTTAAGGTTTTATTTATTAATGGTAATCTGTGAACATCGCTATGGGCTACATTATTACTTAAGTTATTTATGTTTTATTGTTTGTAATATTGCATAATGTAACTGTTTTTTGTTCCTTTTTAATAAAAAAATTAAAATCCTCAGCATCAGGTAGAGATGACAGCTTAGTTCAAGCTCACAGAATATTAAAAAATAGAAAATTATAGAATAGACAGGCTGGTCCAAAGTGACTAACTAGAAGGCGAACCAGTCTCGCTACCGAGTGCGACAGCGATATCGCTTAGATCTGAAAAAAGCCTTGAATTGGCAAGCAAAATAAGAAAATAATATATTCATGTGAACCTAATTTATAGTGCGATAAGTTTGCAAGTATTCGTCCAATAACTTTTTCGATTGAATTGTAAATTTTTTCTTCTGACTGTAATGTTGTATATTTTATTATCGACTTTCGAACAGTGGATGACTTTGTTAATATTTAAGCGTACGACGACCCCTTTCTCATCCCATAACTGGCATTTCTAAGCTGTTTTTAAGAAAATAAATGTTGGAACGAAGTTCCTTAACGCGGCTTGCGGTAGTATTAAACTCGCAGAAATCGTCACGTAAAGTAAAAGCGTTACCTGTGCCTGAAAAAAATAGTTTTAAGGGGACCACGGGACCTAAACGCAACTTTTATAATTTTTATAATGCCTTAAAGTATATGATCCACTGCAGTAAACAAAATCAGAAAAATATATGATATTCTTAAGGATATATGCTAGGTAGATAGTGTGTTGAAAACATAATATTATATAACTAATTTGATCATCATCATCTGCCTAGCCTTTTCCCAACTATATTGGGGTCGGCTACCAGTCTTACCGGATACAGCTGAATACCAGTATTTTACATGGAGCGACTGCCTATCTGACCTCCACAACCCAGTTACTGGGTGACACGATACCCCTTGGTAAGACTGATTGTCAAACTTTCGAGCTTCTGTCGTCCGTAACGACTGTCAAAGATCTACAAATGACAGCCGGGACCAACGGCTTAACGAACTTTCCGAGGCACGGAGGGGTCTTGGTATGTAAAGATGGTCACCCATCCGCGGACCAACCGCGGCAAGCGTAGCTTAACCTGATTGATCGACCCGTGCGGCTATTATTACTTAGCTACAAGCCCCTCAATATAACTAATTTGATACGATAGAAAACAATCACGAAGATACCTCTAAAAAATTCTTTTAACGATTAAAAACTATACTAATATACATGCAATCATTCTGATTTTTTGTCAGATTATTCTACAAGCAACTTATTAGCATAATAGATTGCTTGCTAGGTAGATAGTGTGTTGAAAACATAATATTATATAACTAATTTGATCATCATCATCTGCCTAGCCCTTTCGCAACTATGTTGGGGTCGGCTTCCAGTCTAACCGGATGCAGCTGAATACCAGTATTTTACATGGAGCGACTGCCAATCTGACCTCCACAACCCATTTACTGGGTAACGCTTTCGGGTTTCTGACGACCCGTAACGACTGTCAAAGATCTACAAATGACAGCCGGGACCAACGGCTTAACGTGCTTTCCGAGGCACGGAGGGGTCTTGGTATGTAAAGATGGTCACCCGTCCACGGACCTACCGCGGCAGCGCGTAGGTTAACCTTATCGACCGACCCGTGCGGCTGTTATTGGCCACAAGCCCCTCAACCTTTGTGACTATATCATGGTTAGGATAAATGAAGATAAGTATCTATTAGCCGAGACTAGAGTTTATGATAACCCTCTAGGCAGTATGTGTCCCTAGACACGTAGACATTATGGCTGAATTTCCCCAAACAACCCAAAAAGGATACTTTCAACAAATGTTCAGAACATCTCCATTGATTTTAGTTAGCGCACAACTTCTACCACATCTTAGGATTTGGTTTCGTGACCCAGTTTTCTATTAAGATTTATTCCTATAAAGTTTATCTGTGTCTCCGGCTATAATTGTGAAGAACTAAATGTATGCAGATCGTTTTGGTGTATGAAGAACACCAGGTGTGTGTCGAGAAAGAGTATGTCTGGAGAGCGTTTTAAACGCAAAACTGTGATAAAAAATGGTTAAGGCCAATATTACTATAATACTTTTTTGTTCCAAAATACGGTACTTCGACATTTGAGAAAAATGTTCTCGTGGTATATATATATACGTGACTTAATATCAGTAAAAATTGAGAATCAAACAAAAAATAATCCTATGACAAAACAAAAAACTGCGTCGAATTATGTAAAAGAGTGAATTTCGTATAAAGTGCAGTTGGCTCTCTCTACTTTGCTGCCGTCTACACGGAACGTTATTTTTGTCTATTCTTCCATTGACAAAACGGTGCTCGTGCACCGTTTCCGTGCTCCTACTGGTACGTGGTATTTTGTGACCAACTGTCCATGTCGTCTATAGGACGACAGTTAGTTAACGATAAGTAGGTTCCTACATTGGCAAACCGTACAGTGGCAGTGTACGTACTCGTATAAGTGGCGATAACAACTTCAGACAGCCGTCAGCCTTGCTTATCAACTTACATACACACTGTACCGATACCCTTCACAAGTTCCCAAAAACTGTATTTTCGTGTATGATTTTATCAACAGATATCTACAGCTCCATGTAACGTCCCGGTCCATCTATTTGATTTAACCAGACACCTTTTATTACTCCCTTAACGACAGTCATTCACGACACGACACATACCTGTTCCATATTAGGACCGACCGACCGACGCGACCGCGCGCCAATTCCCGTAATTGAAAACGTTCAGAATCTAGTCTTTTTGAAAAAGATTTTTTACATTTTGATATTAATTGTTTCTGATATGAGATTGTCTCATAAGAGGAACAACCAATGTCAAAAACTTGTCAAAAATGTAGGCCAATTAGAGGTATTTTTTAAGACTGTTATTATATTGCGAATGTTCTAAAAATACGGGAATTGCCCCTTTATTTCCGCCCGTCGCGTCGCTCCGCAAGACGCGTCGCGATGATTCGTGTCATGCTCTAAACCTCTTCTTTAATTTGTTTTCCCCGCAGTCGCTGTCGCAAGACGCGTGTCGCTTGAGCGTGTAGCTCGTAGCCACGGAGTCACCTGTTTCTGTCCATCGCTTCGTAAGTCGCGTCGCACAGTGGGCCCATACTGAAAATTAGTGGACTTAGGCAACAAAGTTCCTATATCGATGCGATTTTTTTTATATGACGTGTTATATTATTCCTGACAACTTTTATTCTTATAAAATTTCTTCTAAACTTGATAGTTTGTCTTGAAAAAAATTAATTAGATTTTTTTGTATGGAGCGAATCACGTTTAATTTTTTTTCTTCAATTGTACTAATATGTTGAGTGTGTGGCGTGAGTATATGATAGCTAGGGTCATTCTCTATCCATGAAAAAAAAATCAGCGCCGGCCATCTGCGGCGGCGCGAGTAATCATTCGGTAAAAAAAAAATGATTTGGAAGAATTTTTTTGTCATTTAAAATAAATTCAAAGCATATTTTTTGTCTCATTTGGCTGTTTTCACCTTCTTTTTAGTTAAATAAATAGTTTTAATAGCGCATACGTACTTATAACTAGTAATTCTGGTAGAGATTTAGTTATTATTGCATGTTATCGGTAGCACCTGCATTGTGATTGATGACTCATTTGTTTGTGCACTCGGCTAAGCGCATAACTAATGAGTCATCGAAAAATGCTCGTCTCTGATTGGCTGAATAATTTTCACTCACTGTTATGTCCACTACTTGAGTAATTAACACTAACTATAAATATAAAGACATTCATTAAGTCCATCTAGTTGGATTAGCTCGTGGCCCTAGGAGCACTATCCTTACTGTATATTGTTTTTAACCCGCGCGGACCGCCTACGTTTTTAAGTTTTCCTCTGTGTGGGCACAGGCTACCAAAAAAGTACCTGTGCGGACACAGGGGGAGCCTGCCGTGCCGCCCGGTGGAGCCCCACCGTAGCGGTCGCGGAGGCCACGCCCCGTATCATGCCGAAACCCGGCAAGCGCGGCTCTCTGGGCCGCGATGCCGGGTCGCCGGAGGACCGTCCGGCGCTGGACCGGGCGACGTCGCTGCCTAATATTGGTGACGCGTCGTCCGGGTCGTCCGGTGCACCGCCGGTCAGGCCTCCACACACGAAGAAGAAGGAAGATCGCCGCCACCGCGAGGAGGACAGAAGAGGAGGGGGAGGGGTCACCGCTGCAGCTGCCGGCCCTCCGATGACACCGGCGCCTGCGCGCGTTGCGCCGACGCCGTCGTCGAGCCGGCAGCACGCGGTACCTATCCACCCCGCTGCGTTTCGTCCGGTGCCAATCCAGGCACCGGAACCAACTGCCAGCCTGCCGGGCCGCGCGCCGCATGCGCGCGCCTTAGCGCCGCCGGCGCGCCCACCAGCTGCGCCCAATGCGCGCGCTGACGCGTCACGGACGCGGCCCGCTGCCGCACAATCAATGCGCCCACTGGCGCCATCCGCGCGCCCCCGCGCGCCCCCAACCCGCACCACCGCGCCTCCGCCGCGGTTTGCGTCGCCGCCCGCGCCCTCCAGGGCTGCGGCCGTGCAGACGCAGGCGAAGCAACAAGCTGTGCCAGCTCCGAGCACCGCCAGCTCCGCTCCCAGCCGCTCGCTGGCGGGACCGGAGACAGCTGAGCAGGAGCGGCCAGTAAGTGCCGGCCCATCCACCCGGCAAACTCACACGATGCCTAGGGTGCCCGCCTCGCCGGCGCCCCCCCGCACCTCCGCGTATGATTCGCCCGCCATGCTGTCGGCATGCTCCTCCCGTGTGGGGTCGAGCGTGTCGCTGGCCTCGGTGGGCTCGGCCGCGTCCGGTCGCGATGACGTGTCCCCGGACATGACCCCGCGATCCGGTCAGCGGCCCAACGTGGGAGTGGGTGAGGACACCGAGCTAATGTCGCCGGCATCACCAACACCGTCGCTGGGGTTCGGTTTTGAGTTCGCTCTCGAGGCCAGACCCCAGCGGCGCAGGAGGAGCTCAGGCGACGCCGTGGCTGAGGAAGCGAAGCGGCACTGCCTCGACTCACCGCGGCCCCAGCGCGAAAGCGCGCCGCGGGGTCGGGGGGTGCCTGCCTCGCCTACCTTTGCCGACGCGGCGCGCCGCTCGCCGCCACCAACTCAGACGACTGCGGGGGTAAGTACCACCCTGCCCCCCTCTGCACACAATGTGGGCTCAAATGCCCGCCCTGCTGCCCCAACCCCTGGCGACGCGCCGACGGTGACGTCGGCGAAGGGAAAGCCTAAGAAAAAGCTACGCTACCCTCCGCTGGTAGTCGAGAAGCTACCTAATTGGGCCGCTCATTTCCGGGCGATAAGCGCCAAATTGGGCCGGCCCCCGAATGCTCGTCCTTATGGGACGGGGGTGAGATTCACCCCCGACACAGAAGACGAGTACAGGCTGGTCCAAAGGTACCTTACCGGCCTGGAAAAAGAGAGCGGTGTCTCATGGTTTGCGTACTCGCTGCCAGCGGACAAAAATTTAAAGATCGCCATACGGGGACTGCCAGCAGACACGGACCCCAAGGAGATCGAGGAGGAGCTCCGGACGCTGGGATACCAGCCGGAGTACGTGCGCCATATAAAAGGCGCCCAGGGACGACCCGGCTGCGTATTTCACGCGGTCCTAAAGAAGACTCCAGATGTCCGGGCCATCTATGACACCACCGTGTTCATGTACATGCGTGGTGTCAAGATTGAGGCCTGGAGAGGAAAGCGTGGGCCCGCTCAGTGCCACCGATGCCAACGCTTCCGGCACAGTTCACATCAGTGCCACCGGCCGCTCGCCTGTGTACGATGTGGAGGGGTGCACGCGGCGCGTGATTGTCCACGCCCGCGGGAGGAGCCGGCCACATGCAGTAACTGTGGTGGCCCGCACCCCGCGTGCAACATCAGGTGCCCCGTCTTCCAACAGGAGATCCACAACAGGCGGGCGGGGACCGCCGCCATCACGGCCAAAACACGCCGGCCCCATATGGCCACGGAAAGGCCAAATGAGACGCAAACAGAGGCCCAAGGCACGACGCTGATGGCGGCGGCCAACGGGCCCACGGATAGACAAGCTGCCTCCTCAGGGCGGAGGAAGACCAAACGCGGGGGGAAGGGAAAGCGCAAGAAGCACCCCCCCCCCCAGGCGAAGGAAGAAGAAGAAATCCCTAAGGCTGGCCCTGCTACAGAGAGGGCACAGGCTACCAAGATTAGCGGAGGGACTACCGCTGGCGCCGGCATAGCGCCGCGGGGAAACACCGAACCATCTGTTGACGCTAGCGCCAACACAGCGCGGCGGCAACAGATGGAACTAAAAAAGTTCCCCAAAAAGACGGGTGGCGGCGCTACCGGCGCATCGCTACCCGCTAAGGAAAGGAAAGAATTTACAGCCTGTGCCATACAACTATTGATGGACCTTATAAAGGCCATCAAGCAGGGCCAGGACATCGAGACGGTCATCCTTGACGGCCTGGCCACACTGTTGTCGCTTTACCATGGCTAGGTCGTTAAGGGTGATCCACTGGAACGCCCGCGGCCTTAGGGATAAGGTCGCCCCCCTCCGCCATCTCCTTCGGGAACAAGATATCGACGTGGCGCTAATAAGCGAGACACTCCTAGGACCCGAGGACAGGATTAGGTTCCCGGGATATCTCGTTTACAGGAAAGATGAACGGTCGGCTCTCCATATTAGATACCGTGGTCTGGCGGTACTAGTAAAGCGAAGGGTCGTCCATCAAGAAGTCCCCTTGCCATCACTCAGCACTTTTTACGCGCTGGGTGTCCAGCTACACATAGCCGGCGAGGACTTGAACGTTTACGCGTGCTACAAGCCGCCCGCGGCCCAACTGGACCTGACAGAGCTGCGGGCCTTGTTAAACAAGACGCAACACGCCACACTCCTCGCCGGGGACTTTAATTGCAAACACCCAGCGTGGAATTCGTTCCTGATGAATACCGAGGGGAGACGAATCTTTGCGGATGCGGAAGCCTTCGGCTACACGGTGTCCGGCCCGGAGACGCCCACTCACTACCCCGAGGCCTCCCGGTACATGCCGGATGTGCTGGACATCGTAGTCCACCGAGGGCTACACTGCCAGGCCACACAACAAGTCATAGACGACGAGTTACAGTCGGACCACCAACCTGTACTCGTCGTCCTATCGGGTATGCCGACCCGACTGAAGCCTCAAGCGCCACGTCGATCCATGGATTGGGACGCCTTTAGAGAGATAGTAGAGACCACAGCGCCGACTCGGCCTATCGTCACCTCCGCGGACGTAGACCAGACGGCGAAGGACGTCACTGCTTGCATTCAAAGCGCCCTAGAAGCGGCGACTCGCACTTTGCAGCCGCAGGGGAGAGGGCTATTGCCGCCCCTGCCGGCCCGCATCACTGCAATGATCGCCGCGAAGAGGCGCCTACGCAAGCAGTGGCAACAGCTGAGATGTCCAAGTATGAAGACACAGCTCAACCGTCTCGCGGAGAAGGTGAAGGCCGAACTACAGGCGCACACCGCCGCGGGCTGGGAGGAGCGAATCGACGCCACTACTGACAGTTGGCCGTCGATTCATAAGTTGTGCCGCCAACTAACGAATACCCCAGCCCCGGTGCGCCCTCTACTCAACAGCGACGGGGCGCTCAAGTTTGTAGCGGAGGACCGGGCGGAGGTCTTCGCCGAGCACCTGGAGCGTCAGTTCCGCCCCAACCCGACTGACGACATCGAACATGTCGCAGCAGTCGAGAAACACCTAGGGGACTATTTCGCATCGCCGATAGCTCCCGATGAGGACCCAATATTCTTCTCGCCTGGCACAGTCAGACGCGCCATCCTAAGAACGAAGCCTAGGAAGGCCCCCGGTGCTGACGGTATCACCAACACAGCGCTGCGCCACCTGCCGCACCGTATGGTTGCGGCCCTGGCGCGCCTGTACACGGGGATACTGCGCACGGGGACCTTTCCCGCTTCGTGGAAGGAAGGGCGCGTCATTATGTTGCCCAAGGCGGGAAAGAACATCCTGAAGCCGGAGAGCTATCGGCCGATCACTCTGCTGCCGACAGTCTCCAAGGTGTTCGAAGCACTCCTGCTGCGACATCTCCAACCCCACATTGCGCCGCGTCCGGAGCAGTTTGGGTTTCGGGCAGAACATAGCACGACGCTCCAGCTGTCGAGGGTACTGCACCACCTCGCAGCCGCAATTAACAAGAAGGAATACTCGGTGGCAGTATTCCTCGACATGGAGAAGGCCTTCGACCGCGTATGGCACGAGGGCCTATTATACAAACTGGCCACGTCCGACGCGCCCCGTCGCGTTGTACAGGTGGTCTCTACGTTTCTCTCTAACAGGACATTTAGGGTGGTGGTCGATGGGGCGCTATCTAGCGCCCGCCCGGTGCTGGCCGGAGTACCGCAGGGCAGCTGCGTATCGCCGGCGTGCTACTCGCGTTACACCGACGACATCCCCACCACGACAGACTCGACGCTCGCGCTGTATGCTGACGATGCCGCGTACATTACAACTTCGCTGAATGCAAAGTACGCGGCCGTCAAGATGCAGCGCGCCCTCGACTTGCTTCCCGAGTGGCTGTCGAAGTGGCGGCTGTCGGTTAACGTGGGTAAGACGCAGGCGCTGGTTACTGGATCTGCGCCCCTCCCGCCACCCCTGAAGCTACAAGGAGCCGACGTCGAATGGTCGCCCCGGGTCAAATACCTGGGTGTCACTATCGACCGTCGGCTCTCGATGGGGACACACGTCCGCAAGGTCGCCGCCCAAGGTAGGGTAGCCCGCAACCTACTCAGGCCGGTGCTCTCATCCCGCATCCCGGTGCGCGTCAAGATGGGCGTGTACAAACTGTACGTGCGCCCTATCTTGACGTACGCCGCCCCGGCATGGTTCGCCCTCACAAGTGAGACGAATCGTAAGCTGCTCCGCGCGCAACAAAATCTGGCGCTGCGGACCATAGTGGACGCCCCTCACTTTGTGAGGAACGAAGTCATCCGGAGGGACCTCAGGATCGAGGGCCTGGATGAGTACGTGCGGCGTCTCGCGAAAGGAATGTTCGCGCGTGCCGACGCATCTGACTGGCCACATGTCAAACAGATAGCGCCATGGCATACGCGCCCCCCTGACGCGAGACCCCTGCCCCGCGACCTGGTAGCGGACGACTGACCCCATCGCACCGGACTGGACGCCTCGAGTAAGCTGCATCCAGGTTACACGCGGCTTACTCGACTCAATATTACTCTACAGATAACATACATCTATTGCGTGGCGTGTGCTAAGTTAATATAGGCGCGTCACGTAATAAACACAGACATCCACCACTAAACAGGCAGTTAAACTCACACACATACGTACAGCGCGGGCTGTGCGATATGTCGATGGGTCCTATGTATAAGGGCCAATGTGCAAATTGACAACTTTTCAATAGAGGCTCTCAAAGTTTCAATTTGATATATTTTTTAGATGCTTCAACTGATGTTTGTGAAACTTTGCATAGTTACTATGAAACATATGTTCTTTATTATAGATACATTGATTTATTTTTATATATATTAGTTTTTTAATTAATGTAGATATGCCTATATACGTTATTTTTTTTATTTTAATTATACTGAAAAAAACTATTAAAAAGGCCAAAGTGTCACTTTAGACGATTTACTTGGCATTAGCAAATTTTGAAAAAAACGTGTATTTTAATAGTTTTGAATATCATTATTTATAGAAAGTATTTAAAATAAATAAATAACTAAGACAGACAATAATAATATGATTATTTTATGACATAATTCACATTGACACTTATACGTTATCTTACTTGGTGTCGTAATATTCTCAAACCTCAGATAGGCCACAAAAATAAAATCGATTATAAAACAATTTGACTTCTTTATTTGTTTTCTAATGAATTATCGAAGTTTCTGTAATCGAAAGGCAGTCAAATAATCAATACTTAATGTTAAAAACCTGACAAAATCACATTGGACTTAAGATCAATCAGCTTTTTATTGTAGATACCTCAACCTAGGTCAGTAAAAGTTTAAAATAATAACAAGTTATATTTTTTTTATAAAATCAAAACTTATTAAACATAATTAAAGATTCTTAGAATATGAAGAGGAAACTTAATAAAATAAAAAATAACAAAATGCTTAACAAGTAAATAAACATTTTTAAAAACAAAACAAAATCACTCATTGTCATCATTATCACTAGTATTAATCATTGAATTATCATTAGATGCTACCAAATTTTCGTAATACTCATGATAAACTGGTGGAATAATATTTTTGCGACATAAAACAATTGTCTTTTTTTTGGATGGATGTATTCGTAATAACTGATTTTAACATAGTTTTAAGGGTATTTCCGTAGATCTATCAGCCATTTGTCTTCTTGTTGTAACATAAACTAATAAAATGGTTACTAATAAAATCATACTGTTTAGAATGGGCGCCGATTTCCCAGAACTTGTTAAATATTTCACTTCTTGTGTCTTCATCTCGTTTTTGAAAACATTTCAATTTACATGTGTTTTGACATGGTTCACCCAATTTTTTTTCCAGTTCTTATCTTATCACTTCGACTATAGTATGACTTTCCAGTATTTGTCAGTCTTTTCTCTTTAAGTCTATCCATTCATAACAAAAAAAATCTCGCAATTTACCGCTCTCTTTTTTTTGTAAATCTTCTTTTCTTGGAATTAATTGAACAGAAACCTCTCCTGGTGAGTATTGTGAAATTGGAGAGGACATATTGTCATCCGTTAGCACACACGCAACTGATGGGATTGGTTCTTCATCACCAAAAAGGTTAATACTGCCATTGGTTGACGGCATAGGGGTATATTCGCTACGTATATCTTGAAGATCAGGCACATTTGACATTCGAATTGACTCTTGGCTGTCAAACCCATGAGAACTGACGCTAATTTCATGTAACGAGTTGATATTATTATAGGACTATTCATTTTCTATAGTGGGTTCATTTGGCTCATGGTTATTTAGGTGTGAATCAGTATAATGTTCTTTATCCAGGGGTTGAGTCAGTTGAATAGGTGCTATGGAAACATTATGTTGCAATGTGTTGTTTTGATTGCTTTGGTTTCGATTTAAACCACAAAGTCACTATTATTTACATTACCAATTGCTAAATTAAGTAATTTCCGACTTCTACTAAACTTAGAATGATATTTGGACGTCATATTTCACTAAGTTACATCTAATAACATAATATTATTCACTAAAATAATTGGTTTTTATCACAGCGCGACATCGTTCCGTGAGACGTAGAAGTGCTCAACTGACCGATTAGCCGTTGCAGTAAACAAAGACGCGGGATCTCCCCGCGTACAAGTCTCGAATAACCGTTTGGCCTTTATACGTTTAAAATTGTGCCATATAGGCTTTTTTACTGTAGCAAAAAATAGTATTTTTAACTATAAATGTGTATTTTTTTTTAGTGCACGTTATCAACCACAGTAAAAGGAAGCATTTAATACAAAAAAGTGAAAATGCTCAAAATGTTGCATTGGCCCTTATACGTAGGACCCATCGATGTGTAGACACTGGGCGGTGTTACGCAATTACAATGCCGCCCACACACGCACGACAGTTCCTTAGCCCGGACCGTAATCGGCTTGATCTGAAAGCGGGGCGGGCGGGAACTATACACCTATACTGTAGGAGCGTCGAGTCGGCACCTACGTCGCTGGTCGCCTTCACTGGGCCTCCCCCGGGTAACCGGGGGTCTCACCTGGCGGGGGTTGACCGTTGAGCGGGGGTGTCGTGAAGAAAGCGGCGCTAACAGTATTAGCGTCGTGATGCGTCTACAGTAACAAAATAGCAATCACTCACATGGGCGCGTTACAGTAAATAACGCGCCCAATCATCTAGGCGTCATTAAATTAAATTGACACTCACAATGAGGGGCCCGTATTTACGGGCCAACGAATTGCTCCCGCGGCCGAGGGGCGACGCCCCGGTTCCGCTAGCCGCGCCCCCTGACGGCGGCGACTTCCCAATGAGTCCATCTAGTTTCGCTCTTGTCGCTTGTTTGTGAACACAGTGAAATACTTGTATTTTTATATTTACATTAGAACTATGGCTGGATTTTGTACCAACCTAGATCTTTTTGTGAAATTAAGAAGTGGCGGTGATCTGAAAAATCATATGTTTCTGTATGAAAGTATCATTTCTGTCTTGACTACCGAAGTTTCTGAAGAAGACAAGAACCGAATCAAGGAGTTCTGTCGACTTTTTTGTGTAAATTTAAATAAAAAGTGGATAGAGTCAAGTAGAAATCAAAAAACTTTTATGAATCGTGTAATTAATCGCAAGTAGTTGGAAAAAAACATCAACTGGCCTGTTTGTGACAGTGTTGATCTGAGAAGTGTGATAGGCTTTTCGGACGCAGCCTTATCTGAGCTTGTGGATATAGATTGCCATGTTCCTACTCTTGCAGTATGTACTGCGGAAGCGGGAACATCTACAGAAAAGGAGCACAGAAAACCGTTCGAAGAGTTAAGTAATAAGCAAAAGAAAAGACGTTCTACTTCCATAGTAGAAGAAAATTCCGAGGAAGAGTTGCAGCACTGGTACATAACAAAATTGAAAGACAAACGGCAAAACGAATCTGGCAAAAGTGGTCGAATACCTTTCCAGTAATCCAGATGCGCTATCCGAAGTAGAAGAGAGACTATTCAATAAGCAGAGCTTAAGTACTGTCTCTGAAGATAAGTGTTTAGCTCTTTATACATCAGTTGCGCTCTCGAAATGGAAGTACTTAGCTCTTCGACAATTTCTGAAAGAAGAAAACTGTGCTGCCTTTCCATCTTATCCAAAGCTTGTAAATGCCAAGAAAAGATGTTACCCACCACAAGAGAGTATGGAGATTACCGAAAACGGAGCTCACATTAAATTGCAAGCGCTATTGGACCACACTGTGGAGAGGATATTACTTGATATAAATACTGTTGATAGGTCTCGAAATGAAGAACTCAAGTTGACCTGGAAATGGGGACTTGATGGTTCTTCGTCGCAGAGTAACTATAAACAGAAAACGTCAAACACAGCTACAGAGTTCGATGATTCATCAGTAGTCATGATAAGCATCGTCCCTCTTCGGTTAGTGTCTACTAGGCCATCATCTGGGAATGAAAATCTAGTTTGGGAGAACCCCACACCTTGCTCAACTCTGTACTGTCGACCAGTGAAGTTCACTTTCACTTCGGAGACAGCTGACTTTATAAAGTCTGAAGAGTCTGAGATGAAAAAACAAATTGATGAACGAATATCTACACAGTGTGGAAATATTATTGTATCACATGAATTGCATATGACCATGATTGATGGAAAAGTGGCCAATATTATTGCTGGAGTACCATCATATGCAACGTGTCCCATTTGCTTGGCAAAACCGAGTGATATGAATAATTTAGACGCTTTGACTTCTAAACCACTTCGTGAAGAAATTTACAAACAAGGAATTTCTTCACTGCATATGAAGATTCGGTGTATGGAATGTCTTCTCCATATATCTTATAATCTGGATTTTCAACGATGGACTGCTCGCGGCGAACATAAGGCTTTGAAACAAGCTAAAAAAAATACCGCACAGCAAGAGTTTCGTGAGCAAACTGGAATGCTGATTGATATAGTCAAACAGGTATGTATTTAATTTTCGCTCTCTTTATGTTGTTTGTGAATTATATCTCTATGTATTGTATATTACAGTATTGTTTTCCCATTTTAGGGTTTTCGAACTACAAACGTCGGGAATACAGCGAGGCGCTTTTTCCAAGATTACAAAAGATCTTCCAGAATAACAGGAATTGACGAAAATCTGATTTTCAGATTTTCCGTTATTCTACAAGCCATATCATCAGGCAAAAACATTGACTGTGAAAAATTTAGAAGATACTGTAGAGAAACAGCTGATGTGTACGTGCAACACTATTCGTGGTACTACATGCCAGTTAGTGTTCATAAACTTCTAATGCACGGTGCAGACATCTGTAACCACTTTGGTGTTTTGCCAATCGGTAAGTAAAAAATAAATATAGTTTGATGTATTATTTGACTCGATTGCGTTTTGAAATTAAAATGTATGTACTTATTCGTTTTAGGTATCTTATCTGAAGAAGCTTCGGAAGCCCGTAATAAGGACTTCAGAAACGTCAGGGAGAGGCACACTCGGAAAACGGGGAGAATAGCAACAAACGAAGACATCCTCCATGGACTTCTAATAAGCTCTGATCCCCACATATCCTACATAAGGCCTAAAATAATGAAACAGGTTCATAATGAGTTGTTGCCTGAAGCAACTCAGTTGTTACAGACTACTGAGCCTCCCTGTGACAGTGAAATTATGGAGGAAGAAGAATGTCTCATAGCAGAGTCCGAAAATTTGCCGGACCCACTAGCACTTCTGGAACAAGAATTAATGTGATCCGGCTCTAAATTATTCCCACAAAAGCCCATCAGGGTTAGGAATATGACAAACAGCCCTTTTCAGGGCTACAATTACTTCACAGTTTCATATTGATCATACGTACGATAACTTATACTATAATAATATACATACAGTTGATTATGTAGATAATTATCAACGACTTGCCCGTACAAATTTAAATTATTTCACCTATCATTAACAAAATTAGTATAACCTGAAACATTACGATATATTTATTCAACAATAGATAACGTGCAGTTAAAAAATAACACAGCCAATCAGAGACGAGCATTTTTCGATGACTCATTAGTTATGCGCGCACAAACAAATGAGTCATCAATCACAATGCAGAGCACCTGCATTGTGATTGATGACTCATTTGTACCGATAACATGCAATAATAACTAAATCTCTACCAGAATTACTAGTTCTAAGTACGTATGCGCTATTAAAACTATTTATTTAACTAAAAAGAAGGTGAAAACAGCCAAATGAGACAAAAAATATGCTTTGAATTTATTATAAAATACAAAAAAATTCTTCCAAATCATTTTTTTTTTACCGAATGATTACTCGCGCTGCCGTAGATGGCCGGCGCTGATTTTTTTTTCGTGGATAGAGAATGACCCTAGCTATCATATACTCACGCCACACACCCAACATATTAGTACAATTGAAGAAAAAAAATTAAACGTGATTCGCTCCATACAAAAAAATCTAATAAATTTTTTTCAAGACAAACTATCAAGTTTAGAAGAAATTTTATAAGAATAAAAGTTATCAGGAATATTATAACACGTCATATAAAAAAAAAATCGCATCGATATGGTAACTTTGTTGCCTAAGTCCACTAATTTTCAGTATGGCTGTGCGTCGCAATGACTCGCGGCATTTTCTAAATGCGCGCTTTTATAATTTCTAACGTAATGATATCAAACGTGAAACGGTGAAGGAAAACATCGTGAGGAAACCGGCATGTCCTAGAACCAAATATTCGAAGACATAAATGTGACATCTACCAACCCGCACTGGGCCCGCGTGGTGGATTACGGCCCACTCCCTCTCACAGAGAGGAGGCCTGTGTCGCAGCAGTGGGAACATTATAGGCTGATTATGTATGTATGTATGTATGTGTATGATATCAAACGTCCACATCCACGTCAATAAAATGTATGGAATACGTGCACGTAATAACGTTATCGTGGACGGGAATTTAAAAGCGCCTCAAATATTTCCAAACATTTTACTTCCCGTGTTATCGTGGTGCCATGACGTGGACTTGGACGTCCACGATAATATTGTCACATTGGGAATTATAAAAGAGGGGCTTGTGGCTAAGTAATATCAGCCGCACGGGTCGATCGATCAGGTTAAGCTACGCTTGCTGCGGTTGGTCCGTGGATGGATGACCATCTTTACATACGAAGACCCAGCTCTGTGCCTCGGAAAGCACGTTAAGCCTGTTGGTCCAGGCTGTCATTTGTAGATCTGTGACAGCTGTTACGGTTTTTCAGTAGTCTGACAGTCTGACAAACCAGTCGTACCAAGGGGTATCGTGTTACCTAGTAACTGGGTTGTGGAGGTCAGATAGGCACTCGCTTCATGTAAAATACTGGTATTCAGCTATGTTCGGTTAGACTGGAAGTAGAACCCAACAAAGTTGGCAAAAGGCAGGCAGATGATGATAATGACATAGTCAGAAAGTTCTTTTAGAGATAGCAGTTTGAAAGCAATTTGACCTTTAAGATAATTATGTTAACACATAAAATGGCAATCGATCGTCATGCCTTTCATTTTGGCATGTTCGGTTAGACTGGAAGTAGAACCCAACAAAGTTGGCAAAAGGCAGGCAGATGATGAGGAATTATAAAGGCGCAAAATAACTACTTTCAGTTGTTTTCTCCTCAGTCGCTATCGAAAGACGCGTGTCGCTTGGGTGTGAAGCTCGTGGCCATGGGCTTAGGCTCATTACGCACTGTCGACTTGTCGCCGGCGACCGGCAGTCGCTTGTGCGTCGCCACTACGCGGCGAGTCGCCGAGTCGCCTGGGCGACTGACGACCAAGTGCGTAACCACCTAATTAAACTGTAGTAAGTCACAATCGCCAGCGACCATGTCGCCGGCGACTAGTCGACAGTGCGTAATAGCCCTTAGGGACAGTCGTGACGAGTGACATTATTATTATTATTTATTTTTATGTCCTTACATATCTCGGTACCCTGGGGTCCCGGACCTTTGGAAGGCGTACGAGGGGCCGGAGCCAACTCGCAGAGGCCCTTAGACGTTTTTTAATGCAATGAGGTACCAACCGACGATTATCCCTGTTCACACTATGCAAGTGCGCCCAAGGACAACCCCCGGTTGGTGTAAGACTATTGCGGAACATGGTAACAAAGATATTGGATTATGGGCTTGGAAGGCTAAAGTGAACTGGTTATGTAGAACTATGAAAAGACTATGGCCCCTGCCTGACCAATGTTTTATATAAAATACACAGATAAAATGGCAGGGGGTGACTTGCACACTCAATAATGGGCCCCCAAAAACGGCCGCAAGCACATAGTGACGTAGTGATAAGGGGCCAACACTTCCTGAGGTGCTTGAGGAGTGGAGAGGTATTCCACGGCTATCAGGACAATCCCGGAAGTACGGTCAAGATCCCTACCAGCATCTTACTGGAATACTTCCTTCCTCCGAGCATGTTTGCTCATGCGAATCTCCACCCAAGCCGGCCAATAAAGGCAAGAATGAGGTGGGAGCTCTGTTCCTCGTCAGTGTTCACGCCAGCCGGCCAATAAAAGCAAGCCAGAGTTGAGGAACATGATAGGGTCCGTGGGGTCGCTACTACCCAACAGCTCACCACATGTTGCCCTGCGGGTTTCTGTATCTCTCTTGGTTTGGCTCCTTACCCTAGGCCCGTTCCGGCAAAGTAAACTCTACTGGCATAGGCCCAGAGTTCGGAGCTCGCAAGCCCCACCACGACGTCAACGTAGGGATACGGCAGTGGGGTTATTATTATTATTATTATTATTATTATTAAGCATTTATGGCTGAAACTAAGCATACAATGTATATAATAACTAAGTAATGAACTAACACATCTGGTTTCCCAGTTTAGTGATCAGCGTGTCTTGTGACAAATAGGCCTCTTACAGCTGTTTTCATTAGTCGAGCGACATACCTGTGTCATATTAATTATGAGCAGTAATCCAGTTGATTGTGAGCCGTCGAGCCGTCGAGCTGTCGAGCATTAGAGTTGAATATTCGTTTCAGTTTTCATCGGAATGTTTACGTTGGGCTCTAGTGGTATTGTGAAGTTTGACTGAGGACCACCGTATTAGTTTATCTGGAAGTGTCACTGCAATAGTTCGGGAAATACTCTTGTTATTGTGACCTTTTTCTAGTATTGGTGATGAGTGTTGTTGACGTTTTTCAATTCAAATCCAATCTTTTGACGTGATTACGTCTTATAAATCGATGAACGCCGGCTGCACGCACGCAAAAGTGTCACGTTCCGCTTGAGCCGAGCGTGCAAGCGAGAGCGCGGAACGATAAACAGGCATGCTTGGCCTAAGCGTTCGGCTTGTGTCGCATCAGACAACCAATTTATTTTAGGTTATACACAGGTTATACATACAGATGTTAGGTAAATTACAGATGCATTATGTCCTGCCTAGTAGGCATACAATAATAAAGTATATCAACAAGCAGTATAAAAAATTTAGTTATCACCTATAAAGCAAATCTTACAAAATAAGAATTAGGTGTATGGTGACAGATTGTAGTAGATACTAATTATCAAGAAAATCTTGGATCGTGTCTTTGTCAATCAAAAAAATACGCAATTTATATTTGAAAAGTGGGAGTTTCACGGTGATTAAAATGTCTACAGGTATTTTATTGTAAATTTTAGATGCCATTCCAAAAAAAGCTTTTGCACAGAAGAGCAAAGGAATGGAACTCTCTGCCTGCGTCTGTGTTTCCGAACGCATATAACCCTAATCTCTTCAAAGTGAGAGTGAACAGGCTTCTTCTGGGTAAGCTCGCTCCATCGTCGACTTTGTTTCTGTCGCCTCTGACATAGACTAAGGTCAAGAGCAAACCGATCACAAATAAAAAAAACAAAAAAAGAGCAGTTTTATGTGGTATACTAGATATTTTTAGTGTATTTCTTTTTGATTTTATTTCACCGAATAGATTTTGTTGAATATAATTGTACTATAACATTGTAACACAAGCATTTTTTTGGCAGCAAGGTGTCTCGATTTAGGAGTCCGGTAGTATATTTGCTTTAGTAAATTTTTGATAATTATTTTGTATTACCCATAACTGATCTCAACATAAATAAATGTTAAAATTTACTTAATTAATATGAATAAATAATAATAATAAAAAAAATGTTTCCTAATTTTATATTTATTATTTAAAAAAATGGTTTTTGCTATGCCGTACAGGGTCCGTAATTGTAACTGCAAATAAACATACAACTATGTCACATACCACTAAATTGAGTGGTACAAAATACCTATGGCATTAAGCCCGTCTCTGTAGATTTGTTTGTTTGTTTGTTTGTGTGTAGTTTATACTAATATTATGAAAAGAGAGAGGGAATTTCGTGAGTTTGTGTATATGTCCTCCACATATACACAAACTTACGAAATTTCCTCTGTAATCTCTGGAACCACAGCTGCTCATTAAAAATTCTGCACCGTTCGAAAGGTACATTATTCCAGACGGACATAGGCTATTTATGTAAATATATTCAAAAAGAGGTAAGTACTTGATAATTCTAATTAAATACTATTTCGGATTCATGCAAGCCTAGTACTTTTTGTTAGGTTACCGTTCAGAACTTGTGCACAGCGTGTCGTGAACAGAATACCGTCTTCACATGTAAATTGCACCCGTGCGAAGTATTAAATAAATACATTATTAAATACTGTTTGTTTTTGTCTACCGCTGTTTGTGAATTAAATAAGAAACAATGACTTCTTCTCAATAGGTGGACCTGCAGCAATTATCCTTACATTTACCAAGGATCAATAACACCACTCCTTTTGACTTTCCTAATTCCCTACTACTTCCATCGTCCTTGTATTTTTAAGCCAACTTCTATTATCAAAACATCCGACCCTTCCAACTAATGTTTCCACAAACATCGTCTGCACCATCCAGCACCACTGTCTGTATGAACACAGACCATTTGCTCACGTAACTGTCGCCTCGAGAGCTCTACAAGAGCTTAGTGCAAACGAAACTTTGGTGTAGTCTCGCATGACCGGTTTGTAATAGAATTTCTAAATTGTTTTGGTTCTTTTATAAACCTTTAGTCAGGCCGCTCGCTGGTCAAACTTTGTTAAATGATCACAAGTTTTGTTGTAAGTAATTGTAAATATACGTTAGGTTTTGCCTGGAAGGTACTTTAAATTAAGTTGTACTCTAATTCCACTTGACAAGTATCATCAGCCTAGCCTTTTCGCAACTATGTTGGAGTCGCCTTCTAGTCAGTATGCTGAGTACAACTTTTTTAAATGGAGCGACTATCTATCGGTCTATCTGACCTCCACAACCCAGTTCCAGTTACTGGGCAATACGATACCACTTGTTATGACTGGTTGTCAGATTTTCGGGATCTCGGGCAGTCGTAACGGGTAGTTAGAAGCCCGAAAATCTTATTATTATTTATTTATTTAAACTTTTTACACACAAAAAGGTACAAAGACGGACTTAATGCCTTAGGCATTCTCTACCAGTCAACCGAGGGTGGTGAAGAGATTTAACGGCAGGTGCTCAAATTGAGAGGAACAAGGAGAATCCTTTATTAAAATTATGCCTTATCTCAGCTCGTATTGATCATAATTGGTAACTTTTTTTTTTCATGGTGAAAGCTAACAGCGGAGCATATCATGTCCATAGGCGCTGGGAGCGGGGTGCAAGAGGGTGCACTTGCACCTCCCTGGCTTCAAAAGAAAATAAAGGTATAACAACATTGAGAACTAAGTATAAAAATATCCAAAAACGCCTTAACCTATTCGAGGCGAGATCCTAAAATATTCCTCTCAATTTTAAAGCTTCTGTGCATTAGTCGACCAAGTACCGAACTCCTATTTCCGAAAATCTAATCGACCCTAGGCGGGGTGAATAACATTATCGAGCTTGCTTCGCTCGCACGTGCATCCTGCTCTATCTTAATTCTTAAGCTTCTTTGTATATAAATCGACACAGTTAGTCCCCTTTCTGTACGAATGGACAAAATAAAATCTGTCCCATTCGAGGCGGATCCAAAAATGATCGAGTTCGCTTCGCTCGCTCTTGCATCCTACATTCGCTTAATTGTTAAGCTTTGAACTGCAAAAATGATCGAGATCGCTTCGTGGAGCTGAAGATGTACCCCCTGAAAATAAACTTGCTGGCGCTCATGATCGTGTGATTGTAACATGACGTACTAAAGTATTACATACATGAAACATGAACACTAATTGGGTCTTCGAAGCTCATTAAAAAAATATCAATTACGGCAAAATAAATTCTGCCAAGTCTTAAAACGTCGTCCATAAACAGTCGCGGCAAGTGAAAACTTAAAGAACAATGGCAGTTTTGGTGTCGCTTAATTTCAGAAGCGTTCATGAATGAAAGTACCTATGTAAATTATATAAAACAGTTCTAGGGTTTACTTTGTATGCCTAAGCTTTAAACTGCACAAAGAAAAAAGATAAAACAAATATTTTATTAAAACTATCAAAACGCAATTATTTGCAACTAGCTGCTACCCGCGGCTTCGCCCACGTGACTTTTTCTAAAATAGCCTAAGTTACTTCTTATTACATCAGCTATCTGCCAGTGAAAGTCCCGTCAAAATCGGTCCAGCCTTTTCAGAGATTAGCCGCAACAAACAGACATCCAGGCAATAATTGTAAAAAAATATATTTTGGTATATGTACTGTGTACATCCATATGCATTTAGTAAAAAGCGGTTATTTTAATATTACAAACAGACACTCCAATTTTATTTATCTGTTTGTATGTATGTATATATATATAGATATAGATATCTAAACACCGAACTTGAGACGGTAGTTATGGAGTTATGGAGAGAGAAATACCATGTACTCACCAGAATACATGGATGGTATTTCTATAATTATTCTAATCAGCAAGATTTGGGTGGTACTCGTAGTGGTTTAAATTTTTAAACTATTACGGGACTTTTACTACCTCGCGGAATACCGCGAGGTAGTAAAAGTCCCGTAATAGTAGTAATAACTTTAATTATTGCTGTGATAACTCAGTTATGTTCCATTAATTCAAGAATAACTACATACTATTTGTGTTATCGTCCATAATTCATGTTGGGCGTATCCCTAGGTCGCGTTTTTGGTTTTCTTTATCCAAAAGCGTTGTTTTCTTTGATTTGTCTTTATGTAGGACGTCAACGTTAGTAGTCATAACAAAAGGCTTTTGGTCCATCAACACGTTATTGTGGCAGCTTGCCTTGCATAGAAGTGCATGGAGCACAATAGGATATTACGCTCTTCTAGATGTCCAATGTGTAGGGGGCAAAGTCACTACTGTCACTTTTCCCTTCAGAAGTCATTATTGGAACTATTAATTTCCGCCATCTTTGATTGTCATATACTGTTTACTACAAATTAAACTCTTAGGTTTACTGTCACGGGGTCTGTATAAACGGAGCCACCTGCTCTTTAAACAACGTTTTTCTGGCGAAACCCAATATTAAGAAAATATGCTACGATTACTTTTTTAGGGTTCCGTAAAAAAGGTCAACAAGGAACCCTTATAGTTTCGACATGTTCATCTGTATGTCAGCTGTAATTAGGCATGGTTATACATGTTAGTTACGCCGACAAAGTGGTAAAATAAAATATTGAAAAAAAAATTGGGTTCCTCTCTTACACAAAATGGGGATGGTATTTTCTCATCGTCCTTTTTTTTTTCTCGTCTATACCGTATCGCGGATATGTCAAAACCATTTTTCGATTCAGGTATCCGTTTGCGTAATATTAAGCTACAAAGTGCTAATTTTTGTTAGAGTCAAGTGTGTGGCGCCCCCGCCAGCTAAATGGCTATTTTTGGATATGTGGAAAAAATCATGGCAGTAGTATATATAACGAAATTAAAAGGAAAACTATCACAGCTAAGTAGGCTTTACAAGTTAACGAGTAATAGTTGACCAATTTATTTGCTGTTGGAGAATTGACCGTGACGTATATCGATGTATGGGAGAACATGTTTTTCATCTAAAATGTTTACTAATTTATTAAAACTTTATGCACAAGTAAAAAAGATACCGTACAAAGGCGGACTTTTTGCCAAATGACAATGTCCAATGACAATGTCCAATGACAATGTCCAATGACAATGTCCAATGACAATGTTGAGTTTGTTTTTGAGATAAATTCATCCCAACTACGGAACCATTCATTGCGCGTGGTCCGACATCCACTTGGCCGGTTTTTTACTCTTATTTTGACCGAGAGCTATCTTTTGAGAGTATTTGTAAGAATGTACGTGAAGCTTAAGTGCGTCACCGAGATTATATGGAGTCCTGCCATTCGTCTTTTTAATAAGTTCATAGCTAAAAGGCAAATTAAGAGACAGAGAGGCATTTCTCCCTGACAACGTCATACCATGAAAGACGAAGTTGTAATGGAGCTCGCATACAAATGCAATAACGTCACCTCACTGCATTTTTCATTGGGAAAAGCATCAAGATTCAGTAAGCGGAATATTCGTCGTAGGACCTCGAGGGACGAGCCTGCGAGCGGCAGTGGAAACGACCGCCGGCGAACTCCCCCGAACGGACCTTTGTAATGTTGCCAGCTTTTGTTTCTCTGCTTTGCAGGAGGGAATGCATTTTTGTTGTTTTTTTTGGAGAGCCAAGTTTTGTTTGTTGCAGAGTAAGGTGTTTTTCCGAATAAGCTGTTTTAATAGGATAGAATACTCTTTATTATGTACACCATAAAAAATACAGATATAAATGTAGAAGTTTTACAAGGGGTGATACAATAGGCGGTCTTATCTTTAAAAGCGATACTTTAAAGAAGACCTTTGGATGGATTAAGGGAAAAGGAGAGACAATACTGCAAGTAGTCTTTGGTGTACCATTTACATATATACAATAATGATATGATCAAAAAATATGTTTAAGGAGAGAGATAATGTTTTTTTTTTTTTTTACCATAATATTAAGTACGCCTTATCGACACGGGCAAGGCATCCCATAACCATACTGCTTGAACTGTAAAAGATTTATCATAGAAACTGTATCGTTTTAAGTTGCTTGGAAATCGATTTGTAGAGAAATTCTTGTGAACGAAGTATTGGGAGTTGAGTGTTGAGTTATAAATAGCTATTAGGTTTTTATGAAGATTTAACTATTCGTAGCGTAGAAAATGTGGAGATACATACATACATACCTACATACATAAACTCACCCCATCTTCCCACGGGTGTAGGCAAAAACTATAGAACGCCACCTTCACCGCTCCTTACATACTTCTTTTGCTTCGCCTACGTTCATACATCTGGTCATACACGCACGCCGTTTACGAATACTACGCACCTGACCATTCTGAAGAACATCACTAATTAGGTCACTAGGACGCCCCATCCCGGCATTTCCACTCACCTCTGCTTAGTAAATAAATACCTGTTGTCAGTCGCCTTTCATTCATCCTCTCAACATGACCACACCATCAAGCATATTCTTTTAATTTTTGTCACTACGTCTTCCTTTAAACCGCACCGTTGCCTTATCACATCATTTTTCAGCCTATGTTTCATAGTCACGCCAGACATGCTTCGCAAGGAACGCATTTCCACATCATTTATTCTACTTTTATGCTTCTTTTGCCACAAGCGAAATTCACTTGCATACTTAGGCTTAGGCCTCAGCAAATCGTTGTGAACAGCTAGTCAAACCTTTTTAGGCATCGACTTCGGTCACAATCGAATGAATAGCACCGTTCACTTTATTTCCCGCATTTACTTTTCTTTTGACATCTTCATCCATCTTTCCATCCCTTGTAAACTGCTCCACACTCTTATCATTTATTTTCACATCACACACCGATACATCGTTTTCTTTTAATGTGGAGATATGTGTCTTAAAATCATAGTGTTAAAAGCTCATGTTGGTTACTTACTCTACAATAAACATTCCACCTCATAAAGTATAATCATTACAAACCATACAGTTTTCTTAGCAATGCCCTTCACAATGTAACGAAAAACATAGATGTATATCAAACGCTAATAAGCTCTTCCAACAAAAATCCCGACCACTTACTCGTATTCTGGGGAATTTAATTTCAACTCCATTCCTGCTTGCAGGCTCGCCACCCCGACGCCCGTTCTCGTCGGCCAGTCGCTAAACACCCGCCGGCACAACCGCTCGCTTCCACCGTTCGCACTCACTCTTTACATGTGAACTTTTTATAAAATAGTGCAGTGCTATATAGATTCCAAATTTGAAATTTATTTGACAGTTATTTTTTTTTATTAAGTGTTTATGACAATGGGTTTTTTCCAAGTGGCCAGGCGGAGCGTTTAGACCAGCAAAAGGTTTGTTCTCGTACTAGAAAGATTATTTTTACGTAAATACCTATTCACTTATATTTTCAGTAGTTCCTTTTTTATTTAATTGTGTATTTTCCAGAAGCCTTGATTTAATTTTTAGTAACATTTTTCTTGGTTTTAATTAAGTTTTCCAAGAGTGAAAGCTACTAATATCCTTGCGTATGAAAGCTTTTATTCAAAAGATTTATAATACGAACTACTTACTTTTATTAGTACTTTGGTATTATAAGTTGTTTAGAATTGGGTATTATTTATGTAAAATTTATTAAATACGCTTTTACATTAAATTACCTGAAGTTGTTAGGTTCTTCATTCAATCCACCGACCATCGTAATAATTATACGGCGTGATGTAAATTAATGTAAAAATCTATTAATTTTTGCAAAACGAATTATGCTCAGCTTTTTCCCAACTACGTTGGGGTCGCCGTCCTGTCTAACCGGATGCAGTTTAATACCAGTATATAGCATGAAGCGACGGCCTATCTGCCCTCCACCACCCAGTTACTGGGTAACACGATACCTTTTGGTAAGACTGGTTGTCAGACTTGGGCTTCTGGCTACCCGTAACGACTGTCAAAGATCTACGAATGACAGCCGGGACCACTGGCTTAACGTGCTTTGCAAGGCACGGAACATTCGATCAACCCGTGCGGCAGTTATTATTTATTCACGGGCCACTCATGTTAGTTTATTATACCAATTACACCCTAATTATAATTCCTAATGTTTGAAATAATTGAAACATCACTACATAATTAATCAGCAATGCAGTCTCAAATATTAATTTATGAATGAGCAAACTAACATAATAAAACATTAACGCCCTTTACAAGTATGTCATGAAAATAGGTCAAACTGAGTCCAAGTACAATATACAACCAGTACCTACATAGCTATACAAATCGATGTTTTCAAAATGCACAACAGCGCTGAAATAATAAAAACAGATAAGTGCGAGTCTGACTGGCGCATCGAGGGTTCAAACTCGTATGTAGACAGTTCGTCCGTTACGGGAATCGGGTCTCGATTTTATAGAGACTGGTCATCCCGTAGTTACCACGGCTTATTATAATTTAATAAAACTTTTGAATATTCTTTTTATTACGGACGCTTTTGACGTTTTGCATCGCTCTCACAAAATTATTGATGTACATATTATTTTGTAACTATATCGAGCCCTTACCGCCGAATTATCATAAGCGACATTTTTACGAAAAGGCAATTTTCATCATAAACTATATTGTTTTAAATGGCGCTTAGGATATAAATCGCAGTTTTGTAAAAATGTCGCTTACGATAAGTCGGCGGTAAGGGCTCGATATGTTGCTTTAAAAGAATGTCCATGGAGTTTCTTGCCCATTCTTCTCCATAGGTACCTACTAAGCTTTGGAATGGGCAACTAGCTTCATCTTTCTGACTGACCGACCCCTTGACAATTCAAAAGTGCCTGTAATTGGTATATTTGAAATAAATGCGTTGAATTTGAGTTGAGTATATTTTCATTTCCCAATTTCTTATTGCTTTTATCGAACAGAACCCAAATACGTAAAGGCCGCTTTCACTTGTCTCCTTGTGTCGTACGGCCGATACAAGGAGACAGGATAAAAGCGGACTTTCCATATTTTATCATTTATTTTCAACATTCCAAAGCATTTAGGCAAAATTGTACAGTTACTTTCAACAAAATAATTATCCTTACCTATTGAAGTTTCGTAAACTATGAAAGCACCGAACATTACCGATTGAAGGACAAACTGAACATTACATATATAAACATACATAATTAACCTATGTGTTCCCACTGCTGGGACACAGGCCTCCCCTCTATGAGAGGGAGTGGACCGTAATCCAACATGCAGGCCCAGTGCTGGTTGGTAGATGTCACATGTCTTCGAATCTTTGGTTCTAGGACATGCCGGTTTCCTCACGATGTTTTCCTTCACCGTTTTGAGAGCAGTGGTGATGAAATAATTTACACAAACTAAAGCGCCTGTCCGGGTTCGAACCTACGATCTACAACTGAACATTGTAGTTGAAAAAATGTTTTCCCATACATCGATATATGTCACGGTCAATTCTCCAACTGCAAATGTAAGTTTTTATCGCAAAAAAAGATTTTTATGTGATTAAACTACAAATTAACAATTTTCGAAGTTTTTCCTTTACTTGTGCTGTGAGACCTTGGTTCTTGCCAAATTTCATGATTCTAGGTCAACGGGAAGTACCCTATAGGTTTTGATTTATTTGCAAGTATCAAAATGTGTCGCTTAACTCACCGTATTTTTTATTGCGTTGACTTAGAATATTTTTTTGGAGCTCCAAGGGACTGTAAACCTATGTATTTGATATTTATTTCAACTTGATACCTCTACGCGTTCTTGAGAAAAAGGGTCTTGAGAGACTGACAGACAGCCAGACAGGCAGACAGACGGACAGACAATGAAGTGATCCTATAAAGGTTCCATTTTTCCGATACGGAACCCTAAAAAAGGGCAGTTACGCGAAACTAAATAATTTATGCAAAAGCAATTTCAATTTCGAAGACGGTTAAAAACTATTATTTGCAATAAAGGCGACGAACCTTTCATGACAGTTTTATATGAGTAGTTTATATTTTATTTTGGAATTATTACATATACCTTTTGGCTTATTTGTGGTGTACAACTGTGTGGTCAAATTTAAGGGTCAAAGCGTCAAACGATCCCTTCTAAGGGTCAAAGTTAAGGAGAAATATAACTTATACACTAACAATTTTATATAATACGGTGATCAATACTTCAATTGTTAAATGCAAGACACAAACAACATGCTCGGGAAGGAGGAGGCGGCACAGTTGAGGGAAAGGCAAGTTTCGCGCCCTCTCGCCCCTAGCCGCCGCAGGAGACGCCCAGGGCGTCGGGAATCCCGGGCGGATTTCCGGCCACCGTAGGCGCGGGCTTGCGGACGGTGAGCAATGGGTAGCTCACCGTCCGGTAAGGACCAGGCCCGGGTCGACGGCGCGTCGTATTCCACGCGCGCCTCAAAGAGATGTCGTCAGCACAAAGTAGGGGTCCACTAGGGCCGATGCCTGCCGGGGTCGCGGGAAGGTACTTATGGGTCACCGAGGCCTCCGCAACACAGGCAACAGGAAGGAATACGGGTGGGTTTTAGTCAGTAAGAGTCTGACACACCCTCCCGCTCCGCCCAGAGCGGGTGAAGTTATTTGATGATTTCCCACCCTCAAAAAAAAAAAAAAAAGGTTCAAAGTTAAAGAGAAATATAACTTATACACTAACAATTTTATATAATACGGTGATCAATACTTCAATTGTTAAATGCAAGACACAAACAACAATAATTATGATATTTTTCTTTTTACAAAATGTACATCAAGAACATTTTTACCCGACTCTGGTGGAGCACTGAAGGAGTGTAATATATTGATTTAGCGTTCTGGAAGTGGAAAACATCTCACACGTCTCTTCTTTTAACTTTGATAAGAATATTAGCTTTACATTTTCCTACGACTGAACTGTAAGGAAAGTCATACAGTTAAAGAATGGGCTTTCACCCTTGTTCACTGCGTGTAATTTCAAACCGTTCGCCCTAAAAATGATATCTTAGATCATTTTCTAGTTGTCGCTGGCACGACAGTATTTTAAATCTTTTTAGCCCGAACCTTCGCCACTTCCACGGCGTCGTCGGTGGCAGCGCAGAGGTCACATTGACTGCAAAGGGAAAGGTGCGTCACCGATTCGGTGTCAAACAATAGTAAATCAATTGTGTCTCATTAGCTGTCCTTGACCGATTAAAGTGCTTATTTTTGTTAGAGTCAAGTGTCCCCCCCTACCAGCTAAATGGTCGTTTATGGAGATGTGAAAAAAATCATGTATACATATAATGAAAGAAAAAGAAGGAAAACTATCACAGCTAAGTAGGCTTTACAAGTTAACGAGTAATAGTCGACCAACTTAAATTTGCAGTTGAAAAATTAACCGTGACGTATATCGATGTATGGGAGAACATGTTTTTCAACTACAATGTTAAGTTTGTTTTTGGAATAAATTCATCTCAAGCCTTTTAAGTGCGTGGTCCGACACGCACTTAGCTGGTTTTTTGTAAGAATTATTGAATTTTTTACAGTAAAACGTCATTCGGGTCAGCTAGCTACGAATAAAAAGGGTATCACTATAGTCAGTCTCCTTGTAAAGTACTTACAAAAGGTAATCAGACAACGTAATGCAGGCTTTAAAGATAACATAATCAGTAATGTACTAATTAAATATATGGTTGAGTCATAATTGAGCACGATTGTCTCCGAGCGTGTTCATTACGCGTTAATTAACTATATAAACTTGGTTAAATCTCTACATGAACAGAAGTGGTAGACCTGAGGCGGGCGTGGATCGATTGAGGTTTTCATTGGGTATGTGATACTGGATTGTTTTGTTTTCGAAAATGATCTCTAAGAAAGAAAATTATATTTATTTGTCACAGAAAGACGTGCACATAAGCTATGGTAATTCTTATAAATAATAAAACAAAACAGATTTATGCTTATAAACACAGAACATATACATATAGTTGGCAATTGCACGCTGTGACTGTGACAAGTAGGGGTGGACGACGACGACGACGACGACGACGACGACGACGTATGTTCGGATGGGCATGATTCGGCAAAACCGAAGCGAATATATACGATCGGGAAAAAGCCGGTCGGCTTAAATCGAATTATGCCGAGTTGAACCGAACATGATTAAGACGCTGACAACACCTAAACCGCGGTCACTGTCAGATTGCATAGAAAAGAAAGAGAAGCGCCATGACACAACGCTTGTAATTTATTGCAAAATATGAAGCAATTATCTATTTACTCAAAATTGAGTTGAGTAATCGAAAATAAAAAACAACGAAGTTCTGCATTCAAATAGGACGTTCTTGTTATTAATTAAATATGTAACGTATGTTGATATTTAATACAGATATTTTGGATTAGAACTCTAGGTAAGATGTTAGTTTAACGTTAGTTTGTATCGAGATTATTTTTCAAAACGTGTATTGGTAACAACCAAGTTATGGGAAATATGTTCAAAATTAACATATATTTTTTCCGCTACCACAAACTATACAGATTTGGCAATATTTTTACTTAAGAGAAGCCAATTTTGGTCAATTGGGTCTTGTCAGCGCCTTAAGCGAGGATAGATGTTGCGTAACACACTATCAGTAGCAATGGATTAGCAACATACTTCAAAATCATTCAGATTGTGATTCAAACTGTGTTACACTGTGAGGGTGTAGGGCGAGCCGAGTGAAAGCTGAATATGATCAGCACATATTATGGGTGTGGGTTATTATGTGAGTAGAACCCCAGAAAAACTTTTTCGACTTTCTCAAAGAATGGTCCAGGGTACCTAGAGACCCTTTTATAACATTTTCGTACTATACTTATGAATTTAATGCTTAAACATAGGCCAAAATCAGATTCTGAAATTGTTGTATTCATAATAATCATATATTTTGTTGGCAATTCACGTAAAATCAAAACATTTATTTGGCACGACTACGATCAAAGCGTCACCACTGATCGTCTGTCTAAATACGTACGCGTATGTTACGTAAAATATTTGGTGAGTAACTAAAAGGGATTGTCGTGTAAATACAGATAAATGGAATGTTAGTATCTTGTTTTGGTTTTGCTTAATGGAGATTTATTGGAACGTTCATTTAGTAAGCGTTTCTCACATACAATTAATACCTTTACGAAATTCGGAGAATTTAGTTAGTCTTTCATCAACCAAAATACAATCTTTCATATAATAAATGAATCTCTTTGCAAAAATATTTGCTAACAATCAATTGCTACGCGCTTGCTACGTAAGTGCTACGATAACGCTACGGCGTAGCGCGACCGTAGCCCAGTCGAGCAGAAACAATAGGAGAAGATAAAAATATATGGTCGCTGTAACATCAAACAGGGGGAATGGGGAAGGCTATTACACGACAGTTCCTTTCATTATGCTAACATTTACCCTTTTGTTTTGTCACTGGGTGAAAATAACAAAAAAGTACATGTAATTTATGTACGTGGGATTCTGCGAATTTTTTGTTAACAAAAGTAAAATTATTTTAAGGTTACAAAGGTTTTTGCGTCTTGTATGTAATGTCTGCCCGGTCTCCAATGTGGGTGCAATTATTGCTTTGGGACACGACTTTGTAGCACACTTATTTCGCTTATCCCTATTAACATTGTCGTATATGTATTTTTGCCATCTTCTTTTTATTACATTAATCACTCTTAAAAAGTCCCTTGTTTTAGTGGAGTCAAGAACATTTATTAAAATTCTGTTGATTTTTGACAATCTAATTTCTTTAAGTAAAAAAAATGCAATTCAAACTTTGACACGCTTTCTTGTAATATTGCTGATTTTCACATCCGACAATGTTAATAGGGATAGGCGATTTATTTATTTAATACTTTAAGCACACAAATGTACAGAGGCGGACTTAATGCCGTGGGCATTTTCTACTAGTCAACCTTTGGGTGATGCAGAGACAAACAGTGGTAGGTGCAATAGCGAAAACTGTGGAATAAATATTTATTTAAATATAAGGATATACATACATAAACCTATTAAAAACTTTAAATATAAGACCTAATAAATACACATAAATACGCGAATATACTAAAACAGATAAGACAAACAATGGGAAAACATTACCGTTGTGATGATACTGCCAGCTTCTTACGAATATGCTCGTGAACTTTGATTTTAAAGGATAATCGGTTGGTTGCCATCCTGATTTCCTGGGGGAGCGCATTCCACAGAGAGATAGACTGAACGAAGAAGGAAGAGTGAATAAAGTCAGTGCGGTGAGAGGGACATTGAAGAAGACGATTGTGTGATGAACGTAGGTTTCTACTGTGGTTCGGGCAAATGTACTGAAAGTGGGGAGCGAGATAACTAGGGGAAGAGGGCGAGTCAAGAAATGAAAACAAGGTGGTCAGCGCCCTTTGCTCTCTGTGCTGGCATATGGGCAACCACTTTAGAAGCGACCGATGCGCAGAGACAAACACTTACCTTCTGCCCGCGAAATCGAAATTTATTGTTTTAACTTGAAATATCCTTGGCAACACTGTAGCTTCATCATCATCATCATTTCAGCCGAAAGACATCCACAACAAACAAACAAAACAAATCGTTTTCACAAATGGTTTTTATTTTTTTCTTTGTGTTTTGTTCAATCATATAAATATATATATTTTTTTGTTTTAAATGCTCCTTTTTTACTTTTTGTATTTCTTGTGCATGTTCCAAATGAAATATGTCTTTTTTTTTCTTTCTTAATTTTTCCATTGCTGGACATAGGCCTCCCGTAGCTTAACATAGTGAAAAGAAAATCGGAATCAGATCAGTAGTTCCGGAGATTACCCCCACATACAAACTCACAAATTTTGCCACTTTATAATATTATCATATTATTCTGCTTCTTTATAATATTATTGGTCACTCAGCGCGCCATGGAGCGGGCTATGCTTGGAGTTTCTTTGAAGGATAAGATCAGAAATGAAGTTATCCGGAAGAGAACCGGAGTTACCGACATAGCCTGCAGAGTAAGCAAGCTGAAGTGGCAGTGGACTGGCCATATTTGTCGAAGGACCGATGGCCGGTGGAGCAGACGAGTCCTAGAGTGGAGACCGCGTATCGGCAAGCGTAGTGTGGGACGCCTCCCAGCTAGATGGACCGACGACCTTAAAAAGGTGGTTGGGACAGACTGGATGCGGAAGGCGGAGGACAGGGTGTTGTGGCACAGCCTGGGAGAGGCCTATGTCCAGCAGTGGACTGTTATAGGCTGAGTTGATTGATTGATTGATTGATAATATTATTAGTATAGAAAAGAGTACATAGGATCATAATCATAATCATAATCATAATCATCATTGATTGCATCCATGTAGTTTACAAGTTGTTACAAGTATATAGGTTTCATACATAAACCCTACTAGGGCACAGCAATATAAATATAAATAGTTTAATGCCACAGTGTCACAATATTAAAACCACTGTGCTTAAACTGTGATCAAGTTGCTTTTGTGCAATTCCTATTTACGCAGAGTTCGTACAGTGTCTTTTGCGTGCAATACAATAATGCTTTCAGGGTGTTGATGGGGCTGCCTCACTTCTGTAGCGCATCAGGGATGTTTGCGGAATTGCGTGTTGATTGCTTTTATGCATTAATGCGTAAAAGATGTGCATCCTTGGTGCGCAGGGTGCAAGCCAGTTCCAACAGCATCCTGGGGATTATTGCTGACAGGCTGGACTGCTGTATTGTGAGTCGTTGCTCCAGTATGTCAGCTGGAATGCTGAAGCAATGATTATTTTGTGTTTTGTTGTGTGTGTTTGTGTAATTGTTGTTGTAATTGTATTACTAACATAGTTGTAAGTTTCAATTTTTTTTTTCCTTGACATGTTTCGGGGCCCTGGGGTCCCGGACCTTAGGCGTACGAGGAGCCGAAGCCAACTCACAGAGGCCCCTTAAACAATTTTAATTGTTGAGGCACTAACCGACGATTATCCCTGTATGCACTATGCAAATCCACCCAAGGACAATCCCCGGTTGGTGCAGAGCTATTGCAGAACATGGAAACAAAACATAATGGGCTATGGGTTTGGGTGGCTATAGTTGACTAGCAACCTAAAACTATGGAAGGACTATGTCCCCTGCCTGATCAATGTTATGTAATACACGGATAAAATGGTAAGGGGTGACTTGCACACTCAATAATGGGCCCTCGGAAATTGTCGCTAGCACATAGTACCGTAGCGACTAGGCAACATGTCCTGAGGTGCTCGAGAACAAGGCTTTCAGAACAATCCCAGAGCCCGGAAGATGGTCAAGATCCCTACGAGCACTTACTGGAATACTTCCTTCTTCCGAACACGTTTGCTCTTGCGAATCTCCACTCAAGCCGGCCAATAAAGGCAAGAATGAGGTGGGAGCTCTGTTCCACATCAGTGTTCACTCCAGCCGGCCAATAAAGGCAAGCCAGAGATGAGGAACAAGACTTCTCACAGGAGATGGGTCCGTGGGGTCGCTACTGCCCAACAGCTCGCCACATGCTGCCCTGCGGGTTTCTGTATCTCTCTTGGTTTGGCTCTTTACCCTAAACCTGTGCCGGCACAGACCTAGAGTTCGCGCGCAAGCCCCACCACAAATTAAAGGTCACTCAGCGCGCCATGGAGCGGGCTATGCTCGGAGTTTCTTTGAAGGATAAGATCACAAATGAAGTTATCGGGAAGAGAACTGGAGTTACCGACATAGCCTGCAAAGTCAGCAAGCTGAAGTGGCAGTGGGCTGTCCATGTGTGTCGAAGGACCGATGGCCGGTGGAGCAGACGAGTCCTGGAGTGGAGACCGCGTATCGGCAAGCGTAGTGTGGGACGCCCCCCAGCTAGATGGACTGACGACCTTAAAAAGGTGGTTGGGACAGACTGGATGCGGAAGGCGGAGGACAGGGTGTTGTGGCACAGCCTGGGAGAGGCCTATGTCCAGCAGTGGACTGGTATAGGCTGAGTTGATTGAAGCCCCACCACGACGTCAACGTAGAGATACGGCGGTAGGGTTATTATTATTGTTATTGGGTCAAAGAGTTAAGTCTCTATGGCAATGTATTTCTAACATTATGTTCTATTCCTGATACTAATGGTTATCGAATTTCTAATCGAATATTACTGCATAAATTGTGTGCGGTCAAAATGTCGGTACCCATACCCTTAGTGGGGAAAATGGTTCGCATTCTCACACCTTTTCATGATTTTGAAATTATAATTGGAAAACATTTTTTTTTTTGCCCTATATTGTGCCCTACTGTTGGGCAAAGGCTTACCCTTCCATGCCTCTTTATTTTCTGCGATCTCTTGCCATGTGGGCCCCGCAAACATTATTAGATCGTCACATCTACCTCGACGGCGATGTCGTCCCTCAGGCGTCCAGTGAGTGACGATCTTTGCCCATTCATGCGACATGGCCGTCTATTGCCACCAGGTATTTTACAAAGTCACGCATTTAGAAAACTGTCGATTGGTAAATAAAACCGTCCAGTTTTAAACCAATTATTGTAAATATTATGTATATTAATTTATCGTAATGAAGCTTGCCGTGATTGGTCCGGGGATGGGTGACCTTTACATACCAAGACCACTCAGTGCCTCGGAAAGCACGTTAAGCCTTTGGTCCCGGCTGTTATTTGTAGATCTTTGACAGTCGTTACGGGTAGTCAGAAGGCCGAAAGTCTGACCACTGGATGCAGCTGAATACAAGTAACATACTTGTATTCAGCTGCGTCTGGTAAGACTGGAAGTCGACCCCAACTTAGTTCGGCAAAGGCAGGCAGATGATGATTGATTTATCGGAATTACAATATCGCATGCACGCCATCTAGCGTCCTAATTTCTAAACTATCGCTATCATGACACTTTGGTTTGCTAGTGATAATTTGACACTTTTTTAGTAGTGTGAGTGACTACGAAAAAAGTAAAATTTTGCCTGGATTTCACGGTTATTTTTCTCAGTAAATAATGAAAGCCAATCCAACCTTACAAATTATATGAAGAATTACAAACAATTATCTATAAATATTTATTAAATTCAATGAGTCAAGAAAGACTTTCAGCTTTGGCAGTTTTATCTATTGAAGCAGATATAGCATCTAAGTTGAATTACGATACAATTATTAAAGAGTTCAAGTAAGGCTAAAAACAGGAAATTTCTGTTTTTTTAATTATAATTTTTTGATTTTTCTTCTATGTTAGTCAAAGAAAATGTTTTTTATTTTATAAAATCCGTCTTCTCGCGCCACCAGAGGATCTCGCGAAGGGTACCTGGCCCACATCAAATTCAGATCTTGCTCCGCCACTGCGACCACATTTCACATTTCATTGTAGAAAAGTGATAAAATGATTCATTTTAATCAAAGATTGTCTATGAGTACAGAATAATACTAACCAAAAAAGTATGGACTGAATGGACCATCAAATGGTCCATTCAGTGGGGCATCCTTCTTAAAAACCACAATGTATTGCCCATCTCAGCTTAAATATTACTATAAAATATTATAAATGGCTCTAATCCTGACCTCTGATTGAATTAATCTATTTAAGCAATAAATATTGCTTGGTGTATGACCTTTGTGGAATGCAGACGGCTTTAGGTCATTGCTTCAGAGCAATGTCCTAGAGCCGTCCTCAGGATTGTGAACTGTAATATTTATGAAGCAAAACCGAAATATTGCTCGCAAGGGAATTCAACTCCGTAATAAATTACGTAAAGGGATTAGGGAAACAAAACACTTTCTACGTTTAAACCTGCACTATATTTTAAATGAAGACTTTTTCTGTTGACCTTGACTCGAACCAAAAAATAAAAATAAGATTAGCTTAATCTGTTTCCATAACTCAGGGATATTGTGTTAGAACATTCCTATATTTACCTAGCCATATTTGCTATCGGCACGCTAAGTACAAGAACAATCTTTTTTTTTTGATTATCATAAACAGTCCCTATTTTTTTTGTTCTGTCCCTTGCTGGGCAAATGCAACCCAAGTGCTTTCATGAACTCTTTTCCCGCGCTACCTCAAACCAGCCTTCGTGGCGTCTCACCAACCCTTTCTGGGCCGGCCTCCATCTATCATTCATCACAGAACATTAATTTAATTTGAAAAAGTACAGTGGAATTAAGAACCTGCTAATTTTCCTCAAAGTCGCTGAATAATAATAATAATAAAAATACTGTGTTTTCAATGAAACACTGTATTTTTTTTGGTATTACTATAGCGCTTCTAGTAAGTTTTACCTAAGTGTCATAGGATAAAGTTTACCAAAAAGAAGAATATTACTAGTTTCAATTACCGACTTGCTAAAAACATTATTAACAAAGGTCTTCGTGATCTTGGTGTACAGCTAGACCCGAAACTTTATCTGAATATTGAAATGAAAATACCTATTACTAATAAGGCATAACAGATGTTTGGTTTTGTGATGAGAGAATCTAGAGAATTCCATCGTCCCTCCACTTTCTTAAACTTGTGTAAGTCCATAGTTAGACCGCAATTAGAATACGTGGTACCGATTTGGAATCCCTAAATTATAGAATTAGTTCAACATAAGTAGGTACTTCGTGCTATGCAGTACAGGTGTTTTCGAAAAAAAGCATGTTACCAGTCTTCTTCAAAAAAACCGACCAAGTGCTTGTCGGACCACGAACAATGGAGGGTTAGGGGTAGTTTGGATGAATTTATCCCAAAAACAAACTCAACATTGTAGTTGAAAAACATGTTCTCCCATACATCAATATACGTCACGGTCAATTCTACAACTTCAAATGTATGTTGGTCGACTATTACTCGTTAACTTGTAAAACCTACTTAGCTGTGATAATTTTCCTTTTAATTTCGTTATTTATACTACTGCCATGATTTTTTTCACATAACCAAAAGCAACCGTTTAGCTGGCAAGGGGAGACACACTTGACTCTAACAAAAATGAGGACTTTAAAGTTTAATATTACCCAAACGGATCTCTGAATCGAAAAGTGGTTTTCCCAGACCCGCAATATTTTTAAACAACCTATCCATCGATACCCCATACCATGAGAAAGACGAGAAAAAAGATATCATCCCCACTTTACGTACCAGGGAAGTACCCTACAACATTTATTTTTCGAGATTGTATTTGACCACTTTATTGGAGTGATTAATATGCATACCCATGCCAAATTACAGCTGTCTAGTACTAGGAGTCTCTGAGCTAAGCCGCGGACAGACAGACAGACAGACAGATGGACATGGAGAACTATAAGGGTTCCTTGTTTACTACGGAACCCTAAAAATATGACCTATTTACGTTACAGTCAAGACGAGACTCTATTTAAAGTTTAACTTGTTTCGGCGTACGAAACAAGTTTGTTTGCCCTGACTTGGTGAACAGTTTGAGTTACCTGGTTCCTCGAACTGTGCATGGGTGGGAGGTGCGCACTGGAGTCCGTTCGCTATACCAGCTTTTGTAAATCCAACGCTGGTGTGCGCTCACAGGTACACCGCTTATTCCACACTTAATAAGCGTTTTAATGAAATCGACATACATCTACTGCTGATCCCTCAGAATTTTTACTATTTATTTTTTTAATATTCGGTTAAGAAATAGTTAACAAAATATTTAAAAAAATGATATAGTTAAAATTTTTGATATATTGAGATAGATTATTGAGATAGATTGCGTATGCTTAAGCAAATTATTATAATTGTTATAGTACCCGTAGGATACAATACACAATCAAGAGTTTGTTTTGTTATTTTTAGTTTGTTTTGTTCATTTAATTGATTGTGTCCTGAGCGTTTGCCATCAGTTTGTAAATATTTAAGTTGTAATCTGTGGAAAATGTAGTGGGTAGTATATTTTTTAAGTTAAATGTTAAGTTATTTCCGTTTATTTTTAATATACTACTGTTTAATCCCTTCTGAAATAAAATAAAATAAATGCCCTACAGTCTCTTTAAGAAATAATAACATTTTAAACATATAAGATCAATATGTGTAGCCCAATGTATACTAATTAACTTTACAGTCATGACTTCAATTTACGCCACCAACACTTAAACTGTACCTCATCCAAACTCAACCGGTCAAAGTAAGTCAAAGTATTTATTTGTAAAAACGTGTTGTAAACAAAATATGTATAAAACATAGTGATGTTTTGCCGTTCACGGCGTAAAACTATCAATAAAGTATATACATAAATAAACTCACGTCTTCTTCCTATAGGAGTAGAAATTATAGAAGTCAAACTCAAAGCATTTATTTCAATTATACCATTTACAGGCACTTTTGAATTGTCAAGGAGTCGGTCAGTTAGAAATATGAAGCTAGTTGCCCATTCCAAAGCGTAATAAGTACATATGGAGAAAAACGGGCAAGAAACTCCACGGACACTCTTTTCAAATTATAATGTTACAAAAATATTGGAGCTCCGTGGACGATTGTAACGATGGGTTCGTGGAAACTGTCCATGCGGTCGGGTCTAAGATCTTCAAGACCCGTCGTACAAATAGAAACAAGAAGCTCTCTGATCCTACTAAGCGGCTCATGGAGCAGAGGCGCGAGATGATCCTGCAGTCTTCAGTTGATGCGCTCAAGTACCGCCAGCTCAATAGACGGATCTCTAAGTCCTTAAAAAGTGACCTTCGCCGCTTTAATACAGAGCGCATTAAGGACGCGATAGAGCGGAATAAAGGCTCCAAGGTCTTTACAAGAGATCTGTCTATTGGGCAGAGCCAGCTTGTGAAACTGAAGACCAACGATGGCAGGATCGTATCCGCCAAACATGAGCTGTTGAGAGAGATCGAGAGTTTCTATGGACGTCAACAGGTAACCCTGGTATGAATCTGGCAAACGACCCAAGAGCTAGATTGACCCGACACTACACCGAAGACATCCCGGACGTCAGCTTGTAAGAGATTAGGATGGCTCTGAAGCAGCTCAAAAACAACAAGGCGCCGGGTGATGACGGAATTACGGCTGAACTTCTGAGGGCCGGTGGAAAACCCGTTCTCAAGGCCCTCCAGAAGCTGTTTGGTTCCGTCATACTCGAGGGCAAAACGCCACAGGCATGGAACAGAGGTGTGGTGATACTGTTCTTTAAGACGGGCGACAATACCTTCCTTAAGAATTATAGGCCCATCTCACTTCTGAGCCATGTCTACAAGCTGTTTACAAGAGTCATCACGAACCGTCTCGCGCGCAGGTTTGACGACTTCCAGCCTCCCGAACAAGCCGGATTCCGTAAAGGCTTTAGCACTGTAGACCACATACATACGCTGCGGCAGGTTATACAGAAGACCGAGGAGTATAACCTGCCTCTCTGCTTAGCGTTTGTGGACTACGAAAAAGCCCTCGATTCGATCGAGACATGGGCTGTACTGCAGTCTCTTCAATGGTACCAGATCGACTATCGGTACATCGAGGTGGTTAAGGGTCTGAACGAAAATGCCACTATGTCAGTCCGACTCTAGGACCAGACCTCGAAACCTATCCTTCTGCAGCGAGGTGTGAGGCAGGGAGACGTTATCTCTCCGAAACTATTCACCGCTGCATTAGAAGATGTCTTCAAGGTTCTGGACTGGAAAGGGTCAGGCATCAACATCAATGGCGAGTACATTAATCACCTTCGGTTTGCCGACGATATAGTTGTCATGGCTGAGACTATGGAGGACCTCAGTACAATGCTCGATGACCTCAGTAGAGCTTCCGGAAGAGTGGGTCTTAAAATGAACATGGGCAAGACAAAGATCATGTCAAATGCCCATGTTACACCCACTCTCATGAAAATCGGAGATGCTACGATCGAAGTTGTGGACGAGTAAGTTTATCTAGGACAAACTGTCCAGTTAGGTAGGTCCAACTTCGAGAAAGAGGTCAGTCGTCGAATCCGATTCGGCTGGGCAGCGTTCGGGAAGCTACGCAATATCTTCTCGTCCCACATACCGTGGTCGCTTACAGTGGGACTTATCAAAAGGCTAAAAGTCACTCAAAGGGCAATGGAGAGGGCTATGCTTGGAGTTTCCCTACGTGAGCGAATCAGAAATGAAGAGATCCGCAGGCGAACCAAGGTCACCGACATAGCCCGAAGAATTGCCAAACTTAAGTGGCAGTGGGCAGGGCACATTGCTCGCAGAACAGATGGCCGATGGGGCCGAAAGGTTCTGGAATGGCGACCGCTTACCGGATGACGTAGCGTTGGAAGGCCTCCTACAAGGTGGACCGATGACCTTGTGAAGGCCGCAGGAATCCGCTGGATGCGGGAAGCACAAAACCGGTCGAAGTGGCGGTGCTTGGGGGAGGCCTATGTCCAGCAGTGGACGTCTTTCGGCTGAAATGATGATGATGATGATGATGAAAAATATTGTTACATCTTTAATGTGGAATTTGTAACTAAATGTGAGGACGATTTAAAAAAAAAATAACGCGTCCATAGGACAGCAAATAGAAACAAACATAAAAAAATAAATAAAAATAAGCCACGGAAACTACGCGATGACCAGTCTCAACTGACAGCGCCCGTTCACGAACATGACGCATGGATTAGCACCATTAGGCTCAACCATTTTGAAGGGAGCTACATGATCAAACACACGCGCCACCAGCGAGACATCTGAGTGAGCATGACATACGTCAAAGTTGCCTGGAAGAGAATGCAGCGATAAGGCCACCCATTGTATATATTTTTTATTTTTAAATGTATAATCAAAGTATATATAAATTATTATATTAATGCGTGAAGCGAAAACTTTGTAGCCGGACGCGGACGGAGGAGTATGAAATTTGGCACAGTTAAAGTTTATATAGAGGAGGAGTGCAGAAAGTTAATTATATAATACCTATGCATTAGAAATCAATTAAATTCATAAAAAAAAAACATTACAAACACAACCATGCGTTTAACACACGCACACAGTGACAGGGCCTCATGACTTGAAGATAGATGACAGAAATTACAGCATAAGTACTTTTTAATAGCATGGAATTAGTGTACTCATGGAATTAGTAAGTACGATATAAATTGTAAGTAGTGGGGGTCGAATTTCGACCAGTGAGCGACCACTAGTAAATATAAATAAATAAATACTCTTAGCCGCCAGGGCACATTCAACGCCACCTGGGACGCTCCTTATAAACTTCTTTTGCTTCGTTTACGTTCATACATCTGCTGCCAAAGAGCCAATAAACTAGGTATCTAAAATTACACTTAAGTAGGTAACAGAATTAAATTTCGTTAAAGTTAAATAACAAAGTCTATAATCGCTAAATTACTTACAGTAAATCTTAAAACAAAGTTAATAATTTAATTTAATTTATTTAATTTTGCTTATAAAATGTTGAACGTATTTAATTTAATAGGAATACATAACATTTCTGCTACAGTTTGTATACATGACATGTAATTAAATCTAAATCTAAACTAATATTATGAAGAGATAATATTTGAGCAAGAGCTCAAATATTATCTCTTTGTTTTGTGTGTTTATTTGTTACGCTTTTATGCTAAAAGGGCTGAACGGATTTGGATGAAATTTGGCACCTGAGTAGACCATGGCCTGGGTTAGGACATAGAATTTTCATCCCAATATTCCGTCAGGATCGAGACTTATGCGGATGAAACCGCGGGCACAGCTAGTCCTAATCGAAAAATATTATCACAGCATTTAACTAAGTACCTTTACTCTTAACGCACATTTTTATCCACATAAATATAGAGTAACAAGCAATAGAGTAACAAGGTTATGCATAAACAAGGAAAAGCTTGTCAATGATTTACTTTCGCGTGGAATATTGACTGTTGATAACATAAGGGGAAAATTATTTAGAAATACAAGAGGGGGATAATATTAAGGTCAGGGTTATTATGACCCAAAAGCGTTAGTTCCTTTTGGTTATGCCTTTTGGTAGCAGATGACAGATGACGGCAGCACGTTAATATTGATTACAGACTTATTACAATACTTCTGTGAGTTCGTTACAGAAATGGTATTTATGTTTGAGGGGCTTGTAGCTAAGTAATAACAGTAGCACGGATCGATCGATCAGGTTGAGCTAGTCTTTCCGCGATTAGTCCATGGATGGGTGACCGACTTTACATAACCCCCTTTACAAAGCCCCTCCGTGCCTCGGAAAGCACGTTAAGCCGTTAGTCCCGGCTGTTATTTGTAGATCGTTGACTGTTGTTACGGGTCGTCAGAAGCCCGAAAGTCTGACAAGTGGTCTCTAAGGGGTATCGTGTTACCTACCTGGGTTGTGGAGGTTGTGGAGGTCAGATAGGTAGGCGCTCCAAGTATAGGTAATACTGGTATTCAGCTGCATCCGGTCAGACTGGAAGCTGACCCCAGCATAGTTGGGAAAAGGCTAGGCAGATGATGATGGTTTATTTTTGACGTGAAAACGTTTTTTCACATGGTATTTAATATTTCTGAAATATTTCAAAAACATGTAAGATTTCATCGAGGTTTACCATTTAAAACATAGGTCATATTTGTACCAATTTTGAGGCAGGTGACATAATTTGCCTATGATGTCACATCACGAGCGCACGCGCATTCACGTAGCTCTCTATTTTTTAATGGTATGTTCTTCATTTATGGACAATTTTATAATCATCGTATGAGTTTGAGTTAACTTATAAGGCAGAAAGTTAACTTATCTCTTTTTTTAGACTTAAGTTAGTTTTAATTTAATTTAGTTAATGTTAATATTCATCTTGTAATTTGGTAATGTAAATAAATTTTGAAATTCTAAGGCAGATAATTTCATACAAATTCTATTTTTTGAATTGAAGTATCTGGTAAATAAGTATCGATCCATACGTATGTTCGTGAACGGGTGCCGTCAGAAAGGGCTGGTCATCTTTTAGCTCACTCATAATCAGCCTATCATGTTTCCTCTGCAGAGACACAGACCTCCTCTCTGTGAGAGGAAGTAGGCCGTAATCCACCACGCGGGCCCAGTGCGGGTTGGTAGATGTCACATGTCTTCGAATTTTTGGTTATGCGACATGCTGGTTTCCTCACGATGTTTTCCTTCACCGTTTTGAGAGCAGTGGTGATGAAATAATTTACGACCTACAACTCGTAAGTTGCAGCTGTTACCACTGGGCCACCACTTCTCTTATCTTTTAACTGCTTATTTTAGTTTTTGAACTGTGTTTTTTATTTTTTTTTATTACAGACTCTTTTGGCGTGCATGGTTTTGTACGTCATTCTCACATGTATAATTTTAACATGAATGATGTAACCAATATTTTTTAACAATATTTTTATTTAAATGTAGTTTCCTATGCCCGTTCGTTTCTTTAGGACGCTTTGGAATGGGCAACTATCTTCATCTTTCTGTTTGACCGACCCCTTGACAATTCAAAAGTGCCTATAATCGGTTTTAAATTGAAATAAATGCTTTGAGCTTTTGCCTATGTGGAGACTTTGAAGCAGGCCATTAGAGTTTTGTAGTTCCAGAGACCAACAGTATTATTCTATAAAAACTCATTCCAGAAATGTCACTGAAAGAATTAAAGTTTATAGTGATGAAGCGATAGGTCCTTTCTGAATTAGGTATACATATTTTTTTATTTTTATAAATTGCATCTCGCAGGTCAACCTAGGAGGTCATTGTCTGCTTAACTGGACTTTCCTGTGAGTCAATAAATTGAGGCCTCCAGCCAGGGCATAAACTTATAAAAGATTATAATAATTAATAGACAATAATAAAAATAATAATATGTATTATTATGAAGGACGGGACGGTTGACGTGTGTCGGGCATGCCACCGTCCGGGTTAGTCTATCAGGCATATTATGATTTTATTTATTTATTATAAACATTTTTTATAAAAACATTTACATAGTACTATGCCCCGCAAAACCGTTTTCACGGTTTGTCTACGGGAACAGAACAAACAGTTTTACAAATAAAAAGGTTTATTAGTGCGGACACTTAATTTACACTTCTTGCACTTCTAAAGTAACCAATGATATTATCTTATCTTATATGTATCAAATTACTTATAACTTACAAAACTCTTAACCACTTATTTGCTCTCCCTCCACAATCTGCAAACCATTTTCCTAAGAATAATAATTTAGTTTACAAACTCCCGAAAAAGAACTGCTTAAGTAATTTGGCAAATTTACCTTTTATTTCCTGACTTCTTATATCAGTAGGCAATTGGTTGAGAAGGTATGGAACTCTTTTATCAAGCGTTCGGTTGCCAAAATAATTCCTTATTGTAGGTACATCAAATTTACCTGCTGATCTATCCTAGTTGCGTGGTTATAGGTAACTAGCGAGTGAAGCTCCCAGCTGCCATGGCTGTTAACCAGAAGTAGGTATTTATGTTTTAAGCTGATAGGAAGAATTTTGCAAATCCTACTAATATTATAAATGCGAAAGTTTGTAAGGATGGATGGATGGATGCATGGACGTTTGTAACTCTTTCACGCAAAAAGTACTGAACGGATTTGGATGAAATTTGGCACACAGATAGTTTATAACCAGGAATAACGTATAGGATACTTTTTATCCCGATATACCCACGGGGTCAAAACTTATGCGAGTGAAACCGCGGGGCGCATCTAGTTTTAAATAACTTAATAATACGAGTAATCATCTTTACATTTATTTTTAAATTTCTTACTTACTAATAGTTTTAAAAATCTAATTTGTTGTGCTTCTAACTTTTCTAAGTTACTTTTGAATGTGAGACCATAGCAGTCGAGGGCGTAACTTAACATTGGGTCAACTAATTGTAGATAAAGACACTTAAGGGTATTACTTGGTACTTTAAAGCTTAGATGGTAGAATTTACCGAGCAATATTCTAAGTTGATTACACAAGTATTCAATCTGGTCTGACCACGAAAAGTTCTCGTCCACTTTTACTCCGAGATATGTTACACATTTATCGCGTACAATTGGCTTACAATTACAGTGAACATAGTTGTTATGAATACATGTAAACTCATGTGTGTACATCGGAGGTGGTTCGCCAGGTGGTAGTAAATAAGGTCAGCGTATCACAACTAGCTTAGTTTTATCCGCGTTTAGAATTATCCCGTTGTCGTGCGACCATTCAACAAGGTTTCAGCAAGGTCAGCACGCACAGGTCATCCGCGAACATGTACGCTGAGCAGCTGCGTAAAACGCCGCACAAGCTGTTGACGTGCATTAGGTAGCATACAGGCCCGCATACCGCGCCCTGCGGCACCCCGCAACTCACCTCCCTCGCGTCACTGTACGACTCGTCCACCTTTACGCGGTAGTATCTTTTCGTTACATAGTCTTTAAACCAGTTGTTAAATGGTTCAACCACCCCGCACTCACCCATATCATTTAATAAAGTATTTGTTTCTAAGGTATCAAATGCCCTTTTAAAATAAAAAAAACGACTACTACAAATTGCTTCTTATTTAAATAATTATTAATTTCATCACAATACCTAGATTGTTATCTAGGTTTTGTGATGAAATTAATAATTATTTATGTCGCACTTTTACTCTTTTGAAATCCATGTTGGCATTTACTAATAATGCTGTTTTTTTTAAGCTGATTTCCTAGTTGATTTACAATACATTTTTTTAATATTTTGTCTACACTTGATAATATAGCAATCGGCCTGTAATTGGAGAATGTTTTACGATCACCTTTTTTAAAAATAGGTCGAACTATAGCCTCCTTTAGCTTGCTCGAGCATATATACTCGTATGTCCTTACACATAAATTAATAAGACGTGCGAGCACGGGACTTACTATATTAACCAAATATTTAAGATCAGACATGCGTATGAGATCGCTTCCCTATTCGTATCCATACTTGTTATAACTCTCTTAACATCTTGACTATTCACCGGCCGCCATCGCATACACACACTCTTCTCCTTAACGTACGTGCTTCTGTCTAACCATTTCGCATCACAATCATGTTTTATATTTTAAATTTCGTTTGTAAATGTTGACGAGAACTCATCACAAATTTCTTTCACACTGCCTTGCATCTTAATGTTATTTAAAATTATGCTATCTAAGGATTTTTTGTTCTTCCTCATCAATACATGAATTCTATCCCATAACTTATTTATGTTATTGTTACAATTTATTATACTTTGCCTATCGTATTCATTTTTACATTTAGTTAATATTTTATGGCATTTGTTCCTATATTTAGTGTATGTTAAACGTTTAACCATATTCTTTGGTTCGTTACTCCACATTGCAAAAAGTCTGTCTCTTTCTAATAATAGTTTCTTATGATCTCTCGTTATCCAATTTTTCTTATTCCAGACTCCTTTGCTAATAATTTTATCTATATAGCAAGATTCATAAACACTAGCAAATATTTGTCTGAAATATTTATATAATTCAACAGGACATTCAATCAGTAAGAGATTATCAAAATCTATACACGATAATTTCTCCCGCACCGCGCGATTATCAAGGACACGTCGTCTCGAAGGCTCAGTAAGCGCGCGCGAGTATGACGCTTACGCAGTCGCACCCGTAAGTGTAGTGGTGTTCTGGCTATCATTTGGAGCGCGGTTCCATTCTACCGCAACTGGGTAATGATCGGATATTTTGGTTCGTATTATAGCTGATTGCATATGTGCAAGAGGCGCTCGAATATAAATGTGATCTAAACATGATTCTACTAAACTGCCCATGACAATTTCGCTACGAGTGACGTGATCTATACATTTTGTAAACCCATATTCAGCTAATAGATCTTCATACAAAGTTACCTGTCAATCCTGTTGTTTAAGTAAGTTAATATTTATATCACCGCATAAAATCACTTTAGTGTTATGTGGTATGTTATTAAGCAAATTACGAAATTCGTCAATAAATTGTACTATTTTATCTTACTTATTTATTTTAGGCGGCCTATAAATGGAAATTAAATAAATTAGCTCGTTGGCGTACTTAAGAGGCTGACAACACCTAAAGCGCGGTCACTGTCGGACTGCAGAGAAAAGAAAGAGAAGCGCGATGACACAACGCTGGTAATTTATTGCAAAATATGAAGCAATTATCGATTTACAAAAAAGCCATAGATTGTATAAAAAAAATAAAACACTATTATGCTTATATGTTGCTTGTAGAATAATCTGACAAAAATCGGAATGATTGCATGTATATTAGTATGGTTTTTAAACGTTAAAAGAAATTTTTAGAGGTATCTTCGTGATTTTCTTCTATCGTATCAAATGAGTTATATTGTGTTTTCAACACACTATCTACCTAGCGTATATCCGAATATCATATATTTTTCCGATTTTGTTTACTGCAGTAGATCATATACTTTAAGGCATTATAAAACTTATAAAATTTGCGTTTAGGTCCTGTAGTCTCCTTAAATGAAATGGATACGCAATCGGGAGCGCATCTCGGTAGGTATCAATCAACGACTCAATCACCCGAGCCGCGAGCCCCTCCCGCGCATACACTAACCGCTTGCCCACCGCTGTCAGATGACGTCAATCCCCGCCCTGCCCCGACCTCGTTCGCGGATGTGCACCTTATTGTACGTTATATAGAGTTGCAAACCGCGTGGCCCAAAACTCCTATTCGGAGTCAGTGGGGACTGACGGTTGGAGGAGTGCGACTCCTATTCGGTGTCATCGGGGAGTTATACCCCTCCTCCTGTTCGCCCGGCGCGGGTGAAACTATTTATTGTGCACCCATTAATCTCATAGAAACCCAGACAATCAAAATTAATATTTGGTTCTGTAATAACTATTACATCCAAATATTGTAGATTATTATTTAAACTAACTAATAACTCGTTAAAGTGTTTTTTTTATAGATCTTATATTAACATGAATTAGGCAAAAGTCGTTATTTCTACATAATGTTGATGTCCAGCTTTGTATGTCATCAACATAAACCGGAACAACTTGACCATTTGTTATTGTTTCAATATTGTCGAGGAACGAGAATGTTGTTAATAATGTTATCAGTTCTACACATCACTTAGGTACCTATCAGTCCAGGTAGTTAGCCACATGACTTTCACTTTTTGAGTAGTTCACGAATATCGGCTTTCGACCTAACCCACACAGATTTATCACCTTCTTCCTTTTTCACCAGTATTCTGCCGTTTACGACCCAGATGTACTTGTAAATGTCCTTGAGTTGAGTCCTGGTATTCCATAACAATTCCCGAGCGGTTTTAGTTAGATCTTCGTTAAAATAAATAAATCAAATCTTATTTTTTCTGTGAACCTGAAGTAATAATACTGCTGTTTACACTAACGAGCTTACGTCTATTTGCTAACCAAGAATCCCGACTTTTTGTACCCGTACTCTTGAATCCTATTACTGTCGTGGCTGGTTTGTCGTTGCTTTCCGTTGTTGTCGACGGCTCGCCCATTCGATATCGACGCAGTTCACCTCCAATGTATCTCCAAATTTTTTGACTACCTTCATTATATTTTCATCTGGCATTTGCTCGATACCCACCACTTCGTTGTTATGTTTACGTGTGGATTGTTCAAACTCATGCACTTTTTGCTCAAGTGCAATATTACATTTTTCTAGGTACAAACATTTATTATTGACATTTTCGACGGATTTTTCAAGCTCACAAATCTTTTTTTTTTCGATTCTTCGTGTTCTGCCAATATGGTGTCGTATTTCTCCGAGAGGACTGCCATGATAGTTATGATATAATTTAGTTGTTTTTTAAATCCTGGAAGCGAATTAACTTTGTTCTGTATATCCTTTAGTATTTTTTTGAACCCTTGTCCCTCTACTTCCTGCTCCTCTTCCTCGGATTCTTTATCTTCACAATTATTGCAAAAAACTCGTGTTCTACCTGCTTTCATGTCTGCTGTCAACCCTTTTACACAATTCCTATGGAATGTTCATTGGCAAGTACCTTGACACACAAAGTGAGATCCATTACTCGCCAGTTTCTTCTTGCACTTTTGACTGCATATCCAATAATACTTATTATTTCGTATTAAGCGCGATCGTTGCCTCCCACGCACGCATCCGCACTCAACGGCTGCGATAGCCTCTGGTTGTTCTCGTTTGGCTAACGGCGAGTACTTGCACAGACATAACCAAGTGGCTAGGATTATTCACCAGCAACTAGCTTTGAAATATAAACTTGTGAACTCTGAGGTACCGTATTACAAGTATGTGCCCGACCCAGTTCTCGAAAATTACCATGACACGTTGTACTGGGATCGGTCTATCATTACTGACAGGACTATTGTCGCCAATAAGCCTGATATAGTGGTGATAGATCGATTAGCGCGCCGCGCAATGATAGTCGATGTTACCATTCCACATGACGAAAACCTCGTGAAAGCTGAGAAAGAAAAACAAATAAAATATTTCGACTTAGCACACGAGGTTGTTGACATGTGGAATGTGTCAAAAGTCGACTGTCATTGTGCTGATTGTCGTAACGGCTAATGGCCTGATGGCCAAAAGCCTCAACGAACATCTCTCGAGGCTCTCGTTAGGCGGCTGGATCAAGGGCCTGATTCAGAAGGCAGTACTCCTCGATACGGCTCGCATTGTGAGGAGGTTCCTATCTCTGGAGCCCTAACCACCGGTAGCTTGGACCCTGCTCCCGACACCAGCGGACCACTATTTTTTATATTTTTAAATGTTTTTGTATATCTTTTTTAAGAAATATTTAAAAATATAAAAAATAGTGGTCCGCCGGTGTCGGAAGCAGGGTCCAAGCTACCGGTACTACTGCCTTCGATATAATATATTATTATCCTTAAGTTCTGAGTTGAGCTGCACGAGTACTGACAATTGCGTGCACTGACTGGATAGGTTCACTCAATCTGTTTGCTTCTTTCCTCAAAGACCATTTTAGACATCAACATGGCCTTCTACATTGCCTTCACATGATCTGACCAAGATTATGTCTGGACTTTAAAAGAAACTGTGACCTCTGAGTTTGTTTCGGCCTTTCTTCACAGAGTATTCAGATAGGAACGCCGACCTCATCTAGTTTTTAAGATATGATTGACGTGTTTGTACAAAGTTACTTACAGAAATAAAAATCATTTATCATTTATTAGGTGTGCATAGTATTTGAGGGTGTATTTATTAAAAAACAAATCTTTTAATTTCAGGTCATTGATCGTAGAGCACAATGTTTTCCTTATGCCGACGCTTCAAAGATGATCACGGTGAGTAATAGTTTATTATATCTTTCTGTTAAGAGGCGGACAACACCTAAAGCGTGGTCACTGTCGGACTGCATAGAAAAGAAAGAGAAGTGCCATGAATCTATTATGTCTAATATTTTTCGTTATTTTTATTTCCTCTCAGAGCACCTGCCATCTTATCTCTTCACCACCCTTGGTTGACTGGTAGAGAATGCCTAAGGCATTAAGTCCGCCTTTGTACTTAATTGTGTGCGAGAAGTTTAAATAAAATAAATAAATAAAATGACACAACGCTGGTAATTTATTGCAAAATATGAAGCAATTATCGATTTACAAAAAAGCCATAGATTGTATAAAAAAAATAAAACACTATTATGCTAATATGTTGCTTGTAGAATAATCTGACAAAAAAACAGAATGATTGCATGTATATTCATATATCCTTAAGAATATCATATATTTTTCTGATTTTGTTTAATGCAGTGGATCGTATACTTTAAGGCATTATAAAACCTATAAAACTTGCGTTTAGGTCCTGTAGTCCCCTTCAAATCTCAACTTAGGTGAAGTGAGCGTGAAGTGACTGTCAGTAGTGTAAATCCCTAACAAACTACTTAGCCTACTTAGTTGTGATAGTTTTCCTTTTAATTTCGTTATATATAATACTTTAGCTGGCGTTGGGGACACTTGACTCAAACAAAAAATAGCACTTTAATGCTTAATATTACGCAAACGTATCCTTGAATCAAAAAATCATCCCAGAAAAACAGTATCATGCCGATTTTACGTGTAAATCCCAATTTTATTCAAGATTTATTTTACTTATTTGTCGGCGTGATTAACATGTATACCCATGCCAAATTACAGCTTTCTAGTACTAAGAGTTAAGCCAGGGACAGACAGACTAACAGACAGACGGAGATGGCGGAACTATAAGGGTTCCTTGTTGACTACAGAACCCCAACTAAGGGATACCTAAACGAAAGCTTAAGCTGGAGCGCTATTAGATTTTCTACTTTCGGCGCTGTTTACCTACATTTTTGATATTGAAACGAACTTTTACGTAAACGAAGCAAAAGGAGTATATAAGGAGCGTAGCAGGTGGCGTTCTATAGTTTCTGCCTACCCCTATGGGAAGAAGGCGTGAGTTTATATATGTATGTAATGTAAAGTCCACGTCCACGTCACCACAACACGATAACACAAGGAAGTAAAATATATGTACATATGTATATGAAGACGCTTTTAAATTTCCGTCCACGATAACGTTAAAACGTGCAAGAAAATATCATCACGTTATAGATTATAAAAGCACTCATTATCGCTGAGATGAGAATGCGACAAGATTTTGAACGTTTTTAAGTACGAGAATTCGTCTTCTAATTATGAAAAAAAGAAGAAAGAAAGAAAAAAAAACGTTTGTTTGCGGTAAACATGACGCAAAAAAGGAACACAAATACAAAAAAAGAACAAGTTCCACATCCACGCAAATCGGCCACCGTCAGTGCCAGTGTTGCCATACTCTTTTTTATTGTACAATAATGAAAAATCCTCTACAAACCAAACATTACTGTAACCTTGGCACTAGTCTTGTCCTACTTATTGCTAATCGTTGGAGTAATTTGGAATGCTGCCATCAAAACATGTGAGCTTTCTTCCGAATCGGAACTATGGGTTCTCGCGTATAATTTTATACCATGTAATAATGACACTGGTTTGAGCACTTAAAAAACTACAATATTGGTATTTTTGAGATCACCTTCTTGGTCGTGTAGGTACTTTACTGAAGGTCGTGTCCTTGGAAAGCCTTCGTGGCTTTATGAGTTATATTCTTCCAATTCGTTCGGCTCTCGGCTTCTGTCAGGGCAGTCGTAAAAGAGAGTCCAGGGAGGGTGGATGAAGCAGTGATGCTCGCGAAGGAGGAGGCGGGACGGTTGAGGGAAAGGCAAATTTCGCGCCCTGTCGCCCCTAGCTGCCGCAGGAGACGCACTGGGCGTCGGGAATCCCAGGCGGATTTCCGGCCACCGAGGGCGCAGGCTTGCGGACGGTGAGCAATGGGTAGCTCACCGTCCGGTAAGGACCAGGCCCGGGTCGGTTACCTGGGTTGTGGAGGTCAGTGAAGTGTTTGTATTTCTTCCTATTTTGATAAAATCTACATTAAAGCTTGTCTCTAGCGACAACCAGTCTTAAAGGAGTATTGTATTCAAGGAGTATTGTATTCCCCAGTAACTGGGTTATCGAGGTCAGATAGGCAGTCGCTCCATGTAAAATACTGGTATTCAACTGCATCCAGTTAAACTGGAACCATCCCAAAACTGTTGGGCAAAGGCTAGGCAATTGTTTTTAGAGTTCCCTATTAAACTTGCCATTGCACGGGGAACTTTTTAGAGTTGATAGCGCGTGTTCATCACCTTCTTAGAGAAAAACATAAGCATGAACCTTACGAACGTACTTAATAGGAAAGAAGTGCAAGCTTAAAGCTGTCAATCTAGTTTACATTACATGTTAAACTTCGGCGTGTTTCTAAAAAAGATTTCGCCCTACTGGGTCAAAAATGGCTGCCTTTTTGTTTCGTTTTGACACCTCTGCTGTCATACGCAATAACTCAGTGATTTGGCATAATTGTCATGAAAAAGCCATTATTATTGTGTGAGCTGACTCCTCTCCATATAGACATTTTTCGGGCGACTTAGTACGGTGAGGGCAAATCTAACAATCTTTGTTTTCTAAGTAATGTTTTTCTCAGGTGTCGTCAACGTAAATTCAAGTTTTTTTCAATCTAATTTGACAGTTCTAAATAAGGTATGCACATAGTTACCACAAACTGTCAAATTTTCTCATTCGATTTCAAAGTCAAAGTCATATTATTTATTTCAAATAGGCACATAAAAGGCACTTTTGAACGTCAAAATTTACATTAAAATTTAATTGATTCTAGTTGCCCCTTCCAAAAGGTAGAACTTAACCATCAACATTTTAAGGTTTAAAATCATTTGGAGAAATTTGACAGTTAAGTATAACCACATGTGCTAGCGACTGTACTTCCATTCGTTTTATTTTATGATTTTATGTACAAGTTATAAAATAGAAATGCATTTAATTTGTAATTAAGGCGATATTGAACTGTTTTATCGATTTTTGATTTGAAAATCTAAGTTTGTTTCGTCATTAATTTTCAGAGTTCGTCAGAAACGAAACAGTGGCGTAACATAATCAGCCTATAATATTCCCACTGCTGGGACACAGGCCTCCTCTCTATGAGAGAGAGTGGGCCGTAATCCACCCCGCGGCCCAGTGCGGGTTGGTAGGTGTCACATGCCTTCGATTTTTTGGTTCTAGGACATGTCGTTTTCCTCACGATGTTTTCCTTCACCAGTGGCGTAAACTAGTTTTAAAACTTAAATATCATGTCTTTAAAGATTACATATTTTTATTATAACTTTCATCACACTGTGGTGTACACAATTACGTTAGGTTACCATGTTTTTCATGTTTTATTTTGCTGCAAATTGGAAAAAATAAGGCTTTTTAATTAACGCGTTGATTCAAGGCCTTCATAGGGAAGTAATTAAACGACAAGGGCTTTTTTTCAGAATTGTGTCTTTTTGCCATACATTTTAACTGTCTTTGTTCTGTTATATGTAAGTATCTATGATATAACCACGAATATGACCTAGTTTCTTTATTCCCTAAGTACGTGTTTTCACAAATTCATAAATAAATATTAGGTAGGTAGTTACAAATTATACTGGAAAAGGGTTTATTTGATTTTAAATGTTGAATCAGGGAAATTAATTGGGATTTTTTGGGATGTTGTTAGGATAGAGACCAATAGTGTAAAACCAAGTTTGCAGCTTCGAAATACCTGTGCTAACTGCGTGGTGCTCGAAAAACTTCGAAATTTTCGGACTTATTTTAGTTTTCGACTTATAACTTCTGAAAGGTGCATCCTACGGAATAAACCATAATTACATTTTTGAAGTATACAAAATTTGATACAATTTGAGCGCAACTGTAACTCTGTAGTTCCCAAAAAAACCGGAGATACAGCACTTCAAACATTGGAAATTTTTCACAAAAAGTTCATTTGGCACGATTGAAGCAGCATTTTAAAATCCACTCTATTAAGTACCGGTTTACTTGGGTAGGTTATTAATTATGTAAAAAGCTTAGGGTAGATACACGATAGTCATTTGCTGTTGATAACTTGCAAGACATGGCGTTTTTTTTTTCTAGAATTAAATCCAGACTCCGGGCTGCTACTGAGAAATTCCTAATGGAAAAACCCAATAACACGTTGCCCGACTTGGGAATCGAACCCGGGACCTCATGCTCAGCAGTAGCGCTTGCAACCTATAGACCAACGAGGCAGTCTAAACAAACAAACAAACAACAGTACAAATAATTAAATAGCAATATAACAACTTTATTATAAACATGGGAACGTGTATAATAAATGACCTCTTTCACTTATTATTTGTGCCATTTGAATATATATCCTTAGACACTGTAATACATGCGGCTCATGATATAGGGGTAAACTTGAGAAGGCAACATATAGGTACAGGCACAGGCAATATATGACGCAACTAATTATTTACACTAGGTACGAAATTAAATGACTAACGAACTAAATATACAAATGAATACAAAAAAAAACAAAAGGACGCGTGTCGAAATACTCGTCCGCATTGCTGTCATCCGCAAACGTTTCCAGAAGACTGGCAGTATTGCTTCGTTGAATGGCAATGCTGTGCTATGCTTTATATTATATTTATAAGACCTCTTATTATATATTATAATATTAGACCTATTATAATTATGGCTGTATTACTAATACCCAGAACTTGATGAAATACTTTTAACCTTGGAATTTGTTTCGGCGTTTCATTTCAAAAGTATTAAGTTACAAATACCGGCTCCATCTAGAACTTTTGACGAAGAAAATAATCTTTGCAACTAACTTAGGGAAATGGAAGCCCAATAGGTAATATCAGGGGAAATTAATTGTGTATTAAATTGACTTCGACAATAATTTTCCGTGTATTCTCAACTGTCATTCTTTGACAACGAAATGAAATGGCTTATAACACGGCAAATTGACGTAGAGTAACAGTTTGTTAAACAGTAAATTTTCCTGACTGTACCTACGGTTATTGCCAATGGCCGATGGGGCTGCAAGGTTCTGGAGTGGCGACTGCGTACCGGCAGAAGTAGCGTTGGAAGGCCTCTCAGAAGATTGCCGATGACTTTATGAAGGTCGCAGGAATTCCCTAGATGCGACAAGCACAGAAACGGTTAAAGTGGGGGTGCTTGGGGGAGGCCTATGTCCAGCAGTGGACGTCTTTCGGATGAAATAAAGAAATAAGAAGAAGAAGAAAGAAGAAACTTTTTTTTTTTGAGAATGATGATGATGATCTACGGTTATTATATCGTTGTCAACGAAACAAGTGGTTCATTGAATGCCACCAGAATGAATACGATTCCAAAATTCACGTCACAGAACAAGACAAGTTACAGGAGATACCATACAAGTTTCTTGGTTCCGCTCTCGTGGATTAATTTATAGATTATCTTTATATAAGAATCTATTGCCGTGCGTTAGTTTCGACCGATTTGATATTTTTTTTGTTTCGTTCGCTTCAATACGAGTACTTGTCCGTCATACTTATTCTCTTTTGAGTTTGTGTTCTTTCTTTGTTTACCGCTAATAAACGCATATCATATTTCTTCTAATACTGGGGTAGTTTAGGAAAAAATAAAATGAGGAATGAGGAAATACCCAAAGGAAGAACCTAAAATCGAAAAAAAAAATCACCCTTGGTACAACACCGGGTCATCTTTAACTTACTAAAAACTAGTCAGAGAACATCTATGAAACAAATTACAAAATACTGGAAGTCGAATTAGTCGATCCTTACCATTTTCCTGCTCCTATCTCAATTTATTTTGGGGTGGGCGCAACATGTCCTCTCCTTTCATACTTCTATGTTGCGTATATCTCGGTAGTCACCCCCTTTCTAGCCATATCATCTTCCACACAGTTCATCCCTCATTTCTTTTTATTTATTGATTTTATTCAGACACAAGTGTTCCATATTTTTGTAAGTATGCTTACTTAAGAATTATGTTAGTAACAGAATATCTAATATACACCAAAATTATACTATTGTAACTAAAATGAAATAACAGAAGTACCTACTCACATAAATAAAAACACAATCATCCTTAAATTCATTAAAATGTTTAAAATCATCAATAATATTGATGATTTTAAACCTTTTTATTAAAAAAAAAAGAAATTCTAAGAAATCATAAAAAAAAGAAACATGAGTAAATAAAACCAAAACTTTGGTCTTTCCGTACTCTTACAGCCATCCACATTCATATAAAAAATTTAGTGGATCCCGAGCAATAAGCACACTAATCGACACTTATAGACAGAGACTGCATTAAAAATAAAATTGAAAATCCAAAAGTGCACGCCTTACAGACAGAAACATGTTGACGATAAATTTTACGAAAAACACTCTTTTTTTTTTTGAGGGTTGGGAACTCATCAAATAACTTCTCCCGCTCTGGGCGGAGCGGGAGGGTGTGTCAGACTCTTACTGACTAAAACCCACCCGTATTCCTTCCTGTTGCCTGTGTTGCGGGGGCCTCGGTGACCCATAAGTACCTTCCCGCAACCCCGGCAGGCAACGGCCCTAGTGGACCCCTACCTTTGTGCTGACGACATCTCTTTGAGGCGCGCGTGGAATACAACGCGCCGTCGACTCGGGCCTGGTCCTTACCGGACGTTGAGCTACCCATTGCTCACCGTCCGCAAGTCCGCGCCTACGGCGGCCGGAAATCTGCCCGGGATTCCCGACGCCCAGGGCGTCTCCTGCGGCGGCTAGGGGCGAGAGGGCGCGAAACATACCTTTCCGTCAAGCATCCTGCCTCCTCCTTCGCGAGCATTACTGCTTCGCAGAAGGAGGTGACGGCTGCCCATGCCCTCTCGCTCCGTACCATGGCCTGAACCAGGGCCGGACGCGAGAGATCTCTGCCGCCGATCGCCTCCACGAGGACACGGCGGTGCTCTGCCCAGGCCGGGCAGACCTCCACCGTATGCTCCACCATGTCCTCCGGGCGATCCACACAGTGGTGACACCCGGGCGTTTCCTCCCGCCTTATCCGACACAGGAACCTCCCGAAGCTGTCGAGTCCGGTGAGGACCTGCGTCAGGCGGAAGGTGAGGACGCCGTGGCGCCTTTCTAGCCACTTCTCAAAGAGGGGACTTATCGCCGCAATTGTGGCGTGCCCAGCACTGGGTTGCGACAACCGTCCTCTCCATGACGCCATGAGATCCCGCCGGAGCTCCGTCCGCTGTGCCGCGATTTCTCGCGGCAGCGGGCTTACGCCCCGGTGTTTCGCCTCCTCGCGCCACTCCCATACGTGCGCGAGGACTTTTGCCTCCAGATCCCATGGCGGCAATCCGTCAAGGAGGCTCGCTGCCTCACAGGAGACCGTGCGGTATCCCCGGACCATCCGGATGGCCATGACCCTTTGGGCCGCGCTCAACCGGCGGGCTGGCCGCAGCGCCAGAGAGCGCGCCCATACAGGAGCCCCGTAGAGGGCCATGGACCGCACGACCCTTGCATAGAGCCTCGGGCAGGAGGCGTTTGGACCCCCTAGATTGGGCAGGAGCCGTTTCAATACGAAAAACGGAAAGTACCACACGTAATTTTTTAAATTGTTTGTTGGTTTATATATCAAGGTATATATATATTAAAATATATTAATCTTATAATGTCAATCTCTAGTTTTTAAAACATCCCTGCTCATATGAATTCCACGTATAATTGAGAGTTTAGAAACGATTTATGTTGGAAAATTTTGATAAAGCGATATGTCGAGAGTAGATCACGCTGAAGCGTTGTGAGGCGTGCAATAATATTAGGTACATTTTCAAACGTTGTCATCAGAAAGCGGAAATTGGAAGCCAATAATGTTTATTATAAGTACTCTCTTATTCCGCACGACTTTCCTAGTCTCATATTCCGTTCCAGGAACCAGGTTCCTCCTAAGATATTCGTATCTTGCTATCCAGCATTTATATTTGTATGTAGAAAAAAAAACCTTATTATCCACAGAATATGATTCAGAATCACTTTGAACACCTTATTTCTTAACAAAACATTTCGCAATTATACTCAAATCAAATTATTTAATTAAGTCAATCTGCCTAGCCGTTTGCCAACTATGTTGGGGTCGACTTCTAGTCTAACTCTCTTGCATGTATCAAAATATATCGCATAAATGGCCGTATTTTTTTATTGCGTTAACTTAAAGCTAGATTTTTTAGAGTACCAAGGGATCAACGATGTTTTTCAACTACAATGTTATGTTTGTTTTTGGGATAAATTCATCATTGTGCGCGGTCCGACACGCACTTGGCTGGTTTTTTTTATCTGTTATATATTATGTTGTGTGCCTTTTAGTCTGTGCTAGAAAAATGTATTTTCTTTCTTCTTCCTCTATTATATTACGTTAATAATATTCTAAATGTAATATAATTCCAAAATTGTACAAACAATCGCCAACGTACCAACAAAATCATAACGTATTTTTGAACGTAAAAAATTACCATACAAAAAGCCTAAAGGCTCACCTTTTTCATAGCTTTTTGTAAACAATGAATTCATTTGTCCATAGTAACATACGGTGGATTAATTGGAGTGATTGTAAGCCCATGTGAAATAAAATGTGTTTGTTGAGGTGCGTGCAAACTGGAGCATTCGTCGTGCAAACGTACAAATAGTACAATCAGAGAAATTAATTGTTAAGAAATTGGACACCCTACGTCAATTTGGCGTGTTATAGCTATTTCATAAAACTGTCAAAAAATACAGTTGTGATTTGAATTAACTTCGAATTTGAATACAGAATCAAATTGAATTAGCTAGCGAACCTGCAGACGTGATGGGTATATCTAAAGACTAAAAATGAAAAAGATTTGATGATTTTTTTGGGGTCAGCGACCGAACTTAATTTTTATTTTATCGTGTTTAATAGGGTCTTACACACAGTTTTGAAAAGTGTCTTAATTAAATTCTGTAGTGCTAATATGCCCCAAAAAAAATCACAAAATTATTATTCAATCGATAAGTGCCATAAAAATGCATTTAAATTTTACATTTTCAAATTTCGCGCGTAGTTTGACGAAATTGCTGGACGCAGTGGATGCCGTGTTGCTCTCTGGTCATGACATCACTTGGCTATGTAAACAAATGCGCTGATCTATTATCTAACTATCAGTTGACAGTTGACACGTTTTAGTTTACACAGCCGTATGACGTAATAACATCGCGGCAACAATTTCATGGTGTTTTTTAACAGATTAGAAAAACTGAAAACATTGAATTGAATTTAAAAATTTATTTTGTTATTTTATGAACTAAATCTAACATTTTCCGACTCCTTTTTGCCTAAACTATCTTAATAATATATTTATAGATTTTTTCTCGTATATAGTAAAATACTCTATTATCGATACCTATCCCGTCTGTGAACTTTACACAAAAAAACGGGTGTTTCAAGTGACTACATTACCGGGTGGTGGATGACCTCAAAAAAACTCATCGAATTGATTTATTTTTTGTGTTATCATGTTTAGTTATACAGGGTGACATTGAAAACATGCGACAAATCGAAATGGGAGATTGTACTCATCATTATGAACAACTTTTACTAAGGGACCAAAGCTACAATCCCAAAAAAAAAAAACTGCTGTCCCCTACATTTATGTTCGCAATACCTCATCAAAATGTAGGAAAAGCAGATTTTTTTTTTGGGATTACAGCTTTGGTCCCTTAGTAAAAGTTGTTAATAATGATGTATACAATGTCCCATTTCAGTTTGTCGCAAGTTTTCAATTTCAACCTGTATATTAGATACTCATTACGTTTGCAGAGTTTAGGTACCCATTAATTTGACTCTGTATAATTAGCCTATAATGTTTCCACTGCTGGGCCATTGGCCTACTCTATGTGAGAGGGAGTGGGCCATAATCCAACACGCGGGCCCAGTGCCGGTTGGTGGTCATCACATATCATTGAATTTTCGGTTCGTGGACATGCTTCTTTACGATGTTTTCCTTCACCGTTTTGAGAGCAGTGGTGATGACATTAATATTACAGAAAGTAAAGCGCCTGCCTGGGTTCAAACCCACGACCTACAAATTAGTAAGTCGGGCCGTTACCACTTGGCCAACACTGCTCTTTAATTTAATACAATACATTTAATTTTTCAATTTGACTTTGTATACGGATAATTTAAGTTGGTGGTCAATTGACTTTATTTATTTACATAACCAAATTACAAGATGATTATTAACCCTCGGTACAAGGGCCCTCGGGGCATTGTACCGAGGATGCTGGCGGCATTTCCTCGCTGAATTGCAATGCTGATGCGTTGCGCGAGAAAGCCGCCAGCTTTTCGTTCACCAGTTACATCAACTAGAAGTTGATGTAACTGGTGGTGAATTTGCTTAACAACTAATTTCCCCGAAATTACAAATGATACGCTGAATCAAAATACTGTAAAATGATGACTTCATATTTATGTATTAAAACTTTATGCACAAGTAAAAAAAAAATACCGTACAAAGGCAGACTAAATGCCTGAGGCATTTTCTACCAGCCAACCTTATGCTGTGGAAATGCATTCCTTGAGAAGCATGTATGGTGTGACTATAAATGATAGGCTGAAAAATTATGTGATAAGGCAACGATGCGGTTTAAAGGAAGTTGTAGTGACAAAAATTGAAAAGAGTATGCTTAGATGGTTTGGTCATGTTGAGAGGATGAATGAAAGGCGACTAACAAAAGGTATTTACAAGGCAGGTGTGAGGGGACGCCCCAGAAAGACATATAGTGACCTCATTAAAGATGTTCTTCAAAAAGGTCAGGTGCGTAGTACTCGCAACCGACGTGCGTGTATGACCAGATGTATGAACGTAAACGAAGCAAAAGGAGTATGTAAGGAGCGTAGCAGGTGGCGTTCTATAGTTTCTGCCTACCCCCATGGGAAGAAGGCGTGAGTTTATGTATGTACATATGTATGTATACGGGTCTCTCTTGTTTCATTGCCAAATTATCACTTCCCAAACAATTTTCCGCATAATTTAATTTGCCAAATTATTAATTAGCAAATAATCTTTTCACAAATAATTGTATCGCAAACCTAATGTTTGGTAAGTGAACTTTTAAACAATAACTTGTTTACCAACTAGTACTTTTACCAATTTTTATATAGTCAAATATTTATTACATTTATTAATTTTACGCAAAATAAAATTTCTACCTCGTCTAACTAGTTCGGTTCTCGATAGCCTGCTAAAAATAATCTATTTTTTTTCCATATTTTTTTCTATATAATTTATTCGTTTCTGGCACTTGCCGGCCGCTGCCGCGGCACCGCTCGCTTCGCTCGCTCGGCTCGTGCGTAGGAGGTCACAGTTTTAACCTAACCTACCATAACCATTATTTAAACTAATTAACCTACTCTAACTATTTCCATAAGTAACCATAAATTTGACTTGTTTCAGACAAATTCAAGCACATCTCATTCACACAACACATTCTGTAACGTTTATTGTCTAAAGATTGTTTGCTGTAATAAATCATTTGATTAATGACCAAGTGCCTAAATGATAATATCCTTGATAATATTCTGCCAAGTAAAAAATTGACCAAATGAAAATGTGCGTACTAAAATCATTCCAAACATTGCATTGGTATAAAAAATGGTTGCTTAAATTTGTTTGGGTAGTGAAATTTTGGCAAAATCTTTTCGGCAAAACGGCAGGATTCCGTATGTATACTAATACATACACATATTATATATTATAATATACAAGTCTGCCAAGCTTTATAATAAATAAAATAGTCGTTATCGTTGGAAACAGGGTAGAGTTACATTTTTACACTGCTCCGTTTTAAATGATAACGTTGTACCATTATCTGCCGTCTAGTTCCAACTCTAAACCCGACTAACCCTGTCTCTTCCTCCTGCCCAGCGGGGTAATTGCGTAACATACCATTAGTAGCAATGAGTTTCATTTTGAAAGCTTCATTGAAATGAAATGAAAAAAAAAAAAAAAAAAAAAGAAGCTAAATTAACATTCATTGCGTCATTTAGGTTGAGCAGACAAATTTTTCGAACTCAAACTCAAAGCATTTATTTCAAATAAACCAATTACAGACACTTCTGAATTGTCAAGGGGTCGGTCAGTCAGAAAGATGAAGCTAGTTGCCCATTCCAAAGCGTAGTAGGTATCTATGGAGAAGAACGGGCAAGAAACTCCACGGATACTCTTTTAAATCAACATATTATGGTTACGAAAATATTATTTACATTTGTTAATCATTTTGAAATTATACATGTGAGAACGATGCAAAACGTGAAAGCGTCCGTAATAAAAAGCCGTGTCAGCCGTATTAAAATAAGCCGTGGAAGCTAAAAGATGACCAGTCTCTACTGACGGCGAACATAGGAAGCAATGGTTTAGCAATATACTTCAAAATCATTCAGATTGTGATCCAAACTGTGTTACGTAATAAGGGTGCAGGTTTAATTATGACGCTTTTTAAAAGAAAGAAAGAAAATTAGGTTAATTATAATAATAAAGAAAAATAAAAAAAACAAAACAGATCTATAATCTCAGCACAAAATAGAAATAGTCGTCATTACTGTGACAGGGATGCTTCCACTCAGAATGATGCAAAAACTTGAAGAGAAATTAATAAATCATCCTAATCTTAAGTAATATTACGATGGGCACGCCACGATTGCGGCGATAAGTCCCCTCTTTGAGGAGTGGCTAGAGAGGCGCCACGGCGTCCTCACCTTCCGCCTGACGCAGGTCCTCACCGGACACGGCAGTTTCGGGAGGTTCCTGTGTCGGATAAGGCGGGAGGAAACGTCCGGGTGTCACCACTGCGTGGATCGCCCGGAGGACACGGTGGAGCATACGGTGGAGGTCTGCCCGGCCTGGGCAGAGCACCGCCGTGTCCTCGTGGAGGCGATCGGCGGCAGAGATCTCTCGCGTCCGGCCCTGGTTCAGGCCATGGTACGGAGCGAGAGGGCATGGGCAGCCGACACCTCCTTCTGCGAAGTAGTAATGCTCGCGAAGGAGGAGGCGGGACGGTTGAGGGAAAGGCATGTTTCGCGCCCTTTCGCCCCTAGCCGCCGCAGGAGACGCCCTGGGCGTCGGGAATCCCAGGCGGATTTCCGGCCACCGTAGGCGCGGGCTTGCGGACGGTGAGCAATGGGTAGCTTACCGTCCGGCAAGGACCAGGCCCGGGTCGACGGCGCGTCGTATTCCACGCGCGCCTCAAAGAGATGTCAGCACAAATGTAGGGGTCCACTAGGGCCGATGCCTGCCGGGGTCGCGGGAAGGTACTTATGGGTCACCGAGTCCCCTGGCAACACTTCCCATGGGATCGAGACGTGTGCGGGTGAAACCACGGGGCGCAGATAGTATTATATAACAAAGTCCCCCGCCGCGTCTGTCTGTCTGTTTGAAAGCGTTAAACTCAAAAACTACTGAACGGATTTTTATACGGTTTTCACCAATGATCGGAGTGATTCAGGTTTAAATAATTCATTAAAGTTTTGTGTACAATAAGCGCTAAAAACCGTGCGAATCAGGGGCGGGTCGCTAGTATTAAATAATTTTTCATATCCGTCCTCCAACGAGTTTAACTATTTACAATATACATTATGTTTGCATAGGCAAACAGTCCATTTACGTAAACAGAACGGTCGTATCATTTTATGTGGTGGCCTTGCAGTGATATTTTATTGACATAAATCCTTTCCTGCTCGGCAAAGTTCGGTAACAATCGGCTCTGATCGTCAGCCCTTTTGAATTTGTTTATGTGAATAATATTCCTACCTTGTTCAAATTGATTGTACTCAATGTAAAGAAAGTTTTTAATGTCTGTTTGATTTTTGGGAAATTATTAGAGATGCGCCGAATATTCGTTTTATATTCGGTATTCGGCGTATTCGGCAGTATGAGGTATTCGTATTCGGCCGAATCATTCGGTTTAAATGCCGAATGTATTCGGTTTAATTGATCATTGTAAACCAACCTTTAGGGCAATAAATAAATAAATTAAAGGAATCCCATGATCTAACAATCATATTTATTAGAAATTGTTTATTGTAAGGTACTCAAACAAAGATATAATTAAACACAGGTAATCAAATACAAGCTAGCATTAATAGTTACATAAAATCAAGTATCTTAAAAGACCAGCAATTTTTAATTGCAATAATCCCACTAGCAAAAGACAATCTCGTATATTGTAATAAAAAGGTTTACTTATGCATAATGAATGAACCATGTTGTTTTCACAACTATGGCACTAATAAATTTAAACATAGATACATGAAGAATATTTGTTATTAATATAATCAAGCAGCGGTTGATTATAATGCAAGAAGACCAAGCTTTCAGCTCTATTTGGCAACAGCCTATTTCTTTTCTCCTCATACACATTTCCTGCCTCGGAAAACAAACGTTCACTGTATATACTGCTACCAGGTGCACTCAAGAATATTCTGGCTAGATTGGCTAAATGTGCATTTATTTAGTTTTATGTTTCGCCCACTAATCATAAGGGTTAATGAATCCTGCAATGTTTGCTGCACAGTTGAAATCGATGATGGCCCAGCCACTGGTGAAGGTACCATATCCGCTGCGCTGTTGCTACTAGACGATGTCGAAGCAACTTCTAATTACAATTAACATAATTAAAGGTATATTACTATGTTAATTGCTATTAAAAATTGCCTTACAATATTTACTGATATAGTTTCTGTCCTAATTAGTTAAATATAACGCCCAAAAATACAGCATAGTAATTTATGATCAACTAAAATTCTTGCTAGGTTTACAACTTTTTAGGATCCTGAATTTCATCCATTTTCACCGGCATTTAAGCGCACAAGCCACAACCACTTAGTTGATTATAAACTCTATTACAATATAGGCGTTTTGAATTTCCCAACAACCAACGTTCGTTGACCTCTCAACCTCGCAGCCGATGCATACGCACGTCGTTTCACTAGATTTATGTGTTTTAAAGCAAAAACAGCGCTTTTTTGCTCAAATTCCCTCCGTTTAGGAGCGCTGCATATTTCATTTTTATAATGAGCGCATTTATTCAGCTCTGCGCTTTATAAATGACCCTTGGATGTTTTGCTCAGGTTTTTTCGGGTTTAAGGGATGAACGGGGTTTTTGGTTGTAAAAGAAATTAATATTGGAAGGCCCTGTGGGTTCAGACACGTTGTTCTCAAAGACTTTTAGATGTCAAAACCTATTTAGCGACAAACTTTATGTTTTAGAAAGAAAAAGAAAAGAAAGAAAAATTGTTTATTCTGCACAAACAAAACGCACATTACAAAAATTTACGTAAACTAAACACATAGGTATACAAAGTAGCTAAAAGCCTCGTAATCAATCCATTTTAGTTTGACAATCCTGTCGATTATGTAATATTTACTCTGTGTTGCGACACTGGCAGATGACAACTAATGACATAACATACAATCATAACAAAAACAGAATGACGATTACAGAGAGAGGAAATAACTACTATTATAACAAATAAACAACTATAGCTAGAACAATTAAGCAGCGCGTCGCATCGTCGTTTTCAAGTGTGCCTAAATCAGCCCCATTTAAAAATAATAATTTTACGGTCCGACTGTCGTACGGAACACCAAGTTGGGATACCTATTAACATTCTAAATTTAAAACTTCTACGTCACACAGCTTCCGAGAAAAACGTCTGTGACAGACAGTGACGTACGGCGGCTGGACCCATATTGAAAACAATTAAAGATTCTGTATTTTCCTTCAGAGGGTTGTACGTTTTCGTTCGGTGTCTACCTACGATGATCACGTTCATCAACCTGATACTATTATAATACCATATTCGGGTCCTATTACACCCTCGGGGAGTTCTGTTCTTGGTTTCTTCATATAACACGAGTATATTACACATTAGTGGTACCTACCCCTGCCGGGGTCGCGGGAAGGTACTTATGGTCACCGAGTCCCCTGGCAACACAGGCAACAGGAAAGAATACGGGTGGGTTTTAGTCAGTAAGAGTCTGACACACCCTCCCGCTCCGCCCAGAGCGGGAGAAGTTAAGGTGGTTTCTACCGAAATATTTATATTTTTCGATAGATAGGTTACTCAAGTAGGTATTTTGAAGTAGGATTTTTATGTCAGGATTTCTTTGTATGAAAATATTTTCTTTCTCGATGAAGTACAGACTTGTCTTTCTAATAATAACCAATAAAGAAAACCGGCCAAGTGCGTTTTGGACCACGGACGATGAAGGGTTTTGTGGTTGGGAATTTATCAAATTTAATTTAAGTTGGTCGACTATTACTCGTTAACTTGTAAAGCCTACTTAGCCGTGATAGTGTTCCTATGATTTTGTTCACGTATCTAACAAGAACCATTTAGCGGGCAAAAATGTGTACTTTAAAGCTTAATATTACGCAAACCGATCCCTGAAAAATGGTTTTTACAGGCCCGCAATATTTTTGGATGACCTTTTCAACGATACCCTCACACTATGAAATAGACGAGAAAATAAATATCATACCCACTTTACGTTTGCCACTTTGTCGCCGTGATTAATATGTATACCCATGCCAAATTACAGCTTTCTAGTACTAAGCGTCTCTGAGCTAAGCCGCGGACAGACAGACGGACATGGCGAAACTATATGGGTTCATTGTTGACTTCGGGACCCTATAAAAAGGTGGTTTTAGACCGATCTTTCATTTCATCCCGGTACTGTTAGCAGCCCAGTGCTAACAGTACCGGGATGAAATGAAAGATCGGTTAGAATATTTTAGTATATCGTTATGTCCTACGGTATTCTGCTGTGGGGCAAAGCCGCTGACATTCAAAAAAATATATTTGTTCTTCAAAAACGAGCTGTTCGAGCAATTTACCAGCTAGGTGCCAGAGTTTTTCTGAGGGATTTTTTTAAAGATATTCGCATTCTCACGGTGGCATCGCAATTCATCTTCGCCAACATCTTATATATTAGGCAAAATATAAACTTATACATTAAAAACAGTGATATTCACAATATTAACACCAGAAATAAGGACAAATTACGTGCTCCATTTCACCGGCTTCACAAGGTTCATAACTCGTTTGTTGGGCTTGGTATTACTTTTTATAACAAGCTACCCTCTTCATTGCTAGATTTGCCTTTTAATGCGTTTAAAACTAAAGTAAAATCCAAAATTTGTTCAAGGGTACTATTCTTTTAACGACTATTTAAACGATAAGAATTGTTGGTCGCTGTGATTAACTCAAGACAATGTTTATGTTCATTCTCCAAAATTAGCTTACCTAGTGACAGGTTATAGGAGTTCATATAATTGTTTATTTTATTTGACTGTATAAGTCAATTTATTTTTAATTTTAATTGCCTTTGTTATTGACACAATCTTCTTATTACAATATTATTTTGTTGAGTTGTATTGCAAGATGTGGTTAGCTAGCGACCTCGATAACTGATTATATTATTCTTACAACCGGCAGCAAGTTCGTCATGCTTCCTTAGATGTCACTGCTTGCGGTAGCGTCGGGGGTCGGGTTGCCTCCTTCCCTCAAATATGGCGAGGGGGGTAATGGCTGATTTTTGCGTTATGCTCGTGAACGGGTGCTGCTTGTGGTGACTGGTCGTCTTGCTGACCATTGTTTTGTTTTGTTATTAGTAATTAACTGTTTACTTTGATGGTCCTAGTTCATCATTTGTGACTGTTACAGCTATAGATATATGTAAGCGGGCACGCCCTTTATACTTGGAGGCTTTTATTTAGGTTTTAAGTTCTGTTTACGTTTTTATTTCTGCTTGAGAATAGTTTTCGGTCTTTTTCTTTTCTTTTTTTTGTTGGTATAGTGGTGTGCTAGCTGACATATGGCTAATAATTTAATGTTTTCTTTTCTTCTTCCCAGCTAAAGCACTAGGAAGTGGTGAAGGGTGGGCGTTTTGGGGGACTGTCTTATGTAATTTTGACGTTCGAAAAGTGCTGATCCTCAGCCTAGTTTGAATAAATGACTTTTGATTTGATTTTGATTTTGAGATATATATACAGGGCGGCTCTTTGAGATAGGGCAGTAAGGGCAGGTACACGTACCTTAACCGTTGTCGCTACAAGAAAATGGTCTTAAGAGATTGTCCTTAGCTTTTTAAGATATTATGATCTGCATTCACAGATTTTGAAAAAAATTACAGTCAGCAAGAAAATGGTAAATTTACACAAAAACTTTTTTGATGCCAATCGATCCTGTTTCTTATCGAGCTGTTAACTTGGAAGCCATCTTGGAAAAGTCTTTCGGCGTGAGCTATTTGGAGTCCACAGATTTGAGGTTCATTAGGAAAGGGGAAGTTGGGGACTGGAAAAATTACATGTCAGATGATCTGTCTCGAAGATTCGATGAGTAGGCTGAACAGCATTTGAAGGGAACTGAGCTAAGTTTTGAGTAAGATGAACGGTGCTAAAGGGTTATTCATTTCAATTTTGTAGTTTCTAATGTATAGATAATTTTGCGCATAATTTTAAAAAGAATTGTAAAACCGATGTGTTGGAGTTTGCATTGTCAGACCATACAGCACAGCTGCTTCAATGTCCAGTACCCACTGTATGTAGAATAAAATACTGGCATATAACTAGAAGGGATTATTGCAACGAAAATATAGTGAAATTTAAAAACTGTGTAAACAGTCTCAAATTTTCGGAGATTTATCTCACTGAGGATCCTAATTTGGCGTACAATGAATTTATCAACACGTTTAAATTGTTCTACGATTCATGCTTCCCGTTCAAGGAAATCAAAATCAACACATTTAATAAACCTAAATGGCTATCAAATGCCGTTAAACTGTGCAGTAAGAATAAAAGAAAACTCTTATGGCAATTTAGATTGAATCCTAACCAAGAAAATAAAAAGAAATTTGCGAATTATTCTAAATTGTTTAATAAAATTATTAATCTAACACAGAAAGCACAGAACAATCACAAAATACAACAATCAAAAAATAAACCGAAGACTACTTGGCAAATAGTTAATCAGTCAAACAGCAATATCCCTAAACAGCAAATTGAAAAAATAAGAGTTGGTAATCGAACTATTTACAAACCTTTGGATATTGCTAATGCTTTTAATGACTTCTTTGTTGACAAAATTTTTCCAAAATTAGATGCTCAATTTATATTGAACATCTAATTTTGGAAAAATTTTGGTTTATACCAAAAGCATCCATTACATCAAGAAGTCCTAAATCAATGTTTATGGCACCCAGCACACCACACGACATATATATAATAATAATGTCATTAAAAAACACTGGTAGTGTAGGTTTTGATGGGATTGCCACTAAAATATTAAAATCAGTGTCAATTGAGATATGCTATGCAGTCATCTAAGTCACTTAATCAATCTTAGTATATGTACGGGTATGTATCCAGAAGCATTAAAATATCTATAATTAAGCCTATATTTAAGAAAGAAGATAAGGAATTGATGGAATATTATAGACCCATTTCACTCATACCAGTCATCTCAAAGGTATTTGAAAAGTACATTTACAAACAGTTAAATAGCTTCATTGAAAAGAATAATATATTATGTGAAGAACAAAAAGGATTTAGGCAACATAGGACCATCGATATGGGAATTTATGATTTCTTGCTTCCGATAATTAGAAGTGTGGATAAACGATCCCCCATATGTGCCATTTTTTGTGATATGACGCAGGCTTTTGATTACGTCCATTATAATACATTGTTAAATAAATTAGAAGCCTACGGCATAAGAGGTAACGTGCTCGAACTTTTGAAATCGTATTTAGAAAACAGAACACAGATAACCGAGATTAGTCGCATTAATGTAATGAATAAACATGAAGAGATATCACGATCACGAGAACGTAAAATTAAATTCGGTGTTCCACAGGGAAGCGTTGTGGGTCCGTTTGGATTTATATTATATGTTAATGATATGCCCACGTCCATTGAACACCCTTTAACTATGTTTGCTGATGATAGCACCATTACAATCCCCTGTAAAAACATAAATACATATGAAACAGACATAAATAATTCTCTCGACAATTTAATTAAATGGCTAGATAAAAATAATTTGAATATAAATTTAAGTAAGACTAAGACAATGCACTTTAGACAACGTATGCCCGGTGTACCTAACCTTCACATACATTATAAAACTGACGATATTGATGAAGTAACTGTTACCAAATTTTTGGGATTACAAATAGACTGCAGTTTAAATCGGAAAGCACATGTAGGGGTATTGTGTAAAAAATTGAGTTCGTCGGCATATGCTTTGTATCATCCATAGTCGATACCAAAGCACTTCTTACGGCTTACTACGGCATAGCTGAATCTCACTTGCGCTACGGTGTCATTTTCTGGGCAAACTCCACCGATAAAGAGATAGCATTTAAGGCTCAAAAAAGATGTCTCCGGTCAATGTTCAAACTTAAAACCAACGACAGTTGCAAGCCATATTTTAAGCAGTACAACATTTTGACACTTCCCTGTATTTATATTCTCGAAGTAGCTGTGTTCGTAAAGAACAATCCAAATCGTTTTGAACGTTTGTCCGATGTATTCCCAAGAAATAGGCGAGACAATACAAAATTAAATCAGGTATCGTGTCAAACTACGATGATGCGCAAAAGTATTTATTACATGGCCCCAATTGTTTATAATAAATTGCCAAGGGCTTGGAAAGATTTGAAAACGGTGCATGTCAAAAGTACACTTCGAAAATTACTGATAGATAAAACATACTACAGTGTAACTGAGTTTTTAACGGACAAAACGTTTTCTGAATACCTGTAATGTTTTAAATAATTTATTAGTGATTTATTTGAGGAATGCTACATATATCTATGACCTGAATTTTAATGTTTGTTTGTTTATTTATGTTCGACCACGATTTTTATTCCTATATAATTATACTGTTAATGACAATTTAAATGTTTTACCATTTTATTTAATGTAGGTATATTTGTTATAATTAGGTTAATGTATTAATGACAATTTGAATTTTAATAATTTTTGATATTGAATGTAATAATTAATTTAATGTTTTAATTAGAATTTAAATTTTAACAATTTTGTATAATGAAAATGTTTGCATGCCGAATGGTGAAATATGGCAGAACTGATTTATACCTACTACTATCTACTTATGTATTACCCATATTTGCAAATAAACGCTATTCTATTCTATTCTATTCTATTCTATTCTATTCTATTCTATTCTATGTTAACTTTGATTATGAAGAACAAAGTTGAGCTAAGTGTGGATAGTTGTTTAATTGTTACGACTACATTTTAATGTTTTGCGGCGATGTTTTAAGTATTTCGTTTTCTTTCATAACATATCTAAAGGACACAGTATTGTCTTTATGTAACGTGTAAATGTGTGTAATAGGAATCCTATTATAATTGAAGTTGTTGACGTAACAATACTTCTAAAAAAAGTACTCAAAAAACTCTATTGGATCAACTTAGGTTTGAGTACTAGAAAACTCAGAAATTGCATAAAACTATTCCCATACTTTTTGGGAAATGAGACTCCAACCTACTTTTTACGACTGGCCGAAAATAAACAAATATTTAAACTTCCTACTGACTTGCCGTCTGTCAGCTTGTCTAGCATTTTTGTTCTAAAGCTTTGAATCAATATCCAGAGGAAAGTCCTCTGGCCATGACGGTCTCAGAGTTGTGTATCTTCAGTAGGCTAGACATCACTTACCTGGAGTGTTAGCAATGCCTTTTAACTTCTGTATTAGTCATGCATACTTACCCTCTGACCTCGTTAAGACAATACTAGTGCCAGTAGTGACGAAAATATAACGCGGGAGCTGTCAGAAAGGATTTCATTAGCGAATGTTATTGCGAAAGTGCTTGACAGCTTGCTTGACATACAGTTAAATGAATATCTACGTCTGCACGATAATCACTTTGGTCTTCGGTCGGGACTGTCCACAGAAAGTGCTATACTGTGCGCTCGCATGCCGTCAGGTACTATACAGACAGACATACTCCGTGTACGCGTGATTACTGGATTTATCCAGGGCTTTTGTTCTGGTTTCATATGAGATTCTATTATGGAAGAAGTTGGAGGACATAGATTCCCCCATAGAACGTATTAACTTGTTTAAATATTAGTATGGAGGCCAGATCAATAGCGTTAAATTGGTGGATTCTCTGTCGAAACCATATGGGTTGGAGTGTGTGGGAGCTCAAGCCTCCCTATGGTTGAGTTCCCCCGCATTTTTTTACGTATATGTTAATGCGCTGATTGTTGCTTGCAGCAGTCATCATGTCGGGTGTCATATTGATGGAGATTGCCTGAATAATATCGGCTATGCGGACGACATGATGCTGCTGAGCGCATCGCATTAAAACTTCACACTCATCATGTAGATGATTGAGTAGAGAGAACCCACACTCAATCATCTACATTTTACACAAAAGGAGGCTTTTATATCAACCACTTTTTATAAATCTCTTTTGTTTTTCTTTTTTGCATTATTTTTTATGATGTTTGAGCTGCATTAGTACTGGTTAGCTTTTAAATGTTCCTGTTATTATTAGGTAGAGCGCTGTTCTCTGAGATACAGATATTAAATTATCTAGTACAGACACAGATGTATTGTTAAACTTATTAGATTAAGCTTAAATGATCATATTGTATTGTTATAATGTTAATGTAATTGAAGGTGAAATAAATTATTATTATTAATGTCTTTGACATATCTCGTTATTATTATTATTGGTTATGGCATTAGAACATTGTTGCAAAGGACATGACCAGTGGGACTGTGAGCACCTGCCTAGTTGTTAAAATCAATGTGCAGCGAATATTGTTTTATTTTTGCAATTGTTGTATTCTATAGTTTACAAATAAAAAAGTTTTACGAGTCTAAAAGGTCAGGAAACTGAAAAAAAGAACTGAGGCATATGCTGAGGGAAACGGTCTGAAATACAATGTGTCGAAAAGTCAGTTCATGTATTTTGAGGCCGGGTCTAAATGTCCTATAACATCAAACTGTACGGAGTTCCTCTGGTAAAAGTGGAACACTTTAAATACCTAGGGCATTTAGTTACTGCTGGTCTCAGGGACGATACTGACATCGAGAGGGAGCGGAGGATGTTGTCAATTAGAGCAGATATGACAGCCCGCAGGTTTGCACACTGTTCCAAGTCGGTAAGGCAAACACTTTTCAGAGCTTATTATACCTCATTGTACACGTGCAACCTGTGGGCGAATCATAATTAAAAACCATATGAAGCCCTCCGCGTCCTATATAACTAACAACGTCTTCAGAGCCCTGATGGGGTTGCCGCGACTCTGCAGTGCCTCGGGCATGTTTACCGAAGCTGGCGTCGACTGCTTCTAAGCAACGATGCGTAAGCGTAGCGTGTCTCTGGTGCGCAGATAATAGTGGACAGGCTCGACTGTCCATACAGTAGACGCTGCAGTGACGTCACCTACAGTCGTCGGTCACTAATATAAGTGTTGATAGGGCGGTGGTTTTTGTTTTGTATTGTCAAATCAAATCATTTATTGGTTTACAGACATTGGTAATTAAATTAGTACATAGATGTTTTATTATAATAGTCCTCCATGTTTTGTCATGTAAACCATATTATTAATTAATTTACACAAATTTAAAGATATTATTATTTTAAATAAATAATAAATAACAATTAGGAAAATTAAATAATACAAAATACAAATTAGTATCAAATCATTTGTACAGTAAAAAATGTCATAATAATACAAAAAAAATCAAATATCAGGTTAGAGTAATAAAAAAAAATACAAATGTAATCATTTATTTTAGTACATTATTATAATAGCATTGTCTGTTGTGTGTGTAAGGTATTCAAAAGTGTGTATGAGTCATGTAACTTCAGTGATTACATTTCTAAATATGAGGAATCTAGTGTTATGTCTCATAATCGTATGCATTAGCTTAAAACAAACTCTCAGAGGTTGCATAGAAGCACCAAGTAGCCTATAATCTCTATAGTACTCACCACCAGCATTCGCTTAGCAAATTTGTTTTACAAACATTCACTGCGCGAGCTTTATTATCCAACGAACATACACTCATGCAACTTTCCTTCCAGACTCCGGATTCCCAAGTTCTTATGCACCAATGGTGTATCACGCGACATTTAAGAGTCTTTAACCGACGGTAACCATAGTTATTTATTTTTATTATGACCATAGATGACAGAAAAGGCCTCAAAACTGTAAGTTCTACGATCTATTATATCTTTCCATCATAAAAAAGTTCGAGTCTCATTTCCAACAAAATATATGGGATTTTTTTTGCAATTTCTGACTTTTCTAGTACTCAAACCTCAGCTGGTCTAGTGGAGTTTTTTGATCCTTATATGACACAAGATCGATTGGCATGAAAAAGGTTTTTATGAAAATTGACAATTTTCTTGCTGACTGTAACATTTCTTCAAAATCTATAAATACGGATAAAAGTTTCTCAAAAGGTTAAGGACAATCTTTTAAGACCGTTTTCCTGTAGCTACTACTGCTAAGGTAACCTACCTTACTGCCCGTCTAAAAAATCATGACACTTGATGGACTGTTTAGCTCCATTAATCATTTAAAATATAAAATCTGCAGTATTTTGGCCCGACAAAATTTGCGGTAAACTATAAAAGAATACAAACATTATACAATATCGCTCATCTCTCATTGCAAATAGCGGGAAAATGTATAGCCTCCAACTAACCAGACTTATAGGGAATATGTATGCTAAATTTGAACAGGTTGGTAGTATTTGCGTAATGCTGGATAAAACATACATTCAGACAAACAGATAAACAGAAAAAAAAGAATATTTTTTTCTACATTAGATTCGTTTCCAGACCTTGGAGTCATTTATTTATTTTTCAAAAATATTCAATGTACCTATAGTTTTAATTTCGCTACGATTTTATTATATGTATAGATTACAACATATTGTATATAAGATTCAGTTTATTCAAACATTTCATTAAGATTTTAGTAACATTTTAGCATTAACATCAGTTTGAGAGATTATTTACATAATTTAAAAGCTAATAAAATAATAATAATTCATTTAATCAAGTAACAAGACTCAACGTGTAGTAACAAAATACTTACAAACTATGTTAGTAAAAACATTGACACAAACAAAATGTGACATCACTGCTAATAATATAATAGTCTTAAATATGTAGGCCTTGGCAGAGAGTACAACTTTGTGCCCTTTGGCGTCGAGACCCTCGGTCCGTGGGGTCCCAGTGCGCATAAGTTATTTGCGGAAATCGCGAAACGTCTAGTTGATGTAACTGGTGACCGAAAAGCTGGCGGCTTTCTCGCGCAACGCATCAGCATTGCAATTCAGCGAGGAAATGCCGCCAGCATCCTCGGTACAATGCCCCGAGGGCCTTTTTTAAGCTTAACTTAGTTTTAATTTAATTTAGTTAATGTTAATAATCATCTTGTAATTTGGTTATGTAAATAAAGATTGATAACGAACTACTAAAAAAAAAAAAAAAAAAAAAAAAAAAATAGTCTTAAAATAATAAAATGTAGAAGTATATAAAAAAGGGAGGGGAAAGAATCATAGTGCACGATGCTTGAGAGTGAGTTAGCAAATAGTGTTCAACATAAACATTTGTTTCACCTCAAAAACACCGACAACTGGCTAGGTACCCGACGTGATTGATATAAATGCTCAGTTGCTATCATAATGCTAGCATAATTGACGAAATATATGTGGGTGCCCAATTTACCTCTCTTTACGTAATACAAGCGTAAATAAATGTTAATTCAGTACATTCTAATATTTTACCTTGTTTTGTATTTTAACGGTAACGCGTGCGTTTCCTCCTGGCTCTGAACGTCGTGTGCTACGATTCTTACACGCATCTTTTGCTTCTTCCATCTTTGTGACTTCTTTGATGTCTTGGTACATATATACTGGCTGCATGTTTGTGCCGTTTGTGTTGTCCGTATGTACGTTTGACAGCAAAAGATTTTCCTACTGTTTATAATATATGAAATATTAACCTACTCTATATAAACACGTGCAGCCAGGGAGAGGAATGAAGAGCATGAAAGATAAACACTTGCTATGCCAATTTCCAATAATTGTATAAGGTTAGGATCATATATTTATTTATTCACAATGCATACAAAACAGGTAACAATCACAGAATATCAGTAGGATCATATTATAGGTTTCGACCTCATCATCACCCAAAGTGTAATCGCACAGCATGACTAGCAACAACAATAATAATGATGATAACTAGAGTAAAAAGCTTAGTTCACAAAATCACAGCTACAAGGTCTGTGCGTCTGCTCTCCGACACACTACCAGCTTATGTACGCAGGGAATGTGTAAGAGACTAAAGACGCCTGGTAAAATACATAATTGATACACAGTTACATTATTTAAATAAAACAGTATTTAAAGCGTTACAAAATTAAAAGGAAAGAGTACATGCGTGTCTTTTAAAAGGAGCGGCACGAGAATGGAAGATATTAATACTGTTCTTGTCTTTAAAATTTCAATGTAAAGTCGACACAATCTAACGATAGGGTTGCAATATGAGGTGTAAAGACCAGAAGTGCAAAAGTTTTCGCCATTCGGGTGTTCCTAGTATTGATGTTTCTAAGGGATAGCAGAGCTGAAGAGTCCAGCGTGGAATGTAGGATGCAGGTTTGTTAAGTCTTGCTGTTTGTGATGAACATGCAAAGGTTCCAAACTGAATTTAATAAAGCGTTCAGAATAGCTTTGTAGCGTTCTAGAGAAGCCGTACCGTACAAGACTCACTTAACACATTTTCTTTGCGCACTATCAATTCAGTTAGTATCAGCACACTCTCTCAGAGTCTCAGCTAGTAAGAAGTTTATTGGAATACTGTTCGATAATCTGGTCACCGTGCTAAACGGTGACCAGATTAATATGTAACCAGAGTAATATGAACCTTGTATCTAGATATTAGAAGTTTCAATGCTCTATTCGTCAAGTTTTTGTAATGATCTCTAAAAGATAGTTGTCCATCAAACAACACTCCGAGATCTCTGGCTACGTGCTTTCGTTCTAACGATTGACCCTCGAGTGTGTAGTCGTAGGTCACACACTTTTTTTGTAAAAGTTATGACAAAGCATTTATTTATGTTAAATTTCATTTGATTAAGGCTACACCAGTCAGAGATGATATTTAAATCGTTCTGAAGGGATTCACTGTCGGAGGTGTTTTTATCGACGTGAATACGTTCAGATCGTCGGCTTGCAATAGACAGGGACATGCTAATTTTGACACGAGATCGTTACTAAAAAAATATGAAAAGTAAATGCGATCCCTGTGGAATACCTGACGTAACATTAACCGGTAACGACAAGTATTGTCTGACAGACACGAGTTGGCTTCTGTTTTCCAAGTAAGACGGTATCCACCGGAACAGAGAACCATGTATACCGTACGACTTCAGCTTCAAAAGCAGTAGTACTTCATGGTTAACTTTATCGAACGCCTTCCAAAAGTCTGTATATATTGAATCTATTTGGCCACCCTTCGCGAAAGCAGTATATAGATAGTTTATGTACTCGAACAGATTAGTGAGTGTTGATTTACTTCTAACAAATCCATGCTGGAATTGGGATAGAAACGTTTTAAAGTGAGAATAAAAATGCTGATACAAAGACGCCTCAAAAAGTTTTGCCATACCAGATAATATAGTTATGAGTCTGTAATTCGCGCAATCTGACTTTTCACCATCTTTATGAATGGGCACAACGTGCGCCTTTTTCCAGCATATCGGAAACACACCCGATTTCAGCAAACGTTTAAACAATTAATAGAGTGGCAATGATAGCTCTTCAGCACACTTGACTTACGTATCCTCAAAAACTCCACCGAACTTCATCGTTTGTGTAAGCCATTTTTACTTTTTCTGATACTAGCGAACTTTCAAAAAGATTTGATATTATCAGATAAACAGTCCTCTGTGGATGTTATAAAGGAAACGTAGCATTCTTCAAACATAAAATTGGGAAGGTGGCATAATCACGGGGATTTTTATATTTTTTTAAGCGTCTGTGATATTTATTTTTCTCATTAAGATATTTTTAAGAGTTGGTGAGTACCAGAAAGGCATACTCACCCAATTCGGTTGTGGGAGTATGCTAATATGTAATGCAAAACTCATCCACCACCCTATCGATATCACTCGACAATAATAGGGTAGCTCAATCAACCTCTGCGATAGTCACCTTTACTTTCGCATAATCACAGTTGTGGAAAATTAGCCGTGTTTAGGTTTCATTTGATTAGTAGGAATGCTGCCTTTTATATGTATACTAAGAGGTGGGTGATCATCATCTACCCAACTGAGTGACTCATCGTTTAACCTTACTTGGATGCTATCGGAAGTACAAAGAACAAGGTCTTAGAATCTTAGATTAAACTGTATAGACAATTACACAGGCCCAATAAACCCAGCAAGAGAGAGGATAAACAGTAGCTGCAACAGCATTCTTCAATTTGCTGCATGATGGCGTGGGAGTCCATAACAAACCCGGAACATTAAAATCCCAAATATCTTCCACTCTGCTGTCCCATCACTTTCTTATCACTTTGGATTTTTTTTTAAAGTTATACCCCCCCCCCCCCCCCCCCCAACCCTCCGTTAACCTTTGTTACACATGAACTTTCGCGGTCTCTTCGAAACACGTTATACCGTTGGACACATAGCTCGTTATCAAAAATTCCAGAATTAACATTCGTCTTCGTCAAGCAAATGATATCATAATTACAATTTTATGAGTTAACATATAAATCCTGCAATTATCATCTTATTCTATTCACATAGCATAGCAAACTTCCTTATATCCCAATATCTATAGATAAGAGAAGAAAAGACTTGGTTTGCATAAAGCCTCAAACTAGACATACTTTTATAAATAAATTTTATGTATTTTTAAGTCCGTTCTTATATAATAAAATCAGTAAGTCTCTAAGTATATATAGTTTAAATCGTAAAAAATGCAGTGAAATGTTATGTGAATATTTAGCGACATTTAATTACTCAGACACTGAAAAATTGCTAGATGTAATGCAATAAGTTTATTAGTGTTAAATAAATATTTATTTTAAAATATAATTAATATGTATCAATGCTAGCACTATGTACAGTACCATATTGTCAACTAAAGCACGCAACGTTGTTAAGTGATGGCCTGAAACACAGGTTTGAATAAACCTACATCAGGCAGGTCGCTATTGTATTGAATTAGACCCTTAACCAATCTATATACGTTATACACTAGATTTATTTTAGACATAGTTTAACATTTTCTTACTAATTAATATGTAAGTTTGTAATGATGTAATTTCTAGTAATTTGTATGTGAACTTATGAATAAAATTATTATTATTATTATTTTCTTTTATTTAATTATTTACACAATATAATTATATTTTTAAATATTAGAATATACAAAAATATATAAAAACATTTAAGAATATAAAAAAATGGTGGCCCACCGGTATCGGGAACAGGGTCCAAGCTACCGGCGGTCAGGGCTCCAGAGAGAGGAACCTCCTAACAATGCGGGCCGTGTCCAGAAGTACCGCTTTCTGAATCAAGCCCTTAATCCAGCCGTCCAACGTGAGCCTCCTTAGGTGTTGGTCGAGGCTCTTGGCAATTAAGCCATTGGCTGATATTATTATTATTATTATTATTACATTCTGATAATAAATTAACATAAAAGGTCGAAATCAAAAATAAAAAAAAACAAAAATGTTTATTGCAATTACATACAATTAAAACACACAATGAGTTGGAGATCACCTTTTAAGCAAGAAGATGCTTGTGGTAGGTGAACTCCGCTCTTCCACTGTCATAAATAACAGGTATGCAATTGATAAACTAAGCCAAGAATAACAAAAATAAAAATAATCTACTTTAAATAAAACAAAAAGACAAAGCAAAAAGGAAATACAAAAGGGAGGAGCGCACTTGTGTGATGTGATGTGTGTGTCTTATGTGATGATGTGTGTTGTGTGCGTGTGTGAGTGTGTGCGAGAGTAAAGGCGTGAGTGTAGGTTGAGTATTAATTGCAATAACTTTAGTTGTGTTTATTAGTTTTAGATATCCGTTTAGGTTTAGGTTCAGGTTTGGATTTCGGTTTATGTTTAAGTTTAAGTTTAAACATAAACCTAAACTAAAAAAGGTACAGTGAATAACAATCGTCCGAGTTTAAATTAGACAAGTTTAGGTGAGCAACTACCGTCTTTTAAAGTATAGCCAGCTCTTGCTCAATTTTTCTAACATAAATGCGGCCGTATTTTACTACGTTTTTATTATGACACTTTACTGTTAGCCTGTCTGTCTGTCGTTCCGGGTGGAATCTTGCAACTCAAATTTCGAGAACTTCCTGGTTAGATATCCGGCTAAAAGTTTCAAGGTAGCTAGCAACTCGATGACAATGTATTGTAAATCCATTTATTAGCATGCGATGTCGACCTAACCTCAAACAAAACCATAAAAACCGCTATATTTTGTAAAGGAAGCAAGATAGAACAAAAATAACGTATAAAGTGTTTTAAAGGGGTTCCACTTAATCATGTCACAGCGATCGAGAGGTTCGCAAACCTGGAAACATAACCTAAATTTTTAATTTTTTACTTTTAGCTTTCAAAAATCAGCAGTAAAACTGTTGTTCTGGTTTCTTTTTTAATTATTATATCATATAATAAAACCATTGTTGTACGAAATAAACGAAAAGAAAAAAAAAAACAAAATATTTAATGTAGATTAAAAAATAATCTAAAAACCACGTTATTATGTGTCTTAAAAACATCACCACCACATACATGCTTGCAGATGTACTCGAAAAACGCGGGGCGCATTTTTCTAAATAAATATCGTATTAGAAAGTGCGCTCCACGTTTTTAGGGTTCCGTACCCAAAGGGTAAAACGGGACCGTATTACTAAGACTCCGCTGTCCGTCTGACTGTATGTCTGTCCGTCTGTGAAGACGGACAGACATACAGCCTGATGAGGCTGTATCTCATGAACCGTGATAATTAGACAGTTGAAATTTTCACAGCTGATGATATGAAAATGAAATAAAATGAAATTGTTTATTCTGTAAATAGGATATGAGAACCACTTTTACACGTCATATTAAAAAAATAATAATAAGCTAGATGGAGTCGACATTTCCTATCTGACTACCCCTGAGAAGAAATGGCGAAACAAATTCAAGGGTCAAAGTCTCTTTTAAAGTCCAGACATAATCTTGGTCAGATCATGTGAGGACCATGTAGATCTATGTCTGAAATGGTCTTTTGAGGAAAGAGCCACACAACTTTGAGTGGACCTGTCCAGACAGTGCAAGCATTTGTTAGTAATCGTGTAGCTCTACTCAAAACTTAAGGAGATCAACGACTCGACGAACAATACCAAGGAAAGGACATTTGGGTTGGCCGCATAAAGTACTCAAAATGCCAGACCATCATTAAAACTAAGAGAAAAAAAATAAAAGAAATAAATAAAAATGACCCACATAGTGCTCACTTTCACAATAATTAAAGTAATATAATACTTTTCAAGGTACATAAATATTCACGTAATTTTGTTTATAATATTCATCAATGTCAATATGTACATATAATTATGTATAATGATGATTTTGCATAATAATTAAAATGTCAAGTTTTACGGTTTTATCACAAGGCTTAGCAGAGCGAACAGCTCAATCCCAAGTTTTTTTGTCTTCTAAATAATCAGAAATTTTATAGTACCCTTTTTTACAAAGTTTTATTACAGCTTTTAAATCGTTTAATGGGTAAATTTCGAATATCAATAGGAAGTTTGTTGTAAAAGCGTATACATTGACCCATGAACGAGTTGCCTACTCTGTGGAGGCGAGTGTGAAGTACAGCAAGATTATGTTTATTCCTGGTATTTAAACTGTGGATATCGGACATTTTCTTAAAATTTGATATATTTTTGTGTACATACATAAGATTATCAATTATATATTGAGAGGCTACAGTCAGAATATCTGTTTCTTTGAATTTTTCTCGAAGGGAATCTCTTGGACCTAGGTTGTAAATGGCTCGAACAGCCCTTTTTTGTAAAACAAAAACGGTATTAATGTCCGCACAGGTTCCCCAGAGAAGAATCCCATATGACATAAGACTGTGAAAATAAGTAAAATACACAATTCTGGCCGTATCTACATCGGTTATCTGTCGAATTTTTTTAACAGCATAGGCGGCCGAACTTAGCCTTCCTAACATTTTTTCTATGTGTGGGCGCCATTGTAATTTAGCGTCAATAGTTATTCCAAGAAAAATTGTCGTCTCGACAGGGTCCAACTCTATTCTATTAAGTTGAACATTGGTAGTTAGCTGCCTGACATTTGGCGTTGACAATTTAATGAGTTTATTCTTTTTTTCGTTCAGGAGAAGATTATTTACATTAAACCAATGGACAACTTTAGAGAGTGCATCGTTAACATGTTCAAAGTTGACCAGCAGTCGTTTGATTTTAAAAATGAGGGAAGTGTCATCTGCGAACAATACAATCTTGTGTTTATCCCTTAAAATTATTTTTTCAAAGATTTTGCTCAATGTAGGTAATATCGAAATAGGCCGAAAATTCGTGGGATCAGTTGTGCTGCCAGATTTGAAGAGTGGAATCACTTTGCTAAGTTTCATCAGATCAGGAAATATACCAGATGCAATACAAGAGTTAAAAACAATTGCTAAAAAGGGTGAAATAACATCAATTATTGAAGACATTGTATGTACTGATAATCCCCAAAGATCAGCAGTTTTTTTTACATCAAGTTCTTTAAAAGATTCCAAAATGTTTTTAGGGCTAACAACTGTGAATTTAAAGTGTTTATTACATTCTGGTACATATTCTTTTAGTATTGAGTAAGCAGACGATGACAGAGTTTTGGTTGTTAAAAAGGGAATATTAAAAAGTAAAGAAGTTTTCAAACTCTGTTGCCACCTCCACGTCTGCCCTAATATCTACATCATCGATTTTTAGATGGAAGTCACGATTCCGTACTGTCGTTCTTCCCGTTTCAGAATTAATAATATTCCAAGTTGTTTTAATTTCATTTCCAGAAGATTTTATTTTATTTTTAATGTATGGCTTTTGCTGAGGAACAGGCTCGTTTAAAAGTTTTAGAATAACTCTTAACAATTTTTTTAAAAGTTTCATCATGGTTATATGTTTTTTCATGATACAATTCATATAATCTCAACCTACTTTTGTAAATACCATGTATTTCTGATGCCGATAACACACGAAATACTAAAAAACAGAATGAAATAAATATTTCAGGGGGGCTCCCATACAACAGACATGATTTTTTTGTTTGTTTTTATAGATAATGATACGGAACCCTCCGTGCGCGAGTCCGACTCGCACTTGGCCGGTTTTTTCTATTTTTTTGCCATACAAATTTATAAGAGTGTTCCTTAGCTGCCAGTCTGGTGGAGGTCTGCCCGGCTTGGGCAGAGCACCGCCGTGTCCTCGTGGAGGCGATCGGCGGCAGAGATCTCTCGCGTCCGGCCCTGGTTCAGGCCATCACCTCCTTCTGCGAAGCAGTAATGCTTGCGAAGGAGGAAGCGGGACGGTTGAGGGAAAGGCAAATTTCGCGCCCTGTCGCCCCTAGCCACCGCAGGAGACGCCCTGGGCGTCGGGAATCCCGGGCGGATTTCCGGCCACCGTAGGCGCGGGCTTGCGGACGGTGAGCAATGGGTAGCTCACCGTCCGGTAAGGACCAGGCCCGGGTCGACTGCGCGTTGTATTCTACGCGCACCTCAAAGAGATGTCGTCAACACAAATGTAGGAGTCCACTAGGGCCGATGCCTGCCGGGGTCGCGGGAAGGTACTAAAGGGTCACCGAGGCCCCTGGCAACACAGGCAACAGGAAGGAATACAGGTGGGTTTTAGTCAGTAAGAGTCTGACACACCCTCCCGCTCCGCCCAGAGCGGGAGAAGTTATTCGATGATTGCCAAGCCGGGCAGACCTCCACCGTATGCTCCACCGTGTCCTCCGGGTGATCCACACAGTGGTGACACCCGGGCGTTTCCTCCCGCCTTATCCGACACAGGAACCTCCCGAAGCTGCCGTGTCCGGTGAGGACCTGCGTCAGGCAGCAGGAAGGTGAGGACGCCTTGGCGCCTCTCTAGCCACTCCTCAAAGAGAGGACTTATCGCCGCAATCGTGGCGTGCCCAGCAATGGGCTGCGACAACCGTACTCTCCATGTCGCCATGAGATCCCGCCGGAACTCCGTCCGCTGTGCCGCGATTTCTCGCGGCAGCGGAGTTACGCCCCGGTGTTTCGCCTCCTCGCGCCACTCCCATACGTGTGCGAGGACTTTTGCCTCCAGATCCCATGGCGGCAATCCGGCAAGGAGGCTCGCTGCCTCACAGGAGACCGTGCGGTATCCCCGGACCATCCGGATGGCCATGACCCTTTGGGCCGCGCTCAAACAGCGGGCTGGCCGCAGTGCCAGAGAACGCGCCCATACAGGAGCCCCGTTGAGGGCCATGGACCGCACGACCCCCGTGTAGAGCCTCCGGTAGGAGGCGTTTGGCCATGTTGCTCTGTGGTCATGACGTCACTGGGCTATGAAAACAAATTCGCTGATCTTTTGTATGATAATTGACACGTTTTTGTTTACTAGCCGTATGACGTAATAACATGGCGGCTACTATTTCGTGGTGTTTTTTAACAGATTAGAAAAACTGAAAACGTTGAATTGAATTTTATATCAAAGTTACGGAGTCGTATTCCTACTTCTTAATTATTTGAATCGACATACATATTGATACTTCAAGGTTTTTTAGAAGAAAATCTCTCTTGAATTTCTCGTTCGAATATACGACACCAACTTCGCACTGTGAATGAATGAGCTTCGGGAGCTGAGCGCGTTAAAGTCGCTGTTTTCGCTCAATTAACTTTTAGTGCTTATTATAATAGTTATGTTTTTTAAAATTATATTTTGGTATTTCTTTTCAGCAGAGGTGTGGTGACCCAGTGGTAACGGCCCCGACCCACTAGTTTTATTTTAGTTTGTGGGTTCGAATCCAGGCAGGCGCTTTACTTTGTGTTAATAATTTCAACGGTGAAGGAAAACATCGTGAGGAAAGTCCTAGAACCAAAAATTCGAAGGCATGTGACATCTACCAACCCGCACTGGGCCCGTGTGGTAGATTACAGCCCACTCCCTTTCGAAGAGAGCAGGCCTGTGTCCTAGCAGTGGGAACATTAAAGGTTGATTATGATGATTTCTTTTCAAAAGAGAAAAAAAAAAAATATAAAAAGAAAAAAAAAATATAAAGAAACATATTTTATTTGGGACACGTACAAGAAATACAAAAAGTAAAAAAGGAGCATTTAAAACTAACAAAATTTATCTAGTTACACTAACATATTTATTCGAATAAACAAAAAACCACCAAGAAAATAAATAAAAACGACTTGTGCGACGCCAAACATGCTCATATCTCAGCAGAATGCTGCCTCGTTGGTCTAGTGGTCGCAAACGCTACTACTGAGCATGAGGTCCTGGGTTCGAATCCCAGCAGGCTTAGCATGACACTCTCTATTTCTTCGAAGAATAGACACGGTTCTTTCCATACAAAGTGACATTTCGTTTCTCCTTTTTTGACATCCCACCGTAGAAATCTTTCTACTTAAAAAAGGACCTAGACAAAGATTGTTAGAAACGAAAGACAAGATGACAGATTGTAAAAGGATTTCTACGGTGAGATGTCAAAAACTGAGAAACGAAATGTCACTTTGTATAGAAAGAGCCGTGTCTATTCTTCGAAGAAATAGACAGTGTCATACTAAGCCTGCTGGTCGGGCAAAGTGTTACTGGGATTTTCCAACAAGAATTTCTCAGAAGCAGCCTGGAGTTTGGATTTGTGCCCGGTTGATGTCAATAGGCTCGCCCTTATTACATGGAACTTAAATATAACTGGCGAAATGTGGGTGTACCTACCATAGGTACACTTCTGCCTAGCCCTTCGGGGATTACAGGCGTGATGTTATGTTTGTGTATGTTTATTTATTTATTTATTTATGGAAAAATAAACATATAATATATCCCAGGGATACCTTTTATGTACCTACGAGTATAAAACAAGAATATAATAATCAGAATACAAAGCGGTAGCGACGCTACCGCCACCAAAGATAAATAAAAGTCGGTAAATTTTAATTATACACATTACTCCCGCCTCCCCCGCTTGAGTTAATCGCTTGCCTAATGATCACGTCACAAATCAGCTGGCTAAATTGGTACTCTCTTACTGAACTGGCTCCAGGTGTGGCAGGGGCCTGAGGTTAGCGGGGAGGGGGATGGGGGGCAACCCAGCGAGAGCGGAGCCAGCCATTCATAAAACTAAGCCCGATCGATATAAAACGTCTCACCTACCCCGAAATGTCACTCGAAATTACTACATCCCCCTCCCGGCGTTCATTGCTTGGGCAACGCACTCCCTCCGGTAATAAGACGCCACTAAAAAGGCAATGGATTGTGTATATTGCCGTAATATAGCGTCTGAGTGAGGGGGGACGTGTTGTTTTAGGTAGATTTATACTTTCTGAAGCTCCTAAAGTACGTTTCGAGATTTAGTTGAGATTGGATTGCTTGGTTGGTTTAGTGAGCTGTTCGACTAGTCTGGCTGGCTCTGTGTACTCGGCCAATTAAGTTGGGGACGAACAAAAAGAGTGAACGCTGCACGGAGACAGATATTGAGATAACTGGGGGATATCGACTCGTTAGTTGGAGCTTTTTCTTTCAGTTTCGATTCAAATTTCTTTTTAGAAATAATTTCTGAAATATATATCAGTTTGTAATTTTGCCTAGAGACACGACGAGCTTATATGAGTTTTCTTTTTTCATATTCAAATTAAAACTTTGACAGATTTGTATTTTTGATATGACATTGTAATTTCTTCATATTACAAAATTGTAGCTTTACAACATGCAACAAAGGGACTATTAGGGGAAGTATTATTCTGTTGAAACCTGCCTCTCGGCTTTGAACATCACGATAAATTTAAAATTTATTTTGACTAGCGATAATCCTCGAAATCATTTATTTATTTAATATATCCTCGTAAGCATTTATATATAAATGATAATCCTCGTAATCATTTATATATATATTTTATATATTTCATTATATTTATACGTGAAGCGAAAACTTTGTACCCCCTTTTTACGAAAATTACGCGGTCGGAGGAGTTTGAAATTTGTCACAGTTAAAGTTTATATAGAGGCAGAGTGCAGAAAGCTTATAATTTTATATACGAGTAATATACATTGGAAATACATTCAATTAATAAAAAAAAAAACATTACACATACCACCATGCGTTTGACACATACACACATAGTACCAGGACCTCATGACTTGAAGATAGTATGTGACAGAAGTGACAGCTTCAGCATGGAATAAGTAAGTACTATATAGATTGTAACTAGAGGGGGTCGAATTTCGACTAGTGGGCGACCACTAGTTAATTAATTAATGCAGGTATGTACCTATGTGCACATAACAAAAATACTGCGTAATAATGACAGTGCAAAGCCGAGAAAAAACTACTTCCATACCTATGAAACGAGAAGTTGATGAGTTAGATTGAATAGGAATATTAATAACCGCCCCTTGTAAAGTCTACATGGCCTTCACATGATCTGACCATGATTATGTTTTTTTTTTTTTTGGGTGGGAAACCACCAAATAACTTCTCCCGCTCTGGGCGGAGCGGGAGGGTGTGTCAGACTCTTACTGACTAAAACCCACCCGTATTCCTTCCGTTGCCTGTGTTGCCAGGGGCCTCGGTGACCCTTTAGTACCTTCCCGCGACCCCGGCAGGCATCGGCCCTAGTGGACCCCTGCATTTGTGCTGACGACATCTCTTTGAGGCGCGCGTGGAATACAACGCGCCGTCGACCCGGGCCTGGTCCTTACCGGACGGTGAGCTACCCATTGCTCACCGTCCGCAAGCCCGCGCCTACGGTGACCGGAAATCCGCCCGGGACCGACGCCCAGGGCGTCTCCTGCGGTGACTTGGGGCGAGAGGGCGCGAAATTTGCCTTTCCCTCAACCGTCCCGCCTCCTCCTTCGCGAGCATTACTGTTTCGCAGAAGGAGGTGACGGCTGCCCAATGATTACATCTGGATTTTATAAAAGAGACTGTGACCTCTAAGTTTGTTTCGGCCTTTCTTCTCAGAGTAGTCGGATAGGAAACGCCGACCTCATCTTGTTTAAAACATATGTTTGACGTGTAAAAGTGTTTGTACAAACCTACTTAAAAAAACCATTTATCATTAAAAAAAAACCGGCTATATGCGTGTTGGACGACGCACAATATGGGTTCCGTAGTTGCGAAGTTGCGATGAATATATAAAAAACAAACTTAATATTGTAGTTGAAAAACAAGTTCTCTCATACATCGATATACGCCACGGTCAATTCTCCAAATTTAAGTTGGTCGACTATTACTCGTTATTTTGTAAAGCCTACTTAGCTGTGATAGTTTTCCTTTTAATTTCATTGTACTACCATTATTTTTTTCTCATCTCCATAAACAACCATTTAGCTGGCACGGGACACTTGACCTTAACAAAAATTAGCACTTTAAAGCATAATATGACGCAAACGAATCCTTGAATCAAAAAATGGTGTTCAAAAACCCGCAATTTATTTGAACAGCCTATCCAACGATACCCCACACTATGGGATAAACGAAAACAAAAAAATATCATCCTCATACTCGTATTAAGTGCAAGGGAGGTACCCTAAATTTTTTTTTCGATATTTTATTTTAGCACATTATTGGCGTGATTAATATGAATACCTACGCTAAATTATGGCTTTCTAGTACTAAGCTTCTCTGAGCTACAGTTGGGACAGACAGACAGACGGACATGGCGAAACTAAGGGTTCCTTGTTTGCTACGGGACCCTAAAAAGCACAGTTATTTTATTGCGAAATCTGCTCTTATAAACGCCTTTCTTCTAGACCATCGATATATGAACGTGACGTTTGCGTAGCCGCGCGACCATTTAGTTAGGACACGGGGTGAGGGAAAAAGCTCGCGGAACTTTATTTATTAGCCCATAACCTGCCCAAAACTTTTGCGAACATCCTTAAAATCCCAAATATGTGCCCCTATTAACTTATCGTGTTTATTCAAGCTGGTTAAGGTGCTGACAAGATACAATTGACCAAAATTGGATCCTCTTAAGTATTAAATATCAACTTACGTTACATATTTCATTAATAACAAGAACGTCTTATTTGAATGCAGATCTTGGTTGTTTTTTATTTTCGATTACTCAACTCAATTTTGAGTAAATAGATAATTCCTTCATATTTTGCAATAAATTACAAGCGTTGTGTCATCGCGCTTCTCTTTATTTTCTATGCAATCTGACAGTGACCGCGGTTTAGGTGTTGTCAGCGTCTTAAGTGACACTTATTCACATCTCTATGTAAACAAAAAGTTTGCTACCGTCTGCCTCCCTGAGATAACGAGTGTCTTTCTAAATTCTTTTGTAATGGTAATGAATCCCTTGAACAATAATTTTTAGAGATCCATTCCTGTGATGAAAGGTTTAAGGAGATAAGCCGGTTTTGCTGAGTTGGAGATTTTTTACAGGATTTTGGTAAGCGGTTTTGCAGGGATTTGGTTAAGTTTGTTTATCAATTAATTATATTTTTTAAATATATTAACTATTTTAAATATTTATTTACTTTTTTCCGCGACTTCGTCCGCACATCGCTTTGACCCAGAGGGTAGAAATATTAATAGAAATATAAATATCCGTAATTAGAAATATCCTCTCTAAGCGCTCCTCTTTCCGAGAAACATGAAAAAACATATCTTCATGTCAATTTAATTCATATCTAATAAGTGGGTGACTAGGAATGGTTTCGTTCACGATTCAGGAAGAGCGCAAAGTGCGCCTAAAGAAGTTTTGACTTCAACAACAAACGGCGATCTACCAGGCGAAAGTTGATGTTGCAGTTGCAATTGCCTTTCAAATCAAATCAAAATATTTTATTTAACATAAACCTATACGGGCACTTTTTATACGTCATAAGCTAGGTGTACGGTTCCAATTGGTCGTTTCCTATGGCGGAGAACCGGCAAGAAACTCCACGGTTATTCTTTTAAAAATAATTGGCTTTTGCAATGTTTTAAAATTACACACTGTGTTCATAGGTATAGGAGGGTAGTGTAGGCCTGTCAACGAGTACCAGCTACTTAACAAAAAATAATTGGTCTACAAATCTACAGCCTATTAAGCCTACAACGTTCTCACATTCACTAAATATAAGAGAATCTTTAAAAAATATTAATAAGATATTAAAAATAAAAACCTATTTAAACCAAATTATATGTTTGCCATTACAACTTTAACAATTTCGAATTAATATCCTGTCAACAAAAGCCGCTAATAAATAATTAAAATTAAAACTTATATAATCCTATTCTACTTTCCCTACTAATACGAGTATTATAAATGCGAGTTTGTAAGAATGGATGGATGGATGTTTGTTACTCTTTCACGCAAAAAGTACTGAACGGATTGGGATGAAATTTGGCACACAGATAGTTTATAACCAGGAATAACACATAAAATACTTTTTATCCCGATATACCCACGGGGTCAAAACTTATGCCGGTGAAACCGCGGGGAGCATCTAGTGTCAAATAATGAAAAGATTATGTCAAGGAAGTATGTATAAAATTAAATAAAAATAATATTTATTTTTGTCAAGTGAACTACTACAACGATGATTGCCTAATCATTCAATGTGATTTAATTAACGTTACGATATTCTGTGGCTATTGTACTAAGTTTCAGATTTGCAATTAGAAAACGATACTGTTAAAACTTAATTACAAGTTACGTGGTTGCTAATTAGGATAGTTAGTTGGTCTTGTTTACATAATTCTAGTTACCGGTGATTTAAGGCGCTGACAATACCCAATTGACCAAAATAGGCTTCTCTTAAGACAAAAAATTGCCAAATCTGTATAGTTTGTGTAAGCGGAAAAAATATATCTTAATTTTGAACATATTTCCCAGAACTTGGTTGTTACCACAACACGTTTTGAAAAAAAATCTCGATACAAACTAACGTTAAACTAACCTCTTACTTTGAGTTCTAATCCAAAATATCTGTATCAAATATCAACATACGTTACGAATTTAATTATTAACAAAAACGTCTTATTTGAATGCAGAACTTGGTTGTTTTTTATTTTCGATTACTCAACTCAATTTTGAGTAAATAGATAATTGCTTCATATTTTGCAATAAATTACAAGCGTTGTGTCATTGCGCTTCTCTTTCTTTTCTATGCAATATGACAGTGACCGCGGTTTAGGTGACCCTCGGGTCCGTCGGGACCAACGGCTTAACGTGCTTTCCGAGGTCAAAGTCAAAGTCAAATTATTTATTTCAAATAGGCACATAAAAGGCACCTTTGAACGTCAAAATTAACAAAAAAAATAGAATTGATTCTAGTTGCCCCTTCCAAAAGGCAGGTTCGTATGGAGAAGAATGGGCAAGAAACTCCACCGTTACTCTTTTAAAATGTTTTACAAAATTTTATATATGTATATTTTAAAATTATATGTGAAGACGCACCTAGAATAAAATTACTATATCAAAATAGGTAAAAAAAGAATAAAAATAAAGCAATGACAGATAAATTAATTATGTGATAGGTACATGATGCTCACATATTTACAAACATTGTAAAAGTATACGTTTTCCTAAAAATAATAAATAAAGTCAGTGTGTGAGGCACGGAGGGGTCTTGATATGTAATAGATGGTCATCTATCCACGAACCGAATGCGGCAAGCATAGCTTAACCTTCGATCGACCCGTGCGACTGTAATCATTTAACTACAAGCCGAGTATACTCGAATCTTATTTCTCATCAGGCGTATCAGTATTTACCTATCAAACTTAGTCTCTCTTTGCTTTTACTAGGTCCAATGCTAATGTGACTATATCGTTAATAAAAGTGAAGAGTTTACCTTATTGTTAAAAACATTCACCGTAGGCGCGGGCTTGCGGACGATGAGCAATGGGTAGCTCGCCGTCCGACAAGGATCAGGCCCGGGTCGACGGCGCGTTGTGTTCCACGCGCGCCTGAAAGAGATGTCAGCACAAGAGTAGGGGTCCACTAGGGCCGATGCCTGCCGTGGTCGTGGGAAAGTCCGTAAGGGATACCGAGGCCCCTGGCAAGACAGGCAACGGAAGGAACACGGGTGGGTTTTAGTCAGTAAGAGTTTGACACACCCTCCCGCTCCGCCCAGAGCGGGAGAAGGTATTTGATAATTTCCCACCTCAAAAAATAAATGGTTAAAAACATGCTACACACAAAAAGTTGCGTTTCTAACTGTCCATGGACTCTTATTGCTTCACCTAACTAATTAACAAAAGAGTATTTCCAAAACAATACAATACTCGTAGTTATCAATGTGCAATATGATACACACTTAGAGCGCCACAATGTTATTTTGGCGCGTGGCCATAATCGGAGCTAACACCGCCATTTTGTTTTTGACGTGATAGCGATAGAGAGCCACAATCGGCCTAAGCCTTGCTTGTGACGCATCTCTCTCTCGTTATCACGTAAAATTATCGTCCGTAAACCGACTTTACAGAAAACCAATATTTTTTATTACATTTCAAGTGACATTTCACAAAACAATTGCACAAAAGTTACCCAGCAGCTCTATCAACATAAACGATTGTTGTAGTACTGTATAATGCATCAAGCACCAAAAAATAGGTCAGTTCGCGAGTTTAGTTCCCGCCAAATAAAGAAATAGAGCAAATCAATATGCGGAACCTAATTATAACATACACGGCCAAACTTGTCTGGCGGTTTGAGTAAACAGGACAATTTGGCTCAAACGAAAATTAGATGCTTATTACTTGCTACTCAAGGGAGATTCATGGTGTATGTGTGATCTATGGGTTTGTTGAAGATTTGTGGAAAGGTAATATGGGTGTGGAGCCATTTTGGCTGCTTACCGTAGGAAGCAGAAGAGATTATATTTTTCCCAAGGTCACATACGCGTGATCTTAAGCAAAATTAAATAACTTCCGTGTGAAAAAAAAAAGGGTTACCGAAGCCCCTATTTCTTTTTTTTTGCGTGGGAAATCGTCAAATAACTTCTCCCGCTCTGGGCGGAGCGGGAGGGTGTGTCAGACTCTTCCTGACTAAAACCCACCCGTATTTCTTTCCGGTACCTGTGTTGCCAGGGGCCTCGGTATCCCTTACGGACTTTCCCACGACCCCGGCAGGCATCGGCCCTAGTGGACCCCTACACTTGTGCTGACGACATCTCTTTGAGGCGCGCGTGGAATACAACGCGCTGTCGACCCGGGCTTGGTCCTTACCGGACGGTGAGCTACCCATTGCTCACCGTCCGCAAGCCCACGCCTGCGGTGGCCGGAAATCCGCCCGGGATTTATTTATTTATTGATTGAAGATTGCAGGTGCTCTGAGAGGAAATAAAAATAACGAAAAATATTAAAGATAACATAATAGATTATAAATAGAATAAGTACAGAAATACATAAATAGGTTACAAGCATAAAATACAAATACATACATATTTACTACAATATATACCTACATTATACATTTATATACATACAAATTCAAGGAAAAGAGATACATAATTGAGATGACTCTACGCTATTTGTTTTGAAAATAACTCTGCAATTTCCGCTTAAGGATCCTACATACTGGCGCGACGTGACGCGACACAAAGACACCGCGAGTAGCGCTACAAGCGGTGCCTTTGTGTCGCGTCGCGTCGCGCGGCAAGTCGCGCCAGTATGTAGGAGCCTTCAAATGCATACCGACTGGTGGCCGTCCTGATATCAAGAGGAAGCGCATTCCAAAGAAGAATGGACTGAATATGAAAGGAAGAATAAACAAAGTCAGAAATATGAGAAGGACAGAGTCGAAGAAGATTGTTGGAAGAACGCAGACTTTTAGCGTGTGAAGAACATAGATATTGGAAGTGAGACATAAGATAAGAAGGAGGGGTGGGAGAGTTGAGAAAGGAGAAAAGAGTGGTCAAAGCGCGCTGGCTAGGGGCGAGAGGGCGCAAAATTTGCCTTTCCCTCAACCGTCTAACTCCGAATAACTTCTCCCGCTCTGGGCGGAGCACAGGCAACGGAACGGAACACAGGCAACGGAAGGAATACGGGTGGGTTTTAGACAGTAAGAGTCTGACATACCCTCCCGCTCCACCCAGAGCGGGAGAAGTTATTTGATGAATTCCCACCCAAAAAAAAAAAGTGTCAAAGTCGCTTTTAAAGTCCAGACATAATCTTGGTCAGATCATGTGCGGACCATGTACATCCATGTCTGAAATGGTCTTTAGAGGAAAGAACCGCGCAAATTTGAGTGGACCTGTCCAGTCAGTGCAAGCATTTGTCAGTAATCGCGTAGCTCAACTCAGGACTTAAGGAGCTCGACGACTCGACGAACAATACCAAGGAAAGGACAATTGGGTAGGCCGCATAAAAACTCAAAATGCCAGGACCTTCATTAAAACTAACACACGTGTCTGTACCCAAAAATGTTACGCAGTTACAGAAGGTACATAGAGCAAACGTATTATAATTCCATCACATACAAGACACATAAGCTTCTAAAAACTTATTCATCTTTTGGGAAACATAAAATCAAACTTACAGTATTAAGAAATACTGTAAGTATGATTTTATGTTTCTCAACTCAACTCAACTCAACTCAAAGAATTTATTTCAAATAAACCAATTACAGGCACTTTTGAATTGTTAAGGATACGGTCAGTCAGTCAGAAAGATGAAGCTAGTTGCCCATTCCAAAGCGTAGTAGGTACCTATGGAGAAGAACGGGCAAGAAACTCCAAGGACACTATTTTAAATCAACGTATTATGGTTACAAAATATTGTTTACATCATTCATTTTGAAATTATACATGTGAGAACGATGCAAAACGTAAAAGCGTCCGTAATAAAAAGATTACAACAAAAACAAAAGCAATTCAAAAATTAAAGTTAAAATAAGCCGTGGCAGCTCTACTGACGGCGCCCGTTCACGAACATGACTTTTTATTATTGACTGTTTATTATCCTTACAACGATAATGTTTAGAAAGCCACTGAAAAAAAATGCCTATCTTAGAGAATATGTATGTTTCCGGATGATTGCAAACACTATCAGTTTATAATAAGCTAACTGTTGCCCGCAACTTTGTCTGCGATCTAGGATGAAAAGTAGCATGTGTCCTAACCCAGTTCATGGTCTACCCATGTGCCAAATTTGATACAAATCTGTTCAGCCGTTTTAGCGTAAAAGCGCAACAAACAAATAAACTTTTATACGAGTAATATTAGTTAGGATCTCGCGTGATTGTGAACTGTCGAAAAATTGTGAAGAGTAAATTTCGTTTACAATAAAATGCATCCAAATTCGATAGTTTGTAATCTATCTACCGTCTTGCAGATGGCAGATTGCGTGATGGTTTTTAAAAATACACGCTGTTTATTTTTTAATGTTTTCATTAATACTTAATCTCGCTGCCCTAAAACAATATAAAACATTAAAGCGATATAGAAAATAATATATTTTTCAAGCAAAACGTTTCAATCATCAAATGATGTACTTTCAATTTATGTTACGCCCGCTCAAAAAACGCGTCTAGCATGAATAATATCAAATAAAATAAAATGAAACGAGTATATTATAATCACAGAAATTAAACCTTCCTACAAAAAATAAAACACCCAAGTCTACATAAAATCATACATAACAAAGCCAGCAGAGACAAATACCGAGTCCCAATAGGCGTTTCATTGGGCGTATCAGGAAAATACCGGGTATTTCATCCCGGGTATTTCATCCCCTGACAGCCCCGTCCGGGTAAATAAACATTAGCATAAATCCAATATCAGCTCACTGCTCAGTCTCTGGACACCTGCCTTGCAAGTTTCATAAAATTACTTGCCCTCCTATATTCGTTTGAAAATGGGAATTCTTTTGAGTTGGTTTTCTGGATCGCTTTTCAGTTGTTTTTGGGATCGCTTTTTAAAAACGTGTTTGATATTAGTTTTTGGGATTCTGTTTTTTTTATTTGGGGTTATTATCTAGACACGCGGTAGCATGTCAAGCCAAGTTCAAGTAACAGAACTGGCGAGCAGCACCGTGTGTAATATTACACGAACCATTAAGAGCCACTTTTGACCCCCTCATAACTCAAAAACTATTTCACATAAACGTGTCAAATTTGGCTCATATATTAAAACTTGCGAGATACATATGTGCTCCAAATTTCATAAACACATCTCAACGGTTAAATAGATATTAACGTCCAAAAATCGTCATTTTTATCACTGACTGACCTATAGATCAAAACTCTAACCCAGTTCCAGATGACCTAGAAAGTTCAAATTTGGCATGCAGATAGGTAATTATATTATATTATAGCCTTCGCAAGTTCGAAACCTGTTACTTGTCGGTTCTTATTTTATTATTCCGAAAATTTGGCTTGCTGGTAGAAACTAGCCATCGAACTTAATAATTCGTATATGAGAACTAGCCAAGTCAGACCTTGGGCTACAATATATTATCCTAAGTTATAAGAAGAAATGATATTTTATGTTGTTGTAAATAAATTTCAGGACTGACCATTGAACTTGGCACCCATTTAGATCTCACTTCTTTTGTCGTTGAAGTCAACAACCAAGGCGTATATCATGATATTGAACTTGGCTCTCATTTCACATTTATGTTTTTGATGGGATATTGTAATAGTAGCTGCGCCCCGCGGTTTCACCCGCATAAGTCGCAATCCCGTGGAAATATCGGGATAAAAGTATCCTATGTCCTGATTCAGGTCATGGTTTACCCATGTGCCAAATTTCATCCAAATCCGTTCAGCCGTTGTAGCGTAACAGCTAAAAAAAATATGATCGTTGTGTGTGTGTGGGCCAAGAGGCAACATAGTGTCAGATGGCCTTAGATTAGAGTATATAACACTGGAGAAGGCATACGCACAATATTCTGAACAAAATGTCTGTAACTTTTGGCGGTGAACGCGGTAGCTACTACAAAAAAAAACTGCTCGCTCGGAAAGAGAAGGCCATCTATTTTTTTTAATCGATATCGATATTCATTCAGAATTTAGCTTGAGTCCATGAAATAAAACAGCTGATGCATAAAATAGTGAAATTTTAATAATAAGAAAATATAATAACAATTAAATATAGTAACAAAATTTATAAAAACCTTAATAAAAAAAAAATCAAATAATAAACCACATAACCATATAACAATAAAACCATTACAATGGAAATATAAAACATTGAAATAAAAAAAAAAAATTAAACAACAAATATTACTAATTCGTTCGACATGTGAATTTTGGTTTCAAACATGACCCCAACCGTACGGTAGTCTAGTTAGCATTTTTACTAAGACACATTATCACGTGTCACGTGCATGTCAATTTTGCTAATTTGACGTATATTTTTGTAATATCGATATCGCGGGCGCGACAGTCAGCAATATGCCTGTCGTGCCCGCGTTATCGCGCTACTCTGCATGAGCCTTAATGCAAAACAAAAATATTTTGAATTTTATGAACATAATCATGCCGTCCGCCATTTTGAATCAATTGTCGAATCTAATGAAAAATCAAAATGTATTATGAGGTCAGGATTTTGAATTTCAACCAAAACATGACTAAATATTATAAAAGGTTATTTCGTTCTTTATGTAAGTTTAACGTATTCGAACGCTTTTGACAGGATTTAATAGCACAGCCAGGTATTTTCACGGAGCTCCGCGCGCCTTGTAAACGATTTACGAAGTGCGTTAGAATCGATTTGAAAGTAGTTTTTATGAAGGTACTAGAACATTTTTGTTCTTGTACTTTTACAGAGGGGAAGTGTTCGTAAGGCTTCTCTAGTGTTACGAGTATATAGTCTAAGCGGATGGCCGAATGTCATGATTTCCAAATATTAATAAGATTTGTAGTGATTTTTAACCGACTTCAAAAGGAGGAGTCAATTCGACACGTTTACAAATTAAAAAACAAAAAAGAATATGTTCGCCGATTTCTCTGTCAGTTGTAGACCGATTTTATTTTTTTTTTGTTCCCGAGGTAGGGCCCATTGTCACCAAGTCATAATTTGATGAGGGGGGAGGGGAAATTGAGGGAAATCCTCAGATTTTAAAGGCACACCTATAGCGATTTAGGTGTTTTTTATAGTAACTTGTGCATTTTCTCTCGGAAAGCACCATTTGGTGGAGTGGAATTGACGATGAAGAGCACAGATGGCCACCGGAACTACTTAATAAGAAGTATTTAACTAGTTGTGATTCGATTAGTACTTTAATATGGTTACTAAGCCATTTATGCTCTTCACAATGCATATGGTGAGTGGCAGTTCTCCTGGTTGTTACCAGGAGCACTCTTCAACAATTAACGTCCACCAAGAAAAGCAATATTTTGTAAAAGGCGATGAGCAGTTGACATTAGGCTATTGTAACTTAGATAAATTACAAATGACCCAAAAAAAAAACAACGGACTTAAAAAAAAAACACTAATAAAAAACTTTTTAAAAAAAAAATTATACCGACTTCAAAAAAAAACTGCAACACTAAAAAGCTAAAAATAAATTGAATTAAAAAATTAAAAGCGAAAACTTAAAAACACTGAAAAGTAAAAAATAATTTTACCTTATAAATCAAAATACCTTAATTACTGCCTACCTATACCTAATTAAATTTAACATTAAATTTTTTGGAGTCGGTGCCAAGCCACGTCAACGTCATCTCAGATCAGTAATTTTTCTTAAACTTTCGTACTTAATAATAATATAAAGTTACACTATATAATAATAAGAAGTCGGTTAATAAAGGAAAATTTACGCAGTAAATATACGAAATCTAAATCTAATAACAACACTTCATAATGACTTTTATTGTAAATTATAGGCAGAACTTTAGAAGTAACACTCAATTCATTGTTGATTGTTTACCCGACACTTCCCTAGATGGCGTTGTATAATTCGATACATTCCTGTATCGCGGTGTTAAGATTCTCAGCGAATTAATGACATTTACTAGAAAAATCTAAGCGAAATATCCCGATCTTCAATAATACCGCGATATTTTTGGTGATCTGTTGCTTTGAATGTTTATGTTTTGGTTTTCTTTTTGTTTTGATATAATTTTTACTATTCCATAGAGTTATAAAATTTTCTATTTTAATTTGTTTGATTTCTTTTTCTGGTAGGTAATTAGGTATTAATAGCGTCGGGTTTGGTTTGTGTTTTTTTAACTGTGTTTAGTTTAGGTGTTTAATTTTTTTTTCTTGTGCATTTTATAGTTTGCTATAAATCATAGTAGGATAGTTTATAATTATATACTTTAGTGAATAAGTTAGGTTAGGTTTAATTTTACTTCGATATTGTTTAATATAGGTAATTAGTTATTAAGCAAGGTTTTTTGGTTTACTGGCTTGGCACCGACTCCAAAAAATTTAATGTTAAATTTAATTAGGTATAGGTAGGCAGTAATTAAGGTATTTTGATTTATAAGGTAAAATTATTTTTTACTTTTCAGTGTTTTTAAGTTTTCGCTTTTAATTTTTTAATTCAATTTATTTTTAGCTTTTTAGTGTTGCAGTTTTTTTTTGAAGTCGGTATAATTTTTTTTTTAAAAAGTTTTTTATTTTTCCTTTTTTAGTGTTAATATTATTTGACATAATTATTCATTAAGTTAAGTAGCACCATGGGTAGACCAACTAAAGGTGCCGCCCGGATGAGGAAGAACAGAATACAAGAAACCATTAAAGAAAATAAGGAGCGTCTATCGAAGAATTGCAAACGCAATATTATATCTCGTTCCCAGGAATCACCATTGGCTTATCATGCTAGATTAAATCAGATGAGAAATTACATGCGTTCTCAATTGTCACAGGAGTCGCAAAGTGATCGGAGTCGTCGACTTAATCGTATCCAGGAACGTTTGTGTAGCGAGTCGTCTGAACAGCGTGAGTGTCGTCTAGATGTTATACGAAACAGACTGGATAACGAGACTCCTGAACAGCGTGAACATCGACTCGGTGTCATACGAGAACGGTTGAGTAATGAGACTCCCGAACAGCGTGAACACCGACACGATGTCATACGAAAACGGTTGAGCAACGAGTCTCCCGAACAGCGCGAACACCGACACGTTATGATACGAGATCGGTTGAGCCGCAGAAATACATTTATGGCAACAGTTCTCCTTCTGCGAACTCACCATCAACATGCGTCAAAGTAGCGATATCGAATTTGTTGATTTATTAAATAACTTGCGATTTGGTGAGCTCACAATCTCACAATTGCAACTTTTGTGTGAAAGACGGCGAGTTGAACAGATTGGTGAATTCGCAGATGGTGCTGCAGTAAGGATTTTTCCAACTCTTAAATTGGTAGATAACTATAACACTAAGATGACGAACCAACTGCTTCAGTCAAGTCTCGTTTACATCTTGCGTGCTATCGATGAGTCACGAGAGGCAGCAACCTACGGAAAACGACCACCATCTAATGTTATTCCTGCAGATGTAAATAACTGTGGTGGTTTGTTGCACGAATTGCAACTTGGCATAGGCTCTAGAGTTATGTTGAGACGTAACATTTCTGTTACTGAGGGCCTGGTTAACGGGGCAATGGGGATTGTCTCTAAGTTTAAATGGCCTGCCTTTCGTCGCGATCAAATAGAATCAGGCGAGTTACCCGATTCAGTTTTTATAAAATTTGATGATGACACTATTGGCACAAAAGTGAAAGACACTGAGGGGTTAGTTGCCATAGCGCCTGTTTCAACAACATATCAGGCCACAAAAGGTTATGGGGATGTTGAACGGAGGATGCTGCCGCTGATCCTTAGTTGGGCGGTAACGGTGCATAAACTTCAGGGCACCACCCTAAACAAAGCCGTGATTAACTTAGGCAAGAAAAATTTTGCTAAAGGCCAAGTTTATGTTGCGCTAAGTCGTGTAAAGACTCTGGATGGTATTGCTCTTTGCGACTTAGAGCCAAACAAATTGCTCAAGAAACCGCATGACGAAAGAGCATTGCGTGAAATGCAACGATTAAGGCAATTGTAAATTTGTATAATAATAATAAAAATATAATAATTGGCCAGGCCAAAATGATTAAGGCTGCTTTTTTTTTACTAAGCAGACAGTAGAGTGGGTAAGAGCCCACTCTAGTGTCTGCTGAGGAATCAATTCTCGATGTCAACGAGTATGTCTATCTAGGACAAGATATCTTCTAACTCCTGATCGATAAGGAGTTGTACCTTCCATCATCAGCTCAACGGAATATAAGAATACAAGTAACGGTCTAAACGTGCCTATAATATTCAAAGAATTATCCCCTAACCTTCTAACCTTTCACTGTAAGTTCCTATATGTACTGTTCACCGATGAGGAGTTCCATGCGGTATCTTCGAAGACTATAATTAGTTCACCACGGATGGATAGATAGAACCAGCAATTATTTTTTGATCTTTAGTACAATATCCAAATCACATTACGTGTACTGTTTGTTTTTGAGGAGTTCCATCGTTTATCTCCCAAAGTATACATCAAATCTTCACAAAATTAATATGGGACCACCTCAGGAGTATACCCTTACGAATAAAAAAAGAATTTTCAAAATCGGTTGACAATTGGCGGAGAAATCGGTGAACATACATAAAAAAAAAAAAAAAAAATACATACAGTCGAACATATAACCTCCTCCTTTTTTTGAAGTCGGTTAAAAAGTGAAAAATAACTTTAATTTCGGAAGTCGATGGCAAAAAACTAAAATACAGATCCAAAGAAACCAACTTCCGAAATTAAAGTAATTTTTCACTTTGTAGTGGTTTTTGGAAGTACTCGTAGGATGTTTTTTTTTTGTAAAAAGTTTTTTAATATAAAATATAAAATTTTAACTTTGTGATTGTGATTTTTGTTTCAGCGGCAGCGTAGTCATGAAGTTTAAAAGTATCTCATTTGACAGTTACCGTAAAAGTACTGGTCCTTTAACAGAACGGAATGGAAACTTGATATTTGGGGCGTTGTCGTCGCTTAGTTCTCTTCGAGCCTTGAAACCTAAAGGTTGTCTTCAAGAAGTCTAAAAGTCTATACCTATATTATATTGAGTACCTAATTAAATAGTTCGTCAAATATTGCTACATACCAAGTTTGTATGTGTGCAAAATAAAAACGGAAATATTCGTACTGAAGAAGCAAATCATTAATAATCTTTCTTTATTGGAACAAAAAACAGAACAATTACAATTTATTGCGTACGATAATAGCCCCATTAGTTATATACTGTGTCGCAGCTATTAACGCTCACCTCCGTGAGGAAGATGACAGTGTTCCAGATATGCTATACCTACTAGAATTTTTATTTACAAAATAAAATAAAATAAAAACTGAACTAAATAAAACTAAAGAGTTCGTATGTAGAGTTTGTATGAGCAGTGTGAGTGCGTGTATGTTGTGTAGATGGATGGTGTGTACCTAGGTGTGGTGTGTGTGGGCGTGTGTGTGTGCATGAAGCGTGAGTTTGTGTGGAGGTGTGTGTTGTGTGCGGAAGAAACGTTTAACACACGAAATTATTATGGCTTAACTAAAGTCTCCAACTCGTCGTATGTGAGGGTTCGAAGCCTCATCATTTGTTAATGTCTTATAATATTGAGTTGTTCATTTACTCGATTGTATAACACAGGACCAAAAAAAAAGGTACTGCATTACAGGATATATGGTTTTTCCATTACGATTTTTTCAGTATCTGCTCGGTGTCAGGTGCCTAGTTGATGAGAATGAGGTCGCCCCGTATAACATGGGAATAAACATAGGAATCTGGCAATTTGTGGGTGTAATAAATTTGATGCGATTTAATTGATTTACGAGACGCAGCCGTGATGTGATGTAAAGTCATGTGGAGTCATCTGCCTAGCCTATTCTTAACTATGTTGTGGTCGGCCTCCAGTCTAACTGGATGTAACTGAATACCAGTATTATACATGGAGCGACTGCCTATCTGACCACCACAACCCATTAACTGGGCAACACGATACCTCTTGGTAAGACTGCACGGAAAAAAAGGATGTCTTAAATTAAGACAATATCCTTTTGGTCAAGACAAATATATGGGGAAAACAATATATTCTTGAATGAAGTAAAATTTTGTCTTAGTTTTATTGTCTTCTTCGAAGAAATTATACTTAAATGAAGAATTATTAAGTTTAATTTTAAGTATATTATTTCTAAAACTAGATAAAAACTAGAAATTTTCTTCAATTAAGATTATTATAGTCTTGAATCAAAAACATTTACTTATGTCAAGAATAAAAACCAAGTATTTATTATTCTTAATTTGAGTAAACAGGTTTTCTTGAACTGAGTACATTTACTTACGTTAAAACAATATTTACTTGGGTTGAAACAATTTTTCTGAGAATATTGATATTCTTCGCTGAAGAGATCCTTTTTTCCGTGTGGTTGTCAGACTTTCGGGCTTCTGACGACCCGTAACAACTGTCAAAGATCTACAAATAACAGCCGGGGCAACCAGCTTAACGTGCTTTCCGAGGCACGGAGGGGTCTCGGTATGTAAAGCTGGTCACCCATCCATGGACCAAAGGCGGCAAGCGTAGCTTAACCTGATCGATCGACCCGTGCGGCTGTTATTACTTAGCCACAAGCCCCTCCGTAATATCATGTAGAGTGTTCGGCTAGAAAGGTATTCAAGCTGTTATTGGGTATTACTTACCTTTAACCGCACTGGTGCGCTTCACTAGACAACCCGGAACCCAAGCCCTTATGTCTTAAGGACAAGATATCACAGTTTCCTGTGATGAAAACGCATTCAGTTGGAATCAAGTTATTACTCTTCCGCATTTCCAATACTTGGCACACAGACTTCCTCGTAAAATACAAGAGTAGACCACCAAATTAATCGGTGCATCCAGGTGTGCGGGTTTAAGGGGACTACAGGACCTAAACGAAAATTTTATAAGTTTTATAATGACTTAAAGTATATGATCCACTGCAGTAAACAAAATCAGTAAAATACATGATATTCTTAAGGATATATGCTAGGTAGATAATGTGTTGAAAACATAATATAACTAATTTGATACGATAGAAAAAAACACGAAAATACCTCTAAAAAATTCTTTTGACGATTAAAAACCATACTTATACATATACATGCAATCATTCTGATTTTTGTCAGATTATTCTACAACCAACATATTAGCATAATAGTGTTTTATTTTTTTTATACAATCTATAGCTTTTTAGTAAATCGATAATTGCTTCATATTTTGCAACAAATTACCAGCGTTGTGTCATCGCGCTTCTCTTTCTTTTCTATGCAGTCCGACAGTGACCGCTCTTTAGGTGTTGTCGGCCTCTTACGTAAAGTTGTCAGTACATATGTATACATATCACTTACATTGTTGTTTAGAACGTAAGAATTTATTTATTAACGTTATCGGTCTAGTGGTCGCAAGCGCTACTGCTGAGCATGAGGTCCTGGGTTCGATTCCCGGTTCGGGCAAAGTGTTATTGGGTTTTTCTATCTGGAATTTCTCAGTAGCAGCCCGGAGTCTGGATTTGTGCCCGGTTTATGGCAATAGGCTCGCCTCCTGTTATACGTACATGGGACTTAAACATAACTAGCGAAATGTGGGTGTACTACACACGGAAAAAAAGGATGTCTTAAATTAAGACAATAGCCTTTTGGTCAAGACAAATATTGATTCATATATGGGGAAAACAATATATTCTTGAATGAAGTAAAATTTTGTCTTAGTTTTATTGTCTTCTTCGAAGACATTATACGTAAATGAAGAATTAAATTAAGTTTAATTTTAAGAATACTTTTTCTCTCTTAGAATATTTTCTTCAATTAAGATTATTATAGTCTTGAATCAAAAATATTTGCTTAAGTCAAGAATAAAAACCAAGTATTTATTATTCTTAATTTGAGTAAACAGGTTTTCTTGGACTTGGAGTACATTTACTTACGTTAAGAAAATATTTACTTGGATTGAAACAATTTTTCTGAGAATATTGACTTTTTTCCGTGCAGGTACACCTCTGCCCAACCCTTCGGGGAAACAAGGCGAGATGTTATGTTGTGTGTTATGTGTTAAAGTTAACTAATGATAGCCGGCTGTTTAAGCATATTTTTGACGTTTAAACTTCTCTTAACTATAAGCAACGTTTATATTAATATTCAGTCAGAGATATACATACATATTATGTCAATGTTCTTCACAGGAATGTTATAAATCTGCTTTTTATTTTGGAGAACTTGGGCGAGATGCACTGCGAGAAACTGTAATGTGTTTCTAAATCACGTGGTATATGAAGCCGATTTCAGCCGGGAATACTGGGGAATCCGTTGAGATAGGTCAGTGCCTATGGACAAATCTGAAACTAAGATGTAAACGTTACTATACACGAACTTTGTAAGGACCACCTCCTTTTATAAATATTAAAATGCTGTTTTTCTTAACTTTATAATCGATTAAGTGATTCCTGCTAATTCATAATTTCAACAATGATTGCAAAGTAAGAAATTTCCCCCTAAATTTATCGGTCCGTATAAAGTAACAAAATGTTTAGGTAATGTTAGTTAAATAAAAAAAAGATGTGACCGTGGATCCACATCCAATCGTTAGGAATTGACAAATCCTCTGGTTCGGTCGGGCGAATCAGAATTGATTCGCCCGACTTTGATAATTATAATTTAGGACAAATACAGTTATTTGTCCTAAAACACGAATTGCTATTCATATGTTAAAATTAGTTATTAACATTAGATTTAAACCCGTTGGTCTCGTGGTCGCGAGCGCAGCTGCTGATCCTGGGTTCGATTCCCGGGTCGGGCAGGGTGTTTTTTATATTGAATTTAGATGAGAGTTGTTCCATAAAAACTTTTCGATAAGAAAAATTAATATCACAAATCATGGAACAAATCTAACTACTAGAGAAAAAGCCGCCAGCTTCATGTTAATTTTTTTCTTGCGCAACGCATCAGCATTGCAATTCTGTGAGGATATAATAAAAAAAAATAATATAAAAATAGTTTATTTGCACCTTCAAGTAAAAACATGGTTTACAATAAAATAGGCCTTAAGGTTGGTAAAGTTACGGCGCGTTGTATTCCACGCGCGTCTCAAAGAGATGTCTTCAGCACAAGTGTAGGGGTCCACTAGGGCCGATGCCTGCCGGGTTCGCGGGAAGGTACTAAAGGGTTGCCGACGCCCCCGGCAACACAGGCAACGGAAGGAATACGGGTGGGTTTTATTCAGTACGAGTCTGACATACCCTCCCGCTCCGCCCAGAGCTGGAGAAGTTATTTGATGATTTCTCACCCAACAAAAAAAAAAAAAGTTGTAAAGACAGTAAGAAGTATAAGTTTTGTTTTCACGGGCTACCACTGCGGATCCATCTTAAGTAAAATAACTAACTATGGTTTATTACATAAGTTGTAAAGACTACAATATAAGTTTTGTTTTCACTGCGGATGCACCTTAACACTAGAACACGGTTAACTGTTCAACAATAGTCTACAGCATCGTTTATAAATTTTAATCTTAGCTAAATATAAGACCGCCACGCCAGTGTTCCCATAAAACTAATGATTTTGTGTGAGAACTGTGTTACAATTTTGAATAATCTAGTATCACAAGTCCCTAGAAAAGTTGATAGTCAAAATTATCTGGTTCATGTATACTGATGTCAGTAGAAAACTGATTGTTACTACTCTTAGACTCAGATCTGGACACATTCCATGAAAAAAATTTGCCTACATGATGAAGAAAATCGCTTCACCCAATTGTGAGAAATTTGGAGTTGTCGAGGATGTACAACATTTATTAATGGAATGTGTCCATTATGAGTCCAGTTGAAATAATTTAGTAAGGTCCCTGAATTTGAACAGAACTGATGTAGGCGTGTTCCATACAATTGTATTCCAGCCAAATGCCGACGATGCGAAGGGTTTGTTCAAATTCATGGCACACGTCTTGTGAAAGTAAGCTATGCGAAAAAGCTCCTATAAAAAAAAAGTACCTGCAAGGGTATAAATCTTGGTACTACTTATACCTTACAACACAGTTTATGCTAGCACAGACACAGAGGAGACGTTCACTCTGTCTCAAAAATTCATAGCGTTGTACTTCATTTTTTTTTATGTTCGATTGAGATGGACAAATTGTATTTGGCTTTTTGAAATTAAGATAATTAAGATTATTATTATTATCTTTTATTTCATTATTTACATAATAAATTATATTTTTAAATATTAAAATATTAAAAAAATATAAAAACATTTAAAAATATAAAAAAATGGTAGCCCACCGGTATCGGGAACAGGGAACAGATTATTTTTATTATACCTTAAAATGCCAACAAAGAAGCGAGTGTTAAGTTACTTCTTACCAATAACGATCAAACATCATCATCTGTCTGCCTTTTCCCAACTACGCTGGGGTCGACTTACAGTCTAACCGGATGCAGCTGAATACCAGTATTTTACATGGAGCGACTGCCTATCTGACCTCCACAACCCAGTTACTGGGTAATACGATACCCCTTGGTAAGACTGGTTGTCAGACTTCCGGGCTTCTGACGACCCGTAACGACTGTCACAGATCCACGAATGACAGCCGGGACCAAAGGCTTAACGTGCTTTCCGAGGCACGGAGGGCAGTGGCGGTAGTATCTTCATATAAGCCCAAAAGCCTTACTAAAATGGATGGATGAATTCACTTTTAATTTATTGTACCTAACCAGTAGTTTATGAGAAAATTGCGATGATACATACGTAGGTACCTACATACTCAGTCGAAAACTGAACTTTCTTTTTTTGAAATCGGTTAAAATTTTATTGGGCTTGCGTTATTTTGAAACCCTAGGCACGCCACTGACGGAGGGGTCTTGGTATGTAAATATGGTCACCCATCCACGGACCAACCGTGGCAAGCGTAGCTTAACCTGATCGATTGACCCGTGCGGCTGTTTTTATTTAGCCACAATCCCCTCTACCAATAACGATCAATAAGATATAGAAATCCAACATAAGTCCCTTGATAGACCTCCACGTCTATACCTTATTCTCATACCTCGACCTAGTCTCCAAATGACTAATAAAGTGTATTTTCCTCGGCCTAAGGGATATTTTTTCTTCCCACAATATTTGGCTGTAACACTTGGAATCACTTTCAAATCCCCAATCCCGGCTTATACCTGGAATATACCGGCTTGTGCTACGGATAAAGGAAAACATAAAGGCTATATAAACTTATTATTTGTATGTAGTATCTACTTAGATTTGAGGATTTAAGTATTTGTTACTATACAGAGTGATCCGTTGAGATATTGTCAGATGGGACTGACCCATCTGACAGATCTGAAACTATTATTAAGAGTTTGTTCTTAGGAACCACATAAATCAATCAATCAATCAAATCAATCAAAAGTCATTTATTCAAACTAGGTTGAAAATCAGCACTTTTCGAACGTCAAAGTTACATAAGACAGTCCCCCAAAAATGCCCGCCGTCACCACTTCCTAGTGCTTTAGCTGGGAAGAAGAAGTGGTGGAACAAACTCCCCAGCAAATCAAACGTCTTGTGGAAACCGGCATGTCCGAGAACCAAAATATCGAAGACATGTGACAGCTACCAACCCGCACTGGGCGCGCGTGGTGGATTACGGCCCACTCCCTCTCACAGAGAGGAGGCCTGTGTCCCAGCAGCGGGAACATTATAGGCTGAATATGTAACCACATAAATCAACTCAGCCTATCGCAGTCCACTGCTAAACATAGGCCTATCCCAGGCTGTGCCACAACACGCTATCCTCCGCTTTCCGCATCCAGTCTATCCCAGTAAGGTCAACATAGTCGATTATAAAGCTAAGAAAAACAGCATTCAAAGATTTATAAAAGGACGTGCTTCCTTAGAACCTTTTGTGAACTAAGAGTTTAACATTACGTTTAACTCTTAGTTTCAGAACTTTTTCATAACAGATTTGTTCTTATCGAACAAATACAACTGGATAGTGTAGGTTTTGAATGTCATTTGTTATTATTTTTGGCTTTTTGTATGTGTTAGAGGCGCTTTTGACCGTAACTGATTTTACAGAACCATGGATAATGGGTGGCGCCAGACACAAAAAAACATATTTTGGTTTTTAATACACAGAGGCGGATTTGCAGTTAGAACCCTCAATTATCACCATAGTTATCATACCTATTTCTGCCTTTCTTCATAGTGGTCATCTTCAGCAATGACACTTTATTAAATCCTTTGACTTTGGAGGCTGTAGACAACTTAGGTGATGGTAAGTAATCGGTAACCACCACCCATAAGGTTTTCCATCCTGTAACAAAATATTAGGTAGCTTGCTCAGTTTAGTGACTACAGACGAAGACTATTTCTGAAACGTTATTGTGATATTACATCAACAAAAACATGTTTTTCCGCACACAAACCAATATTTTCAATCATCCTAAATACCTTAGAGAAAAAATATCAGCAAACATTTCTCGTAACATTCCACCGACGTTTAAAGGAATTACACAAAATATATTAGCTGTAACAATGATGGATCATGGTTCTGATTAGTCTCTTCGGCATCGGTGTAAAGATCCCTTCACACGGTCGGTTATCGGCGCCGGGTACCCCGGTGATGAATTGGTATATGTAATAAGTAAAACTTACATATACTTGGACTATTAATTGTATTCAGTAAAAAATAGAGAGATACCAGTTTCTGGCAAAAAACAAAGGTAGTGCTGATTTCAAACGGTAAAAAATAGAAGGAGCGAAATTGAATGAATTTGTTTAAAACATAACTTAAAACTTATTGACTAAAATAATTTTACGCTTGACTAAGTGAAGATAAAAATTATAGCGTTATTTTTTTCGTAAGCTGCAAATTTATTATTTGCAATATTCAGAACAAACAGTTTTTAGGATTTATTCAACTTCAAATATTTTTACCATTCATTCTTTTTGCAAATTCGTTCACCACGACTATAGTTTTAGTGTGGTAACTTTTCGAACTGTCAAAATACTGAATAGATACGATAAAAAGTTCAAGTACATATATATACGCTTTACCAGTCATTCGGTGCCGCTTATCCGGCAATCGGAGCGTGTGAAGGTCCTTCATATACTCATAAGTCCCGTCCGTACGTCACCACGGGACCACGACGGTATTTCCCTGCGGTGTCATTCGGTGCCGTTTCATTTGGCTTGTTGTAAAATATGATATTAGGTTTTTACTGGTTGATATTTTTAGAAGACAGATTTTTGGAAGATTTTTTCAAAAATAGGCAGCAACATTCCCATTTTGAAAGAAAGAAAATACATTTATTTATATTTAATTATAGCCTGTAAAAAAAAAATATTTATAAAGACAACTGGATCAAATCTCATCTAGTTTAAAAAAATATGTTTGATGTGTAAAAATGTTTGTAAAAACCTACTTACAGAAATAAAATAATTTATCATTTATCATTTCATTATATAATTACACTCCAGAAAATACTTACAATTCTAGATGTTAGTAATCAATTTAACTTATTTGCTAAGTTAGTACTTAAATTCTAATACTGACAGGGTGGTGTTTATAAGATGCCTCATTATGGGACTTTCATCAGGCCCATCAGCAATAACTTTCAGGAGGCTGTTGTTACCCCCGCAATCTGCTAAGAAGAGATGAATTCTTTTTTCGCACTACAGCTGAGAAGCTATCTACTCTGGCTCGAGCAAACATTGCAGATGCACTGCAATAACGTGGCAGTCGCAACAGCGCCCTAAAAGCGTTGTTGTATTGAACACGCAACGCATTGGCGGCACGTTTAGTACAGCTGATCCATAGAGCGCTCAAGTACAGGGATGTGCAATATGCTTTAAAAAGCGTGGTTTTGACCGCATCTGTACATCGTGCGAACCTACGGGTCAGCATATTTGCACCGCCAATGCCCTGCGTTTCCGCTCAACATCGGCATCGTCTTTAAGGTTTATTTAGCACAGATTAAAAGGCACACTGTATAAAATACAGCAGATAAAAAAAAAAGTTTAAAAAATCTAATAAAAAGTGTAAAGTACGATGTAAGATATTAGCAGGAAAGTGTGCCTCACGGCTGCGCCAAAAAGGCCCAGATCAGCAAAAATGTCAGACAACTAGTGCCTGACGCTGGTTTTCAACTGGACCTGAAGTGTGAGCTGACGGATTTTGCGTTTTTTGACACCGTTAAGTCGAATTCAGATGCCATCATTTTTATGACGGCCGTCACTGCCGCCGAAATATGGCGGCCACCGCTTTTTTAGGAAAAGTTTCCCAGGAATACAAATAATTTTGTTAGGTATGTATATTGCTTTCAAAAACATGACTTTTAAGATCAAAGCACGTACATAATTAATTAAGACGCTGACAACACTTAAACCGAGGTCACTGTCAGATTGCATAGAAAAGAAAGAGAAGCGTGATGATACAACGCTTGTAATTTATTGCAAAATATGAAGTAATTATCTATCTACTCAAAATTGAGTTGAGTTATCGAAAATAAAAAACAACCAAGTTCTGCATTCAAATAAGACGTTCTTGTTATTAATTAAATACGTAACGTATGTTGATATTTAATACAGATATTTTGGATTAGAACTCAAGGTAAGAGGTTAGTTTAACGTTAGTTTGTATCGAGATTTTTTTTCAAAAAGTGTTTTGGTAACAACCAAGTTCTGGGAAATATGTTCAAAATTAACATATATTTTTTCCGCTACCACAAACTATACAGATTAGGCAATTTTTTTTCTGAAGAGAAGCCTATTTTGGTCAATTGGGTCTTGTCAGCGCCTTAATATACGTATACGTAACGCACACATAGTTCATGCAATCAAACTGCGGTATTCTGCTAATTAAGTTTTAATTTAAATTCAATTGTGGCAATCAAAACGCGGAGTATTTCTGAGAACCCAGCGGTGTTGCATGTATGATACGAACGTAATTTGTTTACTATGTTATGATTACCATTCTATATCACTGTGTGAAATGAAATGAAATGATTTTTATTTCTGTAAGTAGGTTTGTACAAACACGTCAAACATATTAAAAAAAACTAGATGAGGTCGGCGTTTCCTATCTGACTACTCTGAGAAGAAAGGCCGAAACAAACTCAGAGGTCACAGTAAAGCCTAGATATAATCTTGGTCAGATCATTTGAGGACCATGTGAATTGCTATCTGAAATGATTTTTTGAGGAAAGAACCATAGAGATGTGTGCACCTGTCCAGCCAATGCACGCATTTGTCAGTAACTGACAAGCTCAACTCAGAACTTAAGGAGCTCAACGACTCGACGAACAAAACCAAAGAAAGGACATTTGGGTAGGCCGCATAAAGTACTCAAACTGCCAGATGATCATTAAAACTAACTGAGCAAAAGTTTTTTTTTTTAAATATATGATTTTTTTCCCCTTTGAACGCCAGACTCCGGATTCCTAAGTTCTTATTTCTGGCCACCGTAGGCGCGGGCTTGCGGACGGTGAGCAATGGGTAGCTAACCGTCCGGTATGGACCAGGCCCGGGTCGACGGCGCGTCGTATTCCACGCGCGCCTCAAAGAGATGACGTCAAAACAAATGTAGGGGTCCACTAGGGCCAATGCCTGCCGGGGTCGCGGGAAGGTACTAAAGGGTCACCGAGGCCCCCGCAACACAGGCAACGGAAGGAATACGGGTGGGTTTTAGTCAGTAAGAGTCTGACACACCCTCCCGCTCCGCCCAGAGCGGGAGAAATTATTTGATGATTTCCCATCCAAAAAAAAAAGTTCTTATGCAAAAATTTTTTTTTTGTTTTTATTTTATATCAGGCTTTTACTATTTATTAAAATGAAATGATGTTTATTTCTTTAAGACACATTTACATGTAAATTTTGGTCAATATTTTAAAATACTCGACTGAATTAACTGACTGTCTCGTTGGTCTAGTGGTCGCAAGCATTACTGCTGAGCACGAGGTCCTGGGTTCGATTCCCGGGTCGGGCAAAGTGTTATTAGGTTTTTCTATCTGGAATTTTTCAGTAGCAGCCCGGACTCTAGATATATGTCCGTTTGATGGCAATAGGCTCGCCCCCTATTACATGGGACTTAAACATAACTGGGGAAATGTAGGTACACCTCTGCCAACCCTTCGGGGAAACTCCGCGTGATGTTATGTTATGTTATTTTAAAATAGGATGGTGCCGGCATTTCCTAGCTGGCTGATCCCTGACAAGAAATACCAAAACAAACTCAATCACGGTCTCTTTAAAGTCCAAACATAATATTAAAAAGATTTTAAGTGGGTCTAACAATGCAGTGCCATGTCTAAAAAGGTCTTTTGAAGAAAGAGTTTAAAGGCTCCTACATACTGGCGCGACTTGTCGCACGACGCGTCGCGACACAAAGGCACCGCTTGTAGCGCTACACGCAGTGTCTTTGTGTCGCGTCGCGTCGCGCGACAAGTCGCACCAGTATGTAGTAGCCTTTAAGCCATTGCAGCTTTAAGTTGCCCTGCCCCCACTGACGGCATTATCGATGTTATGATGATTTTGTACGGGCCTTAACATTAATCGATTTTTTTTTTAATAATGAATAATTGTCGATTTCTGTACGTTGTAGCAGTTGTTTTTAGGGTTCCGTAGGAACCCTTATAGTTTCACCATGTCCGTCTGTCTGTATGTCTGTCCCCGCTGTAGGTCAGAGACGCTTAGTACTAGATAGCTGTAATTTGGCATAGGTATACATATTAACACGCCGGCAAAGTGCTAAAATAAAATTAGTGAAAAAAAAAATGTGTGCCTCGTTTGCACGTAATGTGAGGATGATATTTTTTTTCTCGTCTATGCCATAGTGTGGGTATCGTTGGATAGGTTGTTCATAAATAATGCAGGTCTGTCAACACTGCTTTTCGATTCAAGGATCCGCTTGTATAATATTAAGCATTAAAGTGCAAATTTTTGTTAGAGTCAAGTGTCACCCTGCCAGCGAAATGGTTTTTTATGGAAATGTGAAAAAATTCATGGCAGTAGTACATATAATGAAATGAAAAGGAAATCTATCACAGCTAAGTGGGCTTTACAAGTAAACGAGTAATAGTCGACCAACTTAAATTTGCGATATAACGATGTATGGGCGAACATGTTTTCAACTAAAATGTTAAGTTTGTTTTTGGGATAAATTCATTACAACATTTCCAACTACGGAACGATTCATTATGCGTGGTCCGACCCGCACTTGGCCGATATTTTCATGTATGATATAAATTGAAGAGTGTACAAAAAATATGTAAAGGTTTGTGGTACCAAAGTTTGTATGCTCCTTTTAGTTCTGTACCTAATTATCTACGGTATCCTCCCTGTAATAACAGGCATACCATATGGTTCATGGGATATTGGCAGAAATTATTATTCAACGTAAAATCACCAAATATTAGGCATACGGGTTCCCATGCCCTTTTTTAATATTCCAATGTTTTTACACCGAAATCGGCGATCTCTGCAATATCCTCGGACCATCTGGCGAGCTATCCTATATTGAAACACAAAATTTACGTGGAATGACAAACAGAATACACCTTTTAGTTATTCATTTTTTTTTTTTAGTATTTAGAATTTCAAATTGTTTAGATTCTATTTTGGTTACAAAATGAGTTTTTTTTTTCTCCAACTTCGGTTTACCAAAACCTTTCAGTTTTTTAAAGGCATTTTCATATCTATAAATTAACGTCATCAATTCTTTTAAACTTTAACGGAGAGGATAGGAAACGTATCACGATTTCCTTTATATATATTACCATTCTGTACATTCAGTCCTTTATGCACACACCCAAACACACCACGCTCACTCACACTCACACATATACTAACCATAGAACAAGGTAATAATCTATAGTTTTATATTTTTAATTTTATATAACTTACCACATTTGTCTAAGAGTGCATAATACTAAATAAATGTAACTGCTTCCGAAGGGGTGGAGACCTGGTATCCTGAAATACAGGCCGTACGCCTAGTTTAGGCACCAGTCTCCCACAGTATAATTAAAACTTTTATGTATTGTTCTTGATGATTTAAAAATGTACTTATATATTGTGGTAAAAAAATAAATGATTACCTTATTGAACAGGTTTTCAAGGTCTGAAGGCACACCAAATGAAACACACGAACTAGTGATGAGTCCCTTACTAATTGTCCCTCGTTTGAGGTACTCATGATCGCAAATTGAAAGAGTTACTCTAATTTCCTCATTGTACCACCTCACGCGAGTTCGTGACTCGCGAGTCGCGAGTGAGTAGAGACTCGTGAGTACTCGTGAGTCATCGTCGTGCCCGCCCGCCTCCTTCCCTCGTACGTTCGGGTAAAATCGGCTCGGGCTCACGAGTCGTGAGGTGAATACGCCATTGACGATTCCTGACCTCAAATGAGGGGTGCCTCGTGAGGACCTCACGAGGTTAAGTGAGGTCCTCCCCTCAACCTCAAATAAAATTGATGAGTTACCCATCACTAACACGAACTGTACCAATTCCAATTAGGACAATTTAATTCACAAGGAATCACGCTTAACAAAAAAAACCCAAAACTATGTATGGTTTGCTCAAATTACGATGTTTTTTTTTTATTCATACTTTTTTGACATTTTCATTATTTGACATTATATACCTACAATTGTGATATCAAACTATTTATTAGTGGCTTTTGTGGACAATATATTAATTCAGACTAGTAATGTCAAACATGTCATTTGGTTTAAATAGGTTTTTATTTTTATTATTTTATTAATATTTTACATATATTCTTGTGTATTTTGTGAATGTGAGAACGTTGTAGGCTTAATAGACTAGATTTGTAGACCATTTATTTTTTGTTAAGTACCTGGTACTTCTTGACAGGCCTACACTGTCCTCCCATACCTATTAACACTGTGATTTGAAAACATTGTAAAAGCCAATTATTTTTAAAAGAGCAACCGTGGAGTATCTTGTCGGCTCTTCTCCATTGGAACCGTGCACCTAGCTTCTGACGTTTCATAAGTGCCCATGTAGGTTTATGTGAAATATATATTTTTTTTATCGATATAGGTAGGACCTTTTTCTAGAAGGTTCAGGAGATTGACTGTTTGTTTCTTTTTGTCCATATACCAATTAATTTAGAGTCGAAACAGCATGTTTTCTTCTTACATACATCAATACAATATTCACCCCTTTTCACACAATTCTTCCATCGTTTCTTTCATCGACAAGACAGCCATTCTAGTATTGGAAATGATGAATAGGGAGTTCACCTTTTACAATACCCATGGGAATAAAAGCCGTATTCAATTCTTCATCTGAAACCGTCCCGGTTAGTATGTAGGGTCCCTTTTCCGTGTTATTGCGTATTCGTCTCACGTCGGCTCGACGGTTTTGGTTCGTCTCGTTTCGTTTCGTCTCGTCGGAACTTTCCTGTTTACTCACCACAAATAACTGTTTTGTTAATATTCCCGGCAGTTCTCTGATACTGTTAAATTATCGTTTTTTGCCCTCGCCATGTTTTCATGTGGGTATTTTTGATGATTCTAGCTTTTTTAGGAGTTTGTTTTTGTTGTTGGTTTGTTTTTTAGGATCACTATCAATGACGGTTCCGATTTGGTGTACGCTGATTAACTTTTCTAACTTTGTTATATAAAATTATAACAATAAAATAATATTCCAATTTTATTAAGAAAATCCAATTAACGAATAACTTTACAATTCAATATTCAATAGTTTTATATAATTAGAGGAACTAAATTCCGATCATGCCAGACGACTTAGTAACGACTTCAAATGAAAATTACTGAAATCCATTATTTGTTTCAGAACATGGCGCAACACAAATCAAAGGCGGCTACATGCTGCGGTACAAACGTAAGTATCAAAATTATGGTAATTTGTGAACCTCCTCCTTTTTTTGAGTCGGTTAAAAAATATAACGAAACATTATCTACGTCAAACGAGCCATTTATGTAGATTCAAAGCGTAGCTCTTTCGTAGCACATCCGTAGCACTCCCGTAGCGCTCTCGTAGTCCTTTCGCAGCAAATCCATAGCGCTCATGTAGCCCTATCGTAGGGAATCTGTAGCGCTCTCGTAACCCTTTCGTAGCATTTATTTAAATTCAATTTTGAAATCCATTTTCACGATTTTACTTTAATTTTATATTCTGTCTTCATTTTTTTGTAAAGTTTTTGAAAACTAATAGGCATTCGTTCGTAATGAAAAAAGTTAATATAAAGAAGATTACAAAGGTGAACAAACTTACTACAAAAACTTCTAAAACAGAACTACCAACCTGTTTTTCCCATTTCGCCCCGTAACAACAAACTGGTGGTTACGGAGGGTAGTCTCAACTTGCTTATAGTGATCTCGTAAAACTCTCTCGTCAATAAAAACATCGTCACTTAATAATTTTCGAAGCCGAGTCAATAATCTTGAAAAATGTAGGCGACATCAAAAGGGCGTAGGATAGAGTTGGTAACATTCCTTATTTACAGCCATTCAAAAAATCTTATGTGTGGAAAATAGTGCATATAACATCGTACCTATAAGCCCCGAAGGGTAAGACAGATAGATTTATCATTTATTTTTGAAGTCAAAGTAACAAGTAATATCAATGCCCATGGTCCGAACATTAAAAATATGCTCAACAAAAACTTAAATTCAAACCCGGATATCATTTCAGGACTCCTTGAGAAATACTTGAGAATCATTTAGTCACATAATTTCTGTTAAAGTAGAATTATGAATTAACTTTTAACTTTTACTCTGTCAACCTCACTACATGTTAATGTCCTTTATTAATTTGTATTCTATTGTATTTTATTTTATAGAAGTTATTTTTACTTTTAAGTTAATTTTAATTAAATTTGACTTCTAGTTTACACTGTCCAACGTCTTTTCTCTTTTAATGTTATGTACACCTATCATTTGTGCATATATTAACATTAATACCTTTCCCAAATACGTTTGTAAACCAATATTAAATGTATATTAAATAATAATAATAATCGTTTATTGGAAACAAAAAAACGGGCGAGCCTTACAGTAGTCGCATAATTATGATGTGTAACATCTGCATCCCAACTTGGTAATAAGCAACTGATCAGCGACAGAAATTAACTAAAAATTTAAAAAGCTAATAGTTAAAACTGATAGCTGTTATAGTTAAAACTGATAGCTGCAATAGTTAAAACTGATAGCTGTTATAGTTAAAACTGATAGCTGTTATAGTTAAAACTGATAGCTGTTATAGTTAAAACTGATAGCTGCAATAGTTAAAACTGATAGCTGCAATAGTTAAAACTGATAGCTGCAATAGTTAAAACTGATAGCTGCAATAGTTAAAACTGATAGCTGCAATAGTTAAAACTGATAGCTGCAATAGTTAAAACTGATAGCTGCAATAGTTAAAACTGATAGCTGTTATAGTTAAAACTGATAGCTGTTATAGTTAAAACTGATAGCTGCAATAGTTAAAACTGATAGCTGCAATAGTTAAAACTGATAGCTGCAATAGTTAAAACTGATAGCTGCAATAGTTAAAACTGATAGCTGTTATAGTTAAAACTGATAGCTGTTATAGTTAAAACTGATAGCTGTTATAGTTAAAACTGATAGCTGTTATAGTTAAAACTGATAGCTGTTATAGTTAAAACTGATAGCTGCAATAGTTAAAACTGATAGCTGCAATAGTTAAAACTGATAGCTGTTATAGTTAAAACTGATAGCTGTTATAGTTAAAACTGATAGCTGTTATAGTTAAAACTGATAGCTGTTATAGTTAAAACTGATAGCTGCAATAGTTAAAACTGATAGCTGCAATAGTTAAAACTGATAGCTGCAATAGTTAAAACTGATAGCTGCAATAGTTAAAACTGATAGCTGTTATAGTTAAAACTGATAGCTGTTATAGTTAAAACTGATAGCTGCAATAGTTAAAACTGATAGCTGCAATAGTTAAAACTGATAGCTGTTATAGTTAAAACTGATAGCTGTTATAGTTAAAACTGATAGCTGTTATAGTTAAAACTGATAGCTGTTATAGTTAAAACTGATAGCTGCAATAGTTAAAACTGATAGCTGCAATAGTTAAAACTGATAGCTGCAATAGTTAAAACTGATAGCTGCAATAGTTAAAACTGATAGCTGCAATAGTTAAAACTGATAGCTGTTATAGTTAAAACTGATAGCTGTTATAGTTAAAACTGATAGCTGTTATAGTTAAAACTGATAGCTGTTATAGTTAAAACTGATAGCTGTTATAGTTAAAACTGATAGCTGTTATAGTTAAAACTGATAGCTGTTATAGTTAAAACTGATAGCTGTTATAGTTAAAACTGATAGCTGCAATAGTTAAAACTGATAGCTGCAATAGTTAAAACTGATAGCTGTTATAGTTAAAACTGATAGCTGTTATAGTTAAAACTGATAGCTGTTATAGTTAAAACTGATAGCTGTTATAGTTAAAACTGATAGCTGCAATAGTTAAAACTGATAGCTGCAATAGTTAAAACTGATAGCTGCAATAGTTAAAACTGATAGCTGCAATAGTTAAAACTGATAGCTGTTATAGTTAAAACTGATAGCTGTTATAGTTAAAACTGATAGCTGCAATAGTTAAAACTGATAGCTGCAATAGTTAAAACTGATAGCTGTTATAGTTAAAACTGATAGCTGTTATAGTTAAAACTGATAGCTGTTATAGTTAAAACTGATAGCTGTTATAGTTAAAACTGATAGCTGCAATAGTTAAAACTGATAGCTGCAATAGTTAAAACTGATAGCTGCAATAGTTAAAACTGATAGCTGCAATAGTTAAAACTGATAGCTGCAATAGTTAAAACTGATAGCTGTTATAGTTAAAACTGATAGCTGTTATAGTTAAAACTGATAGCTGTTATAGTTAAAACTGATAGCTGTTATAGTTAAAACTGATAGCTGTTATAGTTAAAACTGATAGCTGTTATAGTTAAAACTGATAGCTGCAATAGTTAAAACTGATAGCTGCAATAGTTAAAACTGATAGCTGCAATAGTTAAAACTGATAGCTGCAATAGTTAAAACTGATAGCTGCAATAGTTAAAACTGATAGCTGTTATAGTTAAAACTGATAGCTGTTATAGTTAAAACTGATAGCTGTTATAGTTAAAACTGATAGCTGTTATAGTTAAAACTGATAGCTGTTATAGTTAAAACTGATAGCTGCAATAGTTAAAACTGATAGCTGTTATAGTTAAAACTGATAGCTGCAATAGTTAAAACTGATAGCTGCAATAGTTAAAACTGATAGCTGCAATAGTTAAAACTGATAGCTGTTATAGTTAAAACTGATAGCTGCAATAGTTAAAACTGATAGCTGCAATAGTTAAAACTGATAGCTGCAATAGTTAAAACTGATAGCTGCAATAGTTAAAACTGATAGCTGCAATAGTTAAAACTGATAGCTGCAATAGTTAAAACTGATAGCTGTTATAGTTAAAACTGATAGCTGTTATAGTTAAAACTGATAGCTGTTATAGTTAAAACTGATAGCTGTTATAGTTAAAACTGATAGCTGTTATAGTTAAAACTGATAGCTGTTATAGTTAAAACTGATAGCTGCAATAGTTAAAACTGATAGCTGCAATAGTTAAAACTGATAGCTGCAATAGTTAAAACTGATAGCTGTAATAGTTAAAACTGATAGCTGCAATAGTTAAAACTGATAGCTGCAATAGTTAAAACTGATAGCTGTTATAGTTAAAACTGATAGCTGTTATAGTTAAAACTGATAGCTGTTATAGTTAAAACTGATAGCTGTTATAGTTAAAACTGATAGCTGTTATAGTTAAAACTGATAGCTGCAATAGTTAAAACTGATAGCTGCAATAGTTAAAACTGATAGCTGCAATAGTTAAAACTGATAGCTGCAATAGTTAAAACTGATAGCTGCAATAGTTAAAACTGATAGCTGCAATAGTTAAAACTGATAGCTGTTATAGTTAAAACTGATAGCTGTTATAGTTAAAACTGATAGCTGTTATAGTTAAAACTGATAGCTGTTATAGTTAAAACTGATAGCTGTTATAGTTAAAACTGATAGCTGCAATAGTTAAAACTGATAGCTGCAATAGTTAAAACTGATAGCTGCAATAGTTAAAACTGATAGCTGCAATAGTTAAAACTGATAGCTGCAATAGTTAAAACTGATAGCTGCAATAGTTAAAACTGATAGCTGTTATAGTTAAAACTGATAGCTGTTATAGTTAAAACTGATAGCTGTTATAGTTAAAACTGATAGCTGTTATAGTTAAAACTGATAGCTGCAATAGTTAAAACTGATAGCTGTTATAGTTAAAACTGATAGCTGCAATAGTTAAAACTGATAGCTGCAATAGTTAAAACTGATAGCTGCAATAGTTAAAACTGATAGCTGCAATAGTTAAAACTGATAGCTGCAATAGTTAAAACTGATAGCTGCAATAGTTAAAACTGATAGCTGCAATAGTTAAAACTGATAGCTGCAATAGTTAAAACTGATAGCTGCAATAGTTAAAACTGATAGCTGTTATAGTTAAAACTGATAGCTGCAATAGTTAAAACTGATAGCTGTTATAGTTAAAACTGATAGCTGCAATAGTTAAAACTGATAGCTGCAATAGTTAAAACTGATAGCTGCAATAGTTAAAACTGATAGCTGCAATAGTTAAAACTGATAGCTGCAATAGTTAAAACTGATAGCTGCAATAGTTAAAACTGATAGCTGCAATAGTTAAAACTGATAGCTGCAATAGTTAAAACTGATAGCTGTTATAGTTAAAACTGATAGCTGCAATAGTTAAAACTGATAGCTGCTATAGTTAAAACTGATAGCTGCAATAGTTAAAACTGATAGCTGCAATAGTTAAAACTGATAGCTGCAATAGTTAAAACTGATAGCTGTTATAGTTAAAACTGATAGCTGCAATAGTTAAAACTGATAGCTGCAATAGTTAAAACTGATAGCTGCAATAGTTAAAACTGATAGCTGCAATAGTTAAAACTGATAGCTGCAATAGTTAAAACTGATAGCTGCAATAGTTAAAACTGATAGCTGCAATAGTTAAAACTGATAGCTGCAATAGTTAAAACTGATAGCTGCAATAGTTAAAACTGATAGCTGCAATAGTTAAAACTGATAGCTGCAATAGTTAAAACTGATAGCTGTTATAGTTAAAACTGATAGCTGCAATAGTTAAAACTGATAGCTGTTATAGTTAAAACTGATAGCTGCAATAGTTAAAACTGATAGCTGCAATAGTTAAAACTGATAGCTGCAATAGTTAAAACTGATAGCTGCAATAGTTAAAACTGATAGCTGCAATAGTTAAAACTGATAGCTGCAATAGTTAAAACTGATAGCTGCAATAGTTAAAACTGATAGCTGCAATAGTTAAAACTGATAGCTGCAATAGTTAAAACTGATAGCTGCAATAGTTAAAACTGATAGCTGTTATAGTTAAAACTGATAGCTGCAATAGTTAAAACTGATAGCTGCAATAGTTAAAACTGATAGCTGTTATAGTTAAAACTGATAGCTGCAATAGTTAAAACTGATAGCTGCAATAGTTAAAACTGATAGCTGTTATAGTTAAAACTGATAGCTGCAATAGTTAAAACTGATAGCTGTTATAGTTAAAACTGATAGCTGCAATAGTTAAAACTGATAGCTGCAATAGTTAAAACTGATAGCTGCAATAGTTAAAACTGATAGCTGCAATAGTTAAAACTGATAGCTGCAATAGTTAAAACTGATAGCTGCAATAGTTAAAACTGATAGCTGCAATAGTTAAAACTGATAGCTGCAATAGTTAAAACTGATAGCTGCAATAGTTAAAACTGATAGCTGCAATAGTTAAAACTGATAGCTGCAATAGTTAAAACTGATAGCTGTTATAGTTAAAACTGATAGCTGCAATAGTTAAAACTGATAGCTGCAATAGTTAAAACTGATAGCTGCAATAGTTAAAACTGATAGCTGTTATAGTTAAAACTGATAGCTGCAATAGTTAAAACTGATAGCTGCAATAGTTAAAACTGATAGCTGCAATAGTTAAAACTGATAGCTGCAATAGTTAAAACTGATAGCTGCAATAGTTAAAACTGATAGCTGCAATAGTTAAAACTGATAGCTGTTATAGTTAAAACTGATAGCTGTTATAGTTAAAACTGATAGCTGCAATAGTTAAAACTGATAGCTGCAATAGTTAAAACTGATAGCTGCAATAGTTAAAACTGATAGCTGCAATAGTTAAAACTGATAGCTGCAATAGTTAAAACTGATAGCTGTTATAGTTAAAACTGATAGCTGTTATAGTTAAAACTGATAGCTGTTATAGTTAAAACTGATAGCTGTTATAGTTAAAACTGATAGCTGCAATAGTTAAAACTGATAGCTGCAATAGTTAAAACTGATAGCTGCAATAGTTAAAACTGATAGCTGCAATAGTTAAAACTGATAGCTGCAATAGTTAAAACTGATAGCTGCAATAGTTAAAACTGATAGCTGCAATAGTTAAAACTGATAGCTGTTATAGTTAAAACTGATAGCTGCAATAGTTAAAACTGATAGCTGCAATAGTTAAAACTGATAGCTGTTATAGTTAAAACTGATAGCTGTTATAGTTAAAACTGATAGCTGCAATAGTTAAAACTGATAGCTGCAATAGTTAAAACTGATAGCTGCAATAGTTAAAACTGATAGCTGCAATAGTTAAAACTGATAGCTGCAATAGTTAAAACTGATAGCTGCAATAGTTAAAACTGATAGCTGCAATAGTTAAAACTGATAGCTGCAATAGTTAAAACTGATAGCTGTTATAGTTAAAACTGATAGCTGCAATAGTTAAAACTGATAGCTGCAATAGTTAAAACTGATAGCTGCAATAGTTAAAACTGATAGCTGTTATAGTTAAAACTGATAGCTGCAATAGTTAAAACTGATAGCTGCAATAGTTAAAACTGATAGCTGCAATAGTTAAAACTGATAGCTGCAATAGTTAAAACTGATAGCTGTTATAGTTAAAACTGATAGCTGCAATAGTTAAAACTGATAGCTGTTATAGTTAAAACTGATAGCTGCAATAGTTAAAACTGATAGCTGTTATAGTTAAAACTGATAGCTGCAATAGTTAAAACTGATAGCTGTTATAGTTAAAACTGATAGCTGCAATAGTTAAAACTGATAGCTGCAATAGTTAAAACTGATAGCTGTTATAGTTAAAACTGATAGCTGCAATAGTTAAAACTGATAGCTGCAATAGTTAAAACTGATAGCTGTTATAGTTAAAACTGATAGCTGCAATAGTTAAAACTGATAGCTGCAATAGTTAAAACTGATAGCTGTTATAGTTAAAACTGATAGCTGCAATAGTTAAAACTGATAGCTGCAATAGTTAAAACTGATAGCTGTTATAGTTAAAACTGATAGCTGCAATAGTTAAAACTGATAGCTGCAATAGTTAAAACTGATAGCTGTTATAGTTAAAACTGATAGCTGCAATAGTTAAAACTGATAGCTGTTATAGTTAAAACTGATAGCTGCAATAGTTAAAACTGATAGCTGTTATAGTTAAAACTGATAGCTGCAATAGTTAAAACTGATAGCTGCAATAGTTAAAACTGATAGCTGTTATAGTTAAAACTGATAGCTGCAATAGTTAAAACTGATAGCTGCAATAGTTAAAACTGATAGCTGTTATAGTTAAAACTGATAGCTGCAATAGTTAAAACTGATAGCTGCAATAGTTAAAACTGATAGCTGTTATAGTTAAAACTGATAGCTGCAATAGTTAAAACTGATAGCTGCAATAGTTAAAACTGATAGCTGCAATAGTTAAAACTGATAGCTGTTATAGTTAAAACTGATAGCTGTTATAGTTAAAACTGATAGCTGCAATAGTTAAAACTGATAGCTGTTATAGTTAAAACTGATAGCTGCAATAGTTAAAACTGATAGCTGCAATAGTTAAAACTGATAGCTGCAATAGTTAAAACTGATAGCTGTTATAGTTAAAACTGATAGCTGTTATAGTTAAAACTGATAGCTGCAATAGTTAAAACTGATAGCTGCAATAGTTAAAACTGATAGCTGCAATAGTTAAAACTGATAGCTGTTATAGTTAAAACTGATAGCTGTTATAGTTAAAACTGATAGCTGCAATAGTTAAAACTGATAGCTGCAATAGTTAAAACTGATAGCTGTTATAGTTAAAACTGATAGCTGTTATAGTTAAAACTGATAGCTGCAATAGTTAAAACTGATAGCTGTTATAGTTAAAACTGATAGCTGCAATAGTTAAAACTGATAGCTGCAATAGTTAAAACTGATAGCTGCAATAGTTAAAACTGATAGCTGTTATAGTTAAAACTGATAGCTGCAATAGTTAAAACTGATAGCTGCAATAGTTAAAACTGATAGCTGTTATAGTTAAAACTGATAGCTGCAATAGTTAAAACTGATAGCTGTTATAGTTAAAACTGATAGCTGCAATAGTTAAAACTGATAGCTGTTATAGTTAAAACTGATAGCTGCAATAGTTAAAACTGATAGCTGCAATAGTTAAAACTGATAGCTGTTATAGTTAAAACTGATAGCTGCAATAGTTAAAACTGATAGCTGCAATAGTTAAAACTGATAGCTGTTATAGTTAAAACTGATAGCTGCAATAGTTAAAACTGATAGCTGCAATAGTTAAAACTGATAGCTGTTATAGTTAAAACTGATAGCTGCAATAGTTAAAACTGATAGCTGTTATAGTTAAAACTGATAGCTGCAATAGTTAAAACTGATAGCTGTTATAGTTAAAACTGATAGCTGCAATAGTTAAAACTGATAGCTGTTATAGTTAAAACTGATAGCTGCAATAGTTAAAACTGATAGCTGCAATAGTTAAAACTGATAGCTGCAATAGTTAAAACTGATAGCTGTTATAGTTAAAACTGATAGCTGTTATAGTTAAAACTGATAGCTGCAATAGTTAAAACTGATAGCTGTTATAGTTAAAACTGATAGCTGCAATAGTTAAAACTGATAGCTGCAATAGTTAAAACTGATAGCTGCAATAGTTAAAACTGATAGCTGTTATAGTTAAAACTGATAGCTGTTATAGTTAAAACTGATAGCTGCAATAGTTAAAACTGATAGCTGTTATAGTTAAAACTGATAGCTGCAATAGTTAAAACTGATAGCTGCAATAGTTAAAACTGATAGCTGCAATAGTTAAAACTGATAGCTGTTATAGTTAAAACTGATAGCTGCAATAGTTAAAACTGATAGCTGCAATAGTTAAAACTGATAGCTGTTATAGTTAAAACTGATAGCTGCAATAGTTAAAACTGATAGCTGTTATAGTTAAAACTGATAGCTGCAATAGTTAAAACTGATAGCTGTTATAGTTAAAACTGATAGCTGCAATAGTTAAAACTGATAGCTGCAATAGTTAAAACTGATAGCTGTTATAGTTAAAACTGATAGCTGCAATAGTTAAAACTGATAGCTGCAATAGTTAAAACTGATAGCTGTTATAGTTAAAACTGATAGCTGCAATAGTTAAAACTGATAGCTGTTATAGTTAAAACTGATAGCTGCAATAGTTAAAACTGATAGCTGTTATAGTTAAAACTGATAGCTGCAATAGTTAAAACTGATAGCTGCAATAGTTAAAACTGATAGCTGTTATAGTTAAAACTGATAGCTGCAATAGTTAAAACTGATAGCTGTTATAGTTAAAACTGATAGCTGCAATAGTTAAAACTGATAGCTGTTATAGTTAAAACTGATAGCTGCAATAGTTAAAACTGATAGCTGCAATAGTTAAAACTGATAGCTGTTATAGTTAAAACTGATAGCTGTTATAGTTAAAACTGATAGCTGCAATAGTTAAAACTGATAGCTGTTATAGTTAAAACTGATAGCTGCAATAGTTAAAACTGATAGCTGCAATAGTTAAAACTGATAGCTGTTATAGTTAAAACTGATAGCTGCAATAGTTAAAACTGATAGCTGTTATAGTTAAAACTGATAGCTGTTATAGTTAAAACTGATAGCTGCAATAGTTAAAACTGATAGCTGTTATAGTTAAAACTGATAGCTGCAATAGTTAAAACTGATAGCTGCAATAGTTAAAACTGATAGCTGTTATAGTTAAAACTGATAGCTGCAATAGTTAAAACTGATAGCTGTTATAGTTAAAACTGATAGCTGTTATAGTTAAAACTGATAGCTGCAATAGTTAAAACTGATAGCTGTTATAGTTAAAACTGATAGCTGCAATAGTTAAAACTGATAGCTGCAATAGTTAAAACTGATAGCTGCAATAGTTAAAACTGATAGCTGTTATAGTTAAAACTGATAGCTGCAATAGTTAAAACTGATAGCTGTTATAGTTAAAACTGATAGCTGTTATAGTTAAAACTGATAGCTGCAATAGTTAAAACTGATAGCTGTTATAGTTAAAACTGATAGCTGCAATAGTTAAAACTGATAGCTGCAATAGTTAAAACTGATAGCTGTTATAGTTAAAACTGATAGCTGCAATAGTTAAAACTGATAGCTGCAATAGTTAAAACTGATAGCTGCAATAGTTAAAACTGATAGCTGCAATAGTTAAAACTGATAGCTGTTATAGTTAAAACTGATAGCTGTTATAGTTAAAACTGATAGCTGCAATAGTTAAAACTGATAGCTGTTATAGTTAAAACTGATAGCTGCAATAGTTAAAACTGATAGCTGCAATAGTTAAAACTGATAGCTGTTATAGTTAAAACTGATAGCTGCAATAGTTAAAACTGATAGCTGCAATAGTTAAAACTGATAGCTGTTATAGTTAAAACTGATAGCTGCAATAGTTAAAACTGATAGCTGCAATAGTTAAAACTGATAGCTGCAATAGTTAAAACTGATAGCTGTTATAGTTAAAACTGATAGCTGTTATAGTTAAAACTGATAGCTGCAATAGTTAAAACTGATAGCTGCAATAGTTAAAACTGATAGCTGTTATAGTTAAAACTGATAGCTGTTATAGTTAAAACTGATAGCTGCAATAGTTAAAACTGATAGCTGTTATAGTTAAAACTGATAGCTGCAATAGTTAAAACTGATAGCTGCAATAGTTAAAACTGATAGCTGCAATAGTTAAAACTGATAGCTGTTATAGTTAAAACTGATAGCTGTTATAGTTAAAACTGATAGCTGCAATAGTTAAAACTGATAGCTGCAATAGTTAAAACTGATAGCTGTTATAGTTAAAACTGATAGCTGCAATAGTTAAAACTGATAGCTGTTATAGTTAAAACTGATAGCTGCAATAGTTAAAACTGATAGCTGTTATAGTTAAAACTGATAGCTGCAATAGTTAAAACTGATAGCTGCAATAGTTAAAACTGATAGCTGTTATAGTTAAAACTGATAGCTGCAATAGTTAAAACTGATAGCTGCAATAGTTAAAACTGATAGCTGTTATAGTTAAAACTGATAGCTGCAATAGTTAAAACTGATAGCTGCAATAGTTAAAACTGATAGCTGTTATAGTTAAAACTGATAGCTGCAATAGTTAAAACTGATAGCTGCAATAGTTAAAACTGATAGCTGTTATAGTTAAAACTGATAGCTGCAATAGTTAAAACTGATAGCTGCAATAGTTAAAACTGATAGCTGCAATAGTTAAAACTGATAGCTGCAATAGTTAAAACTGATAGCTGTTATAGTTAAAACTGATAGCTGTTATAGTTAAAACTGATAGCTGCAATAGTTAAAACTGATAGCTGCAATAGTTAAAACTGATAGCTGCAATAGTTAAAACTGATAGCTGTTATAGTTAAAACTGATAGCTGCAATAGTTAAAACTGATAGCTGCAATAGTTAAAACTGATAGCTGTTATAGTTAAAACTGATAGCTGCAATAGTTAAAACTGATAGCTGCAATAGTTAAAACTGATAGCTGCAATAGTTAAAACTGATAGCTGTTATAGTTAAAACTGATAGCTGCAATAGTTAAAACTGATAGCTGTTATAGTTAAAACTGATAGCTGCAATAGTTAAAACTGATAGCTGCAATAGTTAAAACTGATAGCTGCAATAGTTAAAACTGATAGCTGTTATAGTTAAAACTGATAGCTGTTATAGTTAAAACTGATAGCTGCAATAGTTAAAACTGATAGCTGCAATAGTTAAAACTGATAGCTGTTATAGTTAAAACTGATAGCTGTTATAGTTAAAACTGATAGCTGCAATAGTTAAAACTGATAGCTGTTATAGTTAAAACTGATAGCTGCAATAGTTAAAACTGATAGCTGCAATAGTTAAAACTGATAGCTGCAATAGTTAAAACTGATAGCTGTTATAGTTAAAACTGATAGCTGCAATAGTTAAAACTGATAGCTGCAATAGTTAAAACTGATAGCTGCAATAGTTAAAACTGATAGCTGTTATAGTTAAAACTGATAGCTGTTATAGTTAAAACTGATAGCTGCAATAGTTAAAACTGATAGCTGTTATAGTTAAAACTGATAGCTGCAATAGTTAAAACTGATAGCTGTTATAGTTAAAACTGATAGCTGCAATAGTTAAAACTGATAGCTGCAATAGTTAAAACTGATAGCTGTTATAGTTAAAACTGATAGCTGTTATAGTTAAAACTGATAGCTGCAATAGTTAAAACTGATAGCTGCAATAGTTAAAACTGATAGCTGTTATAGTTAAAACTGATAGCTGCAATAGTTAAAACTGATAGCTGCAATAGTTAAAACTGATAGCTGTTATAGTTAAAACTGATAGCTGCAATAGTTAAAACTGATAGCTGCAATAGTTAAAACTGATAGCTGTTATAGTTAAAACTGATAGCTGCAATAGTTAAAACTGATAGCTGCAATAGTTAAAACTGATAGCTGTTATAGTTAAAACTGATAGCTGCAATAGTTAAAACTGATAGCTGCAATAGTTAAAACTGATAGCTGTTATAGTTAAAACTGATAGCTGCAATAGTTAAAACTGATAGCTGCAATAGTTAAAACTGATAGCTGTTATAGTTAAAACTGATAGCTGCAATAGTTAAAACTGATAGCTGCAATAGTTAAAACTGATAGCTGCAATAGTTAAAACTGATAGCTGCAATAGTTAAAACTGATAGCTGTTATAGTTAAAACTGATAGCTGCAATAGTTAAAACTGATAGCTGCAATAGTTAAAACTGATAGCTGTTATAGTTAAAACTGATAGCTGCAATAGTTAAAACTGATAGCTGTTATAGTTAAAACTGATAGCTGTTATAGTTAAAACTGATAGCTGCAATAGTTAAAACTGATAGCTGTTATAGTTAAAACTGATAGCTGCAATAGTTAAAACTGATAGCTGCAATAGTTAAAACTGATAGCTGTTATAGTTAAAACTGATAGCTGCAATAGTTAAAACTGATAGCTGTTATAGTTAAAACTGATAGCTGTTATAGTTAAAACTGATAGCTGCAATAGTTAAAACTGATAGCTGTTATAGTTAAAACTGATAGCTGCAATAGTTAAAACTGATAGCTGCAATAGTTAAAACTGATAGCTGCAATAGTTAAAACTGATAGCTGTTATAGTTAAAACTGATAGCTGCAATAGTTAAAACTGATAGCTGTTATAGTTAAAACTGATAGCTGTTATAGTTAAAACTGATAGCTGCAATAGTTAAAACTGATAGCTGTTATAGTTAAAACTGATAGCTGCAATAGTTAAAACTGATAGCTGCAATAGTTAAAACTGATAGCTGCAATAGTTAAAACTGATAGCTGCAATAGTTAAAACTGATAGCTGCAATAGTTAAAACTGATAGCTGCAATAGTTAAAACTGATAGCTGTTATAGTTAAAACTGATAGCTGTTATAGTTAAAACTGATAGCTGCAATAGTTAAAACTGATAGCTGTTATAGTTAAAACTGATAGCTGCAATAGTTAAAACTGATAGCTGCAATAGTTAAAACTGATAGCTGTTATAGTTAAAACTGATAGCTGCAATAGTTAAAACTGATAGCTGCAATAGTTAAAACTGATAGCTGTTATAGTTAAAACTGATAGCTGCAATAGTTAAAACTGATAGCTGTTATAGTTAAAACTGATAGCTGCAATAGTTAAAACTGATAGCTGTTATAGTTAAAACTGATAGCTGCAATAGTTAAAACTGATAGCTGCAATAGTTAAAACTGATAGCTGTTATAGTTAAAACTGATAGCTGTTATAGTTAAAACTGATAGCTGCAATAGTTAAAACTGATAGCTGCAATAGTTAAAACTGATAGCTGTTATAGTTAAAACTGATAGCTGCAATAGTTAAAACTGATAGCTGTTATAGTTAAAACTGATAGCTGCAATAGTTAAAACTGATAGCTGTTATAGTTAAAACTGATAGCTGCAATAGTTAAAACTGATAGCTGCAATAGTTAAAACTGATAGCTGTTATAGTTAAAACTGATAGCTGCAATAGTTAAAACTGATAGCTGCAATAGTTAAAACTGATAGCTGTTATAGTTAAAACTGATAGCTGCAATAGTTAAAACTGATAGCTGCAATAGTTAAAACTGATAGCTGTTATAGTTAAAACTGATAGCTGCAATAGTTAAAACTGATAGCTGCAATAGTTAAAACTGATAGCTGTTATAGTTAAAACTGATAGCTGCAATAGTTAAAACTGATAGCTGCAATAGTTAAAACTGATAGCTGCAATAGTTAAAACTGATAGCTGTTATAGTTAAAACTGATAGCTGCAATAGTTAAAACTGATAGCTGCAATAGTTAAAACTGATAGCTGCAATAGTTAAAACTGATAGCTGCAATAGTTAAAACTGATAGCTGTTATAGTTAAAACTGATAGCTGCAATAGTTAAAACTGATAGCTGCAATAGTTAAAACTGATAGCTGCAATAGTTAAAACTGATAGCTGCAATAGTTAAAACTGATAGCTGTTATAGTTAAAACTGATAGCTGCAATAGTTAAAACTGATAGCTGCAATAGTTAAAACTGATAGCTGTTATAGTTAAAACTGATAGCTGCAATAGTTAAAACTGATAGCTGCAATAGTTAAAACTGATAGCTGCAATAGTTAAAACTGATAGCTGTTATAGTTAAAACTGATAGCTGTTATAGTTAAAACTGATAGCTGCAATAGTTAAAACTGATAGCTGCAATAGTTAAAACTGATAGCTGTTATAGTTAAAACTGATAGCTGCAATAGTTAAAACTGATAGCTGCAATAGTTAAAACTGATAGCTGCAATAGTTAAAACTGATAGCTGTTATAGTTAAAACTGATAGCTGCAATAGTTAAAACTGATAGCTGCAATAGTTAAAACTGATAGCTGCAATAGTTAAAACTGATAGCTGTTATAGTTAAAACTGATAGCTGCAATAGTTAAAACTGATAGCTGCAATAGTTAAAACTGATAGCTGCAATAGTTAAAACTGATAGCTGCAATAGTTAAAACTGATAGCTGTTATAGTTAAAACTGATAGCTGCAATAGTTAAAACTGATAGCTGCAATAGTTAAAACTGATAGCTGTTATAGTTAAAACTGATAGCTGCAATAGTTAAAACTGATAGCTGCAATAGTTAAAACTGATAGCTGTTATAGTTAAAACTGATAGCTGCAATAGTTAAAACTGATAGCTGCAATAGTTAAAACTGATAGCTGCAATAGTTAAAACTGATAGCTGCAATAGTTAAAACTGATAGCTGTTATAGTTAAAACTGATAGCTGCAATAGTTAAAACTGATAGCTGCAATAGTTAAAACTGATAGCTGCAATAGTTAAAACTGATAGCTGCAATAGTTAAAACTGATAGCTGCAATAGTTAAAACTGATAGCTGTTATAGTTAAAACTGATAGCTGCAATAGTTAAAACTGATAGCTGCAATAGTTAAAACTGATAGCTGTTATAGTTAAAACTGATAGCTGCAATAGTTAAAACTGATAGCTGCAATAGTTAAAACTGATAGCTGCAATAGTTAAAACTGATAGCTGTTATAGTTAAAACTGATAGCTGTTATAGTTAAAACTGATAGCTGTTATAGTTAAAACTGATAGCTGCAATAGTTAAAACTGATAGCTGTTATAGTTAAAACTGATAGCTGCAATAGTTAAAACTGATAGCTGCAATAGTTAAAACTGATAGCTGCAATAGTTAAAACTGATAGCTGTTATAGTTAAAACTGATAGCTGCAATAGTTAAAACTGATAGCTGCAATAGTTAAAACTGATAGCTGCAATAGTTAAAACTGATAGCTGTTATAGTTAAAACTGATAGCTGCAATAGTTAAAACTGATAGCTGCAATAGTTAAAACTGATAGCTGCAATAGTTAAAACTGATAGCTGCAATAGTTAAAACTGATAGCTGTTATAGTTAAAACTGATAGCTGCAATAGTTAAAACTGATAGCTGCAATAGTTAAAACTGATAGCTGCAATAGTTAAAACTGATAGCTGCAATAGTTAAAACTGATAGCTGTTATAGTTAAAACTGATAGCTGCAATAGTTAAAACTGATAGCTGCAATAGTTAAAACTGATAGCTGCAATAGTTAAAACTGATAGCTGCAATAGTTAAAACTGATAGCTGCAATAGTTAAAACTGATAGCTGCAATAGTTAAAACTGATAGCTGTTATAGTTAAAACTGATAGCTGTTATAGTTAAAACTGATAGCTGCAATAGTTAAAACTGATAGCTGCAATAGTTAAAACTGATAGCTGTTATAGTTAAAACTGATAGCTGCAATAGTTAAAACTGATAGCTGCAATAGTTAAAACTGATAGCTGTTATAGTTAAAACTGATAGCTGCAATAGTTAAAACTGATAGCTGCAATAGTTAAAACTGATAGCTGTTATAGTTAAAACTGATAGCTGTTATAGTTAAAACTGATAGCTGCAATAGTTAAAACTGATAGCTGCAATAGTTAAAACTGATAGCTGTTATAGTTAAAACTGATAGCTGCAATAGTTAAAACTGTGGCGCAGCTACCAACGCGCGACTCCCAGTAGTGAGAGGGTATGTTGTTCCAAGACTAATACATTACAAACGTACTTTAACAAATATTTAAAGAAAAGAAAATAATATAAATAAACAAGTGGAAGAACAAAAATTTTGGTGATACGAGTATTAAGCCAATAAGAATAATAATTAATGAGAAAGCCTAGACTAGACTAGACTAGACTAGAAAGACTAGAGCTTCTTACGCTCCATGCAGGCAATTCAAGACAGGCCTACTGACTAAAACCCACCCGTGTTTCTTCTGTTGCCTGTGTTGCCAGGGGCCACGGTATCCCTTTCAGACTTTCCCGCGAAGCTTCTTCACTCTAAGCATTCATCACGAAATTTCACAATATGGGTATAATGTGAAATTTCGTGAACCTAATACTGCAAACGAGAAATACTTGCAGTACCTAATATATCTGTAGATATCATAAGATTAAGGTTGTCAAACGTTCAAATCCTCGAAGATCGATTGCTCAAGTTACTATGTAATAACCCTACGAAGTCGTACGCTTAGGGTTAATTCGCATTCCTTCATATAACAAAGTTTCTTTACGACACTTTATAAAGGTTTATTTCGACTGTTATGGCGTAAGCAGTAACTCAAATTGTATGTCATTGAGCTGAAGAGTACATTGAATTATGTGGAAATTCTAAAGAATATAATAACAATTTACTAACGGTCTGTTCCATCATGAGCTCGTTGCTAAATAATAACAGCCGCACGGGTCGATCGATCAGTTTAAGCTACGCTAGCCGCGGTTGGTCCGTGGATGAGTGACCATCTTTACATACCAAGACCCCTCCGTGCCTCGGAAAGCACGTTAAGCCGTTGGTCCCGGCTGTCATTTGTAGATCTTTGACAGTCGTTACGGGTCGTCAGAAGCTCGAAAGTCTGACAACCAGTGTTACCAAGGGGTATCGTGTTACCCAGTAAGTGGGTTGTGGAGGTCAGATAGGCAGTCGCTCCATGTAAAATACTGGTATTCAGCTGTATCCGGTAAGACTGGAAGCTGACCCCAACATGGTTGGGAAAAGGCTAGGCAGATGATGATGAAAGTATGATCAAGTACGTTTTTGTTTTTCTACAGTTTTACTTTATAAAACTTTTGGCAACCAAGAACCGGCAACACAAACTCGTACTCATTGTTTGAATCTTAAATTGCCACAAAACCTTTTATTTTAAGACGATGACAACACGTAAACCGCGGTCACTGTCAGATTGCATAGAAAAGAAAGAGAAGCGCAATGACACAACGCTTGTAATTTATTGCAAAATATGAAGCAATTATCTATTTACTCAAAATTGAGTTGAGTAATCGAAAATAAAAAACAACCAAGTTCTGCATTCAAATAAGACGTTCTTGTTATTAATTAAATATGTAACTTATGTTGATATTTAATACAGATATTTTGAATTGGAACTCAAGATAACAGGTTAGTTTAACGTTTGTTGTTAGATTTTTATCAAAACGTGTTTTGGTAACAACCAAGTTCTGGGAAATATGTTCAAAATTAACATATATTTTTTCAGCTACCACAAACTATATAGATTTGGCAATTTTATTTCTTAAGAGAAGCCAATTTCGGTCAATTGGGTCTTGTCAGCGCCTTAATGCATTGAGTTACTTCTCACGTCCGCACTGTATTACCAACTGACGCGAAATAAGACGATGTGAGTAAAAACTACAGCTTGCAAGCTTTTTTTTTCTTTTTAGTAAGGTCGTGACTTGTACGTAACCGGACTATCCTGTGGCTGCCTTAAGCGAACTCAAAGCCTCCAGCCAGGGGCGAATTTCTTACATTACTAAGCGACTACACGCTAAGGGCACTGTGGGGTACGAACCTTGGCTTAGGACGTCGCTGGGGTTGTCCTCCCGGACAGCAAGGTGGGACAGGCTGGATCAGAACTCGATAATTATTATTATCAGGGGAATTTAAAGCTACAGGCTCAGCTAAGGCGCGGGCTGGTACTTCGTCGAGCAAGGGTCGGGGTCCGCTTGCAAGCCACGGCTGATTTTTATTTTTGAATTGCTTTTTTTTTGTTAATCTTTTTATTACGGATGCTTTTACGTTTTGCATCGTTCTCACAAGTATAATTTCAAAACTAATGATGAAATATTACATCAAAAAACCATAATACCTTGTTTTAAAAGAGTGTCCGTGGAGTTTCTTGCCCGTTCTTCTCCATAGGTACCTACTACGCTTTGGAATTGGCAACTAGATTCATCTTTCTGACTGACCGACCGAACCCTTGACAATTCAACAGTGCCTGTAATTGGTTTATTTGAAATAAATGAGTTTGAGTTTGAGTTTGAGCCAGTTACTCAACTATTAAGTAGCGGTAGAATAGTTATAATCAATCCTCCTTTGCTTGACAGAAATAGAATGATGAGTGAAAGAGTTGCTTACTCTTAGTGACGTCAGTCTGTGGTGATAGGGACAAGAGAGCATTTAGTATGCGCACTAGAATCTGAATGCCCCCAAACTTTGAATGTCGAGATAGTTTGAATTGCCTCTTAATGACTATTCTATCAGTGACTATTACGAGTACGCAGGAGTCGTAAAATTAAATTAATGTATTTTAGTTCTAGCAACACTGATGACAATTTTAGGTATGGAGTTTTGTTGGGTTATAAAAACTTAATTTCACGTGCCTGTTGCTGGATTCAATGTTTTGTCGGAAAATGCATTTACTTTTGATGTCAAAAAACTTAGTTTGTGAAAATTCAAAGATTGAAAAAATATCCTAGACAAGCTCAAATAAAATACTTCCGCCAGTAAATTTTATTGTATGATCAGATTAAATAACACGTGTTATCTTTTTTCAGGAAAATACCTATGGAACTCCTGGTCAGAAGAATGGGTGGTTCTGTATGATGATTCAACTATGGCGTGGTTCAAGGTAAGAATAGAATAGGAATAGAACACTCTTTATTATGTACACCAGAAATATCACAGATATAAATGTTGAAATTTTACAAGGGGTGACAATGGGCGGTCTTATCGCTAAAAGCCATCTCGTACAGACTACCTCAGCACATACTTTAGTATTTTTTTTTTAAATTTGTGTTGACTGCCTTGTTGGTCTAGTGGTCAAAAGCCAAAGGGTCATGGCCATCCGGATAGTCCGGGGATACCTCACGGTCTCCTGAGAGGCAGCGAGCTTCCTTGCAGGATTGCCGCCATGGGATCTGGAGGCAAAAGTCCTCGCGCACGTATGGGAGTGGCGCGAGGAGGCAAAACGAGGGCGTAATTCCGCTGCCACGAGAAATCGCGGCACAGCGGACGGAGCTCCGGCGGGATCTCATAGCGACATGAAGAGTACGGTTGTCGCAACCCAGTGCTGGGCACGCCACGATTGCGGCGATAAGTCCCCTCTTTGAGGAGTGGCTAGAGAGGCGCCACGGCGTCCTCACCTTCCGCCTGACACAGGTCCTCACCGGACACGGCAACTTCGGGAGGTTCCTGTGTCAGATAAGGCGGGAGGAAACGCCCGGGTGTCACCACTGTGTGGATCGCCTGGAGGACACGGTGGAGCATACGGTGGAGGTCTGCCCGGCTTGGGCAGAGCACCGCCGTGTCCTCGTGGAGGCGATCGGCGGCAGAGATCTCTCGCGTCCGGCCCTGGTTCAGGCCATGGTACGGAGCAAGAGGGCATGGGCAGCCGTCACCTCCTTCTGCGAAGCAGTACTGCTCGCGAAGGCGGGATGGTTGAGGGAAAGGCAAAAATCGCGCCCTCTCGCCAATAGCCGCCGCAGGAGACGCCCTAGGCGTCCGGAATCCCGGGCGGATTTTCGGCCACCGTAGGCGCGGGCTTGTGGACGGTGAGCAATGGGTAGCTCACCGTCCGGTAAGGACCAGGCCCGGGTCGACGGCGCGTTGTATTCCACGCGCGCCTCAAAGAGATGTCGTCAGCACAAATGTAGGGGTCCACTAGGGCCGATGCCTGCCGGGGTCGCTGGAAGGTTCTCATGGGTCACCGAGGCCCCTGACAACACAGGCAACAGGAAGGAATACGGGTGGGTTTTAGTCAGTAAGAATCTGACACACCCTCCTGCTCCGCCCAGAGCGGGAGAAGTTATTGAATGATTTCCCATCCAACGAAAAAAAAAAAGTGGTCGAAAGCGCTACTGCTGAGCATGAGGTTCTGGTTTCGTTTCGGTCGGGCAAAGTGTTATTGGATTTTTCCATCTGGATTTTTTTGTAGCAGCCTAGAATCTGGATTTGTGCACGGTTGATGGCTTTAGGCTCGCTCCCTGTGACTTAAACATAATAGGTGACATGTGGGTGTACTAAAGTTGATCTCCTGCCTAACCCTGCGGGAAATACAAGCGTGATAATGTATTTGTATTCGAAAGAACGTACCTATTGAATGTTAATAAACAATTTAAATTAAGAATAAGAAAGATAAGTTGATTTATAAACAGTCGTGGGAATAATCGGAATAGTGGAAATATCGCTGTGGAAACAAATTGTGTTCAAGCAAATACTTGGCTAAAAATCACACACATTTCCTATTCGGACTACCGAGTAATTTTCCTGAAACCCTGTAAATGTGGCTCTGAATTGAAAACAACGTTACACAACTACCTCCGTAGGTAAACTGGAAACTTGGCGTATCGACAGGAACTTATTAAACTATGTAGTTTGGCGAGTTTGATACCTACACTTCGGGATATAGAGTTCTTTGCTGTTTCCGCTGGAACATTTAGAAGTATTGCGCTTAAAATTATAGCGGAATTAAGTACATACTAAAATCATAATTGCTATTTTAAATGTTCTATTATATCTTCTTTCTCTTTTTATTATTTTTATCTGTATATGTTTCAGTTTAATTTTATTTTTCAATTTTAACCATACTCTATTTAATGTAGGTAATTTATATCGCACTCCCTTCGTGTTTGTTTAACTTTTATATTATGTGGAAAATGTTGTTGGTTATACATTTATGCTCCCATTTTAGTTTTACGTTATATGCCATAACATTGTAATGTGTAACTGTTTATATACACTTCCGAGTATAATATAATCAGCCTAATATAATGTTGGGAACATTATATTATACGCTGATTATATTGTACGCGAATGTTGCCTTACTATAATTATCTCTAGACGGAGATATTTATATCCTCATCATATTTCAGATGTGTCATAAATTGCTTCACATAATTAGTTTCGCTGATTACCAACTTTGTGCTTATCCCTTGTAAGGAGTGCGCAATATTGTTATCTCTATTCAAAATATTTAATTTAATTTTACAATTCTTGTTTTTTTTTTGCATGGTCACTTGTGAAACGTCAGAAGCTAGGTGCACGATTCCAATTGCTCGTTTCGTATGGAGAAGAGCCGGCAAGAAACTCCACGGTTACTCTTTTAAAAACAATTGGTTTTTACAATATTTTCAAATTACAATGTTAATAGGTATGGGAGGACAGTGTAGACCTGGTAAGAAGTACCAGGTACTTAACAAAAAATAAATGGTCTACAAATCTACACCCTACTAAGCCTACAACGTTCTCACATTCACAAAATGTAAAGGACTCTATGTAAAATATTAATAAAATAATAAAATAAAAACCTATTGAAACCAAATGACATGTTTGCCATTACAACTGTAACAAGTCTGAATTAAAAACAAGAGAAGAAGGCGTGAGTTTATGTTAAATCCGTTAACTTATATAGGTATTATGTAAATATTATATTCCAAATTAAATTAATATAAAGCAATACATAAATATTACAAATATAATTAACTTCACGTCCCCATCACGTGAGCGAAGCCTCGGGCACAGCCAGTTTCTAATATGATTATGGTTGTAATGTAAGTGATAACACGCAAACATGATGTAAAAACGTGATAACACGCAAACATGATGTAAAAACGTGATAACACGCAAACATGATGTAAAAACGTGATAACACGCAAACATGATGTAAGAACGTAAGTCAGCATCGTTGTATTATTATAATCTCACTTGTTAAACTTCATTGTACGAACTTATGACAACTTTCTATTTGCTGATTAAGAAACTTGCCGGAGTGTAATCGCTGTAGGAATTTACGATGGCGTTCGATCGTTGCTTGTGTGAGTATTTGTGGTGTAAGGGAGGAGCGGTCAGCGGAAATACTTGCAGAAAATTGGCATTACGATTTATAATAAATAACGCTTTAAGCTAGGTATTATAACTAGAGAGAGAAGTTAAAAAATAAATTTTAACACGGATCATTATAAGTTTGGGACATTATGTAGTAACTTTGTTCGTCTGTCTGTTACTCCTGACACACTGAACTGATCGTTATGAAATTTGACAGATAGGTAGCCTGGGACCTGCGGGGTAGTGACGTAACACACATAAAATGACAATTGATCGCAATCGGTGTTATTACAAAACAAAAATTTCTTTTGACATGGTTTAAGCCATCGAACCAGTTTTCGTAATAAGAACTTTACTAGATTGAAATGCAGTTCTTTATACAAAACTCACTATTTAGTCCGGTACTAAGTTGACAGTTTTTCATTAAGAACTTTAACGTAGTGGGAATAAAGTTCAAAATTCAAAAATGGCTCAATTATTTAAACCTTGATCTGAAGATAATCCTTGTTTTGTAATAAGACGGATAGGGTTTAATTTTGACGGTACGCCCTCGTTCATTGCGCTATTTACGTTGCTGAGCAGAAAAAAAATTAAAACATATGAAGCAATGGATTAGAAATACACTTAATAACTCTCGGATTGTGATTAAAAGCTTGTTACGCAGTTAGGGTGCTGGTGAAAGACATACGTTACTTTTCAACCTGGAGATTTTCCAGGTTCAAAAATAACGTACGTCTTTCACCAGGTCCAGGGGTATTACAACTTATTGTATCTTTAGTTACAGGCAACTACAGGAATTTTAAACTTTGGCCGTTTTTAGGGTTCCGTAGTAAACAAGGAACCCTTATAGTTTTGCCATGTCCCTCTGTCTGTCTGTCTGTCCCCACTGTAGCTCAGAGACGCTTAGCACTAGAAAGCTGTAATTTGGCATAGGTACCTATACATATTAATCCTACTGACAATGTGCTAAAATAAAAACTAAAAAGAACAGGTATTAAAAATGATGATACACAAAATCTACGCAGAGGAAGTCTCGAACAATAGCCAGTATTATATAGTTTTTTTCAATTTTGAGAAACTGCTTTTTTGTTTTTTATTACCTACAGTCAATGACACTAGCCAGCACACCCCTAGCAATTTTCATGCCAATACTGGCAGGGGTCCTTTTTTTTTTTTTTGAGGGTGGGAAATCATCAAATAACTTCTCCCGCTCTGGGCGGAGCGGGAGGGTGTGTCAGACTCTTACTGACTAAAACCCACCCGTATTCCTTCCGTCACCTGTGTTGCCAGGGACCTCAGTAGGGAGTGGCGCGAGGAGGCGAAACGCCGGGGCGTAACTCCGCTGCCGCGAGAAATCGCGGCACAGCGGACGGAGCTCCGGCGGGATCTCATGGTGACATGGAGAGTATGGTTGTCGCAACCCAGTGCTGGGCACGCCACAATTGCGGCGATAAGTCCCCTCTTTGAGGAGTGGCTAGAGAGGCGCCACGGCGTCCCCTCCTTACGCTTGACGCAGGTCCTTACCGGACACGGCAGCATCGGCCCTAGTGGACCCCTACTTTGTGCTGACGACATCTCTTTGAGGCGCGCGTGGAATACGACGCGCCGTCGACCCGGGCGTGGTCCTTACCGGACGGTGAGCTACCCATTGCTCACCGTCCGCAAGCCCGCGCCTACGGTGGCCGGAAATCCGCCCGGGATTCCCGACGCCCTGGGCGTCTCCTGCGGCGGCTAGGGGCGAGAGGGCGCGAAACTTGCCTTTCCCTCAACCGACCCGCCTCTTCCTTCGCGAGCATTACTGCTTCGCAGAAGGAGGTGACGGCTGCCCATGCCCTCTCGCTCCGTACCATGGCCTCAACCAGGGCCGGACGCGAGAGGTCTCTGCCGCCGATCGCCTCCACGAGGACACGGCGGTGCTCTGCCCAAGCCGGGCAGACCTCCACCGTATGCTCCACCGTGTCCTCCGGGCGATCCACACAGTGGTGACACCCGGAGTCAGGGGTCCTTGGCTTGCCTGCCGGGGTCGAGGGAAAATCCGAAAGGGATACCGAGGCCCCCGGCAACACAGGCAACGGAAGGAACACGGGTGGGTTTTAGCCAGTAAGAGTCTTACACACCCTCCCGCTCCGCCCAGAGCGGGAGAAGTTATTTAATGAATTCCCACCCAAAACACCGTGGCCACACACGTAACTTCCAAATCAAAGTTGAGCAATCTGTAATTGGTACAGGTATCCATTTCACATTTCATTAACTGCCGGTTGGTAAACCTGTTAAACATAAATAAACCTGTGATATTATGATCCTTTACAAAAAAAGATTTTTATCGCTGTGTACCATAACTTGCACCATGCTCAATGGTGTGTACACTGCGCAAAGGGACGCTTTATTCACATGTCGAGTTGGGTAACAATCAGGGGAGGCCCGATGTGAGCCCGACGTGGGTCCGATGTTGGCCCAACATTGGCCCACCTTATCCAATTGTTTGGCGTTGTTTATTCTTGCGAAAACTACACCACACTTGTGGGGTGTTTCTAGGAGACGAAATATCCTAGGTACGTATTTATTTTGTAGGTTTCGAGCAATGGAAGTGTGGAGTAGAGTGAAGTCAAAAATTATCTACTTTTTAATTGATTTGACATCTAGACTTTAAGAATTGGGAGCATGGCATAGTTTCTTTTTCATTTTCCCCCCTGGGTAAAACTTTGATCAAATCATATGGTCACCGTTGTGGTTGGTTGATCAAAGTACCCAACTAGGTATACCTTTTTTTGTTCCATCTTGGAAAATCCGCAAGGATTTCCTCCGCCTTGGGGCCTGCGGAGGGGTCTGTCAGACTCTTACTGACTAAAAATGACCCCAGTGTTCCCTTCCGACCCTTGGACCAGGGATCATGGGAACTTGAGCGCCTTCCACGATCCCCGGCTGGGGCGCCCGTCTTTGCGGGCCACCTTAGGCTCGCGGGGGAATGAGGTGTAAGACTCCCTCCGGCGCCGTTCAATACTATACCTAACTTAACTTATTTCAAGAAGAAACTTCGAGGCAATCAAGTAAGTAAGTTACTATGACGGCTATACGGTCAGGTTTACGAAGAATCCATATGTACAACCATAAAGTCGTGTATATATTTTAACACGAGATTCGACAACATAATCAGTCTATAATGTGCCCACTGCTGGGACACAGGCCTGTGAGAGGTAGTGGGACGTAATCCACCACGTGGGCCCAGTGCGGGTTGGTAGATGTCACATGTCTACGAATTTTTGGTTCTTGGACATGCCGGTTTCCTCACGATGTTTTCCTTCACCGTTTTAAGAGCAATAGTGATTAAATAATTAACACAAAGTAAAGCACCTGTTAGGGTTCGAACCCTGTTTCGCGCCCTCTCGCCCCTAGCCGCCGCAGGAGATGCCCTGGGCGTCGGGAATCCCGGGCGGATTTCCGGCCACCGTAGGCGCGGGCTTGCGGACGGTGAGCAATGTGTAGCTCACCGTCCGGTAAGGACCAGGCCCGAGTCGACGGCGCGTTGTATTCCACGCACGACTCAAAGAGATGTCGTCAGCACAAGTAGGGGTCCACTAGGGCCGATGCCTGCCGGGGTCGCGGGAAGGTACTTATGGGTCACCGAGGCCCCCGCAACACAGATAACGGATGGAATACGAGTGGGTTTCAGTCAGTAAGAGTCTGACACACCCTCCCGCTCCACTCAGAGCGGGAGAAGTTATTTGATGATTTCCCATCCACAAAAAAAAAAAGGGTTCGAACCTACGATCTTCAACTCGTAAGTCGCGGCCGTTACCACTGGGCCACCGCTGCTCTTCGACTCGACAACAGATTGTAATATTAAATAGGCTTTTAGAAATCGGGTGTACCGACCAATCACTCAATGTTATGTAGGCGAAGACTCGTAAGTTTATAAGTCTCATTTCAACAGGAAATAATAAAGTAACTTCAACTGGAATAGCAAGATCCGCTTATGTTCTTAATGTTTTAAGTAAATGTTAAAAGTTATTCAATCCATCGACATCGGTCTTTGAACTTATTGTTTTACAATATTCAAGTTCAACAGAAATTAATAATACCATTTTTAGGATTCCGTAACTTAAAAGGAAAAAACGGAACCTTTATAGGATCACTCGTGTGTCTGTCTGTCACAGCCGATTTTCTCTGAATCTACTGGACCAATTAAGTTTAAATTTGGTACACACGGCTTCATATCAAGCTATACATTTCCAGTATAAACTTATATGTTTTGCTGACCTCTCATTGTACGGATATCGTATACAATGCGAGATCAGCTTAAACTGGACATGTATAGCTTGATATGTAGCCGTGTGTACAATATGAATTTCTGTGACCCAAATACGGAAGTGTAACGTAAAAAAAAAATAATTTTGAACATGAAGGTCACTTTTGGGGGGGGGGGCAAATTAGAAAATTTTAAAAAAAGTTTTGCAAACTGTTCCGTGTTGTGAGGGTCTCAATTGCTTTTTTTTATAATTTTAAAATAAATAGTTTTAAAGTTATTTAAGAAAATAGATAAAATTTACAATTTCCGTCCTTATCACTGAAACGGCTAAGTCTACAATTTAAAAAAAATAATCCGATTTTTTTTTATTTATAGATTACAGGAAAACCTATAAGAAGTATATGGTGTTAATATAACATAGTAAATCTCTCAATATTGTACGTAGAAACTTACATTTGCAGTTGGAATGTATGGGAGAACATGTTTTTCAACTACATACAATGTTAAGTTCTTGAGATAATTTATATTGTTATAAAAAACATGGTACATAATAAATATTCATTGTACGGAACCCTCACCACGTGAGTTCAACTCGCACTTGTCCGTTATTTTTCCTACTTTTAATGAGGATTAAGGAAACCTGAGATGTTCAGAAGTCCATAAAAGATTATTTATCATCTACATAACATACAACGCCTGTAATCTCCAAAGGGTTAGGCAGGATTTTACCTATAGTACCATTCACATTTCGCCAGTTATGTTTGAAACCCATGTAATAGGGGGCTAGCCTATTGCCATCAACCGGGCACAAGACTCCGGGCTGCTAACCAATAACCCTTGCCCGGTCCGGGCATCGAGCACAGGACCTGAGGCTTAGTAGTAACGCTTTTCATTTATCATCTATGTACACATTTTATAAATAAATTGAAGTCGCTTTTCGTGTCTGTCTGTGTGACCGCGATGTTTTTCTAAACTACGCTATGGATTTTCATGATGTTTTCACCATCATTTAGAGAATTTAACACGGAAGGTTTATCTTATGTTATAAAGAGAAAATATTTTTGTTTGTAATGGATAAACTCAAAAAATACTTAACCGATTTTGAACATTCTTTGACCTATAGAAGCTACTACTACCAGCTACCAGCGAGTAATATAGAATGTAATTTATTAAAAAAAAAAAATAGAGATCCCTATAAAAAATCTGTGTCAAAAATTTGCCTATAATAATTCATTTATTTCAAATATAGTCTATACATTACATAAAAATAAAATCATAAAAAACACACTACATTAAAATGATCAACAACAATAATAAAATTAAATTTCAAAATTACACACACACATTAGAAAACAATGTCTAGCACAATTACCTTAATAAAATAAAAGTCATTATTGTCAAATAATGACTTTTATTTGACAATGCGTGCGCTGAAAACTATTGATGATACATAAAATATTGTACTACATTGTAAGGTCGAAGGTATTTGTGGAGAGAAATGATAGTCACGAGTACCTAAACCGCGGTCACTGTCAGATTGCATAGAAAAGAAAGAGAAGCGCGATGACACAACGCTTGTAATTTATTGCAAAATATGAAGCAATTATCTATTTACTCAAAATTGAGTTGAGTAATCGAAAATAAAAAACAACCAAGTTCTGCATTTATATATGACGTTCTTGTTATTAATTAAATACGTAACGTATGTTGGTATTTAATACAGATATTTTGGATTATAACTCCAGGTAAGAGGTTAGTTTAACGTTAGTTTGTATCGAATTTCTTTTTTCAAAACGGGTTTTGGTATCAACCAGGTTCTGGGAAATATGTTCAAAATTATCATGTATACTTTTCCGCTACCACAAACTATACTTGGCAATTTTTTTACTTAAGAGAAGCCTATTTTGGTGAATTGGGTCTTGTCAGCGCCTTAATGATGCTTTGCGTATAATATTTCATGATTGTCTATTAACATTGTATCACATAATTGTGCACAGATATAAGTGACAAGGTCACGATAGTATTCATTTAAGAAATTTTGTATGTCTGAATGTTTTTGTGACTTTGTTATGTGTATAAACAAATAAATACATTTCTACAAGTCGTCAGACACAGAGGATGGTGACTACTGGTCATTTCTCAGTCAAAGTTTTCGACCCTTTTTTTTAAATTTATTTATTAAAAATCTGTATTAACAATAACATACTCGTACATAAAGACTCCCAAACTACAAAACAGTTTTTCGGCAGTAATTCTCGTCTACCAATAGATTAATTTTGAAAATTAATATGCTATAACGTAATTGTGCTAAGTAAAATATAAAATAAATACCTACAGTTCAGAACAAAAATCTCACATTAAAAAAAAAAAGAAAAACATTTTCTATGGACACAATGAGAGATAATGTTTTTGTAGAACACTTTTAAGTTGATCCTTAAACTTGACACGTGATATAAGTTTGGGGGGTAGCTCATTCGCTAACGTTGGTACTACGTACTACTCGTGCGCGATAAGTTGGGACCTGCTAGGAATGCGACTCCCCGCCCGCTTCCCCTGCACTTCCTCGATAGCGCCCGTATTGTACCGTTCGCATCACTATTTTTTACTAGAGTTTTTAGTCTCGTACTGGCTTACGTCACGTAACGACGCGCTCTGGAATTCTTTTAGTTTTCGTTTGTGTTATTGTTTTGTTGTTGTAGTTTTTGTTGTTATAGTTTGTCGCAATTAATTGTAAATTTATCGGATACCTCTTCGTCAAGTGATTATAGTGAGACTGAGGACGAAGAACAACCTCTAGAAGGCATAAATCCACTAAGTAGTGACGAAGATGAGATAATGTAAATAATAGATAAAATAAATGTATAAACTTAAACATTGTATTTTTATTCATTACAAAACCATAGTCAACACTTTCGGTGATACATAATTAAATACCTAGTGTCCTATTTTATTCAAATAGTGTAAAAAAGATTAGATAAAAGGCAGCGTCCTCCCTGAGTAACATAATAAATTAGGTTAAAAAAAACAAAGACGAAGCCGCGGGCGGCTGCTTGTTATGTTCGATTTTTTGCGGGCGGTACAAACACGCCAATATGACGTCACCGCGCTCAGGTCCCAACTTATCGCGCACGGGAAGTACCTTCTTGTGCGCTAACCAAAGTAATTAGTTACTTATGGAACAGCAAGTGTCTTCTTCTTAGATAAACGAGTTGGGTACATATGCTTACGTTCCACTTTATGGTCTTGATTATTAAATTGTTTAGTCAAGATATTTAACTTACTTTTAAGATGGATCGGGAGTACTTCATAATTTTTATTTAATGTTTTCTTATTTTTTTTATGTATAAGCAGTTTTAGTAGCCTTACCTGCAAGATGTTGACCTGATATGACAAAGTATCCCAAAATGCATACTCCTAGCAGCAGATAAGTAATTCAATAAAATAAAACTTTTCGACGTTACCCTGTTAAGAAACTCGACTCAGCGAACACTGTAAAATATTCCATATCCTCCGCAACCCAATGAAAAACTAACCTTATTTGCGTAGTTACAGAGTTTAATTTACACTAACGACTGTGCATCACGTAGTCACTATTAAATATGAATTTCTTTATATCGTCTCGAGCGAAGTTTCTCGCCGAATCAGTGATATCTAAATAATATTAATAAAAAATCTTGTTTGTCGTCTCAGTCGGAAAGTTGTTTTGAAACAACAAAAGTATGTGGGTTGTTATTGAGGTAACAACAAATGTTAGTCATAAAAATATACAGTAAGGCATTAGGACACAGTATTATAGATTATGTATGAGAATGGCGTGGTGCTTATTTCGGTTTATACTCTTTTTGGGATAATAATAAGAATAATTTATTTGTAAATTATAGATAGGTAATAATTACATAACACGGAGCAAACATTTGCTCCGTGTTAGATAAAAATATATATGTAATAATGACAATGAGCAGTGGTGGCCCAGTGGTAACGGCCGCGACTTACGAGTTGTAGGTCGTAGGTTCGAACCCAGACAGGCGCTTTACTTTGTGTAAATTATTTCATCACCACTGCTCTCAAAACGGTGAAGGAAAACATCGTGAGGAAACCGACATGTCCTAGAACCAAAAATTCGAAGACATGTGACATCTACCAACCCGCACTGGGCCCGCGTGGTGGGTTACGGCCCCCTCCCTCTCACAGAGAGGAGGCCTGTGTCCCAGCAGTGGGAACATTATAGGCTGATTATGTATGTGTGTATGTAATAATGAAACATACATTATTAATGTTGTTAAGCGATTAACTGGCTACAAAGCACTACTACATTGCTGCATTCATTTTGACTTTCTGGCATTCAGTTAATTATATAAGTATTTGAAAACCTAATTGTATTAACACATGTATACAAATTAAATTTTATTATAATTCAGAGTCAATTTTATTTCATATCAAAATTTAAAGCCAATTCAATTCTAAAGATTAGTATTAATGTAAAGTATTAAAATTTATGTCAGCATTATATAACTCATCTAGAGTATAATACCATCATTCAAGCAGTAACCAGTTAGGTGTTTTTATTAACTTTTGCAGTGGCATATATTTTACTTCATCGGGTCTTTATGTCAATTCATGTGTATATATCAATGTTCAGTTTCGAAAATATTAAGAAACGAAAATACTGACAACAGAATATCAGTATTTTACATGGAGCGACTGCCAAATCAGAGGCACGGAAGGGTCTCGATATGTAATGGACGGTCACCCATCCACGAACCGACCGCGGCAAGTGTAGCTTAACCTTCAATCTACCTATAATTTTCAATGTAGTTGTTATATAAGTATATTACACCTAGTTTAAAAGGTTATAAAGGTGGATCCTTTATAACCTTTTAAACAGAGCAGAACAAGTCTCCTAAAAATGGTATGGAAAGGTGTAACTATTGTGTGCGGAGTACGGTTTACGTTTAAGGAAGTTAATTGCTACGAACCTACAGAAAGCCACCTGCTTCAGTTGCGAGTACTACACACCTGACCGTTCTAATGAAGATCACCAATAAGATCACTATATCTCCTCCTAGGGCGTCCCCTTCCGTCGTTTCCACTCACATCTCACCTTTTTTAGTCCATGACGAGACCAAACCATCTAAGCATACTTTTCCTATAGTGTTTTGTCACTTCATGTTTCTTTTGCCACACCAACAATTCATATACATAAGCTTAGGCACCAGCACAACATTGTGAACTGCCAGGCAAGCCTGTTTGGACACCGACTGTTTGTTTAAAAAAATAATATGTAATGTTCAAAAACACGCCTGCCTTGTCAAAATTTGAATTAAAAACTTGAACTAAAAATTAAAAACAAGTTAAATGATTTTAGCGTTGAATGGGCAATTAAACCGCCACTGTGCCCAAAAGCGGATAACTGAAAACCAATCTTTTCTTTCAGGGTAGTCTTCACAATATTTTCATTCTAAAAACTACTGATATATATTTTTGTTATTCACTAAGCAAGCTCTAGACGATGATAGTATACGTAGTCAAATTATATATTTTTCCCCCCATTATATATTTTTCAATTTTCACCAGCCTATGTTACCCGGGATAACGAAACGCGTCTGACGATCCCACATACATTGATATCGGTTAGGTTGAACATTGATAAGGTTTAGAAGTTATGGAGGAATAAAGAAACTCACAAACAGACATGAACCCTGAAAAAATAACACTCCTTTTTTTGTGCAGTCGTGTAAAAAGTTAAGCGCTAGAAATACTGATCCGATTACAGAATATTGTTTTATTAGTGAAAAGCTACACTCTTATTGAGTGACATCGAATATGACGTGTTTGATTGTGTGCTGTTTTCCGGACACTGTCGCGGGCAAGAGTTTGTATTTCTTGGAGAGATGAAAAGTGTTGACCTTTTAACTAAATTTGTTACGTCATTAATTATCAGATATGTGTTGCTCAATTGCATACAACTAAATACCATAGCCTTAAAACCTTCTTCAGAGATTATTGTAAATGTAATATTGTTTTATTTATATAATTTGGATAATATTTTATTCTTCTGATTCGTCTCAAATGGACCTCGCTTCAGTTGATACAAAAAATTGACGACTCCCGCATTTCTTTATTTTATTTCATATCTCATCTTTAAAACTTTTTCTGTTTTATTGTATTTATTCATTGATTGTATTAAGCTTAATTGTATATTGTTTTGTATTATATTGTTTGTTTTTTTTGTGGTATTGTGGTAGTGTGCACGTATTAGATCTTTGTAAAATAATTTTGATGATTGTATCAATAAAATCTTGTAGTCTGGATTTAGGGCGATACGGTCGCCTCTTATTACACGGGACTTAAAATTGCAGGCGACATATGGGTGTACTAATACACTCTGCCTACTCCTACAGAATACGTTTCCCAGTGGTTCCTACTTTGATATTGAAAGATTATTGAATTTTCTCGGAAGTCTAGTAGAATTTCATTCACCTTGGAGCTACACGTTCAAGACGGCTTATTGCCTGTCCCTTAAAAGGAGTATTCCTTGATGAGATGCGTGATAATATAATATTATATCATGTGCGGCATATTACAGATTGCAAATATAAGAAGCAATTAGAAAAAAGTTACTGCGGATGTTACTGCAGAAAAAACTATGATTTATTGCAATAAGCGTTGCCCAGCACTTTTACAACAAAATAATATAATAATTGTTTAATCTGCGCTTCCTTACGAAAAATAAAAACCATTCACTCTGTTAAAAACTTTTAGAACGGGATTTGTTAAAACAAAATGGTTTTTATACGTGTAATAACACACAACGTTAGCCTTGAACTTCTTATCCTTGAAAAATATCTTCTCAGGGACACTATTTACCCAAAAACGAGGTCGCTATCCCTACATTGTCAAACCAGAGTAATTTGTATGTAAGTAGAAAATGTTGTCATAATTCTACCGACCTTACTCCCGATATTGGGGACGGCTTACGACAGATCGGGGCTTACAAACGTCACCCAAATATGATAAAACGCCTCTACGATCGGCTCGTAGCCACGTAGAATGAGCTACGCCGACGCCTACGCCGTAGGTCGGTTACGAAACGAACTGGGAATAAAGTTAGCTCTGGTTACAACTTCGTAATTTAGATATTTTTTATGTGAATAGATATTTTCGTTGTCTGTTTGTCAATGTTATTTTCGTAGAAGTGAGACCATTTTTGGTGCTGACGCTGTTTTTATTTATTTGTGACGCTTTAGATGTCTTTATTGCGCTCCGAAGGTTGTTTATAAAATGTTTATTTAAGAAGTTTTGTCATAAAAATGTTTACATCATTTTGGAGGATAAAAATATATGGTTAAGTATCTATCTTTTACCAATAAGTTTTTCATTACCAAGTGGACCTGAATCTGGGTCGAGTTTATCACAGAAAAAGATAAAACCGATAAATTTCGCTAATGGATTGGCAGGCTGACGCTTGTTATCTATATTGGCAATCTTTTGTTTCCCTCATTAATGCTGCATACATAATGTATGACTAACTGTGCGCGCGGCTCCACTCGCGTGTGAGTGCTGACTTAACCGGGTAGCAAAGTACTTTGTATGCTAATCCAGGGCGAAATTTCATTCAGAACTGGTTAGCCGATTAGGCGTGATTAAGTAATAATTCATATTCTATTATGTATCAAGATTGAAGTACTGAAGTATTTTTAGTGAACGAGGGATTTTCTAAAGTAGCTATAAAATCTACACTGATATTATAAAGTGGTAAATATTGTAAGTTTGGATGTAAAGAAAGAAAGAAATACAGAAAGAAAATACATTAATTTAGCACAAACTAAAAGGCACAAAATATAATACATAGCAGATAAAAAATAACCTGCCAAGTGCAAGTCGGATTTGCGCACAAAGGGTTCCGTACCCTTATCTATAAAAACAGCAAACAAAACATGTCTGTTGTACGGGAGCTCCCTTAAATATTTATATTGTTCTGTTTTTTAGTATTTGTTGTTATAGCGACAACAGAAATACATCATCTGTGAAAATTTCAACTGTCTAACTATCACGGTTTATGAGATATAGCCTGGTGGCAGACGGGCAGACAGACATACAGACGGACAGCTCAGTCTTAGTAATAGGGTCCCGTTTTACCCTTTGGTTACGGAACCCTAAAAAATGTATAAAAATCAAATAAAAAGTGTAAAGTACGATGTACTCGTAAGATATTAGCAAGAAAGTGTGCCTCACGGCTGCGCCAAAAAGGCCCAGATCAGCAAAAATGCCAGACAACTCGTGCCTGACGCTGGTTTTCAACTGGACCTGGGGGAAAGAGATGGAGCTATACTCCCTGTATAGCTGCATCTCATTCTCACACTGATGTAATATTAAAATAATACTGCTATAAGAGGCCGTGGTTGCCCCCTGTAAGAGGTAGTCTCTAAAAGTACTAATCCGATTTCGAAACTTCTTTCACTGACACTATGGCCGAGTGCCATAGGGTATATTTTACAGTATAGTAACATAACATCACGCCTTGTTTCCCCAAAGGGTTGGGAAGAGGTGTACCTGTAGTATATTCCCTTCGAAAAAAATTCAAAGAAATAGATATTCTGACTGTAGCCTCTCAATATATATTTGATAATCTTATGTATGTACACAAAAATATATCAAATTTTAAGAAAATGTCCGAAATCCACAGTTTAAATACCAGGAATAAACATAATCTTGATGTACTTCACACTCGCCTCCACAGAGTAGGCAACTCGTTCATGGGTCAATGTATACGCTTTTACAACAAACTTCCTATTGATATTCGAAATTTACCCATTAAACGATTTAAAAGCTGTATTAAAACCAAACTTTGTAAAAAAGGGTACTATAAAATTTCTGATTATTTAGAAGACAAAAAAGCTTGGGATTGAGCTGCTCGCTCTGATAAGCCTTGTGATAAAACCGTACGCACTTCAGTCAGTGCAAGCATTTGTCAGTAATCGTGTAGCTCAACTCAAAATTTAAGGAGCTCAACGACTCGACGAACAATACCAAGGAAAGGACATTTGGGTTGGCCGCAGGTCCACTCAAATTTGTGTGGTTCTTTCCTCAAAATACCATTTCAGACATGGATCTACATACTCCTCACATGATCTGACCAAGATTATGTCTGGACTTTAAGAGAGACTTTGACCCTTTTTTTTTTTTTTTTTTTTTGGGTGGGAAATCATCAAATAACTTCTCCCGTGTGTCAGACTCTTACTGACTAAAACCCACCCGTATTCCTTCTTGTTGCCTGTGTTGCGGGGGCCTCGGTGACCCATAAGTACCTTCCCGCGACCCCGGCAGTCAGATAGGAAATGTCGACTCCATCTACCTTATTTTTCATTTTTTTTTTAATATGACGTGTAATCGTGTGATTCTCATATCATATTTACAGAATAAACAATTTCATTTCATTTTATTTCAGTAGTACACCCACATTTCGCCAGTTATGTTTAAGTCCCATGTAATAGGGGGCGAGCCTATTGCCATCAACCGGGCACAAATTCAGACTCCGGACTGCTACTGAGAAATTCCAGATAGAAAAACCCAATAACACTGCCCGACCCGGGAATCGAACCCAGGACCAACGAGGCAGACTATACTATAGTATAGTATAGTAGTAGCAAATCATTTATATTTAGGTAGTGTCTATTGTTAAACGTCCTTTTACCTGCAAAGATGGCCGATCTCGAAACTGCTTCTTTACCCTTAGGATGAATGTCACATTTTATTTGACAGGACCTTATCTAACGACCATATTTTTTTATAGGACTGGCATTTATTAAGAATTAAAATTAATTTTACCAGAGATTTCTACTTATACCTAATTTATTAATAAAATAGAAATGTAATATTCAGGATATTACATTTCTATTTTATTAATAAATAAGGTATAAGTAGAAATTTATTATTTATTATTTAATTTAGATATTACCAAAATTTATATTAAACTAAAAGGGCCCAATACGTATTATTTTGTTACATTTTAGACGTTCTTGTTAGTGTCGGGGGTTTTTTAAATTTTAAATTTAGCTTTAATTACCTACTTTTTAAACTTTATAAATATATTACTAGTAGATCAGACACGCTGCCATCGGTACGTATCTCGCCGAAATCTGCGCCGCTGTTGTTATTTTTCCCAAGGTGAAGGTACTTACTAGTTTACCCTCATTTATCTTTTCTTCTCCATCATCAGACCCTGATCACCATCTAGCTATAACCTATTTATTGAGACCAGTACAATGAGCCCACACACGATACCTGCGCTGTAAGTTGGTGAGCGAGTTAAATATCAACTAGAAAAGAGCTGAAAATCTTCAAACGACTGAACTGATTTTCCTTAAACATAGCTAAGAACACTCTCGATTAAGTCACCTTACAAACAAAAAAAAACAAAATCAAAATCGGTCCATGCATTCCAGAGCTACGATGCCACAGACAGACACACACACACACACACACACAGACAGACACGTCAAACTCCCCCTCGTTTTGCGTCGGGGGTTAAAAAAAGGTTGGCTGTACAAACCCATGCAGAACTAAAAACTCATTGGCACATATAGGCTTTACATAACGTGAATCGATATACATTGAAGTTTTAATTGGTAAAACAAAAGACGATCACTTTTATTAAGTGTCAATGTATACAATGTGGAGACGACAATATGACAATAAATTAAACATCGTATATCCAATGAACGCCCAGACTGTATACAATTTTTTTACCAAATGTGTCCAATCATTTGGTCAATAAAGCTAGTCAAAGATCGGCAAAACCCATAGTGAATTAATAATTCGACTTTAGTGATGGGCCTGCTTGCGATCTTTTACCAAATTACAATCGATCGATAGTTGTAAGCCATTATTTAGGGAACTTTGTTTGCTCACTCTGCCGCCTATGTACATATATGAAATGGCAATGTTTGTTCGCTGTAACATTCATTTATTTGGAAAACTGCGTTCTCGACGTAATCAAAATACCATCCATGTTGCCTCATAAAACCGCATTTTTTGGCAAAAGTGTGCTAGGTATAGCCCCAAAATTAAATAACAGTATACCCATTAGAAATAGAGATTGTCTGGGATCCTTTAAGAAGTCTTTGTTTAGTTCCTTTTAGATAAATGGAGTAGTAACTCCATCACTGAGTATACTACTGATAAACAGAGGAATGACGATCCCGACTTGATAATTAGACATTTATAATTGTATTTATTGATTAAGGCGCTGACAAGACCCATTTGACCAAAATAGGCTTCTCTTAAGAAAGAAAATTGCCAAATCTGTATAGTTTGTGGTAGCGGAAAAAATATATGTTAATTTTGAACATATTTCCCAGAACTTGGTTGTCACCAAAACACGTTTTGAAAAAAAAATCTCGATACAAACTAACGTTAAACTAACCTCTTACCTTGAGTTCTAATCCAAAATATCTGTATTAAATATCAACATACCTTACGTATTTAATTAATAACAAGTACGTCTTATTCTAATGCAGAACTTGGTTGTTTTTTATTTTCGATTACTCAACTCAATTCTGAGTAAATAGATAATTACTTCATATTTTGCAATAAATTACAAGCGTTTTGTCGTCGCGCTTCTCTTTCTTTCCTATGCAATCTGACAGTGACCGCGGTTTAGGTGTTGTCAGCGTCTTAAGTATGATTGTGTTTATTTATATAAACTTGTAATGACCGTTTACCTAACTATAACATATTTTAAATTTTATTATTTTATTAATGTAATCTATTGGCATGCCTCCTTAATTGTAATTGTTTTTTTATGTTAATTTTGTACGCCATATATTGGCAAAACATAGTGCACATATTTTAGACAATAACTATACTATCTGTAACCTTACCTATGTTTAACAAAATAAATGATTGATTAATTGATTGATTTATTTTACGCTTACTTATTGTAGTCTCGAGTCGTACACATATTTATTATACATTTATTTTACACTTATATACATCGATTTAACTAAACGATCACAATTACAATAAATATGACCATTTACTTCAGTGAATCAATAATTCTACTTTAAGTACTAATAATTTGTTTGAAAAATCACTTTGTTTAAGTTCGATGTTAGGAAAATACTTCTTGTATATAGTAATGCCAGTGTTTTCATTTAATGTCGCACTGTTGTCTCCAAATTGTATAAAAGCAACAGAATCACACGCCTCACTCGCTTAGGTAAACGAGTTAGGTCCAGTCGCGCCACCGCCGAGATTATTGCGACAAAAGTTATAATAACTTCCAAGGCCGGGTTGGTTTAAAGGAGGAACTGTAGCGATTTGTGAATAATGGGTATATTGCGTTGTTGAACATGATTTTTTGCTTGTTAGTAGGTAGTTATAGTACTTTATTTTCCAATGTATATAATAAATAACGGCTTATACTTAATTAACTCACAAACTAAACACTTATATGTAATAATAAAAAATCGGCCAACAGCGTATCGGACCCCGCTGTTGGCCAATTAGTTGGGATTACTAGGGACGAATTTATTCCAAAAACAAATTTAACATTGTAGTTGAAAAACCTATTCTCCCATACATCGATATATGCCACGGTCAATTTTTCAACTGCAAATTTAAGTTGATCGACTATAACTCGTTAACTTGTAAAGCCTACTTAGCCGTGATAGTTTTCTTTTTAATTTCATTATATGTACTACCAACTTACATGGTCCTCAAATGATCTGACCAAGATTATTTACTCATTTATATTGATGATTTTTTTTTTAAATACAATGACATGAATATTTACTTTTTGAAGTATTCTATATTTTTTTTAATTACTGTGAATGTGAAGACTATGTAGGTTATTGTTTTTATTTTTTCTCCCAGTTAGTTTTGATCTTGATCTGGCAGTTTGAGTCATTTAAGCGGCCTACCCAAATGTCCTTTCTTTGGTATTGTTCGTCGAATCGTTGAGCTCTTTATGTTCTGAGTTAAGCCGCACGATTACTGACAAATGCGTGCACTGACTGGACAGATCTAATCAATCGGTGTGGTTCTTTCCTCAAAAGACCATTTCAGACACCAATCTACATGGTCTTCACATGATCTGACCAAGATTATGTCTGGACTTTAAAAGAGACTGTGACCTATGAGTTTGTTTCGGCCTTTCTTCTCAGAGTAGTCAGATAGGAAACGCCGAGCTCAACTAGTTTTTTTTTTTTCTAAATATGATTGACTACTTACAGATTTTTTTCACATCTCCATAAACCACCATTAAGCTGGCAGGGGGGACTGAAATTGGAACTGGACAATCAAGTTCCTCTTTTATTTATTTCTTTCCAGTCTGTAGTTTCTATTGAACCATTTCTTTTTATCTCAATCGACTGATTAATCAGAACAACGTGACTATTAAATTTAGAGGTGCTTATCCTATTATGTTCCATGTACAGTCTGGAAAATTAAGTTAGTTGTGATTTGAATATACGGACAATTTAAAATTGGTATACAATTTGCCTAACAAATAATTTCCTTGATTTGTAACATCAATTTACACGTATAAATAACAGATTCCAATTCAACTAAGCACAATATAATATAATATAATACTACGATATTATTTCCAAAACTAAACATAAATTATAAATTAATAATACCTATTGGCGAAAATTACTCAAATCGCTTCAGCTTATAACATCGCTCCACATTTTCAGAATCAGTTTACACGGGACGTTTCCCCGGTAATCTTTCCGATGTGGATGCGATATCTACTTCGCTACTATTGCGAGCACGATTTACCACCAAATGCGATTTAAACTCTTTTGTCGAGTAATAAAAATCGACCCGTGTGGAACCGAGCGTATGATAAGGGAAATATGCGTGATACAATTTTTCTCGATAACATTTTTTCTGTATATTATGTTGTGTATAATCGAAATGTGGCTTATTTGTGAAAAGGAACAATATTTTCCGACGCCTACACTGAAAGATATGACATTGTTTTATTATCATTTCATTAGCTAAGCTGAAAAGACTCCTGAGCCCCTAATTTTACGCTTCGAATAAAAAAATAACGCTGCCATTAATTCAGAAAAGTTAATGACTCTGAAAGCACTGAAACTTATATAACTAAGAAAACTTTACAGGGTGTAAAGCTATCTCGGCAATTTAAGTTGTCCAACTCTTTTGCAGCGGGGTGGCTCGTTCTTTGCCAAAGAATTAGCATTGCTATTCAACGTTGCAACGCTTTTTTTTTGGATGGGAAATTATTAAATAACTTCTTAAGCTCTGGGCGGAGCGGGAGGGTGTATGAGACTCTTACTGACTAAAACTTACCCGTGTTCCTTTCGTTGTCTGTGTTGCCAGGGGCCTCGGTAACCCTTTCGTACCTTCCCGCGACCGCGGCAGGCAGCGGCCTTAGTGGACCCCTGTACTGAAGACATATCTTTGAGACGCGCGTGAAACACAACGCGCCGTATGCCCGGGTCTGGTCCTTATCGGACAGCGAGCTACCCATTGCTTACCGTCCACAAGCCGGCGCCTACGGTGGCCGGAAATCCGCCCGGGATTCCCGACGCTCAGGGCGTCTCCTGCGGTAGCGTCACGCCTCCTCCTTCGCGAGCATTACTGCTTCGCAGAAGGGGGTGACGGCTGCCCATGCCCTCTCGCTCCGTACCAAGGCCTGAATCAGGGCCGGAAACGTGGCAATGCTGCCAGTCTTCTGGGCACGTTTCCGGATGACAGCGATGCGATGCGTACTTCGACGCCCAAGTGTTCTTTTGTTCTTATTTGAATAGTTCATTAGTTAGTCATTTAATTTAGTACCTAGTGTAAATATTATCATTATATATTTATTTACATAACTAAATTACAAGATGATTATTAACATTAACTAAATTAAATTAAAACAAAGTTAAGCCTAGAAAAGGCCCTCGGGGCATTGCACCGAGTATGCTGGCGGCATTTCCTCGCTGAATTGCAATGCTGATGCGTTGCGCGAGTAAGCCGCCAGCTTTTCGGTCACCAGTTACATCAACTAGACGTTTCGCGATTTCCGCAAATAACTTATGCGCACTGGGACCCCACGGACCGAGGGTCTCGACGCCAAAGGGCACAAAGTTGTACTCTCTGCCATGGCATCCATATTTAATAGATATAAATATTTGTAATGTAATGTAATGTAATTGTTATAATGTAAATATGTAGTTGTGTTATATACTGTATATAAGCATTTCGCAGCTAACATCTGGTCATTTAAATCTACGTTGTATACTAAAGCCACATTTATACGTTATAAGTTTCTGGAACGTTCAAGAGCAATATTGGCATGCAATAAAGCACGTTCAATAATTGTCATTTCAGAATTGCATGCAAGTATTACACGCGTGCGATTTCCATAAAATGGCATACAATAATTGAATACAAGTTTTGCCATTCAATAATTGCATGCGAATTCTGGTTACATCAAGGTGATTATTGCATGCAAGTTTTGCCTCGTCTAAATATAGTTGTACATCCTTATACGATTATTGATTTAATGCGATTTTATTGTGCATGCTGTTTACACTTGTACCAGTTTTGAACGGCAACTAACTTGCCCGTGTCGTGCAACAATTGTACGTTTTAGACGGTGCCAGTCAATTGTTGCTTCAATTTTATGTTATGCTACAGGCAATAAACTTGCACTGTGTAAATGAGGCTTTACTCAGACTTTTACTCAACCCGAGAGATAAATCAATTCGATTTCCCTACAGAGACTGAACGGAAACTGTTCAGTAATTCTGTGCGTTCGTCTTTATCTGGTTTTACTAGAAGTGCCGCTATTTAGGCGTGTTTTATTCGCGTAGGGTACGAAATAAAAGTAATGGCTAGGGTAAAGTGCGTAGTTTTCTTTGTGATGTATTGCTGGGTCGCTTATAAGAGCGTGGCAACTCGTGGGAATGGCCCTTCCAGTTTGTTTTATTTACTTCTTGAATAGCTGTGTGATTTTAATATATCGTTGGTTGATGAAGAGGCCAAGCATTTTCTGATAGACTTGGAAGGAGAATTAAAATCATTTGTTTATTAAGACGCTGACAACACCTAAACCGCGGTCACTGTCAGATTGCATAGAAAAGAAAGAGAAGCGCGATGACACAACGCTTGTAATTTATTGTAAACTATGAAGCAATTATTAATTTACTCAAAATTGAGTTGAGTAATCGAAAATAAAAAATAACCAAGTTCTGAATTTAAATAAGATGTTCTTGTTATTAATTAAATACGTAACATATGTTGATATTTATTCCAGATATTTTGGATCAGAACTCAAGGTAAGGGGTTAGTTTAACGAGATTTTTTTTCAAAACGTGTTTTGGTAACAACCAAGTTCTGGGAAATATGTTCAAAATGAACATATATTTTTTTCGCTACCACAAACTATACAGATTTAGCAATTTTTTTTTATTAAGAGAAGGCTATTTTGGTCCATTGGGTCTTGTCAGCGCCTTAAACTCTTGACTAAGCTGACATAACTTAGTTCTTATTAAATTAAGGAAAACATAATAAAAGTTGCCTGCCTCTTTGGTCTAGTAGTTGCAAGTGCTACCGCTGAGCATGAGGACCTGGGTTCAATTCCCGGGTCGGGCAAAGTGTTATTGAGTCTGGAATTTCTCAGTAGCAGCCCGGAGTCTGGATTTGTGCCCGGTTGATGGCAATAGGCTCGCCCCCTATTACATGGGACTTAAACATGACTGGCGAAATGAGGGTGTACTACAGGTACACTTCTGCCCAACCCTTCGGGGAAACAAGGCGTGACGTTATGTATGTGTATAATGAAAGTAACATCCAACCCCAACAATTCCACTAGGTCCACTAGGGCCGATGCCTGCCGGGGTCGCGGGAAGGTACTTATGGGTCACCGAGGCCCCCGCAACACAGGCAACAGGAAGGAATACGTGTGGGTTTTAGTCAGTAAGAGTCTGACACACCCTCCCGCTCCGCCCAGAGTGGGAGAAGTTATTTGATGATTTCCCACCCTCAAAAAAAAAATATTATTCCCAACAATTTTTAATGACATACCCCTCGATTTAGGAAGTAGCTGTAGGTACCACAAAACTGTCTTTTAAAAATAAAATGGGGAAGTTTCTTTTTGATACCTTTTGTCAAAGCCTCATGAATGGATATGCATAGATTAAATTTGTGTTCTTATTATAATAAACTCAAACTCAAAGCATTTATTTAAATTAAAACAAATTATTTAAAAAAACAAAAAACCCGACTGCAAAAACACATACCTAACTGAAAAGAGAAAAACAAGCAGTTTTTAGTTTTATTAATATATATATGGAATTGACTCATTACTAGCTTTTATTTGATATCAATATTTTTGTAATTTTTTCAAAAAAAAACGTTTCCCTACCTTTTTTTTTTTGTATTTGCAGATGCAATATATAAACATTATATAGCCTATGTCACTCCCACAATGAAGACGAATCTAACGACACCTCTTCTGTTAAAATCCATCAAGCCGTTTAGGCTACAGAGCGTGCCAAAGAAATAGACATACATACCATACTACATACATACTCTCGAAAAACATTACCCTCCTTCTGGGGCAGTCGGGTATTAAACCAATTACAGGCACTTTTGAATTATCAAGGGGTCAGTCAGTCAGAAAGATGTATTCAGATTATTGATGGAAAATTACTTATGAGATAAAATATAAAATTTATATGGGAGCTACATCTGCCAACAAACTGCTTTGCAGTTTGGCAGAAGTATTTTTTTTGTAAAACAGGATTTTACCACGAATAAAGGCTATATCATTTTTTTTCTTCCTTTGTTACTATATAACAAATTCTACGAAATTCTACTCGAGTAGAATACTACTCGAGTAGAATTTCGTAGAATTGTAGTTACAAATATACTTGTTAGGCACACACTGTTGTTGTTAAAATATTATTTTCACTTTTCTATTTTGTTATTGTTGTTTTGTGTTTCACGAACCGTGTCCAAATAAACGTTATTCTTTCTTTCTTTCCTTTCTTTATATTCGTAATAATGTATTCATAAAAACTTTGTACCAAATGAACAAATACCAGTTCGTTGAGGCCATAGAAATTTCTTTATTAATTTTCATCAAATCTTTATTTTATAAGTAGCAACCCGCCCCTGCTTCGCACGGGTTTTATGACTTGACAAAACATTGACGAGATTTCTTTGTTATATGTAAGTTTAAAATTAATTTATTACACATATACTTAATAATAAAAAAAAAAACTTCAACTAGATCTCATGAATTTCAATGAATAAAGGTCATACAGATAAAGTAAACCCCGACTCCCAAACTAGGAGATCCTGTGCCTTAGGAGTCTTAGGTGTGACTTAAGGAAATAGAGCACTGGTGGCAATATAGCAGTGGTGGTCCAGTGTTAATGGCCCCGACTTATGAATTTTAGTTCCTGGGTTCGAACCCAGGCACCATACTTTGAGTGAATAATTGCATCAAAACGGTGAAGGAAAACATCGTGAGGAAACCGGCATGTCCTAGAGCCAAAAAAAATCAACCCGAACTGGGCTCGCGTGGTAGATTACAGCCCACTCCCTCCGCCACGGCATCCTCACCTTCCACCTGACGCAGGTCCTCACCGGACACGGCAGCTTCGGGAGGTTCCTGTGTCGGATAAGGCGGGAGGAAACGCCCGGGTGTCACCACTGTGTGGATCGCCCGGAGGACACGGTGGAGCATACGGTGGAGGTCTGCCCAGCTTGGGCAGAGCACCGCCGTATCCTCGTGGAGGCGATCGGCGGCAGAGACCTCTCGCGTCCGGCCCTAGTTCAGGCCATGGTACGGAGCGAGAGGGCATGGGTAGCCGTCACCTCCTTTTGCGAAGCAGTAATGCTCGCGAAGGAGGAGGCAGGACGGTTGAGGCAAAGGCAAATTTCGCGCCCTCTCGCCCCTAGCCACCGCAGGAGACGCCCCGGGCGTCGGGAATCCTGGGCGGATTTCCGGCCACCGTAGGCGCGGGCTTGCGGACGGTGAGCAATGGGTATCTCACCGAGGCCCCCGCAACATGTGCGCAATGGAAGGAATACGGGTGGGTTTTAGTCAGTAAGAGTCTGACACACCCTCCCGCTCCGCCCAGAGCGGGAGAAGTTATTTGATGATTTCCCACCCAAAAAAAAAAGCCCACTCCCTCTCGACGAAGAAGACCTTTGTCCCAGCAGTGGGAACATTAACGCGGTCACACAGACAGACACATTAATTTATAATGTGTATTGCATAATAGCATAATCAGCCTATAATGTTCCCACTGCTGGGACACAAGCCTCCTCTCTATGAGAGGGTGTGGGCCGTAATCCACCACGCGGGCCAGTGCGGGTTTTTAGATGTCACATATCTTTGAATTTTTAGTTCTAGGACATGCCGGTTTCCTCAATTTTAGTAATTTACACAAAGTAAAGTGCCTATCAGGGTTCGAATCTACGACCGTAACTCGTCGTCTATAACTCGTAAGTCGCAGTCGTTACCACTAGCCTCTAATTAGTTTTCTACGTCTACTTTATCATTGCCTCATCAACAGTCTATCAAATAAAAAATAATTATACCTCCATAAACCTACCAACAACTATGAACGTCTCAACCAGTTTATTGCAATAACTCTCAAGTTCCCTCCGACACGCCATGCGCTCGTTAAAGCCAAAGGGGGTGGTGTCGGCCCATTGTCCGACACTCGACACCGCTCGACACCCGCTCTCGGCGCTCTCAGACACCGCCCTCGAGCTGCGAAGGTGCTGACTTGCGGAGACCCTTGTTGATCAAATTTAGAGATGTGATGTTTGTGTGGACTGAGGAGGATGTATATTTTTTTGTTTAAGAGCTCTAGAAAGACGTAGAAAATGTTAGAATTAAAAATTATATTTGTTGATGTAACTGGTGACCGAAAAGCTGGCGTCTTTCTCGCTCAACGCATCAGCATTGCAATTCAGTGAGGAAATGCCGCCAGCATCCTCGGTACAATCCCCCGATAGCCTTTTTTATGCTTAACTTAATTTTAATTGAATTTAGTTAGTGGTATTAATCGTCTTGTAATTTGGTTATTAAAATAAATATATTTAAAAATAACATAGCGTCACGCCTTGTTTCCCCAAAAGGTTAGGCAGAGGTGAAGCTTAAAATACACCCATATTTCGTCAGTTATCTTCAAGTCCCATGGGGATGAGCCTATTGCCATCAATCGGGCAAATCCTCTCCAGAAAAACCTATCAGAAAAAATAAACAGCTTATTGTGAATAACCCGCGATAATATAATTTTAATTAACGGAATCATATGTGCTCGTAACATTAATTAATATTGTATTAATGAGGGCGTCAAAGCCATAAAGGTTACATGTACCTATAAGGTTTTGACGCCCACGTGGAACTTCAACTGAGAAATTCAACTACGAATACTTCTAAACGATATTTTATTTATTTAATACTAGCGACTCACGGCTTCGCACGGTTCTTACGACTTGACAAAACATCGAGATTTATTTATTGTATGTAACTTTAATATTTATGTTTTATACACATAAGTAAGTAAGTAAGTAGGTAACGGTTAGTCCCTCTATGATCTAGTCCCGCTATGCCCGACTCATAAAATACCTATTAAGGCGCTGACAAGACCTAATTTACCAACATAGGCTTCTCTTAAGAAAAAAAAATTGCCAAATCTGTATAGTTTGTGGTAGCGGAAAAAATATTTATTAATTTTGAACATATTTCCCAGAACTTGGTTGTTACCAAACCACGTTTTGAAAAAAAATCTCGATACAAACTAACGTTAAACTAACCTCTTACTTTGAGTTCTAATCCAAAACATACGAGTATGTGTGTGTTAAATATCAACATACGCTACGTAATTAATTAATAACAAGTACGTCTTATTTGAATGCAGAACTTGTTGTTTTTTATTTTCGATTAATCAACTCAATTTTGAGTAAATAGATAATTGCTTCATATTTTGCAACAAATTACAAGCGTTGTGTCATCGCGCTTCTCTTTCTTTTCTATGCAATGTGACAGTGACCGCGGTTTAGGTGTTGTCAGCGTCTGCGAAACCAAATTTCTATAGCTTATAGTGCTTGTTTTTCTCTTTTCAGTTAGGTATAAGTTTTTGCAGTCGGATTTTTTGTTTTTTAAATAATTTGTTTTATTTCAAGCTTTTTAGTTTTATTAATTGACTCATTACTACAATTTAATATCAATATTATTGTAATTTATTAAAAAAAAAACGTTTCCCTCCCTTTTTGTTGTATTTCCAGATGCAATATATAAAAAATATATAGCCTATGTCACTCCCACAATGAAGACGAATCTAACGACACCTTTTATGTTAAAATCCTTCAAGCCGTTTAGGCTACAGACCGTGCCAAAGAAAGACATACATACATACATACTCTCGAAAAACATTACCCTCCATCTGGGGCAGTCGGGTAAAAACAACCAAGTTCTTCATTCAAATAAGACGTTCTTGTTATTAATTAAATACGTAACGTATGTTGATATTTAATGCAGATATTCTGTATTAGAACTCAAGGGTTAGGTTGGTTAGTTTAACGTTAGTTTGTATCGAGATTTTTTTCAAAAAGTGTTTTGGTAACAACCAAGTTCTGGGAAATATGTTCAAAATTAACACATATTTTTTCCGCTACCACAAACTATACAGATTTGGCAATTTTATTTCTTAAGAGAAGCCTATTTTGGGCAATTAGGTCTTGTCAGCGCCTTAATCGATACCATCGTCACGTGCTGACCAAGGAACCTCTTCCTTCAAAAAGCCTTTGCCCAGTATTGGGCAACTCTAGTAATTACAAGAACAATAGGATAGACAATCAATCATTCCCTCCCTTAGACAAGACCAAAAAAATACACAAATTACTTAAAATCTAATTAGTCAGGCCTTCAGGCGGTACCTATAGCATCTAATTAAAAGTCATTAAAATTCTCTAAGTGTAATAACAAGTTTTTCCCAGGGGCGAATGACGCTGCGTGAACGGGAATACCTCGTGTGCCTTAAGTTTTCCAATTAGAATATTTTCGAGACTTCCCGTGAAGGTTGCGGGGTTTGTACCTGTTGTCTGGACTGAGTTTTTGTTAAGGTTATAAAAGTGATTTACGTAGGACCTACATTGTACTAGTCGAATTACAAAATAATGTTTAACCAAGGCAACGCTATTAAGATAAGCTATAGTTTAAGAGCATTTCTTGTTGCTGAAGATGTTGATAGAAGCATAAATCATGTATTTGCTTTTAATGTAGGTATTTAGATAAGATGTAATTTATATAAATAGTCCCAATACATATTACCAACCATTACATATTATGGTGCACATCCCTGGTGCGCAGGGTGCGGGCCAGCCGCAACAGTATCCAGGGGGGTAACCATCACCTCTTACAGCAGTATTATTTCAATATTACTTTAGCGTGAGAAAGAGATGGAGCTTCGAGTCCTGTATAGCTCCATCACTTTCCCACTGTGAAGTAATATTATAATAATACTGCTTTATGAGGTGATGGTTACCCCCCTGAAGGCTTTTGCTGAACGCTTCGACTGTCACTACTTGAACCACTGTTGCATGGTTCACGTACTGACTAATGTTAAGATATTGTTTTGATTGTTTTGTTGATTTTATTCTAATTTGATTCTAATTTGATTTAATTTTATAACAATTTAAATTTTTGTGTTTTAATTTTTATTCTAATTTGTTTTCATTTTATCATAATTTTAATTTATGATCTTAATTTTAATTGTGATGTTGATTTTAATTGTACACTATGATCCTGAGTTCGTTGAAATAAATAAATAATATTACCTTACGGCATGCAATATTTTCAAACAATAGAATTTATTTAAATATAGAATTGAATGAACAAAAATTAACTATAGTTAAATTGTTATTATTATTGTCTCGCACTAATAAGAAAAATCATCCATTGATTTGATACTTAATTTCCCTTTTTAGCGAAAAAAGATTCTTGCCATGCAATGTTTACAAAACGATTGGCCATTCCATGGATTTAAATAAAACAAAAAAATGCGGATACTTTTTTTTTAAGCATACTCTATCCTGCATAACTAAGGCCTCCCCAAATCCTTCCATAGATCCGTTTCCAGAGCCACCTCGATCCAACCCTTGCTGTACGCGTCTAGGACGTCAGTATTGTTTGTTTTTTTTTAATCTAGCTTATTAATTTTATAGACTTTTCTCTTTTTATCATAGTTTCGGTTACAACAGTTACTGCAGTTGCTCTCTCAAAAAATCAAAACTATGTCAGGACATGTTTTGTAAAACAAAGTTGTCACGTATTCATTTTTTGAAGGTCGTTGTTGAACTTACGAGAATTTTGTAATTAAATTTTCATTTGTCATTCGCATCTACAACGCTCGTGTGACCATTGCTCGTGTGCCCTTTGCTCGTGTGCTCTTTGCTCGTATGCTCTTTGCTCGTGTGCTTTGGGCGTCAAGGACTAGAAACAAAAAGTCCGTGTACGGCGGTCTCTGTATGTAAAAGACGTATATATTTTTGGATTGTTAATTTTCCAATAGTTTTGCTCAAGGTGCAGCATATTATGATTTTAGTGACTATTAAATCTGTTATTACGCCTTCACATAATGCAAGTGGTGGCCCAGTGGTAACGACCGTGACTTACGAGTTGTAGGTCGTAGGTTCGAACCCAGACAGGCGCTTTCCTTTGAGTAAATTATTTCATCACCACTGCTCTCAAACCGTTGAGGGAAACATTGTGAGGAAACCGGCACGTCCTAGAACCAAAACTTCGAAGACATGTGTCATCTATCAACCTGCACTGGGCCCGCGTGGTGGATTACGGCCCACTCCCTCTCACCGAGAGGAGGCCTGTGTCCCAGTGGGAATATTATGGGCTGATTACGCATAATGCAAGTAAGTTATGCAAACAATGTATTTTAAACTAGAACACGTCAACTCTAAATCTGAATATTTAAGTATTGTAGTAAAAATACTTTATGAAATAAATTTCGGATGTAGGTAATGTCTACCCAAACCATAAAAAACGATATTACTTTCAAACTACTTAAGATATTTTCATGTTTTTTTATTGTATGAAAGACTATTTTATTATCTATAATTCTATTTGTGACTTTTTTCAATTATTCATATTTTCGTTACTAAAAATATATATTCTCTATGATTCCGAACGGCGCGGCGGTGCGGCGTGAGCGGGACGCGCATTTGTATGGCCAAGGTCATCGGCAATTACCCGACCCTTAAGCTTCTTCTTTTGTTTCGGCATGCACTGTAGGTGTAGCATAGTCATCATAACAATGGCCCGCAGTCAATTGTATTTAGCCAGTCAGTACGCCAGCGCAGAGAGCAAAGGGCGCTGACCACCTTGTTACCCGACTGCCCCAGAAGGAGGGTAATGTTTTTCGAGAGTATGTATGTATGTATGTATGTCTTTCTTTGGCACGCTCTGTAGCCTAAACGGCTTGATGGATTTTAACATAAGAGGTGTCGTTAGATTCGTCTTCATTGTGGGAGTGACATAGGCTATAAAAAACCCGACTACAAAAACACAACTGAAAAAGACAAAAACAAGCATTATAATCTATAGAATTTTGGTATCGCAGGCGGGGAGAAACCAATAACCTGAAATATGGTCTAACTTTTGCTTTGTCCCCGCCTGAGATACCAAAATTCTATAGATTATAATGCTTGTTTTTCTCTTTTCAGTTGTGTTTTTGCAGTTGGGTTATTTGTTTTTTAATTTTTATTTTTTGATTCGCCCTCTTCCCTTTTTTTTTTTTGTTTTTATTATCGTGTGGAAATCCTCATGGATGTCCTCCATCCTGGGATAGGTGGAGGGATCCTCTCCCCCTAGTTATCTCGCCCCACAATTTCAGTATATTTGCGCGAACCACACTAGAAACCTACGTTCATCACACAATCGTCTTCTTCAATGTCACACTCACCGCACTGACTTCATTCACTCTTCCTTCTTCGTTCAGTCTATCACTCTGTGGAATGCGCTCCCCCAGGAAATCAGGATGGCAACCAACCGATTATCCTTTAAAGTCAAAATTCGCGAGCATTCTCGTATTCGTAAGAAGCTGGCAGTGTCAACGGTAATGTTTTCCCATTGTTTGACTTATCTGTTTTAGCATATTCGTGTATTTATGTATAATTAGGTATATATATTATATTTAAAGTTTTTATAGGTATATGTATGTATATCCTTATATTTAAATAAATATTTATGCCACAGTTTTCGCTATTGCACCTACCACTGTTTGTCTTTGCATCACCCAAAGGTTGACTGGTAGAAAATGCCTACGGCATTAAGTCCACCTCTGTACATTTGTGTGCTTAAAGTATTAAACAAATAAATAAATCAGTAAGTAGGTTGGTAGCGGTTCAAATCCTACTCTTGATAAATTAAGAGGCCGTCAACACCTTAAGCGCGGTCACTGTCGGTCTGCATAGAAAAGAAAGAGAAGCGCGATGACACAACGCTGGTAATTTGTTGCAAAATATGAAGCAAATATCGATTTACAAAAAAGCTATAGATTGTATTAAAAAAATAAAACAAAATACACAAACAAAATAAAATAAAATGGAAATCAGAATTATTGCATGTATATTACTATTAAAATTTTAAATCGTTAAAAGAAATTTTTAGAGGTATCTTCGTGATTTTTTTCTATCGTATCAAATTAGTTATATTGTTATATATTATTATGTTTTCAACACACTAACTACCTAGCATATATCCTTAAGAATATCATATTTTTTCTGATTTTGTTTACTGCAGTGGATCATATACTTTAAGGAATTATAAAACTTATAAAAGTTGTGTTTAGGTCCCGTAGTCCCCTTAATGGTTTTTACAGAAAAGACTACAATTTTGGCAATATCACGCAGGTACACGGTTGAGATTGTTCAGTGGTTTTTCTTTTTTTTCGAGTTTTCTACCTTCGATTATCACGTCAACTTTGAAAAACCTAAAATAAATCAACTCTACAGTCAATTGGCATATCGCACAGTGGAACGAATGTATGGGAGCGGTTGGACGTAGACATGTCCGAAAAATAAGAGTAAAATTATGCCAAACTAATGATGCCATCTTATTCGATTACTTAATGCCTTCATAAATTGTGGTGATGAATTTCTTCATAACTCCCATATTTCGGGAGTAATTTGAGAAAATGTGAAATTTTACTATGAAAATGAGTGTATCGAGCTCTCTCCCTCCTGATTCCGGGCTTGTTTCAAGTAGCGGTCTCTAATATCGTAATGCTATTACTAAGAGCTATATTTAATACTAAGACACATAGTGCGCCAAATGTGCACTTTCTGGGATAAAAGGAAATGAAAATTTAAAAAAAAAAACGTTTTTTCCCCATTTGTATTTACTTTAAACCGCAGACAGACTTATTAAGAGGTCTATAAATATATTATATATATACAGAAATATATATTAACAAAAATATTCACAAGAACTGATGAGAGTATGACTTTTAAGTAAGTTGATAATAAATTACCTAGTTTCATTAAAAGTACAATAAATAATTAAGATGTAAGCTCTAATTTACTAAGTTACACATTTTAAAACAATAACATCATTTAATTATCTTCGTCATCATCATCATCATCAATTAATTCAAATTCAGAATCGATGTCCGCTAAATCATTTATGTTAACAAATTCGATATCACTTTTCTCAGAATCCGTAAGCTCATAAAATTCCTTAAAAGAAGATTTTTTTACAAACTTATTTCCTTTTGGACGGATACTTGTAACAAGTGGATCAGAAGACAGTAAAAGATTGTGCATAATATCTTCATTGCATGAGATACTGCTATGCTTTCGAGAATGCCCCTCTCTATATTTTCTAAAATCTTTATTTCTAGCCTCAGATGCCTCTTCGGATAGAAAACCAATGGGCACAATTGACATGTTCTGAACTATGTCTGGCCCATGCATTAAAATTTTATGAAGTGAAGAAGGCATATAATACCATGGGTATAACTCCACGTAAAGCTTAGCAGTATCAAAGCAGAACTCTCGGAATTTAGTTACGTTGATCTTCTCTCCTGATGAAATACACTGCAAGATCACACAGATTTTTCTTAAAAGCATAGCATCTATTCCGGTCAGTTCAGCAGATTTAGTGTAGTTTTCAAAAAATCTCCTTGCCGAGTTGCCATTGTTGGTGGATCCACTGCCTTGTTTCACAACATCGAGAAGTAAGCCCGTTTCTCTTCTTACAGCCTCTTGAACTCTTTTCTTCCTGTCATCAACTTGCCTTTTTGCTATATCACCCCTTACTTGCCATGATTTTATGTCTAATTTGTAGGAAATGTGTAATAAGCATTCCATTGAGCGAATCCAAGCGTGAAGGGTGCTTAAGCTATATTTATACATGTCCTCGTTTGCGTGTTTATCTTTGATTAACTCTAAATTATTCATTTCTTTAGGACAAGCCTTGCATATGTCACACACTGAAGCTGCTGTATTGGATATAATGGAATGAATTTTACCATCAATCATTGTCAACAGCAGTTGGTGTTTGACACTAATTCCATCAGTGATGGTGGATGGAGTTAAGGCTTCAATCTCTGCTTCGATTTCAGCCATCTCTCTCTGCACATTTTCTTTGGTTTCCTTTATAAACTTAAACAATATTGGCCGGCAAAATGAAGTGGAAGATGGTCGCTCGTTTTCCCAAATTGTTACACCTTTTGAGACGAGCCGCAGTGGTACAAGACTAATCATAAAATTACTAGCAAGATCGATTTGCTCATCTTCACTCGTCCTTTGATGATAAATGCTTTGGCTAGATCATCCGTCAAAACCCCATTTGCTGGTCAATACGAGCTGTTGATTGGGATCAACAGGGGTTTCTAACGACCTAATAAGTCTTCTTGAGGTTAAATCCATCAAGGCTTGTAATTTGATTTTTGCAGAGCTCTCTGTAACTGTGAGATCTTCTTTGGCCGGATAGCACTTAATTTTTTCTTTAACCAACATGTAGTAACTCGGGTATTGAAGAGCTCCTTCTTGAGTGTTGAAATCCCGAAGAGTGTTATAGCGCCATTTCGATAAGTTCATCGATACATAAAGAGCCAATGCCTTCAAAGGGGATATTTCCCGTACCTGAATTGATTTACCTTCAATGAAGGCTTTGATTTTTGAGGCCTCTTCTGGATTCTCCGTCAAGTATTTCATAACATAAGCTGTATCGCTTTGTCCTGCCTTTTGAAGCGCCCTTTCGGCCGAAAACATAATTTCAGCGCTGCTACTGCTGCATGAAAGACTATCTTCAGTGCGTCTTCTTTTTTGCCGGTTACTAAGGTCCTCAAAAGATTTACGAGGACTAGGATGTGTACAAGTTGAAGCATCAGATTTAGCAGGAGAAATTATGGGCTCGATGACGTCACTTATATTTTCTGTAGAAGGTTCCATATTCTGTAATTCCGGCCATTGAATTGCAGCCTGTAGCCAAATCTCATGTTTCTTCCGAAACTTATCTGTGCTTCTTCCAGACTGTGTCCATTTTGCATAAATGCGGTAGCAAAATCGACGACACCAGTCTTTTAAACTTGTTTCAGCACTTTCACATAACTGAACACAACTGTTATCTTTTAAAACACTGAACAAATAGTTAAAGTCGCGTAAATCTTTATGTGCGCGTGCGCATAAAGCAACGTGAATATCAAGATTTGTATTAAAATTTGGAAAATACATTGCGAGATTAGCTTGGATACAACGAGGTGTAAATCAACACTGATTTTAAAGTTACTAATAGTGACCTATTTATATAAAATCCAGGTATCCCAGGTATCCTTTGTTAAATATTGCAAGGTAATTAGTTATTGTGATAATTAGTAAATGATGCATGCTAAATTAGTGTATTAAGAGCCATTTAGTAATTAAATAATAGCAATGTTCTTATCAGTAATCATTAGTGCATCAGTTTTATATGTAAACCTTAAGTCCCTAATTATATATCCTAATTAGCTTATATCTTCTCTAATTGGCTGCTCAGAAATGTTATTGTAATAAGGTAAACCTTTAGAAAAACGGTTTTAATCAACAAAATAAACAAAAAATAAAAAAATTGTGTTATAAAATAAACATCACTCTTTATCCCAGAAAGTGCACATTTGGCGCACTATGTGTCTTAGTATTAAATATAGCTCTTAGTATTAGCATTATGATATTAGAGACCGCTACTTGAAACAAGCCCGGAATCAGGAGGGAGAGAGCTCGATACACTCATTTTCATAGTAAAATTTCACATTTTCTCAAATTACTCCCGAAATATGGGAGTTATGAAGAAATTCATCACCACAAGTTATGAAGGCATTAAGTAATCGAATAAGATGGCATCATTAGTTTGGCATAATTTTACTCTTTTTTTTCGGACATGTCTACGTCCAACCGCTCCCATACATTCGTTCCACTGTGTATCGTAGGGAATGTCAGAGTTTCGTCCAAAGTCCTTAAAACCACGTGTTTTCACTCTGCTAGTAATTTACGAGCGATCCATCCACTCATTAGGGAGTGGCGCCTCCTCGCGGCGCTCCTGACAACTAATATTGTTTTAATAACTAAGTTTGATAATTGATATTGGCACGTGGAGCGCACGTGGCGTAGTCTCGATGTATTGATTTTGGCATTAATATTGTTTGAAAATGAAAGCTGGTTCATTTGTCTATTCTATTTTGAAAGTTTGTCGAGATAATAAACAGGGTTTGGTTTGTATTTATTTGTGTTTAAATGCAATTGCAATTTACCTCGCAAATTATAGCTATTTCCTCAAAAACAATCTCATCATTATTTTATTATTATCAACTGGCTGCTGCCCGCGGCTTCGCCCGCGTATCTTTTTCTAAAATAAAAGTAGTTTAAGTTGCTCCTTATAACATCAGCTATCTGCCAGGGGGAGTCCCGTCGAAATAGGTCCAGCTGTTTCGGAGATTAGCTGGAACAAACAGAACAAACTTTAAAAAATATATATACTTTGTTACACCGTATTTACTTTCTTAAGTTCATATATTAAATTAAAACAAAGCTAACAAGCTATTATTAAGCTGCTACTTTTTACTTAAAATTAATCCTTCGCTGTAGTTGTCAACCTACTATATTTGCTACCACCTTTTATTATTATTTAATCCCAAATTCAGATTAATTTGTTACCGCGTCCTTCGCTGTAGCTGCCAACCTACTATATTTGCTACCGCCTTTATTTATTTTTTATCCCAAATTCAGATAATTTGTCACGTTAAATATATGCCTTATTCTATTCTTCAAGTCCTACCTACCCACTCTGATTATTTTAAGTTGATAGCATTGGTAAGCTGATTGGTTACATATCATTGTAATTGCAGTCAGGTAAACTGCGGTTCGTGTTTGGACGTATTAGGACCTGCCCACATATCAACCCACACCAAGGTTGTTTCAGTGCGACCAGGGCCTGCAATCTCGACATAGATAGCGATCGCTTTACGACCGAATTCGGTTGCAATGTCCTAATGGAGTCTCTAGACAGCTTGCATTGCTTGCATTGCTTGAAGAAATCACAATCATGTCAAGCAATTTTGACCGACTACTAGACTTACCCGTTACTGTTAGCTCCACCATCTTCCCACAGCTGGGCAAAGGATCCGAGCTAATGTGGACCACTGGTCGTTTGTTTTGCCCAGCTAGTCCCGCCATCATCTACGGGTCTGCTGCGACGCCTTCTAGCTGTCTCAGGGTTCCACGTAATGACTACTTTGGCCCACAGCTCATTGGGCATGCGGCAGACGTGGCCAGCCCAGCCCACTTCAACTTTGCGGCTTTTTGAGCAACGTCAGCAATCTGTGTTTTGGAGCGCCGTGTGGTGTTGCAAAATTGGTCTGTTAATTTGACGCCTAGAATACTGCGCTCCATCGCATGTTGGCAAACCTTGAGCTTGGACTTTTGAATCAGAGAATGAATGAATGAATGAAGATGAATGATTAAGATTTTTATTAGGTAGATTCTATTCTACCCTGATCATCATCACTTGTTATAATTGAAGGAATTACAGATCACATGCGCCTATTCAAGCCATTTATCAACGTACGTTTGCTCTTGCTGTTCCAATTCAAGAATTTGCTTGAATTTTCAAAAACAAACCGTTCTACATCCGAATCCATTTCCGAATGCAGCCGAAAGCTTCCGTAACCACACGAGCTTTATTCAAAGAGCAATACATTTGTCAGTCATGAAAGGCCACATTTAAGGGTTCCGTTTGGGCCGTATCGTATAAGGCATATAGGTAAAAGATTGTTTACACTTAGGTGATGTAAGATTCAAATTCAGATGTCTACAGTTTAGTTGATTAGAATATTTAGAATTTGCTTTTAAGGCCGGTAATTGGATCTGAGTTCTGTGAAGATAATTTTCTTCCAGACTTTTTAAAAGATCCCGATAATATGACTTGACTTTTTGACATTTGAAGATACCAACCAAGACAAGGGGGAACGGGCATGTATCAACTAGGAAATGACAACTAGCTATTTAAAAAAAGAATGGCAAACTACTTTATCTTGTTGCGTTAGTAACAGAACTCCTCGCTCGAAACTCCTTAGTCCGCTTCGTTAGCCAATGAGACTGGTTGAAGTATTCTGCTAGCCTAGTACTTCTGTCTATGTCTGCTAGCCTAGTACCTCTGCCTATGTGTTGGTTCTCGTTATCTACTGTGGGGGTCAAGCGAAAGGTCAACCGTATTGAATGGTGTGACGCACTAAGACCCCGACGTTTATGACGTTGGCTTTTGCGTACGAACTGACTGCCTTAGAGCTAGGCTGAGTCTCTTTGGTGAACTTTATGAGAAAATAGCTGTTACTTGTGACTTCGTCTGCGATTCAGGATGAAAAGAGCCCTCCGTATCGAAAAGTCCTAAACGCAAATGGTCCTATTAGCAAAACGACCCATAATCAAAACGACACTTTAGCAAAATGTCCTATTAGCAAATCGTCTTATGAGCAGTTTGTCCTATTACCTATCTATCAGAACGTGCTATGAGCAAATAATGGTCCTTGAAACAGAAGAATGAAAATGGTAAACTCATACCATACATAAATGAGATTTTTAAAGGAATTAATTTTATGTATCATCAGTAGACAAAATAGACTATGTCCTTCTCCAGGTCTCAGGCATACCTATCTGTGAAATTTAATAATGATCTGTTTACCCCTGTTCGCGTGATTGAAGAACAAACATCCAAACTGTCACATTTATAATATTAGTATGATTGTATTCTACTAGCTTTTGCGCGTGACTTCGCCCGTGTCGTTCGGAAATTATTCCATAGGACCGTACTACCGGGATAAAAAAGTATATATTATATAGTAGGTATGTATAAATAAGTAATAGGCAAATGATGATGATGACAGATTGGAAGAATATTAATTACTAGGTTTTGCCCTCGTGGAGTTGAGAAATTATCCCACCGGAACGTACTACCGAGATAAAAAATATTCTGTATCCTAACCCAGGTTATGGTTTACCCCTGTGCCAAATTTCATCCAAATCCGTTCAGCCGTTTTAGCTTGAAAGCGTAACAAACAAACTCACTTTCGCATTTATAAGTTTCATTAGTTAGTATTGGTTTAAATTAGAATTCTTGAAATGTGGTCGCCTCTGCCTAATGCTCCAGGGAAATCAAGCGTGATGTTATGGTATATCGAGTGTACATAAAGGTAATCCCTTCGATTGGTAACAAAATTTGTGTCAAATTAAACAGCCGTTTGGTGGCCCAGTTTCACAAACACTTATTGAACACATAAATCAAGCTTTTAAGGCGCAGATATATGATTTTAGTGACTCTTAAATCTGTTATTACGCCTTCATTTAGTGCAAGTAAGTTATGCAAAAAATGTATGTTAAACTAGAACGCATACACATCAATTATATATGTGAATATTTAAGTATTGTAGTAAAATACTTTATGAAAAAAATTCGAGAAGTAATGTCTACCCAAAGCATAAAATACGATAATACTTTCAAACTACTTTTTTAAAATTTTTTCATGATTATTTTTGCATGATCAGACTATTTTAGTATCCATAATTCTATCTGTGATTTTTTCAAATATTCATATTTTCGTTAATAAAAATAAATATTCCCTATGAAACCGAACGGCGGTGCGGCGTGAGCGCGACGCGCATTTGCATGGCCAAGGTCAACGGCGATTACCCGACCCATAAGTGCAACAACAATAAAGTCGATTCACATTTTTACAAGAAAGGTATTGCCTTCATTAACGCCTTTTGTTCACCGCGCAAAATGTTCCATTCAAAAAACGGCGATCAATAATTCTATAACCTCAACACAGCACCATTCATATTTCTCGAAGATTGCTAGCAACTAATCAAGAAACGTCCACCTATTCAAAATTAAACCGATTCTCTGTCCTTTGCCTAATTTTGAATTCAGCGCGGGCGACGCTTGACACGTATTCGACAGTCAATTCGCACATTGTTCCCAAAACCTTCATCAAATAGAGTCTTGTTACATTGTACGAAAATTTACGCGAATTTTTGAACGTGATCGATCGTTTGTAACGTTTTGTGTTCGAGACATGGACGCTTGAGAGAGAATTAAATGGTGAAGTGGAATATTGGATGCTGGACGTGATAGATCGGTTGATTTGTATCGGGACGATTGATTGGTACGACTTTTATTGGTAAGTAGGACTTGACATTGCTAGTCTCTGTTGTAGTACCTATCTATTGTCGAAATACACCCTTAATTACAGTGACAGATCAATCTGCTGACAAGACCCAATTGACCAAAATAGGCTAACCTTAAGAAAAAAAATTGCCAAATCTGTACAGTTTGTGGTAGCGGAAAAAGTATATGTTAATTTTGAACATATTTCCCAGAACTTGGTGTTTACCAAAACACTTTTTGAAAAAAAATCTCGATACAAACTAACGTTAAACTAACCTCTTACCTTGAGTTCTAATACAAAATATCTGCATTAAATATCAACATACGTTACGTATTTAATTAATAACAAGAACGTCTTATTTGAAAGCAGAACTTGGTTGTTTTTTATTTTCGATTACTCAACTCAATTTTGAGTAAATAGATAATTGCTTCATATTTTGCAATAAATTACAAGCGTTCTGTCATTCATCGCGCTTCTCTTTCTTTTCCATGCAATCTGACAGTGACCGCGGTTTAGGTGTTGTCAGCGTCTTAAAGGTAACTTACCGAAACAAATTTTGTGAAAAAATCTATAATGCCAAATTATATCCAGTGAAGACGACATTACTACAACCCTGAATACGAAAATCCGAACACCAAAATTAAAAATAAAGTGATTTTTACAAGCTTTAATTAAGTTTCACGTCCGGTGTCTGTCTGAAATAAAATCTTGCAAGTTAAATTTGACCAACTTCCCGGTTTCCAATTGAGCTGAAAATTTGCAAAAGTAAATCGCGTGGTGAGCAGTGGTAGTCCAGTGGACACGACCGCGACTTATGAGTTGTAGGTTGTAGGTTCCAATCCAGGCAGGCCGACGGTGCGTTGTGTTCCACGCGCATTCAAAGAGATGTCGTCAGCACAATGTAGGGGTCCACTAGGGCCGATGCCTGCCGGGGTCGCGGGAAGGTACTTATGGGTCACCGAGGCCCCCGCAACACAGGCAACAGGAAGGAATACGGGTGGGTTTTAGTCAGTAAGAGTCTGACACACCCTCCCGCTCCGCCCAGAGCGGGAGAAGTTATTTGATGATTTCCCACCCAAAAAAAAAAAAAAAAGGCAGGCACTTTGCGGGCTTGCGGACGGTGAGCAATGGGTAGCTCACCGTCCGGTAAGGACCAGGCCCGGGTCGACGGCGCGTTGTATTCCACGCGCGCCTCAAAGAGATGTCGTCAGCACAAATGTAGGGTCCACTAGGACCGATGCCTGCCGGGGTCGCGGGAAGGTACTAATAGGTCACCGAGGCCCCTGGCAACACAGGCAACAGGAATACCGGTGGGTTTTAGTCAGTAAGAGTCTAACACACCCTCCCGCTCCGCCCAGAGCGGGAGAAGTTATTTGATGATTTCCCACCCAAAAAAAAAAAGGCAGGCACTTTGCTTTGTGTAAATTATTTCATCACCACTGCTCTCAAAACGATGAAGGAAAACATCGTGAGGAAACCGGCATGTCCTAGAACAAAAACATCAAAGACATGTGTCATCTACCAACCCGCACTGGACACGCGTGGTGGATTACGGCCCACTTCCTCTCATAGAGAGGAGGCCTGAGTCTCAGCACTGTGAACATTATACGCTGATTATAATATGGAGCTGATCTGATGATGGAGCCGGAAGGTTGCCATGGGAAATACCTATGTAATAAAATGACGCAACCCCATCAAATTTGGGCTCGTTTGATTCGTATTATAAGGATTTCTGGTACTAGATAATATCCAGGGTCTGATGATGGAGCCTGAAGGTGGTCAGGGACAACTAAACAAGATAGCCCTGTCTTGTTTCAGCCATTTATATTTATCTTGACAACTACCTTAAAAGTCTTCATTTGTTAAAATATTTGTTGTTTTATCTGTTCAAAAAAACAAATTCTAATGCTAAAAAGTACAAAATAAAATATCGGTAGGTAGTAATATAGTACTAAATAAAACTTACGAACTTAAGTAATATTTTCCTAAAAGCTGGAGTCGTGAACGTCCTTTTTACAATTCAAGATGAAGCCTCAAGCTTTTAAAAAAATATTAAAATTCTTGTTTTCGTAAGTTTTATTTAGTACGTTTTAGTTAATTAAAAGATTTAAAAAAAAAAAACTTTTTTCAAACATACTAAATAGTACTCATGGACCGACTATGGGGTTTGCCGATCTTTGACTAGCTTTATTGACTAAACTATTGGACATAATTTATTTAAGTTTTGTATGCAGACTGGGAACTTCATTAGACCCTAGACAGCTTAATTTTATTGTCGTATTGACGTCTTCAACCTGTATAACAAGTTTGTTTTGCTAGTCTGTCACTGGCTCTTGCAATTACAACTTCTGTAGTTTTTCCTGCAATTCTAAGAACACATTTTCCAACTAAAAACAAGAAAATATAACCCTGCTGCTGTCTACTCTCGCAACAAAAACAGTCGTTCGTCTACAATAACAGTCTAATTTATCAAAATATTTAGCCAAGAGTGAAGTAAACAATTCATCTTCGCTGCATGCATTGTCTATTTACAAGAACAACAGTTTCATTCAACTTCAACACTATCATAACGATGACAATAACACTAATTGATTTAGTTACAGAATTAACATCGTTACTGATAGGACAAATGAAGGGGTTTGTGGCAAAATAATAACAGGCGCACGGGTCAATCGATCAGGTTAAGCTACGATTGCCGCGGTTGGTCCGTAGATCGGTTGGACCGTGCCTCGGAAAGCAAGTTAAGCCGTTGGTCCCGGCTGTCATTCGTGGAACTTTGACAGTCGTTACGGGTCATCAAATGCCCGAATGTCTGACAACCAGTCTTATAAAGGGGTATCGGTTCGTGAAACACAAAACACAAATAACAAAATAGAAAAGTGAAATAGTAGATTATTAACCAAGGGGATAAAGCAGTGTCTTCTGTCGCGGGTGACGATTTAAATCGCGAGCGTAACAAAGGACTCGAGGTTTACTCCCGAGCGCAGCGAGGGTGTTAAAAACTTAAATCACGAGCGAAGCGAGGGATTTAAGACGAGTCCTGAGTGTAGCGAGGGATTTAAGTTCACCCAAGACTAAGACAGCTTTATAATAATAATAATAATAATAATATGAGATAAGCATTTATTAAAAATAATGACAATTAAAAGTAAAAGTTAACATTCGAAACATTGCTGCATTGGTCCAATTATTGATAGAGAGAGTTACATTTTTGTTTGGTACATTTATTGTTGATGATTTGATTTGAGTATTTCTCTGTTCTTGCGTCTGAGGAACTTGCGTTTCATTGTAGATAGTATACGTCGGAGATAGTGGTGGTGGTGCATCGTGAGTTACGGACGAAGTTAAGATGCCGGAAGTTGATGGTTGTGGCTCTGATGGTTTAAGTTGTATATTTTTGTTAATTTGACTGCTTAATATGGTTTTAATCGCCATTGAGCTTTCGATATAACCCTCAGCTACTCCATCAGAGCTCCAACCACCGTGTCTTTTTATTGACGTAATATCCGCCCCTGAATCCGCCAAGAAAGTCGCCGAAGTTCTTCTAAAGCAGTGACCGGTGTAGAGTTCAACATCTTTAAGTTGTAAATATTTAGCAATTTCCTTTGGCATATTGCTAATTTTATTTTTGCCGATGGCTTGTCGAGTACATTTCCCATTCCGATAGTTTATAAAAAATCTATTGTTTTCCATGTTGGTGGGACGTAATGCTTGGTATTTATGAATGATTTTAGTATATTGTCCTTGTACAATGAATGACCGATTTTTCTTTGTCTTAGTTTCCTTTATATTAATCAGCAGCAACTCATTGGAACGATTTTCAACGTCCTCCACCTTTAAGTTTACAAGTTCACATCCGCGGCAAGCACCATTGAGTCCAAAAATTAAGGCCACCTATAACAAAGATAAAAAACAGGTAAATATATAGAATAATTACCATTACTAAGAAATATTCATAGTTAAATCATGTATACTTTTGTGGCCAGAAAAATTTCGTCAGGAGCTTCATTAAGAAATTTTTCCACATTTTGAGTCGTAAAAATTTTAGACTTCTTTGCGCAATGCCCTTTTGATTTTCTTTTTAAAAAAGCCAGTAATTTCGTGAATCTATTTATTTCAATGCTGTGTTTGATGCTTATTGTAGCTTTCAGTTTTGAGTATATGCACCAAAGTGTATTCGGATTCTTTGTCTTGGATAAATAATCAAAATAGACAAGAAGTACTGATTCTGAAATTGATAGGCCTTTCGCACTTCTCCACGTTGAAAATTCTTCATAAGTTTTTAAATAATTTTCCTTGGATTTTGTTAGAAGCAAATTATTTATAATTGCGGCAGCATTTGCACTGATGGAATCCGATAATTCACTGTCACTGCTTGGGATTTTATGTCAATAAAAAGACACGGTGGTTGGAGCTCTGATGGAGTAGCTGAGGGTTATATCGAAAGCTCAATGGCGAATAAAACCATATTAAGCTGTCAAATTAACAAAAATATACAACTTAAACCATCAGAGCCACAACCATCAACTTCCGGCATCTTATCTTCGTCAAGAACAGAGAAATACTCAAATCAACTCATCAACAATAAATGTACCAAACAAAAATGTAACTCTTTCTGAAATTAACTCTCTCTACTATCTCTATCAATAATTGGACCAATGTTTCGAATGTTAACTTTTACTTTTAATTGTCATTATTTTTAATAAATGCTTATCTCATATTATTATTGTGTTAATTTTTTCGCAAATGGTACGAAAAGTAGAGTAATTTCCTCGGTGATAAAACTGTCTTAGTCTTGGGTGAACTTAAATCCCTCGCTACACCCAGGACTCGTCTTAAATCCCTCGCTTCGCTCGTGATTTAAGTTTTTAACACCCTCGGTACGCTCGGGAATAAACCTCGAGTCCTTCGTTACCCTCGCTATTTAAATCGTCACCCGCGACAGATGACACTGCTTTATCCCCTTGGTTAATAATCTACTATTTAACAACAACAGTGTGTGCCTTTCAAGTCACACACAACACACAGCCGAGTCGTAACAGTCGTTACGGGTCATCAAAAGCCCGAAAGTCGAAAAACCAATCTTATCAAGGGGTATCGTGTTGCCCAGTAACTGAGTTATGGAGGTCAGATAGGCAGTCGCTCCATGTAAAATACTGATATTTAGCTGCGTCCGATTAGACTGGAAGCTGACCCCAACGTAGTTGGGAAAAGGTTAGGCAGATGATGATGATGACTGATTGGACGAATATTAATTAATAGCTTTTGCCTTCGTGGAGGTCAGAAATTATTCCACCGGAATGTACTACCGGGGTATGCTATGTCGTAACCCAGGTCATGGTTTACCCATGTTCCAAATTTCATTCAAATCCGTTCAGTCGTTTTAGCGTGAAAGCGTAACAAACAGACTCACTTTAGAATTTATAATATTAATTAGGATACTGCGATAGCTATATTATAACTACGGAATTCTAAAAACGAGAAAACCTCACTGCATATAGGTATCAGTTAAGGGGACTACAGGACCTAAACGCAAGTTTTATAATGCCTTAAGTTTATGATCCACTGCAGTAAACAAAATCAGAAAAATATATGATATTCTTAAGGATATATGCTAGGTAGATAGTGTGTTGAAAACATAATACAACTAATTTCATACGATAGAAAAAAACACGACGTTACCTCTAAAAAATTATTTTAACGATTAAAAACCATACTAATATACATGCAATCATTCTGATTTTGTGTCAGATTATTCTACAAGCAACATATTAGCATAATAGTGTTTTTTTTTTTATACAATCTATAGATTTTTTGTAAATAGATAATTGCTTCATTTTTTGCAATAAATTACCAGCGTTGTGTCATCGCGCTTCTCTTTCTTTTCTATGCGCGGACTCATTAGGTGTTTTCAGCCTCTTAACCACAGACACCGCACCGCGTTCAATTGAAGAAATGTCTGGCAATACAATGAATATAAGAAATGTTGTTATTACGTGTGCTCTTTCTACAAAATGTTATGAAAGGTCTTTGATTAGTGTTGTCATGAAAATCGAGTGAAGTTGCAAAAAACGGGCGAGCCTTACAGTAGTCGCATATGATGTGTAGCATCTTACATCTCGTCTTGGTAATAAACAACTGATCAGCGACTGAGATTAACCTCAAAATTTAAAAAGCTAAATACTCACTGAAATATTTATTCGAATATTTATATTCATTACTAGCGGTCGCCCACTGGTCCTAATTTGATCTACTTACAATCTATACAATACTTACATATACAAGAAAATAGTTACTTGGATTGAAACAATTTTTCTGAGAATATTGAGAATAGAATATATTCCTCGCTGAAGAGATCCTTTTTTTCCGTGTACCTCTGACCATTCCTTCGGGTAACACAGGCGTGATGAATGAATGAAATGCACCGACCCCAGCGTGGTTAAACCAGACTTGATTGCTCGAATGAACCCAAGGATTCGCACTAGTCCCTGGAGCCTCATGTTTCATGGGACTACAGAGACCATTGCATATCAAAGAGTAGACCGGGGGGCGCGGTAATGGTCAGGAAGACGTGCCCTTAGGTTAGGAAAGATTATTAGAGCCTACCGGATATGCATCCTTGAGCAAGCAATGGAATAGTGGAGAGATGGGTAATTTATCTATGGGAGGGCATCTTTTAACAACGTCATCTCCAGGTTGGCTCGGGCAAAACAGGCGTTATGATATAATATTTTGTATTACCTACTACTGGACATCAGACCTGTAAAATTTAGATATGGGTATGGTAATATGGTATCGTGTTTTCCAAGACATGGAGGGACACGAATAACACGAATACGAGGTTAACCCCGAGCCCCGGAATGTCTCTGAAATAACTAATCACATGTATATAAATACATAGTTTCATGGGTGTACGTTCTGCACAGCCTACGGAACTATTCTGTAAAAATGTCAGTAAAAACTTAGGTGAAGTGAGTTCTCAATAGTGGTATCAGTCAGTGGCGTGCCTAGGGTTTCAAAATAACGCAAGCCCAATAAAATTTTAACCGATTTCAAAAAAAGAAAGTTCAGTTTTCGACTGGGTATGTAGGTACCTACGTATGTATCATCGCAATTTTCTGGCGTAGGTTTTAATGAAGAAATTAACTGTTTTTTCTGAGCAAATTTTAAATATTTTACCTTATCTTCACCAATCAAAACTTGAACGCATTTTAAATCCTCACAAGGTACAATTACCTCCATTGTTGTAGGTAAGTCACCAAAACAATTGTATCACTGAGGAAATCTAAGAAAACACACAAAAAACTTTAACAACAAAAACTTTTTCCACTCAAGGAAATGAAACTGAAGTTAGTTGCACTCTCGGATGTCGGGAACTACTCAGTGTTGTCATTTAGGCAAAAAAAGTCGCCAGGTATATGAAAAATCTAGCTAGATGTCGCAATTTTTTTATTTTTAAGATATTGCTTGAATATTTAATTTCGTTATTTTAAAAAGTCGCTAGTTTTTATTGTTGCTAAATGTTAAAAAAATTTCCAAACTCGTTAAAAATCTCCAAGATCTCACAACGTGGCTAAAACGGCAACACTGCAGAGTTGGCAAGCTGACAAGGTCACGCATACGCGTGCAACTTCATACCGAAAGCCCTGCTTAAATCTGCCATAGTGATCGATTTGTTCTATGCACAAGTTCTAACTCGTTATACGGCACATCGCTATAAGTGCGAAAGTGACAGATATAGTATTTGAAAGCCCGGTAAAAGCCGGTGCGTGTAAGCGAGATAGCTATATGTAGATGCTACAAATGCGAAACTCTGCGCGCGAACAATCGCGATGTGTAGTAGTGTAGCATAGGTAGATACTTTGTGTTATTTTGATAAGAATTAAGCGCGCGAACTTTTAAATAGTTCGGGTTTGATATTGATTCTCTATCGAGGCTTTTGGGCTTATATGAAGGTACCGCCACTGGGTATCAGGTGGAATGACAGCTCACTTCAAGACCACTTTACCAAAATTTAAACTTTTTTTCAAAATAGCTCCAAAGACTGTGGTCGTACATCGTTTTCACGGTTAGATTTTTAAAGAAGAGATCGGCTAGCTTTGCTGAACGTACACTTATGAGTGAAGACCTGCTGTTACAGCCCATTGACATTCACACATGGACGAATCGTCATGACAGATGTAGGTATGTGTAAACAGACCAGACCGTTAGTCCTGGTATGACCTTGCGGATTGGTTCATTATTGACCGAGCGAGCGATGTGTGTCTGCTTCAAGTCTGACAGAATTTGCTTTCCTCTGTCAGTTTGTTGGTACTCCTCTACAGGTCGTATTTTAAAACTGGTCTGGATGAAATTTGGTATACAGGTTTTACGACTTTATAGACGTTTTTGTCGACGGGGATTTTTTATTGGAGGGGGTGCTTCCTCCAAAAAGGAGGCTACTGATTATTTCCGCCTTATGAGATCCGACCTTAAATTGGTCTCATAGAAAGATGTAATGAGGATCTTCGGCGTGATAAGCAGAATAGTTCCTCAAAATTCAGTAAATTGCTCACTTTTAGATTTCTACCAGTGGAATCGGGAAAAAATGGGAAATATCCCGTTTAAAATAACTGTAATGGTAAGTATATTAATTGTTGCAAAGTTGTTTGTGCTCGCGTCCACTGTTCGCAGAACTACTGGAATACTTGAGCAGTGAGGGTTCACTGGCTAGAATATGATGACAGATTTAATTTATCAACAACACAATAACCCAAATACACATCACCCAGAAAACCAATAAATTTTCACACAGGTGGGGGCGCCACCGCAGCTGTAGGTAGTAATTAAAGCCTCACCGCATATAGGTATCAGTTAACCACAGACACCGCACCGCGTTCATTTACGAAATGTCTGGCGTTACAATGAATATAAGAAATGTTGTTATTACGTGTGCTCTTTCTACGACTTGTTATTATTTTATGAAAGGTCTTTGATTAGTGTTGTCGTGGAAAACGAGTGAAGTTGAAAAAAACGAGCGAGCCCCAGTAGTCGCATATCATGTGTAACACCTGACATCTCAACTGAGCAGCGACAGAAATGACCCCCTCTACTTACAATCTATACAAGGTGTCGTTTTGCATCCTCGTCAAATTTCAGGAGGCTTCTACGAAAGACATACGAGTATATAATCAAATAAAATTACAATACCTGCTCAATAATTAATACATACTTGTTTTTTTTTTTGTTATTTAAGTTTGACAGTATTTTAGAATACACCATTTTCACAGAACAGAATCACCCCGTTGCGTATGCGGTAGTGTGTGTGTAAAAGGGCAGTTACAGTGCGGTATCACGCGGGCTGGGTTTAACATGCGTGTCCCACACATGCAGATTTCCACAAAATTAGAAAAAAAAGACCTACTTATTTTATTATTGTTTCATATCGAGAATCATTAGTTAATCAATAGTTACCTCCTTGAATTTGACGAGGATGCAAAATGACACCTTGTATTGCTTGCTATTAGTGTCCTACCCAACTCCATTTGAGTTCCATAACTCGTTTTCTGATATCGAAAACCTTCGTACGTCTGCGTATCTTGACTTTTGGGACTCGGCCAATCTGTATGCCTAGCATGGAACGCTCCATGGCTCTAAGTGCAATTCTCACCCTGTTCACAGCCTCCTGTGATTAAGGTGTAGGTCACCAAAACTTCACCACATTTCCAAATTATCCGACTTTGTTTTCGGGGGCAAACAATCTAGCGGCCTGCCGGATGGTCTCGATCACCGGCTCTGGATTTTGGTAATAGCTGCGAGGCCGCGTCGCCTATCCTAACTCAAAGCTGAAATGTGCCATAGTAAGAAAGGAAAGACAGTTTTTTTTTTAAACTCCGCTCAAATTAGTTGCACATTATAAAGTAAACATAAAATAATCGAATGTGTGAGTGTCAGGTATTTGTAATTAAATATTCACCTGTTCTCTTAACGCATCGGATGACAGCAATGTTTTTATTTTGTGGTCTAGTAGGTACCTACATTCTTCCCCCGAACGAGCTCGTGAAAAGTCCCATTACTATCTTTAAAATGCTGACTCCTTGATCATAACCTTCCCTTTCTCACCAACAGGATGCTTCAGGAAAATGCATGGCGACTCAGAAACACCTGGTGAAGGAGTGTCCCGAAATGCTGGCCATCTCAACGTGGACGGGACAGGTGCCCCGCAGACCGACCTTGCCGCTTGGAGCCAAGCTGTCTCAACTCATGGCGTTGGGATCCCGTCGCAATCCAGGATCTGTCATCTGGATGCTGGCGAAATCTGATGCGGAGATGAAGTAAGTGCAATGAACATGGGTTTCTAAAAGCCATATTATGCCACTCGCACTTTTTTCGCACTTGTCCGAACCAAGCTAGAAGCTATTTCTTCTGTATGGAATCCGCACGAAGCAAAGTATGCACTTCTTCTAGAAACAGTGCAAAAAGCATTCCTGCGTTTTCTTTACAAAAGAACTCTCGGTTACTATCCCTACCTCTACCTTACCAAGTTCCTCTTAGGATGTCTGTGATATCAAATGCTGGAGACAAGAGGGGCATGTGGCCACGTAGGGGTTATGCTCAAAGTGTGGAAGGGTATGACAGATGCGTTTGATATTCATAATGAGCTGATTCGACTCTACACACCGAATAATTATCTCCGTGGCAGAAAACATCGACTGCTAGGCGTGTCTTCGTGTCGGCCAGCAGCCCGTGCTGCGTCTCCCGCGCGTGTTGACCGCACTTAATAAGCTCGTGGAAGCCAACCCGGGCTGCGATCTTCGCCAGTTTAATGGTTATATGCCTACATTTAAGTGAGAATAGTTGTTGTTAGTTTATGGAGAGCAGTGGTGACGGCCGAGACACGAGTTGTAGATCGTAGGTGCGAACCCAGACAGGCGCTTTACTTTGTGTAAATAATTTCATCACCACTGCTCTCAAAATGGTGAAGCATGCCCTAGAACCCGCACCTGGGCTCGCGTGGTGGATTACGGCCCACTCCCTCTCACAGAGAGGAGGCCTGTGTCCTAGCAGTGGGAACACTATAGACTGATTATATATGTTATGTATTAGTTTATGTGTTATGTTTGTACTTAATATACATATATACTTTGATTTATGTAATTGGTTTCTTACGCCGTGTAAATCAGATAAATAAATAACGCGTATAACGGAGCTAATGTCACTCCACTCATCTGCCTTCCCTTATCCCAACTACGTTGGGATCGACTTCCAGTCTAATCGGATGCAGAGGAATACCAGTATTTTACATGGAGCGACTGCCTATCCTGACCTCCACAACACAGTTACTGGGTAATAGGATACGTAAGACTGGTTGTCAGACTTCCGGGCTTCTGACTACCCGTAACGACTGTCAAAGATCTAATGACAGCCGGGACCAACGGTGTAACGTGCTTTCCAAGACACGGTGGGGTCTCGATATGTAATGGTTGGATTGACCTCGGCATGCGTAACTTACCCTTGACCCTTGTGGCTGTTATTATTTAGACACGAGCCAATCCACCAAAAACTACAATTAATAAATCACATTTTCTATCACCTACTGTAGATTTCCAATACGCAATTTCTACATCGAAAATGATCTCCTTTGTATAAAAACCTCCTTTTGGGTAAAAACGGCCCCTACGACCCCAATATCGCGGATGGTGGATACCCAGCTTAACGCAGTGTGAGCATTTAATTTAATTAGTATTGGCCTGTATCAGGAACATTTATCGGACAGCTGTAAATTGCTTTTGAAATGTGGTCATGCTACGCCCGGAGTCTCGTACCATGAAATCCCGTTGCCTCTGATAAATTGAAATACGGTTTTTACAGTGACGTCAATTTATTTGAATTGTGCGGATTTAGCTATCAAATCGTACCAAATAGACAGAATCATTGAGAATAAATCTCGTATAAAATATTTGTAAATATTCTGGAAAAAAGTCCATACAACTGTACTCGAAAAAAATATGATTATGTGCCTCCCGTCAACATGCAGTGTTTAATGAATCAAGCTCTGTCTATGCCTAAAACTAAATGCCTTTTGACCGCACTACGAAATCTTTAATTAACGAAATTAATGAAAATTTAATAAATATTTGCCATCATACATAGGTACCACAATAGAATCACCCACATCTACTTTCAATGACCGACAGATCAAGTAGCTTTTAAAACGATTCAGCAGATAAGCCCTAGGTTAAAAAACCACATTATAAAGAGACACAGAAGTTCGGCTCCATACAACGACCGAAAACGATCGCACACATAGACACGCTTCACGTATTGCGACTGCACACACTCGCCACCGGGAATCGTTTAGGATCCATGTACGTATATACGCGTCTATGTGTGCGTTCGCCTGTTTTCGCTGGTTTTATCCAACCTTCTGTTTCTACAATTATGTGCAGTAACCCAGTAACTAGCAGCCGACAAGATTAATGTGCCAGCCTTCCAATTAAATGGATCCCAGTGACCTTAGGCCTTACCCCTTACCCCTCAAGCGAACGAACTCAGTATAAATAAGTTTTCACGAGTCATTACGATGACGGGACATGATTAAGTGCTATGTCTTTTAATTATTATTAAAGTTTGAAGTGCAATCGGTGTTCTTTGTTCTTTTGCTCGGTTTTATAATAAAGTGCCCGAAGCACGCAACTTTGGTCGCGTGATTTAGCATTTCTTAATAGGTAATGTTAATGTCATCTCAATTACATTCATATTAATTCAATTAAAAAACCTGCTTACAGATTTTCAAACTTGACTTACCTTATTGCTGTAGTTGGCTGACTGAAACAACTCAAACTCAAAGCATTTATTTCAAATAAACCAAATACAGGCATTTTTGAATTATCAAGGGGTCGGTCAGACAGAAAGATGAAGCTAGTTGCCCATTCCAAAGCGTAGTAGGTTCCTATAGTTCTAGAAGAACGGGCAAGAAACTCCACGGACACTCTTTTAAATTAAAATATTGTTACAAAAATATTGGTTACATAATTTATTTTGAAATTATACATGTGAGAACAATGTAGAAAGACGTATCTGTAATAAAAAGATAAAAACAATTGAAAAATTAAAATAAGCTGTGGCAGCTAAGAAATGACCAGTCCCTACTGACGGCACCGGTTCACGAACATGACGCATGGATCAGCACCATTCAGGTCAACCATTTTGAAGGGAACTTAATGATCCAACACACACGCCATCAACAGCGACATTTGAGTAAGCATGACATACTCTCAGCCGTCAGGGCACATTCAAGTCAACAACATCCAATCAAATCATTTGACATGAATTTGTCAGTCTGATAGCTAATTATTGTGTTGATCAGCATCAGCGGTATAAAACAGCACCCTAACTACGTATCCCACTTACAGTCCCAATCTGAATGATTTTTTAGGATATTACTAATCCATTGCTTCATAAGTTCGACAAATTTGTCAGCTCAACAAAGTAAATAACGCAATGAATGTTTTTGAGCTGTCAAAATGAAAGTCATTGCGTAAGTCTGTTACGGAATTACCCCACTGGATGTTACCTTCATGGAAACGGAATCAACCCGTTATTTCCGAATTACCTACCTACTGAACAAAGTAGTTACTAAAAAAATGTTAATAATTATAATTGATCAGCTTAGTATGACCTGATAATACAGGTCATACTAAGCTGATCAATTATTATTCACATTTTTTCTTCTTAGTAGGTACAAAAAAATGTTAATAATTATAATTGATCAGCTTAGTATGACCAGCAGGATTAGCATCACGCTTTCTATTTCTTCGAAGAATAGACATAGCTTTTTCTATACAAAAAGACATTTCGTTTCTCCATTTTTGAAATCGCACCGTAGAAATCCTTCTGCAATCTGTCAGTTTGTCTTTCGTTTCTACCGATCTTTGTCTAGGTCCTTTTATATGTAGACTATTTCAGAAGAAACTCTCTATACCAAACTGTCAAAATCACACTGACAACTGACAGTTGTCTAAGGTAGTGAAGACAATTGGCGTTTTTCTACTCGACGGCCACAAAGTATATACGGTTATCTACAAAATCATTTTTTTACAGGAGAGCGTTTTGAACGCAAAACTGTGATAATTAATAGAAAAACATATTATAGTAATATGTTTTTGTTCCAAAATACGCTACTTCGACACTTTGAGAAAAAATGTTGTAGTTGTAGTAAAAATTGAGAATCAAACAGAAAAAAAATCGACAAAGAATTCTGAGTCGAATTATGTAAAAGAGTGAATTTCGTAAAAAGTGCAGTTGACTCTGTCTACTTTGCTGTCGTCGTACTTTCTACACGGAACGTCATTTTGTCCGTAGACAAAACGGTGCTCGTGCTAAGCCTGCTGATAATACAGGTCACACTATGCTGATCAATTATTATTAACATTTTTTTCTTCTTAGTAGGTACTAAAAATGTTAATAATTATAAGTGATCAGCTTAGTATGTCCTGATAATACTAAGCTGATCAATTATGATTAACATTTTTTAATTCCGTAACAGACTTACGCAATGAATTTCATTTTGACAGCTCAACAACATTAATTGCGTAATTTATGTTATTGAGCGTTGTTGCTGTGTAGGTATTATTAAAATACCGTATCAGGCAATAGCCTGATACAGTATATTTACAACACACACCCACACATTTCCAACTTCGTCCTTTGTCTCGGATGTCCTGCGCTTACACAAACATTCACAGCGTGAGCTTTAATGTACACGTACATTTGTACACTTGATTTCCACAAGTAAAGCGCGCGTCGCTTCGTCAGATAAAATACTGTATTAAAAACTGATGAACATCAAAATACGTATTTCAAATCCTTGCCACTTATTACCAAGACATGACTGGTGATTGTACAAACGAAGGAACATTATTCTGAGCACCAATCGTGTATAATCTCCGTCGTTCCCGACAATTACACTCCATTATCGTGCCTTCGGGTCGGGTTTCGTCGGTTTATTTACCTAGTTGCGGAGATACGGCAGTTCAGGGTTGAATTTCTAAGGTTTAGATTTGAAATCCCTTTGATACGGGTTTGAGAATTGAGCTGGTACCTTGGGTTATCAGATTTGGTGGTTTGGGTGGTTTGGGTGGGCTATTTGTAAATAGGTATACTTAGGTAGTACCTACATATGTAACATTTCTGCAAGACAAAGCTTTCATGACGGTTGATGACGTTCCTGATGAATTGTCCAGAAAAGATACGTAAGAACGTGCGGAAGGCTGAGGAGATCATAGCCCAGCAATGAGAAAGTACAAGCTAAAAAAACGAGCGAATCTTCCAGTAGTCCTATATGATGTTTGACATCTGACATTAAGATGTCAGATACTACTACGATGTCAGGTACTTGCTCAATTGCTAGATGTGGATATATATATACATATCGACAGATAAGCCTGTCGATATGTATATATATCCACATCTAGCAATTGAGCAGCGACAGAAATTAAAAATACTGAAGTATTTCTACGATTAATTATTCATTACTAGTGGTCGCCGACTGGTCGAAATTCGACCTCCTGTACTTACAATCTATATAACATACATAACATCACGCCTTGTTTCCCCGAAGGGTTGGGCAGAGGCGTACCTGTAGTACACCCACATTTCACCAGTTATGTTTATGTCCCTAAAATAGGAGGCGAGTCTATTGCCATCAACCGGGCACAAATCCAGACTCCAGGCTGCTACTGCCAAATTCCAGACAAAAAAAAAACCAATAACACTTTGCCCGACCCAAGGATCGAACCCAGGACCTCATGCTCAGCAGTAGCGCCTGCAACCACTAGACCAACGAGGCTGTCAACGAGACAAACTATATAGTACTTACTAATTCCATGAGTACACAAATTCCATGCTATTATAAAGTACTTGCTTATCCCATGCTCAAGCTGTCACTTCCTGTCTACACACTTTTCACGAAATCACGCCCACTTTCTGTGGGCAAGAGGAAAGATGTTAAATAAAAAAAAAACAATGAGTATACTCATTGTTTTTTTTTATGTAACATCTTGACCACCCAAGATATTGGGTGGTCAGTTCACTAACTAGGGTTTTGACCGACCGCCTAGGGTGAATTAATTTTTTTTTCATATACACCTACATGGGCACTTATGAAACGTCAGAAGCTAAGTGCACGTTTCCAATTGGTCGTTTCCCAGGTTTATAGAATAAGATCGAGTTCATTTCTGAAAACTGTGTCGACGATTAAGACTCTGACAACACCTAAACCGCGGTCACTGTCAGACTGCATAGAAAAGAAAGAGAAGCGCGATGACACAACGCTTGTAATGTATTGCAAAATAGGACGCAATTATCTATTTACTCAAAATTGAGTTCATTAATCGAAAATAAAAAGAACCAAGTTCTGCATTCAAATAAGACGTTCTTGTTATTAATTAAATACGTAACGTACGCTGATAAGGTAAGAGGTTAGTTTAACGTTAGTTTGTACCGAAATTTTTTTTTCAAAACTTGTTTTGGTAAAAACCAAGTTCTGAGAAATATGTTCAAAATTAACATATATGTATTTTTTCCGCTACCACAAGCTATACAGATTTAGCATTTTTTTTTCATAAGACAAGCCTTTTTGGTCATTTGCCTCTTTTCAGCGCCTTAATAACCTAAATTACTGACTTATTTAATATTTTAATAAGTGCCCATGTTAATAATCTGCACAAAAAGTCAACAAAAGCGTAATTTTACAAAATGCAACAGAATAGGGGCACAAATCGTACCAAAATTTCGGATTACTCTGACGAACAAGAATATCTACCATTATTTTACGCGTCGCACCTCGAAAGGGTACAGAAGCCCTTAAAAGGAATGAAAGTACAATAAAAACAAGAGTTAAATTTGCTTTCTGAACACTGAATTATTTATTAGGTGCTTGAATTTGATATAAAAGTTCCAAAGACTTGAACCGTTCAGGTAGATAATCCCTGTTGCGAGTTTTAAACGGAGTAACTTAGAGGATCGTGTCTGATATTTCTGTTTGTTTTAGAGAACTTTGGTGTTAGAAGTATTTTGAGCTGGGTACAGTAGAAGTTGACTGACCTTCGTTTACTCTTGAAAATAAGTTTGTATGCTAAGTTAGAACTATCGTTTCAGACGTTCAGAATTTTGTTTGTCATCAAAAACAGTATCGGTTTTCGTTTCGTTTGGTAGTTTAGGTCGTCTGACTCCTAACTTTTAAAGCGATTCAGCGTTTTATTGCTGCCTGGTCATACGTTTATATTGCTGCCTGGGTACCTCGGTACCTGCTTTTAGAGGCTTTATATGCACACACACTTAAACTCTGTCTATAAGTATATGATTTCTTTCTTGAAAACGTACGTGATTTCTTTTGCTCCGTCAATCTTCTTTAAAAGCGCGGTGATTACGGCCTAATTTTCAATTAAAATTGTCTGGTATAAGTATTTTTTTTATAAATAGGTTTGTTCAACAAACACTTTTACACGCCAAAAATATTTCTTTTTATTAGATGAGGTCGGTATAAATATTGTGGATAACAAAACATCACACCTATATTCCACGAAGGGTTGGGCAGGTGCTATTGTGTAATAGGGGGCGAGCCTATTGCCAAAAACCCAGTAGAGTAACGAGAAAAGCTGTAAGATAACAATTATTGACTGCGACTATATGTAACTAATATAAATACTTACTCAATTTCAACAAAAACATCCTATTTACTTGAATAATAAGGAAATGAGAACGTAAACGAAAACTTTTGCAAAGGATATTAATTTTCGAGATAAGACGCTTTTCCGCCATCTTGATTTTATCGTTCATTTCCCGCGCTTCGGACGCTGACGAATTACTGACGATGTTTACCTTTTAATAATATTATTCCGCCATTTTGTGCGAAAATTCGCTTAGTGACAGGCACCATGAATTAGGTACTTAATTTACGGATGCAATTATTAGGTAATAAAAATACCGGCCTGTAATTATCCTAATACTAATTTCACTGTTGATTAATGCCTCTTCTAATACAGAAAAGTTACAAAAATTCATCATTGCGCCTGCGCACTGCTTCTTGGTACTACTTTAGTAGCTACACTTTTGCCCACATTCTTTCAAAATCAAAAATCAAAATATTTTTATTTCACATAAACCCACATGGGCACTTATGAAACGTCAGAAGCTAGGTGCACGGTTCCAATTGGTCGTTTCCTATGGAGAAGAGCCGGCAAGAAACTCCACGGTTACCTACTCTTTTTAAAAATAACTGGCTTTTACAATGTTTTTAAATTACACAAATTAGGTATGGGAGAACAGTGTAGGCCTGTCGAGAAGTACTTAACAAATGAAGAGAAAGGAAACGGTCTAAAGAAAAAAAGATCTACCTAGTCTATTAAGCCTACAACGTTCTCACATTCACAACGTACACAAGAATCCATGTAAAATAATATTAATAATATTTAGTCTGAAAATTTTTCTAACTCTTTACTTTCTCTAACTCTTCTCTTCAAGATTGAAACAAATTATAAGTATGAAAGCAAATTATAGTTACGTCAAGAAAATGTACGAGAGTTTATACCTGTTAAGCCCCGCGCGACACCGATTCGGAGTCAAACAATAGAAAATCAATTGTGTCTCATTAGCCGTCCTTGACCATCATATTGTTTATCACTGCCTTGTCCGGAAAATACTTTCTTCAACGCTAATTAATAAGTACACTTCTATATTTATTATAGTATATTTGCATTCCATTTTTGGTGGCCCAGGAGCAGTAGTGGCCCAGTGGTCACGACTTATGAGTTGTAGGTCGTGACTTCGAACCCAGGCAGGCACTTTACGTTGTGCATTTAATTTCATCACCGCTGCTCTCAAAACGGTGAAGGGAAACAATGTGAGTAAACCGGCATGTCCTACAGCAGTGGGAACATTATAGGCTGATTATGTGATATTGTACACCACAAAAATACATAACAAAAAATAAATCAAACACTACAAAATATACAACGGGCAATGATTATTTACGTTGTTGCCCAGACGAAATTGTCAAACCTATGAAGTAATGGATTACCAATATCCTTCCAAACTGTGATACGCAGGGTGCTGGTTTCCTTAGAATATTTGCTCTAAGGGAAACAACGTGAGGAAACCGGCATGTCCTAGAACCAAAAATTCGAAGACATGTGACATCTACCAACCCGCACTGGGCCAGCGTGGTGGATTACGGCCCATTCCATCTCATAGAGAGGAGGCCTGTGTCCCAGCAGTGGGAACACTATAGGCTGATTATGTTATGTATATAGTATCGAAAATATCCGATTATTATTATAAACTAGCTGACCTGACAAACGCTGTCCTGTCGTTTTGAATTCATCAGTCAAGTAAAATAAATATTTGAGGGGGCTCCCATACAACAGACATGTTTTTTTTTGCCGTTTTTATAGATAATGGCACGGAACCCTTCGTGCGCGAGTCCGACTCGGACTTGGCTGGTTTTTTTTATATATACTAGCTGACCCGTCAGATGATTTTCTGTACAAATTTCAATCATTCATACAAAATTCCCATAAAAAAGCACAGTTTCCAACATTTTCACAGTTTTCACAGTTTTTAATTTATCCGACTGCCCCAGAAGGAGGGTAATGTTAGGAGAGTATGTATGTTTGTATGTATGTATGTCTATTTCTTTGGCACGCTCTGTAGCCTAAACGGCTTGATGGATTTTAACTTAAGAGGTGTCGTTAGATTCGTCTTAGTTGTGGGAGTGACATAGGCTATATAATATTTATATATTGCAACTGGAAATACAAAAAAAAGGGAGGGAACAGATTTTTATTTTAATTGCAACAATATTGTTATCAAATAATAGCTAGTAATGAGTTTATTTCATATATATATATATATATTAATGAAACTAAAGGCTGTCATTTGTAGATCTTTGACAGTCGTTACGGGTCATCAGAAGCTCGAAAGTCTGACAACCAGTCTTACCAAGGGGTATCAACAACCCAGTTACTGGGTTGTGGAGGTCAGATAGGCAGTCGCTCCATGTAAATTACTGGTATTCAGCTGTATCTGGTAAGACTAGAAGCCGACCCCAACATAGTTAGGAAAAGGCTAGGCAGATGATAATAATAAAACTAAAAAGCTTGAAATAAAACAAATTATTAAAAAAATAAAAAACCCGACTGCTAAAACACATAACTGAGAAGAGAAAAACAAGCATTATAATCTATAGAATTTTGGTATCGCAGGCGGGGAGAAACCATAACCTGAAATATGGTGTAACGTTTGTTTGTCCCCGACGATACCAAAATTCTATAGATTATAATGCTTGTTTTTCTCTTCTCAGTTATGTGTTTTAGCAGTCGGGTTTTTTATTTTTTAAATCATTTGTTTTTCTTCCATACTTCTCAATCAGTCGTCATCACGGTAGTCAGTCCCTTTCTAGCCATATCATCTTTCACACAGTCCATCCGTCGTTTCTTTTGTCTTCCCCTACTCGTATAGCCATCCACATTCATAATCAAAACTTTCCTGGCGCCATTTCCCTCATTCCTCCGTATCACATATATGCCCATACCATGACAACCGAACCTGGGGAACTAGTCTCTAATTTCGTCAATGAAGATACGAAAGTAGTTGACCCGTCAAAACAAGTGAAAAATTCCATTTTTCGATCTATCGTCTAATCGTGATGTCATTCATTCTCAGTTCGGACTCCGCAATAATCTTATGTCCGTGGGTGATACGGAGTAGAAAACGCCCGTAACTTAGAGCGAATCTAAGGATTTAGTGCTTAGCCCCCTGATTCGGACAACTACGAACATTTTAAAACAAAAATTTGCCAAATTGGTCCAGTCGTCCTCAACTGATGCGCTTACGACAACAACGACAACGTCGTTTTACGAACCACGAACAACATTTTTATTTGTGTATTGTAAGAAGAAGTAGAAGAAGAAGAAACTGTGAAAGTTTGTATGCTGTTTTATTTTTTATTTTGAGTGGGAAATTCTCAAATAACTTTTCCCGCTCTTGGCGGAGCGGGAGGGTGTGTCACACTCTTACTGACTAAAACCCACCCGTGTTCCTTCCGTTACCTGTGTTGCCAGGTGTGGCCTCGGTAACCCTTTTGGACTTTCACGCGACCCCGGCATGTATCGGCCCTAGTGGATCCCTACACTTGTGCTGACATCTCTTTGAGGCGCGCGTGGAACACAGCGCGCCGTCGACCCGGGCTTGGTCCTTATCGGACGGCGAGCAACCCATTGCTCACCGTCTGCAAGCCCGCGCCTACGGTGACCGGAAATCCAAAGTTTGTATGCTTGGATGTTTGATACTCAATCACTCAGTCACTCAGATAGTTTATAACCTGAATTAGCACATTGTATACTTTTTATCCAAGTACATGGCATGGACCCAATTCTAAATTCCACGTAGACGAAGTCGCCGTCGTAAGTAACGTCGTAAGTGTGTAGTTCACTGCCCTCTGTGAAATGTCCTCAACAATCAGTCGAATTAGTGAAACAATCGTCAATTGTTTCATGCAATTGTTTTAACTTAGATTGGAATTAGAGTGACTTTGATTGAAATTATAGTTACTACGCTTGAAAAATAACTTTGGAGTTACGGAGTCATTTTACTTTACTACTAATCCTATATCTAAATTAAATCAGCGGGGTAATAGCGTATCACAATTATAATGGCAATGCCATTCATTGCGTTATTAAAGTTGTCGAGCAAACGAATTTTTCAAACATATTATGATACAGTGGATTCTAAATATGAATTATAATTATGATGTAATTCTAAATTATGATAGAAATAAAAATTGTAGATTCTGCACAAACAAAACGCACATTACAAAAAATGGCATAAAATATACACCTACAAAGTAGCCAAAAGCCTCGTATTCAATTAATAAAAAGTTCGACAATCTTGTCCATTGGTTGATGCCAGAGCCAGCGACCAAAGACAATTTACATTGCGTAATGACTGATAGAAAATGTGTGTGTGCGTGAAGTGTGTTAAAAGTGTGTGTTTACTTTTGGCTTGAGTAGGTAGGTATCAAACTAGCTACCTAAAGCCAAATTATTAATTTACTGGAGTTATCTGACATGTGCTAGCTGTCACTGTGTGTAATAAAATGGTCATAATTATTGTAATGGTGAGTTTAAATCATAATGATTGTAATGGTGATCGTTTAGTTTAATCGATTTATATAAGTGTGAAATAAATGTATAATAATAAGTGTCATCATCATCATCATTTCAGCCGAAAGACGTCCACTGCTGGACATAGGCCTCCCCCATGCACCGCCACTTCGACCGGTTCTGTGCTTCCTGTATCCAGTGGAATCCTGAGGCCTTCACAAGGTCATCGGTCCACTTTGTAGGAGGCCTTCCAACGCTACGCGTTCTCTCTTCCGGTACGCGGTCGCCACTCCAGAACCTTTCGGCCCCGTTGGCCATCTATTATGTGGGCAACGTGCCCTGCCCACTGCTTGGCAAGTTTGGCAATTCTTCGGGCTATGTCGGTTACCTTGGTTCGCCTGCGGAACTCTTCATTTCTGATTCGACCTCGTAGGTAAACACAAAGCATAGCCCTCTCCATTTTGCGGACGGTGAGCAATGGGTAGCTCGCCGTCTAATAACGGCCAGGCCCGGGTCGACGGCACGTTGTGTTCCACGCGCGCCTCAAAAAGATGTCGTCAGCACGTGTAGGGGTCCACTACTACTGCACGCAGCAAGTGTAGGGGTCCACTAGGGTCGATGCCTGCCGGGGTCGCGGGAAAGTCCAAAACGATTACCGAGGCCCCTGGCAATACAGGCAACGGAAGGAACACGGGTGGGTTTAAGTCAGTAAGAGTCTGACACACCCTCCCGCTCCGCCAAGAGCGGGAAAAGTTATTTGATAATTTCACACCCAATAAAAAAGCCCTCTCCATTGTCCTTTGGGTGACTTTTAGCCTTTTAATAAGGCCCATTGCGAGCGACCACGTTTCAGTGCCATAGTTCGTCACTGGCAACACGCACTGGTCAAAGACTTTCTTCTTGCGACACTGCGGTATGTGGGAGAAGAAGATATTGCGTAGCTTTCGGATTCGAATATTAATCACTTTGTCGAAGTTGGACCTACTCGATAATAAGTGTAAAAGTCTAGAATAAAATAAATAAATTAAATAAATATGACTATTTTATTACACAAAGTGACCGCTAGCACATGCCAGATCACTCCAGTGAAATAATAATTCAACTTTAGGTAGTTAACATTAGATCACTACTTTATAAAGTCAGGGTAATGATTTTTTTACCAAATTAAATACCAACTTAAATTATATTCAAATTCACAATTCTTTGACAGTTGTTTGAAATGGCTATATATAACACGGCAAGTTAACGTAATTTGTCAATTTCCCTGACTGTACATCAGTACACATACCTACATACATACATAAACTCACGCCTTCTTCCCATGGGGGTAGGCAGAAACTATAGAACGCCACCTGCTACGCTCCTTACATAATCCTTTTGCTTCGTTTACGTTCATACATCTGGTCATACACGCACGTCGGTTGCGAGTACTACGCACCTGACCTGTTTGAAGAACATCATTAATGAGGTCACTATATGTCTTTCTGGGGCGTCCCGGCATTTCCACTCACATCTGCCTTGTAAATATCTTTTTTTAGTCGTCTTTCATTCATCCTCTCAACATGACCAAACCATCTAAGCATACTATTTTCAATTTTTGTCACCACATCTTCCTTTAAACCGCACCATTGCCTTATCAGATCATTTTTCAGCCTATCATTTATAGTCACACCACACATGCTTCTCAAGGAAAGCATTTCTACAGCATTTACTCTACTTTCATGCTTCTTTTACATCAGTACATGTAGGTAAATATCCTCGCATTTGGAGCCAGTATCGTCCTAGTTTCGTGTTGGTACCTATTAGATATACCCTACAGAGCTATCTAACTAAAACTAACAAGATAAGGGAAGCTGCCGCCATCTTTCACGGTTAGGTTACAGATAACCTAACCGTGAAAGATGGCGGTATCCAACTGCGACGTAGCCCCAATATCAATAAAACAAGGTTACATGTTAACAATGAGAAATCTGCTCTTTCTTTGGAAACTTTGAAAAGCCTTTGAGCTTTTATTGCTGAAAGTAAGCCCCGCTTCATAAATCGTAGTTACGGTCCATTCACAGTTATTTTGCCTCTGATTTTGCATCACTATCAATATCAAAGTGATCTTTATTGTCATTGCTATAAGATTCCTGGTGGGTTGCTGCTCGGGTTGCGTATAAATAATATTGTAACATTGTGGAACATTCATCATGACGTTAGGAATGTTTTTTGGGGTGCCATAGTCAACAAGGAACTCTCGAGTATGACGGAATCAAACTGCTCCTGGAAGGCCTTGAGAACGGGTTTTCCACCGGCCTTTAGAAGTTCGGCCGTAATTCCGTCATCGCATCGCCTTGATGTTTTTGAGCTGCTTCTGAGCCATCCTAATCTCGTACAAGCTGACGTCTGGAATGTCTTCGGTGTAGTGTCGGGTCAATCTAGCTCTTGGGTCGTTTGCCAGATTCGTACCAGGGTTACCTGTTGACGTGTGTAACGGTCCATAGAACCTCTCGATCTCTCTCAACAGCTCAGGTTTGGCGGATGCGATCCTGCCATAATTGGTCATCAGTTTCACAAGTTGGCTCTGCACAATAGACAGATCTCTTGGCTTGACCTTGGAGTTCGTGTGGTGCCGGACGTAAAGAATAGCACCATCCTATTTCTTCCGTGGGTCGTAAAAGGCGACTAAGGGACTTACTAGAGAATGGGCAGCAGCGTTCTCAATACATTTTAACACCATACTATGCCAACCCGCCTGCCAAGCGTGGTGATTATGGCAACCCCCCAAATGACAAGCACCAAGTACATACAAGGTGTCGTTTTGCATCCTCGTCAAATTCAAGGAGGTAACTATGCTAATGATTCTCGACAAGAATAAATAACAAAATAAGTAGGTATTTTTTTTTCTAATTTTTGGTAATCGGCATGTGTGAGACACGCATGTTAAATCGCGGTCCGTGTGATACTACACTGTAACTGCCCTTTTACACACACACTACCGCATACATAACGGGGTGATTCTGTTCCGTGAAAGTGGTGTATTCTAAAATACTTTCAAACTTAAGTAACTAAAAAAACAAGTATGTATTAAATATTGAGTAAGTTTCGTAATTTTATTTGATTATGTGTGTCTTTCATAGCAGCGTCCTGAAATTTGACGAGGATGCAAAACGACACCTTGTATAAGAAAGAAATTTCGATGTTTGGTCAAGTCATACAAACTGGGCCTCAAGTCTGCTATTACAATAGTGTCATCATGGTCTATTCCGATCCTCATTAATGACGCCATTATATAAGTAGATTACCAAACTTGTCAAAATCAACAATTATGAAATCGATAATAGACCATTCTGACACTATTGTAATAGCAGACTTGAGGCCCAGGAAACGTTGTACTGACTACAATCTACGTGGGTAATGAATAACCGATGTATAAGTTTTGATCTAAATAATGTTTTTGACGTGATAAATCGATGAACGCCGGCTGAACCCACGAAAAAGCGTCACGTTCCACCTGAGCCGAGCGTGCAAGCGAGAGCGTGGAACTAGCGATAGAGAGGCACGATCGGCCTAAGCGTTCGGCTTGTGAAGCATCTCTCTCTCTCGTTATCAACTAAAATTATAGTCCGTAAACCGACTTTACAGACAACCAATTTTTTTATTTTTATAAAACGCTAGCTTCTGCCTGTAATTTCATCCTCGTGAAATTTGCTGTTTTGACAGTAGCTTCCCATTAGCAAAATAATTTTCGGAAACGGTTCTGTAGTTTCGAAGACATACAACCTCACAAATTCTACATGTTTTATAATATAGGCAAAGACTAGCGACCAGCCCCCGCTTCGCACAGGGCCTCAAGTCTGCTATTACAATAGTGTCAGAATGGTCTGTTATCGATTTCATAATTGTTGATTTTGACAAGTTTGGTAATCTACTAATATAATGGCGTCATTAATGAGGATCGGAACAGACCATTATGACACTATTGTAATAGCAGACTTGAGGCCCTGTTTACACCAGTCTTGGACAGATAGTTTCTTCTTGTAAGAAACTTTGGTACACTGTTAAATACTTACTAAACATTATACTATTAACACGCTCTAATTCACTGAGTTACAAGCCGGGGTTTCTGTAGTCTGTCTTGAACATGTAGGTTTGTTAAAGTTATACAAGGTGTCGTTTTGCATCCTCGTCAAAGGTGAACGGCAGATTTCGTACAGCTTACTTTTTTTGTTGTTTTGTTATAGAATTTGTACCACATATTAAGGCAACTAAGCCATTTATTTTCATGTAAGTGTAATATTTTTAGAAGTTTGGATTAATTAATAATATAAAAAAAAAGATTTTAATAACTACACGTTATTTAGTCGTAAACTAAACGCAGTTATGTTGGTATTTTAGCTATGCTCGCCATGAGGGTATTACCCGACCTGCTCCTACTTAGATGAAGTAATATTAACTATTAGTTAATTATAAATAAAATCATCATCATCTGCCTGCCTTTTCCCAACTACGTTGGGGTCGACTTCCAGTCTAACCGGATGCAGCTGAACACCAGTATTTTACATGGAGACATGTATAATCGAATAAAATTACGATACCTGCTCAATAATGAATACATACTTGTTTTTTTAGTTATTTAAGTTTGACGGTATTTTAGAATACACCACTTTCACAGAACAGAATCACCCCGTTGCGTATGCGGTAGTGTGTGTGTAAAAGGGTCAGTTACAGTGTGGTATCACACGGACCGCGTTCCACATGCGTGCCCCACACATCCAATTTCCGAAAATAATAAAAAAATAAAAAGATAAAAGGTCCCATTTATTTTATTATTGATTCGTGTCGAGAATCATTAGCATAGTTATCTTCTTGAATTTGATGAGGATGCAAAATGACACCTTGTATATTTGTTATGAAGTTTTGATAAAAGTTAGATTGCAATAACATTGACATTTAAAACGAAAACTTGTTTTAGATAATTTTGGGTATGCTTTCGTCCATAGCATTATTATTAATATTTACGAAACAAATTATAAATAAAGTATTAACATGCAAATATGGTTTTGAGGATAATATTAAAACATGGTTCCTTACCCGTGGTCCCTCCCGTAGTCCCTGGAAGGCACCACGGGTATTTTTTTACCCGTGGTCCCGTCGGGAAATAAAATGTTGCCGAATTAAAATGGTAGTCCCTCCTGTAGTTCCTGGATGGTACCGCCCCTCTGAAAAATACAATGCTGCCAAATTAAAATTGTACTACTCGTAGATGTTTATTTTTTAAGTTTTCCTTTATTTACCTTTTGATTTTTCGACTAGAAATAGCTAATAGAATAAATAAATGCCAAAAATGCATGAAAGATAAGCCATTAGCCATACCATAAGCTACCTAACTAGGTATAGGATACTATAAGCTTAGCAAATTTCTATTGATGATCGTTTGCAGACATAAGTTACTTACCTGTAACTTTCAAATTACAACGATAATCTATCAATTGATTGATTCGTGTGTATTCAGCTTAAAACATGTCTTGGAGCAACAAAGGCTTTCTTCTTTTTAAATATATTGACTTTCATCTCAGTCGTTATCCATCATACAAGGCTTTACTTATACAAAATGAAAAGAAATTGCCTTAACGTATCTCTTCATTGTGTTATCCTTTCAAATTCCAAGTCTACGCAGTTCATTCAAGGCCAAAAATGTGTGTAAAATTCAAAAGCAAGTTACTTTTTAGGGTTTAAAGGGTAAAACGGACCCTATTACTAAGACTCCGCAAAAAAAAAATCAAAATATTTTTATTTCACATAAATCTACATCACTTATGAAACGTCTTAAGCTAGGTGCACGGTTCCAATTGGTAGTTTCCTATGGAGAAGAACCGGCAAGAAACTCCATGGTTACTCTTTTAAAAATAATTGTCCGTCTGTCAATTCATGTTTAAAATAATTGTCCGTCTGTCCGTCTGTCAGCAGGCTGTATCTCATTCGACAGTTGAAATGTTCAAAGATGATGTATTTCTGTTGCCGCTATAACAACAAATACTAAAAAATATATTTAAGGGGCTCCCATACAGCAAACATGATTTTTTACCATTTTTATAGATAATGGTACGGCACCCTTCGTGCGCGAGTCCGACTCGCACTTGGCCGGTTTTTCAGAATAGGTTTGAATGTTGAAATGTCATACAATTCATATACTTAAGTATGTGTGACAAGATGCTATATGCACACGAACGATCTATCCCTTGAGAGAAAATGTTTGTTTAATTTCACAGACAAGGTAAATATTTTAGCTCTTGACTATACAATACAAGCTGTTACCCGTGACTTCGCTTTGTTTACATGAAATTTGAAATCCCTGTTTCACCCCTTTACGGGTTGAATTTCGATAACCCTTCCTAACGAACACCAAAGAGACAAGAGAAACATATCTTTCATATTTGCCTTTACAGTTTCAGCAGAAACATCAAATGTCATCTGACGAACACATTTGGTCGAGGTCGGGTAGTTACTGTAACCAATTCGGCTCCCGCAAGGGTGGCCACAGTTTCAGCCTAACCTAAACTGTTCGGTCGGGGTTACCTACATAGCTTAGTTACTGCAACCAACTGTGAGAAAGGCCAGAATGTTCTAGAGAAGCTCAATTATCAGTGGGTGTCCATGTTCAATTGATAGGAGTTATTGAGCTTTGGTCGTAAACCGTATGAGATTAAGTTAGAAAATTAATAGATTTTTCGACGGCGTGCGCTATAAAAAGTGTGCCACATTAAAAACACAAAAAGTTTATAGAGGTTCATTAAATTAAAAAAGTGTCTATCATAAGAATATCAGTATTTTTTTAGAGGCCCAGTTAAATGTTTCCCCCTTTTTTTTTTTTGTGGTTGGGAAATCATCTAATAACTTCTCCCGCTCTGGGCGGAGCGGGAGGGTGTGTCAGACTCTTACTGACTAAAACCCACCCGTATTCCTTCTTGTTGCCTGTGTTGCCAGGGGCCTCGGTGACCCATTAGTACCTTCCCGCGACTCCGGCAGGCATCGGCCCTAGCGGACCCCTACATTGTGCTGACGACATCTCTTTGAGGCGCGCGTGGAATACGACGCACCGTCGACCCGGGCCTGGTCCTTACCGGACGGTGAGCTACTCATTGCTCACCGTCCGCAAGTCGCCTACGTTGGTCGGAAATCCGCCCGGGAAAATGTTTCCCCTTAAGGCGCAGATATATGATTTTAGTGACTTTTAAATCTGTTATTACGCCTTCATAAAATGCAGGTAAGTTTTGCAAAAAATGTATGTTAAACTAGAACGCATACACACCAATTCTATATGTGTATATTTAAGTACTACAGTAAAATACTTTATGAAATAAATTCAGGAAATAATGTCTACCAAAAGCATAAAAAAAAACCGGCCAAGTGCGTGTCAGACCACGCACAATGAAGGGTTAGGTAGTTCGGTAGTTGGGATGAATTCATCCCAAAAACAAACTTAACATTGTAGTTGAAAAACATGTTCTACGATACGTCGCTAAATGCCACGGTCAATTCTCCAACTGCAAATTTAAGTTGGTCGACTATTACTCGTTAACTTGTAAATCCCACTTGCTGTGATAGTTTTCCTTTTAATTTCATCATATGTACTACTGCCATGAGTTTTTTCACATCTTCATAAACAACCATTTAGCTAGCAGGGCAGCCTATCACTTTAAAGCTAAATATTACGCAAATGGATCCTTGTATCAAAAAAAATAAAATGGTGTTTACAAACCCGCAATATTTTTGAACGGCCTATCCAACGATTCTCAACACCATGGGGTAGACGAGAAAAAAGATATCCCCACATTACGTGCAATGCAAGGGAGGTGGAGGAGGTACACTAAAAAAATATTTTTTTCAAGATTTTATTTAACCACTTTGGCCGACAAAGTGGTTAAATAAAATCTTGAAAAAAATATTTTTCATTAATTCGTATTCCTATGCCAAATTACAGCTTTCTAGTACTAAGCGTTTCTGAGCTACAGCGGGGACAGACAGACAGGCAGACGGATATAGCGAAACTATAAGGGTTCCTTGTTTACTACGGAACCCTAAAAAGTGTCTATCATTAGAACTTTTTAGTTAAATGTTTTCCCTTAATTACTGCCTACATACGAGTATATATGTATATACGAGTATATTCTAGACTGTCGGTATTTGTATAAAATCACTGTAATTGTCAATTAGCTTTTTCCCGCGGCTACGCCTGCGTGGATATCGGATATCATCCCACGGGAACGTAGGTACTCCCGGTATAATAGTATCCTATGTCCTAAATCCAAATCATGGCCTATCATCCAAATTCGTTCAGCCGTTATGGTAATAAACAGACAGATAATAAATTGTAATTACTTTTGACCCAGTGGACCAATTTTAATGAAATAAAGACTAAATATTATCTTAAGATACGGACTATGACTATACGTCCAACCCCTTAACTTTGTTAAAAAGAGGTACTACACAAAAAAGAAATGTGAATTTTAACATGTGAATTTTAAAATCATCCCCTATTTTGCCTCCTCGGGAATGAGTTTTCAAAAACGTTGTAACACGAAATTCTTTATTCCTAACATTCAAAATGCTTTCATTTTGAATGTTCATATTCCTTACCTAACATAAGAAATGCTGGGATTCCTATAAAAACTTTAAACCCTTCTATCACCCCTTTTACGCCTTAACCACTGCCTAGATTTCGTTAAAAAAATTAAATTAAAATGTTTGTTACATTTTAATTTTAAAATTTTATCGAAATCTAAGCAGTGGTTAAGGCGTAAAAGGGTTTCGAAAATTAAAAGTATGCTGGTCACGCTCTTGTCGTACACACTGTACCTACATGTTAGCTTAATAATTTTGATTAATTTAACTTGTAATAACTTTTGACCAAGTAAGCCGATTTAAATGAAATAAAGCTAACGCTTAGTGCGTTAGCTCAATTTATGAACTATGGCCATATTAAAATCAACCTCTTGGGGGATCCCAAGAGGATAAAATAGAGGTTATTTTTACAAAAACGCTCTAAGACGTAATTCCTTATTTGTTAACAAAAGCATAAATTTAATTGGTCAAGGACAGCTAATGAGACATAATTGATTTTCTATTGTTTGACTCCGAATCGGTGTCGAGCGGGGCTTAACAGGTTGAATTTTCATATGCTCAACTTAAGAAATGCTGGGTTTTTCATAACTACTTTCATCCCCTATTGATATAGGGGATTAAAGTTGTTATCAAAAACCCCCCTTAAGATATTTTTTATACAAAAAATAACCTATGTCTCCGCCTAAACCACTAAATGGATTTCGACAAAATTTTAACAAGGAGATATATGGCACCCCAGGATGCCATATATCTCCTTGCCAAATTTTTTGGCCTTCCCCAGGCCAGGTCCCAGGTCCCAGGTTTCCAGGTTTTATCACGTGAAAATGTAACAGACAGACAGACAGGCAGAGTTACTTTCGAATTTATAATATTAGTATTGAGAAGATCGAGTAATGAGCTCCTTGCAATTTCCTGTAAATACAGATTGTGATTTCCTGCGACAAATTCCAACCTTGATTTGATTCATAACACATTAGGAACATTACGGGTCGTCAGAAGCCCGAAAGTCTGACAACCAGTCTTACCAAAGGATATAGTGTTACCCAGTAACAGGGTTGTGGAGGTCAGATAGGCAGTCGCTCCGTTTAAAATACTGGTATTTATCTGCATCCGGTAAGACTGGAAGCCGACTCCGACATAGTTGAGAAAAGGCTAGGCAGATTGATTGTTTACATAACATATAACATCACGGTTGAACGGTAAGTAATAGACAGAAGTTATCTATATTAATGTTTATGTAATATTATACACATTATATATATAGATTAAGGCGCTGACAACACCCAATTGGCCAAAACAGGCTTCCCTTAAGAATAAAAATTGCCAAATCTGTATAGTTTGTGGTAGTGGAAAAAATATATGTCAATTTTGAACATATTTCCCAGAACTTGGTTGTTACCAAAACACGTTTTGAAAAAGAATCTCGATACAAACTAACGTTAAACTAACCTCTTACCTTGAGTTCTAATCCAAAATATCTGTATTAAATATCAACATACGTTACGTATTTAATTAATAACAAGAACGTCTTATTTGAATACAGAACTTGGTTGTTTTTCATTTTCGATTACTCAACTCAAATTTGAGTAAATAGATAATTAGTTCATATTTTGCAATAAATTACAAGCGTTATTTCATCGTGCTTCTCTTTCTTTTCTATGCAATCTGACAGTGACCGCGGTTTAGGTGTTGTCAGCTTCTTAACAGTATACCTCTAAATTAAAAATATACATACATTAGAAATTTACTTAAACTAAACAAAAATAAATAAAATCTAATACCTACTCAAAATGAGGTATGTACCCAAAATATATAAATAGAACAATAAACTTAAAATAAAATGGACTTATAACAATAAACTTGCTAATAACAGACTATGCCATCAATGCCACATCTAGTAAAAAATCAAATCATACATCCATGTTGTGCCTCGTTAATAACCTACGATCGAGTTTGGTATCTGTTTACCCACGTTTTTTGTTTTTTTCTTTTGTTTTGTCATTTTATATACGTACATCTGTGCGCTCTAATTATTAATCTTAGTTATTAGTTATTGTTTCTCAGTAAGTGAATTAGTGTATGCAATTATTTATGACAAATAAAGTTATTCTAAACCCATATTATAAAGAGGTAAAATTTGTTAGTTTGTATGTCGGAGGTAATCCTCAGAACTACTGATCCTATTCCGAAAATTCTTTCACTAATGGGAAGCTGCAGTATTGTCAAGTGTCACAGGATATACAGGGTGAAATTGAATTCATGGGCATCCTCTTAAGGGGTCATTGTACTCATTATTATGAACAACTTTTACTATGGGACTAAACCGGAAATCGCGCAAAAAAAATCAGCTGTTCCCTACATTTATGTTAGCTTAACTCGTTAAAATGTAGCGAACAGCAGATTTTTTTTCGCGATTTCCGGTTTAGTCCCATAGTAAAAGTTGTTCATAATGATGAGTACAATGACCCCTTAACAGGATGCCTATGAATTCAATTTCACCCTGTATACATAATCAGCCTAGAATGTTTCCACTGCTGGGACACAAGCCTCCTCTCAGTGAGAGGGAGTGGGCCGTAATCCACCACGCGAGCTCAGTGCGGGTTGGTAGATGTCACATGACTTCGAAATTTTGGTTCTAGGACATTCCGGTGTCCTCACGATGTTTTCCTTCACCGTTTTTCGAGCAGTGGTGATGAAATAATTTACACAAAGTTTCGAACTGTAGCGCCTGTCAGGGTTCGAACCTACGACGTTCAACTCGTAAGTCGCGGCCGTTACCACTGCTTGCTCGCATAGGATATAATGATATTATCATAAAACAAGAAATTTCACGCGGGTGAAGTCGCGGACAGAAGCGAATAGTACATATTTCGCAACTGCACTAATACGGGGAGGTGAATGTGGTGACCCATTGCCAAAATCCGGGATGCTACTTTTTTTTTGTGTATGAAATTATCAAATAACTTCTCCCGCTCTAGGCGGAGCGGAAGGATGCGTCACACTCTTACTGACTAAAACCTTCCCGTGTTCCTTCCGTTACCTGTGTGTTGCCAGAGACCACGGTATCCCTTTCGGACTTTTCCGCGACCCCGGCAGACCTGAGAATTTCCTAGTGGAAAAATAACAGAACAAATATACTATATAATAGAACCTACCACTTTGTCTTTACAAAAACAATCACCAACCGTAGTAGCTTTTCAAACTGCGAAGAGGCGTTCAAAATTGGCAACATTATTCACAGGAACATCCCGACGGAACCCGATCTTATCTCATTATTTATAATAATTGGGTGAAAGGGGATGAAAGGGGTGGAACTACGCGTATCCGTATGCCATAAGCGTGGAGGGAAAAAACGCGGCAATTCATCACGGGCAGGTCTTAGATACGACGTTTGTTGTAGTGTGGGGTCTGCGTTGGGCCCTGAAATTTTTATATTGGTTGAAATATTACTTATAGGACAGTAAAAACTTCAAACACTTAACCGCACTATAGATAGGAGCATGAAACAAAAAATAGGGGCCTACTTGGGTGGGAAAACCTGGCCTGACTATGTCTATTTTTTGTACAAAAAACGAGCGAGCCTTACAGTGGTCGCATATGATGTGTAACATCTGACATCTCAGCTTGGTAATAAACAGCTGAGCAGCGACAGAAGTTAACCTCAGAATTTAAAAAAAGCTAAATACTGAAATATTCATTCGAATAATTATTCAGACCCTCTCTACTTTCTACTTACAATCTACAATAGTACTTACTAATTCCATGTGTACAGTCACGAGCACTAATAATATGTATACACTTAGCAAAATACAAAAGCGATTTTTTCGTGGAATAACGACTGCAACATTCAGGTAAGGCCTTTTTCATAATAGCATGGGTTCCAAAATACTATGTTCGTTACGACATAAAATTACAATCAACACAGTAGGAGAAAGTAAATTTTACAAGTTGTTAATTGTATACATATTAGTGCTCGTGACTGTACACTAATTCCATGCTATTATAAAGTACGTACTTATGCCATGCTATTAAAAAGTACTTATTTATCAGCGATAGCTTCATTGACAATTACGCAACTCTATATCTTATGACGCTGACAACAGCTAAGCCGCGGTCACTGTCAGACTGCCTAGAAAAGAAAGAGAAGCGCGATGACACAACACTTGTAATTTATTGCAAAATATGAAGGAATTATCTATTTACTCAAAATTGAGTTGAGTAATTGAAAATAAAAAACAAAACCAAGTTCTGCATTCAAATAAGACTTTCTCGTTATTAATTAAATACGTGACGTACGTTGTTATTTAATACAGATATTTTGGATTGGAACTCAAGGTAAAAGGTTAGTTTACCGTTAATTTATACCGAGATTTTTTTTTGCAAAACGTGTTTTGATAACAACCAAATTGTGTGAAATGTCTTCACAATTAACATATATTTTCTGCGACCACAAACTACAAAGGAGAAACCCAAACTCCATAGAAACTTGGGCCTCGCGTTACAGGGCTGGAATTTGGCCATAAATTATAGCGTTTAGGAAGGTTTCACGAGTCCAATTTTCACGTCTCCCAGCAATGGCCAAATTGATAAAATCAGACAATGTCAATCAGTCAATTTTAGGTTATTTTTATTATTTATAAAATATAAACTGATATTTTGAAGCTTTGTAGCACAGCGCATGCGTGTTCCAGATTTACGTAGGAAATCTGAAATGCACATGCGTTGAACTGCAGCGCCAGCAGTCTATCTCGATAAGGTTTTAGGTAGTGCAATGGATAGCAAGGTACGGTGTCCAATGTTCAAGCGAGGGTCAGTCAGAAGGCAATCAATCAAAGCAAGCAATCAAATTCGAGCAGAGGTTTTATGAAATAGTAAATCCGGAGAAACACAAAAAAACACATTCACTTGCGCAAAAATATGAAAAGCGAATAACATTAATAACATGGCATTAGGTACCACCATGACAATTGACAGACGTCGACATTGACATTTGCCGATTACTAGTGCAAACCGTGGTGCAATCAGCTTTATCGATTATTTATTTCTTTTAATTATTTTTCTAATGGTGCTTACGTTCAAAATTAATTAGAGTCCAGATTTTTTTATTTAACATTGATTTTAATACCTAAAAAAAATACACTAAAACGATGGAGTATTATTTAATTATTTGTAACAGTATCGATTTCCACTATATCGATCATATTCTTAGGTTACGCTCTATTGATATAATGCCAGCGTTTGTGAAGTTAGTGACGTATATTGAAATAAGTGTTATAATGGTTTACAAAAGTTGTTTAAAACCAAAAATTGAAATCTACTTATTTTCTACACTTTGCCATTGTAATTGAGGCTAAGATTTAAATGGGTTAATAAAACAAAATAGAAGATATTTTTAGTACATGTCTGATTCGTGTAACGGTTAGGCCCAGAAACGGGTTTCCCTTTGGAAATTTTTTTTCTTAAGACAAGCCTTCTTGGTCATTTGCCTCTTGTCAGCGCCTTAACACTGCCACAAATTAGATATGGGCTCTTTTATTACTATACGTAGGTATAGGAAAGAAACGCATTCTTTACGAGTATTATTATGGGATATGAGGATGTAACTCCTTATGTTTTCGAAATCCACACGGACGCCGCTACAGAAAAATAAAACTGCATAAATATCCTGCTTTTAAGTCCATAATAAACCGCTTCGTTTGCAATGGATCTAGGAGAGCTGAAACCCTGAGATTAATCTAGCTACCAAGAACTGGACTGTATACAGGGTGTTTGGCGCATGGACCGACACAGTTTTTTGGAGGGTTGGCAGGGTCATTTGCGAGGTTTCACCCAAAGACCCCATGTCCTAAGTCTCACGGTTATTAAGATATGATTTTTTTAGACTTTTTCCCAAAATTACCCGAAATCTCGCCTTTAAATCGTCATTACTTTATTGTTTATGGTTGTAATTGCACGACACATTATTTGAAGCAATTGATCTGCAAAAAAGTACTTATGTGCTTCCAAAGTCAATTTTGTTTTTAAATGTGTGAAAAATGACAACTTCTAAATTCATTAGGAATTCTTGACGTCCTCTGTTGGATTCTCAATGCTAGGAAAAACTAACAGCCATATTGAACTTCGTTTTATTTTAAAAAGTTCTTTAGCTTATACCCTTTCTACATGATTTGGGATAGTAAACAAGTCATTATGCAGTCAAAATACTAGTTAGAAGAGTCGGGGTTAAGAAAAGACTTATTAAGGTTATTATGTTTTTATTAACCAACGTTACAAATCTTGTTCGAAATTACTTCCTACATTTCGTATGCATGCTCGACATCTGTTTCTTATTTCAACGGTTGTTGTATGTAGTCGCATTTCTTCTCTGATTATTTCAAACTCGTCGGTTATACGTTCAATAAGAACTTACCTCGGTCTGGTAAACCAATTCTTTTGCACGTCCCAAAACGTAGAAATCCAGAGGCGTCAGGTCTGGGGACCGTGCGGGCCAAGGAATAGCGCTGCCTCTACCAATCCATGAGTTTGGAAAGGCATTATCTAAATGCTCTCGCACGGCCAGTTGGTAGTGTTCATTTTGAAATACCATCGGCACACCTTCTTCCAAAACTGGCATCACGGTATCGGGTAGCTCATTGATTAAAAAATCTAAATAAATGTCTCCATTTAACCTTTCTGGTTAAAAATATGGGCCGATGAGGTGGCGTCCAATAACACCAGCCCAAACATTAACACTAAATTTTTTTTGAAAGGAACTCTGCCTTATAACGTGATAATTTTGATTCTTTTTACTCCAATGGTGAAGATTGTGGAGATTCAATATTCCCTCATGGCTAAAATTGGATTCGTCGGTCCACAAAATTCTTTTTAAAAAGTTGCCATCTTCTACGTCCGTATGTAGTATAAATCTACAGAAATCCAGCCGCCTAACATTATCACCATCTTCGAGACCCAAAACAAAAAAAATAATCCATGAGATTCTAACAATAGCTCAAAAGATAGTCTTTCTTTCCGGAAAGATAGTCAATCTTAACTAATACAAAAAGTAAAAGTGAATTTGTTTGTTTGTTTGTTACGCTTTCACGCGAAAGAGGTTAAACGGATTTGAATGAAATTTGACACATGGGTAGACCATGACCTAGGACATTTATCCCAATATTCATCTGTATGAATATGGGGATAAAAGTCCAAAAAAAGTAAAGTAAAGTTTCACCAGCAAGTCTCGGTCCCGTGACCGAGACTTATGCTGGTGAAACTGCGGAGCGGAGCTATTTAATAAATAATTTTGGAAAAGAAAAAATTAAAAATGAACTTTAGTATTTTAAATTGACGAAATGACCTGTACAAACCCCTCATTGAAAAAAATGTAATCGGTTAAAAAGGGTATTTCGTTACATTAAAAAGTAAGTAGTGTGTTATTTACCTTAAACAGGGGTGTAATGAAATGCATGCCTCCCATCTGCCCGAAGAAACGCCCAGACTTTCCATACTGTTAAGTTAAGTTCTGCAGCAATAAATCGTATGCTTGATGTAGGATTCTCATCAAAAGCGCGAAGTATCATTTCATCTACGGCTACATTATGTTGACTGGAACTCACTCAAAGTTCTTGATAATGTAGGTTTCCTGTCTCTCTCAAACGTCGATAAGTTGTAGAGAAGGTTTCGTGGTGTGATACACGTCGATCAGGATATCGCCCCTGATAAATTCTTCGTGCTTCGCGCGCATTGCAGTTAGCGCTGCCATACGCAAGTAACATGTCGGCATACTCTTCGTTACTGAAGGTAGGCATTTTAACAACAACAGCGAAGACAAACACAACAAGAAATAACAATAACAAGATTTAACAAACGAAACTCAACGAAAGAAGGGAACTTTGTGAAATTCTCGGGCACGTCCAACAGCTGAGATACTCAGAGCTCGACTGAACCTGGACAAAGTGGTCACATCCCGACCCAAACTTACATACAACCAATGTTAGACAAAGACAAGAATCATGCGCAAGAAAGAGACAAACTTTTTACCTACTTACGATTCCATTGTTGTGTTCAATTCGACAGTGGCAAAGTAGTATCCCTTATTTTTACAACATAATGAATGATTTCTATGACATGTAGCATACCGTCAGAAAGGGTATAAGCTAGAAAACTTTTTAAAATAAAACTAAGTTCAAAATGGCTGTTAGTTTTTTTTTTTTATACTGAATTTAGAAGTTGACATTTTTCACACATTTAAAAACAAAATTGACTTTGGAAGCACATAAGTACTTTTTGCAGATCAATTGCATCAAATAATGATTTATTTAGAATAAGAATATATTGCAGAATACAATAAAAGTGCTATTTCGTGCAATTACAACCATAAACAATAAAGTAATGACGATTTAAAGGCGACATTTCGGGTAATTTAGGGAAACAATAAAAAAAAATCATTTCTTAATAACCATAAGAATTAGGACATGGGGTCTTTGGATGAAACCAAGCAAATGACCCTGCCAATTCCCCAAAAAATTGTGTCGGTCCATGCGCCAAACACCCTGTATAACCTGTGCTAGACTGATCATTATAGGAGATAGTTGTTGCATTTGTTTTCGATTTCTGGAGGTATCCCAAAAATATATTTAATTTACTAAACAACTACTTTAAGAGTCCGTAATACCTCAGCGCCACCTCACTTTCTCTTTTTCACTTTATCTCGTTCGCGATCGATCGAGCAAGCGAGACTGATTGGGGTGCTGGGCGGCAGGGAGAAGGCTCCAAGGCGCCGATAGTTGCGATAAATTATTTTTACGGTAAAAATAAAGGTAAAAAAAAACGAAAATAATTATGATATCTGCTTTATATTTAGTTTCTTGATCTAATTTTAAGTTTTTTTTTTAGTACTAGCGGTTTATTGTTCGGTTTGGAGGTAACTTTGTATTTTGTTTGTATAGAGAACATTTTATGGAATCGTGTTTTCGTCGATTTGTCGATAAGAAGTATCATAACTTGTTTATGCGTGTAAACGCAGGGTTAGAAACAAATGCATTTTTTGCTTAGAATGCCACAAAAAACGTCTCATAAATTTTCGTCCAAACAAAATACAGAATAACTAATATCATTCCCCCGTCAGATAAACGGCGCCAATTATTCATAATACAGATAATAAAAATTAAGCTAATAAAAGATTAGGGGATGGCTCAAGGCCGTAATCCGATAACTCAATTATTTAATCGATATCTCGAGTGCCGCAATTGTTTTATTAGCCCATCTCTAGCATGAGTTGCCGTTCCTATGACAACATGTTACCACGTCCCGGATTAACGTGATGCCATCATGGTAACTATTACATCATTAAGTTAAGGTTTAATCATTAAGTTAAGGCTATTAAAAACAGATACCGGTGATGGAGTGTGAAAGTTTAACTTATGGAATGATGGTTTAAAATGGGGGCAGAAATTCATAAATATAACCTTCGTAAATACCATGTTTAGAAAAACAAGTGGCGATCGATTTTACAATTATGTTAAGCGATCGTTATATATTTCCACATGACGCCTAATATTTCATGGTACTTATTGAGGGAACGTGAGAAAAATAATATGTACCTACATTATGTAAACTAACTATTTATACTAGGTCAGTACTAAATTAAATTTGTATAAATATTTCACCAGTACATTATGTCCCAGGCAATTTGTATGATTCCGCTTTTTAGAAACTGCGTCGTCCATTTAAAAACTCTCACAATTATGAAATATGTCGTAGGCAAAATGTAAATTGCCTTGTCACTATATAATATGCCACAACATTTGATGGACAATTCAAACGCCGTTTACAAAATGCCGCGGCAAATTGCCCTGAGGCTGCCGTTTCGATAATCAAAATTGCTTGATAAGCACGACAAAATCTCGTGCTTGTCAAGCAGCCGTCTAGGACTTTGCGACCGAATTCGGTCGTCGCGCGTGGCTGGTCACAGTTCCAACCGAACCTACAATAACAATCAATGTCGAAATTATAACAATTGAACGAGTTGCCAATTTGCCTTTGGCATATTTAATAACTGCGAGCGCTTGCAAACGGACGCGGCCGGCGCCGTATATGTATAAATACGAGTATAATGACGAATTATACAATCTGCCTATGACATGTATATCTATTTTAGACAGATCAAACAATTCTAAAAGAAGACTCATATAACCAACAAACAAGTTTAAGTTATAACTATTTTAATATCATCCATCTTAGTAGGTATTTTGACTTTACAAGACTCTCCATATCTCTTAAACTTGCAATATTTAAAAAGTTGTGAAATTGATAAACTTAAAGTAAAGATATTTTGATACAATACGTTAGCAGATCGTCTATATAGACACACAAAAGAGTCCTGCAATCAAGCGTATCTCTTTGATATGTAAATATAAACATTCAACAAGACACAAAGACTTTCAAAATGATTGACTTCGTCGAAGATTCTAAAGTCTTCGAATTATTTGGCTTCGGTTTAGGATATTAACTTTATTGAATGTAGTAAATTGTATATTAAACTGCCTTGTTGGTCCATTGGCCGCAAGCGCTACTGCTAAGCATGAGATCCTGGGTGGTAATCCCAGGTTAGGCAATAGGTTGTTCTTCTGGTGAACAATAATAGTAGATTATTAACCAAGGAGATAAAGCAGTGTCTTCTGTCGCGGGTGACGATTTAAATCGCGAGCGTAACGAAGGACTCGAGGTTTACTCCCGAGCGTAGCGAGGGTGTTAATAACTTAAATCACGAGCGAAGCGAGGGATTTAAGACGAGTCCTGAGTGTAACGAGGGATTTAAGTTCACCCAAGACTAAGACAGTTTTATCACCGAGGAAAATACTCTACTTTCCGTACCATTTGCGAAAAAATTAACACAATAATAATATGAGATAAGCATTTATTAAAAATAATGACAATTAATGGTAAAAGTTAACATTCGAAACATTGCTGCATTGGTCCAATTATTGATAGAGAGATTTACATTTTTGTTTGGTACATTTATTGTTGATGAGTTGATTTGAGTATTTCTCTGTTCTTGCGTCTCAGGAACTTGCGTTTCATTGTAGATAGTATACGTCGGATATAGTGGTGGTGGTGCATCGTGAGTTACGTACGAAGATAAGATGCCGGAAGTTGATGGTTGTGGCTCTGATGGATTAAGTTTTATATTTTTGTTAATTTGACTGCTTAATATCGTCCCTTAGCTAACAACACCGCATAAGTCATTTTTACCAACTTTACAGGACACGAAAAACTTGTGCGGTGTTGAGAGGCCAACAGACTTGTGGCGCTGTCACTACTTTTCGAATTACGGCTTATGTTTTGCTGAAATCTATATCATGTGACCAATGGTTAGACGCGCAATGAGCAGCTCGATCTAAAGGCATTCAAACTGCATAAGTCATTTTTACCAACTTTACAGGACACGAAAAACTTGTGCGGTGTTGAGAGGCCAACAGACTTGTGGCGCTGTCACTACTTTTCGAATTACGGCTTATGTTTTGCTGAAATCTATATCATGTGACCAATGGTTAGACGCGCAATGAGCAGCTCGATCTAAAGGCATTCAAACTGCATAAGTCATTTTTACCAACTTTACAGGAGACGAAAAACTTGTGCGGTGTTGAGAGGCCAACCGACTTACGGCACTGTCACTACTTTTCGAATTACGGCTTCTGATTAGCTGAAATCTATATCATGTGAGCAATGATTAGACGCGCAATGAGCAGCTCCATCTAAAGGCATCCAAATGTAAATACTGCCAATTTTCGACTTGAGCGGTGTTGTAAGCTAAGGGACGATATGGTTTTATTCGCCATTGAGCTTTCGATATAACCCTCAGGTACTCCATCAGAGCTCCAACCACCGTGTCTCTTTATTGACGTAAAATCCGCCCCTGAATCCGCCAAGAAAGTCGCCGAAGTTCTTCTAAAGCAGTGACCGGTGTAGAGTCCACATCTTTAATTTTTAAATATTTAGCAATTTGCTTTGGCATATTGCTAATTTTATTTTTGCCGATGGCTTGTCGAGTACATTTCCCATTCCGATAGTTTATAAAAAATCTATTGTTTTACATGTTGGTGGGACGTAATGCTTGGTATTTATGAATGATTTTAGTATATTGTCCTTGTACAATGAATGACCGATTTTTCTTTGTCTTAGTTTCCTTTACATTAATCAGCAGCAACTCATTGGAATGATTTTCAACGTCCTCCACCTTTAAGTTTACAAGTTCACATTCGCGGCAAGCACCATTGAGTTCAAAAATTAAGGCCACCTATAACAAAGATAAAAAACAGGTAAATATCTAGAATAATTACCATTACTAAGATACGAAATATTCTTAATTAAATCATGTATACTTACTTTTGTGGCCAGAAAAAATTCGTCAGGAGCTTCATTAAGAAATTTTTCCACATTTTGAGTCGTAAAAATTTTAGACTTCTTTGCGCAATGGCCTTCTGATTTTCTTTTTAAAAAAGCCAGTAATTTCGTGAATCTATTTATTTCAATGCTGTGTTTGATGCTTATTGTAGCTTTCAGTTTTGAGTATATGCACCAAAGTGTATTCGGATTCTTTGTCTTGGATAAATAATCAAAATAGACAAGAAGTACTGATTCTGAAATTGATAGGCCTTTCGCACTTTTCCACGTTGAAAATTCTTCATAAGTTTTTAAATAATTTTCCTTGGATTTTGTTGGAAGCAAATTATTTATAATTGCGGCAGCATTTGCACTGATGGAATCCGACAATTCACTGTCACTGTCACTTTGATTTAACATCGTAACTTATTTTTTTGTCGGAAAAGCAAAGGCATCAAGCTCATACGGCCTCGTCGGTTTTCGTAATTTTATTTAATAATCATAACTGCATAATAAATGCGTATTCCTTTTTCAAAAAGATGTATAATGCTTTATCTACAAACTCAATGGTGTAAACACAGATGTAGTTCAGTATAAATTTCGGTAAGTATTCCAAATTTAAATCACATTCTCCCCCTAGAGGATGAATGAAATTCAGTACAATATTCTTTCCCTGTTTTTAACAGATTAAAAATGACTATTGTTATGTTCGCTTTTTGTGGCATAGAATGTCACTTTTTTGAGCAAGTGGTACGAAAAGTATATTATACTTTAATGTACACCAGAAACATTTTAAAAATAAAAAATATACACCACAAAATATACAATGGGTGGCCTTATCGCTTACTGCGATCTCTTCCAGGCAACCTTGGAATGGACAGTGATTTTCTGGACATAATATAGGAATATGAATTTGCCAGTAGAAACCCAGAGTCTAGATTTGATGGAAATAGGCTCGCCCCCTATTACATGGGACTTAAACAAATGGCGAAATGTGGGGTGCACTATGTAGATTGTAGGTACACCGCTGCCTAGGCCTTCAGAGAAAACTGACGTAATATTGTGTGTTAAATTATATTCAATTCAATTCATTCATTCAATAACAATTTTTACATCGTGGCTGACTTTCTATAACTAAATACATAAGAAACATCATGCATGCCATCTATATTTAAATCATAACAATCATCCAAATTACATAAAATCAGAATAATCATAAAAATAAAAAAAAATGTCAAGTCAATTCATAAAATTTTCATTTCAAATCAATAAAATTACATAAGTTACGAGTACTTTCGACTTTTGTATTAATTTATAATTCATCAATATAGTATAGACATATATATTAAGCCAAGAATTCACATACCAGTAACCTGCATGAACATAAGCAAGTAGGTTGTATCCCATGGTTATCATCACTGTAAATAATTCTTACAATGCCGCACATAGAGTTTAGCGGCCAGTCGTGTTCCCCGCACCCTGTAGCAATAACTTGTGTTCTGTTTACCTTAAGTAAGAAGTATCACTGTGCTTAATATTCATGGCCATCTGCCAATAGACATTATCTTGAACACTGGAATTGTATTTACACTCCTTCTCCACCTACGATACTCAAAGGTCCCAACATTATTGTTACCTGTAGTTCCTACAATCACCAACTAGTTTCTGCCCGTGACTTCGTCATCGTGAAAACCAGTTGAAACAGCGAAGATGTCAACATTTTGAACACACACACACACACACACAAATTCACATTTTTTTTAAATTATTATATTGACCAGTAAAGCGATGTATGGGTGCTCATAAGACTGCGTTTGTACGACTAGAATACGCAGCAAATAGAATTCGTGTGCGCACCCCACGGCTTATGGTTGTTCTAGGTACTACGTAGCTAGCTTAGGAGGAGCCGTACCCTCGTTTCGGAAGTGACCTGTCGCTGCCGGCAATGATTCGTTCTATGGTCGGCGGCGCAGCGTTGTATACTTAATCAGGAACTAGTCTCTCGAAAACCATTATTAAAATTTACAGTATTGATATAGGACGATAATTTTCGACATCATCCTTAGGTCCCGACTTGTAAACAGGGGTTATATTTGCAAGTTTCCATCCTTGAGAAAAGCATCCTTGTCAAATGTACATATAGGTAAAATAAAATATGCAGTAGTATACACAGATTAACGGCTGTCTGCTTAATGAAAGTTACTGGTAGATCATCCGATCCTGGCCCTTTAAAAGGATTCAGTGCCTTGACCGCACTAAGTACTTCATCAATAGTAAACTGAACGTCATTTGATAGAGTGCAGCTTTCAGAGCAGTCGTCATCCTGCCGGGGTCGCGGGAAGGTACTTATGGGTCACCGAGGCCCCCGCAACACAGGCAACAGGAAGGAATACGGGTGGGTTTTAGTCAGTAAGAGTCTGACACACCCTCCCGCTCCGCCCAGAGCGGGAGAAGTTATTTGATGATTTCCCACCCTAAAAAAAAATAAAAAAAAAAAAAAAAATAAAAAAAAAAAAAAAAGAGCAGTCGTCATACGTGGATGGAATATAAGTAGAAGTGGATGGTTCATGAACCGAATTAAAAAAGTCTGAAAATAGATTACAAAAGTTTTCTGGGTTGCTAGTTGACTGGTTATTATAATTCATAGTGGATGGAATGCCAGCAGATAATTTTATAAGAAGAAGTGAATGTCCAAAAATGCTTAACATTGTCCGAATACCATATTCAACAGAGTTAATGGTGCCGATTCCCTTGTTCACAAACTAAACTAAATTTAAGTTCAGTGCATCTTTTTCTTTCTATTTCATTAAGAAGAGGACAGAAGATACATTTTAGTTTAGTCCTGTCAAATTAATCAGCGCTTGACGTAAATTGACGTAGTTTTAGTAGGCAAGTTTTTAATCACGTCTAAACTTGTATGGAGTAGTGACAGGCGCTGATTAATTTGACAGGACTAAACTAAAATTTATCTTCTGTCCTCTTCTTAATGAAATAGAAAGAAAAGATGCACTGAACTTAAATTTAGTTTAGTTTGTGAACAAGGGAATCGGCACCAATGTATATTTTATAATAGTTGTTGCATTCAACTTGGGATCTAGATCGGTAAAGTGCAAACTACTCGTAATCCATATCTCGGGTGTTAACCAGATCTCAGTTAGAATTTTAATGTCGTAAGAATTGTCTAAGATATTAATTTATAGAATATGTAATTTGGTGCGAATTCCCCTGCAATCTTAGTAATATAAAACTAAGTTATCAGTAACTGACGACACGGTTGGCTGAGCGGTCGACTGCTGCGCAGCGTGTCGCGGGTTCGATCCCCGCACGGAACAAATATTTGTATGATCTGCAAGTAATTGTTCCGGGTCTGGGTGATTGTGTTTGTGAGTTTTCTATGTTTGTAAACGCACCCACGATACAGAAATAAATTCCTACTGTGGCGCAACGTTTTTTTTTTTAAAAAAAAAAACCAATAGTAGGGTAAAATTCACAGAAAATAGTCATACAAGCATTATTCGTTATAAACGTATTCGCTACCACTAAGGCAATAAGAAAGAAACAAGACTCGAAAAAATACATCAAATAGTTCAACTATAACAAGCAACATACGAGGAGGTTTGACTAGAATTGTAAATACGCATTTTACACTTACATGTTCGTCTAGCATAAAACTCATAGCATTCGTATGTACAAAATTGTTTACAATACTCACATAGGCAAAGCACACGACACGACAGTAAATTCTGCGTTATAAAGGGAATAATAATTATTATATGTACCGACGCATATATACAGGAAACGAATAATATAGTTACAAGCAAATTTTAAAATCTATACAGATCCAAACCCGTTAAACTAGCTATTGAACGACGCGGGCGGCATCCTGGTTGTCAATCGGTGCTGAAAAGCCAGGCTTGATTTTAGCGATGTCATGCGATGTTCGAATGTCAAAAGACCTTGCCCCTTTTACTTCACGAGCAACAATGGTCTCGTGCTTTATAACTGTGCTTCTCGGCAACGTCCCGACACTCACGACACAATTGCTTGTTCTTCAAGGTAAGGGTGCTCGCATGTTTATCATATTGGCAGCGATGTTCCTGAAATGCCAATTCGTTGTCCTATTAACTTCTGACGGCACCACTTGCTATGGCGTCAAATATGTCAGTAGAATTTCGATGTCAATGCCCTGAATAGTTCACTACACAAAACTTCTATTGTCTTAAAGTAATTGTGACACGGTTTACTTAATTAATAATTAGATTTAGGTGTCAGACTGACTTCTCGCTAAATATTTTAGAAGCTGCGCCATCTTCGGATTAACTTATTGAGATATGTATGACGTATGCTTGTTGTCTAATTAAAGTAAATCTAAAGGAATCATTTCGCGGTAAACAAGTGCTCAGAACAGCGTAGATACCTCTTGTTATAGAGCTGCAACTTCTTCAAGATTACTTTATCTAGGGTATCGTTGTAAAAATAAGTATCAGTAGGTATAAGCTAGATTAATCTCAAATCTCTTAAGGCTCCTACATACTGGCGCGACTTGTCGCGCGACGCGACGCGACACAGAGACACCGCTTGTAGCGCTACTCGCGGTGTCTCTGTGTCGCGTCGCGTCGCGCGACAAGTCGCGCCAGTATGTAGGAGCCTTTATCTTTACCTACAGCGGTCGCAACAAGTTTTTATTTTTCTTTCTACAAAATTACCTATTGTTTGAGAGAATTGAAATTTAATATTACAAAAAACCGGCAAAGTGCGTGTTGGACCACGCGCAATGAAGGGTTCCGTTGTTGGAAAGTTGGGCTGAATTTATCCCAAAAACAAACTTAACATTGTAGTTTAAAAACATGTCCCCCCATACATCGATCGATATACGTCACGATCAATTCTCCAACTGCAAATTTCAGTTGGTCGACTATTACTCGTTAACTCGTACGGCCTACTTAGCTGTGATACTTTTCCTTTTAATATCATATGTACTACTGCAATCATTTTTTTCACATCTTCATAAACAACCATTTAGCTGGAAGGGCGAGACACTTGACTAACAAAAATTAGTACTTTAATGCTTAATTATACGCAAGTGGATCCTTGAATCGAAAAGTGGTGTTGACAAACCCGCAATATTTTTGAACGGCCTACCCAACGACACCCCACACTATGGGGTAGACGAGAAAAAAAAATATCATCCCCACGTTACGTGCAAGGCAGGTACCCTAAAAAAAATGATGTTTCAAGATTTTGTTTTAGTACTTTGTCGGCGGGATTAATATGTATACCTATGTCAAATTACAGCTTTCTAGTACTAATCGTTTCTGAGCTACAGTGGGGACAGACAGACAGACGCACATGGCGAAACTATACTGTTTACTACGCAACCCTAAAAATCGGGGTGCAACTGTGTCGTGGACGCGGCCATGTGTTTTACGTGAATACGTGTGCGTAACGGGTAATATTTTCTTTGTAATGATGTCTTTGATCCGTTAGCCATCGAGTGGTGTAATTACATTTTGGATGTAGATGATATACATGTAGCTGTATCATCAAACTGTATCCCCCGATTTTGTTATCATCAGTGTTCTGAATTACCTCCCGCTATGGAAGCAAATTTTAAGACGTGAACACGTCACGTCAAAAATATATATAAAAGTGAAAGAAAATACAATGACGGCCCAATCTGTCACATCACACGTGAAATCATTGAAGGGTAGAGCAGAGGTGAATCTATAGTACACCCACATTTCGCCAGTTATGCCTAAGTCCCATGTAATGGACGAAGGGTGGGCAATTAGGGGGACTGTCTTATGTAATTTTGACGTTCGAAAAGTGATCCTGATCCTCAGCCTAGTTTGAATAAATGACTTTTGATTTTGATTTTAATAGGGGGCGACCGTATTGCCATCAACCGGGCCACATGTTTAATTTAAATAAAGCACTATTTTAGGAATTCTATCCTTTGTCTATAGTAGATCATTACAAATATTAATCTTCACGTGCGTAAAAATGAAGTACCTATAAATCTGTCTCTCCGTCTGTACCTCATGTAAAAAAAGGTTGACTTAATCAAACCATGTTGAGATATTACACACAGACATTTCAAAATAAAAACGCGTCGCTAACACATCACACAACCCGCACCTACATCAGCTCGAAATTAACCCCGAAACATATTTCCAACTTAATTTGGCGTCCGAAATAAAGTGTACATTAAAATATGGAGCTACGTGTGAACTCAAGTCTCATTTTTTTTTTTTGCGGGGAATCACGGAGTAAGGAGAGAATAGAGTGCGTATGGTCAGGGGTCATAGATCTCAACCAATTTTATGACCAGGTGAAAATACTTTATTTACTTGAGTTTGGTGTACTCTAAGATATCAGTCCCTTACCAACTTTGCTGACTGGCTTTTTTACAAAAGAAAGAAAATACATTTGTTTAACACAGACACACAACATATTCTGTGCTGTGCTTATAAAAAGAGATCGTTTGAGATACCAAAGAAATCAGGTGATTTGATTGTTGGTCCCTATTTATAGAGTTAATGCTTTGTTACTAGGGGTTCTTGCAAATAATACGCTGCCTCTCTCTCTCTCTCTGTTTGGCACGGTTAAAAATACTCGGGAAATATGCCAAATTGATTGACAGGAGGATAGGTTTTATACCTTGACGTATAAAACTATCCTCCTGTCTGCTTATGAAACTAGATACTTTTTTAAAAACTAAAAGAACGACTAGAAGAAAGGACTAGTTTCTTAATTTTCGTTGTCGGGCGCATTACCTTACATACCTCCATTCCGACGTTTAGGCTGTACCGTCCAATATTTTTTACTATAATATAGGTATAATAGGGTATAATCCTGTTATTTTTAATTTGATTATTCGAAACCTAGAAAAAAGTTAAGCCACAGTAAAAAAACACTTAAATATCTAAAAAACATGGCGGCGTTGTTTGCGTTTTAAAGTCTAATATAGACAGAAACAGCACTACTGGCATCTGACGTCACAACTACTCACAACACAGAAGAGCCTAGCGACTTCACGCCATTCAGTATAATTATTGTTTGGAGTGACAAGGACAGAAGAATAATTTCAAAAGCGTATACGTTGTTTTTTTCACAAACTGTCTCTTGTAATATTTAAATTAATTCATGTATTTCTTTGATAGTAGTTAAGCATAAGCACTCCAGTCTTTATTTCTCCATAGTTTAATAAAACAAACGAGGCACAAACTTCACCGAGCTCGTCCGAAATAAAATTAATCCTTCGGGAGCCCGTCTCCCTTAGGATTACGGAGAGCTAAGGATTCTCACACTCCGTGCTTCTGTATTGTCAAGTTTACTCGACAAATTGGAAAGGGTTATGTCGGATCTTGAGAATGTAGGTCATTCTTGGAAAGGAAAGAATATTGTTATATTTACATTTCCGGTGGCGTAGTGAAATTCCGACTGGAGCGTGAATTTATACGAATTCAAATATATTATAATGTTTATATGGACTTTTTCTAGTCCATAAGTATCGACTCTCTTATCAAAATTCACTAGAATTTACTTACACTAAAACGTTACATAACGACATCGGAAAGAATTAGACTTTTAATAAAGTATGAATTAAAATGAGATAATCTGCACTTAAATATAATTCTGCACGCACATCCAAATTACCGTTTTGAAAATTTTGCATATTTCATAATCATATATTCGAAGTACGTCAGTTGAAATGCAATGTTTTATAGTTAAACATCAAGGCCGTCGTGATGCCTGGCGCGATACCGCGAGCGCGACAGGCAGCGCGACGTCCAGCGCGAAACTTTCCATAGAAATTGTGCTACTAGTGTCGCGTCGCGCCTCTCTGCCTTTACAGTCTGAGTGAGATAATCATCTGTGTACCTAAAAGCTTCTCCTTAGTTCAACAGTCAATAAAACTTAATTATCTTGTAACATCTTCGTGAGATCCCTTAATTGACAACCTCTTCACGTATTCAATGCACGGTACAGTTTTGTGTGAAGGCTTCACACAAAACTGTACCACAAAAATACTTTAAAAAATTGTGGCAGTTAGATAAAATATCCCACGTTTTAAAAACGCATTTCTCCGGATCAGTGGTGACGTATGGCGACCGCCGAACCACCTCGTGACACATTGACCCACCCACAGACCTTTTTTACACATATTTTTTATAGCCAAGCCACAAGCGTTGGGAAAATAAATGTTGCCAACCAAAATAATTGCGCTTAATAAAATCTGATACGGGCCCCATAATTAGCAAATTGATGTTGGTTTTGAGTTTTCATTATAAATATCACTAATGAACAGATTCTTTGGAATTAAGGGGATCATTTGGTTTCAAAATGTAACAAAAAATTACATTTCAATGGATATTTAAATGTACATAGTACGAGTATAAGGGAATTCGATAATGTTTTGAGTATACGAATATTTGAATATAAATAAGATTGAATTGCAAGATGACTTCAACTCAAAACTAATAGTTTACACGAGTCGAGTTTTTACTTATAAATATCTTTTCGATATTATTCCTATTCGAAACGAGACAATCTCCTGGTGCAAATGGCACTTAAAATACGTAGAGTGTATATACGTAGACAAGCCCCGTAAGAAGTTATTTGAAAAGGCAAACTGTGATGACGTTCTCAGTAATTAGTTCGGACACAAGAAATAAACCACAAGTTATATTTACGCCGGTTACACTTTCATTAGAGTGTTTGGTGAATGAACATCTTTGACTGACTCTGAGTTTCAGTCTGGCCTTGCGCGGGAAGCCTCAGAGGAGTATCTGATGACTAAGCAAAGTTTAACTTAAGTTTTAGGGGGTAATATGGTCATCTGAGGTAAATTAATATTTATTTATTTAATACTTTAAGCACACAAATGTACAGAGGCGGACTTAATGCAGTAGGCATTTTCTACCAGTCAACATTTGGGTGATGCAGAGACAAACAGTGGTAGGTGCAATAACGAAAATTGTGACATAAATATTTATTTAAATATAGGGATATACATACATATACCTATAAAAAACTTTAAATATAATATACATACCTAATTATACATAAATTGGGACTTGGGAAAAAGAGGGGCTTGTGGCTAAGTAATAACAGCCGCTCGGGTCGATCGATCAGGTTAAGCTTCGCTTGCCTCGGTTGGTCCGTGGATGGGTGACCATCTTTACATACCAAGACCCTTCCGTGCCTCAGAAAGCACGTTACACCGTTGGTTCCGGCTGTCATTTGTAGATCTTTGACAGTCGTTACGGGTTGTCAGAAGCTCGAAAGTCTGACAACCAGTCTTACCTAGGGGTATCGTGTTACCTAGTAACTGGGTTGTGGAGGCAGTCGCTCCATGTAAAATACTGGTATTCAGCTGTATCCGGTAAGACTAGAAGCCGACCCCAGCATAGTTGGGAAAAGGCTAGGCAGATGATGACCTAATTATACATAAATATAAGACCAAATAAATACACATAAATACACGAATAATAAAACAGATAAGACAAACAATGGGAAAACATTACCGTTGTGATGATACTGCCAGCTTCTTACGAATGTACTCGCGAACTTTGACTTTAAAGGATATGGCCATCCGCTTAATATGGTCCCTTCCTCAAATCTCAAACTACAGCCGTTTTTAGATTGATGGAAGATACCTTTCTATGTCTGCCAATCAAACAAGAAGGGACGTATTACCCCATGTTTACACTCATATACAAAGTGTGATACTTTTCGACAAATCTTGTAAAATACTTGTCAAAAAAAGGTATTGATTTTGTTCGCATTTTTGACAAGTTTTCTACAACTTTTGTATGCAACTAGTCTTTACAACTTATTTTAGGTGTAAACGATAAACGAAAACAGTAGTAGACACAACATGTAGAATACATGTTTTATACCTTGGTGTAAACACGGGGTTATGAAGTCAACAAGTCGCGCCTGATAGAATCGCGCGAGACGTTGCGCGTCTCTGAGAATGTATCTACTAGGCTCAGATATCGCAAAGCCGCTTTGCGCCTGTGATCCTGAACGGATTATATCAACACGACTGCACCTATTCTAATATATTTACCCAACATTCGTTACGGAGAACTTATAATACTGACTGTAGACTAAAATTCTGTCCCACTGCGGGGAAAAGGCATACAGAGAAGGCATGAGACTGACTGACGACTTTCTTCTCATACAGAGAAGGCATGCGACTGACTGACGACTGTCTTCTCATACAGAGAAGGCATGCGACTGACTGACGCCTGTCTTCTCTTACAGAGAAGACATGAGACTGACTGAGGACTGTCTTCTCTTACAGAGAAGGCATTAGACTGACTGAGGACTGTCTTCCCATACAGAGAAGGCATGAGACTGACTGACGACTGTCTTCTCATACAGAGAAGACATGAGACTGACTGACGACTGTCTTCTCATACAGAGAAGGCGTAAAACTGACTGACGACTGTCTTCTCATACAGAGAAGGCATGAGACTGACTGACGACTGTCTTCTCATACAGAGAAGGCATGCGACTGACTGACGACTGTCTTCTCATACAGAGAAGGCATGCGACTGACTGACGACTGTCTTCTCATACAGAGAAGGCATAAAACTGACTGACGACTGTCTTCTCGTACAGAGAAGGCATGAGACTGACTGACGACTGTCTTCTCATACAGAGAAGGCATGCGACTGACTGACGACTGTCTTCTCTTACAGAGAAGGCATGAGACTGACTGAGGACTGTCTTCCCATACAGAGAAGGCATGAGACTGACTGAGGACTGTCTTCCCATACAGAGAAGGTACGAAACTGACTGAGGACTGTCTTTTCATACGGAGAAGGCATGAGACTGACTGACGACTGTCTTCTCATACAGAGAAAGCATGAGACTGATTGACGACTGTCTTCTCATACAGAGTAGACTTGAGAATTAATAAAGACTGTCTTCTCATACAGAGAAGACATAATACTGACTGACGCCTGTCATCCCATACCTACAGAGAAAGGATGAGTGAAACTGACTGATGACTATGGCAATTATGTATTAATAAACCGTCCATTGTAACGATTACCAAGTGTCTCCATTACCAATGTCCAGCACAGGACATTTATGCTCAATCATTGTACAAAACACCAGCTTATAAATAACATTAAATTAATATTTTCTTCTCTTTCTTATTGCTCTCTCAAGGGAATGGATGACAGCATTAACGAAAACGGTAAGTTGACCATGAAAGTGGTTTCATTTTATAAAATTAAGTGGCCGCGTAATGTGCTTCATCGAAAACCTTTTAAATGAAAGTGCATTATGTGCTTGAGCCGCTGTTAATGACTTTCAGCACAGAGTTTAGATTATACAATATTTTCAATTCAATTAGGTATATTATCGTTATTTCAGTTTTCGTCCACGCATTGAAAGCACTTTACTTTAACCTTTGGATAAATAAGTAAACTTTGTAGGTAGCTGATATTTTCTTGACGAAATTAATAATTTCGACAGATTCCATAGAAAGTGTGGGAGTCCTTAGTAACGACTTCAATCTAATTTCGACCGGAAAAAAACATGTCTTATTCATCTTAATTCCAACATGAATGACGTAAGCAATATTTTGTATCAACAGTTTGATTTAAAAGAGTATCCATGTCCACGCTTTCGACTTCATCTTTCCGACTGACCGACTCTATGCGAATACAAAAGTGCCTAATTGATTTAATTAAAATAAATGATTTGAGTTGAGTTTAGTCATTTATCATGTAACTCAGATGAAAAACTTAAATTCATTTTTCTTCCAGCTGCCCGCTCCTCCTCACATCGAACTGGTGATGGCTATGCCTTATCTCCGCACAGCGTTCAAGAGGCCCACAGTCAGAGTGAGACGTAAGTACCTCTCTTTTTAAATAGCCAAGAACTTCTTACAGACTCCTAGGTTAATGGTACAAGAGCCTAGCACGTACACTGTTCAGTCAGCGACAAAAGTCGATTAACACTTCAGTTTTTTTTAAAGAGGCCTATCACAAAACTGTTTTTTGAAAGATTAAACAGCCGACGCATCGCATTATGTAGTAATTTGGCAGTTGTAATTATGTTTATTTTAATTGTAATTCAACATTCTGAGGACACTATGAACAAAACCACTATTTAAGAGATATTATTACTTATATATGTTTAATTTCGTTTGCTTATGTACAGTAGTTCAATTTACCTATGAGCACGAAAAAGTGCCGTCGCGCATTTTATGAAAAACTTGGCTTGGGAATTTTTGCTTTATTTAAATAGATAAGAAAAATTTGGGAAAAGGGAGACTGTAAACTACACTAATAACTATTCTCCACCACTTAATACGTACCTAAAAGTTGTCGGAAGTCTTTCAGTTTCTCAGAATAACAACGCCTAAGTTTTATTTTATTTTATTTTATTAGGGACAACAAACAGCAGTATATTAAATATTACACGTGAATGAAGTACTAAAATAATAGAATTAACAAATTCAGTAATTACGACGTTATCTACAGATTACCATATAAAATACTTAGCAAGTTGGCTATTTAAGACGCTGACAGCACCTAAACCGCGGTCACTGTCAAATTCCATAGAAAAGAAAGAGAAGCGCGATGACACAAAGCTTGTAATTTATTGCAAAATATGAAGTAATTATCTATTTACTCAAAATTGAGTTGAGTAATCGAAAATAAAAAACAACCAAGTTCTGCATTCAAATAAGACGTGCTTGTTATTTATTAAATACGTAACGTATGTTGATATTTGATACAGATATTTTGGATTAGAACTCAAAGTAAGAGGTTAGTTTAACGTTAGTTTGTATCGACATTATGTTTTCAAAACGTGTTTTGGTAACAACCAAGTTCTGGGTAATATGTTCAAAATTAAAATATATTTTTTCCGCTACCACAAACTATACAGATTTGGATTTTTTTTTCTTAAGCGAAGGCTATTTTGGTCAATTGGGTCTTGTCAGCGCCTTAACGGAAAAATCACTGTCGAAATGTTATAAGCCTCTTAATTCATCATCAACATCATCATCAGTATCTGCTTAGCGTTTTCCCTGCTGTGTCGGAGTCGGCTATGCATTGAGCTAATTCATCATCATTCTCCTGCCCTTATCCCAATTTATTTGTGGTCGGCGCAACATGTCTTTTCTTCCATACATATATATTTTATTATTTATGTACACAGTAAAATACAAACAGATTCGACATAATTGTAATTTTAGTACAAAGGTACTGCTTATTTCTCTTATTTCTTAAGAAAAAATGTATTTACAAGGCAGATGTGAGTGGAAATGATGGGAGGGGACGCCCCAGAAAGACATATAGTGACCTCATTAATGATGTTCTTCGAAAAGGTCAGGTGCGTAGTACTCGCAACTGGCGTGCGTGTATGACCAGATGTATGAACGTAAACGAAGCAAAAGGAGTACTGTAATGAGCGTAGCAGGTGGCGTTCTATAGTTTCTGCCTACCCCCATGGGATGAAGGCGTGAGTTTATGTATGTATGTATGTTCTTAAGAAATTTCATCCAGCAGTCCTGCAAAAGGAGAAATAATTGATAATTATTACAACATAAAAAAAAACATAACATCACGCCTTGTTTCCCCGAAGGGTTGGGCAGAGGTGTTTCTGTAGTACACCCACATTTCGCCAGTTATGTTTTTAAAGTCCCATGTAATAGGGGGCGAGCCTATTGCCATCAACCGGGCACAAATCCAGACTCCGGGCTGCTACTGAGAAATTCCAGATAGAAAAACCCAATAACACTTTACCCGACCCGGGAATCGAACCCAGGACCTCATGCTCAGCAGTAGCGCTTGCGTCTACTAGACCAACGAGGCAGTCAGTCAGTGATAATTATTAAATATTATATAAAATATAATATAATTTATTTTATTAATGTGATGTAATGTTATTGTTATTTATTTAATAAAAATTTAAAACGTAGTCAAATTCTAAGAATAGGTATCTACTCTTAGCATATGAAATACAATGTATCGAATAAATTTTGTGTCAATTTAGAATTAGATGATCTGTAAATCTAGCAATGGTAATGGATTTTTGTCCCTGACCGTACCACAGTATTGGTTTAATTTACTGCACTGAAATAGCCTCCACGGTGCAATGTTTACGTTAGAGACAATAAACGCGCGTAATTCTGCTGATTGTGGCAACATTACAAATGGAAGTATCGTTTGTTTAACATTTCCAGTCTGACGAAGCACAATTCGGAAAAAAACTTTGATTGAAGCTTCAAACTTCATATTTCTACGTGTCTGCGTAAAGACGCAGACACGTATTGGTCTATTTTTTGAAGTGTAACTTCTTAGGCGGCGACCAGAATTGAGAGTGAAATCTCATGGATATCACGTTTAGATACATTTCGTTACATGAGAGAGAAGAAAGATAGAACTCTCTCTGTCTCTCACACTAAATCTCTCTTATTCTTTATTTTTCATGAAGTTTCACATCTGTCACGGGTGCGGTGCCTTTTTTTTTTTTGGGTAGTAAATTATCAAATAACTTCTTCGGGAAGGTGTGTCAGACTCTTACTGACTAAAACCCACCCGTGTTTCTTCCGTTGCCTGTGTTGCCAGGGGCCTCGGTAACCCTTTCAAACTTTCCCGCGACGGGTTCGGTGCTGCACGCGCAATTATCTTTTCAAACTTATTTTATGGAAGGCAAGTCTGAACATCAATGGTCAGACTTGCCTTCCATAAAATAAGTCTGATTTACACGATGTGATTTAATTGTCTGTGGCATATCATAAGTTGAAGCAAAAATGAAAATGTCATTAGTTGCTATGCTTAATATTGTATGCCATAGACAAAAACTTGCATTGTGTAAATGGGGCTTTATAGGTCAGTCTATTGTTATTTATTTATTTATTTGTTATTATTATCTACCACTTACATTTGTTTTTACAGGTGGGAACAACAATGTAGTCCCAACATAATTTAATTTAAAATAGACTCTGAGTAAAGACAAGTCATACAGAGGACAATATGTTAAGACGCTGACAACACCTAAACCGCGGTTACTGTCAGATTGCATAGAAAAGAAAGAGAAGCGCGATGACACAACACTTGTAATTTATTGCAAAATATGAAGCAATTATCTATTTACTCAAAATTGAGTTAAGTAATCGAAAATAAAAAAACAACCAAGTTCTGCATTTAAATAACACGATCTTGTTATTAATTAAATACGTAACGTATGTTGATATTTAATGCAGATATTTTGGATTAGAACTCAAGTTAAAAGGTTAGTTGAACGTTAGTTTGAATCGAGATTTTTTTTTAAAACGTGTTTTGGTAACAACCAAGTTCTGGGAAATATATTCAAAATTAACATATATTTTTTCCACTACCACAAACTATATAGATTTGGCAATTTTTTTTCTTAAGAGAAGCCTATTTTGGTCAATTGGATCTTGTCAGCGCCTTAAGTGTCACCCTCTGGAATTCCGCCAAAGAGCAAGTAAAGATATCCAATCGCACAGAGACGCTGTTGAGTATGACTGCCTTGTTGATTAATACTATGACAGTAGTCACAGGCGCGTCAAGCGTGGGCAGGTAGGTTCCTGGGTTCGATCTCTGAGTCGGGCAAATATCATTGTGGCTTTCTATCAAAAAAATCTAGCAATCCGAAGGCTGATTTTTTGCCTAGCTAGTGGCAAAAGACTTGCCTCCTTACAATGTAACTGATAAAATGTGGGTGTAGGTAGCTACTGCACACCTCTGCCAACCCCATCAGATAAAACAGGCGTGATGTTATTATGTAGTAGGTATTGTAACTGCTGTAATGTGTACACCGCAGACACAGACCACAAATAATTTACTTAAGAATGGCAGCTACCGCCGTACTAGCGGTATCAATGATATGGGGGGCCCCATATCATTGATACCGCTAGTACGGCGGTATCAATGATATGGGGGATACACCAAGCTACAGGGGATCCCAGGTGTGTAAGCAAAAATTCGTACAATATTATCCAAAACCTCAAATTCCTATAGATGAGGAGCTCGTAATGAATGAATGCCTAATGTAAATATGAAAATTTACGTAATTCGTTTATGGCTTACCAAGGCTTCAAGCTAAAGCACAGTCCAACTCTCTAGCTCTTAGGTTCATTTAGTAAAATCACACAGAAAATCTAACCTACGAGTCAGGTTGTTCCAATTTTCGAACTCGCTTCGCTCGCTATTACATTCTCTTAGTTAAATGTCAATGACAGCTTTAACTATCCAAATCAGGATTCTCCAAATTTCTAGCTGGCTTCACTCGCTCTTGCAAAATGCTTAGTAAAATTCCAATGAAATCTTCACCAATCCCGGTTCAGAATAGCTCGCCTTGCTCGCTCTTAGTAAGGTTACAATGATAACTTAAGGTCTCGACTCAGGATGCTGTTTTATTTATTTTGTAAAAACAATATACCTTTTGAGATTCGCTACAGTCAGATAAAAAGTTTCAAAATTAACCCAAGAAACTTTAAGGAGTGCTTAAGACCTTACTAAACTATTACTATGGGACCAACTTTGAAATCGCGAAAAAAGACATCTGCATAATCAGCCTAATGTTCCCACTGCTCGGACACCGGCCTCCTCTCTGTGAGAGGGAGTGGGCCGTAATCCACCACGCGGGCCCAGTGCGGGTTGGTAAATGTCACATGTCTTCGAATGTTTAGTTCTAGGACTTGCCGGTTTCCTCACGATGTTTTCCTTCACCGTTTTGAGAGCAGTGGTGATGAAATGATTTACACAAAGATGATTTACATGATTTACGCGACCTACAACTCGTAAGTCGGGGCCGTTACCACTGGGCCACCACTGCACCAAACTATACAATGTATTTGAGTATTTAATGTATTAGAGAATAAATTAGTCAGGCACTCGTCTATGTTCAAACCGCAGAGATTCCCATATACCCTTCAAGTATAATGTAATATACTTACCTATTTGTCAAGTAGTATAGCGCGATTATGGATTATATATGACCTTGTGAAGGCCACAGGAATCCGCTGAATGCGGAAAACACAGAACCGGTCGAAGTGGCGATGCTTGGGGGAGGCTCATGACCAGCAGTGGACGTCTTTCGAATGAAACGATGATGATAGTGGGATTGTTTAGAATAACCGCAACCGTAATTCTTACTTCCCTTTTTTTTGGGTGGGAAATTATCAAATAACTTTTCCCGCTCTGGGCGGAGCGGGAGGGTGTGTCAGACTCTTACTGACTAAAACCCACCCGTATTCTCGCCACCCGCGGCCTCGCCCTATTCTTACTTCCCTAACCTTTCCTTACTAATACTCGTAATTATTATAAATGCGAAAGTGAGTTTGTTTGTTTGTTGCGCTTTCACGCTGAAACGGCTGAACAGAACGGGATAAAATTTGTCACATGGGTTGACCTGGATTAGGATATAGGATACGTTTTATCGAGACTTATGCGGGCGAAACGGCGGGGCATAACTAGAAGTAGTGTACACATATACAAATAAATAAAATTGAAGTGTCTATTTGGAATGTCAAAATAACAGCTTTTTACTAAATGCGGATGAAAGTATATAAAAACTTATAACAAAAAACAATTTTTATTATTTTTGTCTGTCTGTCTGTTTGTTCCGGCTAATCTCCGAAATGGCTGGACCGATTTTGACGGGACTTTCACTGGCAGATAGCTGATGTTATAAAGAGTAACTGAGTCACTGAGTAGTTTATTAAAAAAAAGCCGCGGACAGCAGCTAGTTGAAACTAAAGGATATATTAATGTTTATCTTCTATCTGCAAATAATTTGTTTCTAGTGCGTGCACTGACTGGACAGGTCCACTCTTAATCTGTGTGGTTCTTTCCTCAAAAGACCATTTCGGACACCAACCTACATGGTCCTCAAATGATCTGACCAAGATTATGTCCGGATATACACATTGACATTGATGAATTTTATTTATGCAATAACATGAATATTTACTCTGTGTGGTATTATATTATATTAATTATTGTAAATGTGAAGACTATGTGGGTCATTGTTTAATTTTGTTTTATTCTCAGTTAGTTTTTAACATGGTCTGGCAGTTTGAGTATTTTTTGCGGTCTAGCCAAGTGTCCTTTCTTTGGTATTGTTCGTTGAATCGTTGAGCTCCTTTAGTTCTGAGTTGAGCTGCACAACTACTGACAAATGCGTGTGTCAGATTAAGAGTAAGAGGACTGTATGTGTAGGTAAATGATACCCACATAATTAGCAAGTTTGAGTGTCAGACTGGTTACTAGTTATTTACTGTGTATGAAATATCTACAAATATTTTATTATTATTTTTTTTTTTTATTTGTGATGGGTTTGCTCTTGACTTTAGTCTATGCCAGAGGCGACAGAAACAAAGTCGACGATGGAGCGAGCTTACCCAGAAGAAGCCTGTTCACTCTCACTTTGAAGAGATTAGGGTTATATGCGTTCGGAAACACAGACGCAGGCAGAGAGTTCCATTCCTTTGCTGTGCGCATTATAAAAGAAGTTTGGAAACGCTTAGTGCGAGTTGGTGGGATAGCCACCAGGAAGGGATGGTAACCTGAAGTGCGCCTAGATGACCGATAATAGAAGGGGGCCGGTGGAATGAGGTCGTGGAGTTCCTGAGCACACTCTCCGAAGTACAATCTATAGAAGACCGACAAGCAGGCAACCTTGCGACGATGGGCCAAACTGTGAAGCTTGGCATCCACCAGATTTACGTCGCCAATGAGCCTCTTAGCTCTGCGTTCCACCGAGTCAAGCGCGGCAAGTTGGTATTTAGCCGAGCCATCCCAAAGGTGGCTACAATACTCCATGCAGGATCGGACCTGCGCTTTATAAAGGGTCAAAAGCTGTCCAGGCGTAAAGTATCGCTTCACCTTATTTAGGAATAGTGTTTATGGAAAGGATTTCATGAAGAAAAGCACAGAATGACAAGAGTAGGCATTTATTTAAATTAGGCTTGTCCATTAAATACGTTAAAGAGGAAACTACTTGTCCGTTCCAAAAACTAGGTCATCATGGAGAAGAAGGACAAGAAACTCCATGGCAGCTTGTTTTAAAGTATTTTATCAACACATTTTAAAATGAGTATACATTATTTTATCACATTATTCTCTTGGACTATTTCTCAAAGCCATGGATATTTTATCAATGGAATGAAACAGAACACGAATATTCTTAATTCGATTTAACACATAAGGCATATTACGTATATAGGAAAACATAGTTAACAGCAACATTCAAGAATATAATTAATTAACTTACATGAACCTTACAGGTAGTCCATTTTTCACAACAGTTGTATCAAGAGTCCCTGGATGATATTTGGCCAGAGCTTCCGCGTTACAGCGTACCAGCTCTCTCGTGGGCTTACCGGCCAGAGTTTCCACTTTACAGTATACTATCTCCTAGTGGCGGTGAATCTCCTTAGCAGCTTAATATTACGACAGACACCCAAAGGTCTTTACCGTTCGACAGCTAGCGTAAAGGATTCCCCCCAAAAACTGCCCAAGCCCTTTTTATAGTCTTTACCAATTTCAAACCTTTCCCGCCGTTTTCGACCAATCACAGAGCGTCATACAGTTTTTGCTAACATCTATTAACATAGCTATTAATTAACAAAACTTATGTGGTGAGATTACTTTAAAACTTAATGAGAGTTTAGCAATATAGCTAGTGTTTATTTATAATGTATAAGTAACATATATAAAGATATTATTACCCACCAATCACCGAGCGTCATACAGTATTGGATGGATAATTTCTTATTTATGTGATAATAAACAAATCTTACACAGTGGAACTGTTTTAAAACTTAAAAAGATAATTTAGGAATTTATTAAGTGTTTACTTGATACCTTATTGTAAAGTTGATAAAATATCAACTTCACTTGAAAGGTCTGAGAATCTTAAGAAACAACTTGGTACATAGAAATTGCAATGTAAAATCTAAATAATAATAATCTATCATACTATTGATTATTATGTTATCAATTTGTAATGTTAAAATTAATAAACATTCGTTTTGAGTAGGTAAAACCGCAAATCATGACTTTCGTTCGGAAACCAGTCTTTTAAGTCGCAATATATTTATTGTGACTTTAAAAGACTTGACTGTTAACATAAATTATCTGTTTGTTCAATATGAATTCAGGAAGTGATTACATTTGTATTAAATTAAAACTTGTTTCTCAAAACATTAATTTGCACTAAGAATAGAATGAATAAATAATGTTGAAAGGAAACGTAACCTTATGTCAACGTAATCTGTCTTATGACAGCTGACGTTGTCAAGTTGCTATTTACTAAGTTCTTTCTGTTATCGTTTTACAACATCAATAAACACCAGTTGTTTTCCTATAAATATGTACAATCTAACACGTGCACTGACTGGACAGGCCCACTCAATCTGTGCGGTTCTTTCATCAAAAGACCATTTCAGACACCAATCGACATGGTCTTCACATGAGCTGACCAAGATTATGTCTGGACTTTAAAAGAGACTGTGACCTCTGAGTTTGTTTCGACCTTTCTTCTCAGAGTAGTCAGATAGGAAATGCCGACCTCATCTAGTTTAAAAAAAATATGATAGATCTGTGTGATTGAAAGTGTTTGTACAAACCTATTTACAGAAATAAAATCGTTTATCATTTATCAGCGTCAGCGACCGACTGTAGCCGTGTATACTCGATTTAGCGTCTCCAACGGACTGCAGCCGAGTAGGTATACCCGATTCAGCGTCACCGACCCGATCGTGATGGTTCATAGTTCAGAATAGCGCAAAGTGCGCCTTATGAAATTTTCACTTAAAAAATACGTAATTATGATTCATATTATTATGGATGAAAAATATGTTTGACGTGTAAAAGTGTTTGTACAAACCTACTTACAGAAATAAAATCATTTATCATTTATTTATCTTTGTTCAAAATACCTAAACTTCTCCTTAAAACTAACCATTGAATTGAGATGATCGCTTCCGTGATTTTCGGTGCAAAATATTTAGTAAACATCACATCTGTGAGGTTTACTAAAAATATTTTTTAAACTGACATTTCAAGTAACTACACTAACGACGGTAATGACCCAAAAAAACTCCTCAAATCAATGTTTTTTTTGTTTTATCATATTTTTAAATCGATACCCATCACGTCTGCGGTATTTCGCTAAATAATTTAATTTGACCTGGTATACAGTGTGTTTCCTATAGCGGAACATGACCAAATGAAACGTTATAGCAACATCATAATAGGTCAGCCTTAATATTCGTACGTAGTACGCAGACAAACAGACGTTTGATCGGTATTTCTTAAGCAGCACGTGCTGCTTTGTTCCCCCAGACACGTGTCTGTGCTCTACAGAAATTACACATGCGTTATGTGTCGCGCGACTCGAGTCGAGAACAAGATCGTAATTCAATAAGTGTTGGAGAAATTATCGATTTCTAATCTAATGTTTATTGCTTTTGTCTTGTAACCTTGTTCTAGCTCTTTTATTTTATTTACTCACGTGAAGTCACGTCACTTTGGCCTGGTGCCATACGTTGTTATCTTACGAGTATCTTAGTTGTTATATTGTATAGAATCAAGTTTATATAACTAAACAGACAGATGTGCTGCTTGGGAGTTTGTTCCACCACTTCTTCTTCCCAGCTAAAGCACTAGGAAGAGGTGACGGGCGGGCATTTTTGGGGGACTGTCTTATGTAACTTTGACGTTCGAAAAGTGCTGATTTTCAGCCTAGTTTGAATAAATGACTTTTGATTTTGATTTTGATGACGGCGCTGACAACACCCAATTGACCAAAATAGGCTTCTCTTTAGAAAAAAAATTACCATATTTGTATAGTTTGTGGAAGCGGAAAAAATATATGTTAATTTTGAACATATTTCCCAGAACTTGGTTGTTACCAAACCCGTATAAAAAAAAATCTCGATACAAACTAACGTTAAACTAACATCTTACCTTGAGTTCTAATCCAAAATATCTGTATTAAATATCAACTTAAGTTACGTATTTAATTAAGAACGTCTTATTTGAATGCAGAACTTGGTTGTTTTTTTATTTACGATTACTCAACTCAATTTTGAGTAAATAGATAATTGCTTCATATTTTGCAATAAATTACAAGCGTTGTGTCATCGCGCTTCTCTTTCTTTTCTATGCAATCTGACAGTGACCGCGGTTTAGGTGTTGTCAGTGTCTTAAGCACCAACAGCACCGTAAAATTACTTTTTGTGTTATAAATTATGACTACCTCGTTGCTCTAGTGATCGCACACCTACCTCGTTGATTTAGTGATCGCAAGCGCTACTGTTGAGAATGAGGGCCTGGGTTCGATTCCCGGGTCGGGCAAAGTGTTATAAGAAAGAAAGAAAGAAAGAAAGAAAGAAAAGGTATTTATTGGGATTCGCACAGGAGACCACAATATAAACTAAAAAAAACACTCATAGAAACATAAAAAAAAAACAAAACAAAGTAAAATAAAATGAAAATAAAACAAAAAGTCCTGTACGAGGCCAAAAGGTATCCTATCTCAGCATAATGCTGCGGTGCTGTTTGGGTGGTGGTTGCTGCGGTTATTGGGTTTTTTCCATCTGGAATTTCTCAGTAACAACCCGGTGTCAGAATTTGTGCCCGGCTGATAGCAATAGGCTCGCCCCCTATTACATGGGACTTAACATGGCTGGCGAAATGAGGGTGTACTACAGGTATATTTCTGCCCAACCCTTCGGGGAAACAAGGCTTGACGTTATGTATGTGTATAATGAAAGTTACATCCAACCCCAACAATTGCTTAGTCCCAACAATTTTTAATGACATACCACTCGATTTAGAAAGTAGCAGTAGGTACCACAAAACTCTCTTTTAAAAATAAAATGGAGAAGTTTATTTTTAATACCTTTTGTGCTTGCGAAATGTGGGTTTACTATAGGTGCATCTCTGCCTAAGCCTTCGGGGTATGCAGGCGTGATGTTGTGTTTAATTATGTTTAAATTCGACTGAAATTAAATTAAAATAATGGACACACCTGAGATTTGTCAATGGGGTATTTTACTATATACGAGAAAAAACCAATAAATATATTATTGAGATAGTTTAGGCAAAAAGGAGTCGGAAAATATTAGTTTTAGTTCATAAAATAACAAAAAAATTTTAAAATTCAATTCAACGTTTTCAGTTTTTCTAATCTGTTAAAAAACACCATGAAATAGTAGCCGCCATGTTATTATGTCATACGGATATGTTAACAAAAACGTGTCAATTATCATACAAAGATCAGCGCATTTGTTTTCGTAGCGCAGTGACGTCATGACCACAGAGTAACATGGCGTCCACTGCGTCCATCGTTTTCGTCTTTCGTGAAATGTAAAATTTTAAATGCATTATTATGGCACTTATCGATTGAATAAAAATTTTGTGATTTTTTTTTTTTGGGGCATATTAGCACTATAGAATTTAATTAAGACACTTTTCGAAAATGGGTGTAAGACCCTATTCCAATAAATTCAGATTGGTTAGTTCACCTTATGAAAACAATCGAATTTGATTCAGGGATCCGTTTGCGTAATATTAAGCTTTAAAGTGTAATAAGCTCTAATTTTTGTTAGAGTCAAGTGCCTCCCCCCCCTCCCCCTGCCAGCTAAATGGTTGGTTTTGGATATATGACAAGTCATGGCAGTAGTATCTACAACAAAATAGAAAGGAAAACTATCAAAGCTAAGTAGACTTTACAAGTTAACGAGTAATAGTCGACCACCTAACATTTAACCGTGACGTATATCGATGTATAGGAGAACATGTTTTACAACTACAATGATAACTTTGTTTTTGGGATAAATTCATCCCAACTTCCAAATTACGGAACCCTTTATTGTGCGTGGTCCGACACGCAATTGACCGGTTTTTGTAGGTATGCACGCTAATTTTGTAGCTATGGCAAGTGCATAGGTTTAAGGCTCCTACATACTAGCGCGACTTGTCGCGCGACGCGACGCGACACAAAGACACCGCGTGTAGTGCTACAAGCGGTGCCTTTGTGTCGCGACGCGTCGCGCGACAAGTCGCGCCAGTATGTAGGAGCCTTTATAAGCCCTTGCTGTACAAGGAATCCAGCTTCACAACAGTCAAACTGTTTGATATCCAGTTGCTTCATGGAAACTACTGGTATTCAGCTGCTTCCCGTCACACTGGAAGCCGACCCCAACGTTAAGGCTAGGCAGACGATGAAGCGAAAGTATTCTCATGTTTTTGTGGAAACCGAGTACCGTCAGGTAGATAAGTACCAAGCTCTAACTAACAAACAAACGTTTTTTAATTCATCACATCCCCCCTTCCTTGTTGGCATAACGAGCGGTATACCCCTTCCATTCTTATCACCCTCAATAATCACTAGCACGTGACAAAACGCTACAAAAGAACAGATAAATCAATTAAAAGGTTTAATTAATGCGGCGTTCGCCGATTAAGAGCAGAATGGCATCAATCTCGGAAAAAGGAAATTTAACTTTGATTTGTAAGATGGAAGGTCGAAATTCATTTACAAAGTTCTTTAGCCTTTTGCAGTGTATATGATTGGGAGGTTAGTCTGACTATTTTTCGAAGTTACGTTATCAGTTTGCTGATGCGATAACTGAACAGACAGCTGTGCTGCTGGGGAGTTTGTTGGCCACTTCTTCTTCCCAGCTTAAGCACTAGGAAGTGGTGAAGGGTGGGCGTTTTGGGGGACTGTCGTATGTAATTTTGACGTTCGAAAAGTGCTGATTCTCAGTCTAGTTTGAATAAGACTTTTGATTTTTGTTTTTTTTTTTATTGTTTCGATTCAATCGAGGGTCGATAAAATCGAGTATCAATATAATCGTGAAGTTATCGAGAAATATGTAACATCTTTCCTCTAGCTTTCTGTGGGAGATTATCTGTGTGATTTCGTGAAAAGGGACGGAAATTTGTAGACAGGAAGTGACAGCTTGACCATGGAATCATTGAGTACTTTTTAATAACATGGCATTAGTTTACTCATGGAATTAGTAGGTACTATATAGACTGTAAGAAGAGGGGGCGACGTTCGACCGGTCGGCAACCACTAGTAATGAATAATTCGAATAAATATTTCAGTATTTAACTTTTTTAATTCTGAGGTGTCAATCTCTGTCACTGCTCAGTTACCCATTACCAAGGTGAGACGTCAGTGAGTTACACAGCATATGAGACTACTGTAAAGGTGGGTACTGACCAACGTTACAAGGTGTAATGTAACATTCGCATCGAGCGTGTTACTCATCGAGCATGTTACGCAGTGTCCTTAAAATCGACGTAACATGCTCGTCAAAACTCTGTGCTCCGTCGCCGCCAGTTCACTCCGAAATGGCCGACAGCGAGGACGTATTGGGAACTTTGATTCTACTTAGTTATTGTTTCATCCAAGTGAAGAAAAAGAAAAAACGTTACTGGACATCAAACTTATTTAAAAATAGAGGCGTATGTGGTGGTTTGTCATTGATAGCAATATTAAAAAACCAAATGATTACTGGACAGTATAAAAACTTTGTACGCATGTCTCCGATTGATTTTGAAGAACTATTGAATTTAATTGGGCCAAAAGTACATAAAAACGATACAAATTATAGAAAAGCTATCAGTGTCACGGAACGGTTAGCACTAACGCTTCGTTTTTATGCTACAGGAGATTCCTATACTAGTATGCAATATCTTTTCAAGATATCAAAACAACGAATAGGATTTATAGTGAAAGAGGTCAGCGAAGCCTTTATTGGAGCATTAAAAGAATATGTAAAGGTATGTATTATGTATGTATTAATTCAGAAAATGTAGTCATTACATATCAAATTAAATTAAATCACCAAATTCTGACATAAATTGTTCACTCATAGCTGGTGACCCATAGTCATTTTGATGGGACGTATTTGATGCAGGAGTTTCAGGGCTTTGCTGTGGCTCATAGTCATTTTGATGGGACGTATTTGATGCAGGAGTTTCGGTCTGTGGCATCGATGAGGCTCTGGAAGTTGTTGGTCGTGTAGAGTAGCCTGAATAACTGTAGCTGTTCATTCCATTTCCAACATAGTCATACTCTCCGCGATCAGCACTGAACAATATATTTGATATATAATGCTGCACATGTATTTTTGTTGTCTTTGAATAAGATCGTAATTTATTTGCCAAAAACATACCATAGGCTTCACATTCGTCAGGTCTGTGCGAAGTTGCCTCCGTTTGCTCGGTTCTCTTTTTTAATATATTTAAAGTAGATACCATTATCTCTTCTGGGCTTGGGGCTACTGATTTCTTCCTTTTTGGAGGAGGAGGGCAATCATTGTCGCTTTTTTTGGCAGACGGAGGGCAATCATCAGGCAGTTGTTCTGAAGCACCTTCATGTCCACGTAGCTGAAAATAAATATTAATTATTATTTCAGACGCCAGAAACACCGGAGCAATGGCTGGTTGTAGCAAATGACTATGACACTTTGTGGAATTTTCCACATTGTTTAGGTGCAATCGACGGTAAACATATTTTACTGCAATCACCGATCAACAGTGGCAGTGAATTTTATAATTACAAGGGTTTCTTCAGCATCGTATTACTGGCAGTTGTTGACGCGAAATATAACTTTTTGTATGTAAATATTGGGTGTCAAGGAAGAATATCTGATGGAGGAGTTTTCAACAACTGTGTTTTAAACGAAAAACTAAAAAATAATGCACTAAACCTCCCTCAGCCCACTGCGTTGCCAGCAAGAACAGAAGAAATTCCATTTTACTTCGTTGGCGATGAAGCTTTTGCTCTTTCCCAAAATATGATGAAAGTATATGCAGGATATCATGAACGTGGTTGTAAAGAAAGAATATATAACTACCGACTTTGCAGAGCTCGTAGAGTAGTGGAAAATGTGTTCGGCATATTGTCAGCAGTGTTTAGAGTTTTGCGGAAACCAATGTTGTTAGAACCGAAAACCGCGACATCTGTCGTAACAGCAATAACATCTCTCCACAATTTTTTAAGAAAAGGTAATAATGCTCATGTATATACCCCTGCAGGTAGTTTTGACGAAGAATTGAACGGCCAGGTCAGATTAGGAAACTGGAGAGAAGGTAACAATGATATGACTAGTATGTTACCCTTGCAAATAAGACCGCGAAGGGCTACAACATCTGCTCACAATATTCGTAATGAAGTTGCTGAATACTGTATTCAGCAAGGGTCTGTAAGTTGGCAAGAAAATTATGCTTAAAATGGACTTACAGTATCTGTTGTGTCACGAGGTGTATTTCTATCCAGTAGAAATAACATGGATTTGTAAGCGAACCAAGTGCTGTGGTAAACTTCATCTGCACCTGAAATTTAATTTGTAATTAATATTGAATTATTTTAAATAAAAAGAAGCACTATACAGATTAATACCGAGTTTATATTGTTTTCCCCACACTAGCTTGGAAACACCTACTTCCCTCACTAATTTCCACCCCCCCCCCCTACTATAACCCGCGTTAAACTTAATAAATAATTACGTACCTTTTCCAGTACCAGTTGATTGTTTAGTTTTCTGTTTTTCCCTCCTCAATGATGCCAGTAAACTTGTCATTTTCTTTTTACAGGCTTCTCTTTCGCTGTCGAGTAACGAAGCCAATCTATCCCAAGCGTCTTCTTTCTTTAATTTGTTATAATGCTCTGGGTGAGCTGGGTTCCACAACAGTGTTTCTTCTTTGTATTTTTCAATAAAATACAAAGTTTTTTCTTTATTCCACTCCATGCTTCTTGAAACTTGATATAATTACGAGAGGAATAACGGGTGATCATGTGCGCTCGTGACGAGTCGCAACGGCGTACTGACTGAACCGCGTAACAGTCAAAGGATTCGCCAAAAAACCGACAGCCGGGTGGAGCACTCAAAGCGAGCAACGAGCGGCTCGTTGCTTGCTGGTTTTCCCGTAACACGACGTACTGACTGCATGAATGCTCGCTGTGTAACACGTTACATTACGCCCCGTAACGCCGGTCAGTACCCAGCTTAAGGCTCGCTGGTATCTTTTTTTTAATACAAGCAACCTGCCCCTGCTTCGCAAAGCTTTTACAATACATTGACATTTGATTATTATATGTAAGTTTAGTAATTAGTATTACACACATAAACCTTTCGGAATAAATTATCTAAGTGATAGCGAAAGCAGTATAATCCGTTGCGTAGTTTAAAAGAACAACATGGCTTCACAGACCAACACGAAAAGTGTCTTTAATTTATCATATGTATTTTATATGTCAGTGGGCAAAAGCCAGTTTTGAAGACCTACGCTCAGATGCAGATGAAGGGAATGAAATAGAAGTAGATGAGATTGTAAGAGCGTTGAAAGGGATGAAAAGTAGGAAAGCTGCAGGGTATGACAAAATGTCTGCTGAAATGCTGGAGGGCGGTGACGGGGTGGTAGCAAGCTTGTTGTATCGGATCTTTAATATGTGTTGGAGATACGGCCTGACTATGACTGGTGCAAGGCTGTAATTGTACCACTATGAAAAGACTATCAGCAGGAGTGTAAAAATGATCGCGACATTAGTCTTTTGAATGTTGTCGGCAAACTGTATGCGTAGGTTTTAATAAAGAAAGTGATAAGAGTGACAGATTAGAAAATACGGGATGTGCAGGCAGGGTTTAGAGAGGGAATGGGCTGTATGGATCAGATCTTCTCCTTAAGGTGCATAGCCGAAAAACATCTGCAAAGCGCAAGAAAGTTTACTGTGCTTTCGTTGACTTGGAGAAGACCTATGGCAGTGTGTGAAGAGAAGAGCTGTGGTCGACACTATCCATGTATGGTGTGGACTGGCGCTTGGTACGTGCACTGAAATCTTTATACAAGGATTCCAGTGCTTGTGTTAGAATAAATGGGGCATACACGACAGCATGGTTCTGCATCTCAAGAGGTGTTAGACAGGGTTGTGTAGCGTCACCGTGGCTGTTTAACTTATACATGGATAGTTGTCTGATAGATTTGAAAGAGGGTGGGTGCGGATTAAGAATGAATGAGTTGCCTGTCAAATGCCTTCTTTACGCAGATGATCAAGTTCTACTTGCATCGTCAGCAGAACAGCTGCAAGACATGATGACTGTAATGGATGAAGCATATAAGATGAAAGGGGTGAATATAAATGTGAATAAGTCGAAGGTCATGGTGTTTGAAAGAGAACAGGATATATCGGTGTGTGATGTGAAAATAAATGATAAGAGTGTGGCGCAAGTAAGTGAATTTATATATTTGGGAAGTCTGTTTACAAGGTATGGAAAGATTGATGAAGATGTGGAAAGGAGAGTAAATGCGGGAAATAAAGTGAATGGTTATTTATGGAAGTGGATGTTGGGTGTGGCAAAAGAAGCATGAAAGTAGTAGTATTCTGTGGAAATACGTTCCTTGCGAAGCATGTCTGGTGTGACTATAAATGATAGGCTGAAAAATTATGTGATAAGGCAACGATGCGGTTTAAAAGATGTAGTGCCAAAATTGTTTGGTCATATTGAGAAGATGAATGAAATGCGACTTACAAAAGGCTGATGTGTGTGGAAACGTCGCAAAAAGGTCAAGGTGCGTAGTACTCGCAACCGGCGTGCGTGTATGACCAGATGTATGAACGTAAACGAAGCACAAGGAGTATGTAAGGTGGCGTTCTATTGTGTCTACTGTTTTTATGAATGTATTTTATTTATTTATTTATAATATGTATAGACTAGCTAATGCCCCCAGCTTCACTCGAATGGTTTTTTCTAAAATAAAAGTAGCCTACTCCTTATAACATCAGCTATCTGCCAGTGAGTCTCGTCAAAATCGGTTCAGCTGTTTCTGAGATTAACTGGAACAAACAGACAGACAGACAACAATTTTAAAAATAGTTTTATTTTGTTAAATGGTTATATATATTTTCATAATTATGCATTTAGTGAAAAGCTGTTATTTTGACATTACAAACAGATACTGGAATTTTATTTATTTGTTTAGGAGACGAATGGTACTTACTATATGGATATTATTTTTATTTTAATATGGATAAAACGCGGATAGTTGGAAACTTTTGCATCAATATGAATTGAAGTTTGTAGGAAAAGTTTCAGCCATTTTGTCTGGAAATTGGATTGGTTTCTTATTTCAGTTGGAGAGTAATTCAAGAGGATAATTCTTGAGACGGATTTGTTACTGTCGCTTTGGATATCGTCGTAGAAAATTAGATTTAATGCAAACTTTGTTCACTCAGGGCGAGATTCATATGACTTTACTTTGCTAACGGATATCTATGACTTTGCCAACTAAGCGTTCCATACGAGTATGAACCTTTTGTTTTGGTTTTAAAATTAATTTATTTTGTTTTGTTTATCGAAAAGAATTTGTATTGTTTTTGTTCAAAAAAGAATTTATTTTGTTTGTTTAAGAATATTTTTTTTTATTTTTTGTTTGTTTTTAACTTTAGGTAAATTGTTTTTAATCGGTTAAAGACAGCTAATGAGACACAATTGATTTTCCATTGTTTGGCACCAAAATCAAAATCAAGTCATTTATTCAAACTAGGCTGAAAATCAGCACTTTTCGAACGTCAAAGTTACATAAGACAGTCCCCCAAAAATGCCCGCCCGTCACCACTTCCTAGTGCTTTAGCTGGGAAGAAGAAGTGGTGGAACAAACTCCACCACATGGGGTACGCGCCGGGGCTTCATAAGTTAATTTATGGGAACTTTAAAATGGCAGCACGGAGTCTGGATTAGTGCCCGGTTGATGGCAATAGGCTCGCCCCCTATTACATGGGACTTAAACATAACTGGCGAAATGTGGGTGTACTACAGGTACCTGCACATCTGCCCAACCCTTCGGGTAAACAAGGCGTGATGTTAAGTTATGTGTTATGTGTTTAAAATGGCAATTGTAAGAGCTAATTGATCAGATTTACCTAATATAGATATTAGACTGTTGGCTTTTGGAAGAATAAATGAATAAAAAATTTACACATTTTAAAAAAAAGTCATCTTCAGGAAGTCGATGCTCTCTGTGACGCGGGACATGTATTGTCCAGGGCCGATTCCAGTCCCCGAGAATGCCCGCCTCACAAAACGCATCACTCGTGGTCGTGTATTGACCTTCCTGAAGCAGTATAGTTTGCCATACCCTGGCCCCATCGATACGACGCTCAATCCTGCACTGCCAGGCTGGTACGGCTGGTTTAAGTCGACCAGGTCAGTTACAGTTTGGAAACGGATTTTTTTTTTGTTGGGTGGGAAATCGTCAAATAACTTCTCCCGCTCTGGGCGGAGCGAGAGGGTGTGTCAGACAACTTGCTTACTGACTAAAACCCACTCGTATTCCTTCAGTTGCCTGTGTTGCCAGGGGCCTCGGTAACCCTTTGGTACTATCCCGCGACCCCGGCAGGCATCGGCCCTAGTGGACCCCTACGCTTGTGCTGACGACATCTCTTTGAGGCGCGCGTGGAACACAACGCGCCGTCGACCCGGGCCTACGGGCCTACGGGCCTACGGGTCCTTACCGGACGGTTAGCTACCCATTGCTCACCGTCCGCAAGCCCGCGCCTACCTACGGTGGCCGGAAATCCGCCCGGGATTCCCGACGCCCAGGGCGTCTCTTGCGGCGGCTAGGGGCGAGAGGGCGCGAAATTTGCCTTTCCCCTGTTTCCAGTTTCCAGTTTGGAAACTTGACGTTAGCTAAACGACATGCCGCAACAGCCGCGCAATACAGGATCGAGTGTGTACCTATCATATTTATAATATTACTAGCTGCGCCCAGCGGTTTCACCCGTATAAGTGTCGATCCCGTGGAAATATCGGGATAAAAAGTATGCTATGTCGTTATTCAGGTCATGGTCTACCCATGTGCCAAATATCATCCAAATCTGTTTAGCTATTTTAGCGTGATTCCATGACCAAGGGAAATAAGGATTGATTTTTAGGGTTCCGTAGTAATTAGGAACCCTTATAGTTTCACCATGCCCATCTGTCTTTCTGTCTGTCTGTCTGACCCCACTGTAGCTCAGAGACGCTTAGTACTAGAAAGCTGTAATTTGGCGTAGGTATACATATTAATCACGCCGACAAAGTGCTAAAATAAAATCTTTAAAACAATTTTTTTAGCGTATCTCCTTTGCGCGTAATGTGGGGATGATTTTTTTTTCTCGTCCACCCCATGGTGTAGGGTATCGTTGGATAGTCCGTCCAAAATATTGCAGGTCTGTGAACACTACTTTTCGATTCAAGGATCCACTTGCGTAATATTAAGTATTAAAGTGCTAATTTTTGTTAGAGTCAAGTGCTCCCCTCAAAAAATCATGGCGGTAGTACATATAATTTAATTAAAAAGAAAACTATCACGGCTAAGTAGGCTTTACAAGTTAACGAGTTATAGTCGGCCAACTTAAGTTTGTAGTTGGAGAATTGAACGTGGCATATATTCGTCCCAAGTAATCCCAACTACGGAACTCTTCATTGTGCGTGGTCAGACACGCACTTGGCCGGTTTTATTCTATATATTCAGCAATTCAGCATAGTAACATAACATCGTATATCGTATATTTCGCCAATCCCATATAGAAGGGGTTTAGCCATTATCCATTAACAAGCCGCTAATCCTCAGGCTGCTATTGATATCCTTCCTAATGGAAAATACAAATGCGTGGTAGAGTCCGTCCGAATTTCTTTTTCAGTTTTCGGAAATATTCGGCCGTAATATCCATTTTCGGCACTTTACCGGCCGGAAAAGAAACACATACCTACTTTCGGAAGAGGCCGAAAAAAAATTGTCAAATAGATAAGTTCCTTTATTTAATTTATTCTGAGAAAATCTATAATACAACAATTAAAAGTACAATAACTGCGTAAATGCAGAAATAAATATGACACGCGTATAACATCAGATCGTTTGATCTATCTATAAAAACCGGCCAAGTGCGTGTCACAATGAAGGGTTCCGTAGATTAAAAAAAAACTTTCTTTATTTGCTAAAATAACCTAACAACCTTGCGCATTTTTTTCCTATTGCAGCTTTAAAAAAGAATATAAATTACGCTGAGTCTTATTTAATATAATAGATAATAATAATTGGTTGTTAGTATATACGGAACTGATTCACTCTGTCCCCCGTATTAGTATAAACTGTATTACGGTGGAACAGTTTTCCTCGATCGTAGATGGGATGAATTTATCCCGAAAACAAACTTAACATTGTAGTTGAAAAACATGTTCTCCCATACATCGATATACGTCACGGTCAATTCTCCAACTGCAAATGTAAGTTGGTCGACTATTACTCGTTAACTTGTAAAGCCTACTTAGCTGTAATAGTTTTTCTTTTAACTTCGTTATAAATACTAGTGCCATATTTTTTTTCACATACCAAAAAACAACCATTCAGCTGGCAGGGGGGAGACACTTGACTTTATCAAAAATTTGCACTTTAATTATTACGCAAACGGATCCCTAAATCGAGAAATGATTTTTACAACCCCACAATATTCTTAAACGACCTATGCAGCGATACCTCACACCATGGGATAGACGAGAAAAAAAATCATCCCCACATGAAACAAAAAACGAAACGAAAACAAAAAAAGCTTCGGCTTTAGTCTTATTTTCGTCCGAAAACGAAAATGATTTAGATATTAAAAAATAAAATCTTATTGGTTTTTTTTTTCACCTAGAAAGAGCATATAAAAGCAAACCTTTGTCAATGTGAGTTAAAAAAGTTACCCATTAATTTATGTGCGTGAAGAAAAAATACAACATAACCTAGCTTCACAACTTCAAAACAAAACCGCGTCGGTTTAAGTCAGCTGAGTGAAACCACGAGTGGACCCGAATCACCCCGAAGTTAGCCGCACGTCACCTGACATTACCGAGCTTTACGAAGTAAGGCAAATGACGCGCGACATTTCACGAACTTCGGCTGGTTTATGACTGAAAACGGAAACATGGCCGAATCATGATTTTTTGGCCGAAAATGGCCGAAAACGAAAACGAAGGTTTGATCGATCACTAGACACGAGCTACAGGTGTGGTGTCAAAGGGAAAACATCTCAAAACCTTGGTCTAATTCTAGTGCATGTAAGAAAAATCATAAGATAAATCAAAATATTATATTAACTACTTATTACAAACAAATATTCCAGTTTTACTTTAAACTAAAAATTACGAAAGAAAAAGTAATTTAAAATAACTTAAATCGTCTTCAAAAAGAACAAATATTGTTTTTCATATTATATATTATATACAGAAAAAAAAAGTGGCAACACTGCCACGGTAACATTGAGCTCCGTAATAATTTTAATTTAAAAATAGATAAACGCAGTGAAACCATTCAAACTAGTGATAAATACAAAGGGTGCATTGTGTAATACCGGTAAAAGTGTTATCCAAGCCTAAAATCAATATCCGACGTAGTTCTAAAGTGAAATATAATCTGGACTCACAACAATAATTCAGTTGCAAACAGTGTTTTAATTATGTGTTGACTGTGCTCATTAATATAAACATACATGTGAAAACGTCATAAAATCATTGTCTGTAAACTAATATTCCGAAAAAACCTAAAACAAACATTAAAACTATTGAAAGTGGAAAAAAAAAAACAACGTTAAAAATTCAAAATTACGTCCACCCACAATAAAAAATAACGAACTCTTGAAGGAAGAATACATATCCCTAATTCAACAACATTAGCAACTGCTCAAGTAGTCGACTGATTTGGGTGCTGACTGAGGTGCATCAAGTCTCGAGTTCGATCCCCGCATACAGTGATCACTTTTTGTGATTTCATATTTCTCGTATCAAATTGTATAATTGAATAACAGAAAATAATCTCAAAATTAAATAATTTGAGACAAGTATCATGAACTTTCTGGAGAACATTACGCTTCGTGTTCGAGGCACTCGCCGTGCTCGTTCAATGTCAGACTCACAAATTAATATTAGTGAAATTGAAAACGAAACATTGGACGACACCACTACCAGTTTCCCCGAGAGATGTAACGACGACACAATCGACCACGAACTAATATCAAAACTAAAGAAACAAGTCGAGAAACTAACTCTTCAATTAAGTAGTGCAAAAGAAGAAATTGAGATACTGACATTGGAAAATAGTAACCTTAAACAGTCTTACCAGGCGTTCGAAAATAAAAATGAACAAAACACCAATACTTCTACTAAGAAATCCAGACAAAAGTCTTCTACTCCAAATGAAAAGGAAGCATTAATCTGCAAAAAAAACACACAAACGGAGCAAGTACATTCGTCTGGCAAGAAGAAAAATAGTAAGGGAACTCAAACAATAATTAAAATGGATAATATGAACCCATCTAAGGAAGAATCTGCAGCATCACCAACAATACTTACAAAAAGCCGTAATGAAGACTCGGTGAAAAAAGTTAGTAAAATCTGTATTATTAGCGAAAATAAATATAATAAAATACGTACAATTGCAGAAAACAAGTTTGACAATTGTGAATTATGTCATTACATAACACCATACTCAGGAATAAATAATATGTTTCACGACTTGGAACCAAAGTTAATGAAATTCACTATGAATGACTTTTGTATTATTTTAATTGGCGAAACAGATTTCAAATCCACTAAGGAATATTTTATTTATCCTTATTAAGGTTTGGGGTTATATTTTGGGGAAACTCCACCAATAAGGATATTATTTTTAAGTCACAAAAAAGGTGCATTAGGGCAATGTCTGGTCTGAAAAGAACTGATAGTTGCAAACAGTATTTTATTAAATATAACATCTTAAGTCTGCCTTCACTATTTATTTATGAAATAGCTAATTTTGTAAGGACCAATCCACACTTATTTAAGAAACTATCTGACGTCTCCATTCGTAATAGACGAGATAATAATAGATTATGCGTACCGAGATCAACCACGGCTTTGATGCAAAAAAGTACTTTTTGGTTAGCACCAACCATTTATAATAAAATCTCAAAACCTATCAAACAAATGCCTACTGCTCTGTTTAAAAAACATTTTAAAAAATATCTCATTGCTAAATGCTATTATTCCATAACGGAATTTTTAAATGATTGTAATTAATTAAATGGATTTCTTAATTTCTAGGACTTTTTATCAGTTTTCACAATTACGACATTTTTTTCGCAGTTATGTATGAATTTTTGGCATATGTAATGTATTCTCCCTAATTTTTATTTTTTTTTTTGATTTAGTTATTCTTTTTATTTTATTGTGTAGAGTCAAATTCAATTTTTTTGGTTTTTTTTTCTAGACCATAAAAAAACATGTTATTATTGTACGCCATTAATGGCAAAACATGCAGATCTGCCTATTATTTTTAAGACCTTGCACATATTGTTTGATGTATACTCATGTTTTACAATAAATATATTCTATTCTATTCTATTCTATTCTATTCTATATGAAAAACAATATTTGTTCTTTAAGAGTTCTTTTTTTTTGTAAGAGTACACGAAATTAACTACTATAAAATGGTTTTGCATTTTATATATTTGATAGGTAGGTACTTTTCTTACGTGCTTGCACCGATCTCAAAAAAAATTGTAGGCTGTTTCGTACCTACTTTTGGTTTCGTTTTGTTGGTTAATTTCATGTATATATAAAAAAATATTATTTCATCATTTTGAGTCAAATCATTTATTTTTGAAGTCGCATTTTTTTTTTTGTCTTTTATGTATGTATACAGGGTGGATTTTTGAGACGGAGCAGTAAGAGCAGCTACCTTAACTGTTGTACTTACAGGAAAACGATCTTGGGAGACCGTCCTTAACTTTTTGAGACATTTAGATCTGCAATCTCAGATTTTGACAAAAATGTACAGTCAGCAAGAAAATGGGCAGTTTTCACCAAAACCTTTTTAGTGCCAATCGATCCTGTTTCTTACAGGTATCAAAATACTCTATCAGACCAACACAGGTTTGAGTACTAGAAAAGTCAGAAATTGCAAAAACTATTCCTGAATACATTTTGTAGGAAATGAGAAACTTACTTTTTGACGATGGATAGACTGTATATGAATGTGTTTTACTTTATTTTGTGATCACCTGTGCGAGTCCCAATAAATACTTTTTCTTTCTTTCTTTCTTTATTTACCGAACTCATTAGTCACCCAGCCTTTTTCCGAGGTTTTTTTTTTTGGGTGGTAAATTATCAAATAACTTCTCCCGCTCTGGGCGGAGCGGGAGTGTGTTAGACTCCTACTGACTAAAACCCACCCGTGTTCCTTCCGTTGCCTGTGTAATCATGGGCCTCGGTAACCCTTTCGTACAGTCCCGCGACCCCGGTAGGTATCGGCCCTAGTGGAACCCTACACTTGTGCTGACATCTCTTTGAAGCGCGCGTGGAACACAACGCGCTGTCGACCGGGGCCTGGTCCTTATCGGACGGTGAGCTACCCATTGTTCACCGTCCGCAAGCCCGCGCCTACGGTGACTGGAAATCCGCCTGGGAGTCCCGACGCCCAGGGCGTCTCCTGCGGCGGCCAGAGGCGAGAGGGCGCGAGATTTGCCTTTCCCTCAACCGTCCCGCCGCCGCCGCCGCCGTCTCCTTCGCGAGCATTACTGCTTCGCAGAAGGAGGTGACGGCTGTTCCGGAAAGTTGAGGCTAGCTTCCAGTTGGTATATGTGAATGGATGCGACATGCGCTGGAATCTCATTATGTAGTTATACACTACACCAACCTCGTCCTAACTCTGTATTAACTAGATATGCCAGAGACGAGTACATTTGTACGGAGTACAGAGGCACGTATTTATTTAATTTTCTGGAGATAAGATTAGGCTACGTTTACTAATTATAAACTTCTTTATGATGAGCTTACTTCTGACGGAATGTTAAAAGTACCAAACTCATCTCGGTATGTTTCATCTATAACAATATGAATTATAATTAGGTATTTTCTGACGATTATTTTTTTAAGTGAAAATTTCTTAAGGCGCATTTTACGCTATTCTGAACTATGAACGACACTAAACCATCACGCTCGGGTCGGTGACGCTGAATCGGATATACCTACTCGGCTCCAGTCCGTCGGTGACGCTAAATCGAGTATACACGGCTACAGTCGGTCGCTGACGCTGATAAATGATAAATTATTTTATTTCTGTAAATAGGTTTGTACAAACACTTTCAATCACACACGTCTATCATATTTTTTTTAAACTTTATGAGGTCGGCATTTCCTATCAGCTACTCTGAGAAGAAAGACCGAAACAAATTCAGAAATCACAGTCTCGTTTTAAAGTCCAGACATAATCAGATCATGAGAAGACCATGTAGATTGGTGTCTGAAATGCTATTTTGATGAAAGAACCACGCAGATTGAGTGAGCTGTCCATTAAGTGCACGCCGTCAGTAGTCGTACAGCTCAACTCAGAACTTAAGAAGCTCAACGATTCAACGAACAATACCAAAGAAAGGACAGTCTACCCATTTGGGTAGGCCGTAAAAATTACTCAAACTGCCAGACCATGTTAAAAACTACTGAAAAAAAAAGAAAAACCAAAAATAAACCATGACCTACATAATCCTCACATAAATTACAATAATATAATACTTTACAGAGTAAATATTCACGTCATTGCATACATAAAATTAATCAATGTCAATGTGTATTATAATCCGGACATAAGCTTAGTCAGAACTTTTGAGGACCCTGTAGGTTGGTGTCTGAAATGGTCTTTTGAGGAAAGAACCAAAAAAGATTTGACTGGACCTGTCCGGTCAGTGCCCGCATTTGTCAGTTATCATGCAGCTCAACTCAAAAACTTAAGGAGTTCAGAAGAAAGGACATTTGGATAGGCCGCATAAAGTACCCAAAAAAGATTACCGACATAGTCCTCACATTCATAATAATTAAAATAATATAATACTTTTCACGACGAGTCCTGGAGAGGAGACCGCGTATCGGCAAGCGTAGTGTGGGACGCCCCCCAGCTAGATGGACCGACGACCTTAAAAAGGTGGCTGGGACAGACTGCATGCGGAAGGCGGAGGACAGGGTGTTGTGGCGCAGCCTGGGAGAGGCCTACGTCCAGCAGTGGACTGTTATAGGCTGAGTTGATTGATTGATTTGATTGAATACTTTACAAAGTAAATATTCATGTCATTGTATACGTAAAAGGGTATATAGAAAAGGAAATATAAATAGCTAGCAAAACAAAGTAAAAAAAAACAACATTTACTGTAAATGTATGGAGCAGCTCAAAAGCCTTTTTATCCTCAATATAATATAGTCTTTAACAGTATAAAGGGCTTTCTGGCACAGTGTCTGCTTTATAAAACATTTGTGTGTATTAGGGCTTAGTTCTTGAATGTGGCTAGGAAGCACAGAAAGTTTATTATAAAAACATACATTATATCTGTGTGCCAAAATTCATCCAAATCCGTTCAGTACTTTTTGCGTGAAAGAATAACAAACATCCACCCATCCATCCATCCTTACAAACTTTCGCATTTATAATATTAGTAGGATATATTAGTAGGATTATTATAGGAACTTAGGAAGCCCGCACAGTGTCCCACATAAATTTTATTAACTTTGCTTGAGCAGTTTTTGAGTTAGCTTTAAAAATACGTATTTAATCCCGTCTATTTATTTACATTTACTTTATTGTACACCAGATTATACATTACAAAAAGAAAAAATATATATACACTACAAAATATACAATGGGCGGCTTTATCGCTTACTGAGATGTCTTCTAGGCCACCTTGGAATAGACAGTGATTTGTGTAAGTTGATGTTGTTAAAACTTCCTGTAACTGTTATTATTATACTGTAAGCTATTCAGGTGCGGGGTAAAATATTTGCCAAATCAAATGAGCCAGGGGTTGGTTTAAAAAGACGGTATATTCGCACACACAATACACAATAATTAAAGTTACCAACAATCATCTATTATCACTAAACTATCACATAAAACACAGAGAACACAATTTATATACGTAAGCTATCCTAACTAATACTTTAAACTTCCCTAACTAAATATAGGTCCTATAATCTGAAGACTCTATGGCATCTGTTCCGATGCCAGCTGAGGGCTGATGGACATCTGATGCGTAACACACCGTTGTTAACTGAGTCCTAATGACTACTGTTTGATTTACTATTGATATACAATTGATACACTTTTTTTTTTTTTGATAATGGCATCTCGTAGTTGACCTTGAAAGGTCGTGACTACTTAACCGGACTTTCCTGTGGCTGCCTTAAGCGAACCCAAAGCCTCCAGCCTGGGGCGAATTTCTTATAATACTAAGCGACTGCACGCTAAGGGCACCCTCTGTGGGGTACGGAACTCGGCTTAGGGCGTCGCTGGGGGGAGGACAGCAAGGTGGGACAGGCTGGATCTGGTTAATATTATTATTATTTATCGGGGAATTTAAAACTACAGGCTCAGCTGCGGCGCGGGCTGGCACTTCGTCGAGCAAGGGTCGGGGGGGGGACACTTACGTCGGGGTTTACGCGAGGGACCTCGTCGGCGAGGTCGGAACGTTGGTCGGTGTGTTTTGTGCACTGTACTCGTTGCCCTACTGCTTTCCTGGAGGAGGGTAATGGGGTCATCGGGGTCGGTGAGGGTATGCCTTGGACGGCGAATAGAGCTAATGGTGGAGGGCCTATAACTGGCGGCCTGCACAACCAGAGGGTTGCGGTGGGTGGCGGCGGAGTCAAAGAAGCGCTTCGTGATGCGCTTCATGAACTGCTTGATGGTGGGGATTTTGAGATCGAGATGGAGGATCTCGTTTCGGACGAACCAGGGGGCCCCCGTTGCCTTTCGGAAGAAACGGTTTTGGAGGGACTGCATCCTGTGGATGTGGTGGGGCCTAGCATGTGCGAAGACTGCACAGGCATAAGTCATGATGGGACGGATGCACGCTGCGTAAATACGCAATTTGCCCTTAAGGGACAATTTGCTGCGCGCATTTAGGATGGAGTGTAGTCTACCGAGAGCGAAAGCGGCACGCGAACGCACCTGCTCGATGTGTTCTGAGAACGAGAGATGGTGGTCAAGGGTCACGCCTAGGTATTTGGCTCGCTTCTCCCAAGGGATAGACTTGCCGAACATGGTGAGCGGTCGGGGGGGATGAGGTTTCTACGCTGTTTGGTGAAAAGAACAGCCTGACTTTTGTCGGGATTGGCCTCGATTCTCCACTTTCTAAATCAAGCGCCAAGCTTGATTTCCGTTTTCGGCTTACCGGGCTTCGGTATACCGATGACGGTGGCCTTCTTCCACTCTTGTGGGAAGATGTTATTGCTCAGGGCTCCATTGAAGATGGTGGCTATGAGCATTATGAGGTGAGCGGGGAACAGTTGGAGCACCCTATTGGTGATTCCGTCTGAGCCGGGGGCTTTGCGAGGTTTTAGACCCTTGATGATATCATGCACTTCGTCTGGAGTGACGGGAGGCAGAGGATAATCAGGGTCTTCAACGGGCGGGAGGGGGCTCTACGTTCGACTTCCGCGTCGACCTGGGACAGGTGAGCTTGGTCTACTGGTTGAGAGCTAGGTGAGCATTGAGCTTCAAGACTATCGGCTAGGCATTCCGCCTTGTCGACGTCATCGAAAGCGATGGTCTTGTCGGGGCGCACCAGGAGGGGCATTGAGACGACTTCATCGGATTTGAGTTTCCTCTGAAGGTCCCAGAACGCTCGGTGGGTGGGATCTAACTCGCTCAGCATCTTGTCCCAGCCGGCGTCACGCAGCTCCGATAGGCGTGTCTTTACAGATCTCTGTAAATAGCGCATATGGGCTTTGTTCGCGTGGTTGGGAAAGTTACTGTACGCACGGACAGCCGCGTTCTTCTCATTCAACAGTTCGCGCACATCGTCCGGGAGCTTCCAGCGATGGTCGTCCATCGCCGGAACCTCCCTTGAACAGTCGTTCAGGACTGATTGTACATGTACTGTGAATGAGTCGATCGCGGCTGTCGTGTCAGCGATAGAGTCGAAGTGGTCGGGAATGGAGTTTAGTCGGGGACCTAACGTGGTGGACTTCAGGCAGTCGCTTACTTTCCTCCAGTCTGTAACTAACTTGGTGAGAGGGGGTCTATCAGGGTCGTGGAGACCTAGGCGTGGGGCCAGCTTTACAACAACTGGACGGTGTTCAGAGGAGAGTTCGTCAAGCGCCTCTATAGAATCCAACCGTAGGTTGATACTCTTCAGAAGCGCTATGTCAAGTAGGTCGGGGGTATGGCTAGGGTCGTGGGGAAAGTGAGTGGGAGTCATCGGGGCGATGATGTCGAAGTTGAGGATGGGACATAGGTCAAACAGGTATTTGCCTCTGGTGGAGATATCCTGGTTCTGTTCCAGGCATGATGTTTGGCGTTGAGATCGCCCGCTATGATAATGGAGTCACTCAGGCCAAGTAAAATGGAAAGGTCGTCAGAGAGGGGGGAAGGGCTAACTCCAATGTGCAAACGGGGGGAACATAGGCCGATACTATGGTAATCGGTTGATGGCCAGTCATGCCTAACTTACATATGGACACTTCTAGACGTGAGAGAGGGGGCGGGTCCATTGGGATGCAGTGCAGGGACGTTCTATAATAGATTAAGGTGCCGCCCTTGTGGCATCTAGTCCTGTCATTGCGAACTATACGATAGTTGGCAATTGACGGGTTTCGACGGCTATGTACCTACCTAATATTATGATGTAAAGTAGGTAGAAACATTAATTTTAAATAAACATGCAATCCAATAATCCCGGGTTTTTTTTTTTTATAAATGTTTTTATAGAAGTCGCTTCCCTACTATACACCGGACTAGTTATGCATTCCCGTTGTCCGTGGCCTCTTTAAAAAAAAAAAGATTTTTAAGAAGCCGCTTATACTTTCATAGCAAAAAATTAACTTTAGGTAAATATGCATCCGAAAATCCGATATCTGGTCATAACTGCCGCTACTGGTAGTGTACTTGAAATGTCAGTTTAAAATATCGTTTTTTTTTTTGTGTAAACTTCACAGACGTGATTGGTACTCGTATCGATACCTAAATACGTTAAAACAAAAGAAAAGAGATTTTCTCAACTCGTACATCAAGTAACAACACTACCAGGTCATTACTAAAAGGAGACGGAAAGATATAGTTTGCCCTCAAAAAAGTACAAAAGTACCTCGGTCCGGTACTCTATAACAGGCTAAATAAAAAAGGAACTACTATCTACTCCTTAAATCACAGGAACTGCAAGAAAATCCTTAAGGAAACTCTTCAAACTATGTCTAGTTTGTATTATTGTTATTTTTTAATTAGTTAGTTAAGTTAAGATATTATAATTTTAGACAGCATTTTACATTTATGTACCAATAAGATTAATATATGTGATTATTTAATCAATTAATGTTACCTGCAATCGCCTGAAACACAGGATAGTTCAGGCACAAATTATGGGTGAACTTGACATAGATTTAAGAAAAACTGTTATTTAACGTTGTACCTTATATTTTTGAATATATTTTTATTATTATTATTTATTGACTCCATAAAAAAACAAACTCTTTTTTATTTTATCATGTCATGACATTTATTTTGTCTGCGGAGTTTCGCTAAATAATTTCATTTGACCCTGTATATTGATACATTGTATAAAATAAACTTTTCCTGTCTGTCTGTGTGACAGCTTAGTTCTTCTAAACTACACGATGGATTTTGTTGTTTGGTTTTCACCATCATTTAGAGCATTTACAATATTAAAGTGGATCACTAAAGGAATTCAAACATCATGTAAAATGAAACGTTTCTTATGTATAAGTAATGGTGACAATCTTGATTCAAGCGTCATAATGTATAAGAATAAGTATGATACACTGTATAAGCAGGTTGTGATAACGGCAAAAAACATGCAATAATGGTGCAAATTAGTAGTTCTAAAAATCTAAGTAAAGATGTGTGGAAAGTAGTGAGAAAATGTACAAATAAGGAGAAAACAATACAACCAGAAATTCGTCTCAAAGTCAATGACCAAATTGTAGTGGACCCAAATCAATCTGACATTTTAGCAAAACAGTTTGACTACAAATGTATCTCTAGAGCAGTAGAAAGATACCAAAATACAGCATTTTTACAAAAGTACACAAAGGAAACAAATAGCGAAATGACAATTGCTTCTGTCACTCTACATAAATGAGGTATTAATCATGGTCAAACAAAAGTATGCAGAACAAGTATTATTGTGGTTATGATGAGATCCCATTATCTGTAGTTAAGGAACATATCTCTATACTAGCTAGGCCTATGTGTGATTTTTGTAATAAATGTATTGAGGAATCTATCTTCCTGAACCAGCTTAAAGTAGCCAAAGTAATACCTGTCTACAAAAGAGGCACCTCCTTGCTACCAGTCCTGTCAAAAATATTTGAAAAGATCATAAAAAACGACTTTTAGCTCACTTAGTAAATAGAGTGTTAAACCAAAGACAGTTTGGTTATCAAAAAGGTGTTGGCACTTCCGACGCCATATATACTTTACTTGATGACGTATTAGGAAAAATAAATAATAAAATGAGTGTAGCCGGAATTTTTCTTGACTTAAGTTCCGCGTTTGACACTATAGACCACAAATTACTTCTTACAAAGATGTGCATTATGGTATAAGAGGTAAGGCCTTGAAATTATTCTCTTCATATCTCAAAAACAGATAAATGTTCGTAGAAATTGACTAAATACAAAATGGCTACAAAAAGGTTTACAAATCAGCAACAGTAATGATGACTACGGGCGTCCCACAAGGATCTATATTAGGACCTGTTTTATTTATCTTATTTATTAATGACTTTTATTATTGACTTCTACATTACATGAATACAATTTTACCTGATATTGATATAGTATTTTCGCAGATGACACAAATGCCATAGTAGCAGCAAAAGACGTAGATAAATTAACAGAGGCTGTAAATGCAGAAATACATATAGACGAACAGCTAAATTGGAAAACAGAATTAAATGCCATAAACTCATCGGTATGTTCCGCATGTTATGCTTTAAGAGCACTTAGACCAGAAAATTACTAATAAGTTAAAATTGAAAATGGTATATTTCGCGTTGGTAGAATCAAAAATTAGATATAGCATAAAGTTTTGGAGAAAAGTTATGACTATAATATCCTAGAGCTTTTATGTTGCAAAAACGCGCAATTCGCACAGTAATCCGTATCCCGCAAATAGAGAGTTGCTGTTAACATTTTATGAATCTGAAAATCGACCAAATTGAATTATGAGCCACCATAAGCTTATTTTCTTACAGACATTCAAATACAATTAGGTCGACATTCGCGTAAACATACATTTCCATAGTAACGACCTTGTTATCTGCCATTTAATTACACAGAGAATTATCAGTTGCAATCTGGTTTTACTCACGAGTGCGGTTTAAAGCTGAATGCACACCCAAAATAAATACGACGCGTACGCATTGTCGTATTAAAATCAATGTGTTTTTAATCTAATATACCTGATTTATTATTTATTTTAATATGCATTCAGCTTAAATATGCTACAAACGAGATTCCGCCATCATTGCATACATCTTTGCATTGAATTTTGTTTGCAAAGTGCTATATGGCAACAATAAGAAATAAGGGAAGTAAAACGCCTAAAAAATATAAAAATTATAATTTTGAACTCATTATTATTTAACAACAATAGTTAATATCGAGTGTAACCACCATTGCTTGCAATAATATCCAATAGTCTCGAATGCATTGATCGAATAAGGCGACTGCAAATATCACTTCCTCTCAAATAATCCCAAATTTCGTTGCAATGTTGCTCAATTGCTTGTTTTGTCCTCTCGTTTCTGTTATCCCACATTTGGACCATCAGACCCCATACATTTTTAATTGGATTTAAGTCCGGAGATTTAGACGGCCAGGGAATATAACTTCTGGATGCTAGCAAAACCAGTTATACACAACTCTGGCCGTATGCACTCTACAGTTATCGTGAATATAATAAAAGCTTGGAAGTTCCAAGCTTCTCGCGAGTAAACCGTTTGCACTATCGGTAACATAGATTCTTCTAATAAATTCACATAACCCATTGCATTCGCATGAGAAGAAATTAATAAATATTCACGTCTAAAATTTAATCTTGCAAGTTTGTGTGCATCTGTTAAGTCGTAGAGAGTAGAGTGCAAATGATGAAGCTCTTTTAAAAATCAACTTAAAAGCTTCCTATTGAATAAGTGTATTTATGCTGTTCAAGATCTATAACGAAATTCCTATATACTTATGTTATTGTTGTAACATTTCTTCATGAAATTCAATTTTCTTTTTTATACTATGTAATTTCAGAAACAATTTATTGTTAATGAATAAATGACTAATGACTAATTTATTATCTAATACATTTAATACTCAAATACATTAATGTATAGTTTGGAGCAGTGGTGGCCCATTGGTAATGGCAGCGACTTACGAGTTGTGTGTCGTAGGTTCGAACCCAGACAGGCGCTATACTTTGTGTAATTTATTTCATCACCACTGCTCTCAAAACGGTGAAGGAAAACATCGTGAGGAAACCGGCATGTCCTAGAACCATACATTCGAAGACATGTGTCATCTACCAACCCGCACTGGGCCTGCGTAGTGGATTACGGCCCACTCCCTCTCACAGAGAGGAGGCCTGTGTCCCAGCAGTAGGATCATTATAGAGGCTGATTATGTTATGTATAGTTTGGAAATAGCACAGGAATCTGGATGTTTTGTCATGTCCCCATTGCACCCGTACAAAACAAGGGTGGCCCGCTAGTTAGAAATAATTCCCGGTAGCTTCAGGATTAAGAACCTTGGTATGGCTTTCTTGAAGATCGTCTCTCTTCAGAAGCAGATAAAATAGAACAATATAATCAGCCTATTATGTTCCCACTATAGATAAAATAGTAAGTACAGTTTTTAATTAAATAAAATAACTATGTAGAGCAGCAGGTATTTTACATCATTTTATCTCAATCACGCCGGCATTTTGGGGGCCATTCAAGTGTTACGTAAGCAGATTTTAGTCATTTTTAACCCCCTGCCCGTTGTCAGCAAGGGTAAGAAAAGCTCTTATCCCCCCCCAACCCCTCCTATGCTTACGTTGTTAAATACTGTATAGGTTTTTTTTTAATCTCTTCAGGTTTTTTTTTTTGTTATTCATGAGTCACACACACAGGAATTGAATGCCCATTTAATTAATTTCCCTATTTCAGTGCTTTCTAATTTAACCATAAAACACCGCGTGAGAACGAGTTAGCAATATCAAGTATTTTGGGGAATCCCAGAACATGCTTTTCGCTTTCAAGCATAGACAAGTAGGTTTGTCATATTTGTTCAAAACAGAATCTTCTTACTGCAGAAAAATCAGAAAAGTAAATAAATCAATATTGCTGACGTAATCACCATCCAGAACTCCCCGTCCCCATGTCATCAAAAATAAGCAAAGCAAAGACCCCCACCCCCTCTGGCACTTACGTAATACTTAAATGGCACCATATTACAGGCAGAGGTTTAAAGTTCACCCTTATTTCGTCAGTTATGTTTTGTCTTGTGGGCAAGTCTACTGCCACTTACCGGGCAGAAATCCAACTCAGGGAGATTTTTTTACGGAAAAACCCAATAACACTTTGTCTGGCTTGGAAATCGAACCCAGAACCCCACGCTCAGCAATCACGCTTGAAAAGACCAACGACGCAGCATTTTTTATTTTATTATCTTTGTTCAAACAAAGTCTCAAAAATACGTCAATTACAATCTGAACGAAATTCAATTATGAGCCGATGCTTTTTATGAAAAGAACTTTCTGATACATAATATAATTATTTACGCATTAAATTATATCGAAAGTCAGTCATTAACTGTCTTTGAATAATAATAATTGGTCGCAAGCTGCGCACAGATAGACACAAATAAAGAAGAAGTTCGCATTAATTAATTTAACAAATAAAATTGATTGATGATAATGCAAGTGACGTTTTTATTAGGTTTTTGGTAAAAAATAGATATTTTATATGAGACGTGGTTATTTGTTATGTTATGATGTCAGATGATTTAAAGATTAAAGCAAGTGTGTGTGCATACGTCAAGACGAGTAAGAGACGTCACTACGCTACACTGCCTATATTTTAGTTTTGCATCCTTATCAAATTCAAGGAGGAAAGTATGATTCTCGACACGAATCAATAATAAAATAAGTAGGTGTTTTTTTTTATTTTTTTTAATATTTGGAAATCGGCATATGTGGGACACGCATGTTAAAACGCGGCCCGTGTGATACCGCACTGTATTTGCCCTATTACTCACACACACTACCGCAAACGCAACGGGGTGATTCTGTTCTGTGAAAGTGGTGTATTCTAAAATACTTTCAAACTTAAATTACTAAAAAAACAAGTATATATTAATTATTGAGCAGGTATCGTAATTTTATTTAATTATATATGTCTTTCATAGTAGCCTCCTAAAATTTGACGAGGATGCAAAACCACACCTTGTAGAATGCTTAAGAGTCTACCATACCTCAAATTGGTTAGCATGATCATCCGTTTTATCGAAAATATTGCCTAAAGTTTCGACTCTAAATCAGCCCTAAAACGGCTTACCTCCCCCAAAAAGGTTTATTGCATCATATGAAGTCTAAACCAGGTGACGGTGATATCAGAGTTACAGCTAAGATCATGTTTAGCAGCGATGTGGTTGCGCCGTACTCTCCAGAGACACATAGCTCTGGAGAGCAAACACCCCGCCCCGGCAACTGGCCTATCCTTCCCTTACCCCCCGATTCGGAAACCAACTCACTTGAAATTACAGCTCAACAACTATGTGCAGCCGTGTGCTCCTTTCGAAGTGGCTCCGCTGGCGGCCTCGACGGCTTGACACTCCAACATCTGAAGGACCTAATGTGTTCTGGCGCCGAGGAGGCTGGTGAGTCCCTTATGAAGGAGCTGACGGCCCTCTTTAATCTCATGCTCTCCGGCAATGTGAACAAATCTGGCAAATCTGCCCTGCGCAAGAAGGATGACGACATTTGCCCCATTGCCGTAGGGTCCACTTATCGTAGTATCGCAGCCAAAATTTGCTGTGCTTTCTACAGCGAAACACTGGCCAGCAAATTCCAGCCCCTACAGGTGGGCTTCGGGTCTAAAGGGGGCTGTGAGGCTGCGGTACAAGCATTATCCACTTATCACAATAGCGATAAAGGTGAGGTCATCCTTAAGGTAGGCATTAAAAATGCTTTCAATTCAGTAAACAGGGCTACCTCGTTGACAGAAGTTCGACAAGAAATACCCAAAATTTACAGTTTTCTTTATCAATGTTACAGACACCCCTCTAAATTATTCTATAAAGACAATCTTTTGAAGGCAACCGTTGGATGTCAACAGGGTGACCCTCTTGGACCAGTCATTTTTAGTTTGGCAATAAATTCTATGTATTCGACAACTTAAATCTAAATTCAATGTATGGTATTATTACACAAAAAAAACATATATATCTAAATAATAAATAAGCCCCCGAGGGCCTTTTTTAGGCTTCACTTAGTTTTAATTTAATTTAGTTAAATGTTAATAATCATTTTGTAATTTGGTTATGTAAATAAATATACTTTCTAAGTAATTAATAAAAATAACTAAAACTCTACACAAACGAAATATGGCGTCGAAAAATTCATGCACATCGCTGTCGACTGGTAATGTACCCAAGAGACTGGCGGCATTGCCACGTTGTATGGCATTGCTTAAACTCTGGCCAAGGTAAAAGCCAGCACTGGCCTTTTTAAGGAAATCCCTCGGACCATGACCAGACCTCCAAGGACCCCACGGCCCAAGGGTTTCAACCCCAAACGGCTTGAAAATATAATGTATGGTATTTGGATGACGGAACCCTAGATGTGATGTAGGCACAATCTTAAAAGATTTAACTTTTTTAAAGAATTTTCAGTTCCATTGGCTTTGACTTTTCAAAATGTGAAATTTATCTTCTACAAACTACTGACAGCCATTGCAAAATTTAATACAATGGCACCAAATATCAAAATTAAAAAATCACTTCACCAGCAGTGCTATTCTGTAACCTTCTCACCGTGAAAACTTAAGTGAAGTGAACGTGTAGTGAACTGTCAGTGTCATCCCACCTGATACTAGGGATGGACCAAGGATTACATTTACAATCATAATCGAGATTTTAATATTATTTTTATGCTAATTCTGTTGATCATAATCAGTTAACTGATTAAATAAACGCAATCCCATGATCCAATCGCGATGTGTTTTAATTGATTAACCCCTCACAAACTATGTGGAAACCTAACTAAACGAAATGTGTGCTGTGTACATGAGCCCTTTGAATAAAAAAACGTGCGGATTATTTAATAAGTACCTTTCTAATATTTTATTTTAGGTAGGTAAAGGACCATGGGCAAAAATGTATGGACCCTGGTCCAATATACCAACAGTGTTACAACCTATGCCAAATGAAAGGATTTGAAGAGTAAAATATTTCATGCTATAACGCCAAGCCGAAATTGAGCACGATCATGGTGTTTAAAACCTAACCGTATTTTATTTAAATATTTTAATAAAAATGGTCAAGTATTTGATCACAGTTTCGCCTGGTGGTTAGTGTCGGTATTTTCAAGATTACTTATATATTACATAATTTTTAGGGTTCGGTATTTCCAGCAAAGCAGATGGGTAGAACTTAAAGTATAAAAGAAACAACAAATGTTATATTGTAGCTTTGTTAATAGTTCTGTATTATCAGTGTTATCTCTTAAAATAATTACAAAAATAGCTTAATATAATATTATAACTAAATAATTATTCAACAATAATCTCATCTAAATGTAGTGCCGGTCTATGAAATCCTTCCAGTCTACCCAGTCCCAAGTACCATATTATAGAGATTACATGCGCATAGCTCCCTATAATGCGTCTACCCGTAAGACATGTACAATAATAATGTATTATCGCTTCTCGGCCTACTTGATCGCGGTCAATTAATGTGTAAGTGTAATATGTTTTTGATCTAACGTGTCGAGATTGCACTCGTCCCCTGAGTAGCCATACGTTAGTTTGCATAATATTACATTGCTGCAAGTCGTGCAAGTTACTCTGCCGATATATTTCTATTGTATAGAGACCGCTTTCACGCAAGTGTTCGCTAGCGTACGATCGTGCAAGCTTAAGCTGATAAGTGCCAAGAGCAATGAGAATCAAATCATCTATGGTTAAAACGGGAAAGTCTTGCAACTGGGGAAGATTTGCTTCCATTGTTTCAAACGCGACTCGCTGTCTATTAAGATTTTTTAATGTTACGTACTCATATAAAAGGTTTGGAGAGTTCATCTTTCTGTTTATTATGCTCAAAATGTCACGAGCAAGTCTATTATCAGTAGCTACTTTATAAAACACATTAATAAGCGCAGCTGCAATTTTAAAATCAACAAACATGTGAGGTAACGCTCTATTAAAATAATCTTGCCATAACAATTTGAATCGGTTCTTAAACTTGCCATTAACCACTTCCACCACCCAACGAATGATAGTCACTAATCAAGATTTATTGGCCTGCTCTGTCGTCAATTGGCTTTCATTCCTATCCTTTGTTGGAGGAAAATGTGTTTCATATCCTAGCGATTCCAGGTCCATGATACAGTCTCTGAAGCTTCGATCCAAAATGAATACATCATTTGGTTCAAAGAACATATGAAATGCATGAGTCTCGTCTACACACAAGTTGGTTATAATCGTTGCATCACTGGTTGTTGCGGTGTATGGACCAAGGACATCTATTATGTAACCGTCACTGCAAACAATTAAAAAGGCTTTCAACAAGTTTTGAAACTTGTGGTGACTGTATGTTAACTTTTGAAAAAGAAAGTTGCTACTTTTTTCAATGTAGACATATGTTCCATCACAAATGACTATGGCTGTTGTTTTGTTGTCATTACCAAAAATACTCCTCGGTAAAAACAAATTCCTATCCAACATATTCTGTCTCGAAATATTGTTCATGCCTAAGTGAGTACTTACAAAATCGGCCGTTAAATGTTGTCTGGCTAGTGCTAGTTTCCTTTCCAGGGTTCTGCGTGACATATTAAACAGGCTTGATAGTCTTTCATTATACTCACCTGTACGCAATTTCGATAAATATACGCCAATTATAGTACGAGGATGATTAGTCACTGGTGTCAATGAAGGAGTTTCTTGTAAAAGCACATCGAATTGCCCAGTAGTGAGTCCAGTCCAAAAGACCATGTCATTGACACTTAACGATCCCAACAATTCGAATTCGATCCTAGCTCCTTGATTAAGAGCTGATATTAACATATTAGACATATCTGTGAAAAAGTCAACCGAAAAATGGTGCGACACGTTACAGTGCTCAAGTAATAAATCCCACACGTTACCTTCCAAATGCTCTTGACAGACTCTTGCACTAATCGGAATGTACGTAGAACATATAATTTAATTGTGGTGACAATAGTCAGTCTTTTTCGTTCAATGTTGTGACAATAGTTGAAAATGCAATGATTTGCTGTGTTTGGTGCTCTAATATATTCGGGGGAATAAAACATTTGTTCAACAGAAATGTTCTCCGCCGCAGGTTCCACGTCAGCCACCGCAGGTTCCATGTCCTCCACCGCAGGCTCTTCAAAGTTTTCTTCTGCATTTTGCATTGCAGCAAAAGCAGCATTAATCCTTTGCCAGCAACGATGGCATACATTTTGTGTATTATTATACAAAACCTGAAAATAAATATGCCAATATGAGAACAGTTATAAAAAGGCTGCTGAAATATGACATTTATCCCACTGTGGTTTTTGTTTAATAGGCTTGCTTAAACGGATAGTAGTTAGAGCGTAGTATTCTTATTATAACATAACATAGTGGATAGTGTTTTCTTTCGTTATAAAGACAATTTGCTATATGGCATAGTAGTCAATTTGCTCCTGACTGAATAAGAGTGTGTTTCTATGTTTTATGACAGCAATGACATATAAAAAATACACAAATTTTTAATATAGTATCTAAAAATATATAAATAAGCCCATACCTCGACCAAGGCGTTTTGTCGCACATATTCTGCAAACTGAGGTCGACGTTGTGGAATATTTGCTCCCAAAATATGCCTTCTTGTTCGTACTACGCGCGAGCGCAGACATAATACACAGCGGCTATCTGCCATTACACTATTCACCAAGAGCGTTTGCTAAAATCGTGTTCAATTAGAAGTCCGATAGTCACATGTACGTAAGCAATATCAAAGTCAAATAAAACGGGCCGGGGTCAGAAAGTCGCAAAACAAGCCGATAGTAACATAAAAACAAGGAGCGTAAACAAGGTGCGAGCAAGGACTGACTTCACATTGCTTTGTTCGGACCGCACAAATTGCGGGCGGGCGAGGGGTATGAGAGAGGGGGAAATGTGTGCATACCGACGCGACGTACGCGCAGGTACAGAAATAATAGAACAAAAGACTTTTGTATAGTTTATGATGCTAAGAATTTTTATGCTTTTTTGTTTACAAAATGTATCAAAACACCATGTTCGCGTCGGATATTGACTTAGGCGTCATAGTATAAAATAAAGTGTACACCAAAACCGTTCATTTGGTATCACATCCAACGTTGTTGAGGGATTGGACCAAAATTACTCAATGTCCTTTATACCGACCTACGCGTTGCCAATTAAAATAATATTCATAAAATCACCGTCATCAATACTATAACAAAATTCAACAGTTCAACTGATACGCGCAGCGCAGCGCGCGCACCGGCTACCGAGAGGGCGGCTAGGCTCACTTCATTCAGCCCAAGTGAAGTGATGTTGCTATGGCAACGAGTAACGAGTGAAGTGATAAGATCACGACACTTGCGCGTCGCGCTTACCGACTCACTTCACCTAGCCGATTCACTTCGGCGCGGGTGGTTGCTATGGTTATGAGAATCGGCTGAAGTGATAAGATCACGCCGCGCTTGCGCGTGAGGCGCTGTTATTAATACCAAGTTGAGTTTTTTTTCGTGTCTTTTTTTTTATTTTTAACCTGTTAAGCCCCGCGCGACACCGATTCGGAGTTAAACAATAGAAAATCAATTGTGTCTCATTAGCTGTCCTTGACCAATTAAATGCGCGACAAACAAAAATTTGGTTTTACCACCTTTATATCAAAATCCAAACATTTTTCATCATGGGTATCGTTTTCGTGGTTTTCGGGGTGTTAAAGCCGATAGTGTGGTCAAAATTAAAAAGCAAGATGGCGGCTGCGAAAATGTTCAGATTTTTCTTCATGGGTGTCGTGTTCATGGTTTTCGAGGGTGTTAAAGCCGATAGTGAGGTCAAATCTAAAAAGCAAGATAGCGGTTGCGAAAATATTCAGATTTTTCATCATGGGTGTCGTTTTCATGGTTTTCGGGGGTGTTAAAGCCGATCGAGGTCAAATCTAAAAAGCAAGATGGCAGCTGCGAAAATGACCAAACCTTTTGGAATAAACAAATACTAAATTTAATTTATGACTGAATTTCTGTTTTGTTATTTTATTAAAAAAAAAACCCTGAATAGTAACGTTTCAACATTTAAATACTAGTTTTGAAATAATATAAAATTATCAATAAACATAGCATAAAAATATTATTAAAATCTCGATTATGATTATAAATGTAATGCTTGGCATCCCTATCCATCAGTGGGATGACACTGACAGCTCACTCCACGCGTGTTTTCGCGGTGAGATTTTTACAGAATCGACATGCTGGTGCAGGTCCCCGATTTTTGACGAATCCTTTCCAAAGTTCATTGAGGAGAAAACATTTTTTTTTTGCTATGTCTCGGAAGGACTTTTTAAAATTAACATTAATTTGGCCTTCACACTCTGCTGCAGATACAGTCAGACACCGAAAAGAGTTTTAATATTTATTATTATTAAATTGGGTTTTAAGCTGGACTGCCTCGCTGGTCTAGTGGTAGCTTTACTGCTGAGCATGAGGTCCTGGGTTCGATGCCCAGGTCGGGCAAAGTGTTATTGTATTTTTCCTTCTGAAATTTTTCAGTAGCAGCCCGGAGTCTGGATGTGTGCCCGGTTGATGGCAATAGGCTCGCCCCCTATTACATGGGACTCAAACATAACTGGCAAAGTGTGGGTGTACTATAGGTACACCTCTGCCCAACCTTTCTGGGAATACAGGTGTGATATTGTGTTATTTTCAAAAACAATTAATCACTAGGGTAATCAGCATCAGTAAGCACCCTTCTAAACTCAGGATTATCGAAAATACATGCAAATGTAATCGGCTCTTGTTATCACCTCGAAATAAACTCCTTCATTAAGACGCTGACAACACCTAAACCACGGTCACTGTCAGATTGCATAGAAAAGAAAGAGAAGCGCGATGACACAACGCTTGTAACTTATTGTAAAATATGAAGCAATTATCTATTTACTCAAAATTAAGTTGAGTAATCGAAAATAGAAAACAACCAAGTTCTGCATTAAAATAAGACGTTCTTTTTATTAATTAAATACGTAAAGTATGTTGATATTTAATACAGAACGAAGTCTATTTTTGTCAATTGGGTCTTGTCATCGCCAGAACAGGCTACAACACGATCTCAGCTAACTTAGTTTAGCGCTCACGTAGCACCGGAGTCTTTTCATAGAAGCTCTGTAATTCCTAGCACGAATATTTTGACAAAGTTAATGTTTATTTGACAAAGTTAGTTTTAGTTTTGAGTTGGAAATATTCGTTAAAATATTCATTTAATTACCAGACTGCGCAACGCAAAGGAGGGTAATGTGTCATCAGCTTATGTATAGACCAATCGCCTGGGTCGATTTTGATGATTCTTACGTCAATCGATTTGTCATAATCTTGTAAGTGTCACTAAAGACTTGACAGTAATCAAAATTCAATTGGCGACAACCAGACGCCATATTCTGAAAAATAAAGTTGACGAACGAAGTCAAGTGGGATATCATTGAATAGGTATTTGAAAATCATCTTTAGGTTTCTCAAATCATTTTTCATTTTGAATGACTATTTAGGATCTATAACGGTTTAAAGTTGGTTATTAACCATTATCACTTAAATTTTCAAAACTTATAATAAAGCTGTGATAAAGTTCTTGTAGAATCGTATTTTCTAGTTAATAACGTGAAAAATAATTATTTAAAACAGTAAAACAAAAAAAGTAATATGAAAAATCAAAAAACCCGACTGCGTAAAAAGTGAACTTTAAAAAAGATGGAAACAAGATGACCTAAGTATTTCTATATCCATGTAAATAATCTCATGCAGTCGGAGGCGTCGCCGTCGTCTTAAATGTAACAATAAAGACCTATATATTGATTACTTGAATACAAATTTTTCTTGTCGCACAAAATGAAGTCAATGTTTTTAGGCCAGCTCTATTTTCTATTCAAACTACGTTTTAATATGTTACCGAAGCAAACAGTGTCTGTTATAGCAACGAGAGCTAAATTAAACTATGTAACTTAAGGGGACTACAGCAGCTAAACGCAAGTTTTATAAGTTTTATAATGCCTAAAAGTATATGATCCACTGCAGTAAACAAAATCAGAAAAATATATATTCTTCCGGATATATTCTATCTGTGTGTTGAAAATATAATACAAATAACACGATAAAAAAAAAAACACGAAGCTACCTCTAAAAAAGTCTTTTAACGATTAAAAACCATACTAATATAATAGTGTTTTAATCTTTTTATCCAATCAATATATTTTTTCTAAATACATACTTGCTTCTTCTCTTTCTTTTCTATGCAGTCCGACAGTGTCCGCGCTTTAATTAATTAATTAAAGACTTTATTTCAGACCATGTGTCCATTTTGTTAGTAGCAATGTTCTTATAGACTAGTGTTAGTGGCGCGGGCTTGCGGACGGTGAGCAATGGGTAGCTCACCGTCCGGTAAGGACCCGGGCCGGGTCGACGGCGCGTCGTATTCCACGGGCGCCTCAAAGAGATGTCGTCAGCACAAAAGTAGGGGTCCACTAGGGCCGATGCCTGCCGGGGTCGCGGGAAGGTACTTATGGGTCACCGAGGCCCCCGCAACACAGGCAACAGGAAGGAATACGGGTGGGTTTTAGTCAGTAAGAGTCTGGCACACCCTCCCGCTCCGCCCAGAGCGGGAGAAGTTATTTGATGATTTCCCACCCTCAAAAAAAAAAAAAGACTAGTGTTAGTAATACTTAAGACTACCCACAATAAAACATATAAAAGAAAGTTAACTCAATCACTACTGCGCCATTCCATGACAAATGGCGCAGCAATGATTGATGTAACCACAATCCAGCCGACTAGCGATCATGCTAAGGATGCTGTTGGCGCCGCCACGTACTCTACGCACCAGGTATGCCCACCTTTTACGCATCGTAGCGTAAAAGCAGTCTTCGCGACGTTCAGCAAACATCCCTGATGATAACAGAATCGCCGCAGCCCCATCAGCACCCTGAATGCATTATAAAATTAGACTGGGAGAGCACTGAAAGACTGCTGAACTTTAGCTGTTGACAGCCTCTTAACTTAGCTCGCGATATGGCCGACGCTTTATCCTTCCATAAATTAGTTCCACAATTTACAACCGTCGTCGGGACAATTGGTAAGATAATAATCCATATTCATTTGTTTCTCTGTTAATAGAAAAGGGTTGCTGAGGGATCCGTCACCGGTTATATTAACAATAACTGTCAGCCATTTTGTCCTTTGTTTAGCGAGGGGATCAATTGTTTTGATTATGTTTGTGTCTTACGTCTAACAGGCCTGTGCATATTTTATGTTGAGGTTCTGAATTTGAAATAGTTTATAGTCAATGATAGTTCTAATTTGAGTACGAGGGCTGCACTAAAAGTATCGGGAATGGAATATTTCCACTGTTCCTATCATATTAAAATCTTTTTAATTGAAAACTCCTTGGTTTTAAAAATCGAATACCATTTATTTATTCAAAAAAAGATTCCCGGTCTTGTCACAAGGTTTTGTCAAACTTGTTTAGTCGTTGAGAAAATGGAATTTACTCGAGAAAATTCAAGAGCGATGATTTATTATGACTTTCGAATTGGTTTAACACAAAAACAGTGTGTTGACCGGATGATTTCTGCATTTGGTGATGAAGCCCCATCCAAAACCACAACTTATAGCTAGTTTGCTGAATTTCAACGTGGACGTGTCAAGCTCAGTGATGATCCCCGTCAAGGTCGTCCAAAAACTGCAGTCACCCAAGAAAACGTTGATGCTGTGCGTAAGCTGATTGAGGAAGATCGATATGTGACATACCGCGAAATTCAGGCAACTTTAGACATTGGCATGAGTCAAATATGTACAAATAATCTTGCATGAACAATTAGGTGTAAAAAAGTTGTTTTCCCGATAGATACCGCATTCGCTCTGTGACGAGCAAAAAGCGGCTCGCGTTACTTGGTGCGTCAGAACTCTCGAAAGATTCCACGCAGGATACTCAAATGCTGTATACAACATCGTATCAGGTGACGAATCCTGGATATACGCATACGAACCCGAAACAAAAAACCAGTCACGCGTTTGGGTGTTCGAAAATGAGTTAAAGCCAACAAAAATTGTTCGTTCACGGAGTGTTGCAAAAAAAATGGTGGCCACGTTTGTCTCCAAAACCGGCCATTTTACGACTATTCCTCTTGAGGGACAAAGAACGGTTAATGCAGAATGGTATGCTAGCATTTTTTTGCCACAGGTCGTTTCTGAACTCTGTAAAGAGAACTGCAACCGCCGCATCATCCTCCATCACGACAATGCGAGTTCTCACACCGCGCACAGAACAAAAGAGTTTTTAGAGCAAGAAAACATAGAATTATTAGACTATCCGCCGTACAGCCCCGACCTAAGCCCTAATGATTTCTATACTTTCCCTAAAATAAAGAATAAATTGCGTGGACAGAGATTTTCATCACCTGAAGAAGCTGTGGACGCCTACAAAACGGCCATTTTGGAGACCCCAACTTCCGAATGGAATGGTTGCTTCAATGATTGGTTACATCGTATGGAAAAATGTGTCAAATTTCGCGGAGAATACTTCGAAAAGGAATAAATACATTTTTAAATAGTAATGTTGTGTCACTTCCTTGATTCCCGAAATTTTCAGTGCCGCCCTCGTAGTAGGAACATTTATAGTGGCAAAAATGAAGATCCGGCGACAAAATTATAGTGTCATTGTTAAATACACACATCAACACGGTCTAGGGATATTTTTAAAAAAGCGAATTACTATCAATGTGTTAATTATTTATATGACATGTATATATTTAAAAGATACGTTATTTAATATTCTACCATTTTTTAATAATGGTTAAGGTACTTCGATTAAAATTTCAGGATTTAATGGAAAAAAAATTAAGCATAGACGGAAACCGTATATGAATTAACTTTTAATTTATGAGTAAAAACTGAAAAAAATAGAAAAATCATTAAATTTGTGTTTATAAACTTGAAGTTAGTAGTCTGAGAAAGCGCCCATGATGTTCATAACACATCGGCAACGATTCGGCATGCTCAGAACAAGGTTGTCAATGTCTTGCTGCGGAATATTGTCCCATGTCCTTCTGAGGTGCGCAAAAAGTTGATCTTCTGTAGCCAGATTTTCAGGAACTTCCTTCAGAGCTCTTCTTTGCAGCATATCCCACGCATGCTCAATGGGATTTAGATCTGGCGATTGAGCAGGCCAGTCTAAGGCCCTAACATTGTGTGTATGTAACCAAGCTGCTACCGTTCTCGCCGTGTGTGCCCGGGCATTGTCGTGCATGAGCAGGAAATCTTGCCCCATTTGTGTTCTGTTGGGCAAGATTACGGGCCCCAGCACCTGTTGGACGTATCGTTCTGCCGTCATATTGCCCCGCACCCAAACGAGATCCGTCCGTCCTCCAAGACGAATTCCTGCCCAAACCATAATTGTTCCTCCTTGGTATGGGTGAACTTCCTGAGGGTTCTGAAGACGGCTCCATCGTCCAGGAACTCGCCAAACACGCGTCCTTCGTGAATCTGGATGGAAGCCGAACCTGGATTCATCCGTGAACAGCACATTGGACCATTGCTCACGGCCCCAGTCCACGTGGTTCCGAACCCATACTAATCGTCGTCCACGATTGCCTCTCCGTAAAGGTGGGACCCGGAGTGGTCTACGAGAGCGTAGATTGCTTTCATGCAGTCGCCTTCTTAGAGTTTGGTCACTCACAAGCACTTGGTGTTCCACTCGCAGCCTTTGGACCAATTGAGTCGCCGTTGCATTTGGTTGAGCTCGCGCAGTAATTTGCAAAAATCGATCTTGTCTGGGGGTAGTGATGCGACTTGGCCCCCGGTGCCTCTCCGCTACTTCACCTGTGGCACGATAGCGTGTCCACAATCTTGAAATTACATTTTGGTGGGTCCCTATGGCCTCAGCAACATTACGCTGAACAGACCCAGCTTCCAGCATTCCCACAGCTAGTAACATCTCCGCCCTCGTCAAATGTTGGCGTTGCATGGCTACAATACCTCAATTTTAACTTTATCTTTCGTTTAAAAATGAAAAAAAACTGTAACTAAACGTAATTCGTATTGTTTTCTAAATTTCGCACAAATGAAAATTCCCTCTCCTACACATCAAGACATTTTTATGCCACCGAAACAAAAGAATTTTCAAAAATTTGAATTTGGAATTAGTCTGAGATAAATTACAAACAAATCGGTGTATGAAAGATTACAATGCGGCCAGTACTTTTCGAGTTATTTAATTGAGTATGAAATATCCCTAGACCGTGTTGATGTGTGTAAAATATATCAATACTTTTTGTTTAGACCTTATAAGAAATGTGTCTATGTAGTTTCCTTAATGATTAAGATTTATTGATTGGACGAAAACGTCAGATAAGAAAAAATGTTTTAAGTTTTAAATATTTGTATTATTTTTCATCAAGAAAATGGGCAGCTTTCACAAAAACTTTTTTGAATGCCAATCGATCCCGTGTCTTATGAGGATCAAAAAACTCCAAAGCAGTTGGTCGTATTGCGCATTAAATAGCTACAATCCTTTACAAAACTGCGGGGTAATTGCGCAACACACGTAAAATGACAATTGGTTGCAACGCCTTTCATTTTGACAGTTGAGACACGTTCATTGCGTATTTTACATTGTTGAGCAGACGAAAGTTTCAAACCTATGAAGCAATGGATTAGAAATGTCTATCAAAACTCTAGGATTGTCAATGAAAGTGTGTTACCGAATTAGCATGCTGGTAATCTATGAGGGGTTCTTCACATTCATATATAAACTAATGCGTTTTTCCCACGGAGATAGGCAGAAACATTAGAACGCCACCTACTATGGTTCTGACACCTCCCTCTCGACACAACTCATCTGCCTAGCCTTTTCCCAACTACGTTGGGGTCGACTTCCAGCCTTATCGGATGCAGCTGAATACCAGTATTTTACATGGAGCGACTGCCTATTGACCTCCACAACCCATTTACTGGGTAACACGATACCCTTGGTAAGACTGGTTGTCAGACTTTCGGGCTTCTGACGACCCGTAACGACTGTCAAAGATCCACGAATGACAGCCGGGACCAACAGCTCAACGTGCTTTCCGAGGCACGAAGGGGGTCTTGGTATGTAAAGATGGTCACCCATCTACGGAACAACCGCGGCAAGCGTAGCTTAACCTGATAGATTGACCCGTGCAGCTGTTATTATTTAGCCACAAGCCCCACAACTAAACTATCTATTTACATGGGATATCTAAAGATGTAAACCTACCTACTCTTCGTCATACCAGTAATGTAAAATCTATTGTTCGTTGAACGTTTTTACAAGTTGCAAGTCATCAAGCAATCAAGACAAATATTTTCTTATTCAACTAAAAATTAGAAAATTTTCATGCGAGTGGAAAGTAAGTAGTACATCCTACTTTTACTTTGAGGAGCTTAAAAGAAAACAAAACTCCCGTCAGCTGTATGTGGTCATTAAGACGCTGACAGTACCTAAACCGCGGTCACTGTCAGACTGCATAAAAAAGAAAGAGAAGCGCCATGCCATAACGCTTGTAATTTATTGCAAAATATGAAGCAATTATCTATTTACTCAAAATTGAGTTGAGTAATCGAAAATAAAAGACAACCGAGTTCTGAATTCAAATAAGACGTTCTTGTTATTGATTAAATACGTAACGTACGTTGATATTGAATACAGATATTTTTGATTAGAACTCAAGGTAAAAGGTTAGTTTACCGTTGGTTGGTATCGAGTTTTTTTTTTTTTAAACGTGTTTTGGTAACAACCAAGTTCTGAGAAATATGTTCAAAGTTAACATATATTTTTTCCGCTTCCACAAACTTTACAGATTTGGCATTTTTTTTTCTTAAAGACAAGCCTACTTTGGTCATTTGCCTCTTTTCAGCGCCTTAACTTAAAAAAAAATATCACACTTTTTGCTGTATTAACAGAAGGATAAAAGTTATCTGGCCCCAAAAACAAATTCTTATGAATTTCTTTCCCGTACTACGGACCAGCATTCCCTTCATAACAGTCCCCCGACCGGCTGACGGTAATGATGTACCATCAGCGTCTCCCGGGAATCCTTCTTCACTGCTATTAAGCAACCCAAACTACAGTTTAATATCGTAAGTGTAGCCGAACGAACATAGATTGAAATCCTAACTAATATTATAAATGCGAAAGAGAGTTTGTTTGTTTATTACTCGATCACGCAAATACGGGTAGACGGATTTGGATGAAAGGCGAACGGCAGGCTTGTATGGGACCTTCGTACAGCTAATAAAATTTCGTGTTTTGGGATATTTTTTGTTTTAATTGGTAGTTAATACGATGGACAAGCCTTTTTTAAATTCTTGGATTTTTAGAACTTGGGACGTAGAAGTTATAACCAGTTTTATTTTTTAAGGTTAAGTACTAGTGTACCAATGTAGATTGTTACTTATAGGCACATAAACATTGTTTCGATAATAAAGTATATGTTCTAGATTGCTTGTCGCTATTTTTGTAGTGTTTTATAAGTAAGCTATCAAATAGGTAAATTGAGATGAAGATCGTACCTACTCAGCGGAGTGCATTAGGAGATAAGTACCTATGTCCAGCAGCTGACTGCAACAGTTTGATAATGATGAAGTCCTGATGGGCTTTTGAGTGTAGGCAAATAAAACAATACAGTTAATAGTTTTTTTCTAAGTATATTTATTTTATTTATAATTAATTAATTCGTAAATTATTTCATCTAAGAAGGGGGTAGGTCGGGTAACACCCTCATGGCCAGCATAGCTTAAATACCAACATAACTGCATTTAGTTTACGACTAAATTACGTGTAGTTATTAAAATCTTTTTTTTAAATATTATTAATTAATCCGAACTTCTAAAAATAGTACACTTACATGAAAATAAATGGCTTAGTTGCCTTAATATGTGGTACAAATTCTATAACAAAACAACAAAAAAAGTAAGCTGTACGAAATCTGCCGTTCACCTTTGGCACATAGATGACCTGGGTAAGGCATAGGCTATTTTTCATCCTTGATCGCAGACGAAATTGCGGACAACAGCTAGTTAATTACAAATCACTCTAAAATTGTTTTGATAACTGCATTTTTCATAACTTCTGATTTTGCCAACTAGGTATAGAGATTTAACATTAGGTGATGACGGATCTTCAATAGGTACGCGTAAATACATCACAAGTTAGAGGCATGCACAACATTCTTATTAAAAGGCTAGGCATAACAAAGACTGCCGGGGTCGCGGGAAGGTACAAAAGGGTTACCGAGGCCCCTGGCAACACAGGCAACAGAAGGGACATGGGTGGGTTTTAGTAAGAGTCTGAAACATCCTCCCGCTACGCCCAGAAAAAAAAACGTGATTAACAATTCGATTACATTTTGAAATTATTAAAATATTAGAAATGAGATTAATTTATAAAATAATCTCATTTCTAACTTTTTACCTGACTGCCCCAGAAGGAGGGTAATGTTTCTCGAGAGTATGTATGTATGTATGTATATTTCTTTGGCACGCTCTGTAGCCTAAACGGCTTGATGAATTTTAACTTAAGAGGTGTCGTTAGATTCGTCTTAATTGTGGGAGTGACATAGGCTATATAATTATTATATATTGCATCTGAAAATACAAAAAAAGTCCTTCCTTTTTTTTGTATTTTCAGATGCAATATATAATACATAACATTAGCAATAAGACCCTTAAACTCTTTAAGCATATCCTTGTACCTCCCTTAACACATATTTTTCGTATGTGTTTTTCTGAAGGCATTTTCCCTAAATGTTTAAAAAAAGCAATTGTAATCCCTATGTTCAAATCCGGAAACAAAGACCTAGTGAACAATTATCGGCCAATGGCGCCGATTCCCTTGTTCACAAACTCATTATTCAGCGCCTGTCACTACTCTATACAAGTTTAGACGTGATTAAAAACTTGCCTACTAAAATTACGTCAATTTACGTCAACCGCTGATTAATTTGACAGGACTAAACTAAAATGTATCTTCTGTCCATTTCTTATTGAAATAGAAAGAAAAAGATGCACTGAACTTAAATTTAGTTTAGTTTGTGAACAAGGGAATCGGCACCAATATCACTACTCCCCTCAATATCTAAATTACTAGAAAATATTATAAACAGTAAACTAGTTAACTATCTAGAAAAAAATGAACTCTTATCATCTGCGCAATTTGGTTTTAGAGCCAAATTATCCACAGCTAACAGATTATGTCTCAATAGAACTTGGTAAAGGAAACCAGGCCCTGGGGATCTTCCTTGATCTGGCGAAAGCTTTTGATACAGTCTCCGTTTCGACGCTTTTGTACAAATTAGAGGCCGTAGGAATAAGGGGAAAGCCGCTAAAACTTTTTGCTGACTACTTAGACGATCGTTATCAATGTGTTAAAATTGACAATATTAGTAGCGACGAGCAAAAAAACACAGGTTTTGGTGTTCCCCAAGGAAGTATTTTGGGCCCCACCCTTTTCCTGATTTATATTAACGAATTGTGTGGTTGAAATATTAATCAAGGCAAAATTATATCATATGCAGATGACACGGCGTTAATATTCACCGCTAAAACAAATACCGAATTGTACGAATACACTCAAATAGGTTTCAATACTGTGTCTAACTGGCTTCAAAGCAACTTACTAACATTAAATGCCGACAAGACAAAATATATTCACTTCTCCATCCGCAAACCGCATTTAAATATTACTAACTCTCATCTGTATGCCCATCATTGCGGACTCCGCCCAGTCAGCATATGTAAGTGTCCTTTTATCCTTAAAACATGTAACATAAAATATCTCGGGGTTCAAATAGACGAGTTGCTCTCTTTTAGACCACATATAGACAGTTTGGTTACAAGAGTGCGCAGGTTAATTTTTGTTTTTAAAAGATTGCGAGCAATTGCAGATAAAAAACTAGTGTCACAAGTTTACTTGGCCCTAGGTCAATCTGTAATACAGTACTGTATTACTTCATGGGGTGGAGCACCTAAAACTTACTTACTGCCTCTTGAAAGAGCACAGAGAGCAATTTTAAAAGTAGCAAACTTCCATCCCTTTCTCTATCCTACAGATCTGCTATACAAATCCTGTAACGTGCTGACTGTTCGACAGCTTTTCATAACGCACTTGGTATTAAAACAGCACACCATGCTCTCCTATAACATTGAAAGTACTAATAAGAGACGGAATTATATTGTATGTGAGTCAAATGCATCCTCTAAATATGTCTTTGTAAACAGATTGTATACATTTTTAGGCCCCTTTCAATACAATAAATTAAATAGGAAATTAAATATCTATAAATTAAATAACTACGACTGTAAAAAGGTTATTCTGCAATTTTTACTTAGCATATCATACAGTGAGACAGAGGATTTACTCGTTGTCTGTAAATAAAACATGTTAGTCTTTTAAGTCAATATTAGTTTTTAATTAGTTTTGTCAGTTGTTAATTATATATTTTAAATTTCTAAGCACCTTTCTAGCCTGAAACACAGGTCCTACCTAGTTCAGGCAAATGAGCAAATGTGTTCTTTATTATTTTTAAGATAAGTTATTGTAAATCTGCACCATTTTTATAAATAAACGATATTATTATTATTATTATAATAGCCGTCACTGGGTCACCCTAAGGCTACCCTGTCGCGATAACGCGAACTACATTTTGCGCGCTCTCTGTTGTACAGCGAGACGTCGAACGGTGTGCGAAAGAGAGCGCGCGAAGTGTAGTTCGCGTTATCGAGGCAATGTGTCCCCAACATTAGGAAACGGTTCCGGCTTATTATAACGGCCGTCATGAAAATCTGACATTTTCACCAGCGTTTGACATTAAAAAAACCTTCTTTAATTGACAGCCGTCATTGTATGGCCGTTCACCGCTTTCTTAGGAAATTAAAGCTTGATATTAGAACACGGCCTTACATTTAAAAAATACAGCTCTTTTATGTGACACACAGACGGACGGACAGACGGGCAAAGGCTACGGAACCTTGAAGTAGTAAAATCATCAGCCTGAAACCGACAACCTATTGTTGAAGATGACCACTATGACATTGGTCACAGTCTATCAATATAGACTGCGTCGTGCTCTGTCTTTGTGTTCATATAATAATCCTACGGCTACACTGCACACTGTCGCGATAACGCGAACTACATTTAGCGCGCTCTTTGTTGTACAGCGAAACGTCGAACGGTGTGCGAGAGAGAGCGCGCGAAGTAAAGTTCGCGTTGTCGCGACTATGTAGCCGTAGGGTTATGAACACAAAGACAGAGCACGAGCGGCCCATTAGTGCCCCTCCACTAGAAAATTCCTAAGTCGCTTTTAAAGACACCCCCACACACAGAGGTATCATTCCATACAGTGCACGCTCTTTTTACTCATTTTCCCCGGTAACCAAAATTTACACTTTCTGTAAAGAAAACAACTTATCAGCCAGTTCGAGAATATTTTTTAACTTAAGAGTAGGTATTATGTAGTCCGAAATAATCTTGCTCCAAAAAAGGTTATCCAAACAACATAAGTAATTACAGACCAATCAGCTTATTGCCATCAAACTACAAATTATTTTCATCGCTTTTAGAAAAAAGGATAAAAAATTCAATTGAAAAACATCAACCTATTGAACAGGCAGGATTTCGAAGAGGTTTTTCTTCTGTGGACCATATTCATTCTCTATAAATGCTGATTGAGAAGTATTAAGAATTCCAGAAACCCTTGTACCTACATAGTTTTCATAGACTATCAAAAAGCTTTTGACAGTATTCTCCACTCATCGATATGGGTAGCTCTGCTATCTCAGCAGGTAGAGATTGAATATATTAGAGTTCTGAAACATCTTTATGGCAATACCACGAGCCGAATAAAACCACAGGACCGCCTATAAACATAAAGAGAGGAATCAGACAAGGGGACTCTCTTTCTCCAACGATCTTCATAGCGTTGCTAGAGTCAATCATTTGCAAGCTGGACTGGAGAAAACTCGGTGTAAATATAAATGGCAAGTACTTAAACCATTTGACATTTGCGGACGACAGTCTTGTTTGACAAAACTGACAAAACAAACAAACAACAAACTTTGACAAAACAATTGCAGTCAATGTTACCATTGACTGCAATTGTTGTGAGTTTACACTCACTGTATGAAGAAAGTAAAAAGGCGGGTCTGGAAATAAACCTAAGCAAGACAAACATCGTGACTAATCACACCGAAGTACCCATATACGTCGAAAGCACACCATTATGTTATGTCAACAGCTACATTTACCTTGGAAAACAGATATCATTTCACCGACAAAACAATGAGATGGAAGTCGAAAGAAGAGTAAAAAATACGTGGAAAAAGTTCTGGAGTCTTAAAGAAATACTCAAAAGTGGTATGCCTTTTTTTTTTTTTGAGGTTGCGAAATCATCAAATAACTTCTCCCGCTCTGGGCGGAGCGGGAGGGTGTGTCAGACTCTTACTGACTAAAACCCACCCGTATTCCTTCCTGTTGCCTGTGTTGCGGGGGCCTCGGTGACCCATAAGTACCTTCCCGCGACCCCGGCAGGCATCGGCCCTAGTGGACCCCTACTTTGTGCTGACGACATCTCTTTGAGGCGCGCGTGGAATACGACGCGCCGTCTACCCGGGCCTGGTCCTTACCGGACGGTGAGCTACCCATTGCTCACCGTCCGCAAGCCCGCGCCTACGGTGGCTGGAAATCCGCCCGAGATTCCCGACGCCCAGGGCGTCTCCTGCGGCGGCTAGGGGCGAGAGGGCGCGAAACGTGCCTTTCCCTCAACCGTCCCGCCTCCTCCTTCGCGAGCATTACTGCTTCGCAGAAGGAGGTGACGGCTGCCCATAAAAGTGGTATGCCTATGAAAACTAAGAAAAAAACGTCATGGATACCTGCCTACTGCCCTCATTAACATATGCTTGCCAGACATGGAAATTAACCCGCAAAATAAAAACAAAAATAACATCATATCAAAGGAGCATGGAAAGGAGTGTCATGAAAATACGAAAAATTCAAAAGACACGCCACCTTCGTATAAGACTCAAAACAAAAGTCATTCGCAAAAGTTAAAGTGGCGATGGGCTGGGCATATTGCAAGACTCAAAGAGGAACGCTGGACTTCAAAAGTAACGTTTTATGGCCAGGCCCATCAGGCCAAAGAAAGAGAAGAAGGCCCATAGCTCGCTGGGGCGATGATATCGTTAAAGTCGCTGGCACTTGCTGGATGCAAACGGCAGAAGATAGAGACCGCTGGTCATCTCTGGAGGAGGCCTTCACCTTCGAATAAGAGGGGTTCTTGCTACTAAAACTTTGAGTTACTCGTTAAAATATTTATATAAATTAAATTAAATTAAATTAAATGTATCAATGTAAATAATCTTAATCTTTAGTAATAGAAAAATAATAATTTCTTTAATATGTTTTTATTGTGATAAATATAAGATTGCCTATCTTATATTTATCTGTAAAGAAAAATGAAAACAAACTGAAATGTTTAATTATGATTGCATGCAGTATTTATGTATTTTTTAATTCAAACAGCGAGAAATAAAAGGCTTTTTATTTTTATTTTATTTATTTAGGTATTATGTAAAGTAACTCTGTCGTTTCAGATCCCGTTGTCGCCCCCAGGCGTCGGAAAACCGACGCCTGAGGTCGACACCGGAATCATAGAATAGACGCTATGCTAGAAATCATAAATTCAGATCTAATAATAATAATTTAATTAAAAATCATAATTTTCTTTTTCGTTTTTTATTTCAGTGCTGATTTATTGGGTTTTGGGATAACCTAAACACGAATCTGAAATCACATCAGAATTTCACACAATTTACATTTATGAAAACTATGAAAAAATTTAAAGTTACGAATAGTAAAACTACTTTGAAAATAGTAAAACCGAAGTATAGTTGGTACGTATTTTTTACGAACTCCGTAATGTTGTTTTGTTGTTTTAACACTAAATACGTGCCACAAATATGACAAAAACGATCACGGGAGTTAATACATTTACGTGAAGCGATATTTAAAGTATTTATGTTATTACGTACGATTTACGAAATTGGACTGGCGTAAATTTCACCAAGAACTTTATTTAAATTAGAAATTTATAATTATGAGACGACTGACAGATGAATAAAAATACATGATTTCATAGAACATGCATTAGTAAGTTTGATAAGCTAATGAGGGTATCATTAGCTTATCAAACTTACTAATGCGTGTCATGTTAGCGGCGTTTTGTTATTTAAGAACTTGAAAAAAAAAAACATATTTTATTTAATTAATAGGATAATTGATTTATTACAATCAGACAGCCTTAAGTTTATATCATAATTATAAAGTTTAACTAAACGCAACGTAATTATATGTGTAACTAAACGTACATCGCCTTCAAACTAAATTCCTATAGAAAAAATATGAAAAAAAAAGAAAAATTCACTTTCCCAAAATTCGGAGGTGATGGAATTTTTGGCCGTAATCAGTACACGAAAATCTAGTAGAAACACTACTTGAACTTTAAAAAGGGAATAAGTTGTAGGTCTGTATTATTCTGCATTAGAATCTTTAACCCAGTTAAATACAGGATAATCCGTCGCCCACATTTCGAAACAGCAGAGGTTCAATCAACTCAGGACCAAGAGAAAACCTTCAACAGTCCAGCGACTTTGAAAGTGTAATAAAACTAAGGCTAGAGGGATTGCAAATATAATTATGCACTGAATAAACTTTTATATTAAATTAACTAACAAATATGAACATATAATAACCTATCCTAACAAAAACCAATAACAAACTAAAATATGGCGTCGAAAAATTCCTCCATAAAATTCCCGCATATTAAATCACAAGCGAAATAGGTGTAACATGGATGGCATTTCACTTAAAACTACTGAATATTTCTAAAGAAGCATTTACACGCCATCCCAGATTAAGCGAACGTGGTTTATTAAGAAATAGAGCATGGTCTTAGTGCGAAAGTCGGTCTACGTGTTGTAGGGCGTGGTTTTGAAGCTAAGCAGAGATGCATTTCTGGGAAGGGGTTAGGGCCTAACACCTTCCCTTTTTTTTATCGTTTGGAAAACCTCATGGACGTCCTCCATCCTGGGGTAGGTGGAGGGGTCTGTCAGACTCTTACTGACTAAACCCACACGGTGTTCTGCTGCTACCTTTAGCCGGGGCGCTGGAGTGCTTGCGCATTTCGTCACGCTCCCCTGGCTAGGTGTTGGCCGTCACCAGCCGCATACGGCTGGAAGTCCTCTAGAGAGGCGCGCGCGGATCACGGTGCGCCGCCGTCTCGGGCCTTTCACTGATCAGGCAACAACCACCCCAAGTCTATTGCCTGCAGGCCTCTCCCGCCTAACCCCTTCCCTACTATGTTGGGTCGGTTCTTAGTCTACCCACCCCCAATGCACACACTGCAATTTTGACGGAATTCCTAATCAATTGCTTCATATGTTTGTTTTTTCTTCATATCGTCTGTCCGACAACGTAAGTGACGTAATGAATCTTGCTGAATTGTCAAAATGAAAGGCCTTTGTAGGTAAGTGTGTTACCCACGGACCCTGCAGGTTTAGCTGAATAGCAGACTAAACGTACTCTGCGCAATTTATTTCATCACCGCTGATTTTAAAACGTCCAAGAAAATAAAAAAGTCGATGACAGGCTTGGAGGATTTCGCTTGCATCCGCTCCCAGAAAAGAGGACTGCGTCTCAGCAGTATAGACAATCAGTCTATACTGCTGAGACTCAGGCCTCTTTCCAAAAATGCTAAATGTCCACATTTCCAAAAAAAGCTGAATTTACTAAGCATCCCAAATAAGCGACTGGCATTTTCATAACATGCATTTACTTACGTGAAATATCTGGAAAGGTTGTTTGACCCACGCTATTAATATTAAAGTGGATGCCGTGATAAAAGAGACGCTTCAATCTTACCCTTTTAAATTACCTCTACAAGAAAAATAATAAATTTTGTGAACAAAACACCTCAGAAGATGCCCTTCGGAGAAAATGTTTGGTAGTCGTTTTATTTTTCATCTCCATTTGGGATGATAGATACGGTACTTGCTTATGCAAAAAAAGCTAATCAGGAAAATTTGCTGCAAGGCTCAGACTCGAAAAATACCACCCTCCACGCGAAGTTTTTTTTTTTAATAAAAGTCTCATAAGGCCAATACGACCAGTTTATTCGAGACCTTCTCAAATTAAACCTTGTCCAATCCGTGAAGGCATTATGTGAAAAAATTGGTTTTATTAAAAGGACTAATGGCCGCCGTGCGTCAGCTGGGCACCGCTGACCGAGGCCATGACGAAAATGTGGCCAGATTGAATTCGAAACCCTTTGGTTTGAATTGAAATGATTTGTTCTGAAAACACTTATTCATTATTTATATTGTTTCTTTATCTATAGAAGTATTTATAATACGATCCTTCGATTGCGATTTGGAAATAAACGTAGTCCATTCATGAAATTAAAACCTAATGAAACCCTCATTAGGTTTTAATTTCATGAATGGACTACGTTTATTTCCAAATCGCAATAATACATCCCCCAAATAACCTTTTAAAAGATTACAGAAAAGAAAATGTCTATGCCCTTTCCCGATATTCAAACGATGACCTTTCATTGACTTGGCCATGCCGAAAAGAATCCTTTTAGCAGTTTTTAAATAAAAACAGAAAAAAGTAACTTTTGCGGGTCCCAAACACCCCAAAGGCTTCGTTCGTGGGTTCGCGTTAGCGAAGTTGTAATGCATTATCCTTGTCGCCCTTGGCCAAACAATGCCTTCGTACAAATATGTATAGGAGAAGGTCCAAATTATTCAGATTTAGCGAAAGGCAGAAGTGAACGGGGAAACTGAAAGTTTGATTCCGTTTCTAATCCTTTTGTGTTTATTTCACTAAGATTTTAAGAATTCTCCACAAAACGTAGGAAAAGAGTTATAACAATTGCGCAATTTAATTTGTATTTCCAGGAAAAATGAGAGCTTTTATCGCTTTTAATGGAAAATCTAATGATATGTCATTTTTTATTCGTCGTCTCCCGTGTGCATGGAGATCTTTTGTCCATGTCCAGAAAAGGCTGGAGTGTGTCTAACAATAATATAATATATTATGGACACACTGACATAGCCTAGCGTATAAAACACGGGAACCATGAATAAATAACAATATTCTCTACGCATTAGTATGAAATTTTCATTTACTTCATAAATAAACTGTTTTTTAACTTGGAAATCGTGCTCTAGACGTAATAAAAAATGGCAGGCACATCGCGAAACGTGAAAGGCCCATTAAGACTAAATCTTTAAACATTATGCTCTGACTGCAGTACATTGGTCTCTACGTGTCAATGTCAGCTGGGGAATGACCTGGCGTCACTGCAATTTAGTCCTATATACGTGAATAGCATAACCACTTAAAATACTACTGAAGTAGGTATGTATAAAAAGAGTAACCCTTGGGTTCTGGAAGCTAAAGCGAAATCATCTTCTTTGATTGCTTGAACCCACGAAGTTAAGTCAAGCTAAAAAAAAACTCAAATGACAGTTTTTATTTTTTTTAACTTTCGGCTTGAGAGGTCAGCGTCAAATAAGAGCTTTAAGAGGCCAGTATTTAATTTACCTTTAGATGTTGCTGGTCTATTAACTAAAATATTAGATTAGAGTTAGTCGTCAGGACTTGATCGTAGCCTTTTAGAAACATTAAATAGGCCGTAATCTGAAAAATCTTCTTTCAGACAGTCGGTACATACAATATTGTTCATAATACAGAAGCACGCGGTTCAACAAAGTAAACACACAATACTATACACAATCCATCATGGCCGCCACACGAGCTGTCATTGTTCCCGCCAAAACTACAGGCAACAAACCACTTCGTTAATTAAGTCAAGTGTTACGCGATTAATATGGGTACCTCTGTTGACTCGACAGCGCCTTTACAAGCAAAATATCTATGTTACGTATCACAGTGATTGCTATTCGGTTCTGTCAGGCGTTTCTTGTTTTTCGTGATTCTGATTGAATCGGCAATGATCAGATTTATTTGTCGGAGTCACTTACTCAATCTGTCCGATGGAAAATTATTTTAATTTCATTCAAATTGGTTTATTCTTTCAGCGTTGCCATTGACATCTACGTACCCATTTAAGCATGAAATAGGATATGCATATTTATTACCCAGTTCGACGAAACTGCGCGGTAAGGAAAAGACACCGTTTTTCGGACTCTACTTTATAGGCATGTTATTAGGTAACTTAATAAGTACTTAACTCCCGTTTGTCAATAAAATTTTCATCCCATAAAACTTTACTGAGTGACTAGTTAAAATGCCAATTAAATTGTTATTGCTAGTGGCAGATTACAGCTTTCATGGCGCGACGAAAGGATCAAGTGTTGGTTTGATTGTTGCTGATTTGCAAGAAAATGTATTATTCAAGAATAGGGCCTAAGTTTTATGATAATTAAAAATCGACTGTAACATAAATCTTCTTCCCTCTATATCTGACGCTAGGAACTATGTAAAGGTCCAAACTCATACAGACTAACGCAAATCCCGTGCCGGATCCGGTTCTGTCTGTTGGAGTTGGAGCCTTCAGAAAATTAAAACTGCTCATACCGAAGTAAAAATATTAGCCAGTTAGCCAGATGGTCACAGCACTTACTTAAATGTCCGTAGTACGACGAACATAAGTTTAAATATCGTCACTCGTGGAGGCTGTTTAAATGGACCTTGATTTTGACCAAAAGCACCTGTATTACTGTAGTTTTCTCAATTCTTCCTTCTTTCAAATGACTCCATGGCAATATATATATATCTATAGACTCTACCCTTGTTGGTTTCAGCAGCAACTTCCTCGGAGATGTACAACAGGAACGCTCGCAGCGCTGTAGGTGCATTAGACGGTCGTGGCCTGGTCGCCGTGATCAAGCGCCAGGTGCCGCTGGCAGGACAGCTTGACCACCAGCTTGCTTGGGGACAGGGCTGGGGGTGGGTCACCTTGCCTAATGGTGTTTGGAGTGGACGTAAGTACATATTTTTAATCAGACTGTTTGTAATATAATTTAAACATCACTTCTAATAGAAAGATATTCAGCTCTCAAGAATCAAGAATTTGAATGGACACATCTGGGGACATCAAACTGATTTTGCCTTAAGAAACCAGTATTACAATGCCTGTATTAAAAAAAAAAGGTGATGCTTACAAATATCCACGTATCTCTCTTGTAAACCCTAAACCCTACAAATATCCACGTATCTCTCTTGTAAACCCTTAACATTGATGATCCATAAAAATACCTTATTCTCCACATTAACGAAAGTTTTACCCCTTTTCAGGCCTCACCTGGTCTCAAGAAGGCGAAGACTTCGCCCTCCACGCCATGCCCGTCATGCACCACACCAACGTGTCCCAAGCTTGCTCCATGCTTGATGGGGTCACGGCATACGAAGCTTCGGTCTACGAACAGGCGTTGGCAGAGTACGATGATAGTGCCTCAGACGACTGGGATTTCGGCGTTGACTGCGGAGACTTTATGATGTAAAACCTTTTTGAGGAACACCCATGTCATGGTCTAGGGAGTAGATGCGCTGTTCTGAACATACTTAGAAGTACAGGAACCTTACTTCTTGCTAAGCGTTACGTGTGGGACATCCTTACGCGTCTTCGGCAATCTTTTGGTATTCACGTTGCACTGCAATTGCGTCCTAGCCTGGTCAAAGGCTAAAACCATAGGCAGATAGTTCCCTGAACAGCGTGTTTCTTTCGTGGATTTTGACAATGTCCTCAATATCGGTGAAGGATACTAATCTGAAAAAAAGAATACAGATTCTCATGTTATATGCTGGTCATGTTTAACATAACATTTTGGCTTGAAATTATACGTTATTTTGATGAATCCAAGTATCGATCCATTATTTTGTAACGCGAAATTGTTGGATTACAACTAATGATATCTTGATAAAGCCATTTTAGTTTTAGTGTCCTTTAATAAAAAACTTTTTAAAAAAAAAATTATACCGACTTCAAAAAAAAACTGCAACACTAAAAAGCTAAAAATAAATTGAATTAAAAAATTAAAAGCGAAAACTTAAAAACACTGAAAAGTAAAAAATAATTTTACCTTATAAATCAAAATACCTTAATTACTGCCTACCTATACCTAATTAAATTTAACATTAAATTTTTTGGAGTCGGTGCCAAGCCACGTCAACGTCATCTCAGATCAGTAATTTTTCTTAAACTTTCGTACTTAATAATAATATAAAGTTACACTATATAATAATAAGAAGTCGGTTAATAAAGGAAAATTTACGCAGTAAATATACGAAATCTAAATCTAATAACAACACTTCATAATGACTTTTATTGTAAATTATAGGCAGAACTTTAGAAGTAACACTCAATTCATTGTTGATTGTTTACCCGACACTTCCCTAGATGGCGTTGTATAATTCGATACATTCCTGTATCGCGGTGTTAAGATTCTCAGCGAATTAATGACATTTACTAGAAAAATCTAAGCGAAATATCCCGATCTTCAATAATACCGCGATATTTTTGGTGATCTGTTGCTTTGAATGTTTATGTTTTGGTTTTCTTTTTGTTTTGATATAATTTTTACTATTCCATAGAGTTATAAAATTTTCTATTTTAATTTGTTTGATTTCTTTTTCTGGTAGGTAATTAGGTATTAATAGCGTCGGGTTTGGTTTGTGTTTTTTTAACTGTGTTTAGTTTAGGTGTTTAATTTTTTTTTCTTGTGCATTTTATAGTTTGCTATAAATCATAGTAGGATAGTTTATAATTATATACTTTAGTGAATAAGTTAGGTTAGGTTTAATTTTACTTCGATATTGTTTAATATAGGTAATTAGTTATTAAGCAAGGTTTTTTGGTTTACTGGCTTGGCACCGACTCCAAAAAATTTAATGTTAAATTTAATTAGGTATAGGTAGGCAGTAATTAAGGTATTTTGATTTATAAGGTAAAATTATTTTTTACTTTTCAGTGTTTTTAAGTTTTCGCTTTTAATTTTTTAATTCAATTTATTTTTAGCTTTTTAGTGTTGCAGTTTTTTTTTGAAGTCGGTATAATTTTTTTTTTAAAAAGTTTTTTATTTTTCCTTTTTTAGTGTTAATATTATTTGACATAATTATTCATTAAGTTAAGTAGCACCATGGGTAGACCAACTAAAGGTGCCGCCCGGATGAGGAAGAACAGAATACAAGAAACCATTAAAGAAAATAAGGAGCGTCTATCGAAGAATTGCAAACGCAATATTATATCTCGTTCCCAGGAATCACCATTGGCTTATCATGCTAGATTAAATCAGATGAGAAATTACATGCGTTCTCAATTGTCACAGGAGTCGCAAAGTGATCGGAGTCGTCGACTTAATCGTATCCAGGAACGTTTGTGTAGCGAGTCGTCTGAACAGCGTGAGTGTCGTCTAGATGTTATACGAAACAGACTGGATAACGAGACTCCTGAACAGCGTGAACATCGACTCGGTGTCATACGAGAACGGTTGAGTAATGAGACTCCCGAACAGCGTGAACACCGACACGATGTCATACGAAAACGGTTGAGCAACGAGTCTCCCGAACAGCGCGAACACCGACACGTTATGATACGAGATCGGTTGAGCCGCAGAAATACATTTATGGCAACAGTTCTCCTTCTGCGAACTCACCATCAACATGCGTCAAAGTAGCGATATCGAATTTGTTGATTTATTAAATAACTTGCGATTTGGTGAGCTCACAATCTCACAATTGCAACTTTTGTGTGAAAGACGGCGAGTTGAACAGATTGGTGAATTCGCAGATGGTGCTGCAGTAAGGATTTTTCCAACTCTTAAATTGGTAGATAACTATAACACTAAGATGACGAACCAACTGCTTCAGTCAAGTCTCGTTTACATCTTGCGTGCTATCGATGAGTCACGAGAGGCAGCAACCTACGGAAAACGACCACCATCTAATGTTATTCCTGCAGATGTAAATAACTGTGGTGGTTTGTTGCACGAATTGCAACTTGGCATAGGCTCTAGAGTTATGTTGAGACGTAACATTTCTGTTACTGAGGGCCTGGTTAACGGGGCAATGGGGATTGTCTCTAAGTTTAAATGGCCTGCCTTTCGTCGCGATCAAATAGAATCAGGCGAGTTACCCGATTCAGTTTTTATAAAATTTGATGATGACACTATTGGCACAAAAGTGAAAGACACTGAGGGGTTAGTTGCCATAGCGCCTGTTTCAACAACATATCAGGCCACAAAAGGTTATGGGGATGTTGAACGGAGGATGCTGCCGCTGATCCTTAGTTGGGCGGTAACGGTGCATAAACTTCAGGGCACCACCCTAAACAAAGCCGTGATTAACTTAGGCAAGAAAAATTTTGCTAAAGGCCAAGTTTATGTTGCGCTAAGTCGTGTAAAGACTCTGGATGGTATTGCTCTTTGCGACTTAGAGCCAAACAAATTGCTCAAGAAACCGCATGACGAAAGAGCATTGCGTGAAATGCAACGATTAAGGCAATTGTAAATTTGTATAATAATAATAAAAATATAATAATTGGCCAGGCCAAAATGATTAAGGCTGCTTTTTTTTTACTAAGCAGACAGTAGAGTGGGTAAGAGCCCACTCTAGTGTCTGCTGAGGAATCAATTCTCGATGTCAACGAGTATGTCTATCTAGGACAAGATATCTTCTAACTCCTGATCGATAAGGAGTTGTACCTTCCATCATCAGCTCAACGGAATATAAGAATACAAGTAACGGTCTAAACGTGCCTATAATATTCAAAGAATTATCCCCTAACCTTCTAACCTTTCACTGTAAGTTCCTATATGTACTGTTCACCGATGAGGAGTTCCATGCGGTATCTTCGAAGACTATAATTAGTTCACCACGGATGGATAGATAGAACCAGCAATTATTTTTTGATCTTTAGTACAATATCCAAATCACATTACGTGTACTGTTTGTTTTTGAGGAGTTCCATCGTTTATCTCCCAAAGTATACATCAAATCTTCACAAAATTAATATGGGACCACCTCAGGAGTATACCCTTACGAATAAAAAAAGAATTTTCAAAATCGGTTGACAATTGGCGGAGAAATCGGTGAACATACATAAAAAAAAAAAAAAAAAATACATACAGTCGAACATATAACCTCCTCCTTTTTTTGAAGTCGGTTAAAAAAGGCATCACTGTAATGCCAAATTATAAAATGAACATTTCACGAAGTGACATAGAGTTTGACGGTGCCAAATAATATTTTGTGTTATATTTAATTGAATTTATATTTATAATGTGCTGGTCACAAAAAAAACTTATAGTGCCAATTATAAAGCTCACTAATTAAATAAAATTTTGCACCATCCTAAGAATTTTGTGAAAGCAAATAATCAAGGATTTTTTTTAATTATCTGGAACACTCCTTTTTTTACGTCTTGGTCTAATCTTCATGATGATGTCGAAAAAGAAAAAATAATTGTGGATGCTTAATCATAGATTATAATAATTATACAACAGAACGTGTACGTGAACAGAAGTGACCCTTCTAGTCAACTGCCATAAACACCTACTGGAAATAACTTTTACTTTGGTTTTCAGAATGTTATTAATTTGTTGGATATATTATTATGATAAAATAATTCAAAACGAATAACGATGTTCAACACGGACAAATGAATTAACTCAACGCCTTCAGTCTATATCATAGCGGTCATGAAAGGGCATACACAATTATCTCATAATACATTAAATAGATGTGCTCTTTAGAGATACTGCATGTTGTCATAGTAAAGATGTGTGTAGCCATGAAACTAGATATTTTCAAATTCTTGAAGTTCGGCCTATTGATAAAAGCCATAGGATGTTCATGTAGGTTAGGTATAGCACTAACTCTCGATCTCTCAGAGCGATGTTTATTTATGTATAATATTATTTATGAAACGTTTGATACTGTCTTCTCTTTAATCTTTGATAAACTGTAACGTTGATTGTTTCCCCATTTCTTATAAATAATGCATTTTGAGGAACTATTGAAGATGTTAAAAAAATAAATTTGGAGATAACGCCTTTTTTAAATGGTAAATGACAGAAGAACTTTTCGAAGGTTTTATGTGATTACACAAATCAGGGTACACACTATTCTGCTTTATTGAAAACTTTTTCATGTTCACTAAATACATAAAGTCGCACAAAATGAGAGTAACTTGAGAATAGTCTATATTTAAGGGGATTGCTCTAAGGTAGCCTTTGAAATTCATGTTTTCAATATTTTAATTTTGCTGGTTACCTTGGAGCATCCGCCTTAACACATAGGATAAGTACATTCAATGCTTGTCCCCTGATGACACCAATTACGAATTGAGAAAGTATATTTACTCATTGAATTCGTAAATAAAGAATGTTAGTGGTAAGTTGATGTTAGCATTAGTTAATGTGGTCGGTAGAACATTATCTAACTGGACAAAAGATAACGTAAAGGTCTTTGAAAGATTAACTTTTTGGGATATTGTCGGTATAGTTAGGTGTGTATTAATTAGAAAATTATTTAAAGAAAATATCTAGACGCTACAAAATCTTCCGACCTACCCAAAGACTGCCTAACGTTATTTACCTTATTACCTGTGTTGTGTGTAACCCTAGGCATGGTAAACGCGATTTAATGTCCCTTGCCCCGCGAACGCTACATTGCAAGATTTAACTGCTACAAAATCAATAACTGAGGAAATAACATAACATATTAAAAAGCTGTGAAAACAATTATTAAATACTGCCAAAAATAACTTTAACTGACTTACAAGAAAAAACATCAATAATACCTTATATTATTTCGAAAGATTTTGGCATTCGATGGAATGCCACTTATAGGCACAAAATTTAAAAAAGTGACCTGCTGTCATGTCTGCACATGTGCCTAGTCTATGATTGAAATTTTGACCGCTGTTGAATGTCGGGAAATCTTTCTTCAAAATTATTATATTTTTTGTGGTCTTGCAATGTAGCTATAGATGTCGTAGCCAATTTATTGTATTATACGAATGTAAAGTAGAATAATTAATTAGACATTTATAAGATATAATAATAGGTACCACGTTTTATTTTTCAGTTTAATGTCAAATATTTTTGCTGAGGAAATTAAAGTTATTTTTTAAAATTTTACATGTAGGTATTTGGATTTTTTTTTTATTTCAGTATTTTACAAAAAGGTTTTTATTGCAAAAATGTTTCTGCTATTTATTCTGCTATTTATGCTGTTACTGCCATTTGTTTTTAGGGTTCCGTAGATACGGAACCCTATAAACAAATAGCAGTAACACAACATTTTCATTTTCAGATCAAAAGAAAAAACGGAACCCTCATAAGATCACTCGTGTGTCTGTCTGTCTATCTGTCCGTCTGTCACACCTATTTGCTCCCAATCTACTGGACTGATGAAGTTGAAATTTGGTACACATATGAATTTCGGTGACCCAAACACGGACGTGTAACGTGAATAAATTTTAATACATTTTGAATATAGGGTCACTTTTGGGGGCAAATTAGAAAATTGAAGTTTTGCAAACTCTACCGTGTGACATATCATATGAAAGGGCTTGTAAGGATTTCCGATATATTTTATTATAATTTTAAAATAAATACTTTCTAAATGATTTAAGAAAATAGATGAAAATTGACCACTCCGGGCCCTTATCTCCAAAATTACTGAGTTATAAAATTAAAAAAATAATAATATAGAAAATAGTTCTTTACTTATAGATTATAGAAAACCTGGAATGTATGAGGGAACATGTTTTTCAACTACAATGTTAAGTTTGGTCTTAAGATAAATTCACCCTATCTACGGAACCCTTAACTGTGCGTGGTCCTACACGCACTTAGCCGGTTTTTTCTTTTTTGTACTTGTTTTTAACCGACTGGAAGACCGAACTATGAATTAATTCAATTTAAATACAATATGTTGAGACCACAGCGCGTTGTGGTCTTAGGTCTAGTGTAACCTATATTTATTATGTCTTCGAGGATAAGTCATTGCTTTCTTTTTTTAACTTCTGTGGTTTAACATAAATGCAATTAATAAAGTCGATGTTTTACACTTACAAACATAATTCACCGACACTTCTCCTATGTTCAAAAACACTCTAAATCTTATTCTTTATTTGGTAAAATATACAAATTATTTGTAAAATTAATGAATATTAGACAGCAATAAGACGTTAATCCTAACGTCTAGTAATATAATTATGAGATATTTTTGTATGAGAAGCTTGCATGTTTGATTTTGAAGTGAAATCCTTTCGATGTGTTCGTTCTTTCTTGTCGTTTGTATGTAGTTTAATTGTGAAAGTCATTTCGAAACGCTTGTTCGGAGGAATCATTTATTTGTGAAATTGTCTGCACAAGTACCTACCTTTAATTTTTCTTTGAATGGTCTTAGTTCAGGTGTAACCCAATGTGTCTTATAAATTTTTAAATCAAGATAATTATACAAATTATTATAATATATGGAAAGACGTAGACTGATTCACATCTCATGAAAATCGTATTTCAGTCAATTGAGAGAGTGAGAGAACCAATTTTGTCAATTGATAAAAGAGAGAGAAAAGTCAATGTGTGGGTCTCGTTAGACATGGGAACTCTTAATGAAACTCTATGGTATTAAAGGTAAAAAGTGCTCAAAGTGAACAAAAAATCTTAGACCATTTACCCCACGTTAAATGGTCTACGAGAAAATGAAAAAGATTTTACGTGTTTTCTTCACAATCACGATATTTTCTTTGTCACGATTTAAAAACCCCTATTATTTGTGCAGACAATAAGCTATATTTTTTATAACATCACTGGTATTATTAATGTATCTAAAAAACTTTATAGAGGTGATAAAAATGAGAGTAACGGTAGACAAATGTTGGATAATGTGATTTACATTAAAATATCAAACAAAGTACTACCTTCCGCAATGTAATAAAAATACTTGGCACCTATCGGTTACCTACATAACAGGCCACTGAAAAAGAGTAAAAAATTGATCGAATTAAAACTTAAACACATTTCCTCATTCGCAAAGCTTAAATCAAATCAAATCAATAATTTATTTGCTTGAATATGGGCTTGCTTTTTTTTAGCTTTTCATTACCGAAAGAAACTCCAACAAAAAAGGAAGTAACATGTATAATTTGGAATCAGTTATCGGGCTAGGCTTTAGAAACAAACTAATAGATGAAAACATTAAAAAAGAAAAAAAAAACATCAGAAATTGAAACTTGAATCTAAACTTTTGACACGATTTAAAGAGCTTGAGAGTGTCAGTAGCTACCTTTAAGAACAATGGTATTCAGCTGCATCCGGTTAGACTTGAAGTCGCCCCAATATAGTCGGGGATGGCAGATAGTGTGTTACCTTTATGAAGGTATCCTCAGAAAAAGTAGACTTACCTACCATCATAAATTCAGTCAATAATACCAGTGATGCACCTCCAAACTTACACAGTAGAGGATAGCGGTGTATCGCTACGAAATTGACAAATAAGTATAGCGCGTACGTAGTTAGATCGACGTCGTGTGTTGTATGAACTGTATGAACGTTCAATCACAGATTATGAATGTTTGTATGTAATTTTTTTAATAAAATATACCGTATGGTGAATTTTTGTGTTTCATTTCTTTTGTTTACCTAAGAATCTTCCATTTTTACCAAATTTTCATCTAAATAATAAACCATATCTGAAAGGCTGTAAAATATCATACTTGGACGTGTCAAAGAGCATGGGTCTCAGAATGCTCCCTTGAATGAGGTACACCCAGAATGAAGGCGAAGGGTATTACGAGAATTATTACCTAATTTTCCTTAGATTCAAAGGCGTCGTTAGTTGGGAAGGCCTACTTAGAACCATAACAAATAATTACTTTGAATCTTTCCCACAAATAGTACCAGTCTATGCAGTCAAAGGCTTTAGAGAAGTCAACAAGGCCGATAACAGATACTATATTAGATAGATCAGAATACTGGGGAATGTGTGCGAAGAAGTGAGCGACCAATGAACCTTAAAATGTATTACCATTTATTGGATTAATAAAACGATGATATTTATGCGACACCTGTGTAAAGATATGGAATTGTTATGACATAAGAATATTTTTTGTTAGTTTGAACTCAACAAAAAATCACGATAGCATTTTTTACCCAAATCATATTTTTTTGAGTATTGAGAGTAAAATGCATAAAATCACCTGTTTTAGTTGGTATCAGTACATCAATTTAGATAATGTAGTCAAAGCAGTTATAATAAGCACGCAATTGCAAAAAAAAGCGCAATTAAAAGCAAGCATTCATATAAATTTACAAAAAATATAAAACCATGTCGTTTCTTCGAAGTGAACGAACTGGGACGAGTGTAAGGAGATGTTATCTCCGTATCCGGTTGTCTTTATTTACAGGATTAGCTCAAACAAGTGCGCACTGCGATTTATTAAAGAGATACACGCACTTAAGACTGTCTGAAGACTTGTGTCTATCTAAATTGAGTATCTGTTGTAAGAGGAACGTGGCGGAAAAAATAAATATAATTCGCATTAATTTCTTCTGCTTAATCTTTAACTTATCTTAAAGTAAACTTTGATCAAATGAATGGAACTTTGAACCAAATCATTAATGACTAGGCATTGCCCGTGTGAATGTCGGAAATATCTTAAGACGCTGACAACACCTAAGCCGCGGTCATTGTCAGATTGCATAGAAAAGAAAGAGAGGCGCGATGACACAACGCTTGTAATTTATTGCAAAATATGAAGCAATTCTCTATTTACTCAAAATTGGGTTGAGTAATCGAAAATAAAAAACAACCAAGTTCTGCATTTAAATAAGAAGTTCTTGTTATTAATTAAATACATAACGTATGTTGATATTTAATACAGATATTTTGGATTAGAACTCAAGGTAAGAGGTTACTTTAACGTTAGTTTGTATCGAGATTTTTTCTTCAAAACGTGTTTTGGTAACAACCAAGCTGGCGGCTTTCTCGCGCAACGCATCAGCATTGCAATTCAGCGAGGAAATGCCGCCAGCATCCTCGGTACAATGCCCCGAGGGCCTTTTTTAAGCCTAACTTAGTTTTAATTTAATTTAGTTAATGTTAATAATCATCTTGTAATTTGGTTATGTAAATAAATGATATAGTTCTGGGAAATATGTTCAATATTAACATATATTTTTTCCGCTACCACAAACTATACGGATTTGTATTTTTTTTTCTTAAGAGAAGCCTATTTTTGTCAATTGGGTCTTGTCAGCGCCTTAAGTGTAAATCCAGATCCATAATATAAGACAATCCATGTGCCAAATTTCATTCAAAGCCTATTAAATTAATAGCGAAATACTAATGATTGAACAATATCGTGGATTCATGCAAGCCTAGTATTTTTTGTTAGGTTACTGCTCAGAAATTGTGCATAAAAATACTATCTTGAATTCATGCAAGCCTAGTACTTTTTGATAAGTTACTGCTCAGACATTGTGCTCAACGCGTCGTGAACAGAATACCGTCGTGTATGCATGCAATCGTACTACCGGGGTAAAAGATATCCAATTTGTCCAGGTTAATAATAATAAGTAGGCGTGTGCCAAATTGCATCCAAATCAGTTTAGCCGTTTTTGCGTGAAAGAATAACAAACATCCATCCATCCTTACAAACTTTCGCGTTTTTATTAGGGTTCCCGTACAAGGAACCCTTATAGTTTCGACATGGGGCGTCAGCTGTCTGTCTGTCGGTCCCTGGTGTAGTTCAGAGACGCTTAGTACTAGAAAGCTGTAATTTGGCATAGGAATACATATTAATCCCGCCAACAAAGTGCTAAAACAAAATCTTGAATGAAAAATGTTTTAGTGCACTTTGGGTGCCTTGCACGTAACGTGGGGATTATATTTTTTTTTCTCGTCTACCCCATGGTGTTGGATAGGCCGTTTAAAAATATTGCGGGTCTGTCAACACCACTTTTCGATTCAAGGATCCACTTGCGTAATATTAAGCATTAAAGTGCTAATTTTTGTAAGAGTCAAGTGTCGCCCCCCCTGCCAGCTAAATGGTTGTTTATGGAGATGTGAAAAAAATCATATAATGAAATTAAAAGGAAAACTATCACAGCTAAGTAGGCTTTACAAGTTAACGAGTAATAGTCGACCTACTTAAATTTGCAGTTGGAGAATTTATCGTGACGTATATCGATGTATGGGAGAACATGTTTTTCAACTACAATGTAAGGTTCGTTTTTGGAATACATTCATCACAAGTAATCCCAACTACGGAACCCTTCATTGTGCGTAGTCTGACACGCACTTGGCCGGTTTTTATTAGTTGGAAAGTCAGTCAATAGCGGCTGTGCTTGTTGATTACCCCTGCATAAAATAATAAGTAAAGCATGTCTAACAGTCTCAACGTGATTGAGATATACTTACAGATCAATGCTCGACATCATTAAAAATATCAACCCTTCAAAAAAAAACCAAAATAATAAGTAACTTAAAAGCTTATCACGTCGTTAAATCAATATTTTATGCAACAGATGGTCCGTTTCGTTAACCAGTTCTCTTGCATAAACTGCCTCCAAGCAATGTGAAGTTGGCATTTTATGCTATCCCCTATAATTACCCTGACACCACCACCAGGTTAACGCCCGTGTGACTTATGATAACGCTTTCACTGAATTTGGCTGCGGGCTCGCGAATTTCTTCAATGTTTATGCCATTTAACTGAATAATATCAATTCCACCCGCAAAACTTTTACCGACAAGTATTAAAAAACATTTTCCTTTGCCTCAAACGTAAACAATCATTTGTCTATTGGCGGCCGAATACAAACTCTTTTTACAGACGAATGTCAGTGTCAGTGGAAAATATTCTTTATAGTGCTATGAAAAAAGGTGGATCAAGTTATGATAGCGGCAAATGTATTGTTGTCGGTTCACAGGGCGTGTAGGTGCAGCCAGTCGATTACTCAGCGAGTAGTCATGCAGGCTGCTCGCTCCCCGTCCCGCCATCTCTCGCTAATTTGCCTCGGTGCTTCACAACAGCTGAGTCGCTTGGCGACCGCTGACTCGTTTGATCGGTATAGCGATTAAATTATTCTAAAAGTGAGAACGCGCCGATAAATTAAAAAGTTAAATCATAAATACATTCCAATCTTAAATTGCGCGCGAAACCTCAACTTTGACGGATAAACATAATATTTTGTCATTTTTGTGTCAAATTCTGTGAATGGTGTTTGATAATGAACAATACAAAAATCGCGTGTAGTATTTTATAGTTTTTATACACGATTCAATAACTTGACAAATCGTATTGTTAAAATTTTTGTTGTCTTCCAGCTTACTTGGTATTTCTTATTTTTGTGTGCCACTGAAATCCTGAAAATGGAGAAGAGCGGTGGTTCCCGGCTCATGCAGATGCAAGTAAGTCTAATTTTATTTCCTATTTACGTACAAATTGTAGGCTACAATGAAAGCAAAGCTATATTTCCATATAAATAATCTGATAAGTAAATGTTTATGAATTTTATTGCTTCTTTAATGCAATAAATTCAGTTACCGGCTTCCGGTAACTGAATCTCAGTAACATGCTCCACGTATAATGACTTGGTATTATCGTTACCTATAATGTATTATCCCTATTATGATAAATTATTATTAGTGATAGTTCTGATTTTATTACGAAGTGTTAGTCTTGTTTTTATACGAATTAAAACTGTAAATACTTTAAAATATAAATAGGCATACAACAGGAAAAATACTCCAGGAAAAGACAAATGATTTAACAGTCCATTCGTTCCTGTGATACCAATATTTATACTTTATGCACATATAAAAAAAATACTGTATAAAGGCGGACTCAATGCCTGAGGCATTTCCAAAAAATTAGTAAACCATTAACATAATATATGAGATATCCTTTAAGAAATCGTTAATTTTGACGATCTCATAAATAAAACAAACAGAATATCAGCCGACGCTCTATGAATCAACAACGAACTTTTTTATATTCTACCGGAACCACAGACTAAGATAATATCTGCAGTAAGGTCAATAGTCAAAATGTATGAAGTAGGGTGATATAACTTGAACATAAAAAAGTAAGTCTGTCGTGAACTATTTGGTATTATAAATGACTAGCTTCTGCACGTCACTTCGTCCTAGTGACTTTCTCGCCCGCCCGCGCTACTACTACGTTTTCTCATTTTTTTCGGCTCCTAAGGGTCGTAGCGTGATGTTAAATAACCTATAAAATTCCTCAAGAATTGAACTATCAAATGCAAAAAGATTTTTCAAATCCGACTATGATAGTTCCAGAGATGCCATACATACAAACTTACAAACAAACAAATTTTACCTGTTTATAATATAAAAAAAGATGTAACGATATTACTGATTGTAAATAATGATAATAATAAGAGAACCAATGAACTAAAAAATATTATGGCAATGATTAAGCAGCATAAGTTCTCTAGTTAGAAAAAAAGGGGAAAACTAAAGACTGAGAAAGACCAAAAACGAACCAAAACTTGAATAATCAATTGTAAATAATATGATGATAATAAGAGAACCAATGAACTACAAAATATTATGGAAACGTTGTAATATGTAAATGATTAAGCTGTATAAGTTCTCTATTTACAAATAAACGGGAAAACTGAGAAAGACTAAAGACGAGACAAAAGTTGAATAATCATTAATGATTCTGTATGCTCGTGTTAGAACAAGTTAGTGCTGTCCTTGACTGACAAGAGGTTCTTAACTTGATGATGTCATAAGTGATCTACGTGCTTATTTTACTCGTGCTAAGTTCATATTATGTAAAACATAGTCAAACAACTAGAAGCCGCCATTTGTATCGTATCATACCTCGCTTAAGTTAGTAGGCTTTTAAATTTTAGCAGGGATATTTTTCAAATATCCTTAAAAAATAATGTATGGGAACAGATTTTGGGTTTAGATTAAAACCACCGAATTATCAGTAAGTACACAACAACTCGAAAGGGGACACCCAGTCGCCACATGGGATAGAGAGGGACTCTCTTGAGGCGCTACCATTAACTTGTGCGCTACATTTAATAGCATATCACATCTCGGTCGTACCTTCTTAAGCGGATGCGGACCTTCTTACCTACTTATTTAAATCAATTATATCTACTGGCCCTTTTTCCAACTGCAATCATCTGTGGCACAGCTAAGAGTTCGGCGAACGCTAGCCGGGATGCGAACCTTGACCTTGGCGGTGACGCTTATTACACTCAGCGACTTGAACCACAGAATACAAATGTTTGATTTATTCCGTACTCTATGGTACTTGTTCTTGATATACTTGACGACGTCAATAGGGATAAAGTGCCTCTGTTTAACAGAAATATTTAGCGTGTATGGCTTCTGTCATTCACTTAGAATCATCAGCATATCTGTCGTTACGTACATGTGGTAATGTAACATGCAGAGCATCCATTTTATGAAATGTTGGTTAAAGCAGTTTCAAAACATGACATCTGTATTACCCCAAGGATTAGACAGAGGTGTATCTATAGTACACCCACATTTCGCCAGCTATGTTTATTTATTTATTTTATACTTTACGCACTTAAATGTACAGAGGCGGACTTAATGCCATAGGCATTTTCTACCAGTCAACCTTTGGGTGATGCAGAGACAGACAGTGGTAGGTGGAATAAATATTTATTAATATATAAGTATATACATACATATACCTTTTAAAAACATTAAATATAATACATATAACTAATTATACATAAATATAAGACAAAATAAATACACGAATATATTAAACAGATAAGACAAACAATTGGAAAACATTACCGTTGTGATGATACTGCCAGCTTCTTACGAATGTGCTCGCGAACTTTAACTTTAAAGGATAATCGGTTGGTTGCCATCCTGATTTCCTGGGGTTTTATGTTTCAGAGGGGTAACCATCACCTCATAGAGCAGTATTATTTCAATATTACTTTAGCGTGAGAAAGAGATGGAGCTATAAGTCCTGTACAGCTCCATCACTTTCCCACTGTGAAGTAATATTATAATAATACTGCTATAAGAGGTGATGGTTACCCCCAGTACCATGAAGTAGTCCCAGTTTCATGATGACTTAAACGTTGTTTTTCAGTACACTCTAACCATCCTAAGGCTATCGCAAGATCTTTGAATGAAAGCTTGTATTTACTAGGTTCAATTATCAAGCTATCCGAAATAATTAGTACCTACTCTCGAATTTTCAATTATGTTTGGTTTAAGAGTCGGTTAGTCGCAGTTGACCTTCACCATACGAATACGCGTGCTGCTCACGCCGCGCCTTTTCATAGGGAATATTTATTTTTAGTAACGAAAATATGAATAATTGAAAAAAATCACAGATAGAATCATAGATAATAAAATAGTCTGTTCATACAAAAAATAACATGAAAATATCTTAAGTAGTTTGAAAGTAATATCGTTTTTTTTTATGCTTACGGTAGACATTACTTCCTGAATTTATTTCTTAAAGTATTGTACTACAATACTTAAATATTCACATATAAAATTGTTGTGTATGCGTTCTAGTTTAACATACATTTTTTGCATAACTTACTTGCGTTATATGTAGGCGTAGTAACAGATTTTAAGGTCACTAAAATTGTATATCTGCGAGTTAAAGTTGAAAATTGTAGATATCTTGTTACTTACTACCTGTATGATGTAAACGCAGCTTATGTCACTATGCAAATAATACCTATGTATAATTTCTACATCTTTATACATAATTAAATCGTCTGTCTCTGCAGACGACGCGGTGGTTCAAAAGTTTATCTTTTGCAGTCTGTTATCAGAAGGCCATCATTTGGAATCAGGGCTTGTTAACGTTACCAAATAACAAAATTATAACCGTTACGTAACGTTAATTTTAATGTGATACCTTACTAACGTTACAAAAAATGTAACGTTACTTGATAACATTAACAGTAATATAACGTTAATTAACATTAACGTAAAATATGATAATAACGTTAATTTTACCGTTAATTTTGCTACGTTGCCGTTCCGTAGGTTTACATTTTGTGCGCTCGCTTAGCATTCGCTTAGGATCACTTTAGGTACACTGTTGCCACTCCGCCGCCGCACTATGGGAAAATCGCGTATGTTTCGTCTCAATACTCCGTATCTCAGTTGTTTCAAAACTAAATGAGCCGTAATTTTGCACACGTATTCTTGGATGTATAAAGTTTAATATAAACAATTTCGATTTTGAAAATTCTGTTTATTAATTATTAAAAAAAAATAAAACTTGAAAAAATACATGCATTCTATTAGAAAAAAAAAACAAAATTGTTTTTTTAATTTACCTAAAATGGAATAATTGAAGCAAACGAGAAAAATAAAGTACAAAATTCAGGAAGCTCCTACAGATTTTCGTTGATAGCAGAAGGGCCTTGGCTTCATCTAAAAGTTCTTTCGATATTGTTTCTGAGTTATTTCTCAAACTTGATATATATGGATCAGAACTTCAGAAGTCTTCATTTGTAGCCGCTCTTGAACACTTTCTAGAATGATAAAATCTAAACTTTTTGTTATCCTTATTTTGGGATTCTTGCGCTTCTTCGGACAATTGTCTTATAGGTAAAATTGTATTGTATGCACGTAGGAAGGCATATAATACCAATTATAAATATTTACGTACAGTTGGGCTGTACTATATTTTTTGTTTTAATTTTTTGCAGGGAAATCATCAAATAACTTCTTCCGCTCCAGGCGGAGCGGGAGGGTGTGTCAGACTGACTAAAACCCATCCGTATTCCTTCCGTGTTGCCTGTGTTGCCAGGGGTCTCGGTAACCCTTTAGTACCTTCACGCGACCCCGGGATTCCCGAAGCCCAGGGCGTCTCCTGCGGCGGCTTGGGGCGAGAGGGCGCGAAATTTGCCTTTCCCTCAACCGTCTCGCCTCCTCCTTCGCGAGCATTACTGCTTCGCAGAAGGAGGTGACAGCTGCCCTGCCCTCTCGCTCCGTACCATGGCCTGAACCAGGGCTGGACGCGAAAGATCTCTGCCGCCGATCGCCTCCACGGGGACACGGCGGCGCTCTGCCGAAGCCGGGCAGACCTCCACCGTAGGCTCCACCGTGTCCTCTGGGCGATCCACACAGTGGTTTCACACCCACCCGGGCGTTTCCTCCCGCCTTATCCGACACAGGAACCTCCCGAAGCTGCCGTGTCCGGTGAGGAACTGCGTCAGGCGGAAGGTGAGGACACCGTGGCGCCTCTCTAGCCACTCCTCAAAGAGGGGACTTATCGCCGCAATTGTGGCATGCCCAGCACTGGATTGCGACAACCATACTCTCCCTGTCGCCATGAGATCCCGCCAGAGCTCCGTCCGCTGTGCCGCGTTTTCTCGCGGCAGCGTAGTTACGCCCCAGCGTTTCGCCTCCTCGCACCACGACTTTTGCCTTCAGATCCCATGGCGGCAATCCAGCAAGGAGGCTCGCTGCCTCACAGGAGACCGTGCGGTATCTCCGGACCAGCCGGATGGCCATGACCCTTTGGGCCGCGCTCAACCGGCGGGCCGGCCGCAGCGCCAGGGAACGCGCCCACACAGGAGCCCCGTAAACGGCCATGGACCGCACGACCCCCGCGTTGAGCCACCCGCGTAGATTGGGCAGGAGCCGCTTCAAAGCAGCCCCTGCCCGCTCCAGTTTGGGAGCCAAACGTCGGAAATGCTCCACGAAGTTTCACTGGCTGTCGAGGACGGGTCCCAGGTACTTCATCGTAGACTCGACGCCGATGTAAACCCCTCCTACCGTTATTTGGGATCCTGACGGTGGCGCGGTCCGAGGGCCATGAAAACACATGGCCTCGGACTTGTGCAGGGCCACCTCGAGTCCCAATTGAGGATCCTTTTGACGATTGTCGCAACGCCGCGTGCCGCTACTTTGGCCGCCACCTGGTGCGACCTCCCTTGCGCCAGGACCAACGTATCGACAGCGTAACACGCTACGCTGACGCCGCTAGGAAGGTCAACATGTAGTGTTGACAGTCCCTATTGAAATGAACTTTCGTTCACATCTCGTGTCCTAACTGCCTCTAAGTTATTCATTCGCCGAGGACTAGCACTACAAACTGTACAAGAAGCGCTCGAACGTTCGCCACTTTACCATTAATCATGGTTAAATATAGGTCATGAGTAGTTTCGATTACCTCGCCATTCTTATTTATCAGGGAAGGAGACAGATTATGTTTTTGATTGTTGATATCAGCCACAACAGACGCGGTTTTTTCAGGAGTTTCTTTGGCAAATTCTAACAATATAAGTCTGCAAGTTTTGTTCTTCCAAACAACAGTATTAGTTGTCTCATTTATGAGTCTAATGGGTACAAGTGAATCAATAAAAAGGTTTGCATCTGATATAAAATCGCTTTCTTTGGGCAAAACTTGCTTGTACTCACTCTGCCCGGATGACCCGTCACAACCCCATTTACAGAATAGTTTCAACTTTCTTAAACCATTTTTGTAAACTGAACCAATTAGTAATTTACGTGCCACAGTATGATCCAAGAAGTCCTGCAGATTGACTTTTGCACTTATGTTAGTAATGGTTATGCTCGAATCTGGTGGGTAACACATCTTCGCTTCAACTAAAGTTGGATAAGAAGGAAACACTGAGCAGTTTTTTTCCGCCAAACAAAGTCGAAGTTTCCCATACTGTTCTTTGTTAAAGTCTAAGTCAAAAATTGTCCGTAGTGCTTCTTCCTTTGAAAAAGGTGTAACGTCTTTAGAGTTCTCAGTTACGTATTTAACAAAAAAAATCTTATCATTTTTGATGCAGTTCGTATAATATTAACGATTGCGGCCTCCTCCGTCTCACCCATAGACAGTAACTCCTGAGCATATGCATTGAGAGCACAGTCCTATCCGAACTCTTGTATTAATTCCATGTTTTTTCGTTTTTTCTGAAGATGCTTCGTATGGTTTCGAGGGTTTGCCGTCACTACTTTCAGGCATATTAGGGTCATTAACCGTGACTCAACACTCTAGTGGAACATGAAATTGACCATCTAACCAGCTGACTCTCTTACTTTCAAAGCGGTTTTTTATCCGAGATGCATTTCTCCAGCGTTCGTTACATTTAGATACCAAGTTTCTTTGTATCTAAATGTAACGAATGTAGAAGACCACAGTAGCCATATCCCCTGGTGACAAATTTAAATTTTCTTGTAAGTAGTCTTCTATATTATTTCTATTTATCAACAAATTACACAACTCTTTACCCATTTTTCAAATCAGTCAACTTTGCAAATAGTTGAAATGTAAATGAATATTTGACCAACAAATGTGAATGTTTCAGGGCTCACCATCCTTTTATAGGCATATGAAATAGTGCTATGTGCAAAAATATAAGATACTAATAATTTGCACTCTTCCCATAACCAACCTGTTTTTATTTCGACCCTAATAGATAGTGACCATATTTTATATGTAAGGTGGTCAAAACTGTATCAAAACCACAAAGAACTATTAATAATAATCATCACTGTAATTAACTTTTTTATCAATTTGACCTTAATAGATAACAAATGATTTTATGAGAAATAAAAAGAAATTGAAAAAATATATAATTTTTATATCGCGATATGTTTTAGCACTGTGTCACAAAAAGAGCAAGTATGAGCAATTTTTTGTTCTCCTTGCGTAAACTAATGTATAAAGATCTTAATAAAATAAATATCTCGACAGCGGCAAGCAGAGTTAAAGGGTAAATGTCCCGTTAAAAAAAAATAACCTTATAAACATACCACCTTAAACTATATTGGTTAATTTTATTTTATCAAAGTAATATATATAATATTAATTATGAAACGTTATGAGGAGATTATAAGCATTCCAAAAATGTATAATACTGGTACATTTATATCAAAAAGTTTCGAGTTATGTGGCATTGAATTGCAGTAACGTATTGCGTCAAAATTACGTTATTGAACAAGAGTTAGCTTTTAAGCCTATTTACAATACATTATGATTAAAAAAAAAAATTGCGAATAGAAAGCTTATTTATTAGACTATATTAATTTATTATTTTTATTCCATAACATCGACATTCACGTGAAACGGTTTTGAGGCGGCTTTGTATGGGGCTTTACCATAGTGCGGCGGCACGATAGTCTATTAAATCCTGCATGTGTAAAATGACTATTGTAATAAATATAAATAAGTATTATTAATAATTTTGACTATTGTCTTCACTCATTGATATTGAATTGATTTGATCAGTTATCACTGACTAAATCAGCTCACTATACTATCAAAACTTCTCACGCGTAAGAATCAGGCAAGGCAGCGTTTTGATCGGCACGATATCAGCGCGGTGCGCGGGCGCGCGGCGGGCGGCCCACCACGCGCCTCAGGCCCCGCTACTTCCACCTTACCCGTTTAAAAATAACGATAAAAATAATGTTAATATACAATTAACGTTACTAAAAATTAACGATAAAATGCAGCATAAATAACGTTAAATCTATTACCGTTAATTTAATATTAACGGTAACGCTGTCAAATAGAGATAACGTTATGAAAAATTTACCGGTATTTAAAGCCCTGTTTGGAATCGACCTGTGCATTATTTAGGTGAATATGCTATTTATGCATCCTTGGGTCAAGTTATTCTGCAAATACATTTTAAATAAGGGTGCATTTTCTGCATGTCCTGTGAGGAACTTATGAGAGAGTCTGGTCTGCCATAACACTAGGGGTTCCACGAAAATGTTTTTATCCAAAGCAATGTAAATTCTGAACAAATTTTGTCAGTTCTATTGTTGGTATTTGCTTGGTTTTAGTAGTTTTGTAATCTTTTTAGGGTTCCGTAGCCAAATGGCACAAAACGGAACCCTTATAGATTCGTCGTGTCTGTCTGTCTGCCTGTCCGTCCGTATGTCACAGCCACTTTTTTCTGAAACTATAAGAACTATGCTGTCGAAACTTGGTTAGTAGATGTATTCTGTGAACCGCATTAAGATTTTCACACAAAAATAAAACAATAAATTTTGGGGGTTCCCCATACTTAGAACTGAAACACAATTTTTTTTTTCATCAACCCCTTACGTGTGGGGTATCTATGGATAGGTCTTCAAAAATGATATTAAGGTTTCTAATATATTTTTTTTTCTAAACTATTCAGTTTACGCGAGAGACACTTCCAAAGTAGTAAAATGTGTGTGTCCCCCCTGTAACTTCTAAAATAAGAGAATGATAAAACTAAAAAAAATATATGACGTACAGTAACAGTCAGAAGTCGACTAGCAATCTTACAAAACTATGGAATAGCAATATTAGTTGTACTTATGACCTTCTTCTATAAGAACGTTTGACAACACTTCACATTGGCATCTTGTTGCCCGTATAGCGCAGGCGATAATGGTCATTGCGGTGTAAGTGGACTTCTGGACGTTGACTGTACATTACCATGTAAACTACGAGGGCGGGTCAATAAGTCCGTGACTTTTTGAATTTCTGACCTCTTTACTGAAACAGCAACACTGCTCCTGTCAACAGGCATCTGTCAGTTGACTCCTGTCAAAATTTAAACTTGCTGCGTCAGTTAGTTTGTGTTTGACAGCTATTTTTATCAGACTACTCACTAATTTGAGGAGAAAATGGAAAAAAGTGAATTTCGTGTGCTTATTTAGCATTATTTCTTGCGAAAAAAAACCATTACCGAGACTAAGGCTAAGCTTGATAAATACTATGGGGACTCTGCACCATCGATTTCAATGGTAAAAAAGTGGTTTACTGAATTTCGTTGTGGCCGTACAAGCACTGAAGATGCCGAACGTCCTGGACGCCCAGTTGAGGTCTCTACACCCGAACAAACGAAAAAATTCACGATATGGTGTTGGCCGACCGAAGGTTGAAAGTGCGAGAGATTGTGGAAGCCGTAGGGATCTCGCATGGCTCAGTGGTTTCAATTTTGAATGATCACTTGGGCATGAGAAAGCTTTCCGCAAGATGGGTGCCGCGTTTGCTCACAGTCGACCACAAACGCAATCGTGTAACAACTTCACAGGAAGGTTTGGCGTTGTTTAATCGCAATATGGAGGAGTTTTTGCGCCGTTTTGTAACCGTGGACGAAACATGGATCCATCACAACACACCAGAGACCAAACAACAGTCAAAACAGTGGGTTTCTAAGGGTGAATCGGCGCCGAAGAAGGCCAAGGTGGGTTTGTCAGCCAATAAAGTTATGGCGACTGTTTTTTGGGATGCACGCGGGATAATCCACATTGACTACCTTCAAAAGGGAAGAACAATCAATGGGGAATATTATGCCAATTTATTGGACCGATTCAATGACGATTTGAAAAAAAACCGACCTCATTTGGCCAAGAAAAAAGTTCCTTTCCACCAAGACAATGCAAGGGTGCACACATGTGCAGTTGCCATGGCAAAAATCCATGAATTGGGCTATGAATTTCTCCCTCATCCGCCCTATTCTCCAGATTTGGCTCCGAGCGACTACTTCTTGTTCCCAAACCTGAAGAAATGGCTTGGTGGAAAAAGATTTGACTCCAATGATGAAGTCATCTCGCAAACAAAGGCCTATTTTGAGGACCTCGACAAATCATATTTTTTGGAAGGGATAAAAAAATTTGAGAAGCGTTGGACAAAGTGTATAGAGCTCAAGGGAGACTACGTTGAAAAATAAAATTATTTTTTTATCAAAAAATCTGTGTTTTATTCCAAAAGTCACGGACTTATTGACCCGCCCTCGTACCACCGGAAATTGGTTTGAACGAGATCTAGTAAGTAGTTTTTTTTAATACGTCATAAATCGTAAACCGCAATTTACCTTTCATACTTGCTGCTACGGAACCCTTCATGGGCGAGTCCGACTCGCATTTGCCCGCTTTTTCACTGTGTTGTGCTTTTGATTCTGCTATCTACAAAAAAAATATAGTGGAAGGTGTGCCAGCTAACAGGTCGTACAACATTCCCCCGATATCCTCTCACGTTTATATCATTGCCGGTGGTCTTATCTTAGATGTCATTAACCTATATCGCGATGATAACCACAAGATTGTTAGAAATTATATAAGACTCCTAACCACTTCCCAGCCAGTAATAATCGCAATAATTTGCGATAGTTTTTTATACAGGTAATAAGAGTTGCTCTGCATTTACCAGCCACCGTTTGCAATTATACACAGGGCTCTTCAATTTCCTCTCGTTAAAATTAATATTGCGGTTCTACCTTTAGTATCAACTATAAAATCTTGTTTAATACCAGTCATTAAGTAAGCTAAGTTCATAATAGGGTATTTGACTACTATCAAAGAAATACATGAGATAATACTTATTTTAAATATTTTACTCAAAGAGACAGGTGAAAATCAGGGGAAAATGGAGAAGTTATACGCTTTTGAAATGATTCCTCTATCCTTGTCACACAAAACGATAATTGTATTGAATGGCGCGAAGTTGCTAGGGTTTTCCTGTGTTGTGACGTCAGATGCTAGTAGTGTTGTTTCTGTCTAGCATAGACTAAAATGCATACAACTACGCCATTTTTTTTAGATATTTACACATTTTTTTTTACTGTGCTTAAGTTTTATCTAGGTTTCGAAAAATCTAATTAAAAAATAACAGTCAAATACTCTATTCTAATTAAAACTGTGTGTTCTCCGTCCTTTTCTTCACACAATCTGTTTGTATCGGCGATAGCTCTGTATGATTGAATCCGTAGATCCGTTTTCTTCTATATACAGGGTGACATTGAAAACATGCGACAAATCGAAATGGGAGATTGTACTCATCATTATGAACAACTTTTACTAAGGGACCAAAGCTACAATCCCAAAAAAAAAAACTACTGTCCCCTACATTTATGTTCGCAATACCTCATCAAAATGTAGGAAAAGCAGATTATTTTTTTGGGATTACAGCTTTGGTCCCTTAGTAAAAGTTGTTAATAATGATGTATACAATGTCCCATTTCAGTTTGTCGCAAGTTTTCAATTTCAACCTGTATGTTTTCACCTTACCCACCTTTTTACCCTCTGTTACATAAATTGTCCCAATTCACCCGTTCGATAGCCGACAGTGTCGACACAATTAGGCATACGCCATACAAACAAAGCTGTGGCCTGGTACCCCAGTTGTTATTATTGATAAATGTATCCACGGCCTAATGGATTGCTATGATACCGTAATGCAAATACATCAGTGAATTGCTTATTGGAATTTACGACTTTTTTATTGTCTGCCTTAAATTGGCGATTGGTGGTTCTGGAATATTCGATAGATCGTTTTGTAATAATGAAAATGTAAGTGGTTCAATTTTTTCGTGATAAATATTAGTTACTAGCTTTTGCTTTTGTTTTTTTCTTATATGACAATAGCAAACACACCAAAAAAATGATTAGGGAAATCGGTCCAGCCGTTCACGCGTGATGTCGTGCCCAAGGGAAATAGGGATTCATTTATATATATATATAGATAACTGAATCACGCGACGACAACTGATAGAATTAAGATATCCTGATTCCCTAATGAAAGTATTTTTTTTCTAATAGTCTGAATCAGAAAAAAGGTAACGTTCCAACCTGCAAAACTAAGAACTTCTCAAGACGATGAACGAGTGGAGGAGTCTCTAAAAAATAGCGTCACTAGTAAATATGATATCACACTTCGATCAATATCACATCAAATAGTTAGCATGGTTAAACGCAGGTACATAAAGAAGCGACAGTGCCATATTGTTCCAAGCTTGAATCAATAAACATTAATCGTCTTATTACAAAACAAGGATTATCTTCAGACCCAGGTTTAAAGTATTGTGCCATTTTTGAATTTCGAACTTTATTCCGTCTACGTTAAAGTTCTTAATGCATAACTGTCAACTTAGTACCGGACTAAGTAGTCAGTTTTGTATAAAGAACTGTATTTCAACCATAATAACGTACTTATTACAAAAAACTGGCTCGATGGATTAAACCATGTCCAAAAGTAATTCTTGTTTTGTAATAACGCCTATTTGTTTAATTAAAACTATAGCGACTATCTGCACCTGACTGATTATTGATATAAGTACATAACACCATTATGTTTTAAATTACATTGTTTTACCGTTTTAGTGTAAAATACTCTACTTTGTAATACGAACAATAATGCAATATGTATCTTATCCTTTTAGTAAAGAGGCTTGTGGCTAAGTAATAACGGCTGCACGGGTCGATCGATCAGGTTAAGCTACGCTTGCCGGGGTTGGTCTGTGGATGGGAGACTATCTTTACATAACAAGACCGTGGCTCGGAAAGTACGTTAATCCTTTGGTCCCGGCTCCCATTCGTGGATCTTTGACAATCGTTACGAGTCATCAGAAGCACGAAAGTCTTACCAAGGGGTATCATGTTACTCAGTAACTGGGTTGCGGAGGTCAGATAGACTGTCGCTCCTTGTATAATACTGGTATTCATCTGCATCCAGTTGGACTGGAAACCGACCGCAACATAGGCAGATGATGATGATCCTTTTAGTGCAGTCAGCCTCAAAATATGTAGGTATACATCGACAAGAATTCATTTGATTGTCTACAATCTGTGTTCCGTAATATTGTATCAATGTGTAGCTGGGAGCAGTGGTGGCCCAGTGGTAATGGCCGCGACTTACGAGTTGTATGTCGTAGGTTCGAACCCAGACAGGTGCTTTACTTTGTGTACATTATTACATCACTACTGCTCTCAAAACGGTGAAGGAAAACATCGTGAGGAAACCGGCATGTCCTAGAACTAAAAATTCGAAGACATGTGACATCTACCAACCCGCACTGGGCGTGGTGGATTACGGCCCACTCCCTCTCTCACAGAGAGGAGGCCTGTGTCCCAGCAGTGGGAACATTATAGGCTGATTATGTATGTTATGTATATGTGTGTAGCTACAATAAAGTGCCCAATGTGAAGTACACATGTTTTGAACACAGATTGTAGACAATCAAATAAATTATTGTCGATGTACAGTCGCCGTCAGATATATTATAGCAGACAAGGTGACCAAATACTTCTGAACAATTTAAAATGTCAATAAGTTCCATACACTACAAGTTACCATTAGTTCAGATATGCACATTCACTCATTCATTAATATCTGAGCAGATGCTTGTCAATAATTTCTATACACACAACTAACCAAAAATATCTGAACACTTAAGTTCAAAATCTGAATGAGAAAATTTTACCGTTTGTGGTAACTCGATGTGCTGGCGACTATACAACACCAGTAGGCTTATCATGACACTCTCTGTTTCTTCGAAGAATAGACACGGCTCTTTCAATACAAAATGACATTTCGTTTCTCCATTTTTGACATCTCACTGTAGAAATCCTTTTACAATCTGTCATCCTTATTTTTTTTTTTTTTGGATGGGAAATCATCAAATTACTTCTCCCGCTCTGGGCGGAGCGGGAGGGTGTGTCAGACTCGTACTGACTAAAACCCACCCGTGTTCCTTCCGTTGCCTGTGTTGCCAGGGGCCTCGGTGACCCTTTAGGACCTTCCCGCGACCCCGGCAGGCATCGGCCTTAGTGGACCCCTACATTTATGCTGACGACATCTCTTTGAGGCGCGCGTGAAATACAACGCGCCGTCGACCCGGGCCTGGTCCTTACCGGACCGGATTGCTCACCGTCCGCAAGCCCGCGCCTACGGTGATCGGAAATCCACTCGGGATACAATCTGTCATCTTGTCTTTCGTTTTTATCGATCTTTGTCTAGGTTCTTTTTTTATGTAGAAGGATTTCTACGGTGGGATGTCAAAAAAGGAGAAACGAAATGCCACTTTGTATAGAAAGAGCCGTGTCTTGTCTTCGAAGAAATAGAAAGCGTCATGCTAAGCCTGCAGCAGGCTTACAACGAGAACCGTAGAGAAGCGTTTTGTCGATGGATGAGTAGACAAAAATGACGTTTCTGTGTAGACAGTTGACATTTTTCTACCGAGAAATGTAGACAAGCTATTTCTATTCTACAGTAGAGTAGAAATAGAAAGCGTCATGCCAAAAAAAAGGCCAAATTCTCTACCAAATTGTAAGCACAAAATGATATTTTTCTCTTTGATGAAAAGTCCAAATTGTACGGAAGAGTTGACAAAAATGACGTATCCGTGTAGGCAGTAGAACATTTTCGGTAGACAAGCACTTTCTATTCTACAGTAGAGTAGAAATAGAAAGCGTCCTGCTACGACAACAGCGTCTGCCGGGGTCGCGGGAAGGTACTAAAGGGTTACCGAGGCCCCTGGCAACACAGGCGATGGAAAAAAAAACAAAGCCTACAGCGTGCATAGATAACATTTCAAAACGTATGATTCATCAGGCATGTTATCAAAGAAACATTTAGATAAGACCCATAGAATAATGGGACTTAAAATAAGTACCTACTTATGCATAGTTTAATGTAGATATCGTGTTAAACTAACCCTTGCTATTTATGCAGTATATAGTTAGAAAAGGTTAAGTTTGCACGAGCAGACTAACGCGATATCGCGGGCGACAGGCAGCGCCTCACTTTCCATGAAGTTTTCATAGAAATTGTGCTACTACTGTCGCGTCGGGCCTGTCTGCGGGAGCCTGTTTTCTTTCATTTCTATCATTAGCCATATTGTGTTCTGAAAAACTAAAACTTACGACAAGATTTTGTTAACGACGACTGTCCAGCTAGTCCTTTTTCAGTCAACTTCAACATATCAGATAGCAATCATGCTGTCCAACTGCTGGATTTAGGCACCGTACTTTTTTTCCTCTTATTGATTCAAAAGTTCCAGTAAAATATTATTTATAATTATGATTGGAGTATATCTGTATCTGTAGCGCCATTTCCGCTTATTTCGTCCCTTCTTCTCTGGACTGTACTCTCGTTAAAAGAAGTCACAATATAAAGCTTTCACAATATCGTATTAGATGCATTCCTTCGTAAAACTCTTATTATGCAGCATTTTGTTATAAATAATAACTAAGTACAGTTAAAGTTCCAACTAAAAAACCGGCCAAGTTCGAGTCTGACTCGCACACGAAGGTTTCCGTACCACCATACAATATTTAGCAAAAACGCCGGATGAGGACCCCCTCATCCGGCGTTTTTTTAATTTCTTTTAATTTTTAACTTTATTAGAATAGAATAATATAATAAAATTATTTATTTACACACACACACACACACACAAGTTAGGTAACATACAGACATATATAAAAGTTCAGAAACAATCTTGGTCAGGTCATTTGAGGACCATGTAGATTGGTGGTAAATTAATTATAAAATTACGATTTCCATTATTTATTATTTGGAAATATAAATTAGTTTTTAAAGCGGCAATAGAAATACACAATCTGTGAGAATTACAACTGTCTACCTCTTACTGTTCATGAGATACAGCCTGCTGACAGACAAACGGACCGAAGCCGACGGACGGACAGCGGAGGTTTAGTAATAGGGTTCCGTTCGACAGCCTTCGGATACGAAACCCTAAAAATGATAAACCCTACCCGCTATCACACCCACGACCCATTTCGCATGTTTTATCGGACTTTCAATATTTACCAGCCACGTTACGTAAGCCACACCGTTAGCGTCATTTACTTGCAAATTCTCCATGCAAGTGCATAAGGTAAGCTTGATTTGCTGACCCCTATTACTTTGGCTGGTCGCCAGGTAGTCTTGGAATGTTACCTTTGAAATACGTTGGAATGCTAACTTGCGGATTCAGGTAGTTGAGTTTGGTTTTTATATTAGGTTTCGTTTGTCCACTATCTGACCCGATGTCATCGATATCTTTTCTACTATAGTAGATATTATATTTCTTTTCATTTGTATTCTTCTATTCCATTAAATACACATACAATTATATTTTTAAATATTTGAATACAAAAAAAAATATATAAAAACATTTAAAAATTATAGTTGATTGTTATTTAAATTTATATAAATATTTCTTTTCATTATTATTGATTTATTTTTTGTTTTAATTGCTTAATAAAAATACATAATACCTGCCTGTTTATTTGTTTGATACCTACATGTTTTTTTTCTAAAACCTACTTCAGGCACCAGTTCTCACAATGTGATTTTTTATAGTTCAAAACTGTTAAGTGATACAAAATCATTGTGAGAGAAAATAAATAAACTTATTATATTTCGACGATATGGTTCGATTTTTTACGCTCTCATAATTTGAATTAGGTTCCAACAACTTTTTGTGTTGCCACTCACGGCTTGGTCTGCATATATTGAAAATATATAAGTATAAGGTTATTAAAGAAATTGTTCAATCCTGTCTCTGTCGATTCAAGCACAGGAAAGTTTATGAAATTGTTATTGACCCATCACAGATACGGAGCCTCTTTTCGTACACACACACTACTCACACTCACTCCCTGTTAACTATTTCTGAAAACTCTAAAAATATGGAAAATAGTGCCTTTTATAGCGCCGAACAACTCCACAGCGGAATTGGAAAGATAACATTCCGGGATGTCTCGAAAAATCGGGACATCTCTAACATTCCCTAGAAATCCATTATTTTACGAGTGACTCTTTACACGCTATTAAAACCCTTATTATGTAAGATTTCAGGAATGAAAAGGATACTTCTAAGTCACCTTATCTTATCAAAGGGAAAAGCATTGCTTAAGATTAAGTATAATCTTGTCTGTTTTAAGCAAGAGATTAAGGGATATTCAAGACGAGGGTATGTCCACAATCATAGATCTATCCGAGATAAGATTTGTTCATAAGATTGTTTGTTAATATTTTGTGAAATGTTAAACAGGACAATATTACAAAACTCGTGTTGAATTAAAAGAAAAGCGATACAGAATTAAATTGATGGTGTCAGCTGATATGATTAAAATGGGATGTGAAGAGTAAATAATATAATTATTTACTGTTCTTTTGCCATAATAGCAAAAAGCGTGAAAACAGCACTGCTACGGACTTGGTTTATGTCAATACAAATGATAATTAGCTTCGTTTTTGCCTATAGCCCACACATACTCGTAGTTTTATATAAATCCAAAGGTTTTTTATCATCACCCGTCCATCTATGTAGAGCGTAACTTTCTGATACCATTTCTACAGGAACCGGTGGACACAATGCTATTATTTTATAAATAACATTAAGACGCTGACAACACCTAAACCGCGGTCACTGTCAGATTGCATGGAAAAGAAAGAGAAGCGCGATGACACAACGCTTGTAATTTATTGCAAAATATGAAATAATTATCTATTTACTCAAAATTGAGTTGAGTAATCAAAAATAAAAAACAACCAAGTTCTGCATTCAAATAAGACGTTCTTGTTATTAATTTAATACGTAACGTATGTTGATATTTAATACAGATATTTTGGATTAGAACTCAAGGTAAGAGGTTAGTTTGACGTTAGTTTATATCGAGATTATTTTTCAAAACATGTTTTGGTAACAACCAAGTTCTGGGAAATATGTTCAAAATTAACATATATTTTTTCCGCTACCACAAACTATACAGATTTGACAATTTTTTTTCTTAAGAGAAGCCTATTTTGTTCAATTGGGTCTTGTCAGTGCCTTAAATGGTCATTGTAAAACAGAATCAAGTCTTTATTGTGGCTGTGACCGCATGTTATCTTATTAATTACTCGTTGCTGGTAAAACCACCCTGAGGGCTGGTAAATGATTCAAGTTTCTATCTAGCATTTGTTTTGTGACTATGTTTAATTAAATTGAAGTGTGTTTTGCAATAGTGTTTTTTGCTTACAGGGGGGTAACCATCACCTCTTAAAGCAGTATTATTATAATATTACTTCACAGTGGGAAAGTGATGGAGCTATACAGGACTTATAGCTCCATCTCTTTCTCACGCTGAAGTAATATTTAAATAATACTGCTTTAAGAGGTGATGGTTACCCCCCAGGGGCTAACTGAACCCACATTTCCAAGTAATAATACAAGTTATAAATGTCTATCTTTCGTTGCTATAGAATTTTATAAGTTCACGAATACCTGCAGGTTTAGCACGAGAACCGTAGAGAAGCCTTTTGTCGACGGAAGAGTAGACAAAAATGACGTTTCCGTGTAGACAGTTTACAGTTTTCTACCGAGAAATGTAGACAAGTGATTTCTAGTCTACAAAAAAGTAGAAATAGAAAGCGTCATGCTAAGCCTGCTGACACTAAATGAAGGCCAAATTCCCTACCAAATTGTAAGCACAAAATCGCACCTTTAAAGTCAAACCGTTACTAAACGAAATTTTTCATTAATTTAGTCACTAATGCCATATTTCTTGAAATTACGTTTTAAGCAAGATGGCATCAGTAACTCAATTCATGAAAAATTTCGTTTAGTAACGGTTTGACTTTAAAGGTGCGAAATGAAAGTATGCCTTTGATGAAAAGTCCAAATTGTGGATCTAAATATTGAAGTTAAGGATTAAAAAAAAACTTGTTTACAATACCCATGATAAAGCTCCTTTATCACAAGAAATCCACATAATTCATACACAATAACAAAGTTTCATCATCACATACAACCAGTCGAACGTAAAAAACTGCGGCCCCAAACAAAATCCGTTTAAAAGCCACAACATTTGTCCCAATTACTTAATTTCATGCGTAGGCAGCCCCTCCCTAGCGATCGATACATAGATAGCCTATAAACTAATCTGGAAGTTACTAAAACTTGCATGAACGGGAATAACCTTGTAAGGTAAATTACAGAATGGTGCTCTTTGAGAAGTCCTCGTCCCGGGAACAATCTAGATTTCTATCGCCAAGCAGCGTTGCTGAGTTCCGTTTTGAAGTGTATCAGTGCTGGTGTAACTAGGCACAGGCACATGAGACATTACAACTAGGTCTCTGGGATAGCAAAGGATCTCCAATGCTTCCGATATTACAGCCGATTTTTTCCGTAAAAACCTCACCGTGAAAACTTAAGTGAAGTGAGCGGTCATTCACCAGCCGGTTTTTTTTTATTTTAGTACATGGAGGACTTACAGCTAATAAAAATAGACAAAAAAGGAAATCATAGTCACCAGAAAGCCAATTACAAATCCTCACGTATAGACTTAATTTATGGTGTGAGCACAAAAACAAAAAACACATCGCTTTAATTAAAGTTATAAGCGATTTAAATACTTGGTTTGCAATTATATGACTGAAATACCTAATAAAGGAAATAATAAAATAATAAAAACAAAAACAAATAATATAACCTACCGCGACTGGAAGAATTTGAGGCTTAAAAAAGCACCTGGCCGAATTCACACTAATTATGAATGGATTATAATCATAATTGTCATATTCCTTGTATACAAGGTGTCGTTTCGCATCCTCGTCAAATCTCAGGAGGCTGCTATGAAAGACATTACATAATCAAATAAAATTACGATACCTGCTCAATATTAATAATTAATACATACTTGTTTTTTTAGTTATTTAAGTTTGACAGTATTTTAGAATACACGACCTTCACAGAAGAGAATCACCCCGTTGCGTATGCGGTAGTGTGTGTATAAAAGGGCAGTTACAGTGTGGTATCACACGGACCGCGTTTTAACATGCGTGTCCCACACATGCCGATTTTCGAAAACTATAAAAAAAGAAAGACCTACTTATTTTATTATTGATTCGTGTCGAGAATCATTAGCATAGTAACCGCCTTGAATTTGACGAGGATGCAAAACAACACGTTGTCTATCAAAAAAAATCTGCTTGCGCGCACAATATAACTGCCTATAATTTGAAGATGTATGAGGTACCTACACGTATTTAGTATGTGAACTTCTCACCGTGAAACCTTCGTGAAGTGAGCTGTCAACAAGTGTCAATTCCGAACATCAGTGAAATCATGGCAGATCACTTCACCACAGTTTTCACGGTGAGATTTTTATAGAATAGATTACATATGAAAAATGTCCAGATCTCAAGAATCACATCCATTGCGCCTCTTGTATCCAAAAGTTCCGTCAGTATAGTTAGTAATACTGTAATGGACGTCATCCACTGCAGTTAGCTCGGCAATGTGTACGGATAGAGGGTTGAAAGCTTTCGCACGCTAAATGTGTTGAATGCAAGTGTTGAAGGAATGTGCGTGTACAAAATGTGTTATTATTTTGTATAATAAAAAGAAACACTATCGTGATCAAGTTTTATAAACACATGTTCAATATTATGATGATGTATGTAAGTAGTTAAGTATTCCCAATTGCTCATTTTGATACTTTTTAGGGTTCCGTAGTAAACAGGGAACCCTTATAGTTTCGCTATGTCCTTAAGTATTCCCAATTGCTCATTTTGATACTTTTTAGGGTTCCGTAGTAAACAGGGAACCCTTATAGTTTCGCTATGTCCGTCTGTCTGTCTGTCTGTCCCCGGCATATCTCAGAGACTCTTAGTACTAGAACACTGTAATTTAGCATGGATATACATGTTAATCACGCCGACAAAGTGGTATTTTTTTTTTAGAATCCTCCCTTATACGTAAAATGGGGATGTTATTTTTTTTTTTCATCTATCCCATGGTGTGGGGTATCGTTGGATAGGCCGTTCAAAAAAAATAATGCGGGTCTGTTAAAACCATTTTTCGATTCATGGATCCGTTTGCGTAATATTAAGCTAATATTAAGCTTTAAAGTGCTAATTTTTGTAAGAGTCAAGTGTGCCCCTTCCGGCTAAATGGTTGTTTTTAGATATGTGAAAAAATCATGGCAGTAGTATACTCGTATAACGAAATTAAATGGAAATCATGTTTTTCAACTACAATGTTAAGTTTGTTTTTGGGATAAATATAAATACAAAACAAACAAACAAACGTCCTGTTTTTTCTGAACTATAGTTAAATCATATTTTCATATATCACTGTCATATTAAAAATAAACGGACATTTACGACGCTAATTCAAACAAGCGATGCCAAAACTTTAGTCCCGCATCCAAAAATGTTCACGGCCGTTTAAAAGTACCGCAGTGGGTGTAATATAATAATGCCAAGATCGGATACCGATACCTGATACCAGATTTGCGAACGTCCCACACTGGTTTTGGTCTTGACTGTCAGGTTTGGACTAATTTATGCTTGTCATTGTCTTTAACTGTTTTGGAATTTTAAGGTTTTAATTTTTTTTATTATGTAATGATAGATATAAAAGCCTGAAATGGTGTGGAACGAATAACTTAATATGCACCCTATTAGATACACTATTCCATGTTACTATGCTCAAAAAGAGCATTCCAATCATAATACAAGCTAGGTAATTCTAATCAAAATTAACAAATCAATCTGCCTTTTTCCAACTACTTCCCAACTATGTTGGGGTCAGCTTCCAGTCTAACCGGATGCAACTGAATACCAGTATTTGCATGGAGCCACTGCCTATCGGACCTCCACAACCCAATAACTGAGCAATAACAAGGGGTCGCTTGGTAAGGGTTGTTGTCAGACTCCCGTGCTTCTGACGACCCGCAACGACTGTCAAAGATTCACGAATGGAAGCTCTTGGCCAGGGTTGCTCCGTGGTTACTTAGCCACGAGCTCCTCTATTCAAAATTAATTAAATGACAAGCATAAAATAGTCCAAAACGTCAGTTTTGGACTAATTTATGCTTATCATTGTCTAACAGTTTTGGAATTTTAAGATTTTATTTTTTTTTATTATGTAATGATAGCTACAAAACTGTGATTTTTTTTTTTCAAAATTAACAAATCAATCTGCCTTTTTCCAACTACTTCCCAACTATGTTGGGGTCGGCTTCCAGTCTAACCGGATGCAACTGAATACCAGTATTTGCATGGAGCCACTGCCTATCGGACCTCCACAACCCAGTAACTGAGTAATACGACCCCTTGGTAAGACTGGTTGTCAGACTTTCGTGCTTCTGACGACCCGTAACGACTGTCAAAGATCCACGAATGATAGCCGGGAAGCTCATTTGTAAAGATGGTTACCCATCCGCGGACCAACCCTGGCAATCATAGGTGAACCTGATGGACCGACCCGTGCGGCTGTTATTACTTAGTCACAAGCTCCTCTATTCAAAATTAAAAACAAAGGATTCTTTGGAACTAATTAGGTTAATTTGTCGCTTCTGTATTCTTTAATTACTCTAATGGCTGCCATGGCACACTTGAAATAAAATGTCTCCCCGATTCTTTAGCATGTATTTGACTTGCACATTGCGCTCTGCTGCATTCTTAGATTCTTATAGAGAAACTATTCCCTTAATTTAAATGATGCTTTAATTATTCCACTAACTTAATCCACGATCTTTTCTTCTAAGCATCTAACAGCAATGTTTTCTTATATTTTTTAAGCAGGATTAAAGAATGTACACATGACGATGATGTGTAAGATGATGTGGAATGCGGGAAATAAAGTGAACGGTGCTATACATGCGATTGTGACCAACCAGTCGATGCCCAAAAAGCTCGACTGGCTGTTCACCATGTTGTGCTGGTAGCTACGCTTATGTATGGAAGTGAATGCTGGGTGTGGCAAAAGGAGTATGAAAGTAAAATAAATGCTGAGGAAATGCGTGCCTTGCGAAGCATTTCTAGCGTGACTATGAATGATACGCTGAAAAAAATTGTGATAAGGCAACGGTGCAGTTTAAAAGATGTAGTGACAATTGGAAAGAGTATGCTTAGATGGTTTGGTCATGTTGAGATGATGAATGAAAGGCGACTAACTAAAGGTATCTACAAAGCAGAGGTGAGTGGAAACGCCGGGTGGGGACGCCTTAGAAGGACATATCAAACTCAAACTCAAAGCATTTATTTCAAATAAACCAATTACAGGCACTTTTGAATTGTCAAGGGTTCGGTCAGTCAGTCAGAAAGATGAAGCTAGTTGCCCATTCCAAAGCGTAGTAGGTACCTATGGAGAAGAACGGGCAAGAAACTCCACGGACACTCTTTTAAATCAACGTATTATGGTTACAAAATATTGTTTACATCATTCATTTTGAAATTATACATGTGAGAACGATGCAAAAGCGTCCGCAATAAAAAAATTACAACAAAAAAAAAGCAATTCAAAAATTAAAATTAAAATAAGCCGTGGCCGCTAAGAGATGACCAGTTTCTACTGACGGCGCCCGTTCACGAACATGACGCGTGGCTCAGCACCATTCAGCTCAACCATTTTGAAGGGAGCTAAATGATCCAACACACGCGCCACCATCAGCGAGACATTAGAGTGAGCACGATATACTCCCAGCCGCCAGGGCACCCTCAAGTCAATGAAAGACGTATCCAGTAAATGGCAGCGTTATAGTACATAGTACTCACATAACAATGTGCAGCTATACAAAGAGATTGAATTTATACAATGCAAAGAGAGTTTTTAAAATCTTCAGCAGCTCCAACACTATTTTCAATACCTGATCAAATAGCTTTTGCGCCCTTGTGGAGCAGGACCAGGATTGCTGATAAAAATGCTTGGAGCATTTTTATCAGCAATGTAATCCCCCAATTTATAATATGCTTGGCTGCATAGTGTGCGTTTTATACTAGATTTAAATTTTGTTCCATTCAGTTGAAGTATGTGGGGAGGTATTTTATTGTAACATTTTAAACAATACCCCATGAAAGATGAGTCTACTTTAGCCAGCTTGAAACCTGGTTGAACTAATTGGTCCCTATTTCTAGTGATATAATTGTGTCTTTCACCTCTTTTACTAAAAAGATGTAGATTTTTCCTTACATACATGACGTTTTCATAGATATATTGACAAGGTACCGTCATGATGTTAATTTCTTTAAACAGTTCCCTTAGAGAGTCGCACCTGCGGAGGCCATATATGGATCTGATGGCTCTTTTCTGCAGAATAAAAATAGACTCGATGTCTGCAGCCCGTCCCCATAGTAAAATACCGTACGACATAATACTATGAAAGTAACTAAAATATACTAGCCGTGCGGTATCTACATTAGTAAATTGACGGATTTTTCTCACAGCATATGCTGCTGAACTTAGCCGTCCTGCAAGGGAAGTTAAATGAGGCCCCCATTGAAGCCTTGAGTCGAGCGTTATCCCCAGGAAAACAGTTTTATCGACGAATTCTAATTTCTCTTGATTCAATACTATCTCACAAATACTACTTTTGACATATGGTAAATAAAATCTTATGCACTTAGTTTTTTTCCCATTTAATATTAAATTATTAGCAGTGAACCAATTTTGGACCTGCAATAGGGCGTTATTTACGTCGTCAAAATTAGATGCACGTCTATTAATTTAAAAAATTAAGGAAGTATCATCAGCAAATAACACCATTTGTGGTTGGGTTTTTAACAAGTGGGGTAGATCATTAATATATACTAAAAAGAGGAAAGGACCCAATATCGAGCCTTGTGGTACACCCATTTCTACTTTTAAGCCGAGTGAATTGACACCATTTATTTGAACTTGCTGCTGTCTATCATATAAATAAGATTTTACTAAACTGAGCGCAAGGTCTCCAAGTCCGTAATGCTTAAGTTTCAAGAGTAATGTTTCGTGGTCGACGCAATCAAATGCCTTGGAGAGGTCACAAAATATTCCTATTGCGTCTTGGGCCTCTTCCCACGCCGTAAATATGTGTTTTAATAAGGTGACACCGGCGTCAGTCGTACAACGTCCCTTGGTGAAGCCATACTCTCGATCTCGATCGTGTAAGATTTTATTGGTGTTAAAATGATTGAGCATTTGATTAAGCATTACCTTTTCAAACACCTTGCTGAAAACCGGCAACACGGATTATTAATATATAATATATATACGGGTCTATAATTATTGGTGTCTCTACTATCCCCGGATTTGAAAAGTGGTATTACCTTGCTATATTTCATTAGATTCGGGAAGAATCCTTGATCAACACACAAATTAAATAATAATGCTAAGTACGGCGCTATAGTCTCAATAATGGAGGTACAAACTTTGATTGACATTCCCCATAGATCTTCTGTTAATTTGATCTTGATTTGCTTGAAAGCTTTTATTACTGTTATGGGGTTTATATGCTTGAATTTAAATTCAATCGGGCAGGATGAAACGTTTGCTCTTAATAAATCAATAGATCGCGAAGACGAGGAATTTAGGGTTTCAGTAGTTTTAATTTGGATACTGGTAAAGAAATACATAAATATAATGACCTAATTGGTGATGTTCTTCAGAAAGGTCAGGTGCGTAGTACTCGCAACCGGCGTGCGTGTATAACCAGATCTATGAACGTAGGCGAAGCAGAAGGAGTATGTAAGGAGCCGTTGCAGGTGGCGTTCTATAGTTTCTGCCTACCCCCATTGGAAGGTGTGAGTTTATGTATGTTTATGTATTGAATAATGTAGACATCATGGGCTACTTCGTTGATTTTATGGAGGAAAACCTTCACATTCATGCAGCATAATTATATCCCTACTAGCTATTGTTTGGGACTTCATTCTGGCATATTCAAGAGTAGCGATCTCCTCTACGTATCATCCAAATTGTCCGTTTCTACCAACCTCCATTAATTTAGGCTGTGTGTTGTCAGTCAATCCAACACAACTTCAGCAGTTAGCTTCCATCTTAACTGAACGCATTCAGCACGTCTAAGCTGATGACACGGACAGCTCTTGAACGCGTTATCCTACAAAAATATTGTTTTATTATAAATAAAACACGATTTTGACGATATCGCCTCAATGATAAATCACAAAAACTTAATATTAAGTTTAGCAATTTTACTTGCTTTCATTCAGCAAAAATCGTTTATGTATCGAGATTTGATCTCCTACAGAATGTATATAAGTGCAACTCCGCAATCACCTTAAAATGTTTTGACAGTGTTCAGTTTCATTGGTGTAGTTCGCCCTCAGTCATCTAACTGCTATTTATGTATAGTTATCTATACTGTACCTTTAATTTAATTAACTCCTCTTTGTAAGTGAAACGTCTCCTATAATTTAGATACATAAAAGTCTAAGTAATTTCTTACAATTAATACCCCAGTCGCGAGCTATTCCTCGAAGCATCTAACAGATATCCGTTCCCAGTACTTTTGTTAGCTGTTAGTCGGTAGACAACATGCTGCCCTGACTAATTGAAGAATGTATCATAATGGGCACTTGACTCAATAAGAACATGGAATCTATGGAGTTACTCAAGTTTAAAATATACTAATATAAACCTTGTAAATACTCGTAACATTTAGGCAAGTCCATTTTAATAACTCAAGATCTTAATACGTTGTAAAAAAAAACTAAGACTCAGACAAACGTCCCTTAAGTAAATATCTAAAGATATTAAATTCCGAATTTATTTTGCATTAACAAGATGACAAATTATATCCTTTCAAATTTAGTTCATTTCGTATAAGATTTCCATTGCAGATAATTTAAATTAATTCTTTATCACACAGTGTTTGATCATTCTGCGAATTACACTTGCATTAATTCCAAGTGCTGAATAGTACCTACTAACAGGCCGTTCTGACTAATCAGAGATGTAGCTGTAGTTCTATGTAAAATGCAATGGGTTTACATGTGACGTGTTTGTGAAACGGGCAAAAAAACAACAAGATAATTACCTACATATGCCTTACTTTAAGCCATAACTAATTGGTTAACCCTAAATGATTCATGGCAATTGTTCTCAATTGTTCTCTCATTGATCTGTCACTAATTCTTTTTGTAAGATTTGCTTCAAAAATGATAACTCAATTTTTTATAATGTATGTTGACATAATTTATTATTGTATGCCTGCTAGGCAGGACATAATGGATCTGTAATTTACCTAACATCTGTATGTATAACCTATGCCCACAATAAAAATATTTAATTTGATTTGAAAACTATAAAACAGACACTCTTCACACATACTGAAAACTGTTTCCATATTATCAAACACTGCAGGTGGTCCCTTCAATTCAACAACCTTTGTACGTTAGTTATGCCATAAAAGTCTACACAATGACTACTCCATAGCTGCGTTGTTCTACTTAGAACGTTGCACTTATACTGCATTCGCGATTTAGTTTCCATATCTGAACACATAATGAGTTTCTGAAAAAAAATCTTTAATACCCTGACATAGAGTACAGTTTGCTTTATAACTTTAAACATTTTATAACTTTAACAATATAGTAGGAGTCATTCTAGTGAAATCAACTTAATTTACATCGGTCTAACGTTGATATTCGTTTAAGTGGAAATAGTATCAACTGGAAACAAGGTTTTGATTAGACTTTATGCGCGTACGCCGGGTATAATCATACACGATGAAGTGGCGCACAACATGATTAGTGACGCTATTAATAGTAGTACTTGCTCTTTGTTATGCTATTAATTCGTCTGGGTTCTGCATGTGGTATGTGCTTGAGAGATGGCTGTTATGTTAGGTTATTGCTTGCAGGACTTTGCGCCGGCGCTGGTGTAGAGTTTAAGGCGTTGTGTTTGTTTTTCCGGGCGTTATGTCGACCGAAATAGTTGATTAACTTCAACCGATACTTTTAACAAACTGCCACATCAGCCTAGGTACAATAGCTAGTTCGATGAATAACGTTAGGTACTGGTTAATTCTTTTTTTCCTTTTATAAAGTATAACGGTTGGTGATGCTTTATTTACATTATAACCTATCCTATTCGCCAATAATAATTAATTTAAATGTAACTTGAGCTGCTAAGTAAATGTCTGGAAAATATAAATATTTTTTTTCCAAACCAATGATTTAATTAAATATTGATTTATTTTATTATTTATGTAGTGATACGATAATACTAAGTATAACATTTCAGTACAAAGGACAAAAAAACACATGCGACAGGAGAAATGAAAAATAAATGTAGACAACAGTGTATAATTAATATTACGAATTATTTTGGACTAAGTTCTACCTTATTTTCTTAAGACCTAACGCTCATAAAGAAAAAATGAAATCAATCATGTATTATGAACTTATTTGGTACCTAAGTCTGTATTTTGAATTGAAAGTTAAAATTCTACAGTACTAATGTTACCTCTGCAACTAAAATAATCATCACATTCATGGTTATGATAACAAACCATGAACACATCCCATAACATCAAAACCATTACCTACATTAACTATTTAGTATACCTGAATTATTATTTTCCTGGGCTGAATTTCGCATTGTCCGTCCGGTTATCAAGTGTGCCGTAATAATACATGTCTCGCCGTGTATTGTAATAGACTATTTTTCTGATCATCTACCGTGACTAGTCGGTAATAATGACCAGTTGGATAATTTTATACAGGGGAAACAAAATTGATTGTTGTTTGACGGTTTGATTTAATATTTTTGATTTAGTAAGAACTAGCTGCGCCCCACGGTTTCACCCGCATAAGTCTCGATCCCGTAGGAATATCGGAATAAAAGTTACCGATGTCGTAACCCAGTTCATGGTCTACCCATGTGCCAAATTTCATCCAAATCCATTCATCCGTTTTAACATGAAAGCGTAACAAACAAACAAATATTAGTTAGGATAGTCAGAATTAGGATATACATCTGCTTTTCTTTTTTTTTATGTATGGCATCTCGTAATTAACCTTGAGAGGTCATGACTACTTAATCGGACTATCCTGTGGCTGCCTTAAGCCAACTCAAAGCCTCCAGCCAGGGGCGAATTTCTTATATTAGGTACTAAGCGACTGCACGCTAAGGGCACCCCCTGTGGGGTACGAACCTCGGCTTAGGGCATCGCTGGGGGGAGGAAAGCAAGTTGGGACAGGCTGGATCATAACTGGAATATATATCTGTATGTAGATATAGGTACTTTATACCTCTAAAGTTCCCCTTATCGGCAAATATCATAAAAGAAAGAGAACCTTTATGGTACGATGTTTGTTAGCAGAGAGAGAGAGAGAGAGAACATTAAATGACGTATCAGTCCCTTTTTTCTTTTTTTTGGGTGGGAAATTATCAAATAACTTTTCCCGCTCTGGGTGGAGCGAGAGCGTGTGTCAGACTCTTACTGACTAAAACCCACCCGTATTCCTTCCGTTGCCTGTGAAATGAAATGAAATGAAATGAAATGAAATGAAATGAAATGAAATGAAATTGTTTATTCTGTAAATAGGATATGAGAATCACTTTTACACGTCATATTAAAAAATAAGCTAGATGGAGTCGACATTTCCTATCTGACTACCCCTGAGAAGAAATGGCGAAACAAACTCAAGGGTCAAAGTCTCTTTTAAAGTCCAGACATAATCTTGGTCAGATCATGTGAGGACCATGTAGATCTATGTCTGAAATGGTCTTTTGAGGAAAGAACCACACAAATTTGAGTGGACCTGTCCAGTCAGTGCAAGCATTTGTCAGTAATCGTGTAGCTCAACTCAAAACTTAAGGAGCTCAACGACTCGACGAACAATACCAAGGAAAGGACAATTGGTTTGGCCGCATAAAGAACTCAAAATGCCAGACCATAACTAAAACTAAGAGAAAAAAAAAAAAAAAAAAAACAACGAAATAAATAAAGATGACCCACATAGTGCTCACATTCACAATAATTAAAGTAATATAATACTTTTCAAGGTACATACATAAATATTCACTTAATTTTGCTTATAATATTCATCAATGTCAATATGTACATATAGTTGTACATAATGATGATTTTGCATAATTTAAATATCAAATTTAATGGTTTTAGCACAAAGCTTATCAGAGCGAGCAGCTCAATCCCAAGCTTTTTTGTCTTCTAAATAATCTGAAATTTTATAGTACCCCTTTTTACAAAGTTTGGTTTTAATACAGCTTTTAAATCGTTTAATGGGTAAATTTCGAATAGCAATAGGAAGTTTGTTGTAAAAGCGTATACATTGACCCATGAACGAGTTGCCTACTCTGTGGAGGCGAGTGTGTAGTACAGCAAGATTATGTTTATTCCTGGTATTTAAACTGTGGATATCGGACATTTTCTTAAAATTTGATATATTTTTGTGTACATACATAAGATTATCAAATATATATTGAGAGGCTACAGTCAGAATATCTATTTCTTTGAATTTTTCTCGAAGGGAATCTCTTGGACCTAGGTTGTAAATGGCTCGAACAGCCCTTTTTTGTAAAACAAAGACGGTATTAATGTCCGCACAGGTTCCCCAGAGAAGAATCCCATAGGACATAAGACTATGAAAATAACTAAAATAAACAATTCTGGCCGTATCTACATCGGTTATCTGTCGAATTTTTTTAACAGCATAGGCGGCCGAACTTAGCCTTCCTGACAATTTTTCTATGTGTGGGCGCCATTGTAATTTAGCGTCAATAGTTATTCCAAGAAAAACTGTCGACTCAACAGGGTCCAACTCTATTCCATTAAGTTGAACATTGGTAGTTAGCTGCCTGACATTTGGCGTTGAAAATTTAATAAGTTTAGTCTTTTTTTCGTTCAGGAGAAGATTATTTACATTAAACCAATGGACAACTTTAGAGAGTGCATCGTTAACATGTTCAAAGTTGACCAGCAGTCGTTTGATTTTAAAAATGAGGGAAGTGTCATCTGCGAACAATACAATCTTGTGATTATCCCTTATGTGATAAGGTAAGTCATTTATATAGATTAGAAACAAGAATGGACCTAGAATTGAACCCTGCGGAACGCCCATAGTGACCGCAGATCCTGCAGATCTCTTGCCATTTATATCAACCCTCTGAATTCTATTATTAAGATAGGAAGTCAGAAGGTCGAGAGCCCTGTCCCTCATACCATAGTGGTGCAGTTTCCTGATGAGAGTATCATGATGGACGCAATCGAAGGCCTTAGACAAGTCGCAGAAAATGCCAAGAGCATCCTGCGACTCCTCCCAAGCCTCGAAAATGCTCTTCAGCAATTCCACGCCCGCGTCTGTAGTTGAACGACCCTTCGTAAAACCAAACTGTTTCAGATGAAATAAATTACATGAATTGAAATGTCCTAACATTTGTTTTAAAATTATTTTTTCAAAGATTTTGCTCAATGTAGGTAATATCGAAATAGGCCGAAAATTCGTGGGATCAGTTGTGCTGCCAGATTTGAACAGTGGAATCACTTTGCTAAGTTTCATCAGATCAGGAAATATACCAGATGCAATACAAGAGTTAAAAACAATTGCTAAAAAGGGTGAAATAACATCAATTATTGAAGACATTGTATGTACTGATAATCCCCAAAGATCAGTAGTTTTTTTTACATCAAGTTCTTTAAAAGATTCCAAAATGTCTTTAGGGCTAACAACTGTGAATTTAAAGTGTTTATCACATTCTGGTACACATTCTTTTAGTATTGAGTAAGCAGAAGTGGAGGACGACGATGACAGAGTTTTGGTTGTTAAAAAGGGAATATTAGTGAAGAAGTTTTCAAACTCTGTTGCCACCTCCACGTCTGCCCTAATATCTGCATCATCGATTTTTAGATGGAAGTCACGATTCCGTACTGTCGTTCTTCCCGTTTCAGAATTAATAATATTCCAAGTTGTTTTAATTTTATTTCCAGAAGATTTTATTTTATTTTTAATGTGTATGGCTTTTGCTGAGGAACAGGCTCTTTTAAAAGTTTTAGAATAATTCTTAACAAATTCTTTAAAAGTTTCATCATGGTTATATGTTTTTTCATGATACAGTTCATATAACCTCAACCTACTTTTGTAAATACCTGGTGTTGCCCAGTCACTAAATATAACGCGATCATAAACAGGCAATGTTTTTGAGGTGAATACCTTCCTAAATTCACAATTGATGAGGTTAAATAGTAAAGTATATGCTTGGTCCGGGTCAGTGTGATAAGGCAAACCCGGTAGTTTTTCCATTAAATTATTTTTAAATTGTTCTAAGCGACTTGTGTTAACAGGAATAAAACTCATAAGTTTTCTTTGAACTCTGATTATTTTCTGAGGGAAAGTGACCAACTGGCCACAGTGATCAGAGTCCAACTCATTTACAATTGAATGGCTAGAAGGTCTTAAATTTGTAAAAATATTGTCAATACAGGTAGCGCTAGTGGCAGTTATTCTAGTTGGCTCAAAGAATGTATTGTACAAATTATAGGATTTTAATAAAGTTATAAATTTATTTACTGCAGCAGATTTTTCCAATATATTAATGTTGAAATCTCCACAGACAACAAGTGTTTTATTACTGTTACAAGTCTTTAATAATACTTCTTCCATATATTTCTCGAAAATATCATATGAAGCACATGGGGGCCTGTACACGCTCATTACAATGAACTGCTCAAGCTCAATGCAAGCTATTTCAATAACTCGCTCAACAGAGAGGCTCACAATATCCTTACGTTCTTTAAATTTCATATTGTTACGAACAATTATTAGAGAGCCACCACGTATCATATTAACTCTGCTGAACGAGCTGGCAACCTGGTGGTTGTTAAAGCTGAACATGAACTGGTGGACTTTTAACCAATGTTCAGTTACACATAGGATATCAATATAATTACAGTTCATGAACAGCTCCAGTTCCAATTCCTTACCTATCACACCCTGTATATTTTGTGTTGCCAGGGGCCTCGGTATGTATCCCTTTCGGACTTTCTCACGACCCCGGCAGGACGTATCACCTACGAGTGATGCTTTTCCTTAAATTTTTTCATACCGTAAAATAAAAAATCTAAGTAGGGAGTTTGTTGGTCAGGCATAAATTTTATAATTTTCTTTACCAATATTCTGTGATGAATAATATACTAACTGAGCGATTCTGTACCTGCTGGAACGAGAAATATTTCCAGATTCGATTACCATTGACCAATGGATTGCATCCATTCACAATCTTGACGCATCCTTTCAATAACCAATTTCACTCAATTGACTTGTACATTTGTGACTCACACAAGCTAGATAACGAATAAACTTACCTATAAAGGCTCCTACATACTGGCGCGACTTGTCGCGCGACGCGTCGCGACACAAAGGCACCGCTTGTAGCGCTACACGCGGTGTCTTTGTGTCGCGTCGCGTCGCGCGACAAGTCGCGCCAGTATGTAGGAGCCTTAAAGATTCTTACAATTCCTTTCACGAGCTACGAGTATGAGTCATGGGTTGGTTTCTTCTTGGGTTGGTGTCTTTTGGTTGGTTGGCCTGGTATGTCGCAGTGGTCCGCTGAAATACTTCGATTAATAATAGCTGAAATAGCAATAAGTAGTTCGACCATATCATCAAAAAAAAAACCGGCCAAGTGCGTGTCGGACCACGCACAATGAAGAGTTCCGTAGTTGCGATGAATTTAAAACAAACTTAACATTGTAGTTGAAAAACATGTTCTCCCAGACATCGATATATGCCACGGTCGAGTCTACAACTGCAAATTTAAGTTGGTCGACTATTACTCGTTAACTTGTAAAGCCCACTTAGGTGTGATAATTTTCCTTTTAATTTCATAATATGTTCTACTGCCATGAAGAGGGGCTTGTGGCTAAGTAATAACAGCCGTACGGGTCGATCGATCAGGTTAAGCTACGCTTGCCGCGGTTGGTCCGTGGATGGGTGACCATCTTTACATACCAAGACTCCTCCGTGCCTCGGAAAGCACGTGAAGCCGTTGGTCCCGGCTGTTATTTGTAGATCTTTACAGTCGTTACGGGTAGTCAGAAGCCCGAAAGTCTGACAACCAGTCTTACCAAGGGGTATGGTGTTACCCAGTAACTGGGTTGTGGAGGTCAGATAGGCAGTCGCTCCATTTAAAATACTGGTACTGGTATTCAGCTGCATCCGATAAGACTGGAAGCCGACCCCAACATAGTTGGGAAAAGGCTAGGCAGATGATGATGTTCTACTGCCATGATTTTTTTCACATCTCCATAAATAACTATATAGCTGAGCTGGCAGGGGGGGGGGGGACACTGGACTCTAACAAAAACAGCACTTTATTGTTACCGCAAACGGATCCTTGAATCGAAAAGTGGTGTTGACAGACCCGCAATATTTTTGAATAGCCTATCCAACGGTGTGTGTAACAATGGGGTATCCCACTCCATGGTATAGACGAGAAAAAAAAAATCATCCCCACATTACGTGCAAGGTGCCTCCCTTGCACGTAATGTGGGGATGATTTAAAAAAAAAAAAAAAATCATACCTAAAAACTATCAACCCTAAAAAAATGTTTTTCAAGATTTTATTTGAGCACTTTGTCGGCGTGATTAATATGTATACCTATGCCAAATTACAGCTTTCTAGTACTAATCGTCTCTGAGCTACAGCGGGGACAGACAGACAGACATACAGACGGACATGGCGAAACTATAAGGGTTCTTGTTTACTACGGAACCCTAATAAGTCTTTAAACAAAGACATTTTTTAGTTCGTGGCATTCTCTACCATTATTAACATTATCCAAGGTGAATAGAGAATTGATTTTAATTAACTTCGTCCAAGAGAAAGAGAATTTTCCGATGAAAATTATTCTTGAATCTTCTCAACATTACTTATTGTCGAAAAATGCTGCGTTTTTTTTTGTAATTAGTGGGCATACACAGTAAATTAGTTCTAAACCGTATTTGTCCACGCCTCGGCAGGTAAGCCCAACCTTGCGATAATCATTGCTAGCCTAATTACTACGACACACGCCCGTTTGTTTTCCTGTTTTGCACGCCATACAAAATACCTAGGCATATGAAGTGCCGTCGTATTTACTAATATAGTGTACCTAAGTATAATAATGGTGAATTATCTGCAGGAAGGTAAAATTATTAATTACTTATTCATTTTGTTCTGTGGCGGCATCTACATCGCCACGTACGAACTACGCATCACACCGACGCGACGTAACGCAAAATCTTGCATCACGCAGTCAAGTAATTGAGTTATTCCATTTTAATTGTGTGTCTGTTATTTCGGCACCACTCATTTTATTATCACTTGTATGCTTTCGAGTAAAATGTAGCGAACTGATCATCTTACTAAAACAGTCTATTGTATTTAAACCTACATTTACGAATAAATTTGATTTGATTTGATTTGAAAAAGTTTACCGCTTCACTAGCATATTATTATCAACGTCCCGAAATCAATCGTCGGGCAGTAGCCCCCCGACACAACACGCACGCGTCTGGTCGGAGGATCCTCCCTTTTCTATGGAGGACGAGTGAACTTTACACCCTGTGCCTCATGCCTCTATAATTCTATACATAATACCTTATACCTTCGATTTACCTAGTACTTATGTGTTAACTAAATAATAATACTTGAGAAAATACAGGGTATGTATCAGAGGAATAGGTGGCGAAAGTTTCAGTAATTATGTATTGGGTATGTTGAAACTGTTTGTACTGGGACATCACTTGTCTATAAAGGCTCCTACATACTGGCGCGACTTGTCACGCGACGCGACGCGACACAAAGACACCGCGTGTAGCGCTACAAGCGGTGCCTTTGTGTCGCGACGCGTCGTGCGACAAGTCGCGCCTGTATGTAGGAGCCTTAAAGGTTCATTAAAAATCCAGCGTCAGACAGCATCTCGTCTGGCATTAATGCTGAAATGAACCTTTTTGGTGCAGCCGTGAGGCACACATTGTTGTAAAACATTATTTTCTTTTTTATTCTGTTAATTTTATTTTGTGTTTCACGAACTGTATCCAAATAAACGTTATTCTTTCTTTCTTTCAGTATTTGTCAAAAAAAACCTGTATTCATATTATTCCCGTCAAATATCCTGTTTTAAACTCGGTTTGTTCCAGTAGCAAGATGACAAAGTTACCCACTCAAATACATAATAATATAATCAGTACCTTTCATAATATAACATCACGCCTATATCCGCCGATGGGTTAGGCAGAGATGTAGTACACCCACATTTCGCCAGTTATATTTAAGTCCAAACTTCAACCCTAAAATATATACTGCATAAAATAAAAATGAACGCTTCTAAATTTTCATAAAGAGGGATTCACCTCGACCCAAACCATTCAAGGTCGCCCCCGATTTATTCAGCTACAGCAAAAAGAATTAATGAACACGTGAAACCTTTTTTTAATCGCGTGCACCACGTTCAGTATGTTACTTGTGCTTTCATTTACTTTTATTTAGCTCACAGAAGCGAGCGAGTGAAATATTGTATTTACTGAAATACGTCATAACCTACTTCTTCATACTTCTACGAGTAACTGAGTCTCCGAGGACCGAATTCCTAATATTTGAATGTCTTCTGTTCCCAAGCTGATGGTTATCTTTGCAAAGATTTGCTTTTTCTTCTGTCGTGTCCGCAAGACTCATCATCTGTCTAGCCTTTTCCCAACTGTCTTGGGTCGGCTTCTATTCTTACTGGATGCAGCTGAATACCAGAATTTACATGAAGCGTATCTGACCTCCACAACCCAGTTACTAGGTAACACGGTACCCTAGGTAAGGTCGTGTCCTGAGGACTACCATAAAACTTACGTCTTCTTCCCATGGGGATTGGCAGGAAGTACAGACGCCACCTGCTACGCTCCTTACATACTCGTTTTGCTTCGTCTACGTTCATACAAAATTATTAACTGATAAATATCATGGTAAAAACATTAGCCAGCTCTCTGGCTAACTTGTCCTGGGTAAAGCGGATAAACGCTTATACCTATAATAATCAGTCTTTTTGGCTAACTGATAAATATCATCGTAAAAACATTAGCCAGCTAACTGGCTAACTGGTCCCGGGTAAAGCGGATAAACGCTTATACCTATAATAATCAGTCTTTTTGGCTAACTGATAAATATCATGGTAAAAACATTAGCCAGCTAACTGGCCAACTTGCCCTGGGTAAAGCGGATAAACGCTTATACCTATAATAATCAGTCTTTTTGGCTAACTGATAAATATCATGGTAAAAACATTAGCCAGCTATCTGGCTAACTTGTCCTGGGTAAAGCGGATAAACGCTTATACCTATAATAATCAGTATTTTTGGCTAACTGATAAATATCATGGTAAAAACATTAGCCAGCTAACTGGCCAACTTGCCCTGGGTAAAGCGGATAAACGCTTATACCTATAATAATCAGTCTTTTTGGCTAACTGATAAATATCATGGTAAAAACATTAGCCAGCTAACTGGCCAACTTGCCCTGGGTAAAGCGGATAAACGCTTATACCTATAATAATCAGTCTTTTTGGCTAACTGATAAATATCATGGTAAAAACATTAGCCAGCTATCTGGCTAACTTGTCCTGGGTAAAGCGGATAAACGCTTATACCTATAATAATCAGTATTTTTGGCTAACTGATAAATATCATGGTAAAAACATTAGCCAGCTAACTGGCCAACTTGCCCTGGGTAAATCGGATAAACATTTCTACCTTTAATCAGTCTTTTTGGCTTGATATGCTCTTTTTTGCCATGTTGGCATAACGCACAGCACTTATTTTTTCCCTGTGTCTTGTAGCGGATTGCGACATATTAGAGCCGCGTGCCACAGGTTCCATACCCAGTTCGCACGCCACCAACATCCGCTGGCCCAGTAATATAAAAGGCTAAAGTGATATTTTACTAAAACGCCTAAGTTAATTTCGGACCACATTCAGAGGTATATCGATACAAATAAAAAAATGAAGTAGTATGTTTGTAATGTCAAAATAACATCTTTTTAAGGTTCTTCGGAACCCTTTTAGTTTCCCCATGTCCGTCTGTCTGTCTGTCTGTCTGTCTGTTCCCGCTGTAGCTCAGAGACGCTACTACGTGAAAGAGAGAGAGAGAGAGAGAGAAATAGAAAGCTGTAATTTGGCATAAGTATACATATTAATCACGCCGACAAATTCGTAAAATAAAATCTTGGCAATTTTTTTTAGGGGTAGGTATCCCTTACACGTAATGTGGGGATGATATTTTTTGTCGTCTCTCCCATGGTGTGGGGTATATAATATTGTGGGTCTGTGAACACCATTTTTAGATTCAAGGATCCGTTTGCATAATATTAAGCTTTAAAGTGCTTATTTTTGTTAGCGTCAAGTGTCCCCATGCATATGAAGATAATATATACGGTACATATAACAAAAATACAAATTTTAAAACTTTTGTCTGTATTCTCTGAAATCGCTCGACCGATTTGGACGAGACTCTCATTGGCAGATAGCTGATGTTATAAGGAGTAACTTTGGGTTATTTTATAAAATGCCACGCTAGTGAAGCCGCGGGCAGCAGCAAGTGAAGCGCCATTGATTTAAATTTTCTGTTAATGTTTTAGTAGGTAATTTTATTCAGTCACGCCAAATTGAACGTTAGTTTATGATGAATGGCTTAGTGTATCTAAGTTGTAATCTAGATAAAAACAAAAGTTTCTTTAGAATCAAACGACAGCTTTATCAAAAGGCCCTTTTTGTTTGTGTAAAAGCGGTAGAGTCCGAGCATAGTATTGGTATTCAAAAGATTAACCTAATTAATTAGATTTTATTTGAACGGCTCGCCGCACACAGATAAACCCTGAGAGGTTTTTGTTGTGAGGCTAAAACCAAATTGTAATAGGTTAAGTGTTTTAGAAAGAAATAAATAAATAAAAAATAATAAAAACCATTTGATTGAAAACCGAGCGAACCTCAGTGGCAGTCAAGACCCACAATGAGGGTTAGGTGACACCGAAAGGTTCCCTATAAGACTAGCGTAGGAAATTATGACCTGAAAAGAGAACAATTAAAGAACAGTGACATTCGAGTTTTACCCACAATGAAAATCAGATGTCAAAAAGATCCCGAAAAGACTACTGAATCTTTAACATGAAGAGGCGTTCGAAAAAGAACGGTGTAAGACCAGACAGATAAGCAATATTAAGGCGCTCACAAGACCCAATTGACCAAAATAGTCTACTCTTAGCGGTTTTTTAATCGCTAAATCTGTATAGTTTGTGGTAACGGAAAAAATATATGTTAATTTTGAACATATTTCCCAGAACCTTGTTGTTACCAAAACACGTTTTGAAAAAAAATGTCAATACAAACTAACATTTAACTAACCTCTTGCCTTGAGTTCCAATCCAAAATATCTGTATTAAATATCAACATACGTTACGTATTTAATTATTAACAAGAACGTCTTATTTTAATGCAGAACTTGGTTGATTTTTATTTTCGATTACTTAACTTAATTTTGAGTAAATAGATAATTGCTTCTTATTTTGCAATAAATTACAAGCGTTGTATCATCGCGCTTCTCTTTCTTTTCTATGCAATCTGACAGTGACCGCGGTTTAGGTGTTGTCAGCGTCTTAGGGTGCGGTTCCACTGACGTGGGCGGAGTGGAGAGGAGTGGAGCGTGAATTGGCCAACCACAGTGCTCGAAATCTGCGGAGTGGAGATTTTGAGCACTGTGATTGGCCAATTCACGGTACGCTCCTCTCCTCTCCGCCTAGCTCCGCGCCAGTGGAACCGCACCCTTAAGGTGCTAGATAACTTGTAAATCTCTCCACACAAAAATGAAAAGACACAAACAACACATAAATCTGACATTCTTCAGACACAGGCGAAATAGAGCTAACATTCCACAAGACAGTTGGCGCTATAACAGAAATTGCTCCACGTCTTTCTTTATCTTCAAAGCACTACATCTTGTTATTTAACTCTTTAATTGGTATGAAACAAGATAAATGTATCGATTTATCAACAATATCGTTAATCAATTGAGATGGAGTATCGCGTGATACACCCACGCTCAAGAAATTGGGTAAAAGGGTTATAAACAATGCAGTTTTTGCTGGTTTAAGTCATTGTTTGTTGCGGCTTATTTCTTTGTTAGGAAATTCTGATGTTATCAATCAAAACCTACGTATGGGCATCATGTAATTAAGCGATCGATCGCGAGTAGAACATAGATGAGGCACGCACAGGAGCTTGGGGATTGACACAAAAAGAAAGAAAGAAAGAAAAACGCAAACAAAACGCACATTACAAAAACATAACATAAAATACACACCTACAAAGTAGCCAAAAGCCTCGTATTCAAGCCACAAAAGCGCATGTAACATCATATCATCCAACGCGGGTAAAACATGGATAAGGCAGGCACAGGAGCGTGGGGATTCACACAAGAAGAAAGAAAAAAAGAAAGAAAAATTGTTTATTTTGCACAAACAAAACGCATATTATTACAAAAAAAATACATAAAATACACACCTACAAAGTAGCCAAAAGCCTCGTATTCAAGCTACAAAAGTTTGACAATCTTGTCCATTGCTTCATGTCAGGGCCAGGAACCAAAGACAATTTACGTTGCGTAATAATTAGTCTGCGTTGCGACACTGGCAAATGACAACAAACAAACAATCAAAACAAAAACAAAATGCCGATTGCAGAGTGGTAAAATAACTACTTTTGTAACAAACAAACAAACAACTAGGTATAACACGAACATAAAACGTACGTCATGTCTGTGCAAGAATAGGTCGTCGCTCAGCAAAATGCTGAGACTGGACCAACCTATCGTCAACAGCGCTGATTTTCATCAAGAAAAGATAGGCCATTTTTTTTTGTTGTTAAATTATCAATTAACTTCTCCCGCTCTGGGCGGAGCGGGAGGGTGTGTCAGACTCTTACTGACTAAAACCCGCCCGTGTTCCTTCCGTTGCCTGTGCTGCTAGAGCGGGAGAAGTTATTTGATGACTTCCCATCCAAAAAAAAAAGGCACAGGTATACTTCATAATAGGTACTACTTCCTGTATCATGATCAAGGTCTTGAAACTTATAACTACCACCAAAGTTGACGAGGTCGGTAAAATTTTTCAAAATACAACAATACTTTCTCAGACCACCAAGCGCCAGTACCTAAACCACCAACAATTACTTAGCTTAAGCACACGTCTATAATTAAGAGCAATAATAATCTAGACACATTATTATCAGTTCAGTAGGCAGATAAGATCACTAGTTTGTAAATCAGCGCAAGCGCAGCGCATGGCCTTACACGGATAAACGTGGGAGGAAGCAAGGGTGGACGGAGACAAATCACGAAGGAACCGGTTTTGAAGCGATTTGTTTATGGTTTGAATCAGGTGATCCAGATACAGGTATTAAACAGGCTTACAGGGTTCTTATCTGTTGATAAGATTCAAAAAAGATGCTGAAGATAGCTATGATCGTTTTTGACTCGCGCGTACTTAAATTTGTATAAGGACAGGAGGATGGATGTACTTACCTAGCTCGTAGATAAATAAAGAGTTGGTGTTTGAAGGTGATATGCTGCGCAGTGGTGGCCTAGTGGTAACGGCCACAAGTTATAAGAGTTGTAGGTCGTAGGTTCGAACCCTGACAGATGCTTTACTATGTATAAATGATTCCATCACGAATGCTCTACATTGTAATAAAATCGGCATGTCCTAGAACCAAAACGAAGACACGTGACATCTACCAACCCGCGTGGATGACAGCCCAATCCCTCGATTGGGCTCTCATCCACCACGCGGGAATGTGTAACCTCTCACAGACAGGAGGCCTGTGTCCCAGCAGTAGGAACATAGGCTGATTATACTATGCTGCGCCGACTCGAAATAAATTGGAATAAGGGCAGAATTCTAGTTCTTGCATGATGAGCATCAGTTACAGTTTTTACATTAAACTAACCCACTTCTAAAAGTTCATTGATGGACATGGGAAGTATACTTCCCATACAATCATTCAAATGAATCACATGCGGCATTTCTTGCATTTTCTTGCGGATTCAATGTTTTATCGTCACTAGCTGGTTTCACCAGCACATGTCTCGATCCCGTGTGAACATCGGAATAAAAAGTACCCTACGTCCTAATCCAGGTCATGGTCTACCCCTGTGCCAAATTTCATCCAAATCCGTTCAGCTGTTTTAGCGTGACAGCGTAACACACAAACAAACTCACTTTCGCATTTATATAATATTAGTTAGGATTAGGATTTGTAGCCTTTGACACTCAACAATACGGTAGCTTCTCATTAGTATAATAATTTTCGGAATCTGATCAGGAGTTCCGAAGATTACCCCGTACATACAAACTCACAACCCCCTTCATAAAAACTCAGAAATTTCACCAGTTTGTAATATTAAGCAGTGTATTTATAGAATTTGAATGCTAAAAAGAGAATAACGGCAATGTTTGGTCGTGACCGAAACTAGGTTTTATTTCAATATGAACTGGGTTTTCTTTAGCGATGCGGCAATATAATGCTTTGTAACACTTTTATTAAGCTACCAACCATGACAGTGAATTATTGTTTTAGCTGCAGATGAAATTGCATCGATAGATAATATCTACGTTGATTATAAAACAAATTAAATATTTTATAAACAATTTAACTCCGTTATATTTATAACGGTGTTAAATTGTACACTTCAATTTAGAACAATATCATTAAAAGATTCAATGCAAAATTAAGGCAATGACCATAAACAACATTACCATATAAAAATCGCAAGCGAGGTTAAAATCCTCAGACCATCAATACACACCATTATAACATTTATTTTATTGGCATAAGAGTTAAATTAGCATGTACCATTTTTGGAAGCTCTCGTAGTTTCCCAACTTAACTGGCCTTAGTAAATACGAAAATCTGGAGCCTTCAGACGACCTTTGAATATGTCAAAACAGTGAGAAGGAAAGTTCTGAGTTGTGACGTCATATATTCGTTCGTCTAAGCACGGTACCATACAAGGACGTATGAGTCAGTCATCGTCATAAATCTTCGGCACATACATGGCCAGTCGCTTGACTAACGTGGGCGGTACATCACAATATGATGCATAAAACCTACGTGATAAGACTTAAATTGTCATAACAGTTGAACAGATAAAGGCAGTAAAATAATCTTTAGATTTGCGATATATGGACAGGGTTGTTGAAAATTAGAAAGTGCTGATAATAAACGATGTACGAGTATGTATTTGCAAAACTTTCACATAGTTCACGAATACAAAGCTGCTTGTTATTTTTAGCAGTGCTTATTTTGAAAAGGACGTGGTTTAGTATAGAATTTCTTAAATGTTCAGACTCTTCACAGTAGGTTAGGTAAAACACTCGTTCATGTAGTGGATATTTTTGAAGCGCAGCCTACACCGCTTAGCCCATTGAAAAGATTATAAAATTCGCTGCGTTCATTTTCAAATGATAGACAATTCTACAATTTAGATTTCTGTTAAAGGTCTGGTTATCGCCGTTGAACTTGGCCACTCCGCGCCTATGTTCGTTTTCATACGGAATATTGATTTTTATTAACGAAAATATGACTATTTGAAAAAAGTCACAGATATAATTTATATATAATAAATATAATGGTCTGTTCATACAAAAAAAAAACATGAAAATATCTTAAGTAGTTTTGCAAGTAATATCGTTGTTTATACATTGTTTGCATAATTAAGTTGCATTATATGAAGGCGTAATAACAGATTTAAAAGTCACAAAAATCTTGATCAAAATACGATTCGCGACTATAAAAAATATGTATTAATACAGAATTATAATCATAAGAATCAATAACACATCTCTTTAAGTTAGATTCGTTCGATAAGAGATTTGTTCTTATGGAACAAGTCTAACTAAGAGAGACGTAGGTATTAATGATTATAATTCTATCAATAAATATTTGTTATGGTCGCGCGATCCACCATAATGGAGATAACTTTACGGGCAGCCTTATTTAAACAAAGTGCTATAACGAAGTACTAAATCAAAGATCAAGCTTCAAGATACGACGGCTAATTAATTAAAATCATGAATAAGATCATCCAATCAAGAGTTATGTATGAATTGTAACCGTGACAATGTACCAGGTAATTCGATACATTGTAAGACCGCAGGAAACTTGAGAACCTCCCAGTATTGTGTACACGACCAATGAAGACGTAAAGTCAGAAAAAAATGCTGTTATAATAATCCACACCTCATGGTAAAGATATACATACAGCTTCACATATTTTCGTAAAGAGCAACGCCACTCGTTCAAATATCAACCTTGACTCCGACAAATAGGACGTCATTCGCAAAAACCAGATGAAGTAATAGGTTTGCCTGACTGGGTCAAGTTAACAGTAGTCCCGCAAAGGTCATGATTTATTCATAATGCCGTGACATTGGATTTCCACGTGCTACGTTGTACGGGTGGGGTCGTCTTGGCGGTGTCCCTAGACATCGCCAATGCCTTCAATACCCTGCCCTGGAGTTGCATCAGGGAGGCACTCCGGTATCACCGGATGCCGACCTACCTCTGTCGTGTGGTCGAGGCCTATTTGACGGACAGGGCCGTCATCTACCCCGGTCACCAGGGAGTGTGGAACCGGCAAGAGATGTCGTGCGGTGTCCCACAGGGATCGGTCCTGGGGCCGCATCTGTGGGACATCGGATACGACTGGGTGCTGCGCGCCGACCTCCCTAGCGGCGTCAGCGTAGTGTGCTACGCTGACGACACGTTGGTCCTGGCGCAGGGGAGGTCGCACCAGGCGGCGGCCGAATTAGCGGCACGCGGGGTTGCGACAATCGTCGAAAGGATCCGGCAATTGGGACTCGAGGTGGCCCTGCACAAGTCCGAGGCCATGTGTTTTCATGGTCCTCGGAACGCGCCACCGTTGGGGTCCCAAATAACGGTAGGAGGGGTTTCTATCGGCGTCGAGTCGACGATGAAGTACCTGGGACTCGTCCTCGACAGCCGGTGGAACTTCGTGGAGCATTTCCGACGTTTGGCTCCCAAACTGGAGCGGGCGGGCGCTGCATTGAAGCGGCTCCTGCCCAATCTAGGGGGTCCAAACGCCTCCTGCCGGAGGCTCTACGCGGGGGTCGTGCGGTCCATGGCCCTCTACGGGGCACCTGTATGGGCGCGCTCTCTGGCGCTGCGGCCAGCCCGCCGGTTGAGCGCGGCCCAAAGGGTCATGGCCATCCGGATGGTCCGAGGATACCGCACGGTCTCCTGTGAGGCAGCGAGCCTCCTTGCCGGATTGCCGCCATGGGATCTGGAGGCAAAAGTCCTCGCGCACGTATGGGAGTGGCGCGAGGAGGCGAAACGCCGGGGCGTAAGTCCGCTGCCGCGAGAAATCGCGGCACAGCGGACGGAGCTCCGGCGGGATCTCATGGCGTCATGGAAAGTACGGTTGTTGCAACCCAGTGCTGGGCACGCCACGATTGCGGCGATAAGTCCCCTCTTTGAGGAGTGGCTGGAGAGGCGCCACGGCGTCCTCACCTTCCGCGTGACGCAGGTCCTCACCGGACACGGCAGCTTCGGGAGGTTCCTGTGTCGGATAAGGCGGGAGGAAACGTCCGGGTGTCACCACTGTGTGGATCGCCTGGAGGACACGGTGGAGCATACGGTGGAGGTCTGCCCGGCTTGGGCAGAGCACCGCCGTGTCCTCGTGGAGGCGATCGGCGGCAGAGACCTCTCGCGTCCGGCCCTGGTTCAGGCCATGGTACGGAGCGAGAGGGCATGGGCAGCCGTCACCTCCTTCTGCGAAGCAGTAATGCTCGCAAAGGAGGAGGCGGGACGGTTGAGGGAAAGGCAAGTTTCGCGCCCTCTCGCCCCTAGCCGCCGCAGGAGACGCCCAGGGCGTCGGGAATCCCGGGCGGATTTCCGGCCACCGTAGGCGCGGGCTTGCGGACGGTGAGCAATGGGTAGCTCACCGTCCGGTAAGGACCAGGCCCGGGTCGACGGCGCGTCGTATTCCACGCGCGCCTCAAAGAGATGTCGTCAGCACAAAAGTAGGGGTCCACTAGGGCCGATGCCTGCCGGGGTCGCGGGAAGGTACTTATGGGTCACCGAGGCCCCCGCAACACAGGCAACAAGAAGGAATACGGGTGGGTTTTAGTCAGTAAGAGTCTGACACACCCTCCCGCTCCGCCCAGAGCGGGAGAAGTTATTTGATGATTTCCCACCCTAAAAAAAAAAAAAAAAAAAAAAAAGCAACCCGGGGGCCAAACAAACAACCCTTCGTTTCATTCAGCTTTCGAATTCGGGGAAGGGTAGACGTGGTTTGTGAACCTGTAATAATTGAAAGCAGATGAATCAAAACTTATCATTTGAAAACTAAACTTAAATAATATTATAAAACATCTACAGTATCAGTGTAATCATAATATGAAACCAGAATTTTAAAAAGATAGAAAGTATTGCAAATATCCAAGAAAATTCTGGAGAAGAAGCTGTTTTCATCTCATGGACGCTCGAGGCATCTCCCATTCCTTGGATCACGTCAACTGGTGGGACCCTGAACATTGGAAGGCTCGAGGACAGAGGACCATATCCTCAATATCTTTGGAAGACGCTGATCCTGCTGAAATCAGGAACGGCTGGTTGACTATTCAACGTCCTAAGGTATTTAAGAAATTAGTAACATGCACGACTTTGATATTTATTTTAAATGTAAGCTGAAAGACTTTATAAACGATGTCTGATAAGATAATTAAAATAAACTAAGAAATTAATCTTAGTTTATTTGCTTTATTTACTTACAAAAAAGCTTTGCCACTACAAGTGTGTTACGAAACTACCCCGCGTCTACAATCTTTGTTTTATATGTATATACGTAATGTGTAGGTATACTATTTTTAAACATTTTCCATATTATTTCATTTCATTAATCAATACGACAAAAAGTTTCGACGCTTGTATAAAATTCTTCACCCCTCAATTTCGCGCATTACACGCGAATTATTTGCGCTACGTGAAATTAAGATTTACCAACAGAAAAACCTGTTTTAAAAACACAGTAACTTGAAGTCATTGAACTTTGTTTTCTTTTTCTTTTGCGTACAAACGACGTGGTTTCCTGTCGCCCCTTGTGGCTGAAACAGGATGTTTGAACAGAAACAACGTTCTATGTTTAAATGTAGCATGGAATTTGCATGCATGATGTAACCTTTTGACAGGGAATAATGTCAGTATGCTGTGTTTTTTGTGAAAGTTTACAAACATGGACCATACACTCCTGGCAGTATTCATTGTCGATCGTACACAGGTATTTTTACCCGACTGCTCCAGAAGGAGGGTAATGTTTTTCGAGAATATGTATGTATGTATGTCTAATTCTTTGGCACGCTCTGTAGCCTAAACGGCTTGATGGATTTTAACATAAGAGGTGTCGTATAGGCTATATAATATTTATATATTGCATCTGCAAATACAAAAAAGGGGGGAAGGTTTTTTTAAATAAATTATAACAATATTGATATCAAATCAAAGCTAGTAATGAGTCAATTCCATATATATACATATATATATATTAATACAACTAAAAAGCTTGAAATAAAACAAATTATTTAAAAAACAAAAAAACCGACTGCAAAAACATATAACTGAAAAGAGAAAAACAAGCATTACTATAATCTATAGAATTTTGGTAACGCAGGCGGGGAGAAACCAATAACCTGAAATATGGTGTAACTTTTATTTGTCCCCGCCTGCGATACCAAAATTCTATAGATTATAATGCTTGTTTTTCTCTTTTCAGTTGTGTTTTTGCAGTCGGGTTTTTTGTTTTTTAAATAATTTGTTTTTACAGAAATAATTTCAGTGGATCTTAATTACGTACAATACATAACATCACGCCTTGTTTCCCCGAAGGGTTGGGCAGAGGTGTACCTGTAGTACACCCACATTTCGCCCGTTATGTTTAAGTCCCACGTAATTGGGGGCGAGCCTATAATACTGCCATCAACTGGACACAAATCCAGATTCCAGGCTGCTATTGATAATTTCCAGATAGAAAAACCCAATAACACTTTGCCAGTTCCGGGAATCGAACCTAAGACCTTAGGCTCAGCAGTAGCGCTTGCGACCACTAGACACTATTCATCTGAGCGTAAAGTATTTATCAATTTCATTATTATTTTCTATAATTATGAAGACGTTACATATTTTTATGGGCTTTATGTGGGATTGAAAAGCGTGTATGAATATCTTTAGTATAATAATATCTTTAGTGTAATATTATCTTTATGGCAATAACTAAATCGTCGTACCCACGCGCGAATTTTTATCACGTCCCTGGAAATTCAACGCACTGCTTATACAGAGTTGAAAATCATCCAGTGTGTGTTTTTGACGCGCTGAGATGTACTCTTTTGGCTCAATACTTGAATCAACACCAAGAATTGCAAATCCAGTGCGCGATAAAAAAATCGTCTGAGGTTATACGGATCTAATAATTTCTAATTGGATATTTGCTCCGTAGAAAAAGCTTGCTGATTGAAAGTTCTTCATATTCTTTTTCCACCTTTTCTATTACGCATAAATAACTTAGTTGTCTATAATGGCAGCTGTTACAAATTATAGGTTCTCATCTAAAAATACCCTAAAACGTTCATTATTAATTTCTAAACTAGCTTATACATTCTGAAGGTTTTCTTTATTAGCATTCACGCCACCTGTACCGATTCCCAGTCTAAATCAAATAAAAGGTGGTACCTACTTAAAATGTAAGTAATCGATATGACCTTCAACATTTTTCTTTTCACCCTTAAAAACGTTTACGCCGTACGGCATTTTATAAAAATTTCAAATCCTTATCTTTCGAAATGACTGAACCGATTTTAATGAAACTTCACACACATAAACAAGATACATAGTCTAAAAAGTTAGTAGAAAACATCACAAAAATAATGTTACAGTTAACTTAGACCGATTTTAAACTTTCCATACAGAAATTCTCAATTATCTCTTTTATAAATAGACATTTAACACACACATTTATATTTTAGTTATTTTTTTTTTTAATAAAATACGGCCTAAATTTAAGGGCAAAGCTAGACTATCGCCGCGATTCTCGCGTGTAGATGGCTCCTTAAAGTTAAATCAGATCAAATTACGGAAATATTGACATGACAGGACCACTATAAGCGGCGGCGTGGGGGTGGTGGGGTGGTATCTAATTCCAATGTCCACCACATTTGGTAATGGTCGAAAGGCCAATGAACTGGTTATCAAGGGTGATCAATACCTATCGAATTAGACACGACAACGAACTCTGGTAATGATGATAAATGTCTCGTAATAGGTACCATTTAGACAGAGACCGTTAAGATGTTATGGCGATATTGTTTCTTCGCAATTATGGTGTTGGAGAAAGTTGTGACCACACCTTTTTGATACTTATCTGAACTAGTCACCCACACTTCGCCAGGTAGGTACACCTCTGCCCAACCCTTCGGGGAAACATGGCGTGATGTTATTATAATCCTCGTAACTTATAAATACGAAAGTGAGTTTGTTTGTTTTTTACGCTTTCACTCTAAAATTGCTGAGCGGATGGATCTGTATGAAATTTGGCACATGGGTAGACCATGACCAGGGGGGTAACCATCACCTCTTATAGCAGTATTATTATAATATTACGAGTACTTCACAGTGAGAAAGTGATGGAGCTATACAGGACTTATAGCTCCATCTCTTTCTCACGCTAAAGTAATATTGAAATAATACTGCTATAAGAATGATGGTTACCCCCTGGGTTAGGCCATAAAATACTTTTTATCCTGATATTCCCACGGGATTGAGACTTATGTGGGTGAAGCCGCAGGGCTCAGCCAGTTGTATATAATCCTGTTTAAAGATTACAAATTAGCTACTAATACATTATGCAATCTTTGTAAAATATTGAATACTTCGGATAAATATATAGTTTTATATTTATATATCATCATCATCTGCCCAGCCTTTTCCCAACTACGTTGGGGTCGGCTTCCAGTCTATCCGGATGCAGCTGAATACCAGTATTTTACATGGAGCGACTGCCTATCTGACCTCCACAACCCAGCTACTGGGTAACACGATACCCCTTGGTAAGACTGGTTGCCAGGAGTCCGACTGATAGATAAGCTCATGTGATTAATAAATGTCAATTCCTATCCAAAAATATTACCTACGCGCAAATTATGCTGAATTAAAAAAAAATACATAGAATTTATAACTAAAACATTACTACTTTGGATTTATTTAATCTTTAATTGATCAATAAGGTTCTGTAACTCTTTGGAACATTTTTGTCCCGTGTTATGTAACCCTGTTACGTACTATTAGGTTACAGTGTTAATTAAGGCGCTGACAAGACCCAATTGACTAAAATAGGCTTCGCTTAAGAAAAAAAATTGCCAAATCTGTATAGTTTGTGGTAGCGGAAAAAATATATGTTAATTTTGAACATGTTTCCCAGAACTTGGTTGTTACCAAAATACGTTTTGAAAACAAAATCTCGATACAAACTAACGTTAAACTAACCTCTTACTTTGAGTTCTAATCCAAAATATCTCTATCAAATATCAACATACGTTACGTATTTAATTAATAACAAGAACGTCTTATTTGAATGCAGAACTTGGTTGTTTTTTATTTTTGATTACTCATCTCAATTTTGAGTAAATAGATAATTACTTCATATTTTGCAATAAATTACAAGCATTGTGTCATCGTGCTTCTCTTTCTTTTATATGGAATTTGACAGTGACCGCGGTTTAGGTGTTGTCAGCGTCTTAATGGGAATAAAACGTGGCATGGCATTGAGTTAGTGTTACTTGTCGGGATATTTTCTCCCGATGGGTAACAGTGTAACACATCGGGAGAAAATATCCCGCCAACTAACATGGTGTAACTGAACGGAGACAAAGGAGAATTTGCAATTTTTCAAAAGTCAAATGTTTTGTTACCTCAATATAGAATGACTCATCGATACATCGATCGATACGACCCTGAAGTTGTTTGTTATCTCCGATCAAAATTCATTTGACGATATTAATTCATATCGGGTCTACGAGTGTCCTCGACAATACTATAACCGATTTGCAAATACAACGTGTATCTATAATTCGTATATTTTTGTCTATCGGTTGATGACTTCTACATCATCTTAAATGAAATCTTTTGGGTGATGATCTTCTAGTAAGTACTTGTAAGATTGACTCGCTCCAAACAGTAGGCGAAAACTGACTACCCTGATGAAAAATAGACACTGTAATGTTAGTTCCGTTTATTGACATTGAAATATTACTACGACTGACTCGACCTACCTGGGCCTCAAGTCTGCTATTACAATAGTGTCATAATGGTCTGTTCCGATCCTCATTAATGACGCCATTATATTAGTAGATTACCAAACTTGTCAAAATCAACAATTATGAAATCAATAATAGACCATTCTGACACTATTGTAATAGCAGACTTGAGACCCTGACTGACTGACCTATAGATTGTATCTTGATCAAAATATGATTCGCGACCATAAAATATATGTATATACAGAATTATAATCACTAGAATAGTTAATACATCTCTCTTAGTTGACCGCCCATGAAGTTATCCCCATTAAGGTGGATCACATTAATTAGATTTGTTCCATAATGTTTTGACTCCTTTTTCTACGAATGTTCTCTTTTTTTCTAGGAGTAGTAGTTCCCACATTTTCCTTTGCGGTACATAAGAATACATCTCTTATGGAAAAGTTCATAAGGAACAACCAAATTAGTGAGATGTATTAATGATTTTAAATATTTTAATTACTATAATTCTGTAAATACATATTTTTTGTCGTCGCGAATCATATTTTGATCAAGATACAACGTGACACTGACCTGTAAATTGCAAAAAACCTATGAAAATTTTAATTACGCGGGCTGCAGCTGCGGATCCATCTTAATAAATCGCTTTATATAGAAGTACTTGATATTGATCGTGTTAGATTAAACAAACAAGAGACTAGTTTAAGGAAGTGTTGTACTCATGACAATTTACAACTGTTATTATGGGCCACCCCTTGACTGAAATCGAAAAAAAAATGCTACCTCCTAAATTTGGTCGAGTTATGCGAACATAAATGTATGTGGAGCCGTTGTTTTTTTTACATGTTTTCCGATTGGAATAACAGTTATTAATTCTACCCGTGTATAGTAGTTATAAGGACTTATAAAGTGACTTTACATGACTAATAGGCTTTGGAATCTTGTCGACTTAAGAGGCTGACAACAGCTAAAGCGCAGTCACTGTCGGACTGCATAGAAAAGAAAGAGAAGCGCGATGACACAACGCTGGTAATTTATTGCAAAATATGAAGCAATTATCTATTTACAAAAAAATCTATTGATTGGATAAAAATATTGAAACACTATTATGCTAATATTTTGCTTGTGAATTAATAATCTGACAAAAAATCAGAATGATTGCATGTATATTAGTGTGGTTTTTAATCGTTAAAATACATGTTTAGGGGTATTTTCGTGATTTTTTTCTATCGTATCAAATTAGTTAATATGTATATGTTTTCAACACACTATCTACCTAGCATATATCCTGGAGTTTACATATATTTTTCTGATTTTGTTTACTGCAGTGAATCAAATACTTTTACGCATTATAAAACTTACAAAATTTGCGTTTAGGTCCTATAGTCGCCTTAACTAATTCACTTTGGAATCGTTCAACTGGAATAATATGTACGCAGTATAAAAGTTGTTATGCAACAAAATAATGCAGAAAAAATGCCAAAGATCTTTTGCTTTCATTTAAATGTTCATCTTAGCATATAAATTTCGGATGCATCAAGATGGTCGAGATTACTCTGATTACTTAAAGTCAAACATACAAAGTAATTTACTTTATTTTAAAATTACGTAACCTGATATCTTGATGCACTTTCACCGTCATCATCATGTCCACAACAGACATAGGATTAGCACTCTCAAAATAAACAGATTTTTTCAGAAGCAAAAATCAATTTATTGTAAAATTTAGATACATTATATTATTATTATGTAAATGAAATTATAAATAATGAATTTATTGTATATTTTATCTAAATTTTACAATAAATTATGCTATTTCTAAAGAAAAACGTAAACAACTTAAGCTTATTCATGGTGTTTTACCTCAATCTACATTTTTAAGGTCGATGACTGGTGAGTCAGCGCGGTCGCCTCGTTGTGCGCCCGCGCAAGCCGCTACTTATTATGGTCATTCCGTCATTGGATATACTCGCTCGCCTAAACACTGTTGATTATCTTTGCCTTATACATTGTTAATAGGGTCATTAGAAAGAAATGTGAGGGAATGGAGAAACGGTTTGACCTTAAGTCTGTTTTTTATCTGGCTCTACATGAGAGAAAAATCTTTCACTATAATCGTAAATTCGTATAGCTTACAGTGTTGAGCCTATTCAGACAGATAAATAAGAAGGTATTTATCGATCGGTCTGCAAGTTTTAGACAATGATTTATGTAGTAAAATAAAAGTAGTTAGTCGTGTAGGTAATAGTTAAAGTTTTGATATAATGTTTGATCTGGACGATGACGACTGTCTGATAAAGATAATTTTCTGATGACGGAATAGCAGGCAAAGATCCTAAAAATGATCGCAGGCCCACTGGATTGCGCGATCATTAACCGGTGCTGCAGAATTTCTGCTGGACCTGCAGCATAGTAACGATGTGCCTGTTATTGGGTTAATTTTATTATTTGTGTATAATTTAGGTTACTAATATAGATTTATGTCAACTTGTTACTAACACTATGAGTTATGTCACTTGAATAAATAATTTAATTATTATTATTATTATTAAAGCTACCTATTTTTTTTTTGTTAAAACAATAACGAAAACCTGTTTAGGTAGAAAGAAATCAAAGATCATTTTGCTTTACTAAATTTTAAAAGCTTAACTTAGTACCTTTCCTGGCCTTACCTTATCTTACCTTACCTTGTTACTAACACTAAAATACTAACAAAACTATGGACTGAAGTCTGAAATAAATTTATTATTATTATACCTTTTTTTTTATCTAATAGCTCGTTTGATAATTCTTAAGATCTACCTCTCCAGCTAGATATCAGTGGCAGTGCCAATATGATCTGGTTACATTTTTAGATTACAGATATGGTAAAACTAAAAACATACTAATCACGTCTTGGAAACTGCAAGAACAGCATTGCATCTGCGACAATTAGACAGTTTAGCAGATACATTAGAAGTCGTATGTTACGCGGATGTTGCCTTACTATAATTATCTCCAGACGGAGATAATTATAGCACCTCATCATATTTCAGTGAATTGCTTCACATAATTAGTTTCGCTGATTGCCAACTTTGTGCTTAGGTATTACTTGTAAGGAGTGCGCAATATTGTCATCTCAATTCAAAATATTTTATTTCACATAAACCTACATGGGCACTTTCCTGTGGAGAAGAGCCGGCAAGAAACTCCATGGTTACTCTTTTAAAAACAATTGGCTTTTACAATGTTTCCAAATTACACTGTTAATAGGTATGGGACGACAGTGTAGGCCTGTGAACAACTCGGTACTGCAGAACGTAGGCCTCCTCATAGACCGCTGCATGAACTGCAGTAGGTAATCGCCATAAGTGCTTCAATGCTGTTCGTTGGTGCATCACTTGAAAATGGCTGGACTAATTTGGTATTTTTTTTACATGTTCGTAATAATCCAAATAAGGTTTTATCGAAAGAAAATTTGTTACAATTGCCCGGAATTTGGACAGGACAACATCTGTCGGATCGGCTGTGTGTGTTTTATAGGCTGATTGTGTACCTAAGTTATGTAACATGTGACATCTACCAACTCGCACTGCACCACGCGGGCCCAGTGCGGGTTGGTAGATGTCACATGTCTTCGAATTTTTTGTTCTAGGACATGTTTTTTGTTTCCTCACGATCTTTCCTTCATCGCTTTGAGAGCAGCGGTGATGAAATAATTTATACAAAGTAAAGCGCCTGTCAGGGTTCGAACAAACCTACAACTCGTAAGTCGCGGCCGTTACCACTGTGCCACCAGTGCACTGCTACATAAATTATTATACCACAATGAAAACAACCCAGAGATGGATACGGGGACTGTGAGAGTTATTTTAGGCTGAAGTTCGGCAAACATTTTCGGTAAAGATATATTGATTCGGGCTTTCGTTTTTGGACATATACTCGTAGTAGGTATATGTTTGCCTTGGGATATTACATAATCAGCCTAAAATGTTCCCACTGCTGGGACACAGGCCTCCTCTCTGTGAGAGGGAGTGGGGTCGTAATTCACCACGCGGGCGTAATGCGGGTTGGCAGATGTCACATGTCTTCAAATTTTTGGTTCTAGGACATGCCAGTTTCTTCACGATGTTTTCCGTCACCGTTTTGAGAGCAGTGGTGATGAAATAATTTACACAAAGTAAAGCGCCTGTCTGGGTTCGAACCTACGATCTACAACTCGCCACTGGGCCACCACTGCTCAAACACTGCTTGGGATATTGATAGATATTAATTATCCGGATTGCGATTATCAGTTTAAAGTTGTAGTAAAACCTACATAAACACTCAGCAAAATTTGGTCAGGTTAAAAGTCTGCACTGTAAGCTAGAGGAAGGTTTGAAGACTACCATGCAAGAATCTCGGCCTATTCAACTATTAATTACTCTGAATTAATTCCAAGAATAAAACGCCAACAGTGAAATTGTACAGCTACCTCAGTACGTACCTAATCATCGCACCCGGAATGGCCTTCCAATTCGTCACCACCGCCAATCTTCCGCGTAGGTCAAATGTATCCTCAAATGGTCGTAGACCCAACCTTGTCCATTTGCCAAGCTATTGATTGTACACCCACGCCGATATTACCCGATGTGTTATAATAAAACTTGCTTGTCCTTTCACTTTTAATCGTTTTATTACGTTAACGAGGTCGTAATGCGTTCTTAAGCGGCTTTGTTTGTTTGTCGACATGGAGAATGCGATTGTCGCAACCCAGTGCTGGGCACGCCACAATTGCGTCGATAAGTCCCCTCTTTGAGGGGTGGCTAGTAAGGCGCTACGGCGTCGTCACCTTCCGCCTGACGCAGGTCCTCACCGGACACGGCAGCTTCGGGAGGTTCCTGTGTCGGATAAAGCGGGATGAAACGCCCGGGTGTCACTACTGTGTGGATCGCCCAGAGGACACGGTGGGGCATACGGTGGAGTTCTGCCCGGCTTGGGCAGATCACCGCCGTGTCCTCGTGGAGGCGATCGGCGGCAGAGATCTCTCGCGTCCGGCCCTGGTTCAGGCCATGATGCGGAACGAGAGAGCATGGGCAGCCGTCACCTCCTTCTGCGAAGCAGTAATGCTCGCGAAGGAGGAGGCGGGACGGTTGAGAGAACGGCAAATTTCGCGCCCTCTCGCCCCTAGCCGCCGCAGGAAACGCCCTGGGCGTCGGGAATCCCGGGCGGATTTCCGGCCACCGTAGGCGCGGGCTTGCGGATGGTGAGCAATTGGTAGCTCACCGTCCGGTAAGATCCAAGCCCGGGTCGACGGCGCGTTGTGTTGCACGCGCGCCTCAAAGAGATGTCGTCAACACAAGTGTAGGGGTCCATTAGGGACGATGGCTGCCGGGGTCGCGGGAAACTTCAAAAGGGTTACGGATGCCCCTGGCAACACGGGCAACGGAAGGAACATGGGTGGGTTTTAGTCAGCAAGAGTCTGACACACCCTCCCGCTCCGCCCAGAACGGGAGAAGTTATTTGATAGTTTGCCACTCAAAAAAAATAAAATACCGGCTTTGTTTTGTGATACCGTAGTTTTATAGTTTATTATTTACCCTATGAAACCATTACAAAATTATTTTGGTATGATCTCACTGACCTACCTTGAATGAAATGATCTGAAAAGGAGTCCCTTTTTATAATAATTAATAGTAAAATAAACCCAAAAATATACCTATACTTATACACATACTGTCATAAGCAACGTACAAAAAGAAGCGAAATCCCACTAAAAAACAATTTCATGTAAAATGTTGCCAAAACGAGACCACATGTCTCGCACTGTCAAAAAGTTATCAAATCTCATCTAGAGCCAAGTTTCTAACTCTACATGACATAATTCTACAAGCCCTAACTTCACAAACTCTACACCTTAGTCAAAATATGTGGCTTGGCCGTTTCGTTACTACAAGAACTATTGTATAACAGAAAAGTATTGAACAGTGAATGAATTTTTCACCTTACGCCCATGTGAATGAAGCAAAATGGCCAAGCCCCATATTTTGACTAAGATGTAGAGTTTGTAAAGTTAGGTAGAATTAGGGCGCGTATAACAAAATGAAAAGGAAAACTATCACAGCTAAGTAGGCTTTACAAGTTAACGAGTAATATTCGACCAACTTACATTTGCAGTTGGAGAATTGACCATGACGTAAATAGACTCAAACTCAAACTCAAAGCATTTATTTCAGTTAAACCATTTACAGGCACTTTTGAATTGTCAAGGAGTCGGTCAGTTAGAAATATGAAGCTAGCTAGCCCATTATATGTATGGATCCCATAGATGTATGGGAGAACATGTTTTTCAACTACAATGTTAACTTTGTTTTTGGGATAAATTCATCCCATCTACAGAACCCTTCATTGTGCGTGGTCCGACACACACTTGGCCAGGTTTTTATATTGTAGGTATAATGATGGTTAGTAGGAATAAAATGGTTAGTAATTTACAGACAGACCTCATAATCCCCATTGTTTGAATAACTTAATTTAGTCTTTCACATAACTTTCGCGACCTAACGATGCAGATAAGCAGCATATAATTTTAACTCTAAAAATAGCCCGCAAGTTCTTGCTAGTACTTGTTACTTACACAAAGTATAAATAAACTAACACCCATCTTCAATCCAGCAGCGGACATTAGCAACCAAAGAGGCAAGCATCATAAACAGTAGCTAGGCAGGTAGGTACAGTCGAATAAGGGCATACCTAATAGAGTGATATAAAAGAGTTGACTACTCATCACACCCTCAACCACAACATTCAACACACGATATCAAACGCTTCATTCGAGTTAATCATATTTTTTGTTTCATTCCACGTTCACAGGACCTGCTCCTTTCATTCAATTTTTTGATTATTTGGTAGGTGACTGAAAGATGCCGAATGAAAGGCGAAACCGGCTAAGTGCGTGTTGGACCACCCAAAATGAATGGTTCCGTAGTTGAGATGAATTTATCCCAAGAACGAACTTACATTTTAATTGAAAAACATGTTCTCGCATACATTCCAACTGCAAATGTACGTTTGTACGCACAATGTTGAGAGATTTACCATGTTATTTTAACACACAGACTTATAATTTTCTAATTTGCCCTCCAAAAATGACCCTCGTAATCAAAATACATTTATTTAGACGATTAGACGATTTATTTAAACGGCTTAGACGATCTAAATCGCCACTTCTCCACTGTTCCCAGGCTAGATAGTCTAACCAAATGTCAAACCCTTAACTACCTTGCTGGTCTGACGCGCCCCAATATTAATCCCTTTGTCTTCGCCCCATTTGACCCGGGAGAGATCAGAAAGATTATCCTTTCCATTAAATCCAAAGCCGTGGGCTACGATAATATCAGCCGCCATTTGATCGTTACGGCGCTTGATCAACTCCTTGTTCCACCGGTGTTTTCCCCTCCCTTTGGCGTAAAGCCCTTGTTCGACCCCTGCCTAAGATACCCAACCCCTCTTAGTAGTCACGTCCGCTCAATTTCCATCCTTCCCATCTACGAGTAAAGTACTGGAAGCCAGTGTTCATAAACAATTCTCCCACTTTGTTCACCACAACTCCCTCATCAGTCCCTTTCAGTCGGGTTTTAGGCCCGGGCACAGCACCGTTTCAGCTCTCCTTAAAGTGACTGACGATATAAGGCGGGGAATGGAAGACACTAAAGTTACAGTCTTAGTCTTAATTGACTTCTCCAATGCTTTTAATGCTGTAAGTCACGAAGTCCTTTTATCCATTCTTTTTTTATCATATGGTCTCTCCAGAGGTATTGGAATGGTTTTCCTCTTATCTTTGGGGGCGTCAGCAGTCTGTTCACGCTGGAGACTCTTCGTCGAATTGGTGTGATTTTGCAGCAGGCGTCCCTAAAGGCGGGATATTATCTCCTCTTTTGTTCTCCATTTTTATTAATCTCATTACCACTGTGCTTCGGACTGCATATCATCTCTATGCCGATGATTTGCAGTTTTACTGCCATGCAAGTGTTGATAACGTTTCTGATGCGATTGAGGAGCTAAACCGAGATTTAGGTGTGGTCAAAAACTGATCTGATCGATTTGGGGTGGCGGTTAACCCTACCAAGTGTCAGGCTATCATAATAGGGAGCCCCCACAGCATAAGGAAGCTGAATGGCTTATCTTTGCCACCTGTAACCTTTGACAACTCAGTCATTCCATTTAGCTCCGGTGTTAAGGATCTTGGTCTGCATGTCGACATTTGTCTTGACTGGCAAAAGCAAGTCACGACTGTTACTAAAAAAGTCACCGGAACGTTGCGGTCACTCTATCGGTTGAATAATCTTCTCCCATCACACATAAAGGCAATGCGTGTACAGTCCCTAATCTTTCCCATAATTGACTATGGTGATATATGTTACTATGACCTGAATGCAGATCTCCTCAATAAACTTGACCGACTTCTGAATAATTGCATTCCCTTCGTTTTCAATCTTTGTAAGTATAACCATGTATCGTACCGTGTGCTTCTAAAATGGTTACCCATTCGTCAGCGCAGAGACGTGAGTGCTCTGTCTATGTTGTTCTCTATTCTCAACAAACCCACTTCTCCTTCTTACCCGACTTTCCATATTCAATACTTGTGCTCTACCCATAGTAAATATCTTCGTTCCACCAACAATCTTCTTCTTCGATGTCGTTCTCACTGCTCTGGTTTCATTCACTCTTCTTTCTTTGTCCAGGCTGCCTTTCTTTGGAATGGGCTCCCTCTGAACATCAGGATGACGACCAGTCGGTTGTCTTTTAAACTGAAGACACGTGAACATATACGTAAGAAGTTGGCAGAAACATCCCAGCGCTGATATTTTGCTGGATTCGTTTTCTCCTCTATTGATCGTTATTTCCTCACTACCGATCGTTATTTCTCCTGACAAAGATTTTTCTGTTTATATGTATGTATCTACGTATTTATTCATGTATTATATAGTTATTTTCGTGTTATCTATCCCATATGTTGCACCTGCCATGTGTCTTCTCTGCATCACCCTAAGTTTGACTGGTAGAAAATGCCTCTGGCATTATGTCCGCCTTTGTACGGTATTTTTTTTTTACTTGTGCATAATGATTTAATAAATAAATAAAAATAAATAAATATGTACGTTACACGTCCGTATTTGGGTCACAAAAATTCATATGTGTACCAAATTTCAACTTAATCGGTCCAGTAGACTGCGAGTACGAGGGCGGGTCAATAAGTCCGTGACTTTTGGAATAAAACACAGATTTTTTGATAAAAAAATAATTTTATTTTTCAACGTAGTCTCCCTTGAGCTCTATACACTTTGTCCAACGCTTCTCCAATTTTTTTATCCCTTTCAAAAAAAATGATTTGTCGAGGTCCTCAAAATAGGCCTTTGTTTGCGAGATGACTTCATCATTGGAGTCAAATCTTTTTCCACCAAGCCAGTTCTTCAGGTTTGGGAACAAGAAGTAGTCGCTCGGAGCCAAATCTGGAGAATAGGGCGGATGAGGGAGCAATTCATAGCCCAATTCATGGATTTTTGCCATGGCAACTGCACATGTGTGCACCCTTGCATTGTCTTGGTGGAAAAGAACTTTTTTCTTGGCCAAATGAGGTCGGTTTTTTTTCAAATCGTCATTGAATCGGTCCAATAAATTGGCATAATATTCCCCATTGATTGTTCTTCCCTTTTGAAGGTAGTCAATGTGGATTATCCCGCGTGCATCCCAAAAAACAGTCGCCATAACTTTATTGGCTGACAAACCCACCTTGGCCTTCTTCGGCGCCGATTCACCCTTAGAAACCCACTGTTTTGACTGTTGTTTGGTCTCTGGTGTGTTGTGATGGATCCATGTTTCGTCCACGGTTACAAAAAGGCGCAAAAACTCCTCCATATTGCGATTAAACAACGCCAAACCTTCCTGTGAAGTTGTTACACGATTGCGTTTGTGGTCGACTGTGAGCAAACGCGGCACCCATCTTGCGGAAAGCTTTCTCATGCCCAAGTGATCATTCAAAATTGAAACCACTGAGCCATGCGAGATCCCTACGGCTTCCACAATCTCTCGCACTTTCAATCTTCGGTCGGCCAACACCATATCGTGAATTTTTTCGATTGTTTCGGGTGTAGAGACCTCAACTGGGCGTCCAGGACGTTCGGCATCTTCAGTGCTTGTACGGCCACAACGAAATTCAGTAAACCACTTTTTTACCATTAAAATCGATGGTGCAGAGTCCCCATAGTATTTATCAAGCTTAGCCTTGGTCTCGGTAATGGTTTTTTTTCGCAAGAAATAATGCTTAATAAGCACACGAAATTCACTTTTTTCCATTTTCTCCTCAAATTAGTGAGTAGTCTGATAAAAATAGCTGTCAAACACAAACTAACTGACGCAGCAAGTTTAAATTTTGACAGGAGTCAACTGACAGATGCCTGTTGACAGGAGCAGTGTTGCTGTTTCAGTAAAGAGGTCAGAAATTCAAAAAGTCACGGACTTATTGACCCGCCCTCGTAAATCGGCTGTGATAGAGGGAAAGTCAGACAGACACACCTGTTATTATAGGGTTCCGATTTTTTCCTGTTGAGATACGGAACCCTAAAAATGAACAAAAAGTGAAGCGTCTGATATCGACTTTAGTCAGTAGTTGCAACTTAGCTGCCTGTATACTAAATAGCTTGTTCGACTGTACAGTCTTACTGTATAGGTCACGATCGCACGAAACGAGCACGGTGCACATGCGTGCATTACACGCTAAACGTGCATCGTGTATTGCAAATTGCAATATTGCGTACACATCGTATGGGGACATTGTGAATTTTATTCGTAGGTTCTCGTAGAATATAAAACAGATATGTGTAAAACCCACCTTAGTAGTGCTGCTTAGATTATGCACAGGGGAGATTAAACAAGCACTGGTAAAGTAGACATTAATAGTTAACTATTCAAACCTAATGCGGGTATTTGTCCCACATCAGGACAAGAAGACTACTAATTTACTACTTCCACTATTCTTTCTGAAGACGATAGAACCTCTGTAAAGATGATAGCTTCTTATAGGCAGCTGTACAATTTATTGGCCAGTATTGCGAACTTGTACAGAAACCAACCAGCTGCTGGTACCAGCGCTGGGCTCTGTCTCGCATAGCGTTGCAGCATATTATGCTGAGCGACGGCCGTTTTGCGTGGATGTGACGCATATTTTCCCCCAACTTTTTCTTTTTTGTATTTGTGTACAGTCAACAGTACATCAGGTCATAGGAAACTGACAGATTTCTCCAAATGATTTAAACCTTATAATGTTGATGGCTAAGTTCAAAATCGAATGAGAAAATTTGACAGTTTGTGATAATTTGATATGCTGGCGACTGTACCTTCTTTACGTCATGTTTATCGCAAATAAACGTATTTTCTTTCTTCTTTTTTTTTCTTACTAAAATCTCCTTGAAAAACCCCAATATCGTATTGCTTAAACTTTTTTTTTGTGTTTGGCTTCTGAAAGATATACCGTCATATATTGACCACGAATCGGCAATCGTGTTAGGTACCCAAAACTTATAAGGGAACTTTGCACATCTTTTCGTGTCATCCCCTCAAAAACACACACATAAGAGACGGGTCTAAAATTATTAAGCTGCTAAATTAACATTCCTATATTTTTTTGTGTTAACACCTGTTAAATAAATTCTAAGATAGGTATTTGTTAAATTTAACAGTCGCAACTCTGAACACAGAGAACAATACGGCGCTAGCAACTGTTAATTTTGTGTTCAGTCTTTAGTCAGACAGATTGTTCTTTAGTCGAGTTGATATATTTAACTGCTGAATTCGGAAATTTTACATAAACTAGTGTTAAATAAAGACTGATCTTCGTTACGATGAAAAGTATGAAGGAAATGAGAATTAAATATGTTAACAATCTGTAAAAAAAATGTAAAACAAAATAAATAATGTAAAACCAAATAAACAATGCAAGTGTGCCGGCTGCTAATAGCTGCTTATAACCCGTTCTCTAGTAGATTAATTAATCAAGTCCCTGCCTAATGACCTGGCCTACGCGGGCTTTAGGATACAACATACTAAGTATGCCATTTACCTTGCATACGTGACGAGGTTGTTAATTAAGGGGATCTCACGAAGATGTTACAAGATAATTAAGTTTTATTGGCTGTTGAACTTAGGAGAAGTTTTTAGGTACACAGATGATTATCTCTAAAGATAAACGTGTTACAGTCTGAACTCTAACACGTTTTATCCTTCTTGGATGGACTGTATTCCTTCGAGGAAGTCTGAAAGTGGCACCGGTGCCTGAAAAATTGTGTGGAAATCGGTTGTCATGGTATAGGCATGTGATGCGGACGAATGACAATAATGTCGCAAGGGAAGTTTTGAGTACGAATGTTTGAGTATTTTAAATCAAATCAAATCAAAAGTCATTTATTCATACTAGGCTGAGAATCAGCACTTTTCGAACGTCAAAATTACATAAGACAGTCCCCCAAAAACTCCCGCCCTTCATCAGTTCCTAGTGCTTTAGCTGGAAGAAAAAGTGGCGCAACAAACTCCCCAGCAGCACACCGGTCTGTCTGTTCAGTTAGAAAAACTTGATTCTATACAAATCGTATGCAAAGTAATTAACTTTACGAAACACAAAACATTAAATTAAATTACTTGCCATTATGTTAGCTAGCACACGCCAATATACCAACAAAACAATGAAAACTGTACTCAAGCAGATATCAAAATTACAACATAAAAACGTAAACAGAACTTAATAACTAAATAAAAGCGTCCAGGGAGTCAACCATCACCTCTTAGAGCAGTATTATTATAATATTACTTCACAGTGGGAAAGTGATGGAGCTGTACAGGACTTATAGCTCCATCTCTTTCTCACGCTGAAGTAATATTGAAATAATACTGCTATAAGAGGTGATGGTTGCCCCCCAGGCCTAAAGGGCGTGCCCACTTACATAAAGCCATAGCTGTAACTCAAATCACAAATGGATAAACTTGCACCATCGATGTAAAATAAAATATGGTAATTAGGGGAAGACCAAAGAAACGATGGATGGTCTGTCTGAAAGATCATATGGCTAGACATGGCTAGACAACTGAGATGACGACTAATCGAGAAGCATGGAAGAAGACGACATGCTGCGCGGATCCCAAATTCATTGGGATAAGATTAAGTGAATGATGACTGTTTTCCTTCAAGAATATCGTCTGGAATGGACCGTGTAGGTAGAACATCAAATGCTTTCGGGGCTGTTTTATTTCTATTCACTATAAAATGTAAATCCTACATATATTATAAACGCGAAAGTTTCTGAATATGTATGTATGTATGTTTGGTTACTATTTCACGCAAGAAACGGCTGAACGGATTGGGATGAAATTTGGCACACAGATAGTTTATGATCTGGATTAACAACACCAACAACAACTTAGGACATTTTTATCCCGATATTCTCAAGGGATCGAGACTTATACGGGTAAAGCCGCGGGGTGCAGCTAGTATCATAATACTATTACAATTCATTATAACACAGGTCTTCGTGTCGAGACCTCATTGGATATAATTTAGGTCAGCTTAAGACGCTGACAACACCTAAACCGCGGTCACTGTCAGACTGCATAGTAAAGAAAGAGAAGCGCGATGACAACGCTTGTAATTTATTGCAAAATATGAAGCAATTATCTATTTACTCAAAATTGAGTTGAGTAATCGAAAATAAAAAGCAACCAAGTTCTGCATTCAAATAAGACGTTCTTGTTATTAATTAAATACGTAAAGTATCTTGATATTCAATACAGATATTTTGGATTGGAACTCAAGGTAAAGGGTTAGTTTAACGTTAGTTTGTATCGAGACTTTTTTTTTCAAATCGTGTTTTGGTAACAACCAAGTTCTGAGAAATATGTTCAAAATTAACATATATTTTTTCCGCTACCACAAACTATACAAATAAGGCAATTTTTATCTTAAGACAAGCCTATCTTGGTCATTTGCCTCTTGTCAGCGCCTTAAGTGAAATAATCAGGTATAGTGGATTGACAATTACGTGTTTATTCTATGTATTAACGTTCTTAAGGGTCGGGTAATCGCCATCGACCTTAGACTTGCAAGTGTCCGTCGCGCTCACGCCGCGCGGCCGTTCGGATTCATAGGATTTTTTTTTTTATTAACGAAAATAATGAATATTTGAAAGAAATCACAGATAGAATTATAGATAAGAAAACAGTCTGTTCACACAAATCAACAAAACATGAAAATATCTTAAATATTCTGAAAGTAATATCTTTTTTTATGCTTTGGGTAGACTTATTTCCTGAATTTATTTCATAAAGTATTTTAATACAATACTTAAATATTCACATTTAGAATTGATGTGTATGCGTTCTAGTTTAACATTCATATTTTGCCTATCTTACTTGCATTAGATGAAGGCGTAACGACAAATGAATGCTCTATCCCTGTTTGCACAAAAAAAAATATAGTAGAGCGTGGTGGGAATGTACATTCAATCATTTAGTCTAAACTGACCACATAATGGACCTACTTATCTATTTACTATACTTGGGTAAGTCTTGAAACACGTAATTCCCTTTGTCTTTGAACAACAGCATCCCTAGTCACATGTCTCCATACTACATGCAAGTCTTTGTTCATTTATTAATGTCAACGAACATTGCTATAAAGATTTATAATGCTTTGTCTCATCTAGCTAGACGCTAGATACGCAAATCATCAACCAAAACGTTAATTGAAAAATGATTTCGACGTTTGGTTTTACCTAAAAAAAAAATAAGATAGGGCCCTACCATACTTCTTAGTCATGATGATATTATTTAGGTATCGAGACAGCTCAATTTCGCTCATTGTTTTGGTTACAACCAATAATCAAAGACTACTTTGATGCCCCTGATAGTTTTCCTAAGAAAATTAAAAGGAACTCTTCCAGTTTTTCATTCTCAATGCTTAATTCTTTATTGCGTACCATAATGTATATAGTTGGTAGAAAAATAATTATATTAGTCACAAGACCCTGTCTGGAGGAGAGTGGAGGAAGATACACTGGCTGTTTAATGTGTTAACTGATAAATTTTATAATTAGTTAAGTAGTTCGTAGGGTATATAAACTGCTTTATAAATACAGAATTGAATTTAAGAATTATAATATTATTGTTTTATAAATTATATACATTTATTTATTAATATTGTAACAACCCTTTATGTTTTTAATTATTCATTATTGTTTTATTTACTTATTATTAGTTTTATTTATTACGTAATTAATATTGATAATACCTAGGATAAGTTATTTATTGGACGCTTCATATTTATTATTAAAAAAAAAATCTTCTGTTATGAAATACCTTTGCATTTTCGACTTGTGTGCCAAATTCAAAATATTCTAATATTGTTGATTTACCTAATCCAAATAATAGGTACGTTTTTTCAGTGTACGTCGAAATTTTATATTAAAATATGTAACTTTACCTACTTCCTAAAATAAAATGTCAATACAGTATTACGGAAGTGTGGTCTCGAACAATAATGTCATTGTAAAGTCGGTTGACAGGTTGTCTGTGCGCAGCGATGCGTAGGCGCCGACCTCACGCCCCCACTCCAAAGTTATCGCGATACTGTGAGAAACGAGTCGATGAGTAATCTTATCTAAGACGTGATTGTCATTTAAATATTATGTAGTTTGGGATTTAACTTTGCAAATTATTGAGATGGAAAATTAACTGCTTAAGAATATGCTACTGTCTATAGAACAAAATTCTATAATATGCAAACTAAAGACAATAATAATTATTATCTACTTCAAGAAAAATCGTTTATTTACATAACCAAATTACAAGATGATTATTAACATTAACTAAATTAAATTAAAACTGAGTTTAACCTAAAAAAGGCCCTCGAGGCATTGTACCGAGGATGCTGGCAGCATTTCCTCGCTGAATTGCAATGCGAAATTGCGTTTCGCGAGAAAGCCGCCAGCTTTTCGGTCACCAGTTACATCAACTACACGTTTCAACGTTTTTTTCAATTATCTACTACATTTTAATTTATTGTTATTGTATTTTGTTCCATTGAAACCGCACGGAACAAAGTTGGGCTAATTGAGAGTTTATTTAAAAAGTGGTTACCTACTCATGCCTTTCCGAATTAGAACTTCACATTTCCCTGCAAAATCATTAAGATGACACCGTAAAACTATTGGTACTTGGCAGGTCTTAAAATTAATCTTCATAAAATCTAAGAAAATAAAGCAAATCGTGCGAACAGACAAAATGTTCTCAAAATCGATCCTGTTTTAAATTTGACTACCAAATTAACCTTTGTTTCATTTTCACCAGGCTCGGTTCCAACAGAAGCAGATGCAGGAGCGAGAGATGAAGATCGCTTCTCTGTACGAGGCACAGCAGGCGAGGGCCCTCGACAGAGTGAGACACTCTCCTAGTAACGTGGGCCATGTCTCGCCACCACTGCCGCCCACCGCGCACCAACCAGGGAAGGTAAGGACACTCTTGCAAAGATACGGTTCAATTACCACTAGGTGTGCTCACGTTACCTTAAAATCCTAGCCATATTTCGGAGAAGTAGGTTTTTCAGTTATCATAAGCTACTGTAACCATGATGGAAACCAATGGAGTGGGTGGCGGCTACTTACGCTAAAGCATTTAAAAACAAACTCTCTTCTAAGCGAACAGCCAGTAGGTACCGCTTTGCCACCTCGGAGACTTCAACAACACCACAACGAGAAACCAGCCTTTTCGTGTTGATAAAATAATATAAATATGGGCTAACTCGAGAGAACAGGTGGAGAAGTCATCGCTGTTCCCACAAATATCAATGTATTATTCACGAAGTAGTTAGTAGAAAATAGTTACTGAAGGTGAAGAAATGTCTTTGAAATATACAATATATTTTTTCAAGGTCAATTTAAAATACTTTTAATAACGTTACACAACCACGATTGACAACATGAGCACTATGGCACCTTACAGACTTCTCAATTCGTCAAATTTATCTTTCATGTCTCTTCTCTACCGTGCACCCTTCAACAAGCCAGCATGTGTTAAAACCAACAATTCTAGGACTTCATTATGTAATATCCACCAAGCCGCACTGAGCCCACGTGATGGATTAAGCACAGCCCTCTCTCTACTCACAGAGAGGAGGCCTGCTTCCCAGTGGAAACATCGCAGTGGAAACATCGTCATCTGATTATGATCTCAACCAATACATTCTTTACCAGGTGCGGCAAATGTTCGAAGAGCGTCGAACAAAAGCTGGAATCGATAAGAGTTATCCCCTGCAGCCGATCCACAACACAGACAGGGCTGTGGCCCGGAAGCCTCTGCCCAATGGGTACAACAAGGTACCTCATGGTACCAACATGGGTACCTCCAAGCTTAGTGTAGAGAAGAAGGTCAGCAAGCACGCCCTCAACAACTCACACAGCATCAAGAAACAACAGCAGCATGTAAGTAGTTAAATCAGAGATTTTGACAATGATCACTTACCCTGAGCTTCTTTAGAATGATGTAAAATTGTTGTCTGCTAAAAAGCAATTTAATGTGGCACAAATACCAAATCAACAAAGAAAAAATAGAAAAAAGAAAGAATAGAATACTCTTTATTATGTGTACACCATAAAAATTACAGATATAAATGTAGAAATTTTACATAGGGTGCCAAAGATTCAACAAATTATTTTAAACCATCCCTTAGGATGGTTTAAAATAATTTACTACCTACTCCCAAACTCGGCATTAAGATCCCCATTATTCCTGATGACATCGACTATCATCTCTATGGGAATCACAAAGTACCTGAGTACTTCAAAGTTTTTAAATAAAACAAATGTGTTTGATCTTATTACAGAAAATAGAGAACATAGTGAATGGATCTGGCGATCTCAATCACAACCACGAATCGGACCTAAATTCGGTCAAACATATGGTAAGCTGTTAATTATGTTCTTCTCACCCCTAGTTTACATTACATTACTTAACCCTGAATATAAAACAGGATCAATTTTCCAATACCTCTTGTTTAGCGTTCTTCGCACATCTATATGAATATAAGGATAAGGATTTTTGCCCTTTGTAATCTCTCTTCGATTCTAATATTCCAGTCACAATCAATCATTCCTCAATCAATCATTAACTTTTCCTTTTACTTACACCGACTGCTGAGCCACTTATTTCTCTTCTGTCACAATCCACCGGTCAGTCCTAAACTTGACCATTCTCAAATTGTCTTCAGCTACCACAGAGTAACGGCGAGGTGATACTCCCGAACACAGACGAGCTGGACAAGGCTGATAATAACTACCTGATAGAGAACGAGACGTTCCCTGAGGCGCTGGCACCAACACCAACCCCGAGGTCACCCGACCCACCGGCAATAACCAAGAAACCACCTCCAAGAAGGTAACTACCTTGAACTAATGAACGAAATGACATTCTGGAAATATTGTAACTTGAACACGTTATGACGAATTTGAAAGTGCCTTTTCTAGAATAGATCAATGAACCCGAAAACAAAGAATCGTCTTGCATAGATTTCGATACATTTTAGAGTACTTTAGTTAGTTTCCCAGGAAATTCTTCGTTGGCACGACGCTTTAAGTTACTGCCTTAAAAGTCAAGTTAAAGTCGTAGAAGTCCGGTCAGTGTAGCCAGCTAGTTGGGTAAACTGTTTAGATCCTCCTCCTAACCTACCTACCTATAGTTTTTTATCTGCGTTAAGATTCGACTGGACAGATTGAATAGAGCTATTTAATCTGTCCAGTTCTATAGCTATTTGAAATATACGCATCAGCTAACTAGCTGCTAGTTTTTATAACCAAACATTTATTATAATAATCCTACTAATATTATAAATGCGAAAGTTTGTAAGGATGGTTAAATGGATGTTTGTTACTCTTTCACGCAACAAGTACTTAACGGATTTGGATGAAATTTGGCACACAGATAGTTTATAACCAGGAATAACACGAAGAATACTTTTCATCCCGATATACCCACGGGGTCAAAACTTATTTGGGTGAAACCGCGGGGCGCATCTAGTAATATAATATTAATGAGTGTACTATAGGTACATCTCTGCCTAACTCTACGGAGAATATAGGCGTGATGTTATTTATATTTACGAGTGTCTCTGTATTTTAGAAACCCCGCTCAAAGAATCAGTCCAGCCATGACTAAACCTCAGCCTACAGCAGTCGTTGCACCACCGCGGAGAGCCACGAGCGAAAATGTTGTAGTAAGTATTCATTATATCCTTCGTATAGTGGAATTATTAATTTACTGGAGTAATTTGTGTAATAAAATGGTCCTTTAAAGCTGGCTTCTTTAAGGCTTATCCTTTAAATTCAAAGTTCGCGAGCATATTCGTAAGAAGCTGGCAGTATCATCACAATGGTAATGTTTTCCCTTTGTTTGTCTTATTTGTTTTAGTATATTCGTGTATTTATGTGTATTTGTTAGATCTTATATTTATGTATTATAGGTTTATGTATGTATATCCTTATATTTAAATAAATATTTATTCTACAGTTTTCGCTATTGCACCTACCACTGTTTGTCTTTGCATCACCCAAAGGTTGAGTGATAAAAAATGCCTACGGCATTAAGTCCGCCTTGATTGCCTTAATGTACATTTGTGTGCTTAAAGTATTAAATAAATAAATAAATGGTCATATTTATTGAATTCTAGACTTTTACACCTATTATTATACATTTATTTTACACTTATTTAATCGATTAAACTATAGGATCACCATTACAATAAATATGACCATTTTGTTACACAAAGTAACAGCTAGCACATGTCAGATTACTTCAGTAAATTAATAATTCGACTTAAGTTGTTAGCTGCTAAGTAGCGTAGAGGGTAGTTCGGTCTCATTGTAGTCAAATATTTTTGTTATAACCATCCGCCTGCAAATCCAGAAGTATTTACCAGACGGGTAGGAGGTCCCACGCGATGTGGGCGATCCTATCGCCATATACTGCCATTTACTTCGGTATTTCCTTGCAGAAAACCCTTGGAATCTCAACCCATGAACTCATGCTCGGCCGTCGCGCTTGGCACTAGACCAAGGAGACGACACGAAAAAGAAACTAATAAAACTTCAAATAATGGAACTCAAAAGTGCTGGCCGTTTAGAGGAAAAAATAAATTTGACATTTGAAAAAGAGTTGAAATGTCATTCTAAATTTGAATCATAGCCGCAAATTGTTTGTCAATATGACCGATAAAAATTTCCGTTCACAAATTTATTGATATTTCCGGTTTAAATTCGTTAAATGTAAGCTGACGACGGGGTCAGTTCTCAATAGTCTGTATGTGATGTATTCAGGTATCGCAGAACAACAAGGCCCGCGGGGCCATGCAGCGAGGTGCTAACCCGGTGAGCAAACAAACAAACCAACCTTATAATATTATTGTTTAAATTACGAATATTAAGTTACACATGAACCTTGTTTGTACTAATCAGCCTATAATGTTCCCACTGCTGGGACACAAGCCTCCTCTCTTTGAGGTGGATTAGGCATTATCCACCACGCGGACCCAGTGCGGGTTGGTAGATGTCACATGTCTTCGAATTATTGGTTCTAGGACATGTCGGTTTCCTCACGATGTTTTCCTTCACCATTTTGAGAGCAGTGGTGATGAAATAATTTACACAAAGTAAAGCGCCTATCTGATTTCGAACCTACGACCTACAACTAGTAGGTAAGTCGCGGCCGTTACCAATGGGCCATCAATGATCTACGTGAACCTTGTTTTGTACAGTCCTCAGAAAAAGAAACGATTTGTAAGCCACAAATCGATATATTTTTTCTTAGGGCTGTGTACGATATGATACCGACTTGAGGCTCACGAATTTCAGTTTCTGCGATTGAGACCAAAAAACCAGCACCGTTTTTATCTAGATTTGTGCTAGTTAGTTGTCCACCGTACAGTCTACCTGTGCTGGGGCTGCAGTCTCGACAGCGGATAGCGATCGCTTTACGACTGTAATTCGGTCGTAACGCGATCGCTATTTATGTCTAGACTGCAGCCCCACATCCGGTCTACCTGTGCAGGTCCGTTCTACCTGTACAGGTACAGAGACAGACCAACTGCACACTTGCACAGATTCAAATACACGCTTTGTCTATACCTTGTATACCTGCACAGGTAATAAACCTACATTAGGTATACGTTTCCCATTTACTGAATATTACTCTGAGGCTCGCCAATTTACCAAAAGCAACCGTTGTTTGGTTAATTTAAATGACTTTCATGCGTGATCAATCAAGTTGCGTTTGTACAACAAAAAACGATCGAGTCGATCGATTTTGGTTAGGACGCGGGAGAGGAGTTTTAGAAGTGACATTTCTTTGAGGCGATTCGATAATTGGACGAGAATATGAAATTTCAAGGACGCGTCACGTTTAGGAGCATTTCGTTACATGAGAGAGTAGAAATATATAACTTTCTCTCTCTCTCACACTAAATTTCGCATAATCTTTATTTCTAATAAGTGCCACTTTTGTCACGTGTACAATTATTTTGTTTATTTTATATTTTATTTTTGTTTTTGTTGGTTTATATTTGATTATCAATTTTTTTTTTGCAGGTTTTGACCAGAAGACCACCACCCGTGGTAGGTTTAATTTTTTATATATATATAATGTTCATAAATCATTTAATGCGTCAAAAAATTATAATTCAATCACCAATGTTTGGTATTGATGAATTCATACCATTGAGCTATCCCTATCAACACAAACTCCCCCGGCAACTGCCTTAATGATTGGTCAGCAAAAAATCCCTTTGTTTTCGACTGTACCTACGAAGTGAAGTTGACTGAAAGTATCTTAGAGACCCTCTCGCTCCCTGGCATCATGGCCGAACATTATGCTAACATTAGGCTTTCAATTTCTCTCAATGAAACCGGCGAAAAAGAGAATTAACATGAAATGTACTGGATTTGTTAGTTCTCTATTTAGCGCCCTCCTATAATGTCTTACAAGCACCAACCGTCAACCCTGTGTTCTGCTGCGAGCAGAGTTCTGGTAGCGCGTCTTCGGGCGGCGCGGGGCCGGCGCGCCGGGCCGCGGGCGCCGCGCCGGCGGCGCTGGGCGCGGCGGGCGCCGGCGCCGCCTGCGCCGTGTGCGGGCGCCGGTTCGCGCCCGACCGCATCGACAAGCACCAGGAGATCTGCCGCAAGGCGAACACTAAGAAACGGAAGCCCTTCGACGTGCTCAAGCATAGGCTAGCTGTAAGTATACCTTTTCAACTAACATCATTCTTGAAAGCGTGGATTTACCTTAACTGAACTTATCCAAGCCCCTGGAACGCCTTGGAAGCGAGATCTTAGGCAAACATGTTTTTTTTCTGTGACCTTTAACCCTAAGTAACTTGCAACGTGTTTTAGGGTTTAAATGCTTTTCTTTTTTTTGGTGGGAAATTATCAAATAACTTCTCCCGCTCTCGAGGGTGTGTCAGACTGACTGACCAAAACCCACCCGCGTACCTTCCGTTGCCTGTGTTGCCAGTGGCCTCTGTAACCCTTTCGAACTTCCACGCGACCCCGGCAGGCATCGGCCCTAATGGACCCCTACACTTGTGCTGACATCTCTTTGAGGCGCGTATGGAACACGTTGCGCTCGTCGATCCGGGCCTGGTCCTTATCGGATGGCGAGCTACCCATTGCTCACCGTCCGCAAGCCCGCGCCTTCGGTGGCCGGAAATCCGCTCGAGATTCCCGACGCCCAGGGCGTCTCCAGCGGCGGCTAGGGGCGAGAGGGCGCGAAACTTGCCTTTCCCTCAACCGTCCCGCCTCCTCCTTCGCGAGCATTACTGCTTCGCAGAAAGTGACGGCTGCCCAATTGCCCATGCCCTCTCACAGGGTTTAACTGCTTAGGACCATGACAACAAATGACACAACAAAACCTACAACTAAACAAACCACAAAAATGTACTTCATATAATTAATAATTATTAATTCAGTACTTTACTTTTCTGCTGCTTTTACAAAATAGGGAACGGAAGCCGCTGGTTCCAAGGCAAGCTATGTTGATAACTTTTCTCCCTCCGTATCGAAAAGTCCTAAACTCTAAACGCAAATGGTCCTATCAGCAAAACCATGACGATAAAAACCGTTTTTTCTGTTTTACTGTATTTTGTAACTAATAAGACAAACTGTTCATAGGAAGTTGCTAAAATGCTAATGCTAAATAGGACATTTTGTTATAGTGTCGTTTTGATTATGGGTAGTTTTGCTAATAGGACCATTTGCTATTAAGACTTTTCGATACGAACAGAGTTTTCTTACCTACCACATGTTTTGTCTCTTATCAACACTTTATTACTCTACTAGATGCGCCCTGCGGTTTCACCCTCATAAGTTTTGACCCAGTGGATATATCGGGATAAAAAGTATCCTATGTATTATTCCTGGTTATAAACTATCTGTGTGCCAAATTTCATCCAAATCCATTCAGTACTTTTTGCGTGAAAGAGTAACAAACATCCATCCATCCATCCATCCATCTATCCTTACAAACTTTCGCATTTATAATATTACGAGTAGTAGGATTCACTCGTGCTACTCATATTTCACGCATAAATCACAGTTCATTTGTCTTTAAAGTCTTAAAGACAAATTATTTCGACTAACTGATTCTACTCCACTATACTACTGTACCTACTTTTCAGAAATGATTAAACACCACTCTTGTATGACGAGGTCTTTGCCCCTATGTTCGTCTGTATTTGTTTTATTTACTTCGATATTTTCGTCAATTGTGACCCCATTTTCAAAATAGTTTTTTTCATTTAGTAGAGGAAGCTTGCACGTCGGCCCCTATATAAATCGTATTAATTATGCTTAGGGAGTTTATGAGTTAGCTTCAATAATATGTATTTTTCGCAATTTATGTGGATGATGCTATAACAATTTTCTGTCACTGTTATTTACATAGCAGGTAGTGGTGTTCGAATTTGTGTGGGGTAGGGACCACACTACAAAGCAGTGTTGCCAGACGCCGAAGGCGTGTCCTCGTACAGATATGGTCTGAAATCTCGTATTTTGTCAACACAACCTCGTACATGCCATTTATTTAATAAATTGCTTAAAATCTATCTATAATATCTGATTTTCTTGTCAACTATCTCATAACCAAGCACTCTACAAAGCAGTTTCGTCAAAAAGTGTCCAGGTGGTCGCAGGTGGCAGGTCGTACAACCGGAATTTTGCATTGGATACTGTATGTAGTATCCGAACTGTACCTACTATAGTGGACGTGGAGTAGAGTGGAATTAACATAGACATATTTTCTACGTTAACTTAACATCATAAAGAAACAATACAAGTAAAATGAATGAAATGAAACCTTTCGTACGTACACACCATTCATTCATTTCGTATAGTCAGAGGCGCGTTCCAAAATATGACTTGTATCAACGAATCTCGTACAAAATCGTACGAGGATGGATGTAAGCTCGTACCTCGTACCAGGACCACTAAATCTCGTACATGTACGAGAAACCTCGTATGGATGGCAACACTGCTACAAAGTGAAAAATAAGCAATGCTACTTAAAGAAAAATGAGAAGTTTTGTAGCGTGATTGACGATTGCATATACGTAGATAGGGTGGGGTGGACATAACAAATATGCAAAATACGCCTATCGTCATCTGTAGGTTGCGTGCATTCATCAAATGACGCGACCGTGGACAGTAAGCCTAACTTTAATTTCGGAAGTCGGTGGCACAAAACAAAAACAAAAACCAAAATCACCGGCTAAATTATTTTTCACTTTATAGTGTTTTTTTTCGAAAACCGTCTTGACTTTGCGGGAAAGTCTTCTTTTAGCACCGTTCATACATATACACGGAAATCAATTCCCCAACACACAAATCCAAGTCTCCATAATCATCTCACTTTACCTACAGGGAGTCCTATTATGGAGACTTGGATTTGTGTGTTGGAGAAAAGAGACTCATAGCAACCGTTATCTACGCATTCTGTACATCAAACTAAGTAGGAACCTAACATTGAACAAAAATTATTGCTGGGAAACTTTTTTATTTTTGGTGAACTTTTTTGGTGAGAAATATCGCTGTTTATATTACAACGCGCAATGTAACGCACGCAAATCATTGAGCGTTTAGGGGCAGGAGTTGGTGGGGTATTTAAAGTTAGTTATAATATAACATTTCGTGAAAAATGAAACGAAGTTGGAACTGTGTGACCTCCAATATCTCCGTAACCAAAACGTTCACAGATATGGTCCAGTATAAAAATTGAACTCAATGACGGGGAGTGCAAATGACTCTCGGCTTCGTTAAGCGTCTTTTTACACCTGTTATATCGATCCATTGTCTCAATTATTTCCATGTTACCCAGGGTACGGAAGCAGAACCCTTCATAGGCAAGCTCCGCAAGGCCCCGGCGAACCCCGCATCCTCCACGAAGATCAACAAACCGCTCAACAACAACTGGCGACAGAAGCACGAAGAGTTCATCTCAGCCATACGTGCTGCCAAGCAAGTGCAGGCGCATCTCAGTGCGGGAGGTGAGTGTTACTTCTTCGCACGGTTTTTGCGACGGTTTTAATCCCAGTAGTACGTTCCCGTGGAATATTTTCCGACATCCCGAAACCGCGGGCTAAAGCTAGTATGTATTCTTTATTTTGGACTACACATACCTACACCATCATCAGATAGGAAACGCAGAGCTCATCTAGTTTTTTTTCTAAATATGATTGACGTGTAAAAGTGTTCACCTACTTACAGAAATAAAATCATTTCACTTAATTTCATTTCATTACTGGTACACCCAATCCTTATATTAGTAGCAACGACAAAGCCTAATCTGATCATTTTCTCATTTCCAGGTAAGCTAAGCGACCTCCCACCGCCCCCGCCCTCCGAGAACCCAGACTACGTGGCGTGTCCGCACTGCGGGCGCCGCTTCAACCAGCACGCGGCCGAGAGGCACATCCCCAAGTGCGCCAGCTACCAGTTCAACAAGCCGAAGCCAACCACAAAGCGCCGGTAACCGAGCGGCCGCGACACGACGAGAGCCGAGCTTACCCGAGTGACACCCGACAACAACCGAACGGAGTACGACCGTTACATTTGAAATTGATCGTTGATTCCAGAAGACCTAAGGAATTTGTACACCTTATAACTGATTCATGAGGTCATCACCCCGATTGGTGAAAACTCGTGTATTTTCTAACTAGTCGTCGCTGTGTCTAGGTGTGATTTTTGGCTGTACTAATCTTAGAAATAACAAATTAATCGTTAAGCTCGAGGTCCCGCTCTCTGACTGTATCCCGTCACTCGTCCACATTATGTTCGATTATAACATCGACTGCAACAAGGACGTCCCTTCGAATTGGATGCTCGATACTTTCCTGCAAATAGTTTTTACTTACACATTATTTTATTTAGTGAAGTCTTTCTTTGATACTGTAAGTCCTAACGAATTATAGTTAGTAAGATGGATATGGGCGATGGATTTAGGCTTGGCTACACAAACTACACTGACCCCAGATACACCCGGGGCCCGTTCTCTTTACATGATTTTATTCTTCGCATGTGCTTGGCGTCCATTATCTACTATCTAATCTGGATGTCGATCTGTTATGTTCACGAGCTCTTTTGCGATACTGCGCATAGACCTTCATTCGCGAGACATAGAGTATTATCAGACATTTTAACATAGACAATAACCATTAAAGTAGATCTTAGATTTATTTTCAATTTCTCAAAATATGTATTATCAAACATTTTATTATAGGCAATATGCATTAAAGCAGAACTTTGATTTCGTTCCAATTTCCCAAAATAAGTTATGTAACTTCTCCTTTGTTTTTTCAAGATTCAAGCAAGACTTATGTAAGGTACAACTGTGGGTTGTTTCTATCAAATAACTATTGTAACTAATTTTCATACAATGTCTTAAGAGCCAAATTATTAATTCACGGGATTAAACTGACAGCTGTTAATTCCTCCTTTATACATTTTATTCCTTACACTCAATAAATCAAATGAAACGAACTAAGCGATCACTATAACAATAAGACCATTTTATTCTGTCAAAGTGACATTATCATCTGTCAGTTTGCTCCCATTAGTGAATAATTCGACTAGTCATAATTTCGACATTGTATGGAAATTAGCATCCATACTAACATTACTATTAATTCAATTTTTTAATTAAGTGGCCTTGAAAAGATGAACTTCAGAAGTTAGATAAAATTTACATTTTGTATTTAGATGTGACCTGTTATTGTACTTAGTACAATGCCATAAACAACATGTGTGGGACCTTAACATAGATATAAAAGTTACAAGAAAAGATTTTTTAATGTCAATTGACGTTTGTACAAAAGAACTATGCTTTTTTAAATGTTAACAATGCAGATGTTATTGGAATATTAAAATTTACTTTATTATTTTGTAATTTGATGTAGTTTCATTTTTCGGTTTCCATTTTGTAAACAAGGTAGGTAAGATATCGGGGTGTAATTGTGTAAAAAGACAGTTTCCGAAACCGAAAGTCAAATATTCTACCCATTAGATCATTTTTTCCACTAAAACATATCTTTCCACTAAAACATATCTGGGAATCCACAGGTTCTGGAAATATTGAAGGATTTTTTAGGGTTCCGTAGTAAACAAGGAACCCTTATACTTTCGCCATGTCCGTCTGCCCTTTGTGTCTGTCTGTCGGTTTCTGTACGTAGCTCGAGAGACGCTTAGTACCTACTAGAAAGCTGGCATAAGTATACAAAGTAATCACGCCGACAGTGCTAAAACAAATCTTGAAAAAGTAATTTTTTTTAGGGTAAGTACCTCCCTTTCACGTAATGTGGGGATGATATTTTTCCTTCCTTCCACTTTTTTTTTTTTTTTTTGAGGGTGGGAAATCATCAAATAACTTCTCCCGCTCTGGGCGGAGCGGGAGGGTGTGTCAGACTCTTACTGACTAAAACCCACCCGTATTCCTTCCTGTTGCCTGTGTTGCGGGGGCCTCGGTGACCCATAAGTACCTTCCCGCGACCCCGGCAGGCATCGGCCCTAGTGGACCCCTACTTTGTGCTGACGACATCTCTTTGAGGCGCGCGTGGAATACGACGCGCCGTCGACCCGGGCCTGGTCCTTACCGGACGGTGAGCTACCCATTGCTCACCGTCCGCAAGCCCGCGCCTACGGTGGCCGGAAATCCGCCCGGGATTCCCGACGCCCTGGGCGTCTCCTGCGGCGGCTAGGGGCGAGAGGGCGCGAAACTTGCCTTTCCCTCAACCGTCCCGCCTCCTCCTTTGCGAGCATTACTGCTTCGCAGAAGGAGGTGACGGCTGCCCATGCCCTCTCGCTCCGTACCATGGCCTGAACCAGAGCCGGACGCGAGAAGTCTCTGCCGCCGATCGCCTCCACGAGGACACGGCGGTGCTCTGCCCAAGCCGGGCAGACCTCCACCGTATGCTCCACCGTGTCCTCCAGGCGATCCACACAGTGGTGACACCCGGACGTTTCCTCCCGCCTTATCCGACACAGGAACCTCCCGAAGCTGCCGTGTCCGGTGAGGACCTGCGTCACGCGGAAGGCGAGGACGCCGTGGCGCCTCTCCAGCCACTCCTCAAAGAGGGGACTTATCGCCGCAATCGTGGCGTGCCCAGCACTGGGTTGCAACAACTGTACTTTCCATGACACCATGAGATCCCGCCGGAGCTCCGTCCGCTGTGCCGCGATTTCTCGCGGCAGCGGGCTTACGCCCCGGCGTTTCGCCTCCTCGCGCCACTCCCATACGTGCGCGAGGACTTTTGCCTCCAGATCCCATGGCGGCAATCCGGCAAGGAGGCTCGCTGCCTCACACGAGACCGTGCGGTATCCTCGGACCATCCGGATGGCCATGACCCTTTGAGCCGCGCTTAACCGGCGGGCTGGCCGCAGCGCCAGAGAGCGCGCCCATACAGGTGCCCCGTAGAGGGCCATGGACCGCACGACCCCCGCGTAGAGCCTCCGGCAGGAGGCGTTTGGACCCCCTAGATTGGGCAGGAGCCGCTTCAATGCAGCGCCCGCCCGCTCCAGTTTGGGAGCCAAACGTCGGAAATGCTCCACGAAGTTCCACCGGCTGTCGAGGACGAGTCCCAGGTACTTCATCGTCGACTCGACGCCGATAGAAACCCCTCCTACCGTTATTTGGGACCCCAACGGTGGCGCGTTCCGGGGACCATGAAAACACATGGCCTCGGACTTGTGCAGGGCCACCTCGAGTCCCAATTGCCGGATCGTTTCGACGATTGTCGCAACCCCGCGTGCCGCTAATTCGGCCGCCGCCTGGTGCGACCTCCCCTGCGCCAGGACCAACGTGTCGTCAGCGTAGCACACTACGCTGACGCCGCTAGGGAGGTCGGCGCGCAGCACCCAGTCGTATCCGATGTCCCACAGATGCGGCCCCAGGACCGATCCCTGTGGGACACCGCACGACATCTCTTGCCGGTTCCACACTCCCTGGTGACCGGGGTAGATGACGGCCCTGTCCGTCAAATAGGCCTCGACCACACGACACCTTCCTTCCACTTGACACCACCAAAACGACACCACCGGTGGTGTCGTATGGAATCTCTAGTCCATATGACACCACCGACTATTAGTGAGGTTACATACAAAGTTGTTGATATGAAAACTCCAATTAAGTTTCAAGCAGTTTCATTCCTTCTGGACTACAATGTTGAATTTGCAAAATGTTGAATTCGCAAAATGTTGAATTTGCAAAATGTTGAATCCCAAAATGTTGAATTTGTATAAAGTTGAATTTCCCATCCGGACCACAATGTTGAATTTGCAAAATGTTGAATCCCAAAATGTTGAATTTGTAAAAAGTTGAATTTCCCATCCGGACCACAATGTTGAATTTGCAAAATGTTGAATCCGAAAATGTTGAATTTGTAAAAAGTTATTTTATCGATATCTATTGTAGTCCATGTGTATTTTTTTATTTATTAACGTAGGTACTAAATTAAAAAGAAAAACTCTTTACTTGTGATCCTTATCTAAAAAAAACTCCACTTGTAATCATTAACAAAAACAACAAAAAACATTTACTTGTAATCCTTTACTTAAACGACAAAAACTCTTTACTAGTAATACTTAGTTTAAAAAAAACTCTACTTGTAATCATTAACTAAAACAACAAAAACCATTTACTTGTAATCCTTAATTTAAAAAAAAAACTCTACTTGTAATCATTAACTAAAACACTACCTGTAATCCTTAACCAAAAAAATATGAAAATGTAACAATGCGTAAAAAATGTAATTAAAATCCTAATTTAAGTCTTATATATTTATTACGGTTGTCGCAAACCAGTGCTGGGCACGCCACAATTGCGGCGATAAGTCCCCTCTTTGAGGAGTGGCTAGAGAGGCGCCACGGCGTCCTTACCTTCCGCCTGACGCAGGTCCTCACCGGACACGGCAGCTTCGGGAGGTTCCTGTGTCGGATAAGGCGGGAGGAAACGCCCGGGTGTCACCACTGTGTGGATCGCCCGGAGGACACGGTGGAGCATACGGTGGAGGTCTGCCCGGCTTGGGCAGAGCACCGCCGTGTCCTCGTGGAGGCGATCGGCGGCAGAGACCTCTCGCGTCCGGCCCTGGTTCAGGCCATGGTACGGAGCGAGAGGGCCAGGGTAGCCGTCACCTCCTTCTGCAAAGCAGTAATGCTCGTGAAGGAGGAGGCGGGACGGTCGAAGGAAAGGCATGTTTCGCGCCCTCTTGCCCCTAGCCGCCGCAGGAGACGCCCTGGGCATCGGGAATCCCGGGCGGATTTCCGGCCACCGTAGGCGCGGGCTTGCGGACGGTGAGCAATGGGTAGCTCACCGTCCGGTAAGGACCAGGCCCGGGTCGACGGCGCGTTGTATTCCACGCGTGCCTCAAAGAGATGTCGTCAGCACAAAGGTATGGGTCCACTAGGGCCGATGCCTGCCGGGGTCGCGGGAAGTTACTTATGGGTCACCGAGGCCCCCACAACACAGGCAACAGGAAGGAATACGGGTGGGTTTTAGTCAGTAAGAGTCTGACACACCCTCCCGCTCCGCCCAGAGCGGGAGAAGTTATTTGATGATTTCCCACCCAAAAAAAAGTTATATATATAACTTTTCTCAAAAATTGCAAAGGCTGCAATTTTTTCTTTTCTAGTTTTTTCAAATATAACGAATAATAAATCTTTTACTCTTCTATTTTTCTTAAAGGGAAAAAGTAAGATCTTGCAACTCGACGATCATAATAGGTAGCTTCTTTTAATAACGTTTTAATAACTAAAAATATAGTCGGCGTTTTTGGAAGTCTAGAATTTATTTTTCGGTGATACCCCCTCACAGGAATTAGTTGTTCTGTGAGTATCGTCTGAACAACTAATAATAAAAATTGTGATCCATGCTGAACCACTGCTCTTCAAAGTACTGAAGAAAACTGTGTAAATTTTCTGAATCACTAGGGGCAGCATCCACAATATCCCGCCAGGCTGCTGTCATATGCGTCGGTGGAAGTAAAACAAAATAAGAGCACAATCCTACTACATTTTTATCATATTTATAAGCAAGATTGTTGCTGTATTTCTTTTTGACCAAATTACATTGCTTTGCCCTTTTCCAAGCTGCCTTGTTAAAATGCTGAAAGGATCCTGTCACTTTAGCTTCTGTATAAACCTTCTTCATTGCGTTTATTTGAGCTGTTTCGTAATCGCATTTGAATTTAGCAATGGTGCCGATTCCCTTGTTCACAAACTAAACTAAATTTAAGTTCAGTGCATCCTTTTCTTTCTATTTCATTAAGAAAAGGACAGAAGATCAATTTTAGTTTAGTCCTGTCAAATTAATCAGCGCTTGACGTAAATTGACGTAATTTTAGTAGGCAAGTTTTTAATCACGTCTAAACTTGTATGGAGTTGTGACAGGCGCTGATTAATTTGACAGGACTAAACTAAAATTTATCTTCTGTCCTCTTCTTAATGAAATAGAAAGAAAAAGATGCACTGAAATTAAATTTAGTTTAGTTTGTGAACAAGGGAATCGGCGCCAATATGAACTACTCCAAGCTTATTCTTAATTAATGTGAATAGCCGTGTATATGTCTTTTTGTGTTTTATTTGGCAAAAAAGCATACATTACCGGATAAATATTTATGCTTTTGTCATCAGAATAAACATCAAGATATACAACTGATAGAATGGCCGGGGACACGATCTAAAAGTACCATCCCCATAGTAAGAAACGCTTCGCAGATTTCAATAATTTTAGCATCTTCCTAGAACACAATAAAATAATTTTCTCCTTGTCTCCATCTTTAATCACCTTGAAAGTTTCGGACACTCCTTTTGGAGTTTTGTCAACTTTTTTTAAATCAGTTTATCAGATCCTAAAAATCTTTTCCGTGTCCTATACAGAGAAGTTTTCACCGAGGAAAATGTTGGTAGTTGGTGTGCAGGTAAATTAGGGTTTCGCTCAACAAACTTCGTTAACATGTCTTCAAAAATTTGCTGAATGGGATTTAAATTTGTGCAAACTTCTTCCTTGATTGTATTTAAAAACCCCGTAATTTGGTTTTTATTAGGATCGGTCAAGCACTTATGACCCGTAGTATCACGAATTATTTTAGTTTTATCGGTGCATAACGTTACGGTAGCTGTACATATTTCACTATGTGTGCACTTCCAGCGTGTCGTACCGTCACGATTCGTCTTACCGTCTTTAGTCAGTGTCCACTTCCCTTTTATTATTAAGAGATCTTTACTCTTATGTTTTTTTAAAAACACAATATCGTTGAAAGGAGTTATACTTAATAAATTTATTTTATGTTTTTACTTTAAATTGTGTTTCATTTCATCACAATCACAAACAAACAGGAAATTATGAACTTGACTGACAATAGTAAAGGATAATGACAAATCGCTTATCACTTTATTAAAAGTGGCCAGTATTAGTAATGGATGCACAGAGGTTTCACTTAATATCATTTTATATTACAATATAACGAGAATTTTAGTTCGGTACGTAAATAAATACAGGGTGTCTGAGAAAGAGTGTCGCCAACTTAAGGGTGTGGTACAGACCATCAAACTGAACAACTTTTACCCGGGGACCAACATCGTAATCGTGAATAAAAAATCAGTCGTGCCATACATTTGATCAAGAAGGTATTGAAGTTTTGTATGGGACGACTGATTTTTATTCACGATTACGATGTTGGTCCCCGGGAAAAAGTGGTTCAGTTTGATGGTCTGTACCACACCCTTAAGTTGGCGACACCTCTTGTCAGACACCCTTTAGGTTTATGTAAGTACTAACTTAACCAGGTGGTAGGTTTATGTACTAATTTTACAGGGCCGTCTATGTGGGTGCCAGATATTTTCCCGTGAAGTAAAAGTGTGCTCATTATAAGATTTGCCAAAAGACGTCCACTGCTGGAAATAGGCCTCCCCCAAATATCTCCACCGCGACCGGTCTTGCGCCTCTCGCATCCACAGGACTCAACATTTTGGTATTCAACATTTTGCAAATTCAACATTATGGGTCCGGAAAATTCAACTTTTTACAAATTCAACATTTTGAGAATTCAACATTTTGCGAATTCAACATTTAGCAAATTCAACATTGTAGTCCAGAAGGGTTTCATTAATGAGCAGTGATAGGAATAGGTAGTGCCTATTAGCCTAAACTTCGAAGAACAGAGACAAGAAACGGAGACTTCCTTAGGACTAAATTATTTCCGGCACATCTGTCTCGAAATTTCGAGACAACACTTAAATACATTTAAAAAAATGTGTTATTTGGAATAAGTAATTCGTCTATATTTATCTAAAGTTTGTCTATAAATGTGATAGTTTGTATGGATGTCCATTACTCAATGCCACTGAAAATGCTGATTTTGGTAGTGATATAGATTAAGGTGTGGAATAGCACATATGCTACTTCCTATTAAAAAAAAAGTATAGTTCCCATGGGATACAAAAACAATAGTACAAGTAAAAAAAAAAACGTAAGGGTCCTTTCACACCACCGATATTGTCTGGCGATTTTTGGAGATTTCTATGCAAAAAAAAAAACGAAAGAAAAAATGCTCAAAAATCGCCGGTCGATATCGCTCTAGGTTCATTAAATAATTAATGGGCTCTAAAGGAAAAATAAAACACATAGAATATTGTTGTAACAAATATATGTATATTTATATTATTTTAAAATATGACGTAATTGGAAACCATGAAACAAAATGTACAGAAGGAAAGATTTAAGAAACAAATTTATGTTTATCTATCTTTAAATATCTATGTCATATTTATTTTACTGACGTTGAGGGATGCAATTTTTACTTTTTATAAGCTCAGATGAACACCAGCTAAGCACAGTTCTCACGTGATCAAATATTTCAAAGGATTCCGTTAGAGTTAAATTCGATTTTTGTAATTTCTTTAATCCAATTTGTATATTTTTAAAATATTCCTCAATGTAGTCCAAGTCCGATTTCAAGTTTTCCTTTTGAAGAACATTTTTGGCACACCTAATAGATAGCGCGTCGGAACTTCTTAAAAGATTTACAATTGTTTTAATTTGATCATAATAGTTTTGCATAATATGACACTGCCTCCAACCAAGTACCCCATCTTGTAATAACGGGTTCTGGAGGAAGCGGCAAGTGGGAAAAGGTGTTTTTTAACAAGCGCACTCTATTAGGTGATTTTAAAAATATTTTTTTTACGTTTGAAATTAATTCATCTACATCTGAGTATTCGTATCGTATTTTTTCTGCCACGAGATTCAGTGCATGTGCTAAGCAAGTGACGTGTATCATGTTGGGCAAATAATTTTTCAGCACACGTCCCGCTTTTAGCATATATGCTACACTATCAGTGCATAATACAGCAACGTCTCCTACTTTGGATTCATACAAATCGCACCACATATTTTCAAAGCAGTCTATTACAAATTGGGCAATTGTGCTCCCATTAACAATTTCTAGTACTTTGCAAGCAACTAAAAATGGTTTTTGTGTGATCGCATTTAAAGGTTTTACAAGTAAATGTACCATGTATCTGCCTAAAAAATCAGTTGTCTCGTCTAAAGATACCCACAGCTTTTGATTTGCAATTTGTTCATAAATCGAGTCAATTTTAGTTTTAAAAATCTTATCTAAATAAACTTTTCTCAGCAATGATTGCTCAGGAAGCTTTTGTCGATTTGTACAATTGCAGCAAATATATTTATGGAAGAATTTTTTGAAAGCGGGGTTGTTTACTTGAATCCAAGGTATATTACATAATATGAGAAATTGTACTAGGTCCAAATAAAATTCTTCATTTGGTTTTTTACTTGTCCCTTTGTGTTTCGGACCTTTAACGTGCCTCTTGACACTACTAAGTTTAGCTGTTATACTGCTCTCGCACTTAGAACAGTAAATCAAATTACTGGCTAGGTCGTAATATAATTCAGGATGAAGTCCAATCCAACTTTGTACTGTTGCTTTCTTAGGCTTGTTCGCCATCTCCAATCTTACTGGTCTCCAAAAAGATGTACGATGGCAAGTACCTAAAATAAAATAAAATTTTAAGTTTTCCATGCCTCAAAAGGAATAACGAACCTTTATAGATACAGGGAGGTGGAAAGGAAAGCGGGAGAGGTGCGCGCATTCCAGCTAGGTGCATCGATTGTATCGATTTAAAGATTTTATTCTTTCATTTTACACTCTAATAAAGAAAAACGGTTAGATAATATGAACACGCGTAACATCATTGTTATTGAAATTTTTTTTCGAATTTTAGTCAATGCGCAAAAGACATATTCCTTTTTGGTTCAAATATTAAAAGAACCGGCCAGAAAAATAATATATTTTGATAGAATTCGTCCACCTTAGCAATTCTTTATGACACCAAAGATATAACATTACTATGCTTGGTAGTATTGAAGTTCACTTTTATATTTGAACCAAAAGTTAAATGCGTATGTTTTTTTTCTTTAACTACGTTTCATACACAATAATTATCTTAAAAACTCCACTAAAAAATATCAAGTTCATACAATTGCATATCAATCTAGACTGTCAAATTGCTAGTTTAAGATAAAATAATATATACATTAATGTTCTTCTTTATATCTAACTTACTGTTTGTTTCCCTACAAGAAATAAAATAAATAACTTTAGCCAAAACATTAAAAAGTAATAAATGTTGACTTACCGTATTATTTGATGTAGACAGACAGGAACAATGTTATTGCAGCAAATCGTAATCCATAAATTCAAGCCAAAGTAGTCGTATTAAGAAGATCCAATGAACCAAAAAACGAGCGAGGGTGAAAAACAATATTCACAAAAACAATACAGGAAGATGCGCACTTAACAAACCGAAGTACAGGATTGAAGTGAAGGTAACCTGCGCGCACGCGGGGTGGTAAGGAGTAGGGGGGAGGGGGTATGTAGACCCTCCCCGCGCCGCACAGGTATGCGACCATGGTGGTTACCTTTTGTAATTTCTAAGAATAGATAACGAAACGCGCTGCCGTAAAATGTGATAATGTGATACCATTATTATGCAATTATGTTAATATCATGCACATTTTTAAATATACTTTAGAAATATATTTCATTAAGATGAAAGAAAAAAAGGTATTTGTATTTTCATTTGTAACTAAATATTTGCACATCATGTATAACGGTAGAATGTAAAGGGACCTCATTAATATTAAGATCATACCACTTTGTATACCTACATTCTGGCAAATAAATGAATTATGTATTTATTTTAAATACCGATAAAATCAAAATCAAAGCATTTATTTCAAATAGACCATTTACGGGCACTTTTGAATAGTCAAATGTCGGTCAGTCCAAGAAAAGTGAAGCTAAATTGCACGTTCCAAAGAGTAGGTCTCTATGGAGAAGAACGTGCAAGAAACTCCATGGACACTCTTTTAAATCATATTATGTGTTACATATAATGCCTTTTTTACACTTGAACTTTAGAAATCTCATTAAACGTAGCCGAGAGTGAGCTAGAAAGAAGATATTTACTTCGAAACGTGTACGGCTTCTTATTCAAACATTGTGATTCATTGTGTATTACGATCAACAAGTCATTTACAAAATGTTCTCCAAAAAAAAATTCAGAAAATTTTATGGTTGTAACGACTGTGTATATTATTTATTATGATATATCTAGTCGCAAACTTTAGGTAAATATAGACGAATTACTTATTCCAAATAACATTTTTTTTAAATGTATTTATGTGTTGTCTCGAAATTTCGGGACAGATGTCTCGGAAAAAAAGTTAGTCCTAAGGAAGTCTCCGTTTCTTGTCTCTGTTCTTCGAAGTTTAGGCAAATAGGCACTACCTATTCCTATCACTGTTAATGAGGCACGTCATTTGACAAAGTTTATATTTATCTGTCACTCAAATGGTCATCTTGACATTGTTCATTGCAATTTGCATATTATTGTCTTTCCGTCCTAATCTTATAATTTTTCAAAATGGACATGGATACTAATACTGAAGACATAAAATACATAAAAACTCATGGCGGAACAGCTTTGCTCTGGCAAACGTATAAATTTCACCGTCACAAGCGATATAAAAACGGCTCAGTGTTATGGAGATGCACTAGCTTCAAAAGGACAAAGTGTCCAGGTACTATAACTTTAATGGTAAGCATCCTTTTCATTTGACATTTTTTCGAGTATTCCATAGCCTTTACTTATTTTACTAGAATAAATTTGAATATTACTTTTTAGAATGACGTAATTACTCAGACCAAAGATCACACTTGCGGAAGAGACGCCTTTGCAAATGTCCGTTTGCTGGTAACTAACGCATTACGAAATAAGGTAATTACATCTGACCAACCAATACCAACCTTATATGAAGATAATGTGTTTACATTGAAACAAAAAGGTCATGATTTACTGAATGCAATTCCAAAGTTTAAAAATATTAAACAGTCGCTTTATAATGCAAGAAATAAAGAACTTGGACTTCCCGCTACAATTTTTAAATCTATCAATGAGGTCACTGTACCGGTAACATTTCGCGAGTCTATATTAGCGAATTACTATTATGATGGTACTCGCATATTGGTTTTTTGCCCCATACATTGTCGTGAAATGATTTGTAATATCACTGAGTATTTCGTTGATGGAACTTTTGCAGTCTGCCCGACTCCCTTCCAACAAATCTACAATATTCTTGGTGACATAGGCAGCACTTTTGAAGAAACAAAAGTGGTACCACTTATCAGTGCATTTATGACTAATCGAACACAGAAAAGCTATGAGTTATTATTCCACATGATTCAATCACAATTGCCAGAATTTAAACCTTATAAAGTACATTGTGACTATGAGTCCGCGGCAATTAACGCTATAAAAGAAGAAAATTCAAATGTAATAATAAAAGGCTGCTATTATCACTGGTGCAAAAATATTTGGAAAAATGCCAGAAAGTATAAAAATAATCAAACGAAACCGGAAAAAAAGAATTGTCGCTCTAACAGCGGCCTTACTGCTCTTGCCACCACAATGTACTTTAGAAGGATGGGAGTATATCAAAACCCAAATTTATAGAATTAATAATATAAACATGACCAGATTTATACATTACATCGAAAATTATTGGTTAAAAATTCACTCCCGAGACCCCAGATGTTTTTAGCGTATATGGTGAAAGACATCGTACCGATAATGTGTCCGAAGGTTTTCATTCGAAACTAATAAAGGGAATCAACAAGATAACAGTTACTTTGTTCAGAACCATGAATAAAATGAATAAATACTTAGGTATGGAAGCTTTAGAAGAAAAAAGGAAGAGTAAATACATTGTGGATGATGACTTTATACTTGATGTTCAAATGCAATTAATCAATGGTGATATTACTGTGGCCAAGGCTTTAGATGAACTCAGATAGAGGTTTTTTTAAACAGAGTATCACATCATCGGGTAAATCGGAGTAGAAACTTTTTTAATGTTTCCACAATGCTAGCACATGTGACATGACATTAAAGAATATAAGTACCTATGTCACTGTGGCGTTTCTGAATTCACTTGTTTTCTGTTTTGTTCACTGTGTTATTACTATCGTATTTGGACGTAGTTACACGAAAAGGATCCAATCCACAAAAAATCCAAAATTGAGTTAAGTGTACCAAAAAGACCGTGAAACCTTTACGGTCTTTTTGGTATACTTAACTCAATTTTGGATTTTTTGTGGATTGGATCCTTTTTGTGTAACTACGTCCATTTAGAAATATATAAATACTTAAAAACATAATTTAGAAATTATGGAGAGTCAATCAATTTTGAGTTCACAACCTAAATACCAACTCTCGCCCGATGATGTGTTTGAAATGCAGGATACTCAAGAGTATTTTGTAGAGTGTAGACATGACGACGCCACACCAGACATTTATATGTCCGTGAAAACGCAAACGGAACAAAATATGAAGGATACTTGTACCCAAACGGACCATTTGAGTGATGCTCAGATTGTATTAAATACAGTAAAATTGTTGGCTGAAAGTTTTTTCCCGGAAAAGAAACACTAAAAGAAAAGTACATTAAGGCCTATTACAAGCACGTAACAACAATTGTGGATATGCTGGAAGACTAGTTTTCCGGTCCGTTCTTTAATACCTACTTAACTACTTACTTCACTTAAATAAAAAAATAATATTTTATAAACTCTGTTTTATTAATTATCGTTTAACTATAGATAACTTAAAATAATGAATGGGAGCTGTTTGTCAAAAACACGCGTTTCTGGACATCACTAGGGTGGTGTCATATGGACTAGAGATTCCATACGACACCACCGGTGGTGTCGTTTTGGTGGTGTCAAGTGGAAGGAAGGATATTTTTTTCTCGTTTACCCCTTGATATCGTTGGATAGGCCGATCAAAAATATTGCGAGTCTGTGAACACCACTTTTTGATTCAAGAATCCACTTGCGTAATATTAAGCATTTAAGTGCTAATTTTTGTTAGTCATGTCCCCCCCCCCCCCCCCCCCCCCCCTGCCAGCGAAACGGTTGTTTATGGAGATGTAAAAAAAATTATGGCAGTAGTACATAATACAATGAAATTAAAAGGAAAACTATCACAGCTAGTGGGCTTTACAACTTAACGAGTAATAGTCGACCAACTTACATTTGCAGTTGGAGAATTGACCGTGACGTATATCAATGTATGGGAGAACATGTTTTACAACTACAATGTTAAGTTTGTTTTTGGGATAAATTCATCCCAACTACGGAACCCTTCATTGTGCGTGGTCCGACACGCACTTGGCCGGTTATTTCCTTTTACTTTTTTATTACAAAACTTTTTTCCAAACAAACATTACCTGAATTTTCGTTTTTCTTAACAAATTACACATTTGAAATTACAAAAACGCAATGATTATCAAATAACTGACGCGTACCGCGTAAAGCGAAGAGGCGGGGTTTAAGGGCCGCTTCACACCGGATCGGCAGCGGCCGGCAGCAACGCGACGCGGGCAGTAGGTAACGCTGACAACAAGCGCGGCCGCCCGACCTTTTCTTGCTTTTCAAGCGATACTGGGCCTTTTAATTATGTAGATAAAGTTTAAAATTATTTGACACTGAAAGTGCTCGCCGCGCCGCGCGCCGCTGCCGGCCGATGCTTTCCCGGTGTGAATCGGCCTTAAGTGTGATAATCGCTGGCCGCACCACAGTGGAAAATATTCTACAGGCTGACTTTTTCGTTGGTGACAGTCCCATGGTCCTAGCGGGGAAGGGGAAAGCGGCTAAAAAGAAATGACGCGCACCCGACGCACAAGGTATTGCGTTGTCAAAGATGAGTCTCCAGATTTCTCTATAAAATATTTCGTGGTTTACTTTCCTTGAACGAAAGAACGATGGCAAACTACTATAGACCCCGTCCCTAATTCTTTTTATCCAACAGTCTTCTATTTTGTCTCATAATTTTCGTTGCGGGCTACAAATAAAGTTTGTTTCAAATCTTTCAGTTTTATTAATCTAACGAAAATATTTTGTTTTCTAATTGTCGTCACAATTGTCGACTTATATAATATGGAACATAAAAAACACAATATCACGATTCCACGAAGGGCTAGGCAGAAGTGTGGCAATATCCACATTTCGCAATTTCTCATATTTCGCCACACAAACGTGAGTTTGAAGGAATATAATCTAATCTATTCATTTTACTTACATAACATCACACTATATTCCTCGGAATGAGAGGCAGGCAGAGGTACACCTCTATAATAGGTAGCTACGTATCGTCGCCTTAGAGTGAAAACCTCGTATATGCGAAAAAGGGCAACTTTACTGGAATAATTATTAAATTCTAAGTGTTGGTAAATTGAAAACATCGTCTGTTCTTTTGTGAGAATTTTGAACTCACCATAGATGGCGCTACAGCTGACTAAACTTTTTTGTGGGGAAACTAGGCGTGCGTTGCGAGGTTTTGCTTTCCAAAAATGTAATAAAATAAAAATGACCAAATACCATTCCCGAGGTTTTCACTCTAAGGCGACGGTAAGTAGATAGTGCGTGCACAATGATTGCTAACTAATATAAAATTAAACTTAAAACATAACATTTCATTACGCCTGTATTCCTCTTACGGGTAGACAGAGATGTATAAGACAACCAGACTTTTGGCAAGTTATGATTCCCCACATAGATGTATTCCAAACATCACACCAGTATTACCCGGAGGTGTAGGCAAAGGTACAGTTCTAAGCTATAATAAAATTATAAGTAAGTATATTGCTTGCATTCTTCTCCATAATGAAAGAGACCAAAGATATCCAAAAAGTGTCAACTTATATGTATTAGTGATTACTACCTTAAAGCGTAACAACGCCTTTATTCCACTAAGTGGTAGACAGAGGTACAGCTGTATTTTATCGGGAAACAAACAACAAACTTATTCTTTTAGATACTTCAAAAGAACATTCACATTTCATCAATAACATCATACGCACATCACGCCAAACTTTTCCCCGATGAGTTAGGCAGAGGTCATCATCATCATTCATCATTCCAGCCGAAAGACGTCCACTGCTTGACATAGGCCTCCCCCAATAGGGAGGGTTTCCCATAATCGCCACGCTTGACAGGCGGGTTGGCGATCGCAGTATGGTGTTAAAATGCATAGAGAACGCTGCTGCCCATTCTCTAGTAGTCTAGTCCCTTAGTCGCCTTTTACGACACCCACGGGAAGAAATGGGATGGTGCTATTCTTTACGTCCGGCACTACACGGAACAGAGGCAGAGGTGAACCTATTATATAGTGCACCCACGTTTCGCCAGTTATGTCTTAAGTCCCATGCCAAATTATAGAATGTTTTTTTTTAATGATACCTCCATCATTATAAAAAACAAACAGTTTTAAAATATTAAAAATGTGTGCCTTGTATCTACAAAAAAATTGACCCCACATTGTTGGGAACAAGATCCAAGCTACCAGTAGCCAGGGCTTCAGAGACGAACCTCCTATCAAGAGAGCTTATGGTCCAACTGCCTACTGAGTGCATCCACAAATTTTGGTTAATGTACTGCCATATAAGAGAAGCGTTGAGATTGTGATCCGGACTTATTATTGGCGCCGATTCCCTTGTTCACAAACTGAACTAAATTTAAGTTCAGTGCATCTTTTTCTTTCTATTTCATTAAGAAGAGGACAGAAGATAAATTTTAGTTTAGTCCTGTCAAATTAATCAGCGCCTGTCACTACTCCATACAAGTTTAGGCGTGATTAAAAACTTGCCTACTAAAATTACGTCAATTTACGTCAAGCGCTGATTAATTTGACAGGACTAAACTAAAATCGATCTTCTGTCCTTTTCTTAATGAAATAGAAAGAAAAGGATGCACTGAACTTAAATTTAGTTCAGTTTGTGAACAAGGGAATCGGCGCCAATGTATAAGTAAGGCGTAAATTTACATACCTATGCATAAACTTACGCCTTGTTCCCATGGGCGGATGTACCAGCAGGCTGAGCTTGACCCTAGGTCGGCAGATTTTAGGGGCGGCAATTTTGGCTCATTTTTTGTAAGACGTTTTTCTGATATCTTGCAGAAAGAAGTCTACAAGACATATTTCCGATGTCTTTTTCCTCTTCCCTTTTATAGTACATTCAATGGTACCGCAAGTTTCTATATTCTATGGTAGAACATCAGTTCCCGGTCCTCAACCAGAAATCGGCCTCTGCCCACACTATGTATGAGTGACAAGTGAGCAAATTCGCAGAAAATATACAGGGCGGAAGTGACATCGACGCGCAAACTGTTACCATGATTCTAGCTGAACGCTCTGTTCCCTTCGAGAGGGGACACACCTCCTCACCCATGGCTCCGCCTACTGCGGTGTCCGATGCGGACCACACGGCCGACGACGACGACGACAACGATGCTCCGGAGGTGATCGAGCTACAGATGAGAGTGGCGGTACGCAGGCTGAATGCCGAATATACCGCCCTAGGACCCGACGGCTTACCTGGGAAAGCCTGGGTCCTGGCCTTGGAGGCTCTCGGGCCTCGACTAAGGGGGCTCCTAAGCGCGTGCTTGGAGAGAGGCTAGTTCCCGCTTCGTTGGAAGACGGGGAAACTGGTCCTCATAAAAAAGTCGGGGCGCCCTGCGGACTCTCCGTCCGCATATCGGCCCATCGTGCTGCTCGACGAGGTGGACAAGCTCTTTGAAAGAGTCATTGCAGACCGCCTCGTCGCCGCGTCGGGCAGCTGGTGCGAGTGCGGCTGGATTTGGCGGAGAGCCAGTTTTGTTTCCACAGGGGTGCTCTACGGTGGACGCCTAAATGGGCGTGCGGGCGGGCCCTCACGACGGGGAATGCTGTTGCCCAGGGTGGGATCGTCTTGGCGGTGTCTCTAGACATCGCCAATGCCTTCAATACCCTGCCCTGGAGTTGCATCAGGGAGGCACTCCGGTACCACCGGATGCCGGACCTACCTCTGTCGTGTGGTCGAGGCCTATCTGACGGACAGGACCGGACAGGGCTCATCTACCCAGGGAGTGTGGAATCAGCAAGAGATGTCGTGCGGTGTCCCACATGGATCAGTTCTGGGGCCTCTGTGGGACATTGGATACGACTGGGTGCTGCACGCCGACCTCCTTAGCGGGGTAGTGTTCTACGCTGACGACACGTTGGTCCTGGCGCAAGGGAGGTCGCACCACGGCGGCGGCCAATTTAGCGGCACGCGGGGTTGCGACAATCATTGAAAGGATCCGGCAATTGGGACTTGAGGTACCCCTGCACAAGCCACCGTCGGGATCCCAAATAACGGTAGGATGGGTTCACATCGGCGTCGAGTCGACGATGAAGTACCTGGGACTCGTCCAACGGGTCCAACCTCCTGCCGGAGGCTATACGCGGGGGTCGTGCGGTCCATGGCCCTTTACGGGTCACCTGTGTGGGCGCGTTCCCTGGCGCTGGGCCAGCCCGCCGGTTGAGCGCGGCTCAAAGGGTCATGGCCATCCGGCTGGTTCTGGGATACCACACGGTCTCCGGTGAGGGGGCGAGCCTCCTTGCCGGATTGCCACCATGGGATCTGGAGGCAAAATTACTCACGCACGTATGGGAGTGGCGCGAGGAGGCGAAATGCCGGGGCGTAGCTCCGTTGCCGCGAGAAATCGCGGCACAGCGGACAGAGCTCCGGCGGGATCTCATGGTGACATGGAGAGTGCGATTGTCGCAACCCAGTGCTGGGCACGCCACAATAACGGCGATAAGTTCCGCCTGACGCAGGTCCTCAGGTGTTCTACGCTGACGACACGTTGGTCCTGACGCAAGGGAGGTCGCACCACGGCGGCGGCCAATTTAGCGGCGCGCGGGGTTGCGACAATCATTGAAAGGATCCGGCAATTGGGACTTGAGGTACCCCTGCACAAGTCCGAGGCCATGTGCTTTCATGGTCCTCGGAACGCGCCACCGTCGGGATCCCAAATAACGGTAGGATGGGTTCACATCGGCGTCGAAGCGACGATGAAGTACCTGGGACTCGTCCAACGGGTCCAACCGCGAAATCGCGGCACAGCGGACAGAGCTCCGGCGGGATCTCATGGTGACATGGAGAGTGCGATTGTCGCAACCCAGTGCTGGGCACGCCACAATAACGGCGATAAGTTATATTTTATTTATGTAATAGTGATAAGTTATGTTTAGTTAAGTTATATTTTATTTTGTTATAAATAAATTTCAGGACTGCCCATTGAACTTGGCACCCATTTAGATCTCACTTGTTTTGTCGTTGAAGTCAACAACCAAGGCATATATCACAACATTGAACTTTGCTCTCATTTCACATTTATGTTTTTGATGGGATATCATTACTTTTTGTACATAAATTATTAGTAGGTATTTATAACAAAATTAATACCAAATGGTTTTTGTTAAACTACTGTATTTTCCTACGTTTACGGGGTATAATTGTCTTTTTGTGTTATTTTCTATATTTTGTGTACCTTTGAAATGTTCGAGTGAATTGCCCATTCAGTATCCGGAATTGTTTTTACGCGTTTTCTGTTTATAATTAATTTGGCCAAGTCGGGGCGCTGACCCCGCTGCTCCGGTGTCGCACCGCGGGCCGTGTACCGAAATGCCCATATTATTTAATAATTATTTATAAGTAATGATCTTACACTATTGATGTGCGCTAAATATTGAAACAATAATTAATACTACATCCCAGTTAATAACGTAATAAATACGAAAGTCGACTATACTCTTAGTTATAAGTACTAAAACGGAAATATTTGGATTAAAAAAAATTAAGGTTGGTATTCAACTCGTTATATATTCAAGTGAAGACCTTAAAATCCACATGACCGGCTGTCATAAGTTTTGATTGCTAATTCTTACATTATTACAGTTACAGGCACTAAGTATAAGTTAAGTGTTCTTAATAGAATCAATTAAGTGAAAAATTATAATAAAATGATAAAAAATTACCAGTTTCTGATTTATTCCTTTGCATTCATATATATTTGTATTCATGTATTCATATATATTTTAGGTATTATAGGTATAGGTAATTACCTATCTGCATGACAAATTTGAACTTTCTAGGTCATCTGGAACTGGGTTAGAGTTTAAGATCTATAGGTCTGTCAGTGATAAAAATGACGATTTTTGGACGTTAATATCTAAGTAACCGTTTGAGATGTGTTTATGAAATTTGGAGCACATATCGCTCATTTGGAGCGACAGTGACACAACTGCAAAAAAATGCGTAACTGACCTAATTACATCAAAATTATCTGCCTAATAAGGCAGATAATTTTAATGTAATTAGGTCAGTTTCGCATTTTTAAAAACTAAATTAAATTTTTATAAACTGACCTAATTACATCAAAATTATCTGCCTAATAAGGCAGATAATTTTAATGCAATTAGGTCAGTTTCGCATTTTTTTGCAGTTGTGTCACTGTCGCTCCAAATGAGCGATATGTATCTTGCAAGTCTCAATATATGAGCCAAATTTGACACGTTTATGTGATATAGTTTTTGAGTTATGAGGGGGTCATAAGTGGCTCCAAATGGCTCGTGTAATATTACACACGGTGCTGCTCGCCAGTTCTGTTACTTGAACTTGGCTTGACACGCTACCGCGTGTCTAGATCTAGAAACATTCAATGAATATTTCACTGTGTCGCGGCTCAGGGAGTATCACACAAATAAAATTACAAAAATATGCTTCAAATTCTATATTTTGTTGTCTTTTAAAATACTTAAATGCAAATAATCGCCCCTCACTCATTACACCGGGGAAGCGTGACCGTATTTTGGTGATTACTTTTTCATTTATATTAATGTTTAGTTCTCCATTGAAGTACTGGGCACGTAGGAGAACACCACAGAAGACTTGGGCGGCACCAGCAGGTCAGCCGCGTCTTCAGCATTATGGTTTGAGTAGCTGAAACAACAGTTAACAGATTAGATATCATCTCTCATCCCCGGCTGTGGGGTTGGGTGGAGCTGGGCTTGGAATAGATACAATTGGCGAGCAAAGACATTGCAGGTGGAGTGGACGGCCTGCGTGGAACATACGCGAACGTTTATCAACTCGCTACGGCTCGAGTATCTTATCTTGCTACTCTATCTGCAATGATTCTAATGGACTTCCTTATACCCATACTACCTTGAAGTCATACTCACTTAGTGTACGCCCTGACGGTGTGCGACATGTAGTGCGGCGTCAGCGTGCCGGGCAACGACCTGACTGACGTCAGGTTGGCTCGCTGTTCTTCCTCAGCAGGGTTGAACAACGCTAGGTAACCCGTGTGTCCGGACTTCCACCTGAAGGAGAAACCATGGTTATAATGTGTTGACTATTACTTGAGATGTTTCATGGGGCCATGCTCAGTAGTGGACATTGGGGAAATATCACGCCTGTATTTCCCGAGGAGGTAGGTAAAGGTGTATATTTTTGCCAGTTTTGTTGGTATGGGCTGCTACTGAGGCTTCTATTGGACAAGCCCAGTTTTCCCGATCGATCGGGGATCGAACCCGAACCTCATTTTCAACGAACGTCAACCGTCTGGGTTTGGATTTAAAAATCGTTACAACTGAAAAACTCACCTCGCCTCTTCTAACCCGGGTAGAATTACATTGAGTTTTTAAGCTAGGATAAAAACATAGTGCTAGTAGGCTGGCAACATAATCAACTCGGCGTCGTGTATATTGAACTATCCACTCATTTTTTGGGTTGGAAACTAGTGAGAAAGATAGTAAGCTAGTGTAATAGTTTAATAGGATGGGGTTCCAATCGGATAATTTTCCTTCACGGACTAAGTCACCGCTATGCCTAATAAATTGCAAAACAATGCGCAATGGCTTATAATTTACCAGCGTCATTTAAACAGATCTTGCATGTGCCAACATACAATAGATTACTTAATTGCTTTATACTTGATTGCTGTCCTAGCTAGTTCTTTAACTAGCCCCGCGTAACCCGGACATTAACATTTCTAAAGTTAATCAAATCCAATTAAAATAAGAGTTGCAATTGTAATGCACATACCTGGCCACTGCCAGCAGTGAGTTGACGGTAGAGTTCCGTGCGGGCACGCCTTGTACTGCAAAGTGTCCGTGCTGCACGCTCGCGTCCTCGCGCAGAGCCACCAGGTGCGACAAGTCTTCATCCTGCAGACAAACATTGGAATCAGTCCAAAGTAAATATCTTAAGTTTCTTAACTATAAATTATTTAAGAGGTGGTCATCATATCACACTCTTCTAGATAAATTTTCCCTGTCAAGTCAATCGTTCCTATACAAGATTTGTCACAATAAATTTGATTGTAATAACATAATTAACCAAATATACCTTCGTATACCTAGTCGTTCCCAACGTATTCGTCATACACTCACATTCTATTTGCGCCGAAGCGGTGCAGAACGAACGCAGGTGAACGAGCTCAGTTGCGTCGACTAATGAAAAACAACGATAATTTTGCTGATATTGACATATTTTTATTGTCACTCGCACAGTTTAAAAATAGTATTTATAAGAAATCCATTTAAATACCGCTTAGTTTTATAGTTGTTACATTCACACTTAGTTTGTTATAATAATTAATCTATGATAGACAATTGTTCGCTAAGTTTGCTTCGACCTTGCTTAAACTATTTTCACTGTTGGATTAATTTGTGGATAATGATGCTGGTTGCATGATTACTATTAATTATTGTGCAACTGTTTGATATCCTGAAGAAATAAAATAAAAATAACATACTACTAAAACTACAATCTTGTTACAGTTTGATAGAAAAAAAAGAAAGTTAATAACTAAAACGTCAACTAAAAAGGAATAAACAAGATATCACAGACAGGCAAATTAAAAAATAACAATGGTTTTTGTATAACCGGACTGCGTTGTGTGGGAAGGGAACAGGTAACATACAAACATAGCTTGTTAAAATCATAACCCAAAGGAAATGATTTTGAGGCTATGACATAGTCAGGTAAAATTTTATCAAAATTGTTTTATACATTGTTCTAACTAATCCCTTACGCCATGAATGAATGATTTGAATAGATGATTCTAGACCCACGAGCGTCGAATATTTCATCGGTTATTAAAATAAAAAACTACTGTTCTATACATTGACGGTGTGTGTACTTTTTAAGAAACAAATGGTTTTTTTTTAATAACCGATGAAAACTTATGATCAGAGATCGGATATTCGGATGCATATTTACCTAAAGTTACATTTTAGCTGTGAAAGTATGGAAGCGGCTTCTTAAAATATTTTTATTTGTAAAAAAAAACACGGGATGCCAGAAACACCGGGAATGCATAGCTAGTCGGGTGTATAATAAAGAAGCGACTTCTAAAATATGTATATGTAGGGTGTAAGAGGAGGGGTGGTGTGTGTTAGCTAAAACAAAAAAAAAACACCCGAACGCATGGCAAGCACAGCGACGAATGCAATTATTGTAATTAAATAAACTAAGAGAACTATTTGTCGGGGTAGCTACTTGCGCATAAGCTGGTACCTATAATTTGCCGTCCCACTCACAAACTCGCAAAATGCCTATCGTCGTTTTCTATTAATATAATGGTGCTAACATATACTGTTTTTTTCGCTATGTGGAGAGGACAGGAATTTAACAGAATTTCATTAAGCACAATAATTTTTAACTATTTGTTTCAATAGGTACCTACATCAAATATTCTAAATATATGTAGTCCGTTATCTTATATGAACGTTGTTTGCTATGGCAGTTTGGTATTTAGCTACCTACTTTACAATATTAGGTAGGTAGATATTATGCATCCGCTAGTCAGGAAAAACACAAAATTTGTCGATTCCAGAATAGAGGGTTTTTTTTTTTACTATAGTGCATTCCATATAAGCCAACATTTGAAAGTAAGTTATATGTAGATTATAATACTAATTTGATTCAATAGTCAGAAACCTTGTTGATCCCGGAACCGCGGGATTTTTTCGATACAAAAGCGCATTCCACATTCGCTAACATCTCAACTTTAGGTGAATATGCATCCGAATATCCGATCTCTACTTATGATATGAACAAGCAATTCATAATTCACTAGAAATAAAGATTTATTTTTTGATGTGTCCTTATCAAAAAGGCATATTTTAAGATTAAAGACTACGTTGAAGATAAGGAAGTTTGGCAATTATTCCTTCGACACATGTGGCTTCCCTGGTACCTCATTAACGGCATAACTATGTAAATGTCTATTAACTGCTCCCAAATTACGATGTTTATTATTTCGTTTATTATATTGTTTGTCTTATAAAATACATTTTTAAATATTTCTTAGAAAAAATATTAAAAAACATTTAAAAATATATAAAATAGTGATCCGCCGGTATCGGGAGCAGGGTCCAAGCTACCGGCGGTTAGGGCTCCAGAGACAGGAACCTCCTCACGATGCGAGCCGTATCAAGGAGTACTGCCTTCTGAATCAGGCCCTTAATCCAGCCGTCTAACGTGAGCCTCGAGAGATGATGGTTGAGGCTTCTGGCCATCAGGCCATTGGCCGTAACGACAATCGGCACAATGACAGCCGAGTCCACATTCCACATGTCAACAACCTCGTGTGCTAAGTCGAGATATTTTATTTGTTTCTCTTTCTCAGCTTTCACGAGGTTATCGTCATGTGGAATGGTAACATCGACTATCATTGCGCGGCGCGCTAATCGATCTATCACCACTATATCAGGTTTATTGGCGACAATAGTCCTGTCAGTAATGATAGACCGATCCCAGTACAACGTGACATGGTCATTTTCGAGAACTGGGTCGGGCACATACTTGTAATACGGTACCTCAGAGTTCACAAGTTTATATTTCAAAGCAAGTTGCTGGTGAATAATCCTAGCTACTTGGTTATGTCTGTGCAAGTACTCGCCGTTAGCCAGACGAGAACAACCAGAGATAATATGTCTGATAGACTCACCCGGACGGTGGCATGCCCGACACACGTCAACCGTCCCGTCCTTCATAATATGTCTTATTATTATTATTATTATTTACATACTTCCTTGACAATCTTTTCACTATTTAACATTATATACCTACAATTTTAATTTCAACTATTTATTAGTGGCTTTTGTGGACAGGATATTAATTCAAATTTGTTACAGTTGTAATGGCAATCATGTCATTTGGTGTAAATATGTTTTATTTTTATTTTATGTTTATAATATTTTAAATATATTCTTTTTTATTGTAGATTTGTAGAACGTTTATTTTTGTTAAGAACCTGGTACTTGTTGACCGGCCTACACTGTCCTCCCATACCTATTAACACTGTCATTTAAAAACATTGTAAAAGACAATTATTTTTAAAAGAGTAACTGTGGAGTTCCTTGCCGGCTCTTCTCCATAGGAAACGACTAATTGGTACCGTGCACCTAACTTCTGACGTTTCTTGTGCCCATGTAGGTTTATGTGAAATAAAATATTTTGATTTGATTTGATGCTCAAGTTACGTCTCTTTGCCTGGAAAGGTAACTATACTTCTTTTTTTAATTGGACAAAACATGAAAAAAATTGGTATTAGCCCGTATACACCCAAAAACACAGCTTGGCTTGAATCTGCTAATGCAAAATAAGAAATATTAACTCACAGTTTCGTTGGCCTCCTTCTGGAACTGTCGCAGGTTGAGGATGGGCGCGGCCGGCAGCAGTAACTCAAACGCCGCAAATTCGGCCTCTGCGTCCGGCGATGTAATCAACTGAGGACAACGTTAGTGGTCAGTTACGCACAGGCCTCCTCTCTGTTAGAGGTAGTGGGCCGTAATCTACCACGCGGGCCCAGTGCGGGTTGGTAGATGTCACATATCTTCGATTTTTTGGTTCTAGGACATGCCGGTTTCCTCAGGATGTGTTCCTTCACCGTTTTTGAGAGCAGTGGTGATGAAATAATTTAGACAAAGTGAAGCGCCTGTCCGGGTTCGAACCTACGCCCTACTACTCGTAAGTCGCGGCTGTTACCACTGTGCCACCACTGCTCTCAAGATAATAGATAGATAACATAACGACTTATAATAATACAACTGCAGCAAAGCTAAAGTTTACTGAACGTATATTTGTTGATCTAAGTCAAAGATATATGATGAAACTTTAATTTTGTTATCATAAAGAGCAGACTAACCCGAGCGAGGGTGCTCGACGTCATCTGAGGAACCTCTGATGTCTGCGTTGAAGATTACAATTTTGCACTTTATGTTGCTTATATTCAAGTGTATTGTGTACTTGTGGCTAAGTAATAAAGTACGGCTGTTAATACTTAGACACAAGCCCCTCTAACGATCGATCTGGGTTAAGCTACGCTTGCAGCAGTTGGCCCTAGATGGTTGGCCATCTTTATACCAAAACCCCTCCGTTCCTCGGAAAGCACGTTAAGCCAATGGTCCCGGCTGTCATTCATGGATTTTTGAGTCATTACGGGTCGCCAGAAGCCCGAAAATCTGACGACCAGTCTTATTTATTTATTTAATACTTTAAGCACACAAATGTAGAGGCGGGATGCCATAAACAATAAGTCCGCCCATACCCTACCACCATATACCCTAGACCAGGGATTCCCAAAGTCGTCGATATCGACCCCTATTAATTAACACAAGTTCTTATATGAAACTTCAAGATACTGTATAAGTTGTGTTACGTGTAACTACTTATTATAAAGATGACTAATATTTTAGTAGGAAGTATCGATGTTGTACTTTTAAAAAACTCAACAAGTTGTGTGCACAAGTTCGTACAAGATGAAAATTTGGCTATCGGGGTCTGAGGTATCCGTTCATTTTGGAGAAGGGCTCTTGCCCAAAATAGTTTGGGAATCCCTGCCCTAGACCATACCGGTTGCCGCCATGGGATCTGGAGGCAAAAGTCCTCGCGCACGTATGGGAGTGGCGCGAGGAGGCGAAACGCCGGGGCATAACTCCACTGCCGCGAGAAATCGCGGCACAGCGGACGGAGCTCCGGCGGGATCTCATGGCGACATGGAGAGTACGGTTGTCGCAACCCAGTGCTGGGCACGCCACGATTGCGGCGATAAGTTCCCTCTTTGAGGAGTGGCGCCACGGCGTCCTCACTTTCCGCCTGACGCAGGTCCTTACCGGACACGGCAGCCTCGGGAGGTTCCTGTGTCGGATAAGGTGGGAGGAGATGCCCGGGTGTCACCACTGTGTGGATCGCCCGGAGCACACGGAGGAGCATACGGTGGAGAGGTATGCCCGGCTTGGGCAGAGCGTATTCCACGCGCGCCTCAAAGAGATGTCGTCAGCACAAATGTAGGGGTCCACTAGGGCTGATGCCAGCCGGGGTCGCGAGAAGGTACTAATGGGTCACCGAGGCTTCCGCAACACAGGCAACAGGAAGGAATACGGGTGGGTTTTAGTCAGTAAGAGTCTGACACACCCTCCCGCTCCGCCCAGAGCGGGAAAAGTTATTTAATGATATCACACCGAAAAAAAAAAAACAAAAAAAAGACCATACCGGGTACCATATTACCTAGTAAGGGTGTTGTGGAGGTCAGATAAGCAGTCGCTCCATGTAAAATACTGGTATTCAGCTAAATGCAGCTAGACCCCAACATAGTTGGGCTAGGCAGATGATATTATTCAATGTTCTAAAAAATATTTTGCTCTGATCTCCTTCCTCTCTGGACTCCGCGGAGTTCTCATGATAAGCCTTCACAACAATCTGTCACTAAAGTATTATTTTTATCTATGTTATCAGTCACTAACCTCAACCGCAGGCCACTTGCCAAGCCTCAGGTTGATATCAGCGGCGGCCGCCGTGACATTCTCTCCGACGAAGATGGGCTGCGCCACCCGCGGCCGCAGTGACGTCAGGTTGCGCTGTAACAGGAACAGCTCGGGACGGCCGCCATCTTCCTTCAGGGTGAATACTGTTGTACCTGGTAAAAAAAAAATGAGGGAATTAGAGACGGTTATAAGAATTGGAGTTTTAGCATGTATTAATGGTATGCAACTTTTATAATTAGGCTAGAAAGTAAAGACCTATAACCAGCAGACGGTGATTGCAACGCACGCACGCGTTGTAGCAACGCGCGTAATAGATAAATCGACCCCCAAACGTGCCTATTCTGCAATTGTCTCCAAGACGAAACCAAAAAGTGTCGCAAACAAAACGACAAGCAGAGCAACCTAAAGGGGCAAAGCAGAGTTGCTCAGCATGGAGTGCGACTAAAGGTGCTGTGATGGACCACAATCAGCAGGATCCACAGAAGATCACATACGATGAGGACGGCTTCATCATGGTAGAAAGAAGAGGAAGCCTACTTATCGCAACCAGTGTGGGACAGCGCCGGCAAATACTAACATGCTGCTACGTCCTGCAGTACCGACGACGCAGCTGTACGTGTCCCGTTTGCATCACTCTACGAAGACTGAGGACATCGTAGAGTACATACGGGTGAAGACAAACTGGACCTTGAGGGTGGAGAAGTTGGAGGCGCGCCATAACACCAATTTCAAGTCGTTTGTAGTGCGTGTTCCGACTCATCATTTGGTGACCTTCCTGAAGGAAGAGTTTTGGTCAAAAGATGTGCTGTATCGGCGTTTCCGCAGTCGGCTACGCGACACCTCGCAGCGTAACAAGGTGCCGTCACTTCGTGTGCAGTAGTTTTTAAGTTTTTTGTAGAAAATATGTATTAGTTTATAGTTATTTGTTTTTATACTTATTTATGTATTGTCTTTTTATGGGCCTTAGTTGCCTGAAATAAAGGATATTATTATTTCCTTTATTCCATTTAAAAACATATTATTTACATTTTTAAATATTGTTATAAAAATATTTAAAAAAAACATTTAAAAATATAAAAAATAGCATTTGTGTGTGTGTGTGTGTGTGTGTGTGTGAGTAATGAAGAAGTTGGTGCATGTTAAGGTATTACTTACCGGTTCCCGGTGCCTCGCTGGCGCCATCCACGAGGTTGGCCCAGTGGGTGAGCAGTTCGACCATCCTGGGCTGGTCGCTAGTGTAAGTGTGGCGCCAGTAAGTGTAGTACGTGTGGTCGGCGGCCGGGTCGCTGCCCCGCCCGGTCGCAGGCTGCTCGTCCTTCAGGGTTGAGTTTACTAATAGTTGGCGGACTTTGTTTAATCTAGAGAGAAAAGTTACAGTTATTTTTCGACTTACAAGACGCTCTACAAACTTTTGATTCTTCTAAATTACTCAGTAAGGTTTTAAAAGTATGAAGTAAGTAGGTTATTTTTTCTTCCATTTACGTATAAAATAACAAAAAATCACATATGAAACATTGAATGCAAAGGTTACAAATGCATTAAAACAATAATATACTTTTGGAACAGATTGATCAGTTACATATTGCAGTTGTGAAATAATTAAACTTAATACTTAAAACACGTACTTTAACAAGACTTGGACCTAATACCATAATAATTAAACTTTTTAGAGAGACCGAGGCAACATTGGCACAAAATATAACACTGACCAATATTGGCCAGGAACCCCAGGTAAATTTATAAATGCTGCAAAAATTTAAATATTGATTAGGGTCTCCCTAACCATACATTTTTTTTTTTACTTCAAACATCTTTTAAGACGCTGACGTCACCTAAACCGCGGTTACTGTCAGATTGCATATAAAAGAAAGAGAAGCGCGATGACACAACGCTTGTAATTTAGTGCAAAATATGAAGCAATTATCTATTTACTCAAAATTGCGTTGAGTAATCGAAAATAATAAACAACCAAGTTCTGCATTCAAATAAGACGTTATTGTTTTTAATTAAATACGTAACGTATGTTGATATTGAATACAGATATTTTGGATTAGAACTCAAGGTAAGAGGTTAGTTTAACGTTAGTTTGTATCGAGATTTTTTTTCAAAACGTGTTTTGGTGACAACTAAGTTCTGGGAATTATGTTCAAAATTAACATTATTTTTTTCCGCTACCACAGTCTATACAGATTTGGCATTTTTTTTTTTTAAGAGAAGCCTATTTTGGTTAATTGGGTCTTGTCAGCGCCTTAACTTTAAGCAATGTTTATAATTAAGGGGTTAATAAATAAACGGCTGTCTAGATGACGTGACAATGTCAGCAAAAGGGGATAGCCTAAATACGGCAACGTGGACCAAACATCAATCCTCCACATACCTGACTCCAGCGGCTCCAGCCTTCATCCACAGCTGCAGGATCTTGTCGAACTCTTTGACCACCTCGTCGTTGTTGAAGTTCAGGTCGGGCTGGTCCTCTCCGTACTGATGCAGGTAATGTGCCTGGCGCTTCTCGTTCCATGTCCAAGCTGATGTGTTGAGTGTTGATACCTGGGAATTTTAGTAACATTTGTTTAGAACCTCCGGTTGTCCGGGTCTTAAAAAAATTTGACAATTTGGTTTTTGGTTAAATTGATTTTAGAAACACGATGATGCATATACACTGTGTTACATGCATGCTTTTGGGGTTCGAACCCACGACCAAAAACTAGTTCAAGTACGTGCCAGCACTGCTCACCTGCTACTAAAAACAGATACAATTTATTTGAGTGTATTTTTCAAGTTACCCAGTTATTAGGCGCCTTCCTGATCTTGCCGTTCGTATCGAAGTCGGTGCCCTCCTTCCACACGAAGTAGTTGTCGTAGCCCTCGGTCTTGTTCTCGCTCAGTTTAAACCACGGATGCTCCACAGACACGTAGTTGGGGATTAGGTCTACGATCACCCTGTAATGATGCAAGGTTTTAGCTGGATTGCCATATTATACATATAGAGGGTGAGAGAACAACCAGGCGACTTAAACGATAAGAATAGTTGGTCGCAGTGATTAACTCAAGACAATGTTTATGTTCTTTCTCCAGAATTAACTTACCTACTGACAGGTTATATGATTTCATATGATATTTTATTTTATTTGACTTACGTCAATTTTTTTTTAATTTTATTTTCATTTATTGTTGACATAATCTACTCATTACGATGTTTTGTTATGAGTTGTATTGGAATATGTGGTTAGCTAGCGACCTTGACAATTGATCTTTTTATTCTTGCCTGAGCAACCGGCAGGTAGTCATGCTCCCTTAGACGTCAGTTTTTTTTTTTGCATGGGAGATTATCAAATAACTTCTCCCGCTCTGGGCGGAGCGGGAGGGTGTGTCAGACTCTTACTGACTAACACCCACCCGTGTTCCTTCCGTTGCCTGTGTTGCCAGGGGCCTCGGTAACCCTTTTGGACTTTCCCACGACCCCGGCAGGTATCGGCCCTAGTAGACCCCTGCACTTGTGCTGACGACATCTCAATGAGGCGCGCGTGGAACTTACTTACAATCTATGTAGTACTTACTAATTCCATGGTATTAAAAAGTACTTACTTATACTATGCTCAAGCTGTCACTTCCTGTCTACACACTCTCACAGAAAGCAAGAGGAAAGATACTTACTTAATACCAAACTCCTTAGCCTTCTTAACGAAAGCCTCGAAGCTCTGCTTGGCAGTAGGCGCAGCATCGATGTCGTAAGTAGGCACGTCGATGAAGATGCCTTGAACCTTGAAACTCTGCAGCAACGGTAGACTGAACTGCGCGACTGCGTAGTCAGTGTCATCTATGTCCACCAGGGGGCCCTGCTCGAACCTAGAGGAGTATGGAAGTTATATTATGGAATTTTTGTGGATTAAAAGGTAGGATTTAATAACGAAATAACTTCCTCCTTTTTTGACGTCGATTAAAAACGAAAGCTTTAATATGCTACTAATTTTATTAATACATTAGATATTATTATTAGATATTAAGTTTAATAGTTATTAAACTTAATATCTATTGTTGATTGATTATTGTTTGTAAAAATATAGCTATAAAAATGATTACTGACCCAAGGGCGGCGAGGTTCGGACTTTACAACTAAAAATATTTATTCTAATTGGGCAAATAACCAGTAATTGCATGACAAAAGTTACAAAAGTCAACCCCCAAAACCCTACACAAAATCTAATGTATGGTAACAAAAAATAAAAATAACCGACCGCGCCGCACTGTAATACACTAATTAATTCTGAGCCTATGCTACTAAAAACGTAATATACATGATGGGAAAGAGCTCTGACCCCAAATTAATTGGGAAAAGGGCAGGAGAATTACTTATCCAGCTTCGACTCATTAGAGACGATTAAGAGGCCGACAAGACCTAAAGCGCGGTCACTGTCGGACTACATAGAAAAGAAAGAGAAGCGCGATGACACAACGCTGGTAATTTATTGCAAAATATGAAGCAATTATCGATTTACAAAAAAGCTAACGATTGTATAAAAAAAAAATAAAACACTATCATGCTAATAAGTTGCTTGTAGAATAATCTGACAAAAAAACAATGATTGCATGTATATTAGTATGGTTTTTAATGGTTAAAAGAATTTTTTAGAGGTATCTTCGTGATTTTTTCTATTATCAAATTAGTTAATATATGTTTTCAACACACTATCTACCTAGCATATATCCTTAAGAATATCATATATTTTTCTGATTTTGTTTACTGCAGTGGATCATATACTTTAAGGCATTATAAAACGTATAAAAGTTGCGTTCAGGTCCTGTAGTCCCCTTAAGGTGAATCCGCAGCTGTAGCCCGCGAAATTCTTTCTTAAGTTTTTTGCAATTAGCAGGCCAGCGTCAGATCGTATCATGATCAAAATATGATTCGCGACCATAATATGTATTTACAGAATTATAATCATTAGAACCATTAATACATCTCTCTAAGTTAGATTTGTTCCATTGAATGACTTTTTCATGAATTCATGACATACATAATATGTATGCACCACTGCGGATCCACCTTAATTATAAATTGTTGCGAGACTCCCGGAAGTCCTGCGTCACTACGTACCAAGTCTTAGGCTCCGGTGGGGCACACTTAGGAGCCCGGACGATGATGGTGATGGCTCCAGCCAGCATGCACAGCCACAGGGCCCAGAACAGAATAAACATCGCCCAGCGCAGGTTCACCCAGAACGGATCCTCAGCATACTTGAGCAACTCTTCTTTGGTCAATCCGGAGAATTGCTGTAAAGGAATTTTAATATAATGAATATTCTTCTGTTCTCGCCCATGTCGTGGACTTGTGGTAAAGATTACCTAGGTAGCAGGTTGGTAGCGAGCCTGGCTGCCAAGAGTTTAAATCGTAAAGAGCCAAAAAAGGCAGGACACACACGAAGCAAATCGAATCAATTTTGAATAACGTGTTGTCTATAAATAGACTAGAGGAGTCAAATGCAGGGTCCTTGCTTAGTTGTTATTTTTTTGCGAATCTCTGTGCAGATTAAAGCAGTTCTCAAAACACAGCTAGCAGAAATTCCAAATTGTGAAATTTATATTCTTTTTTTTAACAGCAGTGATACAAGTGGTGTGACCGTCGGACTGCCAAGTCATAGGTCTCGAGTTCTAACCCTAGGCACGCGCCTCTGACTTTTCTGATTCATGTGCGTATTGTATAATTATCACTTGCTTAAAAAACGGTGAAGGAAAACATCGTGAGGAAACGGGTACGCCTGAGAGATATTTCTCGACGGCATGTGAAGCCAAGTCAGAGGCCCATGAGCAGCATAAAAACTCTGACACCAAGTTAGACACTAACCACACGAAAAATAAAGATTTATATTCTTGAAAAAGAAGGTATTAACCATGACGAAATAAACAGGGTAAAGAGTACAGTTTTTACCATACATTTTATTATATAAGTACCCTTCCATCTAATTTTCTAATACAATCGGCGTTTTGCTCGCATACTAATTAATCATCGAGAGACAACAACAATGTGGGTATTGTACTAAAGTAATGATTAAATTACATTGATATCGAGCTGAGTAGTAATACTGACGAACTGGGTCGAGCTCAGTAATCATTCTTAATCGTTTACTCCAATGACGATCTGAATCGGATGTTTTTATAGCTCGATGTTACAGGATTTTCTTTCATGGATTTTTATAAGAAAGATATGACATCAACCATATAAAACAAGTACTTAACAAAAACCCTGTCCGATCCTTGAGGGTGTTGTCGAGTATCGTATTTGAGAGTCTATGTATGTGGCAATCATCAGGAAAAAGAATAAAAAAATACGCCGCATTTTTTTCTTCAATGGGAAATTTTACCGGTTCAATAGATGGGGCGCGGGCGGCCGTCATTTAGCGGGTGTCTGTAAGAACTTATAACCCCAATTTTAAATTTTGCTGATTTTTAACGGGCTTTTTTATTTTCAATAATAATGAGAATTTTTAATAGTTTGTGTAATGTTATTGCAATACTTGTGCCCCTTTCAGATAGGACAGGGTTTTTGTTACATGCTGCATACCAGTGGCGGTACCTTCATATAAGCCCAAAAGCCCGGCCCAAATGCCTTACTAAAATGCTCGATAGAGAATTTATTGTACCTAACCAGTAGTTTATGAGAAAATTGCGATGATACATACGTAGATACGTAGGTACCTACATACTCAGTCGAAAACTGAACTTTCTTTTTTTGAAATCAGTTAAAATTTTATTGGGCTTGCGTTATTTTGAAACCCTAGGCACGCCACTGCTGCATACTCGTACACCACACCAACTTGAGATGCACGGAATATTCACGTAGCCATCCATGTTAGTAAAACGTTCGATCTGCCTAAACTTCTCCAACTTAATTCATCATCTCCCTGCCCTAGTCCAATGTGACGTGGGGTCGGCGCAACACGTTTTCTCTTTTCATTCTCCCCTGTCAACCGTCACGCTATCATTCACTCCCTTCTCTTTCATATCATTTTTTTTTTTTTTTTTTTTTTTAAATTCCTCACCCAATCCATCCATCTTTTCTTTGGCCTTCTTATCCCTCTCCATCCATCCACATTTATATTCATCACTCTTAATCGCATTTATTGCATCATTATCTAACTTAATTACATAATCAGCCTATAATATTCCCACTGCTGGGATACAGGCCTCCTCTCTGTGGGTCGTAATCCACCACGCGGGCCCAATGCGGGTTGGTAGATGTCACATGTCTTCGAATTTTTGGTTCTAGGACATGCCGGTTTCCTCACAATGTTTTCCTTCACCGTTTTGATGAGAGAGCAGTGGTGATGAAATAATTAACACAAAGTAAAGCGCCTGTCTAGGTTCGAACCTACGCCCTTCAACTTATAAGTCGCGGCCGTTACCACTGGGCCACCATTGCTCCTACATTACCTATTATTGTTCATATAATTATGTCTCAGTTAACAGTTTAGTTCCAATTGTGTTATTCCATTCAACTTAATTGCAATCTAATTATTCCATGTTTGTCTAAGACAATTTTGGAAGTTGACTCGCTATGATATTTTTTCCACCGACTATTTCTGTTTCAACGTTTATAGGCGAAAAATATATTATTTTGTAAGGTATAAACTAAGGTGTAATTTCAAATAATACGAACCTGTCTTCTAGAAGTGGATTCTTCAGGATGTATCATAAGTGAGCTCTTACAAAAAATACGATTATGGAAAAATAAATAAGATGATAAATCGGAACTGAGCCGCCTGTACATTTTAAGCAGAAAACAATCCTTTACCTACAATGCAATTATTATATTAGTAGGTAATACTTTCTTATTTGTAAAATATATTTGTAGTAAAAGGTGACACATTGGTTATTTTTTTGTTAAATTAATACGTCATGTTGACATTCCGTACCATTGAGTAAAATGTTATTTTTTACCCGACTGCCTCAGGAGGGTAATGTTTTTCGAGAGTATGTATGTATGTATGTCTATTAATTTAGCACGCTCTGTAGCCTAAACGGCTTGATGGATTTTAACGTATGAGGTGTCCTTAGATTCGTCTTAATTGTGGGAGTGACATAGGCTATATAATATTTATAAATTGCATCTGCAAATACAAAAAAAAGGAAGGAAAGCTTTATTAAAAAAATAATTGCAACAATATTGGTATCAAATAAAAGCTAGTAATGAGTAATTTTCAAATACATATATTAATAAAACTAAAAAGCTTGAAATAAAATAAATTATTTAAAAAACAAAAAACCCGACTGCGAAAACACATAACTGAAAAGGGAAAAACAAGCATTATAATCTATATAATTTTGGTCTTGCAGGCGGGGACAGTCGAATAACTCGAAATATGGTGTAACTTTTGATTGTCCCCGCCTGCGATACCAAAATTATATAGATATTATTATTAATTATATGCTTGTTTTTCCCTTTTCAGTTCATTCGCAGTCGGGTTTTTTGTTTTTTAAATAATTTATTTTTTGTAGTTTACCAAATGAGTTTTTCCTGTTTTCAAGTGTATTTTATATGTATAGCTACTTGTGGCAATAACCCGCTCTAAGATGCAAACTAATATAATTTATGCGCGTGAACACTTATTGTTAAATTAACTTATTGTAAAAAAAAACTCATTGTCATCATCATCATCATCTGCCTGCCTTTTCCCAACTATGCCGGGGTCGGCTTCCAGTCTCACCGGATGCAGCTGAATACCAGTATTTTACGTGGAGCGACTGCCTATCTGACCTCCACAACCCAGTTACTGGGTAACACGATACCCCTTGAAAAAATTACTCATCGTGTGACACTAAAAAAGCTAGTTAATCGCTAAGTAACGAACTCTGAGAGCAGTGGTGGCCCAGTGGTAACAGCCGCGACTTACGAGTTGCAGGTCGTAGGCTCGAACCCGGACAATCGCTTTACTTTGTGTAAATTATTTCATCACCACTGCTCTCAAAACGTTGAAGGAAAACATCGTGAGGAAACCGGCATGTCCTAGAACCAAAAATTCGAAGACATGTGACATCTACCAACCCGCACTGGGCCCGCGTGGTGGATTACGGCCCACTCCCCCTTACAGAGAGGAGGCCTGTGTCCCAGCAGTGGGAACATTACAGGCTGATTATGTAACGAACTCAGTTACGGAAAACAACATGTTTTTTAGTTTAACGAAATTTATCAGACGATACAAAAAAGATACCTTAACCAACTTTATGTGTGGTAAAGACTAATGTTCGAATTGCCTTAAATTTGGAAAGCAGTTAGACTTACATTAAATCAATTGGACTAAACTTTAACTCTCAGGCTGAGGCTACAGTAGGCAGCGATTTGCGATGCTATACGACTGAAAGAGCGAAACGAGATAAACATGGTATGGCTACATTATAAGCGAAAATCTGGCGTATATTCGGCGATGACGTGGCTACAGTACACAGGCTACACAACGAATTAGCATGAGCGATTCATGCGGCTAATTTCGCTGATATGTTGATGTAGTCGATGCCGTGATTACAGTAATGTTGTTCCGATCGCTTAAAGAAATCAAAGATCGCTAGTAATATTTGATGTACGGGGTAACCGTATACGTGGGCATTCATTTATTTGTTTTAGTCGCTCATGTGTCGCAGGTCGCATCGCGGTCTAATGTAGCCTCAGCCTCACACATCAGTCGCCAATACAAACCGTCTCATCTGTACAAGGTATAAACCAATTAAGCCTCGACTCATGAGTCAATTAATTATGGCTCGAAACGATGGATGGACTGTGTGAATGATGGAATGGCTAGAAAGGGGGTGCCTATCGCGATGACGACTAAATAGAGAAGTATGGAAGAAACAGACATGTTGCGGCGACCCCAAATAAATTGTATTAAGGGCAAGATAATGATGTTTTATCATGGCTCTCTTCGAAGTCCGCAGTATCGAAAGGTAAACGCTTCTCCACTTACCCGCTTATTAGCATCAAGCTCAATTTTCGCATCGCCGTTCCTGTGGTCCTCGACCACATACTTAGCGTCTGCCATGTCGACCCTGGTCACGATCTTGGCTTCCTCCTCCTTGGGCAGCAGCTTCTCTTCAGCGCCGTCAGGAGAGATCTTCTCCTTGGACTTGGAGAGATTCGATTTTGAGGAGCGGAATTCTGGAAAAATAATGGGGATATAATTTTCTGAAATTTTGAACAGAAGTGTGGATGTTAACCGATTATTATTATTGATATAATTATGTTTGATGAGATAATTACGGACGATTAATTAACCCCGTTACCACCTGGTAAATGGCAAATATTTTTACCACGGATGCCACTTCTGTAACTCAACGATACAAAAGAAGAATATTTTTTATGAAAACAGGCAGGAATAAAGACAACCTGATTTATTATTTATTACAACGAGATAGATTGCTACACCGCTAGGCAACCGGACTACCGCAATACGTATAAACGACGAACCCACTGTAGGTCAGATAGGAAACCGCATCCAATGCCTAGAGCGTGACAGGCCGCCGTTAGTTCTTGTATATTTTTAAAACAGGGGTAACTTCACCAAAATATGAGAAAAAATGCAGTCATCATCAAACTATATGATTACTAACGACAATACTATCTGCTTACCCCTTCCAGCAATATAGTAGCAACTCTTAAGATACGGATTAGGTTCTCAATCCTCAACTATCAGCACGTTCTTTGTCTCAACCCTCCAATTTGTGTACGAATCACACGCTTACACAACGCGAAAAATATGAAGTAATCAAAAGTAATAGACTCTAATGGAAAATACTAACAAGTATGAAAAACGTACCAAAACCACGTAGAAAAATATCGCAATGCGAATATGTTACAGCCGTTTGTTACGTCACACACTCCTACCTCAACCGGGCCACGTTTTCGCACTAACGATCCAGCTCACAAAGCCGCGGCCCGCCGTATAGCGGTACTAACCTCTGGAATAGATACCATATTCTATTCTTGTCTCCCGTCCTTGTTAAGCTAAAAATGTCACCCTGATACCGTTGATTGTAACTCCTATGTTATTCCCACGTGATTTTCAACATTAAATTAGGTCAAAGGGATTCTAAAGTAATAAACCCTTAGTTTAAGTCACCCCTCGGAAAAAAAATGGGTGAGTATTATTACTGATTTTGACGCACCTGGCGGTTTAAGAGGACTATTCACTGGGACGCGAGTAAAGACAGATTTAGATCAAGATAATACCATGCTATGATGCATATTCTTAACTGGTCAACAACGGTGCGTTCATACCACAGAACCGTCGGATAAAATAATAATCTCATCAAATAATTGAAAGGTATTTTCTCCGGCTCAACAACAAAGGGTCTAATCAACTTTCTAAACTGATAAGACTCACTTTCTCAAAGCTTCGGTGTTTATCACTCCGCCACAAAAATACGACTGCAAACGCATGAAAGTGCCAGACGCTTTTATCAAGCTTGCGTATGAACGTGTAAGAAAACAAAAAATCTTTTTGCAAAATAAAGGAACAAGACGCATTACTCGTGGCAAGACGAATTCGGCGATTCCCGAAAGTCAGTGGACGCTGCAAGCAACTTTTTGTATCGAGAACCTGATTTATATGGAAGTCGGCGCGATGCAATAAGGCTGGTTTCTCAATTTCTTACGGACAAAAAATTATGACTGATGTAATTGATGGGACGCACAGCTTCACAGAATATTTGGGAGTTACAAATTACAGGGCGATGACTTTTACAGTTTCTCGCTGAGTTTCCGTTGCAACTTTTAAACAAAAACTATAAGTTAGCCAATGCAAAATGCCGCTCCGCCCAGATTGGGAAAAGTTATTTGATAATTTTGCCACCCAAAAAACAAATGATCTTTGCAAAATGGGAAAATATTTTGGAACCTGGACCACAAATTGAGCATTGAGCATGGAAATCACGGAAATAATACATACGAGGTCTGTCCCAAAAGTATCCGACCTGCATTTATATCTTCGCGCCGCAGCACTCAGGCGACCTCTGTAGGTACAAACATCACCAGTAACTCCTCATGAACTCACCAGTTGCTCGCAGTTCTGAATAGGACGGTTAATTTATGCTCAGCGTGTATTTGTTTATAGTGTCTTGCTCACGTTCGTCGAATTTGTCCATTGTTAAAAACCGGCCAAGTGCGAGTCGGACTCGCGCACGAAGGGTTCCGTACCATTATCTATAAAAACGGCAAAAAAAAAAAATCATGTCTGTTGTATGGGGAAACCCTTTAAATATTTATTTTATTCTGTTTTTTAATATTTGTTGTTTTAGCGGCAACAGAAATACATCATCTGCGAAAATTTCAACTGTCTACGGTTCAAAGCATGGTGACTGACGGACGGGTTCCGTTTTACTCTTTCGGTACGTAATCCTAAAAATGACGGAAACAACCAAACAGTGAATTTGCACCAAAAATTGTTTTAATCTTGGAAAAAGTTGTACAGAAACTATTGAAATGTTTTTTCTTCTTTAGGAAGTGGAAACATCGATATGAGCCTGATGTTCAATCAAATGGGGACTACTTTGAAGGATGCCACCAACCGGGTGAAGAAGAATAAGTCAAGCACCGAAAAATCGAGGTATGTCGGATACTTTTGGCACAGACCTCGTATACACATTGAGTTTTCCACAAATGTTTCAACTAAAACACTCTGGATCAGAAGTCCGCCAATACAGCAGTTTTTTCAAATATTTGCTGAATACAAAATGTCTCACGTACCACAAAATATTACAAGAAATCGAACACTGAAAAAACTCACGTAATAACAATAACGAAAGACGCAGGACTTCGTCAGTCCGCTTGGAGCGCCACTAGACCACTAGTTTTGAAATGAAGTAGGTAAACTGTCTCAGATTACGGCTAATGGAATAATAGCTTCAGTCAAATGGACAAACAACTCATTTGTGGATAACGAGTTTAGATTAGATGGATAGAGATTATAGTGAGGTGCGTTTAGGAAGTTGACCCCTAAAGGGTTACCGAGGCCCCTGGCAACACAGGCAACAGGAAGGAATACGGGTGGGTTTTAGTCAGTAAGAGTTTGACACACCCTCCCCTCCGCCCAGAGCGGGAGAAGTTATTTGATGATTTCCCAACCCAAAAAAAAAAAGACTCAGGATACCTTAATTAGATACCTACTTAAGTCATTAGACCTAATTTCTAAATTGCTTAGAAATGTGTTATATTGTATATGTTTTTGTAATAAGGATTATTCGCTCCAGATTAATTTTTCAGAATTTCTATGTATTGAAAGCGATATTTTAGCTTTGAGTACTAAGCTACATCTTCCGTTTGAAAGTCCTAAGAAATAATTAATTTAAAATTCAGTACTGCACCTAAAAAATATAGATCTAAGATCTACTCCACTAATGGCACTATATCCAAAGAAAAAAAACGTCGATCTGTGGTTGCACACGAAGAATGCAACCGCAGTTGCAAAATCTACAGGTCCCGAGCTAAATTCTGAGATATAGGATCAGACATACTTGGCACACTTCGCCACCCCACGTTTATTTGCTAGATTATCGTGAGTGGCCCCGTTTCCTTAAGTGGTTGAGTAGCGACGCATGTAGTGTGGAGTTTGCCAAGTAATGCGGGGTCGGGGGACACTTAAAAGACTCAAGGGGGACATTCATTAGTTGGAATGCGAAATGAAATGAAAAAAGAAAGACGAAAGAGACATACGATGTGTTTATTACAGGGCTTGTTAACGTTACCAAATAACAAAATAATAACCGTTACGTAACGTTAATTTTAATGTGATACCTTACTAACGTTACAAAAAATTTAACGTTACTTGATAACATTACCAGTAATATAACGTTAATTAACATTAACGTAAAATATGATAATAACGTTAATTTTACCGTTAATTTTGCTACGTTGCCGTTCCGTAGGTTTACATTTTGTGCGCTCGCTTAGCTACACTGTTGCCACTCCGCCGCCGCACTATGGGAAAATCGCGTATGTTTCGTCTCAATACGCCGTATCTCAGTTGTTTCAAAACTAAATGAGCTATAATTTTGCACACGTATTTTTGGATGTATAAAATGTAATATAAATAATTTCGATTTTGAAAATTCTGTTTATTAATTAATTAAAAAAATAAAACTTGAAAAAATATAAAATGCATTCTATAAGAAAAAAAAAACAAAATTTGTCTTTTTATTTTTATTTACTTAAAATGGAATAATTGAAGCAAACGAGAAAAATAAAGCACAAAATTCAGGAAGCTCCTACAGATTTTCGTTGATAGCAAGAAGGGCCTTGGCTTCATCTAAAAGTTCTTTCGATATTGTTTCCGAGTTATTTCTCAAACTTGATATATATTATATGGATCAGAAGTGTACAATAAGGTATGGTGTCTTCATTTGTAGCCGCTCTTGAACACTTTCTAGAATGATGAAGTCTAAACTTTTTGTAATCCTTATTTTGGGATTCTTGCGCGTCTTTGGACAATTGTCCTATAGGTAAAATAGTATTGTATGCACGTAGGAAGGCATAATACCAATTATAAATATTTACGTACAGTTGGGCTGTACTATATTTTTTGTTTTTATTTTTTGGTGGGAAATCATCAAATAACTTCTCCCGCTCCGGGCGGAGCGGGAGGGTGTGTCACACTCTTACTGACTAAAACCCACCCGTATTCCTTCCGTGTTGCCTGTGTTGCCAGGGGCCTCGGTAACCCTTTAATACCTTCACGCGACCCCGGGATTCCCGACGCCCAGGGCGTCTCCTGCGGTAGCTAGGGGCGAGAGGGCTCGAAATTTGCCTTTCCCTCAAACGTCCCGCTTCCTCCTTTGCAAGCATTACTGCTTCACAAAAGAAAGTGACAGCTGCCCATGCCCTCTCGCTTCGTACCATGACCTGAACCAGGGCTGGACGCGAGAGATCTCTGCCGCCGATCACCTCTACGAGGTCACGGCGGCGTGTCCTCCGGGCGATCCACTCTGTGTTGACACCCGGGCGTTTCCTCCCACCTTATCCGACACAGGAACCTCCCGAAGCTGCCGTGTCCGGTGAGGACCTGCGTCAGGTGGAAGGTGAGGACACTGTGGTGCCTCTCTAGCCACTCCTCAAAGCGAAGCAATTATCGCCACAATCGTGGCATGCCCAGCATTGGGTTGCAACAACCGTACTCTCCATGTAGCCATGAGATCCCGCCGGAGCTCCGTCCGCTGTGCCGCGATTTCTTGCGGCAGCGTAGTTACACCCCGGCGTTTCGCCTCCTCGCGCCACTCCCATACGTGCGCGAGGACTTTGCCTTCAGATCCCATGGCGGCAATCCAGCAAGGAGGCTCGCTGCCTCACAGGAGACCGTGCGGTATCCGGACCAGCCTGATGACCATGACCCTTTGGGCCGCGCTCGACCGGTGGGCTGGCCGCAGCGCCAGGGAACGCGCCCACACAGGAGCCCCGTAAATGGCCATGGACCGCACGACCCCCGCGTAGAGCCTCCGGCAGGAGGCGTTTGGACCCCCTAGATTGGGCAGGAGCCGCTTCAAAGCAGCCCCTGCCCACTCCAGTTTGGGAGCCAAACGTCAGAAATGCTCCACGAAGTTCCACCGGCTGTCGAGGACGAGTCCCAGGTACTTCATCGTAGACTCGACGCCGATGTAAACCCCTCCTACCGTTATTTGGGATCCCGACGGTGGCGCGTTCCGAGGGCCATAAAAACACATGGCCTCGGACTTGTGCAGGGCCACCTCGAGTCCCAAGTGTCGGATCATTTCGATGATTGTCGCAACCCCGCGTGCCGCTACTTTGGCCGCCACCTGGTGCAACCTCCCTTGCGCCAGGACCATCGTGTCGTCAGCGTAACACACTACGCTGACGCCGCTACGGAGGTCGGCGCGCAGCACCCAGTCGTATCCTATGTCCCACAGATGCGGCCCTAGGACCAACCCTGTGGGACACCACACGACATCTCTTGCCGGTTCCACACTCCCTGGTGACCGCGATAAATGACTGCCCTGTCCATCAGATAGGCCTCGACCACACGACAGAGTTAGGTGGTACCGGAGTGCCTCCTTGATGCAACTCCAAGGCAGGGTATTGAAGGCATTGGCGATGTCTAGAGACACCGCCAAGACGACCCCATCCTGGGCTACAGCATTCTTCGTCATGAGGGCTCGTACGCGCATGATGGCGTCCATGGTAGGGTGCCCCCTGCGGAAACCAAACTGGCTCTTCGCCAAAGCCTGCTGCTTTTTGGAATTAATAGCCCTTCCAGATGACATACATTATTATGTACATTCGTTTTATAAGTTCTACGTCTACAACTGTATTGTCTGCAGAGCAAAAGTAATTCTGAAAGAATCTCCGAGTTGTGTTTCTTTTATTACTATTTCCAGTGCCTTGTCGAGGTTTATCGACATGCTATAGTCCCATTTCCTCCCTAAACCGCTTTTGTACCAATTTTTTCTTTTCGTGTTTGGTTTTATTTAATTTTCAGGTGTAGTAGCTGACTACTTTTCAAAAGACAAGTTATAAGAAATGTGTAAGATCATCTCCATACTCCTAACCCAAGCATGTAGTGTTGACAGTCCCTATTGAAATGAACTTTCGTTCACATCTCGTGTCCTAACTGCCTCTAAGTTATTCATTTGCCGAGAACTAGCACTACAAACTGTACAAGAAGCGCTCGAACGCTCGCCACTTTACCATCAATCATGGTTAAATATAGGTCATGAGTTATTTCGATTACCTCGCCATTCTTATTTATCAGGGAAGGAGACAGATTATGTTTTTGATTGTTGATATTAGCCACAACAGACGCGGTTTTTACAGGAGTTTCTTTGGCGTATTCTAACAATATAAGTCAGTACAGAATAGTTTCAACTTTCTTAAACCATTTTTGTAAACTGAACCAATTAGTAATTTACGTGCCACAGTATGATCCAACAAGTCCTGCAGATTGACTTTTGCACTTATGTTAGTAATGATTATGCTCGAATCTGGTGGGTAACACATCTTTTTCGCTTCAACTAAAGTTGGATAAGAAGGAAACACTGAGCAGTTTTTTTTCCGCTAAACAAAGTCGAAGTTTCTCATACTGTTCTTTGTTAAGGTCTAAGTAAAAAAATGTCCGTAGTGCTTCTTCCTTTGAAAAAGGTGTAACGTGTTCAGAGTTCTCAGTTACGTATTTAACAAAAAAAAATCTTGTAATTGATTGATGCAGTTCGTATAATATTAACGATTGCGGCCTCCTCTGTCTCACCCATAGACAGTAACTCCTGAGCATATGCATAGAGAACACAGTCCTATCCGTACTCTTGTATAAATTCCATGTTTTTTCGTTTTTTCTGAAGATGCTTCGTATGGTTTCGAGGGTCTGCCGTCACTACTTCCAGGCATATTAGGGTCATTAACCGTGACTCGACACTCTAGTGGAACAGGAAATTGACCATCTAACCAGCTGACTCTCTTACTTTCAAAGCGGTCTTTTATCCGAGATGCATTTCTCCAGCGTTCGTTTCATTTAGATACCAAGTTTCTTTGAATGTAGAAGACCACAGTAGCCATATCCTATGGTAACAAATTGAAATTTTCTTGTAAGTAGTCTTCTATATTATTCCTATTTATCAACAAATTGCACAACTCTCGTTTACTACAAACAAATTCACCCGTTTTTCAAATCAGTCAACTTTGCATAGTATAAAAAAGATATTAACTGGTTTTTAGGGCAACTGAATATTTGACCAACAAATGTGAATGTTACAGGGCTCACCATCCTTTTATAGGCATATGAAATAGTGCTATGTGCAAAAAGATAAGATACGAATACGAGTAATTTGCACTCTTCCCATAATAAACCTGTTTTTATTTCGACCCTAATAGATAGTGACCATATTTTATATGTAAGGTGGTCAAAACTGTATCAAAGCTACAAAGAACTATTAATAATAATCATCACTGTAATTAACTTTTTATCAATTTGACCTTAAGTAACAAATGATTTTATGAGAAATAAAAAGAAATTGAAAAAAAAATATAATTTTTATCTCGTGATATGTTATAGCACCGTGTCAGAAAAAGAGCAAGTATGAGCAATTTTTTTTCTCCTTGTGTAAACTAATGTATAAAGATCTTAATACAATAAATATCTCGACAGCAACAAGCAGCGGTAAAGGGTAAATGTCTCATTAAAAAAAAATATCTTATAAACATACCATCTTAAACTACGAAAAAACGAATGCACAACTACTGTTAGGAAAGAAATTAGGTCGCAAATCAGTAGTTGGCGAAAGGAAGGTAGCACGATACCTTATTTGATACGATGATGATGCACTGTCCCTATGATACAAGCGATTTCCACAAATTTTTACTTGGTTAAATGAATTTTGGGTGCAATGGGATGCACACGCGACGACGCACGAAAACCGAATCCCTCTTGAATTTCGACGACATTCCGCGGGTTGGCGCTGATTGGTGTAGCGGTCTCGCTCACACGCGGGTGAAAGGCAATGTGCAGGAATGGGATAGGGGGAGAGGAGTGCAGTAAAACCAACCTAATCCCATTAATTAGTTATACCAACATCAAAAAACTAAGGAAATGACAATACATAATTTCAGTCGATCAGCGCGCAAGCAATGATTAACAAAAAAAAAAAATTCGTATAGAAAGCTTATTTATTAGACCATATTAATTTATTATTTTTATTCCATAACAACGACATTCACGTGAAACGGTTTTGAGGCGGCTTTGTATGGGGCTTTACCATAGTGCGGCGGCACGATAGTCAATTAAATCCTGCATGTGTAAAACGACTATTGTAATAAATATAAATAAGAATCATAAATTACATTGACTATTGTCTTCACTTCACTCATTGATATTGAATTGATTTGATCAGTTATCACTGACTAAATCAGCTCACTATACTATCAAAACTTCTCACGCGTAAGAATCAGGCAAGGCAATGTTTTGATCGGCACGATATCAGCGCGAAGCGAGGGCGCGTGGCGGGTGGCCCACCACGCGCCTCAGGCCCCGCTACTTCCACCTTACCCGTTTAAAAATAACGATAAAAGTAACGTTAATATAAAATTAACGTTAATAAAAATTAACGATAAAATGTAGCATAAATAACGTTAAATTTATTACCGTTATTTTAATTTTAACGGTAACGCTGTCAAATAGAGATAACGTTACGAAAAATTTACCGGTATTTAAAGCCCTGGTTTATTATATGTGTCGTAGGTACGTGCTTAAACTTCCGATTTTGTGTTTGAAGTGGCCTTGGACTGGACATAGTATTATGTGTCGATATAATTAGGAGAAATGGCAGTGAAGTCGAACACGGCCCCAAATGGAAAGCCCCGTTCGATGATGCAACGACTACAGGAAATTACTCCAAATGCAAGTTAAGCCTAGGGACAAATCTGGGCGGAAAATCGTGCAGAAATCTCGCGCGTATTTTCGCTCTGTAACGCAGCAGGTTACTATTCCGAAATTGATTTATCTGGGCGAATGAAGGAGCGCATTTCGACTTTGCCACGCTTTGTTTTCCGCTCAAAATTAACCCTACTCAAAATGGTCTGGCATGCCAAAATGGCATCTTTACGATAAAGATGCCAAGTAGGCACAACAACCTGCCGGGGTCGCGTGGATGTCCAAATGGATTACCGAGGCCCCTGGCAACACAAGCAACGGAAGGATTACGGTTGGGTTTTAGTCAGTAAGAGTCTGACACAAGCGGGAGAAGTTATTTGATAATTTCGCACCCAAAAAAAAAAATGTAGGAACAACAAAAAAAAATCGTCCCACACTCACCTACAGTTTACTCCTTTCTTCACAATGCCCTATAAACGCACTTTAGATTGAACATCAATGAGAACAATAGTCAATTTTACAGTAATATCCACTGGAAATAAAATTAGCTTCAACACAACGAGAGTGATAAGTGTGTCTTTGGTACTGGTCAGAGTGGTGACCAAACAGACCAAACAGTCGTGTGGTAGAAAATTAGCGACACAAGTACTTAGAATCTTGTGTAAAACTTAAAATAGAAGGTATGAAATATTACTAAGTAACTTTTGTCGGCGGCTTCGCCAGCGTGGATGTCGGAAAATATTCGCTAGCGTGAATTTCGGAAAATATTCGCTTGCGTGGATGTCGGAAAATATTCACTTGCGTGGATGTCGGAAAATATTCGCTTGCGTGAATGTCGGAAAATATCTTTTGTTACGCGTAATTTTGAATCTATGATATATTTTAATCTAAATTAAATGCCCAATTTAAATAACATATTTTAGTGGATAATAATACCGGTTAAAATAGCTTCGGAAATAACAATGTAAATTTTATCTCTTATCTGAAAGATAAAAATGGTTACTGGGGGTCATCCTTAGAAACATTATGCGCAGACTTTTTTGAATTTTTAACAGACAGACAAACACGCGGCGGGGTACTTGTTTGTGTTTTAAGCCTCGTTGGTCTAGTGGTCGTAAGCTCTACTGCTGAGCATGAGGTCCTGGGTTCAATTCCCGGGTCGGGCAAAGTGTTACTGGGTTTTTCTATCTGGAATTTCTCAGTAGCGGCCCGTAGTCTGGATTTGTGCCCGGTTCATGGCAATAGGCTCGCCCCCTATTACATGGGACTTATACATAACTGGCGAAATACGGGTGTACTATGGGTAGGTACACCTCTGTCTAACCCCTCGGGGATTACAGGCGTTATGTTATGTTCTTATATTAAGTGAATTGCAAAAATTGATTCAAACGTACTTCGATTATTGTTGTGTCATTTGATGTAAGTAGTTGTTTCGTATCGATTTCAGTATTTCGATACAGTTTACACTAGTAATTAAAATTGCCGAATAATGGAATGCAAGTAAAGTGAGTTAATAATATATAATAACTGACAAATAATATTTTATGCAATGTGTTTTCTTGTTAGCCAAGGGGCCAACCATCACCTCGTATAGCAGTATTATTATAATATTACTTCACAGTGGGAAAGTGATGGACCTGTACAGGCCTTATAGCTGTCGCGGGAAGGTACTAAAGGGTCACCGAGGCCCCTGGCAACACAGGCAACAGGAAGGAATACGGGTGGGTTTTAGTCAGTAAGATTCTGACACGCCCTCCCGCTCCGCCCAGAGCGGGAGAAGTTATTTGATGATTTCCCACCCAAAAAAAAAGGCCCTATAGCTCCATCTCTTTCTCACGCTAAAGTAACATTGAAATAATACTGCTATAAGAGGTGATGGTTGCCCCCCTGAGCCACACGAGGTAGTGACACGCCCACTTTTATGTATGACGAGAATTTTACTCCCTAAGTCCCGAGCCGTAGACATGGTATCCACCATAAGAGCTATTTAGGAAATAATTGATGCAAATAAAATACACATTAACACATCACGCCCGTATTCCACGATATAGGCAGAGAGAGGTGTACCTAGAGTACACCCATATTTCCCTAGGTGTTATTGATGATACTCACTATTCATCATCTGCCTAGCCTTTTCCCAACTATGTCGTGGTCGGCTTCCAGTCTTATTGGATACAGCTGAATACCAGTATTTTACATAGAGCGACTGCCTATCTGACCTCCACAACCCAGTTACTGGGTAACACGATACCCCTTGGTAAGACTGGTTGTCAGACTTTCGAGCTTCTGAGGACCCGTAATGACCGTCAAAGATTTACAAATGACAGCCGGGACCAACGGCTTAACGTGCTTTCCGAGGCACGGAGGGGTCTTGGTATGTAAAGATGGTCACCCATCCACGGACCAACCGCAGCAAGCTTAGCTTAACCTGATCGAACGACCCGTGCGGCTGTTATTACTTAGCCACAAGCCCACTACTCACTATTATTAAAAAAATACATCATAAGTTAATTTAACTTCCTTCATAAATAGTAAACATTAACACAAGAATGTCACAATGCGCTAGAACGTATAACGGTATTGAACCGCAACACAGTGACACTGCAATGGATAAAAGGACACAGTGGATCCCTGGGCAATGACGCAGCTGACGAACTAGCCAGGAAAGCATCTGGCACGTCAGTCTGCGGACCGGAGCCAATCGTGCCCATCCCCTTCAACCAACTACGCAAGTGGCTACAGGAGCTCACCCACACACAAGCGGAGAGCTGGTGGTCCTCGGTACAGGGGTGTAGACAGTCCAAGGAGGCTATGCCATCCTTGGATAGCAAGTTAACCAGACGCCTGTTACGCCTGAACAGGACCGGCCTGCGCCTGTTGACGGGGACCATTACGGGCCACTGCTCGCTAAACAAACACTTCCACACAATAGGCATAACAGACAGCCCTCTGTGCAGGGCTTGCATGGAGGCAGAGGAAACCGTTGCACATGTGCTCTTTGAATGCACAGGCGTCACCCACATTAGAACAGAAACCCTCGGGGCACCTAGATCCTACACAGAGGTTCTAAACAGACCAGGAGATGTTATCAACTTCTGGAGGGAGGTGGGCTGGTTGGAATAACCACCAAAAAAAAAAACGGCCGCCATGGCCCACGCACAATGGTCCACCTAAAGGACTAAGTGCGGAAACCAAACCCTCTAACATAGAACATAGAACATAGAAATAGTAAACATACGGACTTTTGCGAAAGAAAAGGTTATGTCTGTTTATTCATAAAATTAATCCAATACAGCTAAAATACACGAGACAGGATAATTGATTTGAGGAGGAAAAAGGACTTTAGCACATGGGGCATTCCCATTCTCAAAACAATACAAGAGTGAAGTCATTTTATTACAAAATTTATTTATACAATTTATTGTTACAAAAATATTAATGAAATCCACATAATTCATGCTTAAGCAACCTGAAAACATTCCTTTCACCAGTAATTTTAAAATTTTATATTTTTCAAACATTATGCAGATGAACCATTCATCTGCATAAAGTTTAGAATACATTGACAATATCTACATTCAAGTATTTTGATGTAAACTATCAAGAAACTGTTGAAATAATCTGTTTCTTTCTCTCTGTATACTATTTGATTCTTGTACTATATTTATCAGTCTATCTAACTTTTCTTCTACAGTTCGCTGTCTATTTCTCATTTCTAATGTTATTTTCCTAAAGTCTGTGTACCGTCTCCTGTTCAATTTTCTTTTTGACTCTTCACTTTGACCATTTGATGTTTCTCCATTCTCTTGTATGTCTGGCTCGTAGGTAGAAGGCTCGGCTATTGACAATAAAGCTTTGGTCACACTCTCTGTAGTACCATCTTGTATCCTCTGCTGTATCTCAGGCTGGTATTCTCCATTCACATTATAAATCTGCTCAAAAACTTCAAAGTAAGGCCATTTGACTACAACCACTTCATTCCTATTTCTCTTTTTAAGTAACCTTATGTAGGTTTGTTTTAAATTGCGAAATTTCTTATCACAACAATCTGGGCCTTTGCCAACAGCATTGGCTATGTCTACCCAAACATTCTTTTTCTTAACTTTTGGGCTTCGGAACTTTTCAACGTTCTGTAGATATAAGTTTAACAGCATTTTGATACTGGTGTGTTCCCAATGGTCATCAACATCATCTCCTGTGTCTGTTTCCATTATTTCACTTTGGTTCAGTTGCATGTATACCTCCTCAGTCTCCAGATACTCAACAGGTTCAGCTGAAAATAAACTCTATGGTGATAGCCTTCCTTTTAAGAGACAAGTATTTGATTGTACAAGCTGTGGGTTCTCACAATATAAATTGGTTTTAGTTGACCAATTTGTAACAAGCAGCCCATTCACACACATGTCCTGTTGAAGTGAATTCAATTTCCAGTTGCAGGAAGTTTCTTATCTACACAAGTAGATTGAAATGCTACTTGTCTGAGTTCAAAGAGCAAAAGTAAAATAAAAATTGATTACCACTCATTTGCTGGATCTCTTCTTCAAAATCTTTGTGATTAATATTATCCTTGATACAAATAACGTTTTTATATTGCAAACAAACTTGTGTCTTGCATCATTCAGCGGACGAGAACAAAATGGCGCTGACTACCGCGGCAAATAAAGCGCTTTATAACCCGACCAAAAGAAAGAGTCACCTTGGTACAACGAAATTAGGTCATAATTTAGCTAGAAATAAATGCATAGAATAGTAATTTATGGATTTAACGTGTTAAAATAACCGTAAAATAATCTTATAACAATAAAAACGAAGGAGTAGTTACAAAATGTTAGATGAGAAAATTAAAATCGAGCACACGCAAGAGCTTTTAATTTTTTGTCGGATTGCATCTATGCTTTGACGTTTGCTGTCGGCCTTGTTATCTTTACCTTTCATTGATAACGTCCTAGGTTCATGGCACAATAAAATTGATAACGGAGACAGGCTGAGACCTTTCAAGGCTTCTCATTTGAATACGAACTTGATGAAAATGACGTCACAATGAAATTCCAATCTTTTTAGCACGAAATTTGGACACTACAGTAGAGTAATGATCGAAGTATGAAAAACGGTCTTAGTGAACAAATAGTGCTATCTGATAAAACAGTGGAAATACCTGTATCCGTCTCAGGGATGGGCTTGTAAGACGCGACGTGCTCGTCTTCTTTCACCTGCCCTCCATCTATGGAGAGATGGTTTTTCCGCGGCTCCGACATGATGAATTAGGGACACGCCGAACCGGTTTCGCAATACCAAGAAAGTGGGTCCTTTCCCTTCAATAAATTATAATTAAAATAATTAACTTTCACAAAGTACTTCTACTGCTCGCTACTCAACAGCTGTCAGCGAAACGAATGAAGGAGAGAATGAGTTGGTGTTAGAAGACCGATAATGCCACGCCCTCAGTTCAATATCAATCTTTAGTTCATTCAATTTTACGGGTGCGTTCAATAATTTCTCTCGAAAATAATTTTGAACTCGGCTAGTCTTGGATCGTACACATATTATTATACACCCACGGCGTCCCACGACTTTGCCACGTGGAGGAAAAGTACCTTAAATACTGTCGATAGCATAATTTACTGAATGAAGACTACAATTTTATTTAAAAGCAATACTAACTGCATTCAAAGAATTTTTAATAAACGCATGTCTGGACCGGGAATCGAACCCTCCTAAAAGTGAAAAAATACATGTACTATTGGCAAAACTTAAGCATGCTCACTTTAGAAAATATTTCTGCGGCAAGCGCAGCTAGTGACAAACCACACCCCTTCCTGGTTTCGTCCAATTAGAGACAATATGAATTTGCGTGAGTAGGGCGTGTAACAAAAAATATAAATATGTGTGGTATGTCGGTTACTCACTGCACGAGCCGGTATTATTCGCGCGAGCCGAGGGCGAGCGAGCGCGATAAGGGAGTCGAGTGTGTGCGCGTTTCATACGACGGTTTTCAACTTGAGAGGAAAAAAAGAGACTGGTATTGTTATTAGTTTCGTACGCCGCTAGGTATTTCTCTCTAGATTTTGCAGGCAACAGGCTGTCACTAGCGTTTCGTGCCTAGATTAGTATTTCCGGGGGGTTAAATCTACGCGTTGCTCTTCGCTCTTCTTTCCTAATTGAAGTCAACATTTTTGATAATAATTAACCACACAATGAAAACGTTAACAAGTATTTCTGGAAAATACCGCGCTTGTTTTGTTTATCCCGCGCGCCGCAGGTGTAAATAAAGGCGCTGGAAAAACCGCTAAACAGCCTATATAAAAAATATAATAAACAAAATAATGTTTTGAATAAGCAAATTAAGGTTAATATGTAGTGAAAAATATATAATTTTATGAAATGATGATAATTTTGATGATTGATTTATCTGATGTAACGAATTTTTTTTTCTCAAAAATATTCATTGTTTTTGGACAAAAACTGCGTATATTGAAAAAAGAAATATAAAGTAAAAATACTTCTATATAATAAGCTGAATTTCTGAGTCACTTTACAAGCAAGTGTGTTGAAGAAATATTTCGTAATTTTTTGCGACCGTATTTTATGGCCGTTCTATAAAGCCGATCTATTGTTTAACCAGATGTTCTGACGTTCCCACTGAATAACAATGGTGCTTAGATAATGAACTTATTTTTATTGCAGTTGCAAAAGTTGCGACAGCAATAATAAAAAAATCTGATAACATTGTATAAACTGCGCCAAGTAATGGTTCAAATACTACTGTAAGTAATTTTGCTATTTTAATCAAAACAGCAATAAAAGAAAGAGATAGCAAATGACAATTTCTAACAAAACTACGTAACTTGCTTCGTTTTAGGGTTCCGTAGTCAACAAGGAACTCTTATAGTTTCGCCATGACCGTCTGTCTGTCTGTCTGTCCCCGGCTTAGCTCACAGACTCTTACTAGAAAGCTGTAATTTGGCAAAGTGGTAAACAAAAATGCTAAATAAAGTTTTTTTAGGGTACGCGTATAGCAATACCAATAATACATTTTCTAAACCAAACGGAAGATATTAGTACGAAATTACTTCTTGTCAACAATAACAATTCATAAAGCGCTCTCGCTGGCCGTGCCCATTAAAAAAATGTCTTACAAACAAGTGAGCATAGCACGCGCCTCGTGTGACTGTCACACACACTATACATAATTACATTAATACAAACACGGCTAAAATACGCTTCATGCATCCCATTGGCCAAAACGCTTGCATCGGGCGATCGAGTCGTGAGCCGTGCTATACGATTATCGCCTTAGAGGTGAGCATGCGGAAGATTGGCCGATAGTACCTGATTGTATTGTGCCAATCGAAAGGCTCAATCATATACATTTATTTCTTCTAAATAAGTAAATAACATAGCATCTAAAATAAAAGAAAGACCATGAAATCAAATATTTTTTTTAAATAATATGGTACATTTAACTGCTACCTGCAACAGTTGTCTGAATCTGAAGCCAACGTGGGTCATTTCGTTCGTAGAGTGGAACGCAAATCGTCAAAAGTACAATAGCAGTCAGCTGTTAAAATATTATAGAATTGTCAAAACAATCAGCAGCCAGCTGTGCTCTTTTAACTCTGTGAATAGTTTATTTAAAATATTATTTCAGTTCAAAAATAGTAAATAATGCCATAGAAAAATGAACGAAAACAGTTACTTTAAGTATGTATTTGAGTTTGTGATATTATGCTGAAATTAACGTAACACATTTTTTATTAATTGTTATGTAAGTTGTAATATTTTAGATTATTTTAATCTTAGGTAAAAAAAATATAATGTGCACAATACCACCTCCCCCGCCGCCACCTACACTGCCCGATATCAATACGTCCACGAGAGAAGTAAAAAGCGACAATATTTACAAGCAGAGTTTTGATCCTACAATATGTACTTGGGCTTCTGAAGACGAGTTAAGGGAAGCGTGTATTAGAAATAAAATATGTTATGAAAGACCACCTTTCAGATATAAGTATAGATATTTTAAATCTATAAAACAAATAGGTCCAACATGTGGATTAGTTGCTTTATCAATGTCAGTCAATGGAGCACTGTCGCCTGAAGAATTGTTAAGTATCGCAAGATTAGAAGGTTTCACAAGCAACGGAGAGATGTTCAGCTGCAAAAAAATGGTCAAACTGACTGAGAAACTCCACAGCTTAGCTGAGATAGAGCATGTTAGCTGTATGTTGAAACGAGGGGGCCTATTTAGCTCGGAGACAATTGAAAGACTTATGAATGGTGCTGTTCTATTAGTTCCGTATCCTTTTCAAATACTCACTAGTAAACCACTCACTAAGGATATGCACTGGTTTACCATAAATTTGTTTAAAACAAAATTTAATTTGTTTTTCTTTAATTTTAGGACTAACAATATTAACCATGCTTTGTTTTCTAATCAAACTTCATGATTATGAATCTGAACGTTAAAAAGCATTGTTTTCAGCCACAAAATAGAACAAATGACCTTTAACTCTACTATCAGCTATGATGCAGACTGTGATCACTCACCATGTCTAAGGAATGGTCGCACGGCGCACTGGGCTATAGTCTGTGGAGTTATTGTGGTTAATGACCCTGGAGAACACTATGTCAGTGACCCCAAAAATGTCTATGTACTATGCAAGCATGGCAAGTCCAATTATTTAGCTGCATGGAACTTGTATGATCTTGCACAGAGTAACAATAATCTGTTTGAGTTCTCTCCTAAGAAAGGTACTGATGGCTTAGTTTATATTCTACCAGAAGGGGGTTTAGGAGGGGAGAATGGACTGAGGGACCAATTTTTGATATTTGAAGGTTTTTAATTAGTATTAAGCACAAATTTTGAATCATATCAAAATAGATGATCAAATAAATAATGTTGAGACTTTTAAGATCATTTTTCATAAAAGGTCTTTTAAGTTATTGCACAAGAATTAAGTAAATTGTAAGATTATGAGCCTAATTTTAAGCTCTTGAATACTCTTTTCATTGTTTAAAATTTAATGAAGATGTTTTGGGTATTGGAAATTGTTAATTGAATCAATTAAGCAATATCATTGATATTTCAAAGGAATGTTGCTACGAAAAGCTTGTTTATAAAGTTTGTTCTTCAATTAAGTAATAATAATTATACTATGTAGGAACCAAAGGGACAATATTATATTTTGTTGAATTTTTTATAAAATAAAATAAATAAAAGACAGGATTGTTTTAATGCAAAATGTTTATTTGTACAATAAATACAAATTATACTTGCAAATTATGATAAAATAATAAATCTCATCACATTACTTAAAAATATTGTAATGAAATCATATTTTTATTGACTTACAAGTCAAAAATTAAATGAACATTAAATTCTCCAGAAACATTCACATTATTGCACAGTCTATTTTGCATTTTTGCGAAGAATGCACTGAATTCCATTAAATAGTTAATTGTTAATGAAAGATAAAATGTAAGATATTTTTGTACTAATTTATTCAACTTAAATGAACTTTCCATAGCACTAATTAGGTATATAAGTTTGTTTGGCCATTTCACATGGACATAACAATTTGTGATGATTAATTTACAAATAATACATGGTATACGTCAATGACGATTCTGGCTTTTAAGCTCATTTGGAAAATAAATAAATTTTGAATTCCATTGTATGAAAGAAGTGTGCCAAGCTAATCAATCAGTCAGCAGTAATGAGATCAAAATCATAGTTTCGAGGGCAGGCTTTTCTATAGATGGTGAAGCCAATGCCTATCAGACAACGCTCGGCGACAGATGGTCGCCTTCAGCTCATTCCCCGCCCTTATGATATATTTTTAAATTATTAAAAATCTTTAACGTGCAAACTCTGCCTCATTAAGTCTGCCGCGCAAACTGTGCCTCTATATAAATACAGATACGATGGACCATGTGGAGATATGTTAACAAAAGTTTCTTTTGACCATTTTTAAACTGAACTAATCAAAGAATAATAATAACCATCAAAATTTATCAATCTTGAAATCCAAGCTAGGACATTGTTTTAATGTGAATTCTGAAATTAAAAAAATAGGTACATATCCTCTTTTAGAAAATAATATATTATCAAATCCCAGTGAACTTATTCTTATTGCAATATTATGAAATTGTCTTGTCTTATTTGGCCAGAGTTGCACGTTAGATAAAAATAACATAATGATTAATACTTAATATTAAAAGTTAATGTCATTAAATGGATTCGTTTGGCTAAGCCGATAACGAAAGCTTGGGAGACCTATTGCCATGTTTCCTTACCGTAGAGCAACGCTCACTATTTGTTTCGGGTCTAAACCCAGGCTTTATATCAAGGTATATATCCTTTAAAAACTGACCACTTTGATTTTTCTTAGCTGCGGCCTCCGACGGTAACCGCTTAAAAAATAACACTCTTTAGACCGGTAACAATGAGTGTTTGCCTGAAGACCATGTTGTAGAGAGAAAACAAAACATGAAAGGCAGTAGCAACCAACATTCCCATTTATTTAAGCTAGTCTGTTTACAGAACTTCACCAAAGTGATGAGCTAAAAAGCCTTAGGAAAACTTGTATGTTACTGCTACTCAACGTTTTAGTTTTACATTTTCTAAACCACGGTCTAACTCTTCATCTACATGTTGTCCTGCGCCTGCGCACATAATATGTTTTCGCCATCATACACGAGTTTTTAAGATGGAATTTGAATGTCATAGTAGTTTACGCTGAATTAACACTGAGGAAAGTATTTTCGTTCAGCAATCGCTTGACTGCATATGGCAATTAATAGAGCTGACTGACATCCTATTAAGGGGACCACGAAATTAGTTAGCAGTAATTATTTACAGACATTTTGTAAGGGTTCCCAGTCACCACAGATGTTGCTAAAAACCACCATACCCTTAGCACGACAAAGGGCGCATTCAATCAATATAATGCATATATCCGACAAAAAAGTATTGCATCAATGCTAATTCTTAGCGTAGATAGAAGTAAAGTTTGATAATTCATTTTAGTATGAAGACATTCATCACTATTTCATAGAATACATACACAGTTGGTACAATTTTAATCAAATTATAATTGGCCAAAGCGTCTCCATAGAAAAAAAAATACAGAAAAACCATTAAGGATCCTAATACTATAATAATCGTATATTTTATTACGGATAAATATGAAAGTCTACTGGGCATAACCTTGTACCGCTTATTTGATGGAATATTAAAAATAAGGGTCGTTTACATTTGATAACAAGACCCTAACATTATTACCGACAAGTTATTCCATAGCTTATTTTAGATATTACAACATACAAGCGATTTGATATGATACACAGTAATATTTTGTTGTTCTATTTGTCAAAACAAGATAAAATATGAAGTGCACTTTAAGATTATATTTGTAAGCAACAGCTAGTATAAAAAAAAGCCTTTAAGGGAAACTACAAAATTGTAATAAAATTAAACTCAGAGCACAGCTTAACCAACTCTAAAAATAAACGTTCAAGCCTACACACATATTATTTTAACACATTCGGCAGTCATTGTATGTTAGGTTATGATGATACCTACCATATCCATTCAAATATTCGATCCATGCTCCCTAACTGTGCTCTTGTTTTAAACGTCGTTACATTGATCACTTAAATTTTGTCAAATTGACGTTCGAACAAGCGATGCAACATGCCGAGGCATTAGAATATTAGGATTGATGCATGAAGTCAGGGTAATGGTCGACTGCATACAAAATCATTATGTCCCGAGTGTGCGTACTGTAGCTTGGGACATAGATAGTTTTTTTTTTACTTTATCGCCAAACGCCAAATAAATGGAGTAAGACTGCAGAAAATCTGGCTGGCTTGATCGAGGCAGTTATAATTCGTATAGAGTAGAATGACATCATTAAATATTTTGACAAATAGAACAATAATTAACAATGCTGCGTATAATTAGAGTTAAACTGTTATTGACGCTATTTTACAACTGTTGTCCTGTTCTAACATGGTCTACATTTTCTTCTTATTTTATTTCGAGGATAGAATTGTGTTTAGCGAGGGTTTTCATGAATATTCACGCCACCAGTTGGCGCCACTTTGACAAGAGGTCTTCTGTTTCGTCAATGAATATAAAATATATGATGACTCATCATTCATTTCATTCATTCGTTCATCATTCAGTCACGGCTCTAGAAAATAGAGTGGCCTTTGACGCTTTTGACAGCCTGAGCTGACGTCTCAGTGCTGCCAGAAAACCCTCATTAGAAGACGTTGCGTTAATGCATATTTAAACAAGTTCTAAAGTTATTCAACAGTCAATCGTTAAAATTCGTCACTCAAAGCTACATTGCAAACGTTGCGACGACGAACGGCGAAACCCTTACAAGCCTTTTAAGCATGATTGAAGAAAGCTTTACAAAGAAGTTTAAGATAGAACTGACGTGCGTTGACACAAATGTACATTCACTTAGCGAGGACTGTAATTAAGCAACATTTCATTCACTTCCCAACGATACGATTATATCCAAATCGATAAGAATTTATCGATAAGTCATCTTAATCGATTACACAAGAACACCGACCGCGTCAGAACAAGACATGAATAAAATCGATTATAAGATACGGTTAGATTTAAAATGGTAAACAGGTCTAATACTATAATAACACGACTTACACTAGGAGCGTACATTAAAAAAAAAGTGTTATTACTCTGAAAAAGCGTACATTCAATAATACGCGAACTATTGTCACATTATTATTTCGTGGGGTACATCCCGATGAAAACTAACTTTTGTAACAAAGTCTTCCCAATAGTTTGATCAAAGACTGGTCTTCTTGTTCCTTGTATCGATGATTTCATTTATATATTTTAAATAGGTAAGCTCCGACCAGAATTCGGCCACTTCGGCACTACAAAGACTGGTTCTACATTCTAAACCCAGGAACGCACTGGCGTTTTTTTTTCGCGCACTGGATTTTCAACTTTCTGTATTGATCCGAGCATTCAGAATCCAATAGAGCGCTTCAAGAAAGAAACACTGTTGGATTTTCAACTCTCGGCGCTAAGCGGAGCGTTGAAAATCCAGTGCGCGAAAAAATATCGCCGCAATACGCACGAATAGCGCGCCTGTGCACAAACGTAAACATGCTATTATGAAGCAAACTTGTTTGCTCAATCAACTCAGCCTATAGCAGTCCACTGTTGGACATAGGCCTCGCCAAGACTGCGCCACAACACCATCCTCCGCCTTCCGCATCCAGTCTGTCCCAACCACCTTTTTAAGGTCATCGGTCCATCTAGCTGGGGGTCGTCCCACACTACGCTTGCCGATACGCGGTCTCCACTCCAGGACTCGTCTGCTCCACCGGCCATCGGTGCTTCGACACACATGGCCAGCCCACTGCCACTTCAGCTTGCTGACTCTGCAGGCTATGTCGGTAACTCCGGTTCTCTTCCGGATAACTTAATTTCTGATCTTATCCTTCAAAGAAACTCCGAGCATAGTCCGCTCCATGGCGCGCTGAGCGACCTTTAATTTGTGGACCAGCCCGACTGTCAGTGTCCACGTTTCGGGACCGTATGTAATAACGGGCAGGACGCACTGGTTGAAGACCTTAGTCTTCAAACACTGCGGGATTGAAACTTTTTTGCTAGTACTATGTAATATAATCTTTTACAGCATGCTCTCCGTGTGTGAAATAATCATAAATATTTCGCATTGAAATGCTAATATAATGCTATTACGTAGCATCTCCTTTGGTATCGTATTACCCAGTTACTGGGTTGTGGAGGTCGGATAGGCAGTCGCTCCATGTAAGATACTGGTACTCAACTGCATCCGGTTACTCTGAAGCCGATCCCAACATTGTTGGGGAAAAAGCTGATTGATTGACGTGGCATCTCTTTTAAATTATTATGCTTTCTTGCTACCACATAGCATGTGTATTCCAGGCTTTATTGGGGTGAAAAAGCTACCTCAATAAGTGTCTGCTGCACCTTGAGCAGTCAGCTAAGTTATCAAGCTAGCCAGCTTATTTTTTCACCCTGGAACAGCCACAATTCGTGCCAGTAAAGTTAAAAATTGTAATAATTATTTTTGCAATGGGCGTTACTTACTTTTGAAGCGCGTATGATGCTACTAGTAATCTGGTTACCCCTCGGTTCGAGTTTGAACTTTAAAACTCGATCCGCGCCCATTATTGTTTACACACATTAAAACTTTATCATAGTAAGGAATACTTTAACTTCTAACTACTATAGACGTACGTGAATATCTAGCGAGACTTTGATATGTCAATATATTAAAAGGTTATTATGAAATCTAAGACCAAAATATTCGGAAGTCCTGTGTTACTGTCTCTTGGGTCTCGTTTCGATATTCAAATGTCTTTAAATATTGGCCTATAGATAAGACTGACTAACGGTATTTCTTTGTTAATTTAGGAATCTCTATGAACGTAGAACTAACATCGATAAAATGTTTATAATACAGAATATCGAGACGAGAAACCACTCATACCAAATACTTTTGATGAAATCTCACAATGGACTGCAGACCGTAAGCACAAGCACTAAAGTCGAAATCTCCATGCCAGATTTCGTCAAAAACGTTTTCAGTACACCTAACATACACGTACACACAGTCACATATTATCTGAATTACACACATAGCTATATCTAAGTATTACACACAGTATATGTAAAGTTTGAGAATATAGTATTAAATTTATGATATCATGAGACAGTCGTTGGCCTGCAGGGTACTAACCCTCTACTTATTATCGCTACAAAATTAAACTAGCCGAAATAGAAAATAAGTTTCCAAATTGGCTCGGAATAAATTTCGAATTTCATTATTCAGGACTAAAATATAAAAAATTTTGGCTTGGTCACAAAGCTAGGAAGTCGATGACTTAACTAAAGTATGCAAGGAAATACATCAGGAAGATATTAGTTGCAATTTCTAAAATATCTTTTAAAATTAAAAACGTTTATCGTTATGTAAAAATCTACATTTCATTCAAAACATCTATGACGTACAAAATTATAAATGTAAACACCGCACTACTAGCTGCACTTATATAAAAATTACACAAAAATATGACTGCAACATCGCGCTTCCATACCTTACGATATAAAAAAAAAAACTGCATTCACGAATCACAGATCAAAAATAAAATCGCGTACAACACTCGAACCGAACCTATGCTGATATGTGCCGACGATACTCGTTTCAATAACATAACTACACTACCCATTGACTCGCTCATACGATCTAACTTTAGCCGAAACGAGCTTCTCTTTAGAAAAGTTTCGCCGACTGCCTTCGGTAAAATTATCAACCGACATACAAACACCGAAATTCGGCGAAATTTTGGCTAAAACGTAAGCTAAGATTCGTTGAAATTTCATCATCACATTCACATCGGAAAAGCTCTCGCCACACGCATAACGATGAACTACACACACCGACGCACTAATCTAAATAACATACATATACTGGAAATGTCACGAACCATTATTTCTCGATATACACTGAGTACACTGATAACAACTACATTATATATTAAATACGATAACTAATTAATGAATGACTATGACGATATAGTTAGCGCGTTCGAGCCCTCGTTATGTAGCTTGAATCACGACACTGAACCCATACAGCATGCGATTATATGGCGGATAACTACGGTAGAGGAGTACATTAACAACTTTATGATAAACGCGAAATAAACTCAAGATACATAACAAAAGGCGTGTTCTACGCAATAATCATGGCAGCTCGACAGCTTAAATAAATAAACGTTAATACATTTGTCAGTTTTGTAAGACAAAGTTTAGAGCCTCATTGCTTCGCTTCGTGTTTCCGAGTGCTTCCGGAGATAGCCGAGCGCGCTAGGGCGAGGGCAGAGGCCTGCGGGCCTGGCGACGCAGCCACAGCGAGTAGTAGCGGAAGGGGGGCGCGGCCTAGGACTCCGCGGGCGCCAGCGGAGCCCCGCACGTGGCGACAGGGAAGGTCTTCACGTGCGTCTGCCACTGCGTCGACAGCTGGAAGAACTTCACGCCGTTCAGTTCCGTGCCGTCAATGTAAACTGTGGATAAACAAAAATGTCATAAAATATGATTGATTACGTCTAAAGATCTGCCCATAGTATATCACCAAATAATACAGAATTTTGATCAGCGGATCCCCCTGTGCATTTATGGAAATACTAGCTGCGCCCCGCGGTTTCACCCGCATAAGTCTAGGGATAAAAGTATCGCATGTCCTAATCCAGGTCAAACCATGACCTGGATTAAGACATGCGATACTTTTGCCCACCCATGTGCCAAATTTCATCCAAATCCGTTCAGCCGTTTTAGCGTGAAAGCGTTACAACAAACAAATAAATTCACTTTCGCACATTTATAATATCAGTAAGAATACGATGATCGCAAAGACCCTCGGTGAAGTGTGGGATGCTGTAAAACTTCATACTAATGCCGCAGCTTTTTTCGATACAATATCGTCTACGAGACCTTAGCGCAGCGTATCCATCCGTGGCGAGGACGTTCTAAGAAATATCATAATGAAAGCAGCGTACGTCAGAGTCTAAGTGCAATGATGATATCTTTTGAGCCAGAAAGCTATTAATGAATGACCGTATACCTTTGAGCGGCACGTTGTGCGAGCTCTTGGCGGAACATATGAGCCGCGCGACGCCGTCCACGGTCTGCGCACGTCCCACCTCCGCCTCGCCGCTCTTCTCCTTCTTCTTGCCTAGCCGCATTACTGGAATAAACATATATTTTAGAATTTTATCATGATGAAGTCCCAAATACACGAGACTGAGGCCAGAGTTAAATTGACATGTCATGTCTGTTGCCATTCGATGTCCATTACTGAGGCACCAACTGAGGTGCCATGGCTAAAATACTTTTGGTAAAGTGTAACAGACGCGGGACGCCATGATGATAATCCAATCTCAGAATGGCCGGTGCCTAAGTGTTGATCTCAAACGGTGCTGCCTTCTTCATCTCGGGAAACATTAAATCCACACTGAAGACCCCGTTCTCAAATTCTGGAGCATAATATTGGCTAATAAGGTCTACAAAGATGGTCTACTCAATAACTTTTTGTTCTCCTAAGGTATCATGAGCTATGATTTGTAATAATACAAAACATTCAACACACAGGATGTCATCAGATCGCGGGAAGGTACTAATGGGTCACCAAGGCCCCTGGCAACACAGGCAACAGGAAGGAATACGGGTGGGTTTTAGTCAGTAAGTCTGACACACCCTCACGCTCCGCCCAGAGCGGGAGAAGTTATTTGATGATTTCCCATCCAAAAAAAAAAAGGTATCATGAGCTATTCGAGGTAATTAGCTCGTGCAATGCTAAAAAGATGAGTTAGTAGCGCGGTTATTGCCCAGGGCGCAAAGGACGAATGCCTAATGAACGCGTGAAGTTTTTTTTTTATTGTAAACTGTATTTAACATCTCTTTAAATGAAAGAAAGACAGTATACTAACTCTTTTGCTTCTTCTCCTTGGTGAGGTACGTGATACAAAGATGCGCGTTCTGTCGCGTCACGTGGAGTGCTCGGAAGGAAGCTTTTACCGTCACTTTGCTGTCCGTACCGTCAGACTGACGTCCGGGCACCTGTGGGTGGAAACAATGGTAATTGGTTTTGGAGATAGTTGGGGAGGCATACACCGTAGAACTAGCAAATCTGTTTCGAAGAAATGTAAAAAAACATAGTTAACAATATCCTCTTACAATTTTGTGGTGGGAATCAAGAGTTTGCTTTTGGTTGTGGATAATTTTAGCTTGCAGAGCTATGCAACTAAGAAAGATAGAAGAATTGTTTATTCTGCACAAACAAGACAGCAGTTACTGCCGCCACTGCTTATCTGTATTTAATTGAGATCTATTTCTAACTGTGTGCGTTTTGGACCTGTTATAATGATATTCTTTGACAACTTTCAAAAGGTTTCAAAAAACCAATTGCCTCTCAATTGTTGCCAATGAACTTATAGAGGCATGAGGAACAGGGTGGTAAAGTTCACTCATCCTCCATAGAAAAGGGAGGATCCTCCGACCAGACTGGTGTCGTGTCTGGTGGGCAACTGACCGACGGTTGATGTCCGGATGTTGTATATATGCTAATCGCGCGGTAATCTCTGCTTGCGCGATGCAGGATTTTGCATGACGTCGGTGTGTGCGTAGTTCGCATGTGGCGAAGTAGATGCCGCCACAAACTTACCAGCCAGTAATCCAGCTGCAACTCAAGCGGCTCAGTCCTGGCGAACAGCGGCAGCGGCATGGAGGGCGCCGCCAGCTCCGGCGCGTGCGGCGCGGCGTGCGGCGCCGGCGTGGCGGGCGGCGACGCGCGCGCCGGCGGCGAGCCGCCCTCGTCCAGCTCCATGGACGACACGCCGCCCTCGCTGCAGCCCACCCGGACCTCCTGTACGAGGACAACACATACAAATGAACACCAGCCTAATGTTGTCCCTCTGCATGGCAACGGCCTCTCCTCATGCAGAGAAGGCACGAGCATTGATCACCCCGCTTGTTCAAGGCAGATTGGCGATTTCAAAAGTGTAAATTGATTTTCTTATCTCATCATCTGCCTAGCCTTTTCCCAACTATGTTGGGGTCGGCTTCCAATCTTACCGGATACAGCTGAATATCAGTATTTTACCTGGAGCGACTGCCTATCTGACCTCCACAACCCAGTTATTGGGTAACATGATACCCCTTGGTAAGACTGGTTGTCAGGCTTTCGGGCTTCTGACGACCCGTAACGTAATCAGCCTATAATGTCCCCACTGCTGGGACACTCTCTCTGAGAGGGAATGGGCCGTAAGTCACCACGCGGACCCAATGCGGGTTGGTAAACGTCACATGTCTTCGAATTTTTGGTTCTAGGATATACCGGTTTCCTCACGATGTTTCCCTTCAACGTATTGAGAGCAGTGGTGATGAAATAATTTACACAAAGTAAAACGCCTGTCTGGGTTCGAACCTAAAATCTACTAAATTGTAAATACTAAACGACACAGCTTGGCGAGTAAGAGTTGTAAAAAATATTGGTTGTAGTATATTCAGGGTCAAACCAAATTAGTTGGCGAAACTTCGTACACTTGATAGGTATCGGAATCTAATTATGATAAAAAAGTGCAGGCCGCTTTTCAAGACATGCGACACTTAATGACATAATCCGCCGGTCTCTTGCACGCATCAATGTGCCTGCTCTTATTGAACCGACTGGCATTGTCAGAGATGATGGCAAAAGACCTAATGGTGTGTCTTTGGTCCCGTAGAGTTTGGGACGGATGCTTGCGTGGGACGCTACCTGTGTAGACACACTGGCACCATCCTAACTCCAACGGACTACTTCTAAAGCGGGTGCAGCGGCAGAAAATGCCGAAATTCTGAAAGCTGTTAAATATGGAGGCCTTGGCAAGATAGTACAACTTTGTGCCCTTTGGCGTCAAGACCCTCGGTCCAGTGCGCATAAGTTATTTGCGGATTCAGGGAGGAAATGCCGCCAGCATCGTCGGTACAATGCCCCGAGGGCCTTTTTTAGGCTTAACTTAGTTTTAATTTAATTAGTTAATGTTAATAAACATCTTGTAATTTGGTTATGTAAATAAATAATTAATGTTCTAAATTATTACGATAAAACATCTTAAATTACTTGGTTTCATTTATGTCACTTACCGCAATGAACGGCACAAATGTCTGGCTGGCGTCCTCGTCGCCCGACTTCTCTCTGTACGCCACCATCGCCTCGCCGATCGGCACGTTGTTCACTGGACCAATGCTGTTCAGATACCTAAGAAAAACATAACGATATAATGTGCATCTATAACGTTGATTTTGGCTTTTATAAGTCTGGATATAAGATTCCTATTAATTTTTTTTATGGAATCCCGAAAATGAATGGAACTTGTAGGATGTAGGTCATTTGCGTCGCTCAGAGTGAGTCGCGGAACATTAATTCGACTCGATTTTCTCAATTAACGACGGCTTTTTTTTGGATGGGACATTATCAAATAATTTCTCCCGCTCTGGGAAGAGCGGGAGGGAGTGTCAGACCCTTACTAACTAAAACCCACCCGTGTTCCTTCAGTTGCCTGTGGACCTCGGTAACCTCAACGAGGTTATAAGTGTAATCGACTGCACCGATTGAACAACTAATTTTGAGTGGCGTAGACTCGTCAAATGGCTCTATTTTGTGTTGGAACCAACCTGCCGATCCGTGAGGACATCTCGGCGACATCGGGCGCCGAGCCTTCGGCGGCACGTTCACAGATGTTCTGCCACGAGTCGCTCGTGAATAGAGACGCGTAGCCGCCGTCCGAGGCCGCCAGGTGGCGCGCTATCACGCTGGGACCTGGTGGGGGGATTGTTTGGAGAGATCAGTAACGTCGAAAATTAAATGAGAGTGAAAGAATAGTGACGATATTAATCGCCTCAAATCTGATTTAAATAGTCGGTCGAGTGCAATGCCGTTGCACCATGTAAAATTGTAATATTGAAGTGCACTCTACAGACATATAATCAGCCTATAATGTTCCCACTGCTGGGACACAGGCCTCCTCTCGGTGCAATCTCCTCCTTTCCTTGGTAATGATCTCCTTTCCTTGATCCTTTCCTTGGAATTGTTAGTCGAGTCGTTGAGCTCCTTAAGTTTTGAGTTGAGCTACACGATTACTGACAAATGCTTGCACTGACTGGACAGGTCCACTCAAATTTGTGTGGTTCTTTCCTCTAAAGACCATTTCAGACATAGATCTACATGGTCCTCACATGATCTGACCAAGATTATGTCTGCACTTTAAAAGAGACTTTGACCTTTGAGTTTGTTTCGCCATTTCTTCTCAGGGGTAGTCAGATAGGAAATGTCGACTCACATCTGGCTTATTTTTTAATATATATTTTTTTTTAATATGACGTGTAAAAGTGATTCTCATATCCTATTTACAGAATAAACCATTTCATTTCATTTTGACAGGGAATGGGCCGTAATCCACCACGCGGGCCCAGTGCGGGTTGGTAGATGTCACATGTCTTCAAATTTTTTGGTTGTAGGACATGCCCGGTTTCCTTACGATGTTTTCCTTCACCGTACAACTACATTGGAGGAAATGACGATCAAAGGCAGGAAAGTACCTTAAATATTGATAACAACGTCTACTCCCTAAACACGAAATACGTAGTTTCGACCAAAGTTACGGGCGTATCCTACTCCGTATCACTTACGGACATAAGATTAGTTTGAGGCTTGAACTAAGAATGAATGACAACTCGATTTGATAGTTGTCCCTAATCCCAATGTCCAAAATCCCGTTAGAAAAAACTGAATTTGTCACTTGTTTTGACGGATCAACTACTTTCGGAAGGGCCCATATCTTCGTGGACGGTCTCAGAGAGTAGGACCCCAGATTATAATCGAAGGAAACATTCTTCTGTTCGATAAGTTTAGTGTCTTCAAGGTCTCTTACTCCAATAAGATTTACGGGCACGGTGTTATTCACCTACCCGCAGTGGGCCCGCTCCCTCTCACAGAGGGGAAGACTGTCCTAACAGTCAGAATATTATAGACTGGAAATTACATGAGGTTTATTTCTGTTTATTTGTCTAATAGTGACTTCATTAATGATGTTCTTCAAAAAGGTCAGGTGCGTTGTACTCGCAACCGGCGTGCGTGTATGACCAGATGTATGAACGTAAACGAAGCAAAAGAAGTATGTAAGGAGCTTAGCAGGTGGCGTTCTATAGTTTCTGCCTAACCCCATGGGAAGGCGTGAGTTTATGTATGTACTCGTATGTGTTTATTTTTGTAAGTAGATTTTTTTACCTGTTAAACGTGACACCGATTCGGTGTAAAACAATAGAAAATCATTGTGTCTCATTATTTATTTAGTACTTTACGCACACAAATGTACAGAGGCGGACTTAATGCCATAGGCATTTTCTACCAGTCAACCTTTGACTGGTAGAAAACCTTTCATTAGCTGTCCTTGGCACGTCAATTGTTCGGTAAATATTTTAAAACTAGATGGCGCTAGCATTTCCTAGCTGACTGGCCCCTGAGATGAAATGGCGAACTAAATGTAGTCGGGTATTTAATTGTTCGGTAAATATTTTAAAACTAGATGGTGCTAGCATTTCCTAGCTGACTGGCCCCTGAGAAGAAATGGCGAACTAAATGTAGCCGGGTACCGTGTACCTATGGGCACGTAGTAGAAGCGCGCGGCGGGCGCGTCGTGCGGGCGGCGCGCGGCCAGCTCGGCGTGCGCGCGCACGGCGGCGCTGGCGGCCGCGTCGCCGCCGCAGATGGCCACGCGGATGCAGGAGCGACGGGAGCTCCTGGGGACAATGCACGACGTTACTTATATTTATTATATATTTTTAGTTAAAACGATTAAAAAAAAAAACAAACAATTACTATAATTAAAGGACACATACACACAAAAGAGAAAATTATAAAGTTAACGTTATTTTTTTTTTCAGATCGTATTTTGTATTAGAATTAAAATCCAAGAGAGTCATCATAGCTGCCGGGGTGTGCTGCCGGGCCGCGGGATAGTACGACCCTGGCAACACAGGCAATGGAAGGAACACAGGTGGATTTTAGTCAGTAAGAGTCTGACACTCCCGCTCCGCCCAGAGTGGGCGAAGTTATATGAAAATTTCTCACCGAAAAAAAAAAGAGACGTCATCATCTGCCTAGCCTTTTCCCAACAATGTAGGGCTCAGCTTCCAATCTAACCAGATGCAGCTGAATACCAGTATTTTACATGGAGCAACTGCCTATCTGACCTCCACAACCCAGTTACTGGGTAACACGATACCGCTTGGTAACACTGGTTGCCAGACTTTCGAGGTTTTGACGACCCGAAACAACAGTCAAAGATCCACGAATGACAGCCGGGACCAACGGCTTAACGTGCTTTCCGAGGCACGGATGGGCCTTAGTATGTAAAGATGGTCACCCATCCATGGTCCAACCGCGGCAATCGTAGCTTAACCTGATCAATCGACCCATGCGGCTGTTATTACTCAGTCTGTGTTGCCAGAGGCCACGGTATCCCTTTCGGAGTTTCCGACAACCCCGGCAGGTATCGGCCCTAGCGGACCCCTACACTTGTGCTGACATTTATGCCCTAACATTACCCTGGATTTATGCATAAGAGAGCTTGGTTACTCACTGTTTAGCCCTTGAATACAGCGCATGTAGCAGCGGCCTCGGGTCCGGGGCGGGGTGCGGCGCGTGCAGCGCCGGCACGGCGAGAGCGTGCAGCGCCGCGGCCGCCGCGCCCGTCACGCCGCCCGCGCCGCCACACACTGCCACACACTCAGGACCCACGGCTTCTTCACCTAGCAAGCGGGATACTTGCTCCGCCCAGGTGCGACGAGGCTAGGATAGATAGAAAAATAATATTCGGCGTAATAAACATACAGAAAGTAAAAAGGAAATAAAATACTAACACGGTAAATAAAATACCAACACGGTAAATAAAATACCAACACGGTAAATAAAATACCAGCACGGTAAATAAAATACCAACACGGTAAATAAAATACCAACACGGTAAATAAAATACCAACACGGTAAAAAATATACCCACGGTAAAAATAAACATGGATTAAAAAAGAACGGTGTTAGAGCAGTGGTGGCCCAGTGGTAACGGCCGCGACTTACAAGTTGTAAGTCGTAGGTTCGAACCCGGACAGGCGCTTTACTTTGTGTAAATTATTTCATCACCACTGCTCTCAAAACGGTGAAGGAAAACATCGTGAGGAAACCGACATGTCCTAGAACCAAAAAATTCGAAGACATGTGACATCTACCAACCCGCATTCGGCACGCGTGGTGGATTACGGCCCACTCTCTCACACAGAGAGGAGGCCTGTGTCCCAGCAGTGGGAACATTATAGGCTGATTATGTAAAACAGAACAATTAAACTAAAAAAAATTAATAAAGCTTGACATGCTTTAACAAAACCCTGTATGTGAAGCAAGGGAGGTTATACAGGGTGAGATTTTGAGGTAAGACTTTAAAGCAAAACACAAAAATGATGTGAAGGGAAGAAAAAGTACTATATGAGTATCTGTAATGGTAAATTAAAACAAATGAACTGTTTCCATTCTATTTTTTTTTTCAATTTTCCTTTATCTACACTGAAAGTGAGCCCACTCCCTCTCACAGTAAGAGGAGGCCTGTGTCCCAGCAGTGGGAACATTATAGGCAGATTATACTACACTAAAAGTTACGTTTAAAGCAGTGTTAATTTTAAAACTATCCTTATACAAAATGCTTATACACGTATCATACCTCTAACGTAGTAGGGCTCTGTGCCGGCAACTCATGCGCAGACAGCGGTCTCTCAGCCCCCACTACGAGCGAGTTCTTCTTGCGCGTCACGCCTCCCCCCGGTATAAGGTTACCGCCGCTCGTCGCGCTACGGAATAACCTTGATCGCTTGTCCTCCTGAAACAATGGAGTATCTTAGATGGCTCATCATAATTTGTCAGCTGTAAATTACATATTAAGAAACAAAAACAACATCATGCCCGTATCTCCCCCAAAAGGTTAAGCAGAGGTGTACTTATAGAACATAGAATGGAGAGTCATTTCATCGTTTGCCTAGGCTTTTCCCAACTACGTTGGGGTCGGCTTCCAGTCTAAGAGCCTGTCCAGATGAGGCGATCTGCGCGCGAGTCCACTCGCGCGTTCCCGAGATACTGGAGCTACATATATCCCGTCCAGATGCTGCCGCGCGTTTCCTTACTCGCGCGTAAAACGCGTGCAACGAGCGGGACTCCCGACTCGCTCGTTTTACGCGCGAGCGCCGCGCGAGTTGAGATACTCGGCCGTCATTGCTGCGTCCAGTACTACGCACGAGTCCGTGGCGAGTGGACGTATGTTTTGGTTCTAAATGGAGCGTTTTTTTATTGATGAAGTTGTAAAAAGTATAAGAGTATCTGTATCCGAGTCCATGTTTATAACTGCAGGGAATCCCTCCTAGCGTAGAAACGCGGTATCTGGACGCTATATAAATTGAAGCGCGCGAGTGGACTCGCGCGCAGATCGCTTCATCTGGACAGGCTCTAACCGGATGCATCCGGTTACATAGAGCGACTGCCTATCTGACCTCCACAACCCAGACCCAGTTACTGGGTAAAACGATACCCCTTGGACTTGTTGTCAGACTTTCGGGGTTCTGACGACCCGTAGCGACTGTCAAAGATCCACGCATGACAGCCAGGACCAACGGCTTAACGTGCTTCCCGAAGCATGGAGGGGTCTTGGTATGTAAAGATATGGTCACCCATCCACGGACCAACCGCGGCAAGCGTAGCTTAACCTGATCTATCGACCCGTCCGGCTGTTATTACTTAGCCAGAAGCCCCAGAGTATAGAGAGAGTAATTACAGTCGGACGACGTACAATAAAAAATTACTTAAATACGTACGGGATAAACAAATGAGCGAGCCTCATATCCCAATCTGTCCGACAGTTCTGCGCGATTTAGCTATTGGGGGATAAAACTTGTTGATACCCAATCCTCAAATGTCTTTACCTACTTAATTGTTTGAAGAACTAAAACCGCAAATAAAATATGTGATTGTTCAACTGACCCTGAGCTTGACCTCGTTGGGCGGGGAGCTGGACACGGAGGCGCCCGACACCGGCGCGTCGATGGTCGCGTCGCCGTCGCTGTTACCGTCACTCGCGCGTTCGTCGCCCGCTGAACTTCTGACCGTTTCTGATTCTGATGTCATAGTTAAAGTTAGCGGGGAGTTTAGGGTTTTTTTTTTTTGGGGGGGGGGGGTTGTTTTTTTTAAGGATTTTTTAATGTTAGTTCTTATAAAAGCCGGAGAACATTTATCACTGTTTTATTTCATGTACTATTTATTTTTCAACACCTGTGTGGCTAAAAAAATAAAGTGAAGCGTAATGTTTAAGATAGATTAGAGGATCAATGATGTTTTTAGTATTTGTTTATAGTCTAAAATCAGTCAAAAAGTTACAACGACCAATTATATTAAGTTTCAAACTTATCACCTGTTAAAACACATACTGTAAATGATAAATAAAAAAAATATTTTATTGTAAAATGTTAAACTTCTGTAAAAGTAAAATATATTGTTAGAAAGGTTTAAATTTTAAATAATTATATAAGTATAAGTAATAATTAAAGTTTATCAAACCATGCAACCGTGTCACTTGTATCGAGTGAACGGGGGAAGACGGAAAGCAGTGATAGTGATGATAATAATAATAATAACATAAAATAATAACAGACAGAAGCACGCTAATAGTCGTATTTATTATGTAACTTGATAGAGATTGTGAAAGAACTAAAGTGAATAATGAAGGAATTAAAAGTGGGAAGATCTACAGAAAGAAGGTCACATTTATATGAACTATTTGTTTCATTTATGATGAGGTTTATAACAATAAAATGTTATGTCACAATCTCGATCAAATATGTAAATAAACTTAGTCTTTTATTATCAACCATAAAAGACGGGGACGAGTAAATATTTAACACTAGTCATTCGTATAATTTAAGCAAGTTACTATGGTAAACTTTTGTTTTCGAGAATGCGTATTGACTTTAGAGGCAGCCGTAGGCATTACGCCACTGATGTCAAACTATAGGAAGATGAATGTTCTATAATTATTCAATTTAATTATAGACAGCAGAAACTTTTAAAACATGGATGCTTATTTTAACAAAGATTTTACTAGGCCACACACAGAGTAAAAAATAAAATGACTACAGTGACCTGGCCAGTTTTCGTTTTACTTACTAAGCCCTCCATCAATGACCGCTGTCTATTTTGTACCAGACTACAGTGAAGCAAAAGGAGGGTTTTTTAAGGATAGAGTAGTATCAAATTATATTTTCTTCAACTATGCATTGTCAATATCTATCGTCCACCGGTTGGTCTATAGACCTATTAGTCCATAAGTTCACAGACCCATAAGCCCATAGAGCAATCCAGCTATGGTGTAAAGACCCAGCATTACCTGTAAGCGGCAGCGTGGCGAGGTGCCTCTCTCGCAGCGCGCTGAGCTCGGCGCCCGACGCCTCGCTGGCGTGCCGCGCCACTGCACATGCGCCGTCATTCAATCACAGCGTGCAACGTGGAATACCGAGGCAGTGCGTACGAAGTCGGCAGAATGCCATGAGCAGTGAATGAGTTTAGTGTCTGTTTTATTGCGTTTAGTTTACAACAGATAATGATAATGTATCGTGGCAGCCACCATTTTTTTTTTGTCATGCTAAGGGTCTCGGAAAATGCACCTTGCTGTCATACAACTAGAGTCTTGTTTGGCTCGTCGCTGTTTTTATTTTTAAGAAGATGTTTGCAGAAGTTGCTTTGAGCTGGATTCTAAAATTGTTTGTAGCTCTTTGACAAGATTTTCACATTAAACAAATATTATATATTATTATTTTATTTTTGATTTTTTGATATTTCCCTATTTATATAGGTAGTATAAATTTTACAACTGAACATTGCTGTTGCTACCTAATTCGTGACTTATGACAGTAGTATTCCACCTCGCACACATTCTAATCTAATGCACACAGCGTTACAAACAAAACATAAAATATATCTCAATGTATATGTCTTATATTAAAATGTATGTAAGCAAAAACAAAAGTTAAGCGATTACGTCACACGATGCATCTTCGAGTGTATGCTTCGATGCTCAGGCAATTAATTATGTTGCTGATTACGAGTATAATGTTTACCATACACTAATTGTGTTATAATTAATGAGTTACTATGTGTGTATGTTGTGTAGCTCTTGACCTGACTTTTGAAGATTGTGACCAAATATTACAATGTTTAACTGTCTTGTTAAGTATTTTGTGATCATATTTCCTACTAAAGTTGATTAGTTTTTTTTTGGAGGTTTTAAGAAATGAAAAACAGTTTTGAAAATTAACATTACTTTATTGCAAAAAAGAAATAACAAAATCAAAAATAATATCTAATAATACAATATCACAAAAATATAAATGTTTTATCAAAAACAGTAAACAATCTTCAAAAAATAGGCCGAGAGCTAGCAACATTACCTTTACAATATTTCTGACATTGTTCTTTGGGTGGGTACGTACCATTGGAATGCCTGTGGTGTTCCTGGTTGGCCAGGCTCCTGGAACTGCTGAAAAACGGTCTCAGCGAGGGTTTGGGTGTGGAGCCGATGCTGATGGTATCCATCTGATCCGGACCTGAGTCCTCGCCTTCGCCACATGATAAGGATTCTAGTTCCTGGCAAGATTATAAGCAGAATCATGATTAGAAATAAAATATTAGGAATGATATCGACATTGTTTATAGCACTACAAATGCTGTCAACATCAACCCGTGATGTTCACAAACCCAGTTTCCGTAAGTGATAAACCTAACCTCTTAGCTTCCTCGGCTTATTTGTAATTATTTTATTTAAAAATTGTTTTTGTTTATTTTGCTACTATGGACGCGTTTTTATTTTACATCGTCCTCACATTTAGTTATAATTTCAACATTATTTTTGTACTAATCTTTATGTATCAATATAATTTAAAAAAGTGTCCATAGAGTTTCTTGCCCGTTCTTCTCCATAGGTACCTACTACGCTTTGGAATGGGCAACTAGCTTCGTATTTCTAACTGACCGACTCCTTGACAATTCAAAAGTACCTGTAAATGGTTTAATTGAAATAAATGCTTTGAGTTTGAGTTTAAGCCAAAAAACTCAAAACTCAACCCGTCTTATTACAAAACAAGGATTATCTTTAGACCCAGGTTTAAACTATTGAGCCATTTTTGAATTTGGAACTTTATTCCGTCTACGTTAAAGTTCTTAATGCAAAACTGTCAAATTAGTACCGGACTAAGTAGTCAGTTTTGTATAAAGAACTGTATTTCAACCATAGTAACGTACTTATTACAAAAACTGGCTCGATGGATTAAACCATGTCCAAAAGTGATTCTTGTTTTGTAATAACGCCGAAAGCATTTATTTCAAATAAACCAAATACAGGCACTTTTGAATTGTCAAGTGGTCGGTCAGTCAGAAAGATGAAGCTAGTTGCCCATTCCAAAGCGTAGTAGGTTCCTATGGAGAAGAACGGCCAAGAAACTCCACTGCTGCCAGAATCACTGCAACAGTTCAGGTTGCTAGTAACATACTTTCAGCAACGTTACAGGAACACGTTGCTGCAACAATACTGGTAAACATTTTTTTACCGCGAGGAATGCAGCGTGCATTTTTTTCCACCATAAAATTAAAATGTAAGAGTTTGGGTTTTTTAGCTGACTGTGCGATTTTCTAATTTGTGAATGCAGTTAGCAATTATTAAGAAAGTTATGAACAGTCGCTTAAGAACGTTTGCGTGAATCTACAACGCACAGTGTTTTATAAACCCAAAAAAGTGACATCGTCTTTTTATTCCAGATTCGTGTAGATTGATTCAAAAGAAACGCTAGAGTAAAATACCGAGGTTTCTAGTACATCTAGATGATGAGATATAAATTTTTGAAAATGCCTAAATTTTTATCCGGATTATTAAAAAAAAAATCATAATAAATTACTAGTTAAAATTATTAGCAAACTGATTAAATTCATGCACGAAGATTTTAAAGGCGCAAATTACCATGTTATCAAAAAATATTTAGGTTCATTTAAATCGACGTTATCATTTTTTTAAATATTTTCGATTTTATTTTTAAACTCGATTAATCCTGAATTTCGCTTCTTAATTTTTTTACATAAAATTGCTTTATATGTGGCCTATACACACTAAAAAATTCAAAGCCCGAATCCGTGGACTAACGAAGTTATAATCATTAGAAATTTATTGCTAGGGTTGGCACTTACAACCAATGTAAACCCGGGTATAAATTGATTTTTTTTTTTTATTATTTCACATAGGCTTACATGGGCACTTACAAAACGTCAGAAGCTAGTGCGTGATTCGCAATTAGTCGTTTCCTATGGAGAAAAACCGGCAAGAAACTCTATGGCTACTCTTTAAAAAAAATGGTTGATTTACAATATTTCCATATACATAATATGTGCTGAAATATATTATATTTTCACCCCACTTATTCGAAGAGGACGGCTTAGTTCGCCTCCAAATGCACCCAAAGGTGGTGTTTTCTAAGAAACTTTCAGCGGCCAGTGATGAGTATTCCAATTTCAAAAAGTGCGCGGCAAAGATGATTGCTGCGCAGTTATTAGAGGATTCTGTTCATAAGTGCGCCGCAATTTAAATTGCCACGCACTTTTTGAAATTGGAACATCTTAGCGTTCAGCTCCAAAGAAATCGAACGAAAATATTGTTTGAATAAAGATTGGCTGGTATGACGGCCCTCAACTCAAAAATGTTATTTTGCTCCCTTATAATACAATCTACTATATATATATTGTATTTGATTCGAACTGTTATGTCGTGATGGTCCTGTGGTTCCGACCCGCTTTTTATGCACGAGGTTGCTGGTTCCGTACCGAGCAAGTACAAATGTAACTTTTTAAATTCATATATACTGTCCAAGTTTAATATAGACTAGCCATGTCTATAATAAACTTGGACAGCACATGAAAGAAAGAGTTGATTTTATCTCATCTTGAAGTATATTGTGTATATAAGTGTAAATGATGAAACTTGTTGACCAAATAGATAACTAACTAAACTTTAATTGCAGATATTTTAAATATCAAAATCATCAAAAACCAAAAATAAATCAATCAATCATTAATCATTTTCTGCAGTCAACATTTCGTGGTCGTCTATATCTTCAGTAAATTCTTTCTCATTGTGATTTGGTTTAAGTAACGCCAAAGCAGCAGCAGGTAATGGACGTTTTTTCAGATGTTTTCTTCTTTGGAGCTGCATTTCAGCAGCAATAATTGGGTCGGAAGACACTAGTGCTCTATGAAACAGATCATACATTGTTTGTTTACGATCAAATTTGCGTGTGTGGTGCTCCCGATCAGATCGCCAATATTTGTTTCGTGATTCGGCGGCTTGCTCGGAAAGCATACCGATTGGTAGTGGTGTTTTGTCAATAATAGATGCCCCATGAATTAAAATTGTATGAATGGAAACCGTCATAGGATGCCAGTCATAGACACTTACATATTTGTAGGCAAGGTCTTTACAGAATGTACCAAATTTCTCTGCATCTACGGGAATTCCACAAGAGATCACGATTAAGATAATGTATAAACCATCAAGAAGCCAAAGTTCTAATCCTAAAATATCTGCAAAAGTTTTTCGGTTTTCATCTGCCAAAACTATGCGGCTTGTGTTGCCATCATTCGTGGTTCCGGAATTAGGAAGAACGACATCTACCAATACACCAATTTTATCACGTATAGCATCTTGGATACGTTTTTTTCTCTCCTGTACTGCAAGCCCTTCTGGTGAAGATTGCTTGATACGCCATTTTTTCACTTCACATTTGTATCCGAGTTTGAGAAGAAACTCCAAAACTCGGATCCAGGCGTGCAGAGGATTGATACCATGCGTCAACGTATCTGAGTCAACTGTTTTCGAAAATGCAATGTCCAAGTTGTTAAATTGTGTTGCTGTAAGTGCACAATATGGACAACGCATTTGCGATGGCGTATCAAGTATCGTATTAAGAACTTTACCGTCAATTGCCGCTAAATATAAATTGCTGGTAGCGTTGATATGCTGCCCACTCGGTAATTTATGATCGAAAGGAGTAAGGTGTTCGATTTCTTGGTTAACTCTGTCTTTTTCGGATAAAATCAGTTCTTTAGATTCTTTTTTATAAATTATTCGCAATGGGCGGCAAGATCTGTAAGACTGAGCTGCAATGTTTGTCCACAATAATACCTTATAATTTTGGGTGCTTTGATGGTAAATTCTTAAAGGTACAAAAGTTGTAGCAAAAATACTGCTTTCGTTTTCTCCTTGATCCTCAAATGCTTGTTTGTACAAAGCTTGCCCCGAACTACCATCAAAACCCCAAACCCCTTCAAAGACACAGTCTAAAATATTTGTTCCTATTTTGTTGCAGTATTGTGAGAATACTTCACCTTGCAATTGCACAACGCGGCTAAAAGTGTGCTGCAGGAGTGACTGTAAAGGAACAACCGCTTCTCGTTCTGTAATATTAACAAATTCTGGGTAACAATTTTGTTTGGCTTTCAAAATTTTATAATGCGGTGGGTATGCCGGAAAACCCCGCTCTTGCAAATCTAAATGAATAAAATTATATGTCTCAACAGTCATGTTTTTGTCAATTAATATTGCTAGAGCTTCTTCTGCTATGTAAGGTTTTGTAGTTGTTGTAATTTTGTTGGCTATTTCCGTGACAGCGACTTTCGACTGTAGGCACGACTCAATCACATTTGCAAATACCGTTGATGTATGATGTGAGACTTGCTCTCCACCAATGTGCAAGGTATTTGCAAAGGCTTTGATCCTTTTTTGTTGAGGCTCACATTCCAGTGTAGACTCTAATCTTTGGCGACTACGGATTTGCTGACGTTTGCTAAGTTTCCTGAAACTATCATCGTCAGTGTGTTCAGGTGGAGCGCTAATGTAGCCGCTAATAAACGTTTCACTTAGCCACTTTCCATGTTTTTTCATAAAACTAGACATGTTCTTACATTGTTTATATTTTGTATCACACTTGGACATCAGACTAGAAAGAGTTGATTTTATCTCATCTTCAGTACGAGAAATTTGATAGTCAGCCCCAATTGTGTTGACAATCAAATTTACTCGTTCTGAAAGAGATAAATGGCGTTTCCCTTTCATTAGTTGGAAAATATCCAACCTAGATAAAATTTTTGAACCTGAGGTTCCTTCACCAGACGCCTCTGCTAGCACTGGAGCGATCACCCCCGGAGGTTGAAGGATGTCGGCTGTGGCGCTATCCACAACTTCACTTGCCACTCGTGAACCAACATGAGGGTTGGCGCCCTCATGCCCTCCTAGCATTAAGTCCTCTGATCGGAGCTCAGAAGGACACCCCTCAGCAGCATGGGTCAGGTGCTGCTGAGGCAAAGTGGCATCAAGGGTCTGTGACGGCTCCATGATGCCTCACCCCCGTTCCTCCAGGCTACGTGTAATGATATGGGGTTTCAGCAAAAGCCTATCGAGGGTGGACCTTCATCAGAAATTGACACAACTACGGATTATACATAAACGTGTACTGGCTGATTCATGAAATAATTTTTACAAAAATAGTTTTCATCTTTCACAATATAAGTGGAGATTATATTGGAGTGTTATAAACATAGATCGGAATAGGTAGGCCTATTTATGTACTTGCCATGAGTTAGAATAATATAGATATTCCCCGAATTCCGGGATTTCTTTTTTAAGTAAGTAAATAGTGAAATCATAAAATAACTATTCTCGCTCCGGGATAAATGAAAGATTCCTTCCTTTCCGAAAGAAAGATTTTTTCCTTTCTGACGGGTAGGTAAATAAAAGAAGGACGGAATTAGCGGCAACGTCGCGCGCTTATTGGCTTACATAATACATTTTTATACGTATTAACAAAAAGAATTAAGTTCAATTAAATGCCGTAGTATCAGCCGAAATTCCGTGGAATATCCATATTCCATGTCAATGTTTGCAGTCAATGAACCAAAATAGGCCTACCTATTCCGATCTATGGTTATAAATCACAATAATTCTACATTTTTCGTTTTAATGAACAAAACAAACAAAATTAACCAAAAATATATTTTTACAAAATTGACAACCCTAACATCAATTCGATCCGGATAAACATATTATCAATCATAACTTCGTTAGTCCACGGATTCGGGCTTTGATTTTTTTAGTGTGTATAGGCCACATATAAAGCAATTTTATGTAAAATAATTAAGAAGCGAAATTCAGGATTAATCGAGTTTAAAAATAAAATCGAAAATATTTAAAAAAATGATAACGTCGATTTAAATGAACCTAAATATTTTTTGATAACATGGTAATTTGCGCCTTTAAAATCTTCGTGCATGAATTTAATCAGTTTGCTAATAATTTTAACTAGTAATTTATTATGATTTTTTTTTTTAATAATCCGGATAAAAATTTAGGCATTTTCAAAAATTTATATCTCATCATCTAGATGTACTAGAAACCTCGGTATTTTACTCTAGCGTTTCTTTTGAATCAATCTACACGAATCTGGAATAAAAAGACGATGTCACTTTTTGGGTTTATAAAACACTGTGCAACGGTTAACTTGCCTGTACTGCCCCATTTCAATAATCCACTCTGTACCATATACGGTTTTGGAAGAAACAAAAAAAACAATGAATCCATTCCCATAAGTCTTAAGATTCCCACCTTACATTTTTGAGATGAGATATTTACTTTCTTAAGATGTTACATTGTATGCCGTGTTGCAGCAACACGGCCTGAGCTAAGCTACACGATTACTGACAAATGTGTGGACTGACTGGACAGTCCACTCCATCTGTATGGTTCTTTTCTTAAAAGAGCATTTCAGACACTAATCTACACGGCCTTCACATGATCTGACCAAGATTAATGTCTGGACTTCAAAAGAGGCTATGACCTCTGAGTTTGTTACGGCCTTTCTTCTCAGAGTAGTCAGATAGGCAACACCGACCTCATCTAGTTTTTAAAATATGATTGACGTGTAAAAGTGTTTGTACAAACCAGAAATAAAATAATTTATCATTACCTGGAACAGTTCATCGATGTCATGCTGCGCGTGATGCGTGTCGCGTGTGGCGCCACGCTCCGACAGCTCCTCGGGCACGCGGAACCTCCGCAGCAACGCCGCGAACTTCTGCTTCAGGTTGCGTTGCTGTAACACGACGTGTAACGTCAGTTGCACGTTGCTTATGTTTGTAATTGTTGTGAGAACATTTTATAAAGATGATCGTGTTAACTAGGATTATGTTTACGTGATAACCGTAGTGCGAGAAATAGATGATGACTTTTGATTTTGTACTTTTACTTTGAGATAACTACGTGGTAACCAAATACTCAAATTTTACTGTGGCTGTGAAAAAGAATCTAATACCGCAAAAAACACCAATTACCGTACCTACCATTTCAAAGTTTTAATCATTCATTGATGAGCCCAATTTAGATTTCATTCATCGTTTCTAACACTCTAAGACTAACAATTATCTCCTAAAATCTAATCAAAACCGGACTGTTAATATGACTTGTTGTTTCTTTAAAATTATCTTATCTGACCAAAACTTAGATACTCCCCGGACTAAACTTTATTGACAATACAATTCAATTGTTTTTTTTTTTGTTATTGTTACCCGTACAACAATAATAACAAAATATAACTTAGGACGGGACGTGTAAACATACAATTCTGACCTTGAGCATAGTTTGTTACGAATATAATTAACGAAGAAAACGAAGATAAGTGACGACACAGGCCAAGAATGTTGGTTTAGGATTAACAAGATTGTGTAAATCACAGTGGCCGTACCCAAAAATAGTTTTTTTTAACAGATTATTTTGTTGTCATAACACACAGATTTTTAAATCGTCTAGTCTCTTTTTCAACTATGTAGGGGTCCAGTCTAACCTAGCATTTTAGTGAAGCGACTGCCTATCTGACATCCAGAACACAATTACTGGGTATAACGATACCTCTTGATAAGATTGATTTTTAAATCTTAAAATTACTTGAAACACATAATTATACACACACAATACTAAAACACAGAACACAGCACACAATTCTAAATTTCCACACCCCACTAAACGAAAACACACAAAGATGCGCAAGCGCATACCACAAATACATACAGTTTTTGCCTCCATGGACCGAACGCTACTGAGCGGCCGTCTTGGGTGCTTTTTATCTAATCTAGCTGTGATTAGCTCACAAACAACGTGACATAATGTTTATACTACTTAATTGATATGACACTATGTTTGCACTCAGAGAAAGCCCGAGGTCGTGAGTTCGAGTTCCGCTTGTGTCTACTGACTATAGAATGACGTCACATCTGTACTCCCCGTAGAGGAGAGGTTTATAAGTCTGCCGACAGTTCTCCAGTTATACAATTAGTCAACAAGGCACAAATCCGGCTACTAAGTAATTCCTAATGAAAAACACATTTACATTTTACCCGACTTGAGGATTGAACCCAGGACCCATTAGGCAGCAGTCGCGTTTGCAACTACTAACCCGACGCAGTATTTTCTCCTCACTTTCCTGGCGGTTATTCTCTGAGTATTTTTCACTGAACGGTTTTTTTTTTACATATAAATGTAAAGATTGATAATACTAATTAAAAGAAATTTCAAGAGAAGATTTCGAAACTGCTAATGAAGGTTCTACGATACAAGTGTAGATACCGAACTTTTCAGATGTGCCCTTTGAATATAATACAAAAGTTTTACAGAAAAATAACTAACTAAATACATGATGCATGCTTTTCCAAACTAGAAGACCACATCTCTACGGTATGAGAATAGAAATTTTAAGCCTTAGCTTGCTGTTTTCAAAGTTCAGATTTGATTGAGCACGAATTTTACATGTATTATTCGATAGAAGATTTTTCACAAGTAAGAATAACTAACAATATCATGCAAAACACGGTAGTAGTAGGTAAACCACAAAACTCTTTGAAACTTTTAGTGCATTAGTTATAATTTAGTCTATGAGTTATACAATTTCCTCTGGATTTTTAAGTTCTTTACCCATATAACTGATGAGACCCCATTTACAATACATGCTTAAGACATAGACTTTAGAAACGTTAATAGATGTCAACTTTTTAATGAATTCAGCACAATTTCTATTCACATACAAATGTATACTAAGCGTGCGTGCGCAAGCGCTCACCGCGAGCTTCCCGCGGCTGCCCTTGCGTTTCGCGGCCGCGTTTTCTAGCTCACTGTCGCTGTCCCTGTCGTTCGCCTTAGAGTGCATATAGCTCTGTCTCTTTCGCTCGCGCTCCATGAAGCTCAAGTCGCGAGAACGGGACAACTGCGTGCAATGCAACGCCTATTACGCACAAGCTTTATCTTCTACTTAAATATGTATAAGCTATAAATAAAATATTATAAATTATTTCAGTATAAACGTTGGCCTGTAAATGATAAAAACATGGTAAATATGGAAAGCTCCCTGAAGCAAAAGCGTATTATCAAAACATGCGGTTTGTTTCTTTGTTTTAAGAATTTATTTCACAAAAATAAGCCGACTCTTCTGCCAAATCTTTTAAGCTATCTCTTACGGGTACCTAAACATTCCCTAAAATCATTAAATAAATTATAAAACTGCTAATTATAAAAAAAAATATTATAACTGGCTTGTACTAAATCATCCTAGTCCGAGAGCTAGAGCTACATTTTATAATAAGTAAAATACCTAATATTTTTAACAGTTTACAAAAGCTTGTTTACTTGATTATAGTCCTTATTACCTTGGTATAAGAGAGATCAGTTTTGTTGAAGGCCAGCTGTCGATGCGCGCGCCGCCTGGCGGGCGCTCCGTACGTCATGTCATCAGCTTCCTCTACTGAGCTGAATTCACCTTCTTCTTCTTCGTCTGAATAACCGCGCTCTGTAAAATGAGGAGTATTAAGGTTTAACGTTGTGAGGATTCGGTTTGTCTTGTCAAAGTGATGAAGTAAAACGAAATCCTATCGTTTGTACTGTCTTAGTAACCATTTTTTAGAAACGTCCAACCAATATCCACCTACCTAGGACAAACTCAAATCTTACTTGCCCTACAAGTGGTTTGTCCTTTCATACACCTACGTTACTTGACCTCGTGGCTCAGTAATAACAGCCGCACGGGTCAATCCATCAGGTTAAGCTACGCTTTCCGGGGTTGGTCTGTGGATGGGTGACCGTCTTTATATACCGAGACTCCTCCGTGCCTCAGAAAGCACGTTAAGCCTTTGGTCCCAGCTGCCATTCGTGGATCTTTGACAGTCGTTACGGGTCGTCAGAAGCCCGAAAGTCTGACAACCTATCTTACTAAGGTATCGTATTACCTAGTTACTGGGTTGTGGAGGTCAGATAGGCAATCGCTCCATGTAAAATACTGGTATTCAGTTGCATCCGGTTAGACTGGATGTCGACCTCAACATAGTTGGGAAGAGGCTAGGCAGATGATGATGATGATGATGATGATGACCTGACCTTGACCCGAACTTGACCTGACCTTGACCTGGCCTTGACCTGACCTTGGCCTGACCTTGACCAGGTGACAGTGAATCTTATCTAAGTTTTAGGCTAAAAATAAACGTTTTTAGGCATTTAGTGAGAACTAATTGTCCATCCAAGGACTGGAAGTTCCTATAAACTGGTGGACGATATTGTTTTAGACACAGAGAGTCAAAATAGAAAGAAACTGTTGCAGGAGCGTGGAGACTGGCACAATCAAAGAGAGGCCTATGTCCAGCACCAGGTGATGACCAGACAAGCTTTCTATTCTACATACACATACATAATCAGCCTATAATATTCCCACTGCTGGGACACAGGCCTCGTCACTGTGAGAGGGAGTGGGCCGTAAACCACCACGCGGGCCCAGTGCGGGTTGGAAGATGTCACATGTCTTTGAATTTTTGATTCTAGGACACGCCGGTTTCCTCACGATGTTTTCCTTCACCGTTTTGAGAGCAGTGGTGATGAAATAATTTACACAAAGTAAAGCGCCTGCCTGGGTTCGAACCTACGACCTAGAACTCGTAAGTCGCGGACGTTGCCATTGGGCTACCACTGCTCTTTCTATTCTACAGTACAGTAGAAATAGAAAGCGTCATGCTAAGCCTGCTGGTGTAGTCGGACAGTCAAATATGATGAGAGAGAAATGTCCATCAAGAGATAGAAGTCTTACCAGTAATAAGCAGAGTATTGTTGTTCTTAGTGTCATGGTCTACCGGCGTGGAAGCAAGTCCGGTGATGGTGAGCTTGGCCACCGGCTGGCCAGCAGCGGCGCCAACCTTGCCACCAACTCCTGTTAGCTCCAACTCCATGTCCATTGAGCGTTGCAGCACCTGGGGAAAAGGGTACATTTGAATTTTTATAATCATGATATCACGAGTTATCCTAAGAGATAGACAACTACATTTCTACATTCCCCAAAGTCCCATGCTGTCGGTGAGCCTATTGCCATTAACCGAGTACAAATCCAGACATCGGGATGGTACTTTTTTTTTTTGCTTGGGAAATTATCAAATTACTTCTCCCGCTCTGGGCGGATCGTGAGGGAGTGTCAGACTCTTACTGACTAAAACCCACCCGTGTTCCTTCCGTTGCCTGTGTTGCCAGGGGCCTCGGTATCCCTTTCAACCCCGACCCCGGCAGGCATCAGCCCTAGTGCACCCCTATTCATGTGCTGACGACATCTCTTTGAGGCGCGTGTGGAACACAACGCGCCGTCAACCTGGTCCTGGCCCATATCGGACGGCGAGCTACCGATTGCTCACCGTCCGCAGGCCCGCGCCTACGGTGGCCGGAAATCCGCCTGGGACCGGGATGCTAGCACTGAACATTTCCTAATGGAAAAACTGGGACATGACTGTCAATCAAGTGGTTCTCCCAAGCTTAGCAGTCGAGCGTAAAACCATTAGACAAACACTATTCATTAAAGATTTGGTATCATTACAATTCAGCAAGCATATTTTTTAGATAAAATTAAATGTCAAAGTAGTCGATAAATTAGTCAATAAAAATATGAATTACTATCATTAAAATTTCAATTCCAAATTACAATTAATAAAAAAATATGTATATTTATATAACAGATAACAAAACAAATGTCAAAAATACAACATCGTCATCTCAAAAACGAAGTAAACTGTCCTCTTTCATAAACTCTGATATAATGTAATATGCTCTTTTAGTTAGTAAACTCTTCAATTTACTATAGCAGATATATTTAGTGTTCTCCATGATTTGGGCAATTTATTAAAAATGGTCGGAGCCATGCAAAAGATGCTCTTACGCATAAGAGTTGTTTTAGCGCCGTGAACACAAAGTTAGTCTATTCCTAGGGATCCAGCATCAGACAAAAGCTGAAATAATTGAGAATTTAATTTATTGAACATTACTGTTTCCAGGATATACATCTAGTGAAGGCAATGTCAATATTTTACGTTCTATAAAATAAGATTTACAGCTGTCTGTTGTTTGCAGTCTAAACATCGATCTAATGCACCTTTTCTGGGCCCGAAACGTTATTTCATTGTCCGTGCTATTCCCCCAAAAGATGATTCCATATCTAAGAATTGATTCGGCTAATCCATAGTAAGCAGTAATTAGCGCATCTGTGTTGAGAACCACAGCAAGCTGTTTCAGAGCGTAGGCTGCACTACTCAATTGTTTACTAAGTGCCTCTATTTAAGGTTTCCAATTCAATATAGAATCTATTATTAGTCCCAGAAATTTTGTCAAGCTCGTATTATTTTGGCAGCACTCAGCTCGGTCCGCCCGCGGACCGTATCGGGCATCCATCGGACGTTGTCGCTAGTACTTGGTATTTCTTTATCACGTATCAAGCCAATAAATAGTCTCACGCAATACATAGTTATTGTGGAAGCCATTACCATATTTAAGGTATTACCAATACATAGTTATCGAAACTATTTATGGGTTATACCACCCATCTCTAGTCATAGGCCACAACTATGTATTTGTAAAGAGATAGTTATTGGTACCGATTCCCTTGTTCACAAACTAAACTAAATTTAAGTTCAGTGCATCTTTTTCCTTGTATTTCATTAAGAAGAGGACAGAATATAAATTTTAGTTTAGTCCTGTCAAATTAATCAGCGCCTGTCACTACTCAATACAAGTTTAACCGTGATTAAAAACTTGCCTACTAAACGTCAATATACGTCAAGCGCTAATAAATTTGACAGGACTAAATTAAAATTTATATTCTGTCCTCTTCTTAATGAAATAGAAAGAAAAAGATGCACTGAACTTAAATTTAGTTTAGTTTGTGAACAAGGGAATCGGCACCATTGTCTCTCAACGATGTATCTAGCTAAACTATGAGAAAACTAATCTATACTAATATTTATATTATAAAGTAGTAAAATTTGTTTGTTTGTTTGTTTATTTGTAAGTTTGCGTGTATATATTACTAATTAGGGACCCCATAGCTACAAAGAAAACGGTCCATGTGACCATTAATGGAATAAATCTACTTACAGTCAGTGAAATTAAATACCTAGGCACACACATAACATCTGCATTAAGCAGGAAAAGCACAATTAAAAACGCTGCGAACAGGCCACTAGAAACGCAAAATCACAGCAACTGGACCTGAGCCAACCAGGCGGCGACGTTGTTAAAAGATCCCTCCCATAGATAAATTACCCGTCTCTCCACTATTCCATTGCTTGCTCAAGGATGCATATCCGGTAGGCTCTAATAATCCTTCCTATCCTAAGGGCACGTCTTCCTGACCATTACCGCGCCCCCCGGCCTACTCTTTGATATGCAATGGTCTCTGCAGTCCCATGAAACATGAGGCTCCAGGGACTAGTGCGAATCTTTGAGTTCATTCGAGCAATCGAGTCTGGTTTAACCACGCTGGGGTCGGTGCATTTTATTCATTCATTCATTCATTGTTTGTAAGTTTGTGTGTAGGGTTACCCCCTACACACACTCTGGAACTACCAGTCGGATTTGAAAAAATCTTTTTGCATTAGATAGCCCAACTCTTGGGGAAGATTATAGCTATCTAACATCACGCTACGACCCGTAGGAACCCAGCAAAAAGACAAAAAATAAAAAGTACGCTAAGCTAAAACGAAGTAATAGCGTGGGCGGGCGATGCAATGCGACGCAGTGGGTCGGGAACAAGAAATTTCACGAGGACGAAGTCATGGACAGATGCTAGTTTCTCACCTCAAATACCTCGTTTAAACTTAAACACCAGCAATTTGTGCAATCATTAGCCAGTGTAATTGCAAATAAATCGGCGATTACAAAATTGAATATCACAATGAATACTGCGCAAATACCGCACAGTGGTCCTAACTACATAATGATAACAGCGTGGACATCAATTTGCGACGGAAACCACCCGAGGTTCGTAATTTACACACATTAGTAGCAAATTGTTGGCGGACTCAAAATTGTACATCGATTAACGGTCAGTGAACTGAACTAGCTAACAAGATAATCAATGACGGATAAAATATTTTGGTTAAAACAATGAAAGGAATGTTTTGAATTCATTAACGTTGTTTATATTTTGCTTCCATCATATTATGATGGCCTCCAGCAGGCTTAGCATGACACTCTCTATTTCTTCGAAGAATAGACACGGTTCTTTCCATACAAAGTGACATTTCGTTTCTCCTTTTTTGACATCCCACCGTAGAAATCTTTCTACATAAAAAGGACCTAGACAAAGATTGTTAGAAACGAAAGACAAGATGACAGATTGTAGAAGGACTTCTACGGTGAGATGTCAAAAACTGAGAAACGAAATGTCACTTTGTATAGAAAGAGCCGTGTCTATTCTTCGAAGAAATATACAGTGTCATGCTAAGCCTGTAGGAGTGACAATGCTTACATAAGTTGCTACTACAGTGTTATTGCCGTCCCACTTGTGCTCGACTTGTAAGTTCTAAAACTTACAAGTCGAGCACAAGTAGGACAGTAGTGGCCCAGTGGTAATTGCCCCGACTTACCGAGTTGTAGGTCGTGTGTTCTGCTCTCAAAACGGTGAAGGAAAACATCGTGAGGAAACCAGCATGTTTTAGAACCAATAATTCGAAGACATGTGACATCTACCAACCCGCACTGGGCCCGCGTGGTGGATTACGGCCCACTTCCTTCTCACAGAGAAGAGGCCTGTGTCTCATCAGTGAGAACATTATATAAAGGCTGATTATGTTATGTTATGTACAAACAATTCGTGTTGACATGAGACAAAAGAGGACGGCTATCATATTAGTTAGTAGATAAGCGTTTACTGACTTTTTTATAGACCATCGCAAAAAGAATACATACAGGATGGCCGGAGAAGTGACGTCTAAAGGTAAAATTTTGATGACTTTTATTGCGGGGCATCCGAATCACCCACATGTATGTTTCGCGATTATTAGTAGTTTAGGAGATAGTTGTTTTATAATTTATGCGCTAATTTTCACCTGACATCGGTTTTAGTTTTTTTCTCTTTCTGATTTTTAACGTTTGTGGATGTTTTTTTTTTTTGTGATAATTCATCACCATAATGTCAAGTATCACCTTACCTTACTTTGAAGGCAAGTTACAGAAAATAAATCCCGTACAGGTCTGGTTTTTTTAATGTTTTTTGAAGATCCATAGCAGTTTTTTCGAATTCTTAGAAGCCATTGTCACCATTTTTTATTTTTTAGCATATGTCCGTACTTTGTGGCTTAATAGCCACAAAGTACGGACAAAATCGGAGTTCAAAATTACAGCTCAAGCATAATTGCTTGAGCTGTAATTTTGAACTCTCGACTCAATTTCAGTCATGTTCCATAGTTGTTAACCTAAATTTTTAAGGTAAATTATCAAAAGCAAAACATCCGCAAACGTCCAATAAAAAGATAAAAAAATAAATCCTGATGTCAGATGAAAATGATGAAAAAATGTAATGAAAAATCTATCTCCTAAAACTACTAATAATCGCGGAACATACATGGGGGTGATTCGGATGTCCCGCAATAAAAGGCCTCTAAATTCACTTTCCGGCCACCCTGTATATCAGCCGTTGGTAACGGATTGGACCGCAAAGTTTCTTTTAAGAACATTATTTTGGGGATGGTATCTATATTCAATCAATAGGAAATCCTAATCTCGGGAATAAACCTTTATACGAAAAGTAATTTAATCTTTTGACCGCCACAGTCATGTATAGATGACATACCAAAATGTGCCCAGCACGCCACGGTCACGACTACATGGCAGATTTTAAGGAATAACTCGTAGCTTGGCGCCGAGGGCACGGTTTTGCTTTTTTGATGTGGCGGTCAATAGGTTAAAGGAATGAAAACAGATCACCTAGGACCAGACCAAAACACAACTTCTTTTTTACTTAACAAAATAAATAAATCCTGCAAGCACAGTCGGGTCAAAACTCTGGTTCTACCATAAAACGTAGCGCTAATAAGAGAAAACCATTTTAATCTCGCTGGCCGGCGCATTTAGCTGTGACTCACTGATTAACGGCAAATGTCCTGCGAGCCTTGATAATGAGGGCGCACAGTGGAACGAATGTATGGGAGCGGTTGGACGTAGACATGTCCGAAAAATAAGAGTAAAATTATGACAAACTAATGATGCCATCTTATTCGATTACTTAATGCCTTCATAAATTGTGGTGATGAATTTCTTCATAACTCCCATATTTCGGGAGTAATTTGAGAAAATGTGAAATTTTACTATGAAAATGAGTGTATCGAGCTCTCTCCCTCCTGATTCCGGGCTTGTTTCAAGTAGCGGTCTCTAATATCGTAATGCTATTACTAAGAGCTATATTTAATACTAAGACACATAGTGCGCCAAATGTGCACTTTCTGGGATAAAAGGAAATGAAAATTTAAAAAAAAAAACGTTTTTTCCCCATTTGTATTTACTTTAAACCGCAGACAGACTTATTAAGAGGTCTATAAATATATTATATATATACAGAAATATATATTAACAAAAATATTCACAAGAACTGATGAGAGTATGACTTTTAAGTAAGTTGATAATAAATTACCTAGTTTCATTAAAAGTACAATAAATAATTAAGATGTAAGCTCTAATTTACTAAGTTACACATTTTAAAACAATAACATCATTTAATTATCTTCGTCATCATCATCATCATCAATTAATTCAAATTCAGAATCGATGTCCGCTAAATCATTTATGTTAACAAATTCGATATCACTTTTCTCAGAATCCGTAAGCTCATAAAATTCCTTAAAAGAAGATTTTTTTACAAACTTATTTCCTTTTGGACGGATACTTGTAACAAGTGGATCAGAAGACAGTAAAAGATTGTGCATAATATCTTCATTGCATGAGATACTGCTATGCTTTCGAGAATGCCCCTCTCTATATTTTCTAAAATCTTTATTTCTAGCCTCAGATGCCTCTTCGGATAGAAAACCAATGGGCACAATTGACATGTTCTGAACTATGTCTGGCCCATGCATTAAAATTTTATGAAGTGAAGAAGGCATATAATACCATGGGTATAACTCCACGTAAAGCTTAGCAGTATCAAAGCAGAACTCTCGGAATTTAGTTACGTTGATCTTCTCTCCTGATGAAATACACTGCAAGATCACACAGATTTTTCTTAAAAGCATAGCATCTATTCCGGTCAGTTCAGCAGATTTAGTGTAGTTTTCAAAAAATCTCCTTGCCGAGTTGCCATTGTTGGTGGATCCACTGCCTTGTTTCACAACATCGAGAAGTAAGCCCGTTTCTCTTCTTACAGCCTCTTGAACTCTTTTCTTCCTGTCATCAACTTGCCTTTTTGCTATATCACCCCTTACTTGCCATGATTTTATGTCTAATTTGTAGGAAATGTGTAATAAGCATTCCATTGAGCGAATCCAAGCGTGAAGGGTGCTTAAGCTATATTTATACATGTCCTCGTTTGCGTGTTTATCTTTGATTAACTCTAAATTATTCATTTCTTTAGGACAAGCCTTGCATATGTCACACACTGAAGCTGCTGTATTGGATATAATGGAATGAATTTTACCATCAATCATTGTCAACAGCAGTTGGTGTTTGACACTAATTCCATCAGTGATGGTGGATGGAGTTAAGGCTTCAATCTCTGCTTCGATTTCAGCCATCTCTCTCTGCACATTTTCTTTGGTTTCCTTTATAAACTTAAACAATATTGGCCGGCAAAATGAAGTGGAAGATGGTCGCTCGTTTTCCCAAATTGTTACACCTTTTGAGACGAGCCGCAGTGGTACAAGACTAATCATAAAATTACTAGCAAGATCGATTTGCTCATCTTCACTCGTCCTTTGATGATAAATGCTTTGGCTAGATGATCCGTCAAAACCCCATTTGCTGGTCAATACGAGCTGTTGATTGGGATCAACAGGGGTTTCTAACGACCTAATAAGTCTTCTTGAGGTTAAATCCATCAAGGCTTGTAATTTGATTTTTGCAGAGCTCTCTGTAACTGTGAGATCTTCTTTGGCCGGATAGCACTTAATTTTTTCTTTAACCAACATGTAGTAACTCGGGTATTGAAGAGCTCCTTCTTGAGTGTTGAAATCCCGAAGAGTGTTATAGCGCCATTTCGATAAGTTCATCGATACATAAAGAGCCAATGCCTTCAAAGGGGATATTTCCCGTACCTGAATTGATTTACCTTCAATGAAGGCTTTGATTTTTGAGGCCTCTTCTGGATTCTCCGTCAAGTATTTCATAACATAAGCTGTATCGCTTTGTCCTGCCTTTTGAAGCGCCCTTTCGGCCGAAAACATAATTTCAGCGCTGCTACTGCTGCATGAAAGACTATCTTCAGTGCGTCTTCTTTTTTGCCGGTTACTAAGGTCCTCAAAAGATTTACGAGGACTAGGATGTGTACAAGTTGAAGCATCAGATTTAGCAGGAGAAATTATGGGCTCGATGACGTCACTTATATTTTCTGTAGAAGGTTCCATATTTTCATTCTGTAATTCCGGCCATTGAATTGCAGCCTGTAGCCAAATCTCATGTTTCTTCCGAAACTTATCTGTGCTTCTTCCAGACTGTGTCCATTTTGCATAAATGCGGTAGCAAAATCGACGACACCAGTCTTTTAAACTTGTTTCAGCACTTTCACATAACTGAACACAACTGTTATCTTTTAAAACACTGAACAAATAGTTAAAGTCGCGTAAATCTTTATGTGCGCGTGCGCATAAAGCAACGTGAATATCAAGATTTGTATTAAAATTTGGAAAATACATTGCGAGATTAGCTTGGATACAACGAGGTGTAAATCAACACTGATTTTAAAGTTACTAATAGTGACCTATTTATATAAAATCCAGGTATCCCAGGTATCCTTTGTTAAATATTGCAAGGTAATTAGTTATTGTGATAATTAGTAAATGATGCATGCTAAATTAGTGTATTAAGAGCCATTTAGTAATTAAATAATAGCAATGTTCTTATCAGTAATCATTAGTGCATCAGTTTTATATGTAAACCTTAAGTCCCTAATTATATATCCTAATTAGCTTATATCTTCTCTAATTGGCTGCTCAGAAATGTTATTGTAATAAGGTAAACCTTTAGAAAAACGGTTTTAATCAACAAAATAAACAAAAAATAAAAAAATTGTGTTATAAAATAAACATCACTCTTTATCCCAGAAAGTGCACATTTGGCGCACTATGTGTCTTAGTATTAAATATAGCTCTTAGTATTAGCATTATGATATTAGAGACCGCTACTTGAAACAAGCCCGGAATCAGGAGGGAGAGAGCTCGATACACTCATTTTCATAGTAAAATTTCACATTTTCTCAAATTACTCCCGAAATATGGGAGTTATGAAGAAATTCATCACCACAAGTTATGAAGGCATTAAGTAATCGAATAAGATGGCATCATTAGTTTGGCATAATTTTACTCTTTTTTTTCGGACATGTCTACGTCCAACCGCTCCCATACATTCGTTCCACTGTGGGGCGCTGCAATTAAGCGGCTAATTTTAGAGTTATCAACGTATACTAGGTACGTTGTTTGTGTGGAATATATGTGAGTTATAGAGGACGCATCCGGTACTTATATCAACATGGAATGTTGGAAACGTAGATTTCTAAGGAGAATTTAGAAATAGTTTTGCACAATTGGTGAGATGATTTTTTCGCAGGCCGGGCTCGAAAACAACCAATACGCCTGCTCTTCACACACCGCACCGACCGAAAAATTCTGTGTACTAAGCCTACTATAATTCTTCCTTCACAAAACATTGCCAGAACACTGGATATTGGGTACAAATCCGTGAACTAATCAATTTCAAACAACCGCCGAAATATTGCGCGGCTTTCGAAGAATCAATTGAAACGGTTTACGACTCCCAAAACACTGAGATCATAACTTTATAGCTGTTGGAGATATATGAAAGGGATACTATTTTCAGTCGAGACTGTTGAGAGTAACCTTGCCCCTTGCTACTCATCTGGCATTGAACTCGATCTGCGCTTGAGTTTTACGCTCTGGCTAGCCAAACTTTTAACCAACAGAATTAAAACAAGATTTTTGTTTCAGAATAAGCTTGTAGGCACTTGAAGGAAACTTGATCAAACTAAAGTAGATTCTCCTGCGACCTTTGCTCTAGGATATATTTATATTGCATAAAAAATCCCTTCATCATCATCTACAGTCCGACTTCATCCACTGTTGGCACAGGCCTTTTTGCCGACACCCACTCTCCCGTGCAAGCCTCATCCACGTTTTGCAGATTACAACTTGTCATGCAAATAACCCCATGCATGACAAACATTCTGCCCAGTTCAATCTACAGATGCTTATTCTCGGTCAAAGCGAAGCAACGACCCCCTTTAGCCTCGAGTATGTCAAGGCACAGTGCAATGGACTCGGCTAATAACTGAGGCGAGTTTATACAACAAAATCAATACACAACATACACCGTCACAGAATACGGTGTTGTCGAAGAGATTATAGTAAGACAAAGGATAATAGTATTCACCTGTGCAGTAATACGATCATACTGCCAGCCAAGCGCGACGATGCGACAATATCCGATCGGAATTGTGCATTGTAGCACGGCACAGGGCAATAGACCAGACTATCCGGATCGGGAGATAGCTTATGTTGGGTCACAGGGAAACTTGCAGTTTGCATAACGAGGATTTGAAAACCTGACAAGGTTCTGCTGGACTAAAAATAAGGATAAGAAATACTAGTGGTTTAAAAAATAATAATGGGGTCCCCAGGGTCAGTCAAAATTGCTTTACAAGACTGTGATGTTGTGGTGCCTGTCAAGCAATTTTGACTCCCCAGTCCCCCCTGAGGACCCCATTAGAACTTTGCGACCGAAATCGGTCGTAAAGCGATCACTGTCTATGTCGAGACTGCAGCCCCATGTCCCAGCAGGGATGGCTTGCTTCACTGACGAGTATGTGGTCAGTACTGTTTTTCTAGTACCCATACATCTAAAATTCCGTATCGTATTACAGTAACAGGGTGTGGAGATCAGATAGACAGTCGCTCCTTGTACATGTAGAATGCTGGTAGCTGTATCCGGTGCGACTTGAAGCCGATCCCGAAATATTTTGGAAAAGGCTAGCTAGATGATGATGAGTACATCATGGCTACTACAGACAACAAGAATGAGATATACTGACCTGATCCATCCTGATAACACCCTCAGCCAAAGTCTTGTACCCCAGAATTGTGCGGTTCTTGTATTTCTTGCGACGCTGCAGCATTATCTGCAATCTGAAACATACAAGTGCAGTTTAAAAGAAGATGTGGTGATAAAATTTTTGAAAAAGACGTATGCTTAGATGGTTTGGTTATGTTGAGAGGATGAAAGAAAGGCAACTAACAAAAGGCAGAAGTGAGTGAAAACGCCGGGAAGGGATGGCCTACATGTCCTAAGAACAACACCACCAATCACAACAACAACACCAATGATGGTGATGTTCTTCAGAAAGGTGCGTAGTTCTCGCAATCGGCGTGCATGTATGACCAGATTTATAAACGTAAACGAAGCAGAAGGAGTATGTAAGGAGCGTAGCAGGTGGCGTTCTATAGTTTCTGCCTACCCCCATTTGAAGAGGGCGTGAGTTTATTTTTTGTATGGAACATACAAAAACTCTTATAAAACTTTATGCAAGAAGTATTGTTCGGGTTTATGTTATTTAAGAAGCCTTATGGTACCAAAATTGTCTAAAATCCACCGTAGTCATTGTTATCGTACAACTCGAGGTGTTAATCCTCCAAATTCCTGAGATTCGTTTCGGACAATTGCAATATAACATATTATTTTTTTGTTTAGACTGTTATTAGTTTCGCTTCAAAACCCACTAAAAGTAAATCCACTCGTAAATATTCAAACTACAATCCATAATAATTTAAGCAAATCCAAAATCGATTATAGCATCGATAAACACACAAACAAATCGATTACTCTTATTGTAAAACTGTTTATAAAGTTTTGTTTGAACGTGAACTGCGACGTTGGATCTTCAAACTAAGTATAGTTTTATAGCCCATTTTATTGTCCAGAATGTTTATACCATGTTGTGCTCGAATATCTGGTAAAAAGACCAGAGTTTTATAAATAAACGCTGCTTTAAAGCCATTTTGGAATCTGAAGACAATTTGTGTTGGATATGCAACCGCGTTTTGGATTTACAAGGATGTGTTGCATTTAGGGAAAGGAATGCGGACTGTTAAATGGATTGCTTGTTAATCTGGCCGTGTGATCATCATAATTTCAGCCGAAAGACGTCCACTGCTGGATATAGGCCTCCCCCAAGCACCGCCACTTCAACCGGTTTTGTGCTTCCCGCATCCTGCGGATTCCTGCGGCCTTCACAAGGTCATCGGTCCACCAAGTAGGAGGCCTTCTAACGCTACGTCTTCCGGTACGCTGTCGCCACTCCAGAACCTTTTAGCCCCATCGGCCATCTGTTCTGCGAGCAATGTGCCCTGCCCACTGCCGCTTAAATTTGGCAATTCTTTGGGCTAGCCTATGTCGGTAACCTTAGTTCGCCTGCGGATCTCTTCATTTCTGATTCGATCACGTAGGGAAACTCCAAGCATAGCCCTCTCCATTGCCCTTTGAGTGTCTTTTAGCCTTTTAATAAGGCCCATTGGCCGTGTAAATTGAGATAAAAATCTAAGAATTAAATGAAAAGCGATTCGGCGCAGCATTATATTCTTTTGTTTTATGATGTAAAATAAACAGTCCAATTAAGCTACATTTCTATAAATTACAATCATCGGGCTATAAAAACATTTCATGAATAGTTAATTATTCATTACTATATGAATAAACCCTCCGTGCCTCGGGAAGCACGTTAAGTCGTTGGTCCCGACTGTCATTTTCTACAAATGACAGCCGGGACTTTGGACTTTGACAGTTGTTCCGGGTCGTCAGAAGTCCGAAAGTCTGACAACCAGTCTTACCAAGGGATATCGTGTTAGCCAGTAACTGGGTTGTGACTGTCAGATAGGCAGTCGCTTCATGTAAAATACTGGTATTCAGCTGCATCCGGTGAGACTGGAAGCCAACTCCAACATAGTTGGGAAAAGGCTGGGCAGATGATGATGATGATGATGAATAAACCAATTAACAAAATCAAGCAACTATTAACTGGGAAACTGATCAAACAACACGTATTGTGCGATAAATTTTTAGTATCAACTGTTATTGAAACCATCCAATATTTACAATGTTTAATAGCCAGTGCCCGTATTGCGCTCATACTTTTATTAAAAATACTTTATCTGATCCCGGCTGAAGTGACTCGTTGTAAAACATTTTGTTATAAAAAAAAAACAGAACATGTCCTCTTAATTGAATCTAGCCATTGTGGTCGTTAGGTACGAATTAGGCTGATAATTAGAGAGGAGTGATAGACCCGAATAATGTTAGTTACTAGGGGATAGCAACATTCACACACCTTAAGACTTAGACCAATTTTTTTTTTTTTTTTAGGTTGTGAACTTTCATTTAACGGGAGGGTGTATCAGACTCTTACTAACTAAAACCCACTCGTATTCCTTCCGTTGCCTGTGTTGCCAGCGGCCTCGGTAACTCTTTCGAACTGTCCCGCGACTCCGGCAGACATCGGCCCTAGTGGACTCCTACACTTGTGCTGACAACATATAACTAACAACATTCACTGAAAATAGCACAAAACGCGTGATATGTATCACCAGTAGTTAGTACACACCATTCATCAAGAAAAGAATAACCCTGACAATTAGCTAGAAACTGTAAGAGTCAAGAAGATTAATAACACAACCAACCTTGACCGTATAACATGAATACTTTACAAATTCCTTCATTTAACGACTGCATTAAAAACTACTAAATTAACTATAAAAAACATACGGTGCAAAAACTAGATTAATGTCTTCATAACGAGAGGAGACAGGATTACAGGAGACATGGTTTATAGTTTGCTCAACTTTTGTTAGAACTTTCTTCGTGTTAGTGGATTCCTTGAGACCACGGATATCGAATTGAGACCATACCGTGGCGATTTTTTTGTTAGTATTCGGGACGATAAAGCCTACTTTAGTAGACTATTACTTCTGTAGAAGTGACAAGAACTCCTAACTGTCATTTTGGCGATTTTAATTTTTAGGGTTTCGTAGTATTCAAGGAACGCTTATAGTTTCGCTATTTCCGTCTGTCTGTCTGACCCCACTGTAGCTCAGAGACGCTTAGTACTAGAAAGCTGTAACTTGGCATAGGTATAAATATTAATCACGCCGATAAAGTGCTAAAATAAAATGTTGATAAATTTTTTTTGGCGTACCTCCCTTGCACGTAATGTGGGAATGATATATGTTTTTGCTCTTTTACCTCATGGGATAACGGCCGTTCAAAAATAATGCAGGTCTGTGAACACCACTTTTCGATTCAAGGATCCACTTGCGTAATATTAATTAAGCATTAAAGTGCCAATATTTGTAGAGTTGAATGCCCCCCCCCCTGCCAGCTAATCGGTTGTTTATGGAGATGTAAAAAAATTCATGGCAGTAGTACATAAATAATGAAATTAAAAGGAAAACTATCACGGCTAAGTAGGCTTTACAAGTTAACGAGTTATAGTCGACCAACTTAAATTTGCAGTTGAAGAATTGACCGTGGCATATATCGATGTATGGGAGAACAGGTTTTTCAACTACAATGTTGTTTGTTTTTGGAATAAAATAGTCCCAAGGTCGTGTCAGACCACGCACAATGAAAGGTTCCGTAGTTGGGATTACTTGAGACGATTTTATTGACTTCAAATTATCGTGCTTGCGTGAGCTGGCAAAGGCAGCTAACTTTAAATCTTATTTTTTAACGAGTTACTGATGAGAACTGACAATAACTATAAAGCACCTGTATACTGTAAAATGGAGAGCAGTGGTGGCCCAGTGGTAACGGCCGCGACTTATGAGTTCTAGGTCGTAGGTTCGAACCCGGACAGGCGCTTTACTTTGTGTAAATTATTTCATCACCATTGCTCTCAAAAACGGTGAAGGAAAATATCGTGAGGAAATCCGCATGTCCTAGCACCAAAAATTCGAAGACATGTGACATCTACCAACCCGCACGACGCCCGCGTGGTGGTTACGGCCCACTCCCTCTCACAGAGAGGAGGCTTGTGTCCCAGCAGTGGGAACATTATAGGTTGATTATGTTATACTGTATAATAAAACGTTTTTTTTTCGTTTCCTGTAAAGTTATGTTTTGGTAGATAAAAGTTCTTGTCACTTCATCATCGATATAATACTAGTAGGGATGTGGTTTATCACAACATTAGGTAACTCTAAGACTGAGAGGATCAACACTACTAGCGGTAGTATTATGCTCAGCTGGCATATCTTATGAAAGGAAAGTTTCTTAATACTAAACGCCAATATTCGTGGCCTTCGCGGTCATAGAAATAAATAGCTCATAAAACTAGACACTATTCTTATTCTTTCTCTGTCCTTGCTGTAAGATTGTGATACTCACTGCCGCCTAGCATTCGTGATTTAAAAACTGTTTCTTTATTAAAAAATCGAGTAAAAGAGTATTACCTTTTCCTCTCAAATGTGAGTTTTTACATACATACCTATATCCTACTATTCGTAATATTATAAATGCGAAAGTTTTTAAAGATGGATGGATGGATGGATGTTTGTTACTCTTTCACGCAAAAAGTACTGAACGGATTTGGATGAAATTTGGAACACAGATAGTTTATAACCAGGAATAACACATAGGATACTTTTATCCCGATATACCCACGGGGTCAAAACTTATGCGGATGAAACCGCGGGGCGCATCTAGTACCTATATATGTTTAAATAGGCTTAATGTATTTATTTATGTACTAGCTGCGCCCCGCGGTTTCACCCTCATAAGTCTCGATCCCTTGAGAATATCGGGATAAAAAGTGTCCTATGTGTTAATCCAGATTATAAAATATGTGTGGCCCTAATTTTATTCCAATCCGTTCAGCCGTTTTTGCGTGAAAGAGTAACAAACATCCATACATACATACATACATACATACATACATACATACATACATACATACATACATACTCACAAACTTTCGCGTTTATTATATTAGTAGGAAATGTTTTTTTTTGCGTTATACGAGTAGTTATATTTTTCTCTTCTGGTTCTCACTATATTTCTTTTTCATTTCTCCCTTTGCAAGTCTGCCGGAAGAAAATTCTTAAGAAATAAGTAGTACCTTTGTACTAAAATTATAATGATGTCATATCTTTATGTATTTTACTGTGTTTATATAAATAATAAAATAAATAAATAAATAGATAGAGAGAGTGAGACGACACGAGGCTGTTTAAGAGTTTTTGTTACTACATATTCACCGTTCTACTAGCACGCTTTATTATCGCGACTGCCACAAGTCTGGGCGTTCATTAAAGTAACATAACTGTTTGTTTACGTAAACAGGACGTTACCAATGAAACATTTTATAGGCACTTTACTGGGTGTAATGAGCGCTTCAAAATTAACACATATTTAAAACTAACCTGTTACCATCCCGCTTAACAAAATGCGGGTACTGCAGTGAGAAGCACAGGTCGAGCTCGACATCAAGCGGTGGCACCGTGATGTCGTTGGAGCGCAGGGTCCGCTTGGAGCTGTGCATGCGCGCCGCAAGGATCACGGCACCTGCGCCCGCGCCGGTTGCTGCGCCGCCGCCGGTCTCACCCAGCGCGCCGCATACACGGAGACGTGTTATCCGGAGTGTGCATAGCCTGGCGGCAAATAGAAAAGTGTTTTTTGTGAGTATGGGTGAAGTCGGTATATTGGATGCGAGGGCTCGTAGAAAATCAAAAACAGAACATCAGGAGACAACGTACAGGATATTGTATTTATTTACATAACCAAATTACAAGATGATTATTAACATTAACTAAATTAAATTAAAACTAATTTAAGCCTAAAAAAGGCTCTCAGGGCAATGTACCGAGGATGCTGGCGGCATTTTCTCGCTGAATTGCAATGCTGATGCGTCGCGCGAGAAAGCCGCCAGTTTTCCGGTCACCAGTTACATCAACTAGACGTTTCGCGATTTCCGCAAATAACTTATGCGCACTGGGACCCCACGGACCGAGGGCTCGACGCCAAAGGGCAACGTTGTACTCTCTGCCAAGGCCTCCATATTTAATAACTTTAAACGTACATACATTAAAACTGTATAAACGGCGGTCTTAGCTAGAGGCATTTTTTCAGACAACCCTAGATGGAAATGAATTATACAGAAAGTTGGAAAATCAAGAAGAGAACATCAGGACACAACGTACATACATTAAAACTGTACAAACGGGGTCTTAGCTAGAGGCATTTTTTCAGACAACCCTAAATGGAAATTAATTATACAGAAAGTAAGTACCAATGTATAAAATAAACAAAAAATAAATAAACACTGGCTCATGTCACAATAAATTTTATCAATTCGTTGATCATTTATACATTCATCAAGAGATAGCCATTATATAAAATCTTCATTGATTCTTCTAGTTCGTAGAAGCGCTACGATGGCTACGAGTGCTACGACGTAGCTTTCATTCGTCAACATTTTGTCTTGCCTTTCTGTTTTATTCGTAACCTGCTTCGCACGGCTTTTTACGACTTGACAAAACATCGAGATTTTTGACGTGACAACGTCTTATAAATCAATGAACGCCGCACGCACGAAAAAGTGTCACGTTCCGCCTGAGCCGAGCGTGCAAGCGAGAGCGCGGAACTAGCGATAGAGAGGCACGATCCGCCTAAGCGTTCGGCTTGTGACGCATCTCTCTCTCGTTATCAAAAAAAAAAAAAATCGTCCGTAAACCGACTTTACAGATAACCAATTTTTGTAGTATTTTATTTATTATATAATATGTAAGTTAAATATTAGTGTATTATACACATAACCCTTCAGGAATAATTCTATATATATAGATAAACTGACTATGCCCAAATTAGACTAGAGACGAGAGGGAGTGGGCTGTAATCTACCACGCTGGCCCAGAGCGGGTTAGTAGATGTCATTTAGATTAGACTAGTATTAAAGCGATATTTTTGCATACAGTTATCCATTTCTTTTCACGAAGCTCACCAAAAGACAGAAAAGACAATTCCGAAGATACACTCCCGGACTCCTAATTCGAGCCACCGTGCATTTTTATATTTATATGCCAAGGTCGAAGAACAGCTTTGAGACTTTCATGGACTGACTGTTTGCACTCGAACTGTTGGAAGAAGACTCGAAGAACGTGGCCTGAAATCTCATAAGCCAGCCGAAGGTTTCAAACTGACACGAGCTCACGGAATGTCGCGCCTACAGTTTGCACGCGAACATTTGCATTGAACTCAGCGTCAATGGAGCCAGTTTCTTTTTTTACGGATGAACCAATACTATGCTGTATGGCAACGATGGGCGTAGGAAATTCCACCGAACATAGGAAAAACATTTTCAGAAATTTTGCATTAAGAGAAGGTGAGTTATGGCGGTGGGTCATGGACAGTCTGGGGCGAAATTTCCACCGGAGGAAAAACTGGCCTTGAGGCTGTGACCTGACCACGGTTGCCACAACTAAATAGCAACCGACACATTCGTCAATGCCTAGAGGCTCATTTGATGCTATATGCTGAGTTTGTGGGCCATGATTTCATTTTTATGCATGATAATATTAATAATGCAAGAGCACACACAGCAAGAACTGCTCGAGAATACCTGCATGACGTTAGTATCGTAGTAATGGAATGGCCAGCGAGAAGCCTTGATATGAATCCAATAGAGTACTTATGGGAACCAACCAGCTCCAAAAACTTTGCAGGAACTGAAAACTGCCATCTTGGAAGCATGGCACGTCATAGTGGCATTCATTCCATGTCGAATCGCATGACGGCCGTCGTGAATGCTCTTGGAGGTAACATAAGTTACTAAATAAACGTTTTCTCTATGTAAACTATTGTTTTCTTAAAAAAATCACATTCATTTTGCCCCTGAGAAACGAGAAAAGACGACTTATTGCAATTAAACTGTTTTTTTAGTATTCCGATTTCAATTTTGAAACAATGACAAACGGAAACGATAACCAGTGATTGGCTTTAAAACCACTTGTTTTTTCTTTGTGCTACCATTATTTAAAAAGACCTTTAAACAAAAATATGCAGGCTGGCTCGATTCAGATGTCTGGGAGTGTATTTTTTGTCGCTATAAATAAACGTAGACAGATGAAAAATGTATGAAATCGCTGAAACATGTCGACACGACTCGTTGCCGGCTCACACTGACAGATTGTTGCATGCTATAACTTGGACTACACGTCGTATCGTGTTTATCGTGATTGGCAAATATTTGAACCATACTACGAACTGGAGGTTCTGTTTGTAATGAACATGGGTTTTTTGGGCGAGAATTTTCACGTAAGAATTTTTTGGGATCTGTTTTACAGTGTGTGGATCGATGTCACTCATTTTTTAGGAATACATATACTTTTACAATGTTTGTAAATATGTGAGCACCATGTATATAGCTAATAATTAATTTATCTGTCATTGCTTCATTTTTAATTATTTTTACCTATTGTGGTATAGTAATTTTATTCTAGACATGCAACATCTTCAATGAATGTACCAATACAAAATATTGTAAAATATTTTAAATAGTTTTTCGTATTTCGTATGGAGAAGAATGAGCAAGAAACTGCACCGTTGAGTCCCTTGCCCATTCTTCTCCATACGAAACTACCATGTGGAAGACTAGAATAATCAATTCTATTTTTTGTCGTTCAAAAGTCAAAGTCAAATTATTTATTTTAAATAGGCACATAGCCTATTTATAATATATACTTTGACTTTGAAGAATCTTCCAGATACATTAAAAACTAAACAGAATTTACCGGAGCTTATGAAAAAGGCCATCAGTTAAAATATTATAATAAGATATTGGTACTGTAGGTACAGCAAAGATAGCCAAAGTAAATAGATATTTCATCAATTTTATTTTAGGTTAGCTGTATCCCGCGGCTTCGCCTGCGTGGCTTTTTCTAAAAATAGCCTAAGTTACTCCTTATTACATCAGCTATCTGCCAGTGGAAGTCCCGTCAAAATCGGTCCAGTCGTTTCAGATATTAGCCGGAACAAACAGACAGACAATAATGTTAAAAATTTGTTCTTTTGTTCTATGTACCGTATATACTTTATATGCATTTAGTAAATTTTATTCATTTGTATAAGAAATCCTCAATAATCGTTTTTCCCAGCTACTTTTAAATAAACAAAAATAACTTGCTAGACATTCAAAACGTTTTTTTAAATCTAATACCCTGTGCGCAAAACGGTAATAAAGCCTTCGAGGCCTTATAGAGTAAATACGCCGAAACGACGCCCACACAATATTACCTTATTATTTGCAAAGAACAGAATATTATTTTACCAAACAAACAACGTACACAGAGAAGATATAACAGAAATTAAACTATTCTGAAGAAGAATCTATCGGTTGTAAAGTCGGATCCGGAACTAAAGGCTCCTGCATACTGAGGCGATACGCGGGCGCGACAGGCAGCAATATGCCAGTCGCGCCCGCGATATCGCCCCAGTCTGTAAGAGCCTTAAGCCGCAGTTGGGTGCTCCGGAAAAAGAAATAAACCATAGATTCAGCTTATTTATTTTTCAGGAGCACCGACTAGTATAATTCGTTTCGGTATCAAAGATAAACCTTTTACTTCAAAGGTTCGATGACTTATCTGCATACCAAATGCGACCATTTATTTTCGTCTTGAGTAAGGAGAAATTGTGATTACCATCTTTAATATATATTTCTCCAATTCCGAGAGAATTAGGATATATCCTCCTTTAATCCTTTGAGATGAGCGCGGAATTGAGATCCAATTTAGAAATGCCGTGATAGGCTGATTTATTACACTTCAAAATTGGTAGGATTTAACGAGATAAGTACATAGTTGTTTTATGTCTCAAAAAGCACTCAATTTCAAGCTTGTTACTTAGACAATGGTGATTGAACTATACATATTACAAATTAAAGTCGCTTTTCGTGTCTGTCTGTGTGACCTCGATATTCTTCTACACTACACAAATGATTTTATTTCGGTTTTCACGGTAATTTAGAGAATTTATTCCTTAAGATTTATGTGTACGGGTCAGTCGCAGGAAGGGTAGGACTGGTTGGCCAGTATAAGTTGGCACTTTTTAGCTGACGAAAAGTGGGTGTGGAAGAACTAGAGGTACATCTCTGCCTAACCCTACGGAGAAAACACGCTTGATTTTAAAATCAATTACATTGATATTAAACTTACAAAAAGTTAAAATATCTCGATGTTTTGTCAAGTCGAAATACCGCGGCGCGTCGCTAGTTAAGAATATACAATTACATCAAGAGAAACAGCATTTAAGACGCTGACAACACCTAAACCGCGGTCACTGTCAGATTGCATAGAAAAGAAAGAGAAGCGCGATGACACAACGCTTGTAATTTATTGCAAAATATGAAGCAATTCTCTATTTACCCAAAATTGAGTTGAGTAATCGAAAATAAAAAACAACCAAGTTCTGCATTCAAATAAGACGTTCATGTTATTAATTAAACAACTAAAGTATATTGATATTTATTGCAGATATTTTGGATTACAACTCAAGGTAAGAGGTTAGTTTAACGTTAGTTTGTATCGAGATTTTTTTTTCAAAACGTGTTTTGGTAACTACCATGTTCTGGGAAATATGTTCAAAATTAACATATATTTTTTCCGCTACCACAAACTATACAGATTTGGCAATTTTTTTTCTTAAGAGAAGCCTATTTTGGTCAATTGGGTCTTGTCAGCGCCTTAATGAGAACTTAACAAACTAAACACTACTTAATAAACTTAACATTCAAGATATATACAGCGGCTTTTCAGGCCTTACTTCAATATTCATTATAATGACGTCAAGAAATACTCAAGTAGGTAATAATTAACCTTTATAAGCCTTTTACACTTGCAAAGATATTAAGAATTTCTGCACGTAATAAATAACATTGCACTGGCGCTGCGCCGAGACGTGTCACATGTGCGGAGAAAACGTTTGTATCTTTATTTAAAGTAACGTATAAAACGTAGTTATTTGTTGTGATTTTCTCTTAGGGCTTTAGCAGACATGCTACTTTTAGTATTGGGCGGCCGACAATTTTGTGATGTCGTCAATAAAAAAGGATCGCGTTTTCGACTCTGCGTTTATTCGCAATAACAAAATGGCGCCGCGTTACAGTGATTGCGATAAGGTTGCTTTGCGTTCGGCGACTCCTTTCTTTTGAGTACAGTAACCAAATTATGCCATTTCTATCGATGTTGTTCCTATTCGTTGCCAAAAGGTCAATCTATCTAGGTTTCCAAAAGCGACGAAATCACTGACAGCAGATGTTTCAAGTATGCGGAGCATAAGACTTCAAAGAAAAAAAGAAAGAATGAAAAAGTATTTATTGGGAGTCGCACAGCAGATCACAAATTAAACTAAAAAACACTCATAGAAACATAAAAAAACAAAGTAAAATTAAAATAAAAACAAAAAGTCCGTGTGAGTTCAGTCGCTATTTTTATAGCAACCGAAAAGCGCGGATTGCCGATGCTGAAAGTAGCATGTCTGCTAAGGCCCTAAGATCTCTTACATAAAGACATCGACCTGGTTGGCCGCCTCGGGCGAATACTTCGTGCCAGAACACAGTGAGCAATAATGTTTATTATGTGTTAACAAAAATACTTTTTTTTGTACTCGCATTATTACAGAAAATACTTTTCCTGTGATTTTATTTATTTTTGTTGTTATTATTTTCCGTAGTTTGTTTGCACAGTGATTTGAGGATACAGGATATTAAATATACTGTGAATAAACAATAAAATATAGATTTAGGTTAATCATTTAAATATATTGAAATTATGTGCGTAGGTATTGTGCGTTTGCCTGTTCATCATAAATACATGAATAGGTTTAACATTTTCCAAAAATTATAAATAAACACAAATTGTGTTTTTTCCTGTTATATTTTTCATAATATCAGTTTGTCGCCTTTTATGAATTGTATCACAAAGTTGAATATTTTCATTATGCTCCCCGTAGACAATGTATCTCAAGTCGAATTATTCATTCTCTGGAGTAATCAGACATGTGCTAGCTGCCACTTTGAGTAATAAAATGGTCATATTTATTGTATTCTAGACTTTTACACTTATTATTATACATTTATTGTACACTTATATAAATCGATCCTTTGAACGCCAGACTCCGAATTCCTAAGTTCTTATGCACCAATGGTGTATCACGCGACATTTAAGAGAATTACAATAAATATGACCATTTTATTACACAAAGTGACAGCTGCACATGTCAGTTTACTCTAGTGAATTAATAATTCGACTTTACGAGGTACGAAGGTATCAAGCTATACATTTCCAGTTTACGCTGACCTCGCATTGTACGGAAATCCTATACAATGCGAGATCAGCTTATACTGGAAAAATATAGCTTGATGTGTAGCCGTGTGTACAATATTGAGCTACATTACAAAAATAATCATTATTCAATAACAGAAACATTAGGAACTAAGTAAATGCTACGGCAAAGAGTACATACTAACCCACGTCAACAAATTAATATGACAAATTTCGTCGCCTACATAGCACAATCTCTGCAAAACGGGTTCAGCGTCCAATAAGCGAGCTATCGTTTCCTGAGAGCCATGACAAGTCGCACGGCTAGTTCGCAACACCAACAACTAGTATGAAGCAGACTATAACTCCCACTAGCTCGTATATGGAACTACTAGCTGCGCCCCACAGTTTCACCCGTGTGATATCAGAACGTAACAGATGTCTGTACTGTTCAGTGATTTGCTGTCTCGCTCTCTCGCGACCGACCGGCCTTACTGTAAGACCTATGTTAATGACTGTTGGGGAAAATGCGACTTTAATAATAGAAGTATTTATTTTAGTACATGACAGTTTGGCGACGAGCATGGAATGTAAGTCTCGATCCCATGCGATAAAAAGTATCGTATGTCCTAATCCAGGACATGGTCTACCCATGTGCCAAATTTCATCCAAATCCGTTCAGCCGTTTTAGCGTGAAGACGTAACAAACAAACTCACTTTCGCATTTAAAATAGTTAGGATAGGATAGGATTGCCTGCTTTTGGCCGCGGCTTCGCCCGCGTGGAGGTCGGAAACTATCCCACGAGAGCGTTCTACCGGGGTAAAAGTACCTATCCTATGTCCTAAGTCCTTTTTTTTTTTGTTCCGGGGTGACAAATCCTCATGGATGTCCTCCGCCCTGGGGTAGGCGGAGGGGTCTGTCAGACTCTGACAGAATAAAAACCACCCCGGTGTTCCCCTCCCACACTTGCACCGGGGATCATGGGCTCTAATGCGACTTCCACGATCCCCGGAAGTCCTAAGTCGTAACCCAGGTCATGGTGTACCCACGTGCAGAATTTCATCTAAATCCGTTCAGCTGTTTTTTGCGTGAAAGCGTAACAAACAAACTCACTTTCACTTTAATAATATTAGTTTGGACATTATAGTTAGGATGGTCTGTTCATCTGTGTGTGTGTGTGTGTGTGTGTGTGTGTGTGTGTGTGAAGCGCACACCACGTTTGTTAAACGCGCCGTTGACGCACGTTTGTAGCGATACAGACGCGATACGCACGCGAGACAGACGCAGCCCGTAGACCCTTTCACTTTTATAATATTAGTTTTGACATTATAGTTAGGATGGTCTGTTCATGTGTGTGTGTCTGTGTGATGTGCACACCACGTTTTTTAACGCGCCGTTGACGCACGTTTGTAGCGATACAGACGCGATACGCACGCGAGTCAGACGCAGCCCGTATACCTTCTGTGGGATAAAAGTAAACGTTTCTAAAGCACGCGTCAACGGCGCGTTTAAAAAACGTGGTGTGCACAGGCCCTTAAATGCAAATAAATGGATCAGATAATAGATAATAATAGGTATAGAGATAATAGATATAGATCAGATATTTGATCGTTCTTGTGGATCCCAAAGTGTAGTACCACTAACAAATTGAGTGCTTTGATTTGATTATTTTAATATGATTGCCTTAATTAAGTTTTTTATTTAATAATTGAAGTTAATTTTATGACCTTTATTTTCGTTGATGTTTTTTCAATGTTATTCACACAAAAATTGTTGGAAATCTTCTAAATACAGATGAATGTGTTACTTTTCTTTAGTGAGTTATAATGTAATCATTTTTTATTTGCCAGAATATGGTACAAAATATAGTTTAAGGTTTAGTCGATGGTATCATCACATTCTGCCAAGTGTGGCGTGCAAATATTAGGTACATACAATTATTACAGGATAGAGATTATGAGGTTAGTAAGAAGTTTAAGGTTTTATTATTAGGCTAGTAAGGTTATAAGAATTTAACATGACAAGGGTTTTATTTACACCTTCATTAAATACAGTTTTTAGTGTAAAAAAGAAAGAAAGAAACATAAGTTTACTAGTCACACTGTAAACAGACCCACGCGTTTTGAACCTAGGTCATGCTGTCTAATTTAGCTAATTGATATGCGTAATTCGCAGAATTTAGTAATTTGTTTTTCTTCGAATTGTCGAGCATGTTTGTTGACACATTAGGGGATTGTTTGCCTCGTATGAAATGGTTTCTCTGAAATTAACTTGACACTGCAAATATCATCATTTTCCAGGACCAATTTGATAACCTACCAAGGAGGAACAGTCACACCAAATTTCACATTAATAATTTCCAAAATTGTAAGCCTCCAACTACTACAACACTGCAGGGCTGTCGGCTAACTTTTCCCGCGATCACACCACTGGAGGGCTGCCGGCTAACTTTTCCCCCGACCACACCACTGGAGGGCTGCCGGCTAACTTTTAGCGCGACCACACCACTGCAGGGCTGTCGGCTAACTTTTCCCGCGACCACAACACTGCATGGCTGCCGCGTAACTTTTCCCGCGACCACTCCACTGCAGGGCTGCCGGCTAACTTTTCCCGCGACCACACCACTGCAGGGCTGCCGACTAACTTTTCCCGCGACCACACCACTGTAGGGCTGCCGGCTAACTTTTCCCGCGACCACACCACTGCAGAGCTGCCGGCAAATTTTTCTCGCGACCACACCACTGCAGGGCTGCCGGCTAACTTTTCCCGCGACCACACCACTGCAGGGCTGCCGGCTAACTTTTCCCGCAAGCACACCACTGCAGGGCTGCCGGCTAACTTTTCCCGCGACCACACCACTGCAGGGCTGCCTGCTAACTTTTCCCACGACCACACCACTGCAGGGCTGCCGGCTAACTTTTCCCTCGACCACACCACTGCAGGGCTGCTGGCTAACTTTTCCCACGACCACACCACTGCAGGGCTGCCGGCTAACTTTTTCCGCGACCACACCACTGCAGGGCTGCCGGCTAACTTTTCCCGCGACCACACCACTGCAGGGCTGCCGGCTAACTTTTCGCGCGACCACAACACTGCATGGCTGCCGCGTAACTTTTCCCGCGACCACTCCACTGCAGGGCTGCCGGCTAACTTTTCCCGCGACCACACCACTGGAGGGCTGCCGGCTAACTTTTAGCGCGACCACACCACTGCAGGACTGCCGGCTAATTTTTTCCGCGACCACACCACTGCAGGGCTGCCGGCTAACTTTTCCCGCGACCACACCACTGCAGGGCTGCCGGCTAACTTTTCCCGCGACCACACCACTGCAGGGCTGCCGGCTAACTTTTCCCGCGACCACACCACTGCAGGGCTGCCGGCTAATTTTGCGCGCGACCACACCACTGCAGGGCTGCCGGCTAACATTTCCCGCGACCACACCACTGCAGGGCTGCCGGCTAACTTTTCCCGCGACCACACCACTGCAGGGCTGCCGGCTAACTTTTCCTGCAACCACACCACTGCAGGGCTGCCTGCTAACTTTTCCCACGACCACACCACTGCAGTGCTGCCGGCTAACTTTTCCCGCGACCACACCACTGCAGGGCTGCCTGCTAACTTTTCCCACGACCACACAACTGCAGGGCTGCCGGCTAACTTTTCCCGCGACCGCACCACTGCAGGGCTGCTGGCTAACTTTACCAGCGACCACACCACTGCAGGGCTGCCGGCTAACTTTACCAGCGACCACACCACTGCAGGGCTGCCGGCTATTTTTTCCCATGGCTAGACTTGGATTAACTTTATGGTTCCTGTTCAAAAGTTAGCGACATTCACATGGAAACCACGTACATAATAAAGCAGTTATTGGTAGTGTTTAGCGACAGTATAGTTGTAACAATACTGTTGTAAACCGTAAAAATTGCGAAGTTATGGTAATCAGTCGATTTATTCTCTAAAAATCTCACCATGAAAACTAAGTTGAAGTGGGCTGTCATTAGTGTCAATCGCTAGCATCTGGTCGATAATAAATTTAAAAAAAACGTGTGCGGTCGTCAGAAACAAAGTCCCTTCTCACGTATGATTTAAAATAAAAAATTTTTGATATTTGAAACTGACTTCATTTTTCGAAGTTTCTTTTAGCTCGCATAGACTGTTTTACCCACACACAGACGCGTTTTTGTACAGAGCCATCTAGTATAAGTTTTTAGAAGAAATCACACTTCATAGAACGTCGCATAACGCTTTTTCCTTACGTGACGATTTCTACCAGTAAACGCAAGCCGCGTTAAAGAACTTCCGTCCAATTTTTTTTTTACTTTCAAAATGGGACTAGTTTCAATAAAACATCGTGTTATCATAATTAATGCAATTAGATAATGCTGTTGTACTATAAAAAAAAAACTTAACGTGTAAAACTGCTAAATAATTTCCATGAGACAAGGTGATTACAATAACAGTTTAATGTTAATGGCGTTCAGTCTGGAAAGAAAACTTTGCTTTTGATAACAACTTAACCCATCAGGGGTAATTAAGCAGGTGAAAAATTGTCTAAGTTTGTCATTTTATAGCTTTAAGCTCTACTTGGCCTTGTAAATAATATTGGGATGAAAAAGAACCTGTGAAAAGTTTCACGGAAAATATTTAGTGCTTACCTATCCTATTGATTAGTGTAAGTTTTATATATGATAAGTTTTGGACGGTATTGCAGCCAGCAAAATTGAATAAGCCTTCTTCCGACAAGATTGACTAACCCTACGGCTACACTCTGCCGCGATAACGCGAACTACATTTCGCGCGCTGTCTGTTGTACCTACAGCGAGTCGTCGACCGGTGTGCGAGAGAGAGCGCGCGAAGTAAAGTTCGCGTTATCGCGACAATGTAGCCGTAGGGTTAGTCAATCTTGTCGGAAGAAGAAGGCTTATTCAATTTTGCTGGCTGCAAGATGAATATTTGGAACTGTAATCATAAATTTACGACAGGTATGAAAATAACAGTGTCTTTCACCGAACCTAACCTTAGAGATAATCAACAATTTTGACCGATTCCTTCCCCTTCTAACTCTTCTGTCTCAGGGGCTGCAGTCTCGACATAGATAGCGAACGCTTTACGACCTAATTCGGTCGCAGTCCTAATAGGGTTCCTAGACGGTCAAAATTCACGGTCCGGTAAGGACCAAGCCCGGGTCGACGGCGCATTGTGTTCCACGCGCGCCTCAAAGAGATGTCGTCAGCACAAGTGTAGCGTTCCACTAGCCTGGGGGCCTAGCCTGTAGGGGCCTGCCGTTTCTCTATTTTTGACATCGCACCGTAGAAATCCTTCTACAATCTGTCATTTTGTCTTTCGTTTCTAACGATCTTTGACTAGGTCCTTTTTTTATGTAGAAGGATTTCTACAGTGCGATGTCAAAAATGGAGTAACGAAATGTCACTTTGTATAGAAAGAGCTGTGTCTATTCTTCGTAGAAATAGAAAGCGTCATGCTAAGCCTATTGTAATCTATAAGTAAATAACTAGGTATTTTCTGTACGTTTGTAATTGTGTTTGTGTAATTTTAGGCTCAGTAGTTTCGGAGATAAGGATGAATGATCAATTTTCATCAATTTTCTTAAATAACTTGAAAACTGTTTTATTGTTTTATTTATTACTATTATTTTATTATTATTACTGTTTTATTTTAAAATTATAAAAATACAGACAGACAGCCAGACAGGCAGACACACGAGTGATCCTACAAGGGTTCCGTTTTTCCTTTTGTGGTAAGTACGGAACCCTAAACATCAAGATGGCGGCGTCAGTTTCGATTTTTTCCTCGCGCCAAAAGTTCCTTGTACATTTTTACCTAGATTTGACAGCTTTAATAGTAAAAACCGGTCTACTAAGAATTCCGGATTTCTACTATCGAAGCTGTCAAATACATTCGATGTTTTAGGGCAAAACATCTAAGTGTATATCTTCCCTTAAGTAAATACTTACCAATAAATTAAGTGCAAATCTAGAACAACCACTTAATTTAACATTATCACTCGACAGTTGACATAAGTCCTGTCACTCCACAACGCCATAACATTTGACTGACAGTATTAATTAATTGATCTGACATTAGGGCATGAATATTGAATATCAATCTGCATCAAATGAAAATCTAATAGTAATGGATGGAACACTTTGTAACAGACAGGCTCCATCATTGATGAATGTTCGTATTTGTGCACAATTAAATATAATACGAATATAGTGGGTTCTTTGTGGTATTATGTTGCACATGAATCGTACTAGATTAATAACTAAATAGAAGATCAAAGTAATTACTAAACTATCAAAAACTAAAACGTCCCTTGAATGCTGGTACACGTAGACCTTTTCGACAATCAAACTGAAATGAGATTCTCAGTAGTATGGGTAGTCGATGACTGGGCAGTCGAGATATACTCCCTAAACTCTTTTAGAAATTGTTAATTAAATTTAGAAATATTGCAGACGAGTATACGAACGAGTTTAGCCAATAATTCCCTAGCTCACAACAAAACTTGATTCGCCAATTTCACAGCAATCCAATCAGTTCGATGGTCACAGATCGCACACCAAATAAAATTCATCGGACCACGAGCGACCAGATAACCACAAAATTAAATTATTGGTAACGGGCATATCTCTAACAATAAGTTTCGTTAAACCGCGATTAGCTACGTTACACGTTTAACGTGGTTCACGAGGACAAAGTGCTTATTAAGTGCGTCCTTATTTAAACAAGTAATAAAGGCAGGAAGATACGGAGTGGTTCCCCAAGGAAACATTTTTTTATTACTGGGCTGATGTTAAAGGGGAAATGAGAGTTTAATGTTTGTAGGTCAGCACGTGGTTTAGAGGGTGATAAAAGTGTCATTTTTATGTTTTTTGTTTTGGGTAACCCCCACCCAAATGGGTTACCCAAAACAAGGGTAGCTTGATAAAATAATAGGGTAGAGTTACTCTTACATCATCCAGTGATGACGTCATATGAAAGAGTTCTGTATGTATAATGATGAGGAAATAAAATGATTATAGCTGCAATTACAGTTTTATTTAAAAATAATGTAAGAACCAATAATACAATCTCAAAATGATGGTTAATTTTGTTTGTTCAATAGGTAGGTATCTAACTGTTAGCCATAATCGTTACGAAACGTTAATCTATGGATATTCAATTTGTTGGAACGGTATATCGTGAGAAAAAACGCATTATGGGTTTCAGAATAAATGGCACTTGCAAAAAGTATAGCCCCAAAAAGGTTTTTTCAGGATAATGGCGTTTCTCGTTGGATTTATTGCGACTTTCATAAAGGTTCGTAAAGACTAGCGCGATATCGCGGGCGCGACAGGCAACAATAATGTCGCGTCCGCGATATCGCCCTAGTCTGTACGAGCCTTAATGCGAGGCCGTATAGACTGTGGTAAAGGACATAGACTGAAATGTGGTGTTTTGAGCAGGATGTGGGTCGTCAAAGACAACCAGAGGATTGTGTTCAGACAATAAAAACAACAGCATAATCCTGTCGGCTTTTTTTTTAAGGTGGGAAATTATCAAAAAACTTCTCCCGCTCTAGGCGGAGCGGGAGGGTGTGTCTGACTCTTATTGACTAAAACCCACCCGTGTCCCTTCCGTTGCCTGTGTTGCCAGGGGTCTCGGTAACCCTGTTGTACCCTCCTGCGACCCCGGCAGGCACTCCTGTCGGCTGACAGCAACAAACAGCAATAAGATAACGAACAACTATAGTCACCATAATAAAATTTAAGGTACCTAAGTATCAATCACGTAACTTCGTTAGTAAGTGCTGGAAAAACTTAAGCGGAAACTGTTTTTTTGGCTAATTAATAACAGCCGCACGGGTCAATCGATCAGGTTAAGCTACGCTTGCCGCGGTTGGTCCGTGGATGAGCGACCATCTTTACATACCAAAACCCCTCCGTGCCTCGGAAAGCACGTTAAGCCGTTGGTCCCGGCTGCCATTCGTGGATCTTTGACAGTCGTTACGGCGCGGCTCGTCAGAAGCCCGAACGTCTGACAACCAGACTTATCAAGGGGTATCGTATTACCCAGTAACTGGGTTGTGGAGGTCAGATAGGCAGTCGCTCCATGTAAAATACTGGTATTCAGCTGCATCTGGTTAGATTGGAAGCCGACCCCCAACGTAGTTGGGAAAAGGCTAAGCAGCTGATGACGAAACTGTTTTTTTTTTTATGTGTAACATCTTTCATCTCGCTTTCTTTGAGAGTGATTTCGTGAAAAGGGATGGAAGTGTGTGGACAGCTTTAGCATGGAATAAGTAAGTACTTTGTAATAGCATGGAATTAGTAAGTACTTTCTATTAGCATGGAATTAGTGTACACACGGCTACACATCAAGCTATACATTTCCAGATTACGCTGACCTCGCATTGAATAGGATTTCCGTACAATGCGAGGTCAGCGTAATCTGGAAATGTATAGCTTGATGTGTAGCCGTGTGTACCTACCTACTCATGTAATTAGAAGGTACTATATAGATTGTAAATAGAGTGAGTCGAATTTCGCCCAGTGGCGACCACTAGTCATGAATAATTATTCGAAAAAATATTTTACTATTTAGCTTTTTAAATTCTGAGCTCAATTTCTGTCGCTGCTCAGTTGCTTTATTACCAAGGTGAGATGTCAGACGATACACATCATATCCGACTACTGTAAAGCTCGCTCGTTTTGTTTTTTGTATTCCTTCTTCTATCTATTTCCGAAAATACAAGTTCAACACCGCTAAAAGGAAATTAAAACCACACCTAAAAATCAAAATAGAGCCAAAAGAACTTTTTATAACAACCTAAATTCGGAAAAAAAACTGTAGCAATGATCTCAAAATGGCCGGCAATATATCTGAAAGAAAAGTGGCTTTCAAAAGGATTCATGGAATGGAAGGGCTCTACACAATGGAAAACTTTTTAATAATATGACTTTTTGTGGAGGAAAAACGGGAAAAAAACCGCTATGCGTGGTCCGGACTTTCAAAACGACGGTTCTGAGCAAGAAGCTATTATGTATACACATCAAAAAAGTCTACGCATCATATACAGAAACTGCATGTTTATTAATTGATACCTTATTTTTTTATTATCAAACTAGATTAGTATACAATCATTTTGTTCTCGGTAACATACTGGCTGATTTTAAAAATAGAAACTTTTCGATTGTGTTTTGTTTTCATTAAAATAAAAGCTTATTATTTTTTTTGCTTGATTTCATGTGTTTTCGTTGTTTGATAAATTTGGTATTTTTCTCACTTTTATTATTTTGATATAGGTATACAGTTTTTGAAAAATTGAGTGGTGAGTCATTTTTTTATGTCATGGAGCGACGCCATTTGACTGCTGATGAAATGCAGAGAGCTGTAGGAATGCTACAAGCGGGAATAAAACAGTCCCAGGTAAGTAGGAATTTTGGTGTCAATAAGAGCGTGATTTGTCATCTTTGGCAGCGTTACGTTAATACAGGGGATCCTGCTGAGCAGCACCCAGGACGTAGAAGGAGTACAACTGCTCGACAGGCCCGACACATACAACAGACTACAAGACGTCAGCCGATGGTAACCACCCGGGCCATATGTTTAAAGCTACAATTCTCAAGCAATGTTATTCTTAGCCACCAAACCGTGAGAAATAGGCTGCATGGATTCGGCCTACGAGCTCGACGCCCAATTAGGTGCCCACCTATACGCCATGGGAATCGCGCCTGTCGAAACGAATGGTCTAGGGAATACTTGACATGGACCCAGGAGCAATGGGATAAAATTGTATTTTGCGATGAGTCCCGGCTTGAATTAAGGCCTGATACGAGAAGGGTAAGAGTGTATCGTCGTCCCAGAAATGCTGAACGGCTGAATTGCGTCCAGGAAGTGCACCCCTAAAGTGGCTCCACAGTGATGGTATGGGCGGGTATTATGAAGAACAGAGGAACTGAGCACGTTTTTGTAGATGGCAAATGAACGCTGAAAGTTACGTTGAAAATGTCCTCGGGCCCTTATGTTGACTCATTTGCACAAAGTCTTGGCTCAGATTTCACGCTGATGCATGACAATGCGCGTTCGCCCACAGCTCGGAGGACCAGAGAGTACTTGGCAATGGAAAACATCCGGGTATTGCCGTGGCCTGCACAATCGCCAGACCTCAATCCCATGGAACACGCATGAGACATGCTCCAGAGACATGTTCTAGAGAACCTGGACGGAGTGTCGACAACCCATCAACTGTAAGACTTGTTAAAATTCCACTGGGAGCGATTTCCGCAGGATCAGATAAACAATCTTGTAAATTCAATGAAAATTCGTTGCCGACAAGTTTTAAACAACAGAAGCAGTCACACTTTGTATTGAATTACCTAATAATAAATAAAAACATGTCATTATGTAATTTTGTAAAACATGAAAACTTTAATTTCGTAAACATATTGTTAATTATTGTAATTGAGTAAACAATTGAATGAAGGATTTGGTTGCTCTAGTCACTAATGCATCAGGAAATTCTTGGTTACTATTTATAAAAGAAATATAAATATATTACAATAGTATCTATAAATATATTTCAAAAGCTCAAAACCGTACATGTTGCTTAGACTTTTTGATGTGTGTAGTACTTAGGCACCACCTCCACGAGCGAGTGTATAGCCAAGAGTCCGCCCTGCTATCGTCGCGACTCGCGACGGATCGCCGCGTGACCGCGACCACTCGTTGCATTTCGCGACGAATTGCCGCGTGTCCGTTGTTGCACAAAACAACTTGTTTCACAGTTCTTCACACACGCGCGGGGTAGAGGTTAGCGGGGCGGCCGGTCGCGTCCCGCGTCGAGCAGCGAGCGCGCGCGCTGCGAGCAGGTTGTGTCTCGCGGCGAGCGCGCTGCGCTGCGTGTCTCGCGGCGAGTGCATGGTGAATTGTTGTCGTTTTGCTCGTCAATGTTACTCGCTGCATCGTCGCAATAGGATCGCCGTGTGGAGACACGTTCATAGAGTTGTTATATAATGAAGTGACGGGACGATAACAACGTCGCGATTTTCTCGCCCGTGGAGGTAGCGCCTTAGGATAAAAAGATAAAAATGGAATCTTGCTAGATGAGATTTAATTACACCAGGCTGACACAGCAGCTCTCAAAGCTAAAAGTTCAAGAAATAGGTACGGGTTCTTGCCTGTGTTTCAAAATTTCATACCCATTTCTTTTGAAACCCAGCCTTTTAACCCCGAAAAGACAGCAAAAACTCCTTTTTGCTCCTTTTTTAACGTGCTAAACGAAGGTCTAAGCACGTTAGGAATGTTACCCTGGTGGAATGTTATCTTACTATGACAAGTAAGAATATGAGAAATACCGAGCTAGTTTCCATTTCTCGTTACGTACTGAAATACATTTGCAAA